>CM066739.1:79938058-81188058 GCA_033961575.1 Aselliscus stoliczkanus | reverse complement strand
ATCACTCTCTAGTCCCCCTTCCCCTCCAGCCCTAGGTAGACACGAATCTACCTTCTATCTTTCTACTGTCTATTCTGGACAATGCAGTGTGTGGTCCTTTGTGACTGACTTTTTTCACTTAGTCTAATGTTTTCAAGGCTCAGAAAAGAATGGCTTTGGCCACTGAGAAGGGATAAAAAGAACCCAACCACCTGGGATAGAGGAAAAGCCTCACACTGGTTGTCCAGATGCTGGCCATGGCTTCCAGCGAGTCAATTAACTGGGTGCATCCCAGCTCAAACTTTCTATACCTTCTATAGCTAACTATTTTATAGCATAGTTGCAGAGAAAGGCTAGACATTAGGAAGAACTTCTGTCCTTGAAGTGTTACCTCTTATAGGATCATGGAAAACCAGGGAAAAAAATGTAGTGCTTTTTTGCTTGAGGTGATCTTGGGGCCAGGACAATTAGGATTCAGAGACCTTGAGCCAGGCCAAGGATGCTAAAATTCCAAACATTGGAGGGGTAACCTTCTTTCTGATCTGCTTGCCAGGAAAAAAGAAGAAGGATGTCTGTGCTGATGGAGTGGCTCTAGAGACAGAGAACCCCCTTGTGTAGTGTCTGCCATGAGGGAGGAAGTAAACTGATGCCTGAATCATGAGGCACCCCACTGCATGGGCACATGATGGTCTGGTACATATCTGGTGCCTGGAAACTACCATGGTCTTCGTACTTCCCCTGAGACTCCATCCTACTTTCCAGGAGCAGCCTGGGAAGCCATCACACTGGGAGGACAGAAAACACTGGCACGACCTTCCACACCCTCCCTCTTCCCTCTTCCCTCATTGTATGTCCTGGTTTTGCTCTGGGAAAGATGGACCTAGGAGTACCTGCCATAAAGGACATTGGGCATTCTCCAAGACACTGGACATTCTCCAGGATCCACAGGGACAGTGATTACCCAGGACATTCATTCCCTACCACTGTTCATGAAATATTGCTACGGACTGTATTTGTCACCTCAAAATTCATATGTTGAAGTCCTAGCCCCCAATATCTCAGAATATGACTATTCGGAAATAGGACCTTTAAAGAGATAGTTAAGGTTAAATGAGGTCATTGGGATGGGGCCTAATCCAATATGCTTGATGTCCTTATGAGAAGAGGGAGAGATACCAGGGAGGTGTGTACACAAAGGAAGGGAGGACACAGAGGGAAAGAAGCCACCTGCAGGCCAAGGAGAGAGGCCTCAGAGGAAACCAAACCTGCTGACATCTTGAGTTTGGACTTTCGGCCTCCAGAACTGTGAGAAAATAAATCTCTGTTGTTTAAGCCACCGAGCCTGTGGTATCTTGTTATGGCAGCCCTAGCAAACTAATACAAGTATTACCTAATTGGCATCAAAGGATTGCCTCCAGCCTGGTCCCAGGCTCTAAATGTCATTAGACCTTTGAATTAAATGTGAATCTCTGAATCATCCACTTCCAGCCCTAGTCCAAGGCCCAACCCCAGCCCCAGACCCTATATTTTGAGACCCTGATGCTTCATGATGACCAACGCATTATCATAAGAAAAGGTCTAGAAATAGGTGAAGGTGAGAGGTGAGGGGCAAGGGTTTCTCTTTCTAGCCCAACAGACTTTTATGTCATCTGAGTTCATGGCCCTCAAAGGTAATTTGCAGTTTTAGACAACCAAGGGATAGTTGATATGCCATGGTTGGGATGGGTGTCATTTTACAGGTAACACCTTTTTAATAGACATCTTCACCATCTCTGTTAACCATCATACCTCCTGCAGGATTTGGGGATGGGGTTTGAGATTCCCTCCTCACTATCTAGCACAGTGACCAGGAAAAAAGATATTAATTTGCCCCAGCTAACAGAAAGATCTTGAACAACTTTAAGAAAAGCAGCTCAGCTCAGCATGAGTGTCTCTGCCAAAGACTGAGAGAGAGAAGAAAAAGGAAAAGCCAAGCAGAAGGAAAATTATGAAGGGAGTAGATGTAGAGGCATTCTAGAAACTGGCACATTCATTTTCAGTTGCAAGTGCAGAAGATCTATCCAAGTTCAAGGGGAGAGAACAAAGACTCGACCTCTCAATGGGAAGATGGTTAAGGTCACTTTGAAAAGAGAGCATATTGGATGGAAGCAATTATTGTGACCATTTTGGAAAATATTATCTACCAACGAGTGTTTCTGTCTAGAAAAGCTCTGGGGTACTGTCATTGGAAAAACCTTGATGAGCTAAATTTATGCTTAGGGATTAGTAGATGATACGGTTCATAGTTACTCCTTCCCAGACATAATTGGATGTTCCTCTCGGCCTCATTCAAGCCTTGATAATAGAGAGGCATTGGGCATTGAATAAACAGGAGTAGGTTCTGAAGTGTTTTCCCAGGGTGACTTCATTCATTCCACCCAAGATGTCAGTCCTGTTCAAGGATCTTCCCTCTTCTCCCCAATTCCTGGGCAGTCACTTCACCTTGGACAAATCGCCTCCAGATTCATATAGCCACTCCTCCACTTGACTAGTCCTGGAATTTCCCTGCCTGCCAGCTCTGCTCAGAGGTCCCCTGCTTTGCCTAGTCCTCATACCTTTCCTGCACCCACTTCTCTCCCATCATCTTTCCCCAAGTCTACCTGAATATGCACATAGCCACCCAACCTGGCAGCTTGTGTTGACCCCACCTGACACCTAGAGACATTCCCTATTCCTGGTCAGTGAATCTGCAAAACTGGCCTCAGTCCCTAAAATTTCTCTGAAAGAGAAAGCCCAGGATCTAGCACTGGACCATGATGGTTGTATGGGGAAAACACACACACACCCTGCCCCACCTTCCTTCCCTTCATCCCCAGGTGTCCCACCTCAGATCAGAGACATTTTGGATGGGATGGGGCTCACAGGTCACCCTTCACAAGGTAACTCTTAGTGACCTCATTACAATGGTTTTGTAACGTGGTGTACCAGGGCTTTTTTGAACAGATTCACACCACTCAAATTAATTGGTGGTTCCATCCCCAATGACTCAATTGTCAACTATTGGACTAATTAACGCCCTACTGAAAAACTCTAAGTGCTTCTAAGACAATAATACTTGTGTTAATAAGCACTGGGATTGATGTTTTAAAAGTCACACAAGAACAAGTATTGATTGAGGGTCCAGCATGTGCTGGGTACACTTTGAGGCACTAGAGTGTCAGCAGTAAAAAAAGCAATGTCCTTCCTTCATGGAGTTTATATTCTAGATCATAAATAAGCAAGTAAGTGTATGCCAGGTTCTATTAAGAAAGACAAGCAGAGTAAAAGGCTAGAGAATGTCTTGGGGAAAAGGGGTCCATCTTGGATAGGGTGATCAGAGGACACCTTATGATGAGGTGACATTGGGACCCAGTAAAGTAGAGTGATGTATGCGGTGTCTGAGCAAAGAATGTTTCAGAGACCAGAAGATGCAAAGGCCCTGAAGTGATAGCATGGCTGGGTTTATGAAGTCTAGAGTGAAGGCTAGGGTGTCTGGGTCATAACAAGGGAATAATTTTGTTTTTGTTTTTGTTTTTTGTTTTTTTTTTAAAGATTTTATTGGGGAATTGGGGGAGAGGAACAGCGTTAGGGAATCAGGGAAGGGGAACAGACAAGTTGCTGTCCTTTTGTTCCTCAATCTAGTCGCGGAGGACGTTGCCCCACCGGCCCATGTTGGCAACGTCATTGCGCTCTTCCCAGATGAGGCAGATCAGTCGCCGGCCTCTGGATGGTCGCTCACAGCGGCCATTGGCAGCTCACGCTGGCTGCCAGCCGCTCACGCTGGCTGCAGGCCACTCACTGTAGCCTATGGCAGCCCACTGCAGCAGGGGCTGCAGCCTACACCATCGCCAGGGCTCGCACAGCCCAGCTCCAGGTGGAGCTGTTGTTAGCTGTAGAGGGCAGTGTCACTGGCCCTCACATGTGGGATCCGAACCGGGGCTGCTGGCATCCCAAAACCAGCTCTCAACCAATGCGCCACTCGGCCGGCCCTGTTTTTGTTTTGTTTTGTTTTGTTTATTTGTGTGTTACTTTTTTGTTTTATATTCCACATATAAGTGAAATCACATGGTTTTTGTCCTTTTCTGTTTGACTTATTTCACTTAGCATTATACCTTCAAGATCAATGCATGCTGTTGCAAATAGCAATATTTCATCATTTTTGTGGCTGAGTAATATTCCATTGTATATATGTACTGCATCTTCTTTATTTGTCTATCGATGGACACTGAGGTTGTTTCCATATCTTTCTTACTGTGAATAATGCTGCAATAAACACAGGGTGCATATATCTTTTCAAGTTAGTCTTCTCATATTCTTTGGATAAATACCCAGAAGTGGAATTGCTGGGTCATGTGGTAGTTCTCTTCTCAATTTTTTTGAGAAACCTCCAAAATGTTTTCCATAATAGCTGCTCTAATTCACAATCCCACCAAGCCTGGTATGACGGTTCTTTTTTCTCCACATCCTAGCCAACACATGTTATTTCTTAGTGAGAATAGCCATTCTAACAGGTATGAGGTGATATCCATTGTGGTTTTGAGATGTATTTTCCTAGTAATTAGTGATGTTGAGCAACTTTTCACATGCCTGTTGGCCATCTGTATGTCTTCCTTGGAAAACTGTCTATTCAGATTCTCTGCCCATTTTTTTTAATTGGGTTGTTTGTATTTTTGTTGTTGAGTTGTATGAGTTCTTTATATATTTTGGATATGAACCCCTGATTGGAAATATCCTTTGTAAATATTTTCTCTCATTCTATTTTTGTTTGAAATAAAAATGTAACAAACAAACAAAACAATACAAAACAAACTTATAGATACAGATAACAGAATGATAGTTACCAGAGGGTTGCCAGTTCAATTCCCACATGGGCCAGTGAGCTGCACCCGAGCTGAGCTGCCAACAGGTGGCCAGATGGCTCAATTGGTGAGAGCGCATGCTCTTAACAACAAGGTTGCCAATTGGACTCCTGCATGGGATGGTGGGCTGTGCACCCCCCACCCCCCACAACTAAGACTGAATGACAAAAACTTGACTTGGAGCTGATGGGTCTTGGAAAAATACAGTGTTCCCCTTCCCCAATTCCCCAACACTGTTCCCTTTCCCAATTCCCCAGTAAAATCTTGGGGGGAAAAAAAAAGTAACAAACAAATAAAAGGATCATGTGACATAGTGTCAGAGAGAAAGGAGAGGAAGTGTAGCAAAAGAAAAGGGTTAGAAAGACTTTTTTCATCATTGGAGACAGGAGCACCCAATGTCTTGTTTAAAAACACTGACTGCAAACATTAATGACATCTCTAGCAGATCTTTCACGTTTATTAAGAAGTAGCACCTGGGCCGGCCGAGTGGCACGTTGGTTAAGAGCTGGCTTGGGACGCCAGCGGCCCTGGTTCAGATCCCACATATGAGGGTCAGTGACACTGCCCTCTACAGCTAAGATGGTAAACAATAGCTCCACCTGGAGCTGGGCTGCTAGGAGTCCCCAGGGACAGCATAGCTGCAGCCCCTGCTGCAGAGGGCTGCCATAGGCTACAGTGAGTGGCCGGCAGCCAGTGAGAGTGGCTGGCAGCCAGCGTGAGCTGCCAATAGCTGCTATGAGCGGCCATCCAGAGGCGGGTGACCAATCTGCCTTACCCGAGAAGAGCGCAATGATGATACCAACATGGGCCAGTGAAGCAATGTCCTCCACAACCAACTAGACTGAAGAACAAAAGGACAGCAACTTGTCTGTTTCCCTTCCCCAGTTCCCCAATGCTGTTCCCCTCCCCCAATTCCCCATTAAAATCTTTTAAAAAAAAATAAAAAGAGGGCCGGCCGAGTGGCGCGGTGGTTAAGCGCTGGCTTGGGACGCCAGCGGCCCCGGTTCGGTCCCACATATGAGGGCCACTGACACTGCCTTCAAAAAAAAAAAAAAATTTAGTTTAGTGCCGGCCGAGTGGCGCGGTGGTTAAGCACTGGCCTGGGAAGCCTGCGGCCCCGGTTCGGGTCCCACATATGAGGGCCAGTGACACTGCCCTCAAAAAATAAAAATAAAAATAAAAGAAAAAGAAAGAAAGAGGTAGCACTGTTCGGTTTATCAGCACTTGGTTACTTCCTGGTTTTCAGGGAAGCACCATCTCCCTCCAGCTCTGACTCAATGGCTCCCTGCATCTCTTCTGCATGCAGCCTGAAGGAGGGTCTCTAAAATGGCCATCCCCAGATCCAGGACAGTCTCGATGGATGCCCTCCCTCGGGCTGTGCACTGCTCACATGGGTCCTGTCTGCCAGGAAAGCCAGGCTGAGTACATGGGTGAATAGTGGGAACACTCCCGCTGCCTGACTGGCCCAAGTCCAGTTCTTGGAGCCACAGTTTCATAGAGACACTGGAAAACTCAAGTGTCCAGAAGAGAATGACCGGAATGATGAAAAGTCTGGAAACCTTATCATATGAGAAATGATTAAAGAAACTGGTCGTGTTTCACTCCAAACAAACAACTTAGAAGGCCGTACATCCTTAGATATTTGAAGGACTCTCATGTAAGCCAGGTTGTGTAACTGAGGACAGTGGAGCATGTCACTGAGAGTCAGATACTGACTCATATCAATAACAGGATCTTAAAACTGGAAGGAGACTTTGTGGTTGCTCACTTCAAGTTTTCATTTCTCACGTGGAATGAGATTGCTACTCCCTAGAATCACCTAATTAGTGGCAGAATCAGAATTAGCTTTAGATTATCTAAATCAGTCTAGCCCATACCCTGCACCATACTACCAGGGAAGAACTTCATAACAAATGGAGAAATCCAAATACAAAGTGAGCTGTTTCAATGAATGTGCTTAAGCAGAAACCATCTCAGAGCAATGTTATAGGCTAGAGACTTTTTGTGTTAGGTGGGAAATTGTATTTGATCAGGAATGACAGATATGTGACACATATATCCAGACTTCTGTCTTCCAGGGCCATGCTGAATGTGGATAATTAATTAGGACATACTTTTCCCACTGAGTCCACAAGTAGAACAATGCTCAAGTAATTCCAACAATTAATTGAAGTGGGGAGTCAAGATGAAACCAATTTGCCATTCCTGCTCTAGATAACCCATAAGATCCTCCAATAATGAGAATGAATTATAAATTAAAGAAAGAAAGAATGAAAAGACAGTGGAACCAATCAGACCAATGAAAGGTCTGGCCAGGGTGTCAGGAAAAACCTGAGCTTCCTATAATGAAGAGTTATTCTAGTTTCCTTTCTTCTGCTGTTTTTCTCAGTATATCACTCAGGGAATAGATCAGAACTGGAAACAAAAAAGAGATTGATGCGAAGTAGTAATACTATTGCCAGGAAAGCACAACACAATATGAACTCAATCAAATAAGTGAATACAATCCATGTGGCCATTTAAAAAATCATGTTCTTTAGAATAGTTAAGAATAATGAGATAAGACTTGTATCAATTAGAGTTCTCTGGATGCAAACAAAGAAACCAACTTTGGTTTTAATGAACGCAAAAGAAGCAATTATTAGAAAGTTGTGGGCCAGCCAGTGGCACAGTTGGTTAAGAGCGCGAGCTCTGAGCAACATGGTCACTGGTTTGATTCTCACATGGGCCAGTGAGCTACACAAGGCTGCTGGTTTGACTCTCACATGGAATGGTGGGCTGTGCCCCCCCCACACACACACACACACACACACACCTAGATTGAAAGTGGCGACTGAATTTGGAGCTGAGCTTGCACCCTCCACAATTAAGATTGAAGGACAACAACTTGACTTGGAGCTGATGCGTCCTGGGGCAACACAATGTTCCCCTTCCCCAATTCCCCAACAGTGTTCCCTTCCCCAATTCCCCAATAAAATCTTAGAAAAAAAGAAAAGAAAGTTGTGCGTAGCTCTGTGTCTTAAGTCAGTTCAGACTGCTGTAAAAGAATACCATAGTCTAGGCAGCTTATAATCAACAGACATTTATTTCTTAGAGTTCTGGAGGCTAGAAGTCCAAGATCAAGGCACCAGCAAATTTAGTGTGTGGTGAGAACCTGCTTCTAGGTTCCTAGACAGCCATCTTCTTGCTCTCTCACGTAGTGGAAGGGGTGAGGTAGCTCTCTGGAATTTCTTTTATTGAGGCACCAATCCCATTCATGAGGGCTCCATCCTCATGACCTAATCATGCCCAAAGATCTCATCTCCAAATACCATCACACAGGAGAGTAAGTTTCAGCATATAAATTTTGGGAGCATAAATGGGCCGGCGGAGTGGCTCATTGGTTGGGGTTGGCTTGGGAGTGAGAGCTCTGGGCAGTGGGGGCGCCAGTTTGGATCCCACAGATCCCACGTGGTGGGCCGGCCGACTGGCTTAGTTGGTTAAGAGCTCGTTCAAAAGTGCGAGCTGAGCTCTGAGCAACAGCAGTTCGATGCCCAGCCAAAGCTGAGCTGCCACTAGGCTGCCAACAGGTGGCAGGATGGCTCAGCTTAAAACAAACAAACAAACAAACAAACAAACAAACAAAAAACCTCCCAAGTCCTGGGAAGTCGATGTGGGCCGGTGATGATGCGCCCTCTAGAGCTAAGATGGTGAACGGCAGCTCAACCTGGGGCTGCGCTGCCATGAGTCGCCAGCAACAGCGTGGGCTGCAGTGGGCTGCCATGGGCTGCCGTGGATAGCCGGCAGCCGGCATGAGCTGCTGTGGGCCACCGTGGGCGGCCGTCCAATGGCCGGCTACCCATCTGCAATGATCACAGTACCAGCACTGGCCAGTGAATCGACATCCTCCATAACTGGACTGAGGACAAAGAGACAGCAACTTATCTGTTCCCCTTCCCCGATTTCCCAACACTGTTCCCTCCCCCCAGTTCCCTAATAAAATCTTTAAAAAAAAAAAAAATTTGGGAGAGCATACAAAAATCAGCCTGTAGCGCTCAAAGAACCAAAGAAAACACTCACTAACCAGGCCTTAGAAAGGAAGAAGCCAGATGGCCTCAGGGGTATAAGCCTCAGGACAACCTTCTCAGGGGGAACCATAAAATAAATCTGTTCTATTTTCTGTTCGTACGTTGCTCACTGAAGATTAAAACTCCCAACAAACAGATTGAACTTGACTGGCTTAGCTGTGGTCAAGAATCCTCCTTAGCTGCGGGGAAGGGTGAGGAAGATTACAGGACATTTTATCAGAAGTGATAGTTGGTTTAACAAAATAAAGTCCAAATGAAGTTTAAACATGAATTTGTAGAACAAGAAATACTATCTATTCATTCAGTGAACATTTACTGATCACCTACTGGCAATCAGCACCAAATTGGGCACAGAGATTTCTAAATAGTGGCATCACCATTCCTTCCCTCAAAGAGCTTACCGTCTACTGGGGAAGCAAAGTGTGGATAAGTGATTCCAATGAGTAAGCCGTAATACAGACCCCGGTGTACTCACAGGGGCATCTCCAGACCTGTGCTCCTCTGTCCCCAAGGAGCACCATTCGGATCCACAGGGAAGTGGTGAAAGGGACAGAGGCTCTGAACGGGAGTAAAGCTTCAGTTGGCAGGAATTGAAGAAGGTATGGCATGGTGGTTTCCTGGGGCAAATCGCCCCAGAGCAACATCAGAGATTTGGTTGACAGTGTTCCCAGAATACCAACACATCCCAGGGTGGTAGGTTGTCTTTAGATTTCCCTCTACGTGGCGCAGAAGAGGGACAGCAGTCTGCTCACAGGTGGGGACTTGTACCACCCTCCTGGGATGCGGGGTACTGGCTTGGATGCCTGGAGTGAGATGCTGACATACTCGGTCCTGCCCTCTGGCTCAGCCTGCTGACCTCAGGCCTGCATCCCCTTGCTGGGGCTGCTCAGGGCTTCACGAGTCTTCCAAACTCTTGTTCAGAAACACACTGGTTATCCCAATTTGATAGCCATCGTCCAGCCCAATACTCCCAGAAAATCCCTAGCAATCCACATACACACTGGGGGCTTTGGACTCCTCTTGAACTCTGAGCATAGAGCCGAGATCCCCGCACAAGATGATGTGAGAGATGCAGATGGTGGCAAGACTGATCGCAGGCCTGGCCACTCCAGGAAGAGGGGGAGGGAGTGCAGGGATGGTGCTGAGGCTCCCAGTTTACCTGGTCCTGAGGCCTGAGCACTCAGGAGAAGGTGTGGAACTCATCTAAGCACTCCCTGGCCAGAATTACCAGCTAGAGCCTCAGCCACATCCAAGCAGCAGTTAGTAATGAGTTTATTTCTCTGCAGGCTGTGTCCAGAAAAGACGAGCACAGCAGGATGTCTGTCAGTCCATCCCCTGTCCAGTTATCCCCAGGGGGCTGAGGGCAGACAGTACCAGCCTTCCACCAAGGCAAGGGGGCCATGCCCTGGGCCCATACGGCAGAGCTGCTCTGGCCCTCCTTCACGGGCAAGGATCCACCTGGAGCTCACTCTCCCCTTCTTGAACAGACTTTTGCAGGAATCCAGAATCATGGAATTCCCTGTCCAAATGGGAACCTGGGACTTGTTCAAGCCCCTTTTCTGGGTTTATTCCCCCAAAGATGGACCGAACTACCTATATGTGCACCCCTTGGTCTGAGGATAGTTAAGGGGCAGTTTTGGGGGTCCTGTAGAGCTCAAACAGGAAGCCTGGGATCCACAAATAGGGGCGCAAAGCCCTTCACTGTATGGGATAGAGTTGTGGGTGAGAAAAGAGGTCTGGCCTCAGTCCTGGGGCTGGCGGCCAGTTCTTCTCATGCTATCAAGTTCTGGTATGAAACCCAAAGAGTCCAAGATCTCTGAATCCAAATCTGGACTTCCAGGTCATTTTAAAAGTAAAATTTTCAAAGTCAGAGGACAGGAAATGTTTTATGTAACAAATTAGCTTGGTTTATCAGTACAAATGTTAAGGGCGGGGGATGCCCTCCTTCTGGACTTTTTCCTATCGTGATTCCCATCCACCTCCTGAACCTGAGACTGTCCCCTTCATGGCCACCCACCCTCCCTGCCATGGTGAAGGCCAAGCCCCCAGAGATAATAGCCCCTGATTTCCTGGAGGACTGAGCAGTCTATCTCTAGCATTCAGCACATCTCTCCCTAGCAGCTGCTACATGCCAGAGACACTAAGGAGACAGCTGTGAGCAACACAGACGGGCCCCTGCACCCAGGAAGCTGGCAGTCTAGTTAGGAGAGGCTGACATTAAATAAATACACACAGATGTTTAATCAAAATTGTGCTGATCCCTATAGAAAAAGAACTGAAAATTGTGAGCAAGGATGATGAAGGAGCAAAATACAGTTGGTGCAGGGGCAAGGCAGAGGGGCTCTCTGAGGGACAGGAGAGAGTAAAGCCAAGTAGAGAGGCCTGCCACACTGAGGATGGGCACACTGGAAAGCCCTTCTGGAAAGATCTTGGCATATATAAACATCTGAAGAAAGGTACCATGGCTGGAGGGTAATGAGCAAAGAAAATTCTAGAAAGAGAGAACGACAGAGGTCAGGTCATACAGTCCGGTAGGACATGGTAAGATTTAAAATTTAATTCTAAGTGTGAAAGCAGGCCACTGCAGATTGCTCAGAAGGGAAATGACATAATCATACTTGCATTTTTAAAAGCTCACTCTGGTGGCTGTGTGCAGAATGGATTGAAGAGGAAGTGAGTGGAAGCAGAAAAATGAGGTGACTGCAGTGATCCTAGGAAGATACGATGATAGAATTGGGAGTAGGGGTGCTGGGAGAAGTGGGTACTAAGAGCTGGGATAGACAAGACTCAGTATTGGTTATAGGGAAGAGGTGAGGGATGACACAGGGGTGTTCTGACCTGAGTAACGAGGCAGATGGAAGTGCTGCTTACCAAAACTGGAAATACAAAAAATAGAGCAAGTTTTAGGATGAAGTCAAGAATTAATTGGCCCTTAATTATCAGGGAACAAAGCTTTAAAGGAACAAAACAGGTGGAGGCTGAACAATGTACTGGGTTGAATCATATGAAAATGGCCATTTTTATGAAATTTTTAAATGGTCAAAAATAAGTAATTTCACATGATGTAACCTAATAATTTAAACGTGAATCAATTTGAAAAAGAAAAATAAGTTTCCTCTGCCCCGCTCCATTCCCACCCAGGACAGCTGGTCCACGCTATAACCGGATCCAGAATCACATTCCAGGTCCTTCAGTATGAATCTGAGGATGGAAGGGCTGCAAGATATCTCTGGGCCAGAGAGATTCTCCCATAGCATCCTCAGCCCAAACTGCTCCAGTCCATCCTGACCTGGCTAGCTTCTCCACCAGCTGGCCTGAATCCTGCCTACCCAGATTCAAAGTTGATATGGTGGGGAGTGCTGGAGCTGCCTCAGTGGCCGTGAGGGCTGCCCATGACTCCAACATCCTCCAAATGCAACCTACCTCACGCCCACTCCTGTGGCATTCAGAGTCCCACAGAGATTTCTTAGGTGGAGCCTCCGATGCTGTCTTGGGACAGCCTTTCCAAGCAGAGAGACAGTGTCATGGTCAGACATAGAAAGGCAACACATCAGCCACTCTAAAGGAGTGATTGACAGATTCCATGACCATCCCACAGAGGTAAATCGCACAAGCCAGGTCAGAGGCCATGGGGCCTGTTTCTCTGGGGTGTCCTTTTGTGGTGAGGATATCAAAGAGGAGCTGCTTAGGGTCAGGCTGCCTGCTGGAAGAATTGTGTGATGTGCCTTAGCTTTTCAGGATGGAGATCAGTGCCTGACTGCAGGGGGCCTCCCAGCCACAGAGCTGGAGTAAGGCTAAAGCAGAGACTATCTCTAGCTACACAGACACTCTGGGCTGGAAATGCCTCATATTCTTCAGAAGGACCAAGAGTTGCCTAGGGCGGGGAGAGCAGGCAGAGAATCTGGGGCAGCATGAGTCAGGGCCTTGGGGTTGGGCTGTTCTTGGGCCAGCAGAGGAGGGTCCTGCAGTCTGCTGTGTCCCATTGCTGGAAGCTGTGGCCATCTGGCCGTCACTCACCCCAGTGAACATGCCACCTTCTCATACACAGCCTTCTGTAAGGTTGTTCAACACCCAGTTTGAGGGACACACAAACATCCCATCACCAGGTTATCTCTGCCTCAAGGACCAGCTTAGCCTCAATGCTGCCATCAAAGCAGGGCCTCATTCCTGGAGGGCTGAGTCAGCCAGCTTCCTCGGTTACACTAAGGAGGGCTCCTGCACTGCCTGGGACAGTGTAGGCGGAAAAAAGGGCCCTCAGCCTGGAACATGGGGGAGGGAACACCCCCTTTACTCTCACCACCACCCCTTACTGTGGACCATTCCAGCTGACACATACCTCAACTCTCCTCTCCCCCACCCTTGGGAGGCCTAATGATGGAGATGACTCAGCAATTAGAAGCCCTATTCCAGACAGGACCAGCTCTTTTGTCTGTCTCCTGAACCTGACAACCGCATGTCCTTTGCCCATTTGTCCGGACTCTTCCTTTATCTCCCAGCCTAGAATATACGCCTTTATCCATTTTGTTCTCCTAGGAAAGCTTTAAAGCCCAGCCCCAGGCACTCTTCCTCTCAGAAGCTTTCCCTCAGGCGATCTCATAGCATTAACTCTCTCAGCTTTGCATGAAGCTGAATCAACAGGCGTGTGTATCATTCTTTAATTTTTCCAGATGAGGTTAATGGCCTCCCTAGGGAGGCTGGGAGCTCCTGGAAGGGCCAGGTTTAATACCTCAGTCTTACCACTGACACACAGTAAGCACATCGCCAAACCGTACTTGTGAACTAAGTGGTCAATGCAGAGGGTGAGAGATGTGCAAGTGGACAACAAGCAACTATTGTTCAGATATCCCATCCAATGAGGAGGCCAAGAGTCTCAGGTTGGGAGATTCTGGATGTCCCCTTCCAGGCAGCATAATCACTTGGCTGGGCTCAGATAACCTTCTGGGCCTCTCAGGGACCTCTTAGTCTCCCACAAAGAGATAGACTGCTCCCCACTAACTTCTTACCTCCTCAGGCGCCCTGGGGCAGGGGTTAACTCCTCCTGCTAGTTTGTCTGTTTCCTCCCATCCTCTTTACTTCTTTGAAACAATATTTATTGAGTGCCTAATATATGCCTGGCATATTTAGGAGATTAGGTATATGAGGTCAGACAAGTTTGTGAACTCATCCTAGAAAAAGTACTACATACCTCATTGCTGAATATCACTACAGTCACCTTCGAAGTACTCCCCTTGGGAAGCTATGCACCGATGTCAGCACCTAGTCCACCCTTCAAAGCAATTTTGGAACTCTTTTTCTGGAATGGCCATCAGAGCTGTTGTTGTATTACCCTTGATGTCCTGAATGTCATCAAAATGTCTTCCTTTCAATATTTCCTTTATCTTTGGGTAAAGGAAGAAATCATTGGGGGCCAGATCAGGTGAGTAGGGAGGGTGTTCCAATACAGTTATCTGTTTACTGGCTAAAAACATCCTCACAGACAGTGCCGTGTGAGCTGGTGCATTGTTGTGATGCAAGAGCCATGAATTGTTGGCAAAAAGTTCAGGTCATCTAACTTTTTCACGCAGCCTTTTTAGCACTTCCAAATAATAAACTTGGTTAACTGTCCACTTGGTACAAATTCATAATGAATAATCTCTCTGATATCATAAAAAGGTTAGCAACATCATTGCAATAAGTTTGCGAACTTAATTGTCGGACCTCGTAAGAGAGTAAAACGAAGATCCCTTGCTCTTGTGGAGCTTACAGTGCAGGAGGCAGGAGGAGTTAATTAATAATCATAACAAATAAATTATATAGCATGTTAGAATGGGATAAGTGCTATGGAGTAAAGAAAAATAAGGGGGACCAACGGGGCAATAAGGAGTGTAGGCAGAAGTTCACCAAAATCTTAAATAAGACCTCAGTGAGGGGAAAATAGTTGAGCAAAGACTTGAAAGAGATAAGAATCTAGCCACTGGGAAATCTGGAAGAAAGCTTTCTTGCTTTCTAGGCAAAGAGAACAGCCAAAGCAAAGGCTCTATGTAGAAGTTCAAGAAGTTAGAAGCCAGTGTGGCTCTAGTGGAAAGAGCCAAGGGGAGAAGTAGGTCAGGTCCCTCAGGTGACAGGTCCCTTCTAGCCTAGAGGACCAATGTAAGGAACTTGACCTTGGCTGTGAGTAAAATGGGAAGCCACTTCAAGGTTTTGAGCAGAAAAATGATTTAAGTATCACTCTGGCTTCTCCACTGAGAATAAAGTGCCGGTGGGCAAGGGAGGAAGCAGGGACATCAGCGGGGACACTGAGGCTATAACCAGGTAGGAGATGATGGTGGCCGGGAGCCAGTACATAATCACAGGGGAGGAGGGGATGGTTGGATTCTGGATCTATTCTGAAAGTAGAATCAACAAAACTTCCTGTCAGCCTGGACGTAGTGGAAAAGTGAGGCCAGAAAGGAACTAAGGAAAAGAGAATTGTCATCAAGTGAAATGGGGGAGACAGTGGGTAGAACAGGCTTAGGGAGGAATCAGGGACAGTGTTTGGGGCTTGCTAAGCTTGAGATGTCTGCTAAATATGATAAGTGACTGTGGAATGTAGGACAGAGGTCTGGCCTGGGTGTATAAATTTGTGTGTCGTTGGCATATTGATTTAAATGGATAGATAGGGAGGTGGGGGAGCCAGGTGGAAGGTTATCCTTGTCCCCATTTCTCACTTTCTCCTAATGTGTTCTACATTCCTGGAAAGGCTGACGGATGTCAAAAGGAAGGTATCCGATTTCCCCACAGGAACAATGTTATAATAGCAGGTTAGGCTCCTAACCAAGGACCTGTTGCTCAATTTTTTAATGGCAGTGATCACAAAGATGGCCTTTCCTCGAGTCCTTAATAAACTGTGAATGAGAAGCCTGCATGGTGTGCAGGGAAGAGCTCTCTAAAGGGCTTGTTGTCAAAGGAACAGGGCACTGTCACCTGTTGAGCAAAGGAACGTGGCCCCCTGCCCTGAGTCGGGAGGCCCAGAGCACCAGTCGGATCTTTCCCGGGTGCCGCCTGACTCTGCTCATTTGCTGCCAAGCTCTCCCTGGGAGGGCAATTTTCACATGACACACTTCGGAGAAGGATTTGGGGGGATATGTGTGGCTTTTTTCATCATATGTCCCTGAATTAATCACAGCACTCCAAGTAGGGGGAGGGGAGTCTGTAGTGCTATCTTTATCCATCACACTCATTTGAGGGAAGATTAGTTCTGGGAGAGATTCAGAGCTCTTAAAGAGAGCAGCTGTTGGGGCCGGCCAAGTGGCGTGGTGGTTAAGCGCTGGCCTGGGAAGCCAGCGGTCCCGGTTCAGTCCCACATATGAGGGCCAGTGACACTGCCCTCTAAAAAAAAAAGAGAGAGAGAGAGAGAGTACATAGCTTTGCTCTCAGTGGAAGCCTCGTCTGATGGAGGCAGGAGGATAACAGGATGACATCCCCAGGACAGGGCAAAGATAAGAGAATAACCACCATTCCCCCTTATCCGGGAGCAGGGTAGAGACTGGGACAGTAGAACAGGATTTGGCCGGTGCCTTTGTGAAGAACCTATGCAGGCTGAGAAAGAGGAGGAGAGAGAATGAGACAAAGACAGAGAAAGAGACAGGGTCAGAGATAGTGGCAGAGACAGAGTCCGAGTCAGGGTCAGAGACGGAGACAGGCAAGGCAAACAGCCTTAGCAAAGGAGCTGAGGCAGGTGGGAGCTGGGATTGTTGCTGAATCCCAGCATCTGGAGAGCAATGGAGTCAGTTCATAAGAGTCACGAGAGAAAGGAGCCCCAAGGCTTAGGGTGACATTCAGGCAGGAGAAAGGGGAGGGTCCACAGACCAGGTGGTGTCTGTGGGGACTGCCAGGAGGAGACAGGGAGGAAGTGGGGCCCGTATTGGGCTGAAGGAGCTCAGTTCCGAGGCTGAGCTGATTCTCCCAAAAATGTTTGTGCCCCTCTGGGTGGGTCCCCCTCAGCTTTGGGAGAGCTGTGTGGAGACGCTTCAGGAAGGACTGTACACCTAGAAGGGATTGTCAGGGTGAGTGCTCCAGGGGGCGCCACAACGGGCACTGGGCTAAGAGGACAGCAACCGTGTCCTGAGTGCCAGGAGCTGAGAGGAGGAAAGTGGCCCTGAGAATTCTGGCAGCTTGTCCCCAGCCAGGCCTGACTCAGGGACCCTGCCCAACTTGTGTTTCAGGTGCATCTTGTTCTTACTAATATCACTATTAGTAATGAGGATTGCTGTCAATATTAACACACGCATGTGGATTCTCGGACTCTGAGGCAAGGCCTAGTTCTCCTCCTGCTTCTTCACTTGTTGCTTCCTGGGCTCCTTGCCTCTTCCCCCAGATGGTGCGCCATCTCCAAGTTCAATCTCAAAGCTTCGTTCTTCTCGCTCCATCTCTCTGTGGATCTCCCATTGCCTCAGCCTCCACCCCGATCTCTGTGTTAAGATCTTGCCTCCAAACTTGCACTCTTGTAGGAGATGAAATTATATTTTGAGGACTGAGACTTGGGGATCAACCATTTACGGAGTCCCTACCACGTCCAGGCTCTGTAACAAGCACTTCGTACAAACTAGTCCTATTACTATTCCATTTTACAAATGAAGAAACCAAGGCTTTGGGAGCTTATGAAATAACTATGAATTCAGGTCTGACTCCAAAACTGAGGTCTTATCCTTTGCACATGTGACCACGCCTAACTCATACATATTTATTACAAGTTTTCTTCCTCCCTCCTTTCCTATTTTCTCCCCAAGACACCTACAACAGCTCGCCATCACCTGAAACTCAGCCTCTATACAAGGAGCTCGACAGTTTTGCCCCATCTTCTGCTTGGTTCCTTGCCTTGTCAAGGGTTTCAGTCTCCTGCCTTGTGCTCAGTGTCCCATCCTTCCCATCCTTCCAAAATGTATCCAAGAAGCCTGCTGAGGGCAAAGGCTTCAGAAGGGTGGTAGAAGGCTATCTTGTCCAACTACACCCAAGTTCCTCCAGGTTTCCCAAAGCAGCCATTCTCCCCATCTTACCTGCACAGTCCCATGTCTCTCAACACGCTCTCCGTTCAGCATTTTCTTCCTAACCTAATTATTACAAGGAACTGAATGGAATCAGCCTGGTTTCCATATACCAGGATTAAATGAAACAATTACTCCAGATGCATTGGCTGGATGCAATCTAAACTCCAGAGCAAGGGTGTCTCAGGTTCTCATCAGGAGGCTCCCTGGGAAGCACAGGGGACAGGCCTAAAGTTGGGATCCAGTTCCTTGCAGCTAGATAGGCCACTGCCTAAGGAGTGACTGGGTAATTCTCAAAATTCCTGTTTCCAGCGAGGCAGGAAAAAATATTCATCCCTCCCTAGTCCCACCCAATTTAACTGGGCCTAGAGTAACTAAAATGTAATTGGGCAGCATGCATGCTAATAGTTACTCTAATAGGAGCACATAGAAGGAAATTCATTGGTACTCCATACCACTCATGGTCTTGAGAATTTGGGGCTTAAGAGAAGATGACTAGAGGATGACTTCCTAAACTGCGGGGAAGAGATCAGAGAAGGAACTGAGTCAGGAAGGATTCAGAATGTCTCTCAAATAGATTTTCCAGGATGCCAAGTTAGGTTGCTGGTGGTTACCAAGGACATAAATTATCTAAATACTTTTTCAGTTACCAGAGGAACTAGAATTCAGCTCTCACAAGGCTAGGGAGAGACACAAAAAGCAAAAGTGGAAAGTAGAATGGAGACAACTGATTTTGTGCTGTTTGTGTCTCTAGAAAAAAAAAAACAGAAAAATCAGGACCGTACTTGAGATCCTCTCTCCTGAGGCAGTGTGTGTGCACACAGCCTCCTGCTGGCCTGGTGGCATGGTCCGCCTACGTTTTGCAAGCCAGTTGTTAAATTAAGCCATTATTAAAAATTAAATTATAGAGCCAGCCTAGTGGTTCAGTTGGCTAAGTGTTAGCTTAAGAGCATGAGTTCTGAGCAACAGGGCAACCGGTTCGGTTCCCACATGGACCAGTGACACTGAGCCTGAGCTGAGCTGCCCCTGAGCTGCCAACAGGTGGTAGGATGGCTCAGCTGGTGAGAGCATGTGCTCCTAACAAGACAGTCTGTTCAATGGTGGGCTACGCCAGACCACAGCTAAGACTGAACTCAGCACCTTGAGCTGAGCTGCCATCCGGATTGCTCAGTGGATAGTGCATGCGCTCTTAACAAGGCTGCCAGTTCAACTCCGGCATGGGATGGTGGCTATGCCCATCCACAACTAAGACTGTAACACAGCACCTTGAGTCGAGCTGCCGCCCAGATGGCTCAGTGGATAGAGCGTGCGCTCTTAACAACAATGCTGCCGGTTTGACTCCTGCATGGAATGGTGGCTATGCTCACCTACAACTAAAATTGAACACAGCACCTTGAGCTTAGAGGCCACGAGCTGCCAATTCCCCAACACCATCCCCCTCCCCCAACGGGCAGCCAGATGGCGACTGGCGCCCTCCACAACTAAGATTGAAGAACAACAACTTGGCCGGACCCCCTTGCCAATTCCCCAACACCATCCCCATCCCCCAATTCCCCAATTTAAAAAGAATTAAATTATATAATTTTGCAATTAAATAAGTTATATATAAAAACAAAGGAGATCAGTATTCGAAACTCATCACTTCCTAATTATCTTACTCTAGTTCACTCTTGTCTCCGCTCTCGAGGTGGACTTCTACGGTATCTGTACCATGGAAATACTTTACAGTGGGGTGCTACTGCTCATTCTCCAGACTCCACGCCAGGGGCATCATGTTGGTAGCCTGAAATCAGCTATGGTAGAGATTTACATCACAAAAATGGCAAATGCTACAAAATCAAGGCTTTCCTGCCTCTTATCCACCCCCATCCTGCTCTCCAAGCCACTGTTAAACTTCCACCACTGTCAGTGTCTCCCTCTAATACAGTTTCAGGCAGGAGAAATGACAAAAGACCAAGGAGTCTCTGAAGCAAAATCCTAGGAGCAGAAACTTCCCTCCTTCTACACCCAGCAGTGGTGACTGTGATGATCATGACTGCCATCCAGCCTGGAGTGGGGGAGCTCCCATGGCTTCCCTGGTGAGTCACTCTAACAGGAAGTTGTTTCCAGAGTCTCTCTAAAATCTCTCTTGCTGCTTTTTAATGAGCTTTTCTTGCCAGAGTCTTGCTGTTGTCACCCCTTAAATGAAGGCTGTTTGAGCCTTGTTCCTGGAAGGAGGAAGGTGATGTCATTTACACATCCTGCTAAACAGCCCGCTGGCTGCCTGCTTCCCTCACTGCCTTACAGGAGGTTGGGCCTTGCAGGAGTTTCCTCAGACTGGAGATCCCTCTCCAAGTCATCCTATTCAGTCCTGCCTTAGGGCAAAAGAGTGCCAGGTCCAGTGTCCTATGGAAGATATACCATCTAAGAAGTCATCTTATAGGAGCTCATAACATGTGTAAATTAATGAAGGGATGGATGGTTCCTGCACTTCCCTGCTCTCCTCACTGTTAAATCCTCTCACCCCCTGTAACCCTACCCATCCCAAGAACCCACCCTAAGACATTTGTCCCTGGCTCCCTCCATCCCACCATTGTCTCCTTTTTCTTCCACTGCTCTATCAAGGCAAAGCCAACAATGGCATTACCCTTTTGCAAATACCCAGGCCAACTGGAAGGGCTTCCTAGTTATATATAACCAAGCAGGGTGTCTGGGCTTCCTCAGCTAAGAAAACTAAAACCCAGGCACTTTGAGGTCCATCTGTACCCCATAATTCATGTGGCCCCAGGGGAGAAGCAGGAAGAATTAGGAATCCCAGCTTCTCCTTAAGGGAAAAAGAGGCACAGAAGGAAGGAAGTGCTTGGGCCCTCAACAGGCAGATGGCTGAGCAGAGGTAGGTGGAACTGACTGACCCTAAAGTAACACGTTCTTCAGAAGACCCTCAATCCCTAGACCAGACATAGGTGAAGTTGTGTGCCTGTTGCAGCCATCGTGTATGGAGTAAAACCACTTGGCCCACTAGAGGCAGAGGAATTGGAAAAATGATGTTTAGGACTCCCTAAGAGTAGAACTTAGAGCAAGGGATAAAAGTTCTATGGGAACCAAAATTGGGTTCAATAGAAGGAACATATCTCTGATAGTCAGAGGCTAAATGGACTGCACTGGCAGGTAGGGCAATGCCACTGGGGGTATTCAAGAAAAGGTTAGAATAACCTTTGTCAGGAATGCTGTAGAAGGAATTCAAATATCAGAGAAACAGCTTGATGTCCTAGAGTAAGACATGCCTGGATCAAAACTTTGATCAACATACCTAAATCCTCTGAGCCTCAATTTCTTCATCTGTATAATCGGATAGTGCTTCATAGGACTAAAGTAACGATTAAATAAGACAAAATATCAGAAAGCACCAATAAATTTCAATCCTCTTTCCATTAAAAGGGGACTAGATTAGATGACCTTGATGGTCTTTCTACCCGAGAGTATGACTCTGAAACCCTTCCTGGTTGTTGGGAGGGACGGCATACATCTGGGAGAGATAAGAAGTCAGGATTGGGTAGATGAGGGCAGGAGGAAGAAGAATGATGAAATGGTCTGGAACCATTCAGAGAGGTCATCCTTGCCCAGTCCTTTGTTTCCCCTATGTGACCCTCTGGAATAAAAGAGAAAAGCGGGATTCTGGATTTAAAATCCAAACCGAGGGTTTCAATTTTCCCATCTGTGTAGTGCAGGAATAGGATTATTAGATAGCCCCTTCTATTTCTCACTGCTACCCATCTGAGGAGGAAAGGTGCAGGAACGATGCAAGGCAACAAAAAGCACCAACCTGGAGCCTCCACCAGGCCAGCGCCCCACACTCCGTGGAACCACAGCCACCTGTCTCAGGTCTGACGGTTTCTTTATTGTGCTAACACTGCCTTCTCAGAGCCCAGATCTCACACAGATAACAATTCAGTCCAGACCCCCACCAGCCCGGCCCGGAGCCCTCTGCCTTGGCTGGGGACACCGGGCCTGCGCCTCAACCGCTCTCGGACAGGTCTTCCTCCTCCTGGAGCCTCAAGGCCAGGCCCAGGGGAGGCGAAGAGGGCTCCGGGCGGCTCTTCTCTGCCCCTCCCTACCCCTCCTACTTTGGGGGGGAGGCTCTGCCTCCCTACTTATTTCCCGAGGGAAATGCCTTCGCCCCGCAGCCTTCTAGCTGCCTGGGGCAGGCGGGGTGGGCGCAGCCCGAGCGTGTCCCCAGCCTCCGGCAGGGAGCCTGCACCCTCCTCCCGCCGGGACACAGTCCGGCGGGCGGGCGCGCTCACACCAGCAGTCCGTCCTTGCCCGGTAGCGACCCCTGGGCGCAATCGGAGGGCTCGGCGCTGGTGACCTTGACGTAGACCTGGGAGGGGCCCGCTTCGCAGGCGGCGGCGGTGCACGGCGCCAGAGCCACGTCCTCCGGGCCGCCTCTGGACGGAGGCGCGTACTTGCGGCGCAGGGAGCGGCTGACGGTCTGCGTCGGGTACCCCAGCAGGTGGGTGACGCGGCTGCCGCGCCCGTTGGCCTTACACCCGGGCGCCACGGCGTCCTCTCTGTGGAGACAACAGACGGGTGGGTGAGCGGGGTCCCCGGGGGCGCGGAGTGGGCCCGGCCGGGCAGCGGGGCGCTCGGCCATCTCTCCGCTAGCGCGGCTCCCCCCGCGGCGCCTCTTTGCCCGGGCTCCTCGCCTAGCTAGCTCTGCCTCTACCTACTCTCATCTCTGCCTCTTCCCCGGGCCAGCGACCCCGCAGCGGTCCTGGGTCATCATCCAGTTCAACAGACAGAGAGTGTCCACAGCAGGCGCTCTCCAGTCCCCTTCTGATGTTTTCCCAGAACCATCGGCTTTAATAAATAGGGAACCCTGGAGTTCCAGAAGGAGCTGCTTGTCTGGTCGCTCTTTCCTTAACCAATCCTGACCTTGCCCTGTCCCTCTCTTCTCATCTCCTGCCCCTCCATCTTCATCTTGTCCTCCATCCCCAGGGCATTGCAATCATCAGCACTACTAGTCTTGTTCTATTTTTATTTTTAGTTTGTTTCTAATATAAGTTATTAGCACTATTGTTATTCACTCTTCTTAAATAAATACATCCAGAGTTTTCACTTGCACAATACAAGGGAAAGGTAGAAAAATACAGGGACTGCCCTCCAGGAGCTTACAGTCTAGACAAGACAATAGAGGATCGTTGCACAGACAGGAGGGAGATGGGGCAGGGAGGAGAGCTGAAGACTGGGCATGGGAAAGGGAGAGAGAAAAGCCATGCAACGAGTGGCAGGTTGACATGCTGCAGTCCCAGCACTCAGTGGTGATGACCGGCAGGGTTGGGGTGGCAGGCAGGGGTGAGGAGGGCAGAGCACTGGTCCCCTGTCGCACCTCAGCAGGCAGCATGCATCAGGTTTTACCTGATCTCATTAGCCAGGTCGCCGCAGGCCCCTCTGCCGACCCCGCCGCCGTTACTGTAGCCAAAGGAACCGCAGGTGCCACCGCCAGCCCCGGCTTCCCCGCAGCAGCAGCAGATGAGCCCCCAGATGCCCACCAGCAGGCAGCCCAGCACGAGCAAAGAGCCCAGCACTGCGCCGATGATCACGCCTACACGTCGGGAGTCTGTGAAGAGAAGGAGAGACCAGTCAGGCTCTCTGCAGCCTGGCAGGTACCTGGCTAACCAGGGCGTACGAGTGTCTGTGGAAAGGGTGAGGTGGGGGGGTGGGGGGGCATTCAGGGCCCTGGGACACCTAGTGAGGAAGAGATGGGGAGATGCAAGTTAACTAACCCCATATGTTTGCATGGTTCTCCCAGGGCTTTCCAGCTGCCCCAGGCAGAGACCTACACACCATGCAATGGGCAGGTAAAGCTCTCTGAGGCTCCAAAACACAGCCCAGGTGCCTCCAGTCCAACTTTCTCAGCTTACAGGGGCCCCCAGGGCCACTGCACCTACCTGAGACCTTCACCTCCACCACACACACACTGTAGCCCACATGGTTGGCCACCGTGCACTGATACAGCCCATCTTCCTCATGGGAGATGTCCTTCAACACCAGGTCACCATTGTTCAACAGACCTGAAACTGAAGGAGCAGCAGAGGGCTGTAGTCAGCCAGAGGGGTCTGGTTGTTGAGAGCTCCACCCCATAGAAGGAGGGACAGTTCATGTGTACACACACACACACACACACACACACACACACACACACACACACACGTCCACTCCACACTCCAGGTGAGTCACCTTCCCTGTGCTGAAACAGAGAGGCAAGAAAGGATACCTCTGCCAGCAACGGGTCAGACACCATTAATTCACTCTGTGACGTTAGGGAAATAGGTCCCCTCTCTGAGCCTTAGTTCCCTCCTTTGTACAGTGAGGACAGGGTTAAACTAGAGGAATTCTAAGGGTTTTTTCAGCTCTGATCATCTTTGTTGAATTGTGAATATTAGCCAGCTTTTCTGTGCACTGGCAGCTTTGCATCCCACACCCCATTTAATCCTCATATCCCCTGAAAGGTAGACATTATTATTCCCTTCCCATACATGATGAAACCAAGGCACAGAGAGGTTAAACCACTTGCCTGAGTCTTGCAGTCAATCAGTGGTCCAGCCAAGATTTAAGCCCAGCTGTCTATCTCAGACAGGCGTTCTAGGTTTGACTTGGTGGCACTGATGACCTAAAGAAGCCGCAGTGGGTCCCAGAGTCCTGGTCTTCTGCTCATCCCCCCCTCCTCACCTGGGGCCTCCTCACCTTGATTTATGGAGCTGTGGAAGGACTCCTGGTAAGTTAGCTCAGACTGGAAGTTGTGCTGGGAATGGTAGGACCCAGCACGGTAGGGGTGGATGTGCCCGTTGATCTTGGCCCACTTGTAGGAGAGAGGTGGGGTGCCCCCATTTGCAAAACACTTCAGCACCACATCATTGCCATACGTCATGTGGCCCTCAGACCAGCACACAGGCACTGCAGGCCGAGCTGCAGGGAAGCAGGCTATTGTGAGCCAGGCGCAGCCAAGAGACAGAGCCAGGCTCTGAAGTCTGAGGAAAGGGAGCCCAGAGGAGACTGATCATACCTTGGACGGTGACAACGACCTTCCGGGTGGCCATGGTGGTCTTCTTCACCCGGCACTCATAGGTGGCTGTGTCTGATACCTGCAGGTTCATGAGGTTGATGGAAGCATCGTACTGGCTGGGATCTGAGGCTGCAAAGCGGACCCTTTGCTGCAAATGGGGGTGGTTGCCATGGTTGATCCTCTTGTCCTGGTAACTAAGGAACTGTGAAGAAGAGAAGAAAACAGTGGTGAGACAGCAGAGCCAAGGAGGGTCATGTGGATTGGCTGCCTTGGGCAATTCATTCAACTCTGAGACTCACTTTTCTCAGCTGAAAAATGAGAATGGTGATGCCTGACCCACTGACTTCTTAGAAAATAGGTGGGATTAGATAAGACCAAGTATTTTGGAAAGCATAAGGTCAGGCTGGAGTAATTGCAAAGCTCTCATTCCCTATTGCTCCATTCCACGAGAGTTCAAGATCTCAGTTTCCTTATCTGCCCTCCTTGTCCCCTCAGAGTGTTGGTTGCCCACCAGGTAGATACCATGGAGTAAGTAAGGGGAACACTGTGCCCAGCACTCACCACATTCTCCCGATGTGAGGGGTCTGAATTGACCTGCATCCACTCAATGTCTAGTCCACTGGGACCATAGTCTTCAGGGTCCAGCATGTAGGGGCAGCCCAATCTCACATTGTCACCTTCCGCCAGGTACAGCACCTCCTGGCCATCCCCATTGATGCGCACAGCAGACAGCAGTGCTAGGGGAAGCACAGGACAGGTAGGGTGAGAGGAGCTTGGGTGGTTGGCTTCAGCCTCTCCTTCCACCATTCTCTATCAGCAGCAACCCAGGCTCAGTGGGGGTTCCAAAGGGAGGAGGGGCTGCTCTGAGTGTGTGTCTGTGTGTGTGCATGAGCAGTATATGCATGTCTGTGCACACTTATGTCTATGCATGTCTATAGTCTATGATGTGTAGGATTGCATCTGAATCATGTTTGTCTATATATACAGCTGTTAGGTATGCTTGTATGTATGCATGATTGTGTATGCATGTATGAGTATGTACACACATGTACATGTGTGCTTATGAGTATTTATGACTGCTTGCATGTAATGTAAGGATACTCATGCCATGACCAGGTAGGGTGTCTGCTTTTGTATTTACATGATTTGTGTGTGTGTGTGTGTGCGCGCGTGTGCGCGCGTGCTCCCAAACACACATGGAACACATAGAGCAGCTAAATGTTCTGATGGAGAAGCCTGGCTTGTTAAAAGCTGCCTGTCTGGGCCAAATGAAATGCTCCTATCTGGAGGCAGGAGGATGGACACCATGGCCTCTGGAGTCCCTTTCCCTGCCCAAGGAGTGGAACACTTGGAGGTGTTTATGTGTCTTGTGTGTGACAGTGCATGTCTGTGGCTGTATGCCTGTGTGTGACAGCATGTGCCTGGCTGTGTCAGCGCTCTGAGTGACAGTGCATGCCTAGGTTTGACAGCGGTCGGTTGTGACCAGGCTGTGTTCGTGTGTGACATGAATGATGGCGTGTGCCTGGAACTGCGGCCACCTGCATCTGTAGGACAGCATGAGCCTTGTGTGATTAAAGGGTTGCAGTGTGTACTTTGTGTCCTGCCCTCGTGTGATTGTATGGCTTGGGTGTAGCCACCCCCAAATGCTCACTGCAGTTGGGGCCCCTCCCACTGCTGCCAGCCTGCTCCACTGAGTCAGCCTGGGTGAGGAGCTGGCATCTGGACGCTCAGCACTGGGTTCCTCTGCCTCCCTACTCTAAAGCTCCAGCAAACACTAGTCCCAACCAGTTGGACCTAAAGAGGAACAGAACGGGGGGGGTGGGGGTGTGCCCAGGGCTGCAACCTTGGCAAGCTCTGCCTCCCAGTCTCCTGACGCCTCCCCACCCCCAGACCCTTCACCTAGCCCTGCTCCTTCTCCTGCATTCTTTGTTGACAGTCAGCAAGTCCTCTGGAGTCTTAGCCCCTGGTTCCAGCAACTCATTCTACTCTGCCCTTCTCTGGCTGTTTCCTAGGATCATCTTCACACTTAGAGAGTGTCTCACACACACAACTACACACTGTCACAGCCAAACACATAAACACAGAGACACTCTTACAAGCCTTCAAAATGCAAGTACGTACTTGTGCAGTCCACCTTCCTACACACACACACACACACACACACACACACACACACACACACACACTGTCAGATCCATAGAGACACACATCTGTACACACAGGTCCAGATTAACCTGGAAGACACGCCCACAGCACATCATTCAAGACCAGACATACAGAAGTCTAGCCTGGCTCTAGAGAGCCAGCTGACACACTTCCAACACCCCCAATAGCTCACCCCCACTGAACTTGCCCCTCAGAACCCTGGCTAGACTGTCAGCCATGGCCTAACCCCTAACTCCGGGGGACCCAGAGCAGGCAGGCTAGCTCTAACGGACCTGGTGATCCCTCCTTCAGCCCCAGGCCAGGAGAACACCAGCTCATTCCTGAGATAAGGATCCCGATGCTATCGTCCAGATCCTGGGGCAGCACATTGCAAGCCAGGGATGAGCAAGAACTCAGCAGAGAGCAGAAGCTCCACCCTGAGGAGGAGCTCCTGGAAGCAACCCACAAAGAGGAATCTCCCCACATGTGGGGGTAAGTCTTCAGGGAAGGCGGCTTGAGGAAGAGGGACAAAACTGGAAGAAGAGTACCTCTACCCTGCGTTAGAGTGGGTGTCTTCCATTGTCCCAGGCTAGGGAGCCTCACCCTAGCCTTTCAATCTCCCTAAAACTTTCTCAACCTCCTTCTAAGGGCTCCAGACTTTCTGTACCCCTTCACTCTCCTGGGGAAGTTCTTCCTGGTGTCTCGCTCTGATTCCCCTTGCTATGGCACTGAGGAAGTACTCCCAGGGAACGTGAGAAAAGAGAGAGGCGGGAGAGAGGGAAGAAGGCCAGTGTGGTAGAGAGAGCTGGGCAGGGCGACTTGGAGAGAGAAAGGGAAACCACACTGGGCTCCAGGGAAGAGGACAGTGGTGACTAATTGTCTTCTCACAAAAGGACCAGGGGCTGCACACCCTCTGAGGGGTAGCACCTCAAAAGCAGTGTCTATTCCCAGCGTGTAAATCCTTTGTGAATTTTCAAGCGGCTTCAAGAGCTACCAACCTTCCTCTGGAAGTGAGGGAGGGGAAGGGAAGGTAGGTGAGAAAAGGTGGCCCCCACAAGAGGATAAGAAGGTATCAGGGCATAAATATACACAGCACACACCCAGGACACAAGCCACACACATGGAGATGTCCCAGCTCTTACCAGAGGGTGTTGCCTGCAGGAAATACAGTCATTCACACACATACACACACATTCTCACACTAATACACAAAAGATGAAAATTCTTCCCCCTCCACAAACTCCTCCACCACATTCCCTCACCCCCAATCCAGACCCCAGGGGACTCTCAGAGCCATTTCCAGCAATGCCCACACAGAATGGCCCTTGCTGGGACTTGCCCCAACCTGGGCAGGTAGCCATGACATCCAACCTGAGCCCTGCCCTCAAGGTGTGCCCCAGTGGGGTAAGAGGACTCTGGGAGTCACCATCCCCACCCTCCTCCAGCCTTATCCAGGTGGGGGAACACCACCCTGGAACTCTCACAACACAGGAGCCTGGAGTGGAGTTCTCAGGCCCAGGCTTTCGCTGGCTGAGCTGGGAGCAGCCAATTTGGCCACAACAGCTGGATGCGTCTTGAAGCAGCTCCCTGCCCTGCGCTTTGGCCTGGGGGTGGGGAAAGGGCCCTCCCGCTGGAATAGTACAGACACTGGTGAAAAGGGCTCTTCCCAGGCTCCTGCACTGCCCCTACCCAGCTTTGCTGCTCACCTGACTGTCCACCCCACCCCCAGTTCCTGCAGCCCCATACTCTCAGTCACAGCACTGCATGGATGTGTGAGCGCCACCGAGAGGAGCCATCAAAGACCTCTGCCCCATAGACATGTGCCCCAAACCTTTAGGCACGGGGCTCTCTTGGGGAGACTCGGTCCTTGGCAATACCCAAACCTGGGTGGCAGGAGGGCAAGAGTGGGCCGCACCCTGCCAGGGCATCTCAGACTGCTGCTTAGGCTCCTCTGTGCTCCCCTTGTTGCCCCTTTCCCCTGCCCATCTGGCATCGTGCAGACATCCCAGCCTGATGCCCAGCCCCATACCTGGGCTCAGGCACACGAGTAGAAGGTGGAATGCTCCTCGAACTCCCATGTCTCTAGGCTCGGTGTTTCCTCCGCCTGGGCTGGGTATCCCTGGGCTGGTGGTGGTGGGTATGTGGGGAAGGGTGGAGGGGGGGGGAGCTGAGGGCCCAGCACTGCCCAGGGTGGCAGGAAGGTGCAATGAGTACCTGGCTGGCGAGCAGCCGGAGTTATTTCTATAGGAGGGAGGGGGCCTGGTCCCGCCCTGGGGAGGAGTCCCAAAAACCCTAATTAGCAGGGTGACAGAGTGGCCTACGCAGGCATTACCCAGCTGTCACCCAAGCTCTTCCCTATCCTGAGAGTGGGGCAGGGCGGCCAGGGGACTTGTAATTAGGCACCTGTTAAATTTCTACTTCCTCCTGGCCCCGTCCTCAGGTGACAACATTCACCCCATTTTATGATGCCCACAGAGCTCCCCTTACCACTCAGGTTTGTTGCCTCCTTTCTCAAGGGAAATGGAAGAGGAAGGAGCAGCCAGCCTTGGAGAAGAGGGGTGTCCAGGCCTTGAAGGGTTAACACTGACCCTAGGGCACAGAGGTCTGGCACAGTTTCCTCCAAAGCTTGCCCCCTCCTATTTGTGACCCTCTGAGGGACATGCCCCTCCAGCCCACCCCCAGAGGACTGTAGGAAGGGGCACCAGGGAAGGGAACAGTGGGGCTGGAGGGAAGCCCCCGGCAGATGAAAGAGACCCAGGGATGCTCAGCCCGCCTTCCCGAGGCCTCCAGCCCTTCAAAGAGAGTCAGGCTGCCAGAGCTCAATGATGGAGGGAAGGGGCGTGTGGGGGATCAGGGTCCTCCCCTGGCTGCCCCCTCTGGAGCTGTGCCCCCAACCATGATGCAAGGTCATCCTCGAGTGTAGGGGATCCATGGGAGCTGGGGGTGTTATGAGGATCCAGCCCCACCTCCCACACAGAACTAAAACCAGTCCTGTGAGGCCTGAGGGGAGAAGGACTAGGGTGTGTAGAGGGAGTGTGGTGAGCAGATGGGTGGGTGAAGGGCTGTTGCAGAGAACAGCACCAGGAAGGCCAGGGAGGGGGCTATGTCTGTGTGTGTGTACCCACTCACTGCGATGTACCCTCGTTCTGCTGAGAAGTGCTAAGCCCTTCTTTTAGGAACTGCTTAGTGTTCTTGCTTCTATGCACTAGGGCCCTCATAACCTGGACTGCTCTGGGTGACTAAGCCAACAAGGACTGAGCAAATGGAACTGGGGTGGAACGGTCCTGGCTGGCTGAGGGAGGGAGCAGGGGCCAACCCTTGCTGGTTGGTGGAGGGGGTCCCAGGACAGGCTCAAGCCTTTCCTTGGCTCCAGAAGACATGGGTCTGGTCATGAGTAGCATTGTTCAATAGGACGCCCCCCACCCATCCCTGACAGTGGGCACAGGAAAGGTGGGGGGAAGATTCTTGGGGAGACTGATGGAGCTCAGGGCTGCTGCCAGGGCCCACCCCTCCAGGAAAAATAAGATGGAGCAATAAGGAAGCACAAGGAGTCTGTACGTTCCAATCCTCTCCACCCACACTCCCTACAATAACAGGGTGCTCTGGGACCCCATCAGATGTACACAATGAATATCCTCATTTGCTTATTTCTTTTGAGGTTTATGGGATTGCCCTGCACACTCTGGAGGGCAGGGGTCATTATGCCCACTTTACAGATAGGAAACAGAGGCCTGAAGAAACATGAGGATTCAGTCCAGGTGATACCGCGGGGGCCTAAGTGGGGGACACCTAGGCATCCTGGTTGTCAGTCCAGGGTGGTCCAAGAAAAGGGCTTAGTGAACCTGTGGGCTAGTAGACCCACCCATTAGAAAAAAGCATGAAAGGCAGTGATGGGTGGCAGGGAGAACAGGTGGGACCAGAAAGAGGGAGACTGAAAAGAAAGAAGTAAGGCTATGGTTGAACTGAAGTGTATGGTTGCAGTTTAATTGGTTTCTAGATTTCAGCTAATGTTAGAGTTGGGGTAAAGGCTGGGGTTAGTGAGTTGGAATTATGAATGAGGTTGAGGTCAGATTGGGATGGAAATTAAGGTTGAGATTAGGGTTATAATAACAGCTAGAACAGAGGCAAGGGATGATAGCCAGGATCCGTTTATGATAAGGAATAGGGTTTTAATTTCATTTACAGCTATGCTTGAGAATGCAGTTATATAGCTCAATTGAAGACTGGGTGGAGATTGATTTAGGATCAGGATTATGCAGCTGGGTTAGAACTGAGTTTGGGATTTGAGTTAGAATAGACTCTGGTTAGAACATGGGTTAGTTATATGGGCAAGAGGATTCACGGGGTTCAAAAATGAGGCTTTATTTATGATATAGAAAGAAAGACCTCAGCTTCCATCTGCTAAATCCAAGTTTAACAAGAATTTTCATCCCTGTGCTCAGGGAGAATACCAATGGCACATTTTGATTAGGGACCCAAGAGTTGTGGGAGAGTTGCAAATACATGTGAGTTCATCATCTGAGGGGTATGGAGCAATTTAATCCCATGACAAATGTAACCTTTGAAGTCCTGCTCCACGACCTTAGCTCAGCACAGATCACACTCCCTAAAAGGGATCTAGGGTGGGACACAGGAAACTACTGGGTTGTTGGAAATGTCATGATGCATTTTTGCAACGAAAAACAGAAAAAATACGTCATCACTTTTCCGACAATATTAGCAATGAGTGGGGCTCTGATGCCAAATTGAACGAAAAGATGAGGTTCATCAGAAGCAGTTTTACTGGTGGGGGGTTGTCCTGGTTTTGGAGTCTAGTAGATGGCAATTGGGGGAGACTGAGGGCCTAGGTGCCCTCTAAGCTTTAAAAGGAAGGCACATTGTTACTCTCCTCTGACCCACTGAGGGCTAATTGCCACCTCCTTGCAATTTGGGGCCCATAAAAGAAGCTGTCAGGCTTCCTGCCTTGTGCCCTGAGCCCTGCAGGGGTTGGGGTTGGGGGGAGAGTGGTAGAGTGAGGGCACTAGGCATCAGCTTAGTTTTCACTGCATAGGTCTAGCCCACGGCCCGTTTCTATCTTAGCTTCATCTTCAACAGAGAAAAGAGGCCCCACTCCTGGGAGAATCTGATCCCAACTCCTCCCTCTCATTTTCCCTCACCCAGTCTCTACCCCAACCATCCCATTTCCCCACCCACTTCCTTTTCAGGTCCCATAAAGGTCTGTACAGATTCAGGAGACTCTTGGGGTTCCCTCTGTGCTGCTGGGGAGAGACAGTGATTACTGAGAAGCAGAGGAACACAAATTTCCAAAAGAGCCCCTTGCTTTTTCCCTGAGAAATTCATAGCTCTCTGGGGAACAATGGCTCCTCTTCTGTGCATATGCCCCAGTTTGGGTTGTATTTGTTTCTATTCTAAGACAGAAACTCAAAGGCAGAGGCTTAGAAAGCAGTGAACAGGGACAGAGGAGGAGGGAAGAGGCAGGTCAAGAACCCAGAGACCGCTTCTGAGATGCGGTGCGGCCCCACCCCAGAACATTTGAGGGAAGGTCAGGCAGAGACTTTGGCCCAGCTCCTTACTCTTTCTACAAAGGGCCCTTAACCAACTCCACACAACCCCTGTAGGCCATGCTCTCACCCGTCCCAGACCATCCCTCCAGCCCCTCCCCCAGAACCCTGGGCTCAGGCCCCCATCTGCCCTCCTCCATCCCCTCCCTCTGTAACTTGACCTTTTCCAAACATCCCCACACACACACACACACACACACACACACACACACACACACACACACACAGTCAGGAGGCTCCTTAGCACCTCTCCCAAGTTCCCTTGTAGACCAGGCTCACCCCTGCAGCCCTTAGGAGTGAGCAGCAGACCCTTGAAAGGCCATGCAGAGAAAGCCTCTGAGGAAGGGTCTGGAAGGAGGAGTCATGAACCGCACGGAATGGGCAACATAGTAAGTCTCAGAGAGGACAGCTAAGGCACTATGAGGACACAGTCACAGAGAAGCTGGGAAGCCACCGCAGCTGCTGCCTTTCTACCCAGCTCTCAGTGAAGGTTTTGAGGCTGGAGGATTACCAGGTAAGGCCATGCTTAGACAAGTAGAGTGGGGTCCTAGAGGGGTACAAGTGGTGTAATAGGAGAACGTTGAGTTCAGCCGAGGAAGGGCTTGAGTTAGAGAGAGAGAGATGAGAGCCATGTGTGGGGTTCTGTTCCAGGGTCTGGGTTGGAGTTAGGGACTGAGGTCCAGATCTGGGCTGGCAGGCAAGAATTTCAGACACATGTGACCCAGGGACTCAGGTTCCCAAGCCTTGGCAACTCTTACTGGTCCACCTCAGAAGGCGGGAAGCCAGCAGGGAGCCTGGATATGCCCACATCTCTTCCCTTGAGTGATATCTTAGAGCTGACCCAGACTTGGAAAAGCAAACTGCACTGAAATGGTCCTTATCTCTGAAAGGAGTGGTTGAACCCACTGCTGTCAGCAGAGCACCAGAGCAAAGCAAAGGGTGGTGGATCAAATGCTATGAACTGAACCGTTTTCAAGGGAACAGTGAAGGGAAGAAGAAGTTCTTATAAAGGATACGGGAATTCCTGATGATAGACTGAAGAATTACGAGACCCTGGAGATCAAAGAGATCTTCATTTCACCACGATCAACCATATCCTGCAAAATCTTCATCCATTCATCAAGTGGGCCTTGCAGTAGGCTCTGGGGACCAGTGATTAATGAAACAGTGTCTGTCTTCCTAGAGCACCTAGTCCGGTGAGGGAGACAGACAACGGAAGGGGCGCCAAGCCCTCATCCCAGAATGAGGAGGTCTGGTAATCAAAGCAGGGCTCCTGACCTGGTGGAAAGGATGTTTAAACAGAGATCTGAAGGATATCTGAAAATGTGCTGAGGAAATTGAGAGTGGAGAGAGGTGGCCAGGGGTAAAACTTCGATCCTTGGGAAATAAACCAGGATCCTACCAGAGACCACAGAGAAGAGAGTGAAATCAAGAGAGACAGCTGATGGTTATTTTTGGACTGAGGAGGGAAGATCCTTGAGAACAACCCTGGGGACCTTCTACCCAATCCACCACAGCCAGGCCTTTGGGATGCACTAGGCAACTACGATCCATCTTCCAGGACCGTGTGTATGCTTGTATGTGGAGAGAGAGACCTTGTGATGGATTAATTCATATGTGCACTGGGACTCTGACCCTTGAATTATAGAAATAAAATTTGCCTTTGATCCTGCCATCTGGATTCCCCAACCCATATCCACAGAGGGGAACTGTGGTCACCCTCAGCCCCCAGGGCAGCTCCAGGGCTACCTTGTCTTCCTGGCAGTTGCCAGGGAAGGTAAGTGGGAGCTGGCAGGCAGCAGAGCTAAGCCGGATATGTGTCTGCTTCAGAGCCTTCCCCACTAAGCCTGTCCTGACCAGCCCTCCCTCTGCTTTCCATGTTTGTTTTCTGTTGCCTGGACACTGGGAGAGCGGAAGGAGTGTGGGGAAGGTGGTGCCACAGGGGGCAGGGCTCAATTCAGCTCTATCAGGATTGGAGAGCAACATGCCCAGCCCAATGGATGAAGTGGAAGGTTCCCCGCTTTCCCTGTCTTCCACCCTCTGACAACCCACTCACCTCCTCACCCCCACCCCTAAAAAAAATGCTCAGAAGAGCCCTGTGTTTCCAGAACGTTGGACATCTCTCCACATGAGGCAGGCTGCACAGGAGTTAGGGGAGGAGGAATCTGAAGGGACTTTGTGTAAAAAGCCTGGACTTGTTTAGTGTCGTCCCAAAGAACTGGGGCCTTGCAGTGGATGCACAGGAAGCCATATTATATATTAACTCAATATTAAGAACTTTCTGAGCATCAGGGCTGATCTGAGATGGCTTGGGTTGCTTTATGAGGTAATGAGCACCCTGAATCTCAGGTGTACAAGCTCAGACTTTCCAACCATTTCATTAGAGATTACAAAGGAGAGTCATGCACCACAGGGTGCTTGACGTCCCTTCCAGCTTTGAGATTCTAGGATTTGGTGCTCAGTTCCACTACCCAGGGATATCTTTCCCCAGGAGCCATGCAGAAAAGCTTAGCTCTGGGCAATGTTTCCTGCTCCCCACTCCCACCCACCCCCTTGATTCCTCTTTCCAGGCATCTCCTGAGAAAGCCACCCAAAGTCTCAACCCTATTCCTATCCCAGCCTCAAAGTCATCAAGAGAGATTGAGATGACAGTTACCGTCTCCCGAGAGGATGTGAAGAATGCAGGAAGGGATGCAGAGCTTGCACTGCAAGGAGAACATCCCAGCTCGGAGGGTAGGAGCTAAGACAGAGGAAGGTCTAAACTATTTAAAGCCAGTCAGATCAAGAATAACTTAGCCTTTTCTGGGACTCTAGCTTTCTATGATGTTGGAAATGAGCTTCTTCTAAGTAACCTTCGTGTGATTTGCCAGTATATCTCTCAGAGTATGGGAGGGAGATGGAATGGGAAGGGGCACCTGGGTAGCAGCCTAGGATGGAGAAGAGACCTCTGGTCTGGAGTGAGCCCTCCCCACCCCTCTGCTCTCCCCCAGGCGCCCACTCTGCAGGAGCAGTCAGGATGGATAAGAGTGAGGAACTCTATGGGCTCCACACTCAAACTCCTTGTCTGAGACTCCAGTCTCCCCTCCACTGTCACCTAAACAGCTGCCAACCCTTCTTCACCCCAAAAGCCCTGTCTGGTTTTGAACTCTCTGAGCCCCTTTCATCTGAGCCTAATCAAAATGCTTTTACTGAGACCAATTAATGCCCAGCTGTGACCCAAGTCACAGATATGGATGCTGAGGCTTCCAGGGGTGCCAGAGGACATCCCTGCACCCCACTGAGTCAGGAACAGCCTGACTCAGCCACCAGAGCAGGCTACTGAGTCATGATCAGCTGGAGCTGCTTCTGTTGCAGGTGCAAATGTTCTGAAACAGGCTTCAAGCCACAGGGGAGCATGACGCAGGCAGCAAGCACATGTGGGCAGGTGGGGAATGGAGCCCAGTCAGAAGCTAGGGGACATGTGCTTAGGAGGGTGCTGCCTACATACCTGATTCTCCAACCACTTCAATGCTCCAATGCTCCAACCACTGGATTTTCCAGTCTACACCAGCCCACATTGCATGGACAGGAAGACCAAGGAAGCAGAAGAAAGGGAGCTGGGAAGCGATCAGAGACCCATACAACAAAATCAGCAGCTTAGACACTATTTTTTCCCTGCAGGCTCCTCACATCTTTACATCAACAGAGGCAATGCACCAAACAGCACGTTCTACTCATCCCATATTTCGCCAGCACCACTCTCTCCTTTGCAGCTTCCTAGACACCCCTGGCTTGGAGGAGTGTACAAAGATCATTTCCCCTCTGAGAACTAGGAAGGAAACCAGAAGCCACCCTAGGAGAAATCACCACCTACCCAAAGGTCTAACCTCTAGCAACAAGACTGAGACTGATTTTTCCTGAGCTGGCAGGCTCACTAAATTGTCAAAAGAATTCAGATTTTTCACTCTTCTTTGTCTCAAGGCCCCACCCACCCTGTAGGCTGAGCTTACACGGTCCCCTGATGACTCTGCCTGAACCCACCCCCCTCCTTTTCCCAGGGATCTTTTCCCTGTAATTATCCCCACTGCCATTCCTGATTGAGACCAGTGGTGAGTTTATAAAATGAGCCCAAATGTGGCCAGCTATCCTCAGAGCCAGCTGTTGGCCTAGCTGTCAGGAGTGTCCTACTCCTAGGAACAAGGTTCCTACTGATGAGTCAGGCCAATCCTGAAACCCGAGGAAGCTTGTGCAGAGCTTCTTAGGAATCCAGAGAGAAGAAATTGAACCTCTCTTCCACATCATGGGCCAATTGCAAGAATTCCTGGATGGGGGCAACCCTGAGGGCAGAATGCCAAAATTCTCTCCCAAACCATCTTTACCTGCTCAGAGGTCTCTGAACTGAGACTTTGAGTCATATAACCTATAACCACCCCCATCATGTCTAGGCCATGTCATGATGGTCTCACAATTAGGCCTTGGGATCTGCCAGGCCCTGCTGACCTGCGTTTTCAGCGGCAGCAATTCTGGCGAAATGCTAGTTTTGCTTTCTCAACCTATGAACTTGGCTCATTTTTTTCTACATGGGCTCAGAAGTTAGCAATGGGCATGGAACTCCATTTCTCCTTGACCTGCACTCCAAAGAAGCCCATTTCTCCAAGCCCTGAAATGGACGACTTAGGTACAGGGTTGGACAAACTCCTTTCTGGCTTTCCTAGCAAGACAGTCCCTAGAAACAGGTAAGGGCTCACTCCTTGGTCCCTGTAGGTATTAATTGTGTAATAGGTGATGCTCAGAGAGAACCTAGGCAAGTAAGCCAGCTGAAGAAAGGGGCCAGAATCATCAGTGGCATTGCCATGTCTTCTCTTCCATCCTAGGTTGGGTACCACATGTTTCCAAGATCCTGAGGGAGAACAGTAGTAGCTTCTCTAGGTTGGAGGTGTATACTTAGAGGTACTAAGCAGAGGTGAGAAAGCGTCTTTCCCATGCAGCTGGTGGGGCTGCCCATCTGGCTGGGTGGAGCTACAGTCCTCCCTGATGGGCAAGGTAGAGAAGGTGTCCAGGAAAGCTGCAGTGTCCTGAAGCAGCAGCAGCAGCAGCAGCAGCAGCACAGGAAGCAGCTTGCCCACTCTCCCTGGGTCCTGTGAAAAGAGGACTCTTGCCTGAGGCCCTTGTAACCTGGTATTATAAAAATCCAGGACATGCCCCAGCAGCTGTCCTCTGCCTCCTCTAGTGTAGGACCCATCGAGAGACAGTACTGGGCTCGATTTGAGAAATGAAACATGGGGGCAGAAGGCTGGGGCACCATTAGCAATGGCAGCTGGATGGAAGCCTGCTCCTCCAAGGTATACACAGATGGGGAGTGGCTCCATCCCTAGAAGTTAGCACTTCAGCCCACAATGGAAACCTGATATAATCAGGGTCATCCTCCTCGAAAAGTTGAGACTATTCTAAAGGTACAAGAAATTTGATGGGAGCAGCTGGAGGAACAAAGTAAAAGCAAACTGGAACAGGGAAAAGTTTCTGTGAAGGTGGAACCAGGTCTGCTGTGTTCACTGAGTGCCTAGAAGGTACCTAACACATGGTAGGTATACTCGAGAAGTATTTGAATGAGTGAATGAATGAACAAAGTGTATTTGGGGGGCAAGTGAAGCAAGCTAACTCAGATAACGATTGCTTTGGGGAGCCCCACTGGTTGGACTGAGGTGGACTGAGGAGAGGCCAGACACTTGAGTGAGTGAAGCAGCTGTGTTTGGGTGAGCGGACTGGACCAGGAGGGTGAGGAGAGGGGCCCTGGGCCTGCCCTGCTGAGGGACAGGCAGGCGTCTGCGTTGTGGCACTACCTGGAGTTGAAAGGGCTCGGGCAGGAGAGGGCTGAGACCAGAGTAAGCCCAGGTTCAGACGCCACCCCCTTTACAGATGTGGTCTGAGTCAGAGGTGTGAGCCCAGTACAAGCTCTGTCTCAGGCAGCCCATCCTTCCTTCCCTGCTCTGCTCAGCACAGCCCTCGCCCAGGCCCCTCCCTGAGAGCATCTCTAGCTCCCTGCCTCAGCCCTCTGAGCTGGGTGTGGAATGGAGGCAGAGACTAGACTATGCTGAAAGCGGACATGACGACAGCATCCCAGAGGGTCACAGAAAGGCCATGAGCCACGAGAACAAAGGGACCCCCTGGCTTAGGATGATCGTGGAGAGCATCCTTCCATTCCTGGCCCCTGAACATCACAGCACCCATACTTGGGTTTCCGAGAACCTATTTTGCTCCATGTTCAGTACCCTATAGTAGCCACATCCCACACAAGGAAGCTGGGCTGTTCCTTAAGAGAAGTAGACTAGATTTAATCTGTAACTACAGAATGTCTAGGTTAGCAGCAGTCATGGAGACTAGTTGGAACCTTCCCCTGAAAACATCCGGAGGGGCTCGGAGGTGACCCTCAGTTCACAGAGGTGGCTGGCAGGATGTTAGCTCTGCGCTCAGCTTCAATGCAGTACTTCTCAGGAAGACCGGTGGCTCTGCCAGGGAAACACAGGGTAGGTGTAAGGGGAGGGTGGGACCGGAGAGGAGGTGGCAGGAAGTGAGCTCTGGGTGGGATTACAGAACCTGGGGCCCTACACCCCCAACCCCACTCCTACAAACCATCCCCAAACATATTTCTGTCAAGTCTCAAGCATTCTGCCAAGTGGTTCCCAAAAAGCCAGGAAGACCCAAGTCCCAGGACTTTCTGCTGGAGCCCCCTTCAGAAGGCAGCATCCCTGAGCACCTATGTAACACCCCTTTAATCCCTGAATCCCAGCTTTCTAACCTGACATCTCCTTGGGAAGGGGGAGAGGAGCTGGGGAGGGACAGATGACAGCACACACCTTAGCTCTTCAATCATTCTCTTCTTGATGTCTTTAATATGCTCACACCGCTTCTGGGCCTCCTCTTTGAGGCACCGGCCCTCCTCGAAGGTGGTGATCCGGTCCTGCACCAGCTTCTGCTGGTTCTCACGCACCTGGCGCCGGAGCTCATTGGCATGCTGTAAGTGCCCTGCGGCCTTTTTCTCCTCCTCCAGCTGCTCCTTTTCAATCTGCTCTCTCTGAGCCCTGGAAGAGGGACACAGATAATGGAATGGATGAGGCTGACCTGGCCCTGCCAAGGAAAGGCCCTGCGGAAGCCTCCTGGGTGGGCTCCTCCAGTGGATGTGTTTCAGAGACCACAAATCTCCACGCTCTGGCCCTCTTCTTTTCTGGCTCAGAGATCAGCCCCAAAGGCTGCCTCTGTGCATGCAACTGTATGTCACAAGCATGCTTACAAGGGCCGCATGCTTAGCTTCACGCTCTGCTATCACTGTTTTGAAATTCTTTTTTTTTTTTATTGGAAAATTGGGGAAGGGAACAGTGTTGGGGAATTTGGGAAGGGGAACATTGTGTTTTTCCAGGACCCATCAGCTCCAAGTCAAGTTGTTGTCCTTTAATCACAGTTGTGGAGGGTGCAAGCTCAGCTCTGAATCCAGTCGCCACTTTCACTCTAGTTGCAGGGGCGCAGCCCACCATCCCATGCAGGAGTCAACCCGGCAACCATGTTTCACACTGAGCCATCCAGCTGCCCACTGGCAGCTCAGCTCAAGGTGCAGTGGTGCAGTGTGGTTCAATCTTAGTTGCTGGGGAGAGGGGCAGGGGTGGGGGTGGGGGTGGGGGGAGGGGAGGGCAGCTCACTGGCCCATGTGGGAATCAAAATGGCGACCCTGTTGCTCAGAGCTCACACTCCTAACCAACTGAGCCACTCAGCCAGCCCAGTTTTGAAATTCTTAATAACTTTTGAACAAGGGGCCCCACAATCTCATTTTTCACTGAGCACTGCAAATTATGTAGCTGGTCCTGCACCCAGAGTTTCATCCACTGGGAGCTATTATTCCTACTCTTTTTGTCTTATAACAATGCACAACTCCTCTCCAGTTTGTCCTAAGATATCTCTCTCTCTCTCTCTCTCTCTCTCTCTCTCTCTCTCTCTCTCTCTCCCCCTCCCTCCCTCCCTCCCTCCCTCCCTCCCTCTCTCCCCTTTCCTTCCTCTCTCCCTTCCCCCGCACCCTTTCCTTTATTCCTTCCCATGGACCCTGACATTAGGGAGGAAATGGCTAATATAGACTAGATAGGCTCAGAAAAACTCAAATGAAATGTATTCACATCTCAGAGGAAATGCAGTCAAAGGTCATCTTGAGTTATCATTTTTTTTCTCAAAGTAATAAAAAACAAAATGTAAAATCATCTTAGGCAGAAATCTCTCACCTTCTCTGTGCCCCTGGAGTTACTCACACCCCAACAAAGGTACCAAAAGCACCACTTCACTTACTCATTTCCCTCTAGCCATCTTCTAAGATGCACCACACTAGTACATGGGGGTATCAGCTCGCCTCCCAGCAACTCTTCTTTTTTTTTTTTTTTTAGGGCAGTGTCACTGGCCCTCATATGTGGGACCCGAACCAGGGACCAGCAACTCTTTTATACCATGTAAGCACCTCCTAAAATTCTACTTCCACTACAGAGCCTTCTCAGTTTATCAAATGAGAGCTGCTGAGTTCCATGCCTCTCTGCATTGAGACACCAAATCCCCACAACAACTGGGTAGGGTAGGTCAGCTCTCTCTGCTTAGTCAATAGGCTGAGAGTTAAAGGCATCCCTCTGACCAGAAGCAGGAAGCCCATATATAGGCCATACAAGAGGCCGTGTTTTTGAAATAGGAAAAGTTGGCTACGGCAGAGATGCTCCTAGCACTTGAAGACATCCACCATGGTAGTCACATGACCCTGGAGACACTAGGTCTAGATGCTAACCTAGAACAACAGGTGAAATTGAACTTCTCAAAAGGGCTGGTCTAGCTTTAATAACTGGCGTCAGGCAAACAAAACAAAGAAAAAAAAATGGGTCAGTGGCAGGAGTACAATTTTAATTTCTTTCCATTAACATTTATTAGTGCCTACTAAAGGCAACACAGATGTCTAAAGGCATAGAGGCCAGGGAGGGCAGACATCTGAAAGGCTGTCTGGAGCCCACGGGCAGAATCTTTGGGGCTATTAAGAGAGCTGTCTTCATCATGTATCCAGAGACCATGGCATGACGCTTGAGGGCAGGGAAAGCCACAGAGCCAAATCACAGCCAGTGGGGACAGGCTGGGGGCTCACAGTCCAACATAAGACCAGAAACCTGGCTCTGATAAGGACAGAGATTTTTATGGGTCTGCTCTCTGTCTCTGGCCAGGAGTCTGGGGGCCTGATCTGGCATGCGACTAATGCGCCATACCAAGAAGAAGGTCCTAGAGCATGGAGACCAAGGAAGACAGGCTGCACCACTCAACCTTCACTTATCTGAGTATAATTTCAGTAATTTGGTATCCCAACACCCCAATTCAAATTTTGTTTGGTTTGTTTCCTTTTGAAATTTCCGGATCTTATAGAGTCTGAATCAGAGCAAGAAGGGAGTCATTCCCAGTTCGGCCAGAACAGTTAGAGCCAGGAGAACACTCCAGAGGCCAGGTCTGGTGGTGGCAGATCGTGCCTAATAGAAACCAGGGCAGCTTTGACTGCTGACTTCTTTAGGAGTAGAGGCGGGGGCAGGGACAGTGAGAGATGTGAACATGTAGCTTCCACTTATCATTGGGCCAACAGTAAGAACAAAAATAAAAGGATAAAGAGCTGGCAAGGCAGGAGGCATGGATATCTATACATGAGGTTCATCCAAATGAGTCTCTGGCATCCTTCCTACATGAATGGACAAGGACAATGTTTTATTCATCTCTAATATATCCCACAGCCCACAGCACAGAGCCTTGAATTTAGGTGCTTAGTACAAATCTGTCAAATGAATGGCAAAGACCTCCCTTAAAGCCCTGCTCCAGTGACTCACAACCATTAGTGTTTGAAGTTCTTCTTGCCATCTCTCCTGAACCACCCTTGCTGCAGTTTAATCTCTAACTTGCCAGGGAGGGATCGTGGATCCGGACACAGAAGGGACCAGATTTATACCTTTTCTTACACCTTTAATGCTTCTGGGTAAATAATCCCAACAATCCCCCATTCCTTCAACACTTCCAGGTGCTACTTTCCAATACTCTAATCATAAAACTCTTGGTTCAGGGCCGGCCGAGTGGCGTGGTGGTTAAGCGCTGGCTTGGGAAGCCAGCGGCCCCGGTTTGGGTCCCACATATGAGGGCCAGTGATACTGCCCTCAAAAAATAAAAATAAAAATAAAATAAAATAAAACTCTTGGTTCAAGCGTCTGAAATATTGCAATCGTCCTTCTGGTTAGAATGACCCCTCCAACCCAGTCAAGGGGGATGTGCACCTGTCTGTAAAGTTGTCAGAAAGCGCCTCCACCCAATACCCACATGCTCGCCACAGGGTCAGGAAAGCAAGCCACGGTTCCCGGCCCCTCCTACCGAAGGATCCTCTCGAACTCATCCCGGTCCTGTTGCACCTGAACGGCCAGCCGGTGCTCCTTGCACGCCACCTGCTCCAGCCGGCTTCTCCGCAGTTGGGCTTCCATTTCCATCTTCTTCTGCGCGCTTTCCTTTTCCTTTCGGCGCCACTCTCTGTCCGCAGCTTCCTGGTTGCGCTTGGCCCGCAAGGCATCCTGCGAAGGATGAGGGTGGGGAGACCAGGGAGGGCGCAAAACAACTTCGTGCTGACCAGGTGCATTTGGGAAGACACCCCCTCACAGACTCCTGCTTTGAGCCTCACAGACTCCCGCTTTGAGAAACACTGAATTTCTCTGGTGGCAAGGTTATCGTGGGAGATGGAATCCTTTCATAGAACTTTTAGGTCGGAATATACCCGGAAGCACCATCTTGCCCTTTCATTCCCCTCATCCCATTTCTTTCCCTATACCTCACATACCCCCAGGCAGTCCTGAAATTACTTATCATTTTAAAAACTGCTCATGATGGAGATAGCACGATTTTCTCTGTTTTTCACAGTGAAGGTTGAAAGTTCTTTACCAAATAGACGAAAACTGGCTCTTGAATTAAGGACCTAATGCGTAATGCTCTGCTTGGCCTTGCTGCCTTAGGCACTGGGAGCAATCCCACCCGCTCTTCTCAGATAACTGGCTCCTCTCTTCTAAATCTCCACCCTCGAGGCCATTTTACAGGCTGTCAAAGGAATAAAGGATTGGGAGAGGCAGAGGGAAGCAGACACTAAATAGGTACCTGTTCTGCCTGGTAATCCTGGGCCTTCTCCTGCTTGGCCCTTAGGCGGGCGATCTCCTTCTCTTTCTCCCTCCGCATTCTCTCCTGCTCAGCCTCGAACTCTGCTTCTCGAGCCTGAAAAAAAAAAGGAAGGCCTTGTAGACTAGCTCCCACTTCCCTAACCTTGCAGAGAGAAACCAAGCCCCTGTACCAGTCTGTCCAGTATAGCCCCTACCACCTCTGGACTTCTTCTGGTAGAGCTGAATGACTAGCAATGCACAGACATAAAAACTAATTAGCATTTGTAAAATTCTTTCTCCTGTATTATCCCAGAGAGTCCTCTCATCTCATGAAATAGATATTATAGATGAGGAATCTGATGTCCATAGAGATTGAGGGAGGGTCCTGCCCAAGATTGCTGAGCTAGTCAGCTACCAAATAGAATTTGAATGCAGGTATCCTGAGCACAGCCTTCATGCTCCACTACTTCACAATTTCCAAGTTGCAAAGCCACTGGGCCAAGTTTCTACAACTAACAACTGTGACTCCCTGCCTGTCTTATAAAGTGCAGCAGGTGGAGGTTATCTCATTAGTTCCTGGGCAAATGGCCAACACACTTAGGGCAGTCCCACAGTGGTTAACAGATACCTAAGGAGTGAAGCATCAAAATTAGCTCCTTTTGGTACTTTTCTGAAAGAACAGACATATCCCTAAAAGCTTCCCAAATCCAGCTTCCCAATGATCATTGTAGGTCAGACATAAAACTAATGGTCCAGGTTGGGTGGAAATATGATCTTCCCATAAAGAACATTTCCTAGATCTCATTCTACCTGCCCAGACTTCTGTGCAGCCCAGTGAGTTGCCTGCTTGTGAGCTGTGCATGCTGGCTGTGTGTCAAGTTGGTCTCTCTGTTTCACCTTGCTCTAGATGGCAGGGCAGAGAACTCTGGAGGCTTCCACAGCCAATTAGCTGTAAAGGGGCAGCCCTGGCTGCAAGAACAGAGACCACTATGAGGTCAGGAAAGGGCTTAAAATATACATGGATACTTACAGTGAGCTATGGATGCCCAAGTGCCTGATCCCTTTGTCAGTCACAAGCCTCTCACAGCTACTCCTCTCCATGTATGAAGACAAGACATCCTCCTCTCTGCTCAGAAATCTATGGTGATTCCTCACCATTCCATGCTTCCAGCTCTGCTCAAGGTCCAAGGCAATCCCAACAACAGCTCTCAGCTCTCTGTCATCTCATCACCTCATTTCTTATCATGACCACCACAGATGCTCTGCTGCAGCCAGCAAACCTGTTCACCAACTCTCACATATGACTGGCTTATTATCACCACCTTCACTCACTCAGGGAAATAGCTGCTGAGTTCTATATGACATACATAATATCAGTCTAGGTATGTTCAGCCTAGTCTAACACTGGACACACATTGAAACATTCAGGACATCTTAATCAGTCAGTGACTAGGTTCACAAGGTGGTTGTAATGATTAAATGAAACAACACATGTGAAGCACTTGGCACAGAGCCTGTGCACAGACTAAGCACTCAACAAGTGGCCGTTGTATGATCCTGTTATGCATGAACCATATATGCCCCCCATTTTGCATTCTCACTCTGTTCCCCATCCTCACTCTGTTCCCCATCCTCACTCTGTTCCCCATATATCCTGGCATCCAATAAGAAAACCAAAGCCAATGAATAACCTTTGTTGAGCTTCACTTTCTGTGGTTTGCGTAAGGAGTATGTAGGTATATCACATATGCCTTTTCAAATTATAGCCACACCCTCCCCTTGTCCATAATTAAACCTCACTACTACAGAGAAGTATGATGTGCCCTCTGTCATCATGGAGCCTCCAAACTAAAGGGGAGACAGGACCAACACACATAGAATTAAATAAATTTCCTGCCACTTTGAGACTTTCCTTCTCTTTTCACATAAATCCATGTTTATTCCATCTAAACCATGCTTAAAGGTTTTTTGTTTGTTTGTTTGTTTTTTGCCTGCTATCATTCCTCAAAGACCCAATCCCTCCATTACCCCATGTTGCCCCAGAATGACCCTGCACAGTCCTAAGCTGCATCCCCCCAGTAACTTTTGCAGGCATTGCCCTCTGCTCTATGGTGCATTTGTTCTTATGGGTTCTACAGTGAGGGGTGCAGAAGGGTCTATTTTCTGAGTCTAGCACTCAGCACAGGATTCCCAATATAGGAATTTTCACAAGAAATTTATGGGGAACCTGACTCATGATTACTGAGGATATAATTATCCAGGTCATAAGGAATCCACAGAAAACTATACTTTCATCAATAGTTTCCATTTTCTTCCCTGCCTGCACCTGACCCTCATTCCAACTTCTAATCAAAGGTGTTAACAGGATAATAACACCCTAATTTGGGTACCTTTCCAGGCTACTCTCTGTTAATGAACAAGTAGACTGGCCAGGATGAAGAGGAAAAGAAGCCAGACCCTTGAGCTAAGGACATGAATTTTATAATAGAATAAAGACAGGGCTGCCTTGTGTTGAAGTCCTCTCAGTTCTCAGGCCTGCCTCTCCCTGGGACAGACATTCCATTCCTGGCCAGAAGTCCCAGCATCCGAAACCAGGTCCTACCATCTTCTTCTTGGTGAACTCCATCAACATCTGGTCTGCCAGCTTCTCCTGGGCCAGCAGCTCTGCTTTGCTTTTCTGGCTCTCATCACTGAAGCGCTTAATCTCCGCTTGCATCTTTAGTTTTTGCTGGTGCCTTTGTTCCATGTCCTGCCAGCAAAAGGAACAGAGCCTCAGGGTAGAGGGGAAAAAGACCAAAAGATACTGGTATACTAGAATAGAGAGGCACAAATAGATGCAGGGAGACAGATGCTTCCATTACTATCCTTTGTTAAAGAGGTCTCCCTCTCCCAGCCAAGCGACCTCTGCAGTCTTCATGCAACGTGACTTCATGGCAGCCCCTGATAGTGTTGATCTCTATACACTCTCAGGAAGTAGAGGATCTTAAAATTCTAATCAGTGTCTCCCACTTCTCGTGCTAAGTGCCATCCCTGTGGCTTTGTTCATGGTGTGTTCCTCCTGTCTTTAATTTCCTTCACCTATTTAAACCCAAACTTTTGGTCATCATCAACAGTGATCATTTAAATAATAAGTATTGCCCTAATTGGGTACTTTCGATTCTTTGGGCACATAGCATATCTCTAGCACCTAAATACATCCCAAAACCCTGAAAGGTAGGCCTTGTTATTGCTCTTGTGCAGATGAAGAAACTGAGCCTAGAGTGTAAGTGATTTGTCCAAGGCCATACAGCTAATAAACCCCAGAGCCAGACTTTTGAAACCTGGTCTGTCAAAAAGTTCCAGTCTTCTCTGGAAGTCTTACTTGATTGTCCCAAGTTTCAAGTGTCTCTTCTCTTCTGAATATCTGCACTTAAGATGGTGCCACACCTCCTGGGATTTAATTTTACACTGCCTTGTCGGTCCCATGCATTTCCTGGGTGTTCATTCTGTCACAGGTAGAGGACAGGGACCATGTGTCACATTTCCTCTCTTTCCCAATAACATGTAGCCCAATGAGGAAAACAGAAAATACTCAACAAACTGTTGCTAAATAAGGCAGGGAAGTAGGGGCCAAAGTGAGTAGCATGTGAGAAACAAACAAACATCATAGATACAAAGAAATACAATAAGCAATACAGATCAGAGAATAAATATGACCCTGGCTGACAAGATCCCTCTAAGAGAGGAGCCTCTGCCTTGTCCAGTCATGAGCATTTGGAAGCTCCTGATGACAGGACCACTTCTCAGCCCAAGCACATTCTCAGGCCCCAGTGTAGAGGGACACTGGAATTTTGTGCTGCTGCCTCCCTGCACCCTTCCAATCAAACTCAGACTCCTTGCTTCAAACCCTTCTACCCATCAAGTCACCCCACCTCCCACACTGTTTCCAGTTACCTCCATTTCTTCAAAGACTAAGCCCCTTTCCCTGGCCTTCCACTCTTCAGTCCAGCTTCTGCCCTGACTCATTTAAAGCAATTCTACTGGCTCTCCCCCAGCCTGGCTCACTGCCTATGTAGTTGAGGGCTCCTTCCTCCAGGAAGCCTTCTGAACCAGATCAGCACAGCACTGTCTGCCTCTAGCCAGGTCCACATGGCGCCTGAATCATGGCTACCAGCATTCCTTCACTCTAACTATACCCACCTCCTTGCATACTCCACATTTCCCCTTTGGCTCCTCCAACTCTTACACTCCTTTTTGCCCTTCTTCCTTTCTTCCTTTCCTTTTAACTTTCTTTCCCCCAGTTTTAGGCCTGCCATTGGTACCCCAGGCATTCTATAATCCCATTGATCCTCAAGCCTAAAAAAGCTGCCAACCTCTGATTTATGACATATATACATACAATCATGTATTTATTTACTTTCTTTGCCGATTGACTTTTCTTTTTTTTTTTTTTTTTTTTTTGAGGGCAGTGTCACTGGCCCTCATATGTGGGACCCGAACCAGGGCTGCTGAAGTCCCAAGCCAGCTCCCAACCACCGCCCCACTCGTCCGGCCCATTAATTTGTTGTTTTTGTTTTGTTTTGTTTTCTAAGAACACAGGACTTTCCCTATTTCCCATCTCCGAAGTCATTCCAAAGCAATTCCAGATGAACACCCCTCATTCTTCTCCATCTTGCTAGCAAGGTGGTGAAAGCTGCCCTTGTGCCACCCTCAGATAATAAGGCAAGTCTAAGCTGGGAAGGCACAGATTTCTACCTTAAAGTTGCCTAACAATACTTCCTGGAGACTCAGGGAGTGCCTATTAGAAGGACACCGAAATGGCAATGACAAAACATCAATGTAATGGTGTTCACTCAGTGACACCTGGAACTGTCTCAGTGAGCCTACCAATTCCCACTCCCCACAATCTAGTTGGATTTTCCAGCATTCATTTCTCACCCCTTTCCATATATTTACCCCATGCCTCTCCTTCCTGGCCCTTTCCCTCTCTTTCTTGAGCCAGGAACTTTGCCAGGTCTTTTTGTCTTCTTGGCCTTTGTAGTCTCCTTCTCAAGCAGCTCACAAGGCTACATGGCCCTTCATCTTCCCTAACTATCCAGGTGATCTTCCTCCCATACCAGAGGTCCTCTGAGAAGCCTTTATAATTATAAGGGCATCTGTGAGATCTTTCAGAGGCCCCTGTCACTCACCACCATCAATGCACTGGGAGATGACAATTCAATCATCCATGAACATGGGGGAGGAGAACAGAAATAAAAGCATACATGTTCTACAAGTTAAATGGCACCATGATGCAACAATCAGACTAATCGGACGGTAGGACATTCTTTAAGTCAACCAACATAGATGCTTCAAAATATTGGTGTTATAAAAATACATGAATGAAGGGATTCCAAAAAATGGCAGCAGTGAGGAGGGTTCCCTGAGTTGTCCCTTGGAAATTACGGCAAATTGAACAGCTATATCTCATCCGAGGAACCTCTGCTCATCACACAGAAAAGCTAAGAGAGTCACATGATGATTACTTGAAGGTGGGCAAACCGGCTGAGTGGGAGAAGAGGGAAGCCATATGCATGGAGACGCAGCCCACATGCAGGGCTGCCAAGCTGAGCTGCGGGGGCCCCAGAAAGCAGATCAGAGAGTGTTCCCACTGCTCACTCCCTACACCTCACAGACCCGCTGAGAGTGCAGCAAGAGAACGGCCACGGCAGGGCTCAGAGTCTGAGGCAGAAGCCTCAGGATGGGCGAGTGCAGGAAGAGAGAAGGGAGACGTGCATGTGGAGACGCAGTCCGCACCCACAGCTGCGGAGACGCGGCGCCCCAAGAAGCAGATAGGAGAGCATTGCAGCGGCAAGGCGAGCTCGCTTCCTGCGCCCCTGCGGCCCTGCCGGGAGTGCAACAAGTGCACGGCTGGAGTGCGTGAGGTGGAAGCCTCAGCTCAAAAGTGCGGGGGGACAGTTTTTTTGTTGTTGTTTTTTTGTTTTTGTTTTGACTTCTTTTTCTCAGACAGGAAACAAAAACAACTTCATAAATAAGAACCTACTGTCACCCTCCCTAAGAAACCCTAGCCCCTGCTATTCCAGAGTCTTAAACTGATCCCTGAATGGAGGAGTGGTATCAGATTACAAAGGTGCTCCTACTCCCAAGGGGTTGCGGGACTTGGTTTGGGAAGAGGCTGCAGAGTGTGGGTCTGCCTACCCCGCCCCCACCTTTCCTGCAAGGCTTGGGGAGGCAGAACTTCAGCTGCTGAATCACTTGCAGGACCCCAGCAGGGGGCTTTTAGCAGCTCAGAAATCTCACACACCCCACTACCTCCAGCTGAAAGAGTGCCTGAAGACACGCACAGCTCTCAGCGTGCCTCTGAGCAGGCCAGAGCAGAAAGTGGCATTGACTTTGTAAACACCACCAACCACACCTCTTAGCCCCGCTCATCTATACCTGCATCACCAGGGTCACTCTAGGCGCCAAGTGGCTGACTCTGTCCCCACGAGACGCAGAGGAGTTTTTGTACAGCAGAGGACAACCTGGAGGTAGCTTGGTGGACTTTAGGCAAGCACTGGTTTGATTTTTTTTTTTTTGGGTCGGGGGTTTATGGGGATCTTTTTGTTGTTGTTTTTTGGGGTTTTGGGTTTTTTTATTTGTTTGCTTTTTTGGTTTTTGTTTTTTTCTATGTCATTATTATCATTTTTAATTTTTTTATATATGTGTGTATATATATATATCCATATAGATAGGTGTGTGTATATATATATTTTTTTCCCTTTCCCTCTTTCTTTTCTCCTATCTCTCCCTTCTTTTCTTCTTTGTTTTCCCTGCTCCACTTTTCCTCCTTCTTTCCATTTTTCTGCAATTTTTTTTTTTTTGGGGGGGGTGTTGCTATTTTGTTTCTCTGTGTGTATTTTGTTTGGGTTTTTTGTATGTTTCATATTTCCGTGCATGTTGAGTGTTGGTTGTTGGTTGTTTTTACATGTGAGAGTATCTGGTTTCTTTTGGTGGCTGTTGTGGTTGTGCTTGTTGATCTGTTTTGCTCTAAAATCACTCCACAGCAGGGCACAGCCAAAGAGGCACAAGAATCATCACATCCAGAGGCCAACTTTAGACCAAATCAGAGCATTACCGGGTTTGACCTACAAGAATCACACCCAAAGAGAATTCGCTACAGGCACAAGAGCCTATGGGGGCCAAGCCTCATCTGAGGGATCAACCCTCACACAGCAACTCATGCACTGTGGACATAGCAAATCCTCACAGCTAGCCAGCCTGTAAGTCAATCCCACCTACTGACAAGCCAAAAGCAATCAAAGCTCAACTTCAACAGGAGAAGACACACAACACAAGGAACACCTCTGGTACACACTCACAGGAGAATAGGGAGACTGAGCAATTTAAATATAAAGGACACATACCACATAAGTCCACCCAAAAAAGACTGAGAGACCTAGAGGATCTACCTGTTAAATCGAAGCAAGCACAAAGAGTAAGCCAGAATGGGGAAACAAAGAAATACATCCCAAATAAAAGAACAGAAGAAACCTCCTGAATCAGTGGAACTAGAGGAAATAGAGGCAACCAACCTATCGGAGACAGAGTTCAGAACACTGATGATTAGAACGTTGAAGGAAACTAGTGAGAATATAAAGAAGGATAGAGAAATCATGAACAACAACCAGCTAGAACTAAAGAATACAACTGCTGAAATAAATAACAAACTCAAAGAATTACCAGAAGATTGGATAAAGCAGAGGATCGAATCAGTGACAAAGAAGACAAGATAGTAGAGATTACCCAAGTGGAACAACAAAAAGAAAAAAAGAAAAAGCATTAAAAACACAAATAACATTTGCTGAGTGCTTATCATGTGCTAGATGCTGTTCTTGGAGCTTCATTTGTATTACCTCCTTTAAGCCCCAAACAACCTAATGTGGTAGATTCTGTTATTATCTCCATTTTTTCCCAATTTTCACATGAGGAAACTGAGGCACTGAGGTTAAGTAACTTGTCCAAAATCACACAGCTATGAATGGCAGAGGATTCAAACTCTGACTCTCTGCCTCTAGAGTCTCTCTCATAACCATTATGGCAGCCTCATGGGACAGAGGTCTGGAGGTACTGGGTTACTGCATCCACACATTCCCTAGCAGTTACTATAAAGCAAAATGAACATACGATGAGGGGATTAATAGGTAATGAAGTGGGGAAAACTATCTTGACCGGTAAGACTGGGATTTTTCTTAGAGAATTGTCTACTAAGGACAGCATTTGACAATTGCTTAAGGCCACATAAGGCCTGAGCCACGTAAGGCCTGAGTGTTAACTGGCCCCAAGCTTCAGAGGAGGGGGAATGCAGCCTATGTAAGAGAGGAAAAGAGTGTAGGGCCCCTGGGACAATCCGAGAGGGAAAGGATAAGGAGCAGAGATGGAGAGAGGAGAGAAGAGAGAGCAAGATGGCAGAAGGAAGGCTAACCACCAAGTGACAGCTGACTGTCTCAGGGTGCCCCACTCAGCAAATCCTGAGGAAAGGCTATCAGTCTCATGGATGATTGGTGTGATTATTGTTGACCAGTGCAAGGCTTCTTCTGGCTGTTGCTGAACCAGAGGAAGGCTCAGCTTCCCACTGGGAAGAGGTGTGCAGGGCAGAGGCTGCACATGCTGAAACCATGGCTTGGAGAGAAAGGAGGCCAGTAGATTAAGCCCATGGATTATAAACCCGTGGCTGTCTCCACTGGCCATGCAATTCGACAAGGGGGAAAAAAAAAAAAGCATTAAAAATAGTTTAAGAGAGCTGGGTGATAACATCAAATGCAACAACAGTACATCATAGGAATACCAGAAGGAGAAGAGAGGGCACCAGGGATCAAGAACATATTTGAAGTAATTAATGACTGAAAACTTCCTTAACCTGGCAAAGGAAATTGACATACAAGCTCAGGAAGTGCAGAGAGTTCCAACCAAGATGAACCCAATCAGGCCCACACCAAGACATACTATAGTGAAAATGGCAAGGGTTAAAAACAAAGACAGAATCCTAAAAGCAGCAAGGGACAGGCAGCAAGTTACTTACAAGGGTACCCCCATAAGAATATTAGCTGACTTTTCTACAGAAACTCTGCAGGACAGAAGGGAGTGGCAGGAGGTTTTCAAAGTGATGAAAAATAAAGACGTGCAACCTAGATTGCTTTAACCAGCAAGGCAATCATTTAAAATTGAAGGAGAGATAAAGAGCTTCCCAGAAAAGAATAAGCTAGAGGAATTCATCATCACCAAGCCAGCATTGCAGGAAATGTTAAAAGGACTTCTTTAAGCAACAGAAAGAGAAAAACAATCTAACTAATGAAGACCAGAAACACAAATACCAAAATGGCAATAATTATACACCTATCAATAATCATGTTAAATGTAAATGGATTAAATGCTCCAATCAAAAGACAGGGTGGGACCAGCCGAGTGGCGCTGTTGGTTAAGAGCTGGCTTGGGACACCAAGGGCCCCGGTTTGGATCCCACATATGAGGGCCAGTGAACAACAGCTCCACCTGGAACTGGGCTGCTATGAGTCCCTGGGACGGCATAGCTGCAGCCCCTGCAGTGTGGGCTACCATAGGCTACAGTGAGTGGCCGGCAGCCAGCATGAGCGACTGGCAGCCAGTTTGAGCTGCCAAGAGCCGCTGCGAGCGGCCATCCAGAAACCGGTGACCGATTTGCCTCACCCGAGAAGAGCACAGTGACGATACCAACATGGGCCCGTGAAGCAATGTCCTCCACAACTAGACTGAAGAACAAAAGGCCAGCAACTTGTCTGTTCCCCTTCCCCAGTTCCCCAGTGCTGTTCCCCTCCCCCAATTTACCAAAAAAAATCTTAAAAAAAAAAAGACATAGGGTGGATGAATGGATTAGAAAACAAGACCCTTGCATATGCTGTATATAAGAGACTCACTGCAGATCAAAAGACACATACAGGCTGAAAGTAAAGGGATGGGATAAAATATTTCAGGCAAATGAAACTGAGAAAAAAAGCTGGATAAAATAGACTTTAAATTGAAGAATATAATAAAGGACAAAAAGTGGCACTTCATAGTAATAAAGGGATCGATCCAACAAGAGGACATAACCCTAGTAAACATCTATGCACCTAACATGGGAGCTCCTAAATATATAAAACAGGTAATGACAGACATAAAGACGGAGATCAACAGTAATACTATCATAGTAGGAGACTTCAACACTCCACTGTCACCAATGGACAGATTTTCCAGACAGAAAATCAGTGATGAAACAGCGGTCTTAAATGACACAGACCAGCTGGATTTAATTGATATTTTCAGAGCATTTCACCCCAAAGCTACAGAATATACATTCTTCTCAAGTGCACATGGACCATTTTCCAAGATAGGACACGTTAGGCCACAAAACAAGTCTCAATGAATTTAAGAAAATTGAAATCATATCAAGTATCTTCTCTGACCACAATGCTATGAAATTAGAAATCAACTACAAGAAAAAAACTGGAAAATACAGAAATACATGGAAGCTGAATAATATGTTACTAAACAATGAGTGGGTCAAAAATGAGATCAAGGAAGTAATCAAAAGATACAACGAAAATGAAAACACATTTTCAAGACAAATGAAAATGAAAACACCACAACCCCAAATCTTTGGGATGCAGCAAAAGCAGTCCTAAGAGGGGAGTTCATAGCAGTGCAGGCCTACCTAAAGAAGCAAGAAAAATCTCAAATCAACAGTTTATCCTTATACCTCAGGGAACTGAAAAAATAACAGCAAAATAAACCCAAAGGGAGTACAAGGAAGGAAATAATAAAGACCACAGCGGAAATAAATGAAATACAGACCAGAAAAACAACACAAAAGATCAATGAAATCAAGAGCTGGTTTTTTGACAAACCAGCTAATTGACAAACAAAATTGACAAACCTCTAGCCAGACTCATCAAAAAAAAAAAAAAAAAAAAAAAGAGAGAGAGAGAGAGGACTCAAATTAGTTAAATCCGGAATGAAATAGGTGAAGTGACAACAGACACCATAGAAATACAAAAAAAAATTAAGAAAATAGTATGAGCAACTATATGCCAACAAATTTGACAATCTGGAAGAAATGGATAATTTTCTAGACACGTACAACCTTCCAAAGCTAACTCAAGAAGAAACAGAAAATCTGAATACACTGATTACTACCAAGGATATTGAAACAGTAACCAACAAGCTTCCAACAAATAAAACCCCTGGACCACATGGCTTCACAAGTGAATTCTACCAAATATTCAAAAAAGAATTATCACCTATCCTACTCAAACTATTCCCAAAAATCCAGAAGGAGGGAAGGCTCCCAAACGCTTTCTATGAGGCCACTATCATCCTGATTCCAAAACCAGACAAAGACAGTACCAAAAAGGAAAACTACAGGCCGATGTCCCTGATAAACATAGATGCAAAAGTCCTCAACAAAATATTAGAAAACAGAATTCAGCAATATATTAAGAAGATCATACACCATGATCAAGTGGGGTTCATCCCTAGTATGCAAGGTTGGTTCAATATCTGCAAATCAATTAATGTGATACACCACATCAACAAAAATAAAAATAAAAATCATATGGTCATATTAATAGATGCAGAAAAAGCTTTTAACCAAATCCAGGAGCCATTTATGATAAAACTCTTAGCAAAGTGGGAATACAGGGATCATATCTCAACATAATAAAGGCCATATATGATAAACCCACAGCTAACATGACACTCAATGGAGAAAAGCTAAAACCATTCCCCTTAAGATCAGGAACAAGACGCAGCTGTCCACTTTCTCCACTTTTATTCAACATAGCTCTGGAAGTTCTAGCCACAGCAATCAGACGAGAAAAAGAAATAAAAAGCATCCAAATTGGTAAGGAGAAAGTAAAATTGTCATCATATGCAGATGACATGATACCATATATAGAGAACCCCAAAGACGACACCAAAAATCTATTGGAACTGATAAATGAATTCAGCAAGGTAGCAAGATACAAAATCAATATTCAGAAATGAGTTGCATTTGTATACACCAATAACAAACTAGCAGAAAGAGAAATCAAGAAAACAGTCCCATTTACAGTTGTGTCAAGAGCTATAAAATATTTAGGAAAAATTTAACCAAAGAAGTAAAAGGCCTGTACTCAGAAAATTATAAGACACTGAAGAGAGAAATTAAAGAAGATACAAATAAGTGGAAACACCTACCATGCTAATAGATAGGAAAAATTAATATAGTTAAAATATCCATACTGCCTAAAGCAATATATAGATTCAAAGCAATTCCTATCAAGCTACCAAGGGCATTTATCACAGAAATAGAAAATATAATCCTAAAATTTATATAGGACCATAAAAGACCCCAAATAGCCATGGCAATCCTGAAAAATAAGAACAAAGTGGGGGTATCACGCTACCTGACATCAAAACATACTACAAGGCTACAGTAATCAAAACAGTATGGTACTGGTATAAAAATAGACACATAGATCAATGGAACAAAATAGAGAGCTCAGAAATAAATTCATTCATATACCGTCAGTTAATCTATGACAACAGAAGCAAGAATTTACACTGGGGTAAAGATAGTCTATTTAGTAAATGGTGCTGGGAAAATTGGACTGACATGCAAAAAAATGAAACTGGACCATCTCCTTATGCCATATACAAGACCAAATTCAAAATGTATTAAAGACTTAAATGTAAGACCTGAAACCATAAAACTCCTAGAAGAAAATATAGGGAGTAAATTTGCAGACATTACCCTGAGCAATATTTTTACTGATGCATCCCCACAGGCAAGGGAAGTAGAAGAAAAAATGAACATATGGGATTGTATCAAACTAATAAGTTTTTTCACAGCAAAGGAAACCATCAATAAAACAAAAAGACAGCCTACTGAATGGAAGATGATATTTGCCAATGATATATCTGATAAGGGGTTAATATCCAAAATTTATAAAACACTTATGCAACTCAACACCAAAAAAACAAGCAACCCAATTAAAAACTGGGCAGAGGATATGAAGAGACATTTCTCTAAAGAGGACATACAGATGGCCAACAGGCATATGAAAAAATGTTCGACCTCACTGATCATTAGGGAAATGCAAATAAAAACCACAATGAGATACTGCCTCACTCCGGTCAGAATAGCTATAATCAATAAATCAACCAACAAGAAGTGCTGGTGAGGCTGGGGAAAAGGGAACCCTGCTGCACTGTTGGTGGGACGGCAGATTGGTGCAGCCACTATGGAAATCAGTACTGGAAATGGGACTACCTTATGACCTAGCAATTCCACTCTTAGGTATTTATCCAGAGAAACTCAAGGCACTAATTCCAAAAAAATATATGGACCCCTATGTTCATTGCAGCGCTATTTACAATAGCCAAGACTTGGAAACAACCGAAATGCCCATTGGTAGATGAATGGATTAAGAAACTGTGGTACATTCATACAGTGGAGTATTACTCAGCTATAAAGAAGAATGAAATCGTACCATTTGCAACAATATGGATGGACGTAGAGAACATTATGCTAAGTGAAATAAGTCAGTCGGAGAAAGACAGATACCATATGATCTCACTTATATGTGGAATGTAAAGAACTGAATAAAAGAGCAATGTAAACAGAAATAGTCTCAGAGACATAGAGGAAAATCTAATGGTTGCTAGACGGTAGGGGCGTGGGGATGAGAGAGAAGGGGAAGGGATGAGACAACATAAATTAGTAAGTACAATATTGCTACAGAGATATGAAAGAGAGTTTGGGGAATATAATCAATAATGTAAATACTTTTTAGGAGATCAGATGAACTCATGTCTTATTAGGGAGACCACTTCATGGACAACGTAGAGGCCTGACTACTGCACTGTACATCTGAAGCTGCTGTTGAATAATATTGTATCTCAACTATAATTTTATATATATATATATATATATATATATATATATATATATATATACACATACATAGTCATGGAATGTGGAGTACAGTGTGGGGAGTGGAATCAATGGAATTTTAATAGATATGAATGATAGCAGGGCTGGGGGGATGGTGGATTGGGGGTGGGGACTGTCACTTTGTGAGGGGTGAAAAGTATAGCTATTGCATTGTTTTGTACACCTAAAACTATTTAAAAGAAAAAAAATAAATGAACGAATGAATGAAAGAGCAAATTCTTCTAGATCAAAACAGACTAAAGAGACTTAAGGGAGTGATCCTGGTTTGAAAAAAAGAAAACAACTGAAATATATTTTTGGAATGGGAAAATTTGAATGTGGATTAAATACTAAATGATATAGAATCATTGGATTCGATTTTTTTTTTTTTTTGATGGCAGTGTCACTGGCCCTCATATGTGGGACCCAAACCGGGGCTGCTGGCTTCCCAAGTCAGCGCTTAACCACTGCGCCAATCGGGCGGCCCTGGATTTGATTTTTTGATGGTGGATGTGATAATGGTATTGTTGACATGTAAGAAAATGTCTTCAGAGAATGTTCTCTGGAGATGCAGACTAGTAGCAAAGTGTCAAGCTATCTGCAACTTTTAAATAGTTTTAACAATAACAGAATATGCAGGCCGGCAGCGTGGCACGTTGGTTAAGAGCTGGCTCGGGACGCCAGCGGCCCCGGTTCGGATCCCACATATGAGGGCCAGTGACACTGCCCTCTACAGCTAACAACAGCTCCACCTGGAGCTGGGCTGTTTGAGCCGCAGCGATGGTGTAGGCTGCAGCCCCTGCTGCAGTGGGTTGCCATAGGCTACAGTGAGTGGCGGGCAGCCAGCGTGAGCTGCCGGCAGCCGGCGTGAGCTGCCAATAGCCACTGTGAATGGCTGTCCAGAGGCTGGCGACCGATCTGCCTCACCCGGGAAGAGCGCAATGATAATACCAACATGGGCCGGTGAAGCAACATCCTTTACGGCTGGACTGAGGAGCCGAAGAACAGCAACTTGTCTTCCCCTCCCCCAATTCCCCAATTTAAAAAAATATTTAAAAATAAATAAATAACAGAATATGCATATACATCTAAAAGAGACAAACAACCAAGGCAGATTAACAATCATTACATTGGGGAAGCATTGATGGGTGTGGTATAATTCTTTCAACTTGTTGGTGTGTATAAAAATTTTCAAAAGGGAAAAAAAGAATAAATGCTCCAAATGCTTGCCATGTCCCTGACTATGCTTTTGTATATTGCAACAGACCAAATAAGGCAAATGGAACAGGATTTTTTTTTTTTTAAGTCTGCTTAGTTTGGGCAGGCATGTCATCATTTCTTTTGCAATGGCTATGCCTACTTATTTTATTTAGGCTAACAGGAAAAAAAGATTTGGCTCCTCACACAATTAATAACACTGGGACGCTATATACTTTGAATGTGGTAACTAACAGCAGGGAGTCTGGAACAAGACATGACTGCTGTTCATCTACGAAGTGTATAGGATCCCTAGATAATTGAGGGAAGACTATAAAACATCCCTCTGTTTATTTGTGTAAAGTGTGCAGCCATATATTTCCTTTATGTGTCCATTCACATGGACATGTCAGTCTTGGACCCCAGGTCCCAAAGAGGCAGGGACAGTTTCTATCCAAATCACTGCTCATCCCCAGCATGGCGTCATGGCCAAATAAATATTTAATATGGCAATAAAGAGTTGATGGTGATGGTGTTGGAAAATGAGCATGTGCCTGACAGAAAATCAGTCTACTCCCTGATTCCCCTGAATTGTGGGAGGCTTTGTTGCTGGTGCTGGTGGAAGTTGGCATATCTGTCCAGCCCTGTTACCCTGAGGTCCTCCTCATGAAGCTGTTCCAGGTATTCCAGTAGCTGCTCCTTCTCCTGCTCCCGCTGCTCAGCAAGTAGTGATCTCTCCTCCTGGTTTTTTTCCATCTGCCGCACAATGTGCCGTCTTCCTCTGGAGGCAATGGGGCCACAGTGTCTTTGAAATCAATGGTCCATGATTCTATGTTCCAACCTCCACCCAAATAACCCCCAGAATGGGAGGTGTGATGGGAACAATTTGAGAAGTGCCCTAAACATTGCTATGCTTCATGAACCCAGACCAAAGTCCTGCCCCTGAGTGTCACGAGTGATCAGTCCTCTCTTTTTCTGGGTCTGGGGCTTACCTTTCTTCATTTGCTTCCCAAGAGTTCACCCCACATCATAATGCATCTTCTCCCTTTCAGTGTGTGAAGAGCTTCGGAAATCCTATCACCTCCCAAGCCTTCCCAGAGCCACAGGGAGCTGGCTTCCCATGCTGGCTTCACAAAACTTCAAGAGTTCAAAAACCCACAACTTCTTCCTCCAGTACCTCTGCTATCACCCCAGCATGTATCTTGTCATCCCAGCATAATTCCCTAATTCCTAGTTTGCTGACAGTCCTTCTTCTACTCTATCTCTCAGTTTGAGGCAGCAGCTGGTGCACAGGCCTGAGACTGAGGAACCAGACTCTACAATCAGTGTTGCTCATGGCTCCCTACGTGTATTGGGATATCAGTAAACTTGAAGGCACCCAGACCCCGTGATATATGTAAAGGCTGGGAGAATGAGAGGACACAGATTAGGATAAGAATCTAAGGGAAAGAGTATGAAATTCACATTCAGATCGAGCACTTGAATGGCTTCATGACTCCAGATGAAATAAACAGGAGTAAGAGTGACATGGAAGCAAGTTTGAACTCAGTATAAGGACCAGCTCAAATCATTAGAGCTGCCTAATGAGGCAGACATTTTTCCTTGATTGGAGCTGTTTATACAGAAAATGAAGAGTCACTTAGCCATTAAATAAACTTTTATTGGGAGCCTACTATAGAATACCAGGTACCTACTAGAAGTCCAGAGATGAATGGTGCAAGAGAACAGAATACAAGTGGCGAGAGAGAACTGCCATTCAGTGTGGTACAAGTACTATTTATAGAGGTAATTCTTGTATTATATGGCTGGTGGTCTAAATCTAGGACACTATCATTCTATAATTTACCTGCTTTGGGTCTTGTCCTTGTCCACAAACCAAAGGAGACTAAATGTATTCATTCTAATTCATTCATGTATTAAGTACCTACTGTAGGCCAAACACCCTGCTAGGCCCAGGAGCTACAGAAATGAAGGGCCCCTGTCCTTCATCTAGTGAGGGTCAGAGAGCCACAATGAAAGAAGTGGTGTGCTAGGTATATAAACACAGTGTGATGGAACACAGGACAGAGCCACCAAGCCTGCCTGGGGAAGAGAGGGAGGCTTCTTGGGGGAGGTGACAACAAAACTATATACTAAGGGAAGAGACAGTGTTTGCCAGGGGAAAGGAAGGAAAGGTATTCGAAGCAGCGGGAACTTTTGACAAGACCTGGCATGTTGGGGAATGGGAAAAGGCATAGAGTGGATGGCAGGAAATGGTGAGAAATGAGGCTGAATTGGGGCCAGATTGCAAAGCACATGTTATGATCTTAGAAATAAACTTTAGGAAGTTCTGTGGTTCTATGAATCACTTCATAAAGATTTTGAGATAATAATAGATGCTGATAATGGCTATTTCTCATCTCTTCTCTCTATGAAAGACCCCATGGACCTAAAGATACATGGAAATGACAGACAGGGAGATGCAAAAACCACCTTTTTACCGTATTCTTTCCTCCTTCCTCTTCCTGTCCCACTCCTCCTGCCTTTGAATAGATTTCTGCCGTTCCACCTCCATCATCTGATCCAATCGCTTCTCTTCTGCATCCAGTTCTTTCTGGATCAGCTGTTTCTCCAGGATTTGGGCATCCCGGATGGCATGGCACTTGGCATTGAGGATGATCTGGGGAGTGGAAATGAAATTGTAGCACTAGGCCTGGGAGTAAGGTTAGGGAGGGATGCACCGTGAGGGTGTAGAAGTTGGAGGGGGGAGAAATGGAAGCAAAGCACTGTCCAGTGTGCCGGAAACTTGCATGGCTGTTCACAAGCCTAGAAAAGCAAAAACATTCTTATATTTGCCCTTCCCCTTAATATAGTTCAAACCTAATACTTACTGGGATCCTAAGTGCTAATCTGTGCAAGGAGAAGACCAGAGGAGCATCTTTCAGGGTATTCGGTCTTAGTGTTAGGGGGTCATGAATCACTCTTTGGGAATATGATGAAAGCTATGGCCCCTCTCCTCCATAACTCATTCACATATACACACACACAATCTCCATGAAATTTCAAAGGTTTGTGGTCCCCCTTAGGGACCCATGAACCCCAGTTAAGACCCCTGTTCTACTCCTCAGGAAAACTAAAAACTCCTGAGGAGGCCAAGCCACCAAACTTTTAAGCTGGAAGAGCCTAACATCACACAGAAGAGGATAAAAACCCAGAGCCACCAATAAGAACCATGAAGTAAAAGCTTTAAAAAATAAACGGAGGTATAAGTAGAGAAGATTTATCTGAGAGAAAGAAATTGTAAATGAAGGGGTTGAGGAGTCAGCATTTTTCATTTGGTTGGGAAGTGAACCACATGCAAATGAGAAACAAAACGTAATTCAAATGAGCCTCTGGTCTTTGTGCTCTCTGCTAAAGCACTTCAAAAAGAACCCAATTACCTGGATCACCCTCTGTGGCCAGAATTGAACTAGCAGGACAAAAATAAAAGTAATATCCATTTATCAAATCAGTTTGCAAAGCCTCTCCCATATTTCAGCTTATTTAATCCTGCCAATAATTGTGCCAAGTAGTTTACCCTTTGCCCTTTACAGATGAAGTCAGGTTCAGATGCAGTGAGTGAAGGTCACACAGCAGTTTGCAGCACAGCAACCATGTGACAGATGCAGCTCCCTCCACCCCAAACCCCCCTTCCCCTCTCCAACCAACCCCTCATTTCACTTTTTCCCCTCCTTGCCCCACCTCCAGCTGGAGCCCATGCTGTCCAGAGTGTGAATAAGAGTAGGGAAGACATGCAGGACCCCACCTTGCTCATGTCCTTGAGCTCCTCTGTCTGCTCCATCCGTAGCTTGTTGGCTCTCTGCAGAAGGTTCTGGACCCTCTCCTTGGCCGCCTCCTCTAGGTCACTGAGCTTCTTGTTCCTCCAAACCATTTCCTTCTGTTTCATGACTTTCTTGCGTGTGGTTACTGCGTCCTACAGGAGACCAGACTGCATCAGTTTGAGACTGTAGCCCCTGCTGTGTCCTGGGCACTAGGCTGGCTACCACAGGTGACCCAATATGATTTTGCTTCACCCCATCATACTATCAGAACCTAGAAGTTTCTCAGTCTGACTTCATCCTCACCCCTTCCGTTGCCCTCCAGTTACTCCCACAACTAATCTTCATTCTATAGCATGTCTCCATCCGTGCCTTGTTTCAGGGTTCCTTAACTAGAGCCCCAAGTCTCATGGAAAGCTGGCCTCTCCCCAGCACATCCCTCTTCTGCCCCCCATTTATTGAGACCAGGGCTCGGGCTTAGCTACCATGATGGCTTCCTTCTCCTTCCTGAAGGCCTGCTCTCTGGCCTCGAGTTCTTCTCTGGTTAGCACTTGGGATGCCCATTTGATCCGCTCAAACTCCTCGGGGCTCATGATAAGGGATTCTCCAGAGGGATCCTTGGTGGGAACACTGACATAAGGAATGAACAAAGTTAGGGAGGTGGAAGTGAGGAAAAGCTCTCAGCACAGTGATGTCGGCTTCTCTGCTCTCTTCCCTCCCCTCATCATTGCCAACGCTCCAGCATGAACTTGACCAGTGGTAGGAGGGACTGCCAATTGGCATGGTGGGCCCACTGGGGAGAAGACAGTCAGCAGAGGGTGAAGTAGCATCAGAGGCTATAAAGAGACATTTTCAGAATATTTTCTAAAAGGCCCAGCTTATATGTTGCCTTCTCTGTAGCCGTCCATGGCCCTCCCACCAATGTACACATATGCCGATCCCCCACACCAGGCCCAGCAGACCACCTCCTGCTCTGAGCCCACCACACTCTGCTCTCACCGCCCATGTGATGGCCAGTTGGGTGGGGCCTATTTCCTTGCTGGATTACAAACTCCTTCAAGACATGGTCTCTGTCTTAACCACATTGGTGGCCTAGTAGTCTCTGGCCCAGTGCTGGGCATAGAGTGAGAACTCAAAACAAAACTGTCGAATTAAACTTTAAAAATAGATTATTCCTCAGAGCCGGCTGAGTGGCGTGGTGGTTAAGCGCTGGCTTGGGAAGCCAGCGGCCCCGGTTCGGTCCCACATATGAGGGCCAGTGACACTGCCCTCAAAAAATATAAATAAATAAAATAAAATAAAATAAAAATAGATTATTCCTCAAGGATGACATGAAAAGGGCAAGGGGACGCCAGACAGGTTGACATGGATGCTAGTGAGAACCTAAACACCCTGCCCATCCAGCCCAGAGAGAAGCTTTGAACTCTAAATATTAATTAAAATGTCTGATCAACAAACAGTTGGAGACATGTCTATAGACCTCTCCTTTCTAGCTGCCCAACCATTCAACAAACCAATAGGTAATTATAATGATTACAAACAAATGACATACATTAAAGATGGAGGTGGGAGAAACAGGGGGTGGGAAGAAAGCTGCTTCTGGGTGAGGCCATTTAACAGGCACATGGCAATGAGACGCAGATGTCTGAGGCAGGAAGTGAAACCTCATCTAATAAAACTAGTGTGGGGGGAGGTCCAGGAGGTGGAGCAAATGAGTGAGTGGATTTGGGGCTTAGCCAAGATCTCATGATTCACTGAATGGCAGGGCCCCAAACAGCCTGGAATCTGGAATGACCAGGAGTGGTCTGAATCTGAGGCAGCATGTCGTGGGCTTTCAGCAGCCCTGACAAGGAACCAGCAACTTCAACTCCAGTGTGTTTTCAGGACTAGACCCCTCCATGAAAGAATCATTTCTCGCACCCCAGGGGTGGCCACAGGGCTGCTCACCATTTCTGGCCATTTAATGCCAGGACTGACCAGATGGTGCTCCTGGACCTGTGTCCTAGCTGTGTCTCCCCAGCTCATGACACAGGCAGCATTTTATAGAAATTCAAGCTGTTGGCAGGTGGGACCAGCGTTGGAAGAACGTTTTCAGGAATTGAAGGACTAGCGCAAGAGCTAAACCACCAAGCAAGAGTACTGGCTCATTTCACATTGCTGAGTGAGGCCTAAACCCCACAGGAGGGGCCAAGCAAGGAAGTATCCCCAGTGGGGAAGATGTGTTGAGCTAATCCCAAAAGAACCCAAGAGCCTGTGGGAATTTCTTCTTAGGGCCTCAGAGCCTGGGAAGAAGCCAGGGGACTAATTAGGCATCCGGTCAGTTTCCCTTTGCTTCAGATTCCTGATGCAGTCAAAAGGAAGTGACTCATCTGGACCATTACCTTTACCAAGTGCACTAATGGGGGCTCAGGGAGGTCCCACTAAGCACCTTCTTTCTACTAGCCCTGTAGGTCCCACAGCAGCCAGAAGAGAGGAAAGAGAAAGAAGCTAGCAATCAAGGATAATGGAAATAATAGATACAAAAGGGGAGAAACAGAAAGGCCAAGATGAAGACAAAAGAAAGAGAATAAGAAACAAACAGCAGAAATGAACATGAAATAAGTGGGGGCTTGACTGACAGTGAACCCAGGTGAGTTTCCCCATCACCCAACACAGGTTCAGGCTGGGATGAGAGGTCAGGGCACGGGCCCTGGGTACTCACATGAGTTTCCGAACCATGTCCCTGGTGATGAGCTGGATGGTCTCCGGCTTGTGGTCCAGGCTCGGAGCAGTGAGAGTTTTCTGAATGGCATGCTTTTCTTGGAGCAGCACGATGGGGCTGTCGCTCTGGGCCACGGGCTATGGGTTCAGCAAGGACAGTTTAGAAGCTGGTCATCCTACTTCCCACTGGTCAGGCCTAACTTCAAGTGTAAACTTCCCCTCTCCTAGGACTTTCACCCTATCCAGTGGCAGAGGGGGCTGGCTGAGGCCCAGACTGCAGGACCATCAAGAGTAGCCAGAGTACTGAGAAAGCAGCATCGTGCTCTACACTTGAACTTCTGTATTGACCAGCTCTTCTGAGAACAAGGTCTCTCTGTAATTTGTGCAGATACTCCTGGACAGATAGGAAGAGAGGTTGCTAGTGTGTGTTCATTCCTAACCTAAAACCATCAGGAATGAAAATTGTATGTCTCCATGTTCTCCCTCCTCCATGATTTATGAAAGAAGGAATAATTCTTTCTCTTCAACCACACTGTGGGCTTGAAGCAATACAATTTGTTACAGACTCATCCAATCTATGATATTCATATTTTTAATCCTTTCTGAGGATTCGATTAATTTACTTTGATCCCCAGAAAAAAGGCTATACGAGGGGAGTTAGAAATGGCTAAATGGTAGAGACCTGCCCTTAAATCGAATGTGGTGAGGAAATCAGAGAGTTCAAATTCAGCAAAAATACAAGATATATGGATTTTTTTCAAAAATTTCTGACAGTGAAAGAGTTAGAAAATAAGAAAATGAAATCACTTCTTTCAGGAAATTTTTGAACACAGGAGAGAATTTCATTTGTCATTAATGCAGTAATCGTGATCCTGAGTGGAGGCAGGCAAGGGGATGGCCTCAAGGAAGGTCCTTTCTGTCCTGAGAACCTCACTTTGCACTGAGGTCCCAGAGTGCTGCTGCCACCTGGTGCCCATTTCTGCTTCCAAGTAGGCACAAGTCATGCCACAGGCCCCTTCCGCCCCCTACTGCCGATTGAGAGACTTCCTGGACTCTCACCCAGCAATAAGGCCAAAGAAACAGGGCCAAGAGCAGGCAGTGTTCTGACTGCTCCTTTCGCTAGCCAGCAGTACTACTCCCGGAGAACTAGGTTATTTCCAAATCTATCTTCGCTTTGACTAGAAATTACATTCCTTTGATTCTTCCCCTTGTCAACAAGAAAACTGCTGGAGAGTGGAGGTCTAAATGCAGAAAATTACCTGTCTTGAACCCTCTGCAAAGTCCCTTTTGAGTCACAATGAGGATAGTGAGGAGCAGGGATAGATATCACCTCTCCTCTCCCCAACCCACCTGCTACCAGAGGTATTCACACCAGCATTCACACCACCACTGGCTTCTTTCCTCTCTTTCTCTTTTCTCTCTCAATCTCTAACTACCCTTCTCTTCATGTCTCATTCTCTTTCTAGCCTTGCCTCTCTTCCTTCTCACCTACTGAACTCCATGCGTACCAAGATTATTCAAGTAACGCTTTAACTGTCCTTCTTAGGCTGAAGGAGTTTTCAACTTCTTAGTGAGGATGGCAAATAAAGACCTGCTCTTTTCCCAAAGCTAAGAAATTATTTTGGTTGACACCTGGGAAAGGATGATGACTGTGTTTTCATCTGATGTTGTTCTTGGATGGACGGGGAATATGTTGCTTCGTGTCTGCAAGCTTGGTCCAGTGGCCCTCCAATGTTTTCATCATGGAGTGTTCACTGAACAACTATCAAACTCTGTGCAGCCAAGCCTCTCCTTCGAAATTATTATACAACAGATTTTCAATGCTGTGCAGATGTGAGCCTTGTATTAGTGGAGAAAGCCAGGTGTCTTGTATACATAGGTCACACTAGATGTCAGGGTTCAACTGCTAGCTCTCAGAACTCCCCTCTGTCTTCATCTGAGAGAGGGGGTGAGGTGTCCAGTGCTAGCTTTGTCCTGAGCAACACTAGTCCAATTCACTACCTCCAGGCAGTAGCTACCTGGAGGGGCTGGAGAGGGTTACCTTGATACCTCCAAAGAGGCTCTCATCTACTTCAGAGCTCATGGTTTTGGTCCGATAGCGAGTCCTATTCCTTGACCTGCTGGAAGTGGTAGAAGAGGACCTCAGGACACCAGTTGTGCTTAACGGCTGCAGGGAGAGGCAGAAAGTTTAAGAGATCAGTATTGAGTGCCATCTAGACCCTTTGCAAGGTAAACACACCTCACCAGCCCATGCCAGGGTAGGTAGGGGTGCATGTGGAAAAGCCACTGAGGGAAAGCATCTGCGTAAACCCTGAAACGTAGGGGACACCCCCACAGAAACAGGGCTCTCTGGGTAGGGGCCACGCACACTAGCTCAGTGAGAAGGAGTATTTCTGTAGTCCCTGAGCTGAAGAAAGAAGGCCAAGTCACTGTGCTGTATGGAAGAAAGGATGAAGAAAACGAGGTGGGAGCATAACCTTATTGTTGGCCCAGTCCCAATTTCCCACAAGGACACTCTCTTGTGAGGCCACCTGGGCTTGCCTCCCCAGAAATGTATAGTGTCCTCTTCACCTCCAATCTTCTCAGCCTGAGCTCCAAATCCCCTTCACAAATTACACTACTATTTGACCTCCTTCATGTTTCCATAATCTCACAAGGTTACAGAGGGGAGCAGAGGATATTAAGAATAGAAAAGCACCTTGCCTGCTTCTTGGCACACAGTTGGTGCCTAATAAACTTCAGTGGATGAGTGATGACTGATTGCCAGCTACAATCAGACAAACCAATGCATCATATCCACCATGTGGCTTTCACTCCCAGGACCTCTTTAGTGTGCATTAGTCAGTTTTAACCACCCAATGTCTTCTATTTTTGGAGAGTTCCCATCTAATGAGGTGTGGAAACAAGGCTCATCTCTGACTATCAAAGCTGAAGACACCAGATATTTGCCCTTCAATCCTGGGCAAAACCAATCAGATAACCCAAGCCTCACAAGGGACAGGGAACTAGTGATGCAAGGAGAACAAGGAAAACCTTTCTGGAAAAGGGAGCAGTCGCAGCCATACCCAGTGTCTGGAGCAGTGCTGATAAGGACCCCAGCAGCACCTCACAGCCAAAGCTGCCAGCATTGGGGGTACAACACAGCATCAAGGGTCCTCACCAGAGCAGTGCTGTATTGTGATTTGGGCCTCTCTTCTAGCTGCAACTCCTTGGCTTTGTTCCCATTTGCCAAGCCTAGTTTTCCAGCCTTAGTGTCAAGTCCATGAGGTCTCCAAAATCCTGAAATTAAAGTTCTGTCTCTCCTACTTATAACCAGGAATGCTGACTAATACAACCTCATTCCCAAAGCTCATCCAGCTTCAGCTCAGTCCCCAGGAGAGAAGTCTGTCTCCAGGAGGTGGCTTCTGTGAGGACTGTTGGGACAACTCCAGGCTTAATCCAAAGCTGATTCAATTCTCACTTTGTAGGAGCCCACATCTCCCACAGTTCTCTAAGCTGGGATGTCTTGGGGGAATGAGCTATACACACTGGGTCTCCCAAGCCCGGGAATCAAGGGGACAGAATGGACAGGAAAATGGACTGTGCATTCCAGGTCACTAAATACTATAAAGTGTGTTTTGCAAGTTCTCATCTGCCACAACCAACCAGACACCCCAGCACCTGTTCTACCTGCATCAGGTTTTCACACTACATTGGGCAATTAATTCTCCAGCTGGCTCTGTTCTGTGCAAAGAGCAGTGTGTATCCTGTTCCTCACTGCCTGGCACCGCCAGTAACAGGCTTACAGAGGGAACCTCCCTTTGCAGCCTCAGTCAGCCCCAATAGAGCAGAGCAAAAAAGGTCAGATTTATTAAAAAGCAAATATAGCAGCCCCAAGGATGCCTAACAACAGATGAATGGTAAGTGGTAAGCAACTGCTCCGCTTTCCACTGAAAATAAAATAAGAGGGAATGAATAAAAACTGCAATAGGTGGGACTGAGGCTAAGCATTGGGAATAACTGGAAAAGGTGGAAGGCAATGGATCATGAGAGATGGTGTGAGTTCTGTACATAATTAAGGAAAAAGATCAGTCCTGACACATAGTAGGAACTCAATATGCATTTGATGAAGAATTAATGAATGAAACCAAGCAAGATGACCTCTTAAGGGCTGCAGACCAGATTGAGGATTGAGACAGAAGTCTTTTGGGAACATGCCTGTCTGAGTCCAGCCCAGTGCACCACACCACATATTCCATATCACATACAAGTATGGTCTGCACTATGGAAAATAGATGTGAAAAGGCTGGAGTACAGACCGAAAATATTATTATTGTTTTACATTTGTTTTCCTTTTTCTTTTCAAGGCCTTCTGCAGGTTTTCCCTGGTGCTCAGGTGTCCACCAGACTGCGGGTTCCTCAGGGCTGAGACTGCCATCACCTCTTTCCTATGCCCTTGGTACCCAGATCAAGAGGAAGTCATCCGAAAGATACTCAACTGCCTGAGCCTAGAAATCAAAACTGAGGAAGGAAAAGAGATGACCACAGAAAAGCAGCCACTGGGCAGGGCAGAGGGAAGCACTGACATCTAGGGTTGGGTAGCTGAGAAAACCTCATTGGGGAAATGCTGACGTTGAAACCACAAGCCGTACACTAAGGTTAGAATAACCAGTTTTGCCAAGAGTAATAAGAAGGATTAGAGGGGTCACTGTGTAAAAATGCTAGAGAAAAATGAAGAACCAAGCAGAAATGGAAAGTTAGATCCTTCTGGGCCAGAGGCAGTAGCCAAGAGGTTCTTTCAAGAGGTGAAGAGCTGGTTTTATTTCTTGCGTGACCAAATAAACATCCCCAGGAAGCTGAGCAGTACCTAGAGGGGAGACTATCTAGTCCATAGTGGGAGGCAGCTCTTGAAGAAAAGGAAGAGATAAAAACTGGTAGTAAAGCTGAGGAGGCAAGTGGGATTGGGGAAGATGAGGATTGGGGACGGATATAGATGCCAGCCCTGCTTTAATATTTTCATCTTGGTGACCCAGCTGACTCCCTTTCTCTTCAAAAATCACCCCACCCCAGGAGTACAAATATTTGGCCACTGCTCAGAGCTCTGGGAGAGACTCTGATGCAGTAAGGTTAGCTGGTCAATTGGATGATGATTTTGAGGTAGTCATTGATATATTGGGTTATCAGAAAAGTCATGCCTCATTTTTGCAATAGAAAAAAATATGTCTTTTCCGACAACCCGATAGGATAATCTCCATAACATATTGTTTGAAAGAAAACAGATTATAAGATGTGTAAGTATCCCTATAAAAATGTATGAGGATATGTACCCAGAGTGTGTCACTGAAAGAATTTTCACAAAAATGTTTAATATCAGGTGAGCATCTTAAGATGTTTCCTGTATTGAATAATTTTTTGCAATGAGTCGGTAACTCTTTTTATGATCAGAAAAAATAAACTATTTTTATTTGAAAACAAACATAACAGTGGGCCTGATGTCCCAACTCTGAACACAGGAGAGTCCAGCCTTTTAAAAACAGCAGCATTTTATGTCCCAGGGCCCAGGATGTTCCGCTGAAATCCAGCAAGACAAAACTGGGACAGGGCTGGAATAGGTTGGTGCAGTTTCCCTGACAAAACTGTAACATCTGTCTACTGAACAAAGGTGAAGGCATGTGCTTTTCTGGATGTGCTTTTCATCCTGGATCTAGCTCCTGTGTTGCACATAGGTTCACTGCAGGCTAGCAAATTCAGGCTTTGAGCTCTTGGCCTGACACTACTTCCTTTTTCTACAGGCTGTGGTTACTGAGAAGGTGGGGATGCCCAGGCAGCAGGCACCGAGGCTTTCACTAAGTGGTCCACTCAGTTTACCTCTTTCCTCAAATGGAACCAGAGTGGCCATCTGGGGGATCCCATCTTAAGACAACATCCTAGTCAGTACTGAGGTCCATCCCTCCTTTATTACAGGATGTTGTAATTCCTTGTTTTTAAGAGTCCTGGAGGTCTGCCTAGTTGTGAGCCCCACCACCACCACCACCTCTCAGCACTCCCCCAAACACTCTCCAAAGCTAGTGAGTAGCACCACACACACACACACACACACACACACACACACACACACACACACTCATATACACCTGGCCTGCCAGAGGAGCAGAGGTCACTAACTTGACCTGCTGCTTCTCAAAGATACCCTTATCCTGTCCAAGGGATTTCAGAAGGGCTCAGTCAGCAGGCCAAACCCCTGCCTGGAGTGGTCCTTGGATGGGGAATCCCTCATCTGGGTGCAGAGAAGCCCACAAGCCTAGCCCTGATGCAACTCACTGATGAATTTGGGCTTAGAAATATGAAATTTTTAAAACAGGAGAAATAAGAAGCAAAACTTTTGCTGTATGCCCTTAGATGCCAGGTGTGATGCTAGGCCTTCACAGACAGACATACACCACCGGGCCTGGAAGGCATTGAGGAGAGCTAGGAATAATATGCATAATAAATGCCGAAGTGAAAAGGACCCCGAAGCAACACCACAGGTAGTCCTCAGAAGTGGGGAACTGCTCTTTTCTGGAGACTTGTTTATCTTATAATTAACAAAGCTCTTCTGAAATTTCTACTTGGGTGCCCTGCATTTGAACCATTGAGCTCCAGAAAAGCAGTGTCCCCTCTGGGCAGGAAATATGTCCACCAGTACACCCAAGGAGCCACCTTTGCCACCTGGTGTGCCCCCAGAAATTCTAAGGTTATTTCCAGTACCCCAAGGCTCCAACATCTATCCGCCATCCACCTCCCTTATCCTTCAGGAACCAACACACTCCTCACTGGAGCCCAGACATCCACTGCATAGCTCCTCCCAGGCCTGCTGCATTTCTCAACTCTCAAGACCCTTGTAGTCCATCCCAGGCCAGCCAGACCAGTTCCAATCCCTACAGCATCTTTCAAACCTGGTACCTTCCTCATTCATTCATTCATTCATTCATTTGCAAATATTTGTTGAGTAGGTACTAAGTAACCCAAGCCCCAAGCCCCAAACAACAAAAGAGAAAACGGAGGCTCAAAAATATTAGGTGATTTAGGGCCAGTCGAGTGGCGTGTTGGGTGAGTTGACTTGGGACACCAGCTCTGAGCAGCAGGGCCCTGCTTCAGATCCCACATGAGGGCCAGCGACACTGCCCCCTGTACAGCTAAGTTGCCGGGGATGGCGTAGGCTCAGCCGCTGCTGCAGTGGGCTGCCATGAGCTACCGTGAGTGGCTGGCAGCTGTGTGAGCTGCCAAGAGCCGCCATGAATGGCTGTCCAATGACCGGCGAGTGACTGCCTCACCTGGGAGAGCGCAATGATAATACCAACATGGGCCAGTGAAACGACACCCTCCACTAGACTAAAGAACAAAAGGACAGCAACTTGTCTGTTCCCCTTCTCCGATTTCCCAATGCTGTTCCGTTCCCCTAAATCCCCAATAAAATCTAAAAAAAAAGGAGAAAGAGGTATAGCCTTTAATATATATATAAAATTAGGTGGTTATGTGTTGTCACTGCTAGTTAGTATCAGAACAGGTCTATATAACCTTATCTGGCCTCCTCACCAGTGGTTTTTCCCCTCCACCTCCCACGATCCCCAGCCCATTGAAGCTCCAGCCTGATGGTAGGGGAAGAAAGGTTGGGATATTCCTTTCTGCCCAACTCCCAAGCTCAGCATCACTTTACACTTTCAGTTCCTATCGACCCGGCCTGTTCATTCCTCTTTGGAAAGAGCAAGTTCCTCAGGACTTTCCTTGCTTCTTCGAGGGGTGTCCTCCAGCTCCTCGGCCTTCTCACACCTATACCCAGACCTAACTTCTGCCCTCCCCCAGTACTCCACTGTGCCGGCTCAGAAATCCAGCCCCGTTCAGGACACCTGGGGCACCACCCGAGGTTCTCCCCCACCACCGGGGCCCTCACCATCTCAAACCGCGCCTCCGCCGCCTCTGCCGCCCGCAACGCCTAGTAGGCACAGGGTGTTGACGCGTTGCCATAGCAACCAAGAGCCCGCGTTCCCCGGACCAGGTGCCGCCCCTGCCCTCCACGCAGGCGGGCGGAGGCGACGTGCTGGTTGGTGGCCCCAGGAATCCGAACCCTCCCGCTAACACCTCTGGAAGAGCCAGGCACAGGGTCACGGTTTTTCCCAGACACCCCACTTAGATTACTACCATGGCTACCGTTGCCCCAGTGAGGTGCCAAGCCAAGCCCTGATGAGAGTTTAGTCTGCAGAGAAGGAAGCAGGATCAGAAGAAACAAGTTTCACAACGGGAGAGGCTGGGTAGACCAAAGAAAGAACTTCCAGCCACGAAGTGGTGTATGCATATAGTTTCAGGAGCAGTTCCTTAAAATGTGGACCTCAGACCTCCAGCTCAGAATCACCTAGGAGAGCTTATTAATAGACTATCTGAATGGAAATCTCTGACCTGGCTTTACAGAGCCTGCCTTTTAATGCTTCCCAGTTTGTATGTACTGTTGGAGGGGGCGGAGGGGGCGGGGGGGTAGGAGTTTTGTGATTTTCCCAATTCCGTTTAGCTCCTATACTTCCCAATCCACAGGGACAAAATTGAGCTGACCCCCACGGCCTGCTGGCCCTAACCGTCACCAAAGCTTTCCTATCTGACCAAGTACGTTTTCCCCCTCCCCTAAACCTCTCTCCAAACCCCCACAGGGCACCCTGCTGAAGCTTTACTCCAGCTTGACTTCTGTATTTCAAAGCCAAGCACTGCATCCTATGGCATACTAGGGGCTGAAGGAGGATTGGCTGCAGAGCTAGGGACATTGAGGGGGATGTCACCCTCAAGCCCCAGGGGAATGGGGGAAGGGAGATGGGATCACTTCCTCCTGCTTTTAAAAGGACTTACTCCAATGGGCTTTACATTCCTTCTCTAGATTTCCCAGCCTTACCTCCTTTGGGAATCCTTAAAAAGACAAGATCAGGGAAGAACACAAAGTATTGGAAGTGGGATCAGAGGGAGGGAGAGGCAAGAGTAGCTACTATACAGAGGCAGGCCTGAAGAGGGGAGCACAACCCTTGGGGCTAGGGAGCCCCTGGCATGCTCCTTTTCCCAGTCTTGGCATCATAACCCCCTCTTCTCTGCAGCCCAGAAGAGGAAGTAACCAGCCCACTGTAGACTAGATGCTTCCCCTGACTTTTCCACCAATCCTCACAGCCACATCTCTGTGGGGTAGTTATTATCCTTATTGCCAAAGAGGAAACTCAGGCCAACAGAGATAACTGTCTAAACTCAAAAGCTGGTGTTCTTTTTTGAACCCAGGCTGCCTCTCTGAAGGAAGGTGTGAAGTTGAGGCAGGAATGAGGGGATGACACAGTGCAGTGTAAGGAAATCACCTACCAGGGTTTTGTTTGAATTTACCTCAAAGCTATCAATGCGTATGCTTCAGGCCTCTTGTTTGCATAAACCCTTTGAAAAGCTAACATCAGAGTTCTCAGCCAAGTGTCTACTTAGCCATATATTTTTGTAAATTTGCAAAAGTAAGTTGGCGGTGATAAAAGTGAAGTGGCATCTTAAGATGACTAACCATCGGTTTAGATTTAGGGCAGAGGTGGGCTCACTGTTCCTTTCTAGTCCTGACTTCCTGTTAAAACTTTATGGTTCTAACTTCTGGGGGACGGATTTATTTTTATAGGGGGCCATCTTGGGAAAAGGGCTCTTTTTGCAGTGGGTGGCCAGCCAGAGGTACGCAGCCCAGAGGTGTGCGTCCTGACACTGCTCTGGTGGTTTTTTGCGGGGGTCCAGCCTCCGCGGAGTCCAGGGGTTCCCTCGGGTGGGACGGAGTCGGCGAGGAAAAAAAGAAAAGAAAGGGAAAGAAAGAGAGCAGAGACACCGGAAAGAGTTTCTCAGGAGTGTCACACTTTAATGAAATAACATGTCCGTTTTATAGGGACTCATGTACATGGGTTTGGTGGTTTGTAGTTCCCAGGATTTTCAGTCTTTTCTCCTCTGCAATGCTCTTTCCAGGGTGTACTGTGACTTACTCTTCCATCAAAGGATTACCTTGTCTTTATTATGATAATTGTCATGAAACCCAGACTTAGTTTCTGTATGTCACCTAAAGAATGTTTATCATGACTATCTTATGTTAAGGATTGACATATTTTTACATATTGCCTAAAGAATGTTTACTATAGCTATCTTGACTATCTAGAAATTATCTTAAATCCTAGCAGTTAAACACAATCATAAAACTCACAGTATACTTGAGCTATACTAAAAGACTAGGAGTGGCTGTGTTTAGGGTAAAAGCATCTAAAATCTATTCGTATGTAAATACAATACCTAGCAACCAAAAGGGTCTCACACCTCTCTTATCCTACAGAGGGCTCCATCTGTTTCTCAGTCAAAGCTTCAGTATCTGTTGCTGTAACAAGGTACTGGGCAAAGGAATTCACACAAGGCTAATTAACAAACCCATGGTCAGCTGCTGTGTTTGAGCGGCCTCTTACCCGGAACTCTCATGGCCTGAAGACTTTTAATCTTCAAGGAGACTATTCACAGCAGGGCCCTTAGGCAAGTGCATCAGCTTCTCACAGGCCTGAGTTTTCTGGCCTGAGTTTGTCAGAGGTCTGTGCCTCAGTTTCCAAGGGGCTTGAGTCCCCAATATCTCAGTTCAGGAGTCCCCCATGGAACTGCCGCCTGGCTTGGGTTGTCTCCCCTCTTTTAGGAGATCTTACCCGTCTTTGGCTGCGTAGTTAGCTCATTGGGGTATCACAGGAACTTGCCACAAATGCAGTGAATATATTGTCTCCTATAGGAGGAAAGGCACATGGGTTCATAGAGGCAGGAGACATTACATGACCAACCATAAGGCAGCACCCCTAATATCCAGTGCTGAGCAGGGCAATGTGGCCTTGTCAGACACTGGGGGGCTGTCGGCTTCCCACAGTTTTTTTTTCTTTTTCTTTTCCTGAATAAACCGTCTTTTGGTGGACTACCTGGAGAATTATTTTGTCTAGTTGACGGGGGATGCATTTATTCTGGATTTAGTAAAACATGTTTGTGTTCTCCATCACTTACACATATACTTACATTACTGCCTGCTGTCCTGGTGTATGAATGGCTGCCTGGAACACTCCTTCTACTGCTCCACTATGCACTTCACCTATCGGACAGGAAAGTGCTGGCCATATTCTCCATGTGAACATCTGCTATGGTGCCCGATACCCAAAGTATTTGAAAAGTGGAGATAAAATGAGGTTTGAAATAAACAAAGCCAGTAGCCAGTGTGTGAAAAAATTCTAACCCTCCATTATGTTACCGGACAACTGAGCAGCACCAACCCCCACCACTGAAAAACTTTAATGTTTTCTTTTCTATAGAAATGTTAAGTATAAAAATGTTAAGTCTCCTCCCTAGTTCTTTAGTTTCTTAGCTCTTGGGCCTTGATTGCTTTTCTGACAGGAAGATCCCCCTTGCTTCTTAATTGCTTTGTAAATTAGTTCCTGAATCTGAAACAATAGAAATCTCCTACTCCTGCTTCAGATAACTATTTGAAAGCCTGAGACTTCCTAATATCCCCCAGGCAAGGAAGCTATATGTCAAACCCATTCTGTGTCCGGACAACTGACACCACTTGAGTGATGGACTGAATAGCCACAAGTTTCATAAGAACTAACAGATTTATATTTTTGTCCTCATTCAGGAGCCTTGAGGATACAGGGGATACCCCAACAAGCAAAGAAGCCAACACGGTCTTCCAGGTGGAGCTTGAGACCCCTTCCTCTCATCTGAGATCAGCTAGGGCGAGAGTTCCGTGAACCCCAATAGGCAAGGACAGCTCTATGCCCCTGCCCAGCAGGAAGCAGATACAGAAGAAGAGACGTCCTGTCCCTCAGCTTCCCTTAGAGATTTTATGGGGATCACGTCTCTCAAGGAAACCTAGGCAGGTAGTTAGAGGTAGGCATTGGGTCTCTGCATTCCTGCACGTCCCACAGTGTGACCGCCTGGGGGACATCCCCTCTCCACCCAAAACTCCTCTTTGTATTGTAATTACCTACCCCTGCGGGAAGAGCAAATGGGCGCAAAATATCCAACCAGATCAGACCAGTCACTCACACCTACACAGGACCTCTTGTTAATCATAGGGGCCAATCAAGTGGTCCTACGCCCAGGAAGAACAGCCCATCCTGGAGAAAAAGGATAAAAACCCCAAGTCCTGGGAGGGAAGCGCGCGGCTGCTACTGCCACTTCTGTTGCTGTTTCTTCCCTTTAAGCCTCGCCTTTGCATATATGCCCCCTCCACATTCTTTGGTAATGGGCCCTTAGGCCATCCTCTAGTCTGGATGTACTGTCTTTTCTAATAAACTACTTATTTTACTGCTTTACTCTGGTATCTCGTTCAATTCTTTGCTCGAGTTGCCAAGGACCTGGACTCTGCGCCGAGAAAGGCCCACTCTCCGACAACAATTGTATCAAATTATAAGTGGGGATTCTGTTCTAATCAATGCCTGGTCAAAACTGAAATTCTCTCTGGCCTGGAAGAGAACCAATAATGCAGCATACATAATTATAAACACATTATACATCTTATCAGAAAAAAAGCTGCTTCCAGACTAGTAAACTTGTTGATAGTTCTTTTTTCCAATGGGGATACATTTTCTTTTTGCTTTTCTCTCAGGGTAGAATATTTTAAACACACATGCCTACTTGAATTTTTCTATGTATAATGAGACAGTCTTTCCATTTAAAAACTATTCAAGGGCTGGCTGAGTGGCTCTGTTGGTTAAGAGCTGGTTTTGGGATGCCAATGGCCCCGGTTCGGATCCCACATATGAGAGCCAGTGACACTGCCCTCTATAGCTAACAACAGCTCCACCTGGAGCTGGGCTGTGCAAGCCCGGGTGACGGTGTAGGCTGCAGCTCCTGCTGCAGTGGGCTGCCATAGGCTACAGTGAGTGGCCGGCATCTGGTGTGAGCGGCCTGCAGCCAGCGTGAGCTGCCAATAGCCGCAGTGAGTGACCATCCAGAGGCTGGCGACCAATCTGCCTCATCCAGGAAGAGTGCAATGACGATACCAACATGGGCCAGTGAAGCAACGTCCTCTGCAACTAGACTGAAGAACAAAAAGACAGCAACTTGTCTGTTCCCTTCCCCCATTCCCCAACGCTGTTCCCCTCCCCCAATTCCCCATAAAATCTTTTTTTTAAAATAAATAAATAAATAAATAAATAAAATAAAAAATAAAAGAGTTAGCTTAAGAGAGCAAGCTCTGAGCAACAGGGCCGCCAGTTCGATTTCCACATGTGCCAGTGACACTGCTTCTGAGTTGAGCTGCCCCTGAGATGCCAACAGGTGGTGGGATGGCTCAGGTGGTGAGAGCACATGCTCCTAACAACAAGGCTGCCTGTTTGATGGTGGGCTATGCCTGCCCACAACAGGAGGGAACTCGGCACCTTGAGCTGTGCTGCCACCCGGATGGCTCAGTGAATAGCTCAGCGCGCCTAACAACAGGCTGCTGGTTCGACTCTTGCATGGGATGGTGGCTACGCCTACCTGCCACTAAGATTCTAACACATCACCTTGAGCTTAGAGGCCACGAGCTGCCAAGAGGCAGCCAGATGGTGACTGGCGCCCTCCACAATGAAGAATGAAGAACAACAATTTGGCTGGCCCCCCTACCCATTTCCCCAACACTGTTCCCCTCCCTCAATTCCTATATTTAAAAAAATAATAATAAAAAAAAATAAAAACTATTCAAGCCTTATGTATTAGTTTTCTACTACTGCTGTAACCAATCACCACAAATTTTAGTAACGTAAAACACAAAATTATTATCTTACAGTTCTGGAGTTTGTCACAGGTCCCACTGGGGTAAAATTGAGGTGTCAGCAGGGTTGCATTCCTTCCAGAGACTCTAGGATCAATCCTTTCCACAGTTTCTGAAGGGCACCCATATTCCTTGACTCATGGTCCCCTTCCTCCATCTTTAAAGCCTGTAACATTGCATCTCTCTGAGTACTCTGCAGTAGTCAAATCTCCCTTTACTGGGAAATGTTCTCATGTGATTATGTTGGGCCCATCCAGATAATTCAAGATAATCCCCCCATCTCAAGGTCCTTAATTTCATAATATCTGCAAAGTCCCTCTTGTCATATATGGTAAATATTCACAAGTTCTGGGAATTGAGAGGTGGGTATTTGGAGAACGGGAGGTACATTATTCTGCCTACTGCACCTTGCTAGGTAACAATGATAGTTTAAGGATCTATAATATATTTCCAAAGACTGGCAAAAGAAACACAAACATAAAGTGAAAAAAAAATATTCAAAAAGTTGAGACAGCTTGAATATACCATTCTAAACTGCATTTTGGAAAATCTTGAAGATTTATATAATACAAGTGAGCTTTAACAGATTTGGACATATATCAAGAATATATTTTCTTCTTTTGTCAACTTTAAATGTATGAACTAAAGAACAGAAAATTTACTTACAAATTAATGGGTTTAGTCTGCAGAGCAAGGAAATGATCGACAAAGTGAAAAAGCTTACAGAATGGGAGAAAATATTTGCAAATCATATATCTGATGGGGGTTAATATCTAAAGTGTATAAAGAACTCATACAACTCAATAGCAAAATAATCCAATTAAAAATGGGCAGAGGAACTGAATAGACATTTTTCCAAAGAAGATATCTAAATGGCCAAAAGGTACATGAAAAGTTGCTCAACATCACTAATCAATCAGGGAAATGCAAACCAAAACCACCTCACATAAGTTAGAATGGCTATCATCAAAAAGGCAAGAAATAATAAGTAGTGGTGAGGATGTGGAGAAAAGGGACCCCTTGTGCACTATTTGTGGTAATGTAAATTAGTACAGCCACTATGGAAAACAGTATGGAGGTTCCTCAAAAACTTAAAAATAGAACTACCTTATGATCTACCAATTCCATTTCTTGTTGCTTATCCAAAGAAAACAAAAACATTAATTCAAAAAGATACTTTCACCCTCATGTTTATTGCAGCATTATTTATAAGAGCCAAGATATGAAAACAACCTACATGTCCATTGATGGATGAATGGATAAAGAAATTGTAGTATACATACAATAGAATATTATTCAGGCATAAAAAAGAAGGAAATCTTGTCATGGATAGAACTTAAGGGCATTAAATAAGTGAAATAAGAAGCCAGACAGAGAAGATAAATACTGTATGAGCTCACTCATTGTACAATCTAAAAAACAAACAAAATGAACTCAGAGGGTGGCCGAATGGCTCAAGTCAGTTAGAGCGTGTGCTCTTAACAACAAGGTTGCTGGTCAGATTCCCTCATGGAATGGTAGGCTGCACTCCCTGGCAACTAGATTGAAAGCAGCGACTATACTTTGAGTTTAGCTAAGACTGAAGGACAACAACCTGACTTGGAGCTGATGGGTCCTGGAAAAATGCAATATTCCCCTTCCCCAATTCCCCAACACTGTTCCCTCCCCCAATTCCCCAATAAAATCTTTAAAAAAAAGAACTCAGATACAGAGAACAAACTCATGTTTGCAGGTTTGGGCAGGGGAGGCAAAGTAGGTGAAGGTGGTCAAAAAGTACAAACTTCCCAAATTTTAAATATAATAAACACGCACTTGGATTGTTTAGCAAGGAGAAGAAAATCATATGAACATATTGGGAAAATATTAAATTTCTTGATTTCATGTAAATCATTGACATTGATAGAGATTGCATAAAACTCATATTAGTACACTAAAATGAGGACCTATGACAATCTGGTTAATGAGTGCCATCAATTCAAAGAACATTTAAGACTAATTACTGAACAATGTCTTGAAATCCTACAACTCATATAAGAAATTTACCACAGATGTTCCCAAATTTGACATCTTAAAAATGATACAGGGCCGGCCAAGTGGCTCAGTTGGTTAAGAGTGCAAGCTCTGAGCAACAGGGTCGCCAGTTCGATTCCCATATGGGCCAGTGAGCTGTGCCTGAGTTGAGCTGCTGCTGAGCTGCCAACAGGTGGCCGGATGGCTCAACTGGTGAGAGCACCTGCTTCTAACAACAAGGTTGCCTACTGGACTCTCGCATGGGATTTTGGGCAACGTCAACCCACAACTAAGATTAAATACAGCACCTTGAGCTGAGCTGCGCTGAGCTGCCGAAGGGCGGCTGGTTGGCTCAGTAGTTAGAGCGTGCGCTCTTAGCAACAAGGTTGCCGGTTGGACTCCCACATGGGGAATGGTGTGCTATGCCCACCCACAACTAAAATTGAACATGGCACCTTGAGCTGAGTGGTCCAAGCTGCCAATGGGCGGCCGGATGGTGACTGGACTTGGGAGCTGAGCTGGCTGCGCCCTCCACAACTAAGATTGAAGGACAACTTCACTGTTCCCCTTCCCCAATTCTCCAATAAAATCTTAAAAATAAAAAAATAAAAGATACTATTTTACCAACAATAAGCTGTGCAATGAAAGAAACATTCGAATCTATCAAAATAATCAAGATGTTGATCAATCCATGCCAGAGGAAAGACTGAATTGTCATTCTGTTTTCTCTTTATATAAAGTAATATTTTAAAATCATTGTCATTTGGAGAGACAAAGAATAAGAAGCCAAAAAAAGATAAGAGTGAATGACTTGAGAGTTGCCTCAGGCTGTGAATTCATACAAATCTATGTTACTCTTCTAGATATTATGATGTTTCTAGTATTTGCCAGATTCTTAAAAATCTACAATTTGTTGTGATTCATTACTCTAAATAAATGTTTACTCCTATGATTGATTTTGTATTAATAATTTTATATTGTTTTTCTTAAGTAGGGCTTCCAAAATCGTATAAGCTTCAGGCCTCACAAAACCCAGTTCCACCCCTGAATAGTAGGGAGGTGGCCTTTCTCTTCTCAGCAAAACTTGGCTCAGCCATATCCGCTGGGGCCGGGTGGGGCCGGGGAGGGTGCCCACTCCTCCTCTCACTGCCCTCCTCCACCTTCTCCCCTGAACCCTTGTCTTCCTCTCATTTCTACTTGCTGGCATCTTTGGGGTCTTCTTTCTATCCTTTCCCGAAGCTCTCATTTCACGCTTGCTTAATTCTCCTCCTCTGCTGTGTCCCATTTTCAGCATGCTCGCTGCCTCGTGGATGAGGACAATGGGTAAACGCTTAAGAAACTGAAGACGCCAGAGGAAGAAGGCAGGTCCAGATTCTCAGCCCAGCCCTAACCCCACCTCCAGCTGCCTGACCCTTGCTACCAGAGCGCCACTCCCAGAGAAGTCTCAGAATGAACCCTAGATTCTTGGTCTGGAGCCAGGAACTCAGAGCCAGCAGAGGAGCTGGGAGCAGAACCCAGCAGCCCTAGGCTGGGCTTGGTCCCAAAGCTCCTCCTCGTTCCACCAGGTCTTGGAGCCTTCCTAGGAGCTGGTCCAGCAGCTCCCACTCTGCCGGCCGCCTTAGGTGCTCCCCACACTGGCAGAGGAGGGAGGGATAGGAATTTTGACTCTGTGGTGAATAAGCACATTTAAGTGGGAGGAGCCTGGGAGACAAAACCCAGAGAAGCCATTTGGTTAAAATGATGAGTCTGGCCTCTCACTTGAGCATGTCTCCTGTCTAAGGGAGAAGAAAAGCCTCTGATTCCCGGCTCCTCTCTCTCTCCCTCTCCCTCTCCCTCTCCCTTTTTTCTCCCTCTCCCTCTCCCTCTCCCTCTCCCTCTCCCTCTCCCTCTCCCTCTCCCTCTCCCTCCTCCTCTCCCTCTCCCTCCCTCTCACCTTTAAATGCATTTAGGAACCTGTCCTTCTGAGCACAGGGATCAGAGATGTTGAGGCAGGGTGTGGGAGGGGAGTAGGAGGGAATCAGCAAAAGGGATGGGGTGGCCACGTTCCTATGGAAGACTGTGTTAAATGCATGTAGTTCTCTGTTGGTGGTGGTCTGTTTTGCTCATGTTTTCTCTGCATTCCTTGCTACACACATCCAGAAAGGTCTCTAGGATAGAGGCTGGACCTGCCTCCTTTACCCTGTGGAGCTTCTGCTCTCTTTTTAGAGATGAACAAATGCCCATGAAGGATATTCCGGGATGCCCATTCAGTCCTCAGTAAATCACTGTTTCTTCTAGGCTGGTTCATAGCCAATGATTCCCTCTAGCACTGCCTAGAAGAAGCTCCCCGACAGTGATGCTCCCTGGAGCAGCACAGTGAAGAAGGAAAGCAGTGACTGATTCTGGAGCCAGACTAGCAGGGTTCTGAACCCTGGCTTAGCCACTTACAGCTGAGAGATCTTGGGCAACCTACCTGGGCCTTCTTTCCCTACCTGTGAGATGGGATAATGTCCCAAAAGAGAAGAGCTGTGAAAAAAAAAAACAGGCTCAAGAATCAATTTGCATATCTTCCCTTTTCCTGCCTCTAGAACAGGGAAATATGGTGTGGACAGAAAAGGAGCCACAGGTTAAACCTGACAAACTCAGGAGATTGAAAATAACCACATAGGATGGCGTGAACATAAAAATTCCTAACTAAGGTGGCCCATGGCAGGAAGTCACATCTTCAGTCTGTAGCTTCCTTAACAAAGGTCAGTCTTTACTTAAGTGAGTTTGTCTATTGTCTTTTTGCATTTAGGATAATATGCCCTTGGAATGTCAGTAATCCCTTTTTCTGGATCAGAGCAGGAAACTATAGAATCCCTCATTATTATTCTTGTCCCCTGATTACCATCTCTATGTGCTGTAAAATATGAACTATTAACTATCCTGTACTCACCTAAGTAAAATAAGTACCCGTCTCTCCAATTTATTTTGATCCAATCCTAGAGATTCCACCACCACCACCACCACCATCACCACCATCACCACCACTTTGCTTTCTCCCACCCCCTTAATCTACCACCAATGGATTCCATGTAACCCTTCTTTGATTCTCCATGTAAAATAAGCTGCAAACCGCCATTTTGCGGAGCATTTTCTGAATCTGTTGAGATTTTGCTTCCCGGCAATTGTCATCAGTTTGGCTCAAATAAACTTATAAGCTTTCTCTTAGGCTGAATGTTTTTTCATCAACAGTGGGAAGGGAGGGGAGTCTTTGTCCTCAGGAATCAGACTGTAAATCTTCAGTTGCAAGGGTGCCTGAGAGGCTATTTTATTACCTCCTTCTTTCTTGAACACTTGAACTCTCAAAACGGCCTTCAAGTCTTTCTAAAACAAAGGAGGGCTTAAAACATAAATAAATACTTAAATGCATGAATTACTTTACTCAAAGTATTTGCTGCATTCCCTCTTTCTTCAAAACTCTCTCTTTCTCATTCTTAAAAACTGTAGGGCCTTCCAGCTACAGCCTGAGAGACCAGGCACAGGGCAAGAGTGGGAGAGAGTTTGAGAAACAAGGAAATATTTGGCGCCAAGGAGAAAGACTGTGAGCAGCAGGGAGAGAGCAAGGGTGGAATAGAGGTGGGGGAGGGAGATGGTTAGAATGGGAGCCGAAGTGGGAACTACTGGGAGATGCCGGCACCTGGAGACCCCTAGATACAGCGTGAAGAGGGAAGAAAAGAGGGGAGGGCAGCCAGAAGGGCACTTTCACCTTCTGACAGTGGTGCCCCCACCACACAAGGTGTGGGGCAATGAATGAGGAGCTGAATCTCCAGGGAAGTGACAGAGAGAGCTCCATTGCTGGTCACACCCCCACCCCTCCACCTCTCCCCAACACCCTCCCCTCAACCTGGCCACACTCCCACTGAGCAGATAGATATCCCCTAAGCTAAGGAGAAAGACATTAAGAAATCTGCAGCCACCTGCCCCCTCTCTTTATAACCTCATCTTCACCCTCCTCTACCCCAGGTTCTTGGGTCAGCATTGTTTTGGTGGCTTGGACTCTCCTCTCCTGCCTGGCACCAGCTTCCCTGCCTACGTGATCAGCAGAGGTCCTGGCGGATGCTGAGATAAGGCCAAGGAGGGTAAAACCGCCAAAGCCAGGAAGTTACACAGCCTGGTTCCCCTGGCAACCCAGACACAGTCACCAAACAGTTCAGGGGAGGAGGTAGGGACAATTCCTATTCAAAGCCTCAGGCCAGGGCCCTCAATTTTCATGTTGGAGAAACTTCTCCCCAATCTCCTAGGACAGTACCTAAGAATTATGGGTGTGGAGAAGAGCCCATTTAATATGCAATTTCAAGGCACCAGCTCTACACCCTTCCCCTGCTAAATTCTCAGCCTACTAGGACTAACTGAATCTGCATTTCTTTTTTTGTTTTAATTGGGGAATTGAGGGAAGGAAACAGTGTTGGGGAATTGGAGAAGGGGACCAGCCAAGTTGTTGTTCTTCAATCTTAGTTGTGGAGGGCACCAGTCGCCATCTGGCTGTCCATCGGCAGCACGTGGCCTCTAAGCTCAAGGTGCTGTGTTCAATCTTAGTTGTGGGTGGGCAGAGCCACCCTCCCATGTGCAAGTGGAACCAGCAGCCTTGTTGTTAAGAACGCACGCTCTATCCACTGAGCATCTGGGTGGCAACTCAGCTAAAGGTGTTCAGTTCAGTCTTAGTTGCAGGTGGGCGTAGCCTACCATCAAACAGGCAGTCTTGTTGTTAGGAGCATGTGCTCTCACCAGCTAAGCCATCCTGCTACCTATTGGCAGCTCAGCAGCAGCTCAGCTCGGGCGCAGCATCACTGGCCCATGTGGGAATCGAACCAGTGGCCCTGTTGCTCAGGGCTCACATTCTTTATTTTTAAAGGTTTTATTGAGGAATTGGGGGAAGGGAACAGCATTGGGGAATCGGGACAGGGGAACAGACAAGTTGCTGTCCTTTTGTTCTTCAGTCTAGTTGTAGAGGACATGTCGCTTCACTGGCCCATGTTTGTATTGTGATCATTGTGCTCTTCCTGGCTGAAGCAGATAGGTTGCCGGCCGGCCAAGATGGCTCACGCTGGCTGCCAGCCACTCACAATAGCTCATTGCAGCCCACTGCAGCCCTACTGCAGCCTACACCGTCACCTGTCACTGGCGACTCATGGCTGCCCAGCTCCAGGTCAAGCAGTTGTTCACTATCTTAGCTGTAGAGGGCACAGTGTCACTGGCCCTCTATATGGGATCCGAACGGGGCCCTGCTGCTCAGAGCTGGTGTCCCAAGCCAACTCTTAATCAATGGGCCACTCAGCCAGCCCCCGAGCTCACACTCTTAAGCTAACTCTTAACCAACTGAGCCACTCGGCTGGCCCCTGAATCTGCATTTCTGATAAGCACCCCAGATGATTCTAATGCCAGCAGTCTGAGGATATCACTTAAAGAACAAAATAAGTTTCAGGAAGGTAGGACACCCTGGTTGGAGGAAGATACAGAACAGGGCCTGGGGCATCCCAGCCACCCCGTGTTTGCTAGAATCTACAGCCAGCCCCACCCACAGGGGTGCTTGATTTTGGGTCTTTCAACTTCCAGTGAGTGACCAGGAGTCCAGACACCTGGATTCTAGTACTTGCATAACCAATGAAACCTGGACCAGGTACTACTTTTCTGAGAACTATGAGCCATATGAAGATACACAAGGTGTGCTTTCTACTCTCAAGAACCCTGGGACCTGGCATACACTACAGTCTCTAGGTTTCAGTTTCCTCCTGCTCTCCATAGGGTATAAAAATACTAAAACCTTCCCAAAAGGCGATGAGGCTCCCTGGAATTACCTATGGAAAGGCCTTGAAAGTGAAACTCTCAGATATTGTCCTGAAGGTTGTGGTAGATTTTATTGCTGGAGGTAAAAAGCTGGGCAGTCAGGAGGCTCCAAAAAGGTCAAAGAACCTTGAGGACAAACCCTAAATTGCAGGTTCCAGGAGCTGGGCCTCAGGGCCTCGCCATTAATTCCTTTCTGAAGCTGCCAGACCTTCCTTGGAGAGCAGGCTGCTGCAGAGCTGAACTTCCTGCATCCCTTCTCAGGCCTGACCTCTCCCTTCCTCTCTGTGGCCTTGGCCTCCACCCACAGAAAAACCACAGCTCATACTGGCTGCAGGCTGAACCCTTCCCCAAAATCAGCCACCTCAGAGGGAAGCCCCATGATGAAGCGAGCAATTAGCTTGGACTTGTTTTGTCATAAGTATAAATCCCAGACCAGCCCCTAGCCAAGTTCTGCTTGTTTTGCTCTCTTAGCCTCAGTTCCCTCATCTGTAAAATGGGAGATGATAGTATTTTGTGGCGGTCTCAAGCCCCTTCTCCTGGATTTCCCATCTCAGCAACAGACAACACAATAGTCACTGAAAACAGAAGCCTGTCTCTCTGGACCTCTCTCCCTCTGCTTTACTCTCCACAGTCAACTAAAGAGCACTAAACAATTTTGAAATCCATTCTCTTCTTTCTACACCCGCTGGCCCTCCCTTAACCCAGCCCATTCTCACTTCAGCCTGGACTACTGCAGTAACCTCCTCAAGGCTGCCTGCCTCAGAAGTCCTCCCCTTTTCAATTGCATTGCTCAGCACCCTGCCCCACACCCCTCTAAAAACATTCTACAGTCCAGTGCTGCACATCCTTGCCTCCAGCCTGTGCACATGCACATACTGTGTGGAACACTCTCCTCAGCACCACTGGCCTCTCCTTTATGCTTCCTCAGTTCAGACATCACATCTTCCAGAAATTTCCACTGACACCCCTCCTGTGTTAAGTCCCCTCCGGTGGATTCTCAGCACCTAAATTCCCCTTATTATGCCACGTATCACATTATATCATAATTGGCTCTTTACTTCTCTAGCTCCTCCCAGGAGGGCAGACTATATTTGTCTTATTGACTGCTATAACCACCGGCACCCAGATGCCTTGTCCTGAATAGGTACTCGAGGAATTTTTTTTTTTTTTTTTTGAGGGCAGTGTCACTGGCCCTCACATGTGGGACCTGAACCAGGGCCACTGGCTTCCCAAGCCAGCGCTTAACCACCATGCCACTCGGCCGGCCCTCGGGGAATATTTTTTGAAATAATGAAAGAGAAAATACAGGTAAAGCTTCTAGCACAATGACTAGCAGAAAAATGGTAATAAGTATCATCATCATCATCATCATCATCATCATCATCACAGTACAATCCCACACTGAGCCACATCTCTCTAAACAAGACAATTCAAAATTCAGGTCCTACCAACAGTGGGTGAAATGGTGTGACAGCCCTGGTGTCTGAGATGTTTGTACAACCCCTAACCCACTCTAGCGATGTTGATCTGTTCCTACCCAGTCCCTGGTCCTCACCCTGACTCAGGCTTCTTTTCTACCCCTACTCCAGGCAGGAAAGGAATAGCCCCCAACTAAAACGTGACCTCTGCCCATAGAGCCAATGACAGCTCCTTTTTCAGGAGGATCCCCCGCCCCCCAAATCTGCAGTCCCACTCCCCGGGGCATATCAAGGGACAGAATCCTTAAGATAGTTACCTCCACTTGCCATGACATCACCACCAGCCTCCACTCTGGAAATGACCCAGGACTGGGATTTGGGATCCTCCTAATGAGCCCCATTTGCATTTCTCTGAAGGTGCATATCACTGGCTTCCTGTATTATCATGGCTACTATCTGTGTTTCCTCCCTACAGGACTGTGCATGTTTTGAGCAGAGATCATGTATTATTAATAATCTTCATATCCCCCATAAGGCCTGACAGAGTTGAACCCCAACAATTATTGAATGGACTACATAAATGAAGAAATAGGTATGTATTAGCATTCCCAGGCAGAATTGCCAATTTTTCTCCTTAAGAAGACAGGATTTGGGCCGGCCGAGTGGCGCATTGGTTAAGCGCTGGTTTTGGGATGCCAGCGGTCCCGGTTCGGATCACACATGAGGGCCAGTGACACTGCCCTCTACAGCTAACAACAGCTCCACCTGGAGCTGGGCTGTGCGAGCCCCGGTGATGGTGTGGGCTGCAGCCCCTGCTGCAGTGGGCTGCCATAGGTTACAGTGAGTGGCCCGCAGCCAGCGTGAGCGGCTGGCAGCCAAGCGTGAGCTGCCAATAGCCGCGGTGAGCGACATCCAGAGGCCAGCGACCGATCTGCCTCATCTGGGAAGAGCGCAATGACAATACCAACAGTGAAGCAACATCCTCCGCAACTAAACTGAAGAATAAAAAGACAGCAACTTGTCTGTTCCCCTTCCCTGATTCCGCAACGCTGTTCCCCTCCGCCAATTCCCCAATAAAATCTTTAAAAAAAAAAGAAGACAGGATTTGTCCTATTATTGAAGACCTTCCTCCTGACCCTTAAGCGATTCAAGAGGCTAATAACCTTCAGAGTCAAGGGCATCATTTTTCGTTGTCTAACCTAAATTTCTCTAGATGCAACTTCAGCGCATTTTTTTTTTTTTGTCTACCTCCACAGCCACTAGGATTAAAACATTTCTTTGTGAGGAGACAATTGCTAATTTACCCTTTAGCCTTCTCTTCAACAAATTTGATCCCATGCCTCCCTGGGGCCCTTTGTCCAGCCCTTTCTCTGTTCCACTGCTCCTTGGGCTGTTTGCCAAGCTCTCAATGACCTCCCTCAGCTATAGAGGCAAACAAGTGGTGACTGGACCATCTTTGTGCACAGGACACACACCTCTCTGTACCCATAATCCCCAGTCCTCGGTAAACACATGTTCATAGGCAGCCTCCACACACAGTCATAGACTCATCTCCTCTATCTGCACCCCCTGAGCCCTAGTCCTGTGAATTCTCACACACCTGGATGCACACTCACACATAGGAATAGACTACAGATTTAGGCTTTTCTCCCCACAGGTGAGCCAAACCAAATGGAGTGTCTGAAGCCCTCCCTCTCTCCTGCTCCCTTCCTCTTCCTTGTCCATCCCTCCTCCAACACTCCTTTCCACTGGCCACAAAGAACCAAGCCTACTTTCTCACCACCTCCACATTAAGGCTGAAGGCAAGAAGTAAATGAACCAAAGTTGGCTCCTCTCTCTCCCTCTTGCCCTCCACCCATCTCCCCACAAATCCTCAACGCACCTTCCATTTGCCCAGAGCAACACCCATTCTCCATCCTCTTCCCAACCTCCATTCCTCTGGCTGTAGGGAGCATTGGCTTTTTGGGGTTTTACCTTTCAGAAATGAACAATGGGGAAGCACTGGAAACTGATAGACAGAGCCAATAGCAGGTGGGCAGCTGAGATCCTGGGCTGGTGACAACTGCCCAGCTAGCCCAAGGGATTCAGGAACATGAGAGTAGTATGATACTCACTCACTCACTCATTCATTCATTCATTCAACATATATTTACGCAGCACCTACATGTGAAGCACTACTCTACATCAACAAAACCAACACAAACCTGATTTTATAGAGTGTACTTCTATGGGTAGAGACAGAAAATAAATAAGTAAAATAGATTGGGTTTCAGGTGGTGATACAAGAAAGCAGGAAAGGAGGATGCGTTGCAGGCTGAGGGTGGAATGTACAATTTTAAATAGGGTGGCCAAAGAAGGCCTTACTTGGAAGGTGGCATTTGACCAAAGATGTGAAGGAGACAAAGGAGCAAGCTATGGTGAGATGTAGAAGGATATTGTTCCGGCAGCAGGGTCAGGCCTGCAAGGGCAGTGTTAGGATACGCCAGTGCAGAGAGCATGGAGAGTGAGGCGCCATGCAGAGGCGCTCTTCCTCCTGAAAGGGTGCCAGGATTGATGAGAGGCCAAAGTAGGGATGACACTGCGATGTCAACACACTAAAACGCAAACAGAAAACAAAATGTTGAGGTGTCAGTGCCGACCATTTCCAGAAGGAAGGAGCTAACCCTGCAGCAAGATGGATTAACAGGAGACACGTAGAGTCCTCACAGAGCTTGTTTGTGGCTGTGGGTCACAATCAGAAGGGAGACAAGCCCCATGGCTTAGACCCTCTCAAATCCAGTCAACATTTGCTTCGAAAAATGAGTTCTTTCAGGAAGTGACAATGGGGCTACTTGAACCATCTCTGACCATGTTCAACGGGGCAGTGGCCATGGTGTGGCTGGACATCACCTCTCTGCTGGCAGCATCCACACAAACCCTACCTTTCCCCCCACACTCCCATTTCTTTAGCTTACTTACTATGTGCTAGGGGCTACGCAACGTGCTTTCTGTGCGTTATCTCATGAAATCCTCATAGCAACCCCATGAGGAATAATTATCTTTAGTTTGTAGATGAGGAACATCCACCACTCCACCACCACTTTTTGTCACCCTTTCCTCCTGCAGCCTCTCTTTTTGCTGAGCACAGGCTTAGCCAGGCTCACAAACAAGTTGACCTGGGCTCAAATTCCTGTCCCTCCACTTACTCCTTACATGACCCTGGGGCAAGTTTCTTGCCCCGAGAACAGCTGTGCTCATCCGGGAACAAAATGGGGAAACACAGTAATATCCACCTCATGGACTTTTGTGGGAATCTATTGGGAGAAGGCAGTGATTCTGTCTAGGCTCTGTAACAAGCTGTGTCCCAGAAAGTTGTGAGGTGTGTGGCCAATAATTTGTAGCTATAAATAATTAAATCAGGGAAGCGTGCAAATGGTTTGCTTTTTTAGTATCAATATGAGTGAATTCAATGTTTTCTCTGCAATGACATCATTCTCCTTCAGTGGCATTCCATAAAGGCTTCCTGAATGAGAGATAAAGGGGTGGAAGAAGGATTAATCCCCTGGGAATTTACACTCTGTCTTATCGGAGGGAGTGTAGCCTGCAAGCAAATACCATCTCTTCCTGATGTGGTGTCAGATCAGGCTGAGGCACTGGGCTGACATCTGTACACTTCTGGCAGAGGCCTGGCACACAGTAGGTGCTTTTTGGCAGAGGGAGTCAGTACTGCAGGTGAGTGGTGGGAGAAAAGATGAAAGCTCACTGGTTATCAAACCTGCATAATCTGTCACCCTCAGGCACAACGTGGGGGGGGGGTGTGTGTGGGCTTTCCCCTCCTAAGGAAACAGATACCATGAAGCAGAAACGGGGAGAGGGACAATGGAGGTCAGGCCCCTGGGTTGGCTAATTGGGGTGGGACCTGATGTGCGAGGCTGGCCCAGGGTCACTCAATTTTTCCCTAGAAAGACACAGGGTCTGATGGGAAGGCCATGGGGTAAAGGTGACGACGCCTAGGGGTTAGAAACTAAGGGTGGAACATTCACGCCTAGGTGAAGGCTAGGAGCACGAGACAACCTGACCCCAAAATGGATTAACATGGTCCAAGTCCCCCTAATCTAGAAAGAAGGGAAGCTGCTAGCTAGGCTCTTCCCAGAATGCAGCTCACAAGTTCATGGGATCAACCAACAAGGCTTCCTCCTTTCAGCCACCACCAACTCCCTGCGCATTCCCCATCTTGCTAGTTCTTACTCACCACAGCAACCCGGAACCTGCCCGAGGGTCTTCCCCAGGTATGAAGGACTTGCTAGGATTCAGGGCTGTGCCAACAGCCAGCCCCACCCTCCTGCAGTGGATGAGCAGCTGTTCTGGCTGGAGGGGGCCCAGCCAGGACCGCCCAATTTCTTGGGTTGATGAGTGCCCCACTCCTTGCGGACACTGACCACGTATCGTATCCTGCATTATGGCTCCTAGTCTAAGGGGAGCTGTGAAGGTCTATCCCTTTCTCAACTCCAACCTACCCTTACCTAAACCAAGAAAGAAAGATGAAGAAACCGAAGATTGGGGTGAGGACTGCAAACCTTCATCTCAAAGCCCTCTTCCCCTGAACCAGTCACTGCACTTTCCCCATATTCCTCCCTCCCCAACAGTGGTCTTGGTGGCCCCAGACACAGTCAGAGTCCATCCAAAAAAAAGGAAATTCTTTATTTAAATCAACAAAGTCAGATTCTTCAAGCCCCAGCCCTTAAGAGCAACCCTCCCTCCCCTGTCCCCTCACCCCACCCCGTTGCCACAGCGAAGGAAATGGAAAATGAGAAGCCAAGAGGGCCTCTGCCAGGGTAGGCTGCCTCCAATGTGTGGTGAGCCCAGTTCAGCTGTGGCAGGGGTGGCAGCCACCACAGGCCCCTCCCTATAAATTAAGTCCCGGTAGCCACAGCTGTAGGCGAGGCCTATTTGTGGAAGGCAGGCTGAAAGCAGCATTGCCAATTCCCAGCCAAGGAATGGATTGAGGGCAGAGATCAGGGGAGAAGAGGTACCGGGAGGACAGAGGCCCTAAATTTTGGTCCTAGGAGAAAAGGTCAGTTGGTCCAGTTTTTGTGGATTTGGAGAAGGGAATGTATTAGTAAGCACAGGGGGACAGGCCACCATCGAGCACCCCCAGAGGAGATAGGCCAGGCCAGGCCCCCACCCTGGCAGAGGGGAGCTTGAGAGCTCCAGAGGGCTCTCGGGGAATGTCACTACTAATATATATATATTTTTTAACCATCCACGGGACTGCAGGGGCAGGGCTGAAGGCACATCAGAGGATCTGGCGTGGCATCCCGTAGCCGGTCATGCCTGCCTGAGATGCCCCGCGGTTGGTGCCCATTTGTAACCCAATCACGTTCTTGCCCTCTTGCAGCTGGTTGTCCGAAAAGTTCCGAGGGTTCTCCTTGGACTTCCTGGGTGGAGAGGGAGCATTGGTTAGGAGGAAGTTGAGGCTGCCCCGGTAATGTCTTCCCTGGACAGAGTACAGGCTTTGCTGGTGCCAGCTCTGTCCTTGAGAGACCTGGGCTCTCTGAAGCCACCTCCTTATCTTTCAAAAGGGACATTCCCATGCTGCAGGATTAAGTGAGATGAAAAATGTGAAACCGCTTTGTAAAGAGCCAGCTGCTATAGTGGATCAGTCTTTTCCTAAGGACAGGAGTGGGCAGGGTGACTGCACCTGTCCAGAGCTTGGGCAGCCCCAGCAATACTCACTTAGGAAACCAGTTGGGATCCCCAGAGAAAAGCCCATCATCCCGGGCTACTGCCAGCCCACCCAGGTTCATCAGCGTCCGCTGCACACAGGCCATGTTCTTTCCTGGGAAGGAGAAGGGGATGTGTTGGCCTCAGCAGAGCTGGGATCCTAGACACCAGGGTTCTACCTTGATCATTAAGTCAGCAGGAGCAGCTTCCAAATTCTTTTACCCTTTGTCCCCGTATCTTCCTCCGTCCCAGCCCCCAACATAGCCAACTCCTTCATCACACACACACATACACACACACGCGCGCGCGAGCGCGTGCACTCCCACACCCCTTTTCGTCCTTAGGGTGCCAGAAACCTGCTCCTTCTCCCTGGTCAAAATGGCCTGACCCAGTCTCTGGTCTTCTGGATGACAGCATCCTGGCCCACCTTCCCAGAGGTCCACAGTCTGGAAGATGTCAGTGGTGTTGATGCCGTAGCGCTCAGCTGCTTGCAGGAACTGAGAAATCTGCTCCATCTGCTTGAAGGCCATGGTGGAGGCCTGGATCTTCTTCACTGGGCCCTGCCCCTCAGGGTACAGTCCGTTAATGAGCTCGCATAGCACCTGGGTGAGGACAGCAGGTGTGCAGAGGTGAGGTCATGCCTACACAGACCAGAATGTGCCACTCTCAGTGCCAAAGACAGTGAACCACAGAGGTTCCCCTCCTACCTGAACATACCCGGAGTAAGCCTCAGGCTCTTACTGCTCAGCCCGTGCCGGAGCGGAGTGAAAACCCTGATAATCTAAAATCACTGACTAGAGTATACCCCCGACAATTCTTTCTTTAGAGCATTTTGGGTATCATCTAGGGCATTCCACTGCAGGGAGGCCCCTCTGCCTCCCACCCCAACCCACATCACTTGATGGGAAGCAAGAAAGCAGGGTCCTCTCTCCAGGCTCTGGAATAAGTTGGGATGGGCAGGCCCTCAGTTCTTCAGGTGAAACAATCCCCAGGCCCCCCAGACCCACCCTTGTTCTCCCAACACCTCCAGTTGGAGGAGCCCAGCTCTCACCGTGCCATCCTTGAGCCAGTTCTGGAAGTTCTCACGCCCCGGCTGGGGCCGGCCCACATCCCTGCGGCACTGGGCGGTGATCCACTGGATCAGGATTTGCTCTAGGTCCGCATCATACTGTTTCTCAATCTTCTGCTGTACCTCACGGCTCAGGCCATAGGCAGGTCCCCTGTTGGCCATACTGAAGGGTGGTGGTGGCTGTGGGGAACTGGAAAAGGGACACACCCAGGGCTAGGGTCAGTCCTCTACCGTCTGTGAGAGTGTGTGAGTGAGTGAGTGAGTGTGTGTGTGTGTGTGTGGTGTGGGGGGAGGGCGGCGGTTCTGCCTACAAGGATACACACCATATCCCCAGGGTATGAGACCCAGAGGTGAGAACAGCTGCCAAATGAGGGAGATCTCACTTTGACCCCTGGACATGGGCTAGCATAGCACTGTTCAGAACTCTTGTCTACACAGGCCACCTGTGGGTTCCCCCACCTGGGACAGGCAGTCTTGTCTATTATTCAGGTTCCCACTAGATTTCATGTGAATGGTTCCAATACTAGAATGAAGAACGAAACCCACTGGAATACGGGGTGCATGAGGCCAAGATTGGGGGTTCAGCCCCTCATGTGAGGTGGTCAGCTTTAGCAAAGGCAAACTGGTCATTCTAATCCTAACCCTGCTTTTTTTCAGCCCTGGTAAGGAGAATGATTTGGGGAAAGGAAGAATATGGACAGGCTTGGGAAGCCTATGCCAGGAGCTAGAGAATGGGCTGAATCAGCTCTCAAACAGCCACTGGGTTTTAACTGAGCATTCACTATTTATGCTGGGGATTGTAGAAGAGACAGTGTCCTTGATCCTAAAGTTGCCCTACAGTGCCATCAGAGACAAAGTGAGCATATATAACAGGGTAAGCATTGTACATGGCAAATACTAAACGGCTCAGACCATATGTTGTAAGAATTCAGAGATGAGTATGGGCAGCAGCAGCTTGGGGGTGCTTCCTGGAAAAGGTGGGTCTGAGTAGGTACTTCACAGATTTCAGCAGTAAAAGTAACCTCCCAAGACAAAGCAGGCAATAAAAACAAATTCTATTTTCCTTTCTGAAAGCTGTGGAAGACAGAAGAATGGTTCCCCCAAAGGTGTCTATGTCCTAATTGCCAGAAACTGTACCTTACATGGCAAAAGGGACTTTGCAGGGCCGGCTGAGTGGCACTGTGGTTAAGAGCTGGCTTGGGAAGCCAGCGGCCCTGGTTCAGATCCCACATATGAGGGCCAGTGACACTGCCCTCTAAAAAAAAAGAAAAAAGAAAAAAAAAGGGGGGGACCTTGCAGATGTGATTGAATTAAGAATCTTGAGATAGGGAGACTACCCTGGATCACCCAGGTGGGCCCAGTGTACCCACCACAAGGGTCTTCATAAGCAACAGAGGGAGGCCGGCAAGTGAGACAAGGAAAGTGAGAAGGATCAGGTCAGAGTAATAGAGGGCCATGAGCCAAGCAATGCAGGTGGCCTCAAGAAGCTGGTAAAAGCAAGAAAATGGATTCTCCCCGAAACGCCCCCAAGAGGAATGCAGCCCTGCCCAAACCTTGATTTTAGCCAGTGAAACCTTTGTTGGGGTCTCTTGACCTGTAAGATATTAAATGTATGTTGCTTTAAGTCACTAAATTTGTAGTAATTTATTACAGCAAGAATAGGGAATGAATACAGGAGCCCTGGGTGGTATTTTTAAGGGAAACCTGGAAAAAGAGTGAGGGATAGGGAAATAGGCAGGAGGGTTTGTTTAACTTAGTTGGAAGACTTCAGTTAGGAAGAACTGGGTGGTTTCCTGATGGCTGGCCTGAGCTGGCAGCACCTCAGTGGCCAGCGTGTCCCCACCCACCACCTGGTTGCCTAGGTCCCACACCCAGGGGCCTGTCAAGCACGCCCCCAAATGCTCCCAATGCCGAATGAGAGCGAGAACCCCGTCCCCTCCCTGGATGGGCAACTTTCTGCTCTGAAACACAGCTAGCTGTCTCCTTACTTATAAAAGAAGATCCCCCAGGACAGGCACCTCTGCTCAAGGGGAGGAAAGGGAGACACTGCTCCCAACATCTGGCTCCAGGCCAAATTAAGATTTAAGGGATGAGTCACTCTAGTGCTCCCCATGCACCCCAGATTAAACAATCCTGCCACCCCTCAGCGGGCCTTGGGGCTTGGCCACAGTGTACAAGGAGCCAGGCCATAGGGGCAGCAGCTGCCCCAAATGTTTCACACCTCTCACCCCCAGTGGGCCTCAGTTTAGTCCCTTCCCCCAACCTTCAGCATGGCTGCTCCTTTAGATTCCAGCTTATCCAGCTGCGCATTTCCAACAGTGAGCCTCCCCATAAGTCAGTTATTTTTAAACCTCATTAAGAGCAACCCACCCCGGACCTCCCCCAGCCTGGAAGTGGGGCCAGATAAACTCAGTCTGGGCCTTGACCCACACCACAGCCACACGCTCTCAGCCGGGGGAGGGCAGGCAGTTGAGAGGCTCAGGCCTGTGGAGAGAGGGAGACAAGATTCCCCCCAGGGCAGCCCCAAGTGCTCAGTCACCACTCAGTCTATAAACTATGACCCCTGCCACAGAGGCATGGCTGGAGGCTTGGGAGGAAGGGGAGGGGTCTAGGGGCTGCTGCCTTTTCCCAGTAAGGTCCCTTTTCCCAGCCCCATGTCCAGACCTCTCTTCTGGGAGCAGCTTCCCTATGGTCACCTGGGCCTCGGGACGGTGTCTCCATTGAGCCAAGTGGTCTGAGGACAAGAGATCACAGTGGCGCAGGGAAAGAAAAGGCAGGAGAATGATTAATCCAGGCATCAGGGTTAGGAGGAGCGAGCAGGCCCCAAGCCTAGTTTTCCAGTGCCTCCCTCTTTGGCAGGACAGATGCAGCCTCCCAGACCCACTTCTGGACTCTGGATGGATGCTGAGGGCCCCTCTCCTACTTTGGCACCTGGACACAGCTGGCTGTGTCACAGCCTCCAGCTGCAGTGTCCAGACTCCACTCTGGGGCCATTGCCCTAGGGCCCTGAGGTGCCAGAGCCTTACGGTGAAGCTTTGGGAAGGAGTGCAACTCCAGGAAGGGGAGGGCCCAATCAGGCACAGCCTGTGGCAGCCTGTTCTCCCCATCCCCATGGGCAGGGGAGGGCTGATGGGCTGCGGCTGCTGCAGCAGGAGTGGCCTACCCTAGTGACACCCACAGGACCTACTCCTGCCCTCCCTCAAAGGAAGGGAAGTCAGCCAGTTGCCTGCTGGGGTGGGGAGATGCCCAGAGCTGAGGATACAAAGGGAAGACAGCAGAACAACCTGGGGGGCAGGGGCGGGGGATGGGGTTTGGCTGTGAGTAACTTAAAGTGGAAAGCTGCCTGCAGCTGTGGGACCAGCCCATGCCCCCACCCACAAGGGTACAATAGTTAGGAGAGGGGGAGGGGCCACAAAAGGCCCCACCCAGGCCCTGGGCTGGAAGCTTACCTCAGCCCCCAGACCAATGCCAAGGAAAAGGCGGATGCAGGGTGGGGGTGGGAGGATTTGAGCGTTTCCTGGCTGGAGATTTTATTGGGAAGGCAAAGGGACTCTCCATTCATTGTGCACATTACACAGGAGTACTTCCCAATTCAGAAGTGGGATTAAGGCTATTCATTCTGAAAGGGCAAAATGAGGGTTCCTGTCGCCAACACGAAGTGCCACATGGAACGGGCACAAAGATGGTGGGAGGCCTATGACTGGGGCAGCCCCCTCACCACCAGGAGTCACTGAGCAGGAGCGAAAGCTGAAGCTACACAAACAGGAAGCCACAAGGCCACAAGAGGAGGGGTGAAGTGGGGGACGTTGCCATGGCTTCTGTGTACCAAACACAGGCAAGGGACAGGGTGGGGGCACCCTACAGAAACGGCACACTCAACATTGGAGTGGCGGGAAGCTTCATGCACTGGTGCTGAGGTGGGTCCTTGAGAAAGACAGGGGCCACCTCACAGCAGCTCTCAGGCTTAGCAAGGTGCAAGCAGATCCTTAAGGAGGCAGCTGCGGTGCATACCGACGGCGGAGATGGAAGTTTCGAGTTTGGGAGCAGAGAAGTAGACTCCAGGAGATAGTTTAGGTAAAGGTGAGATAATACCCTGGGAACACAGGGTATATTCTCAGCTAGAGTCCCGTCCCTGAAAATCCTGTTAGGAGAAGGGATGAGGCAAAGAAAGAATTAGGAGCCAATCCCCAGGGGGCAGAAGAGGCACTGGGACAGGGGACTACGGGGTTGCAGTTGGTTCTGACTACTTGTTGATTCCAGAATGGTAGGGCCCTGATGGCCCCACCCTACCTAGGCCCCCTCTGCAGGTTTGTCACCCCAGTGCACTAGGAGGAGAAAATGGGAGGGGGTGCACTAGGATGCAGTTTTGTCACCCCAGTGCACTAGGAGGAGAAAATGGGAGGGGGTTTGGAGCCGGGGAGCTGTCCCTCTGGAACCAGGGAGAGCATTGGGAAGAGCCCACCCAGGTCTCCTCCTGCACGGGACCTCCACGGCAGTCCATCCTCCCTTCCACCTGTTGCCTTCTGTCTGCTTATGGATACCAAGTTCTCCCCAGAACTTCCCTACAGAGGTCAGCGCCAGGCCGGCAGAGCGGGAAAGCAGCAGGCCACTTCCGGCCCTGCAGGTCCGGCCCCCTGGCCCCACCCTGGGCCGTTACTGCGGATGAGTCACTCGGCCTGCCGCTGGGGTGACGCAGTGGTCTGGGCAGCCCGCCGGCCAGCCGCGGCCACCCGCTTTCCCAGCAGCGGGGGGTGCGGGATGGCGACCAAGGCTCGCGGAGGGGCCTGGAAAGCAGCCATCCCTCCCACCACCACCTCTCACACGCAGGGCACCCGGGCCCACTTAGGGCTGCAGCCCCCCCAGATGCGTGCGCTCGGGGAACTCGAGTGAAGTAGACTGTGGAGTCAACGCCCCGCCCGAGCGGGGCAACGCGAGGCCACCGTGGGACCCGAGTCCTCAGGAAAGGCGCTGGCAGGAGGGGTCCCAGCAAGGGCGGTCTCGGGGCGCCCGCACGTGCTCCTGGAGCCAGGAACTGTGGGGTGGCGTGGGACCGGCCCCCGGGGCAGCTCCGGGGCCGCCAGCCAATCCCCGACGCTCTCCTGCCTCGCCGCTGCGAGGACCCAGGGCTGGAGCCGGCGGGTGGAGTGCAGTCCCCGAGTCCCTGCTCCAGGCGGACGCCCCGTCTGTGCGCTCGCAATGGGGCCTGACCTCACCGCGCAGCAATGCAGGTCAGGGCCTGGGACAGGACCTGACGGCGCGGGGCGGAGCGCTCCTGGCTCGGTCCCAAGCCCAGTGGAGCAGGTCGCCAGCCGACCTGCTCGCTTTCCACCGAGACCCCCCTCCCCACACACTCACCCCTCCCCCGACCCCACCTCCCCGCCCCACGCGCCTTCCGGCTCACCGTCGGGCGCAGAGCGTGCACTCCAGGCGGGCTTGCAGGGCGAATGGTGCGCTCGGGCCCGGTGCGGGGGTTTTCAGCGGCTCCTGCCTAGGACGGGGCGGACCGGGGCGGGGCGAGAGCCAGAAGGCTTTAAAGGCGCCGTAGCGCTAGCGGAGGACCATGCACCATGCTTGGAAGAAAGGGGCGCTTGGAAGAGATCCCGGGTGAAAGGATCTGGGGAGTCGTGCCTCCATGGGCAGCGGCAGTGGTCTCCAACTAGAACAACTTCGACCAGAGCCCAGAGATTTTGTGCTCCGGTGGGAAAATTGCTGCCTAGGTTAGCTCAACATTGTGGGCGTGTGTATGTGGGAAGAGGCCTCTTGGTTTAAATGGGTGGTTAGATAAACGGAGGCACAGGAAAGTACTCCCCCCCAACTGACTAGGGTGTGACAGGACTGGGGCTTGCACGCAGGGACAGCACCCGCACCTACTTCAAGCCTAGGCAAGAAAACGTAGTGAGGTCATTATCTGGTGCCCCATGGGTGTGATCAGCGCTGGGACCCAGGGTTCAGACCTGAATGCTCTCCCCTTTGTCTCCTCCTATGATTTGGCACCTCTACTTAATCCTGGAGGGCTCAAAAGGAGGCCCCAATGGAGGAGGCTGGCAATGCTCTCTGAGGGTGGGGGCGAGCATAATTTGGGGTTTGACCGAGTGCTCCCCACTTTCAAGTTTCAACCGAGCTGTCCCCTGGGGCGGAGTCCCTGCTTAAACCCACCAGAGGAATTCTTCATGTATGGTAGAAGCCAGTTTCACCTGGTTTTCAAGTCAACCACCAGTGTCCCCCCACTTTTCCATTCTCTTCCCCAATCCTACCCAGCCCTACATTCCAGTGCCTCCAAGTGATCCCCTAGGCCGATGTTTTCATTCCAGTGCCTTCACACAGGCTGTTCCTCTGCTTGGGGCGCTTTGACTGACTCTCACCTGCTCTACACCTCACCTACCATGACTTGGCAAATTGCTGAAGCACTGGGCACCTCAGTTCACTAGCCTAATAGTACTACCTACCTCAGTTGTAGAGAATTAACTTACACATGTAAGGATCTTAGTGAGGGCACATTGGGAGTGCTCAGCGTTGGTTATCATTGTCCCCTCTCTGCAGTCTCTGAAGATGCCCCACATGAAGCCGTTGTCCCAGCACATGCTGTAAGGAGTCACTGTGTTGACTCCTTCCTTTGTGCTACAATAACCAACACATCGCTTTTATCACAGAACTTATCGCATCATATTGTAACTATTTACTTACCTGCCTCACTGACTAGAGAGAACTCAAGGGCAAAGGCATGACAGTGAACTTTGTATTTTCTCAGCATGTAGCTCAATGGCTGGTCTTTAGTAGGTAACTTCAGTAGGCACTCAATAAATGCTACTTGAATGGATGTTGAATGCACCTCCATTCATTCAGGAAGAGTCCCCTTCTTTTTAAGTGTTTGGGGTTTTCCCACCGCCTTCTCAGATTCAAAGCCAGACACAGAAAACATTTTTCATTTTTTTTATTCACCTATAAAAAGGCCTCACCGACACCACCACACACACACATACACACACCCCAGCAGACCTAGCATGCCTATTCCAGTCCCCAGACTAGAGGAGCTCAGCATATACATCCCACACCATGCCCACCCAAGACCACCATCAGGGTCTGTGCCTGGGCCCCAAAGCAGCAGGAGCAGTTTCCCAGGCTGGAGCTAGGTCTTGTTGTGGCCTCCTTTGCAAGGTCTGTGTGCCTTCTTCCTGCCTCACGTTAAGACATTCACAGCAGAGTGGCCTGTTCAGGGTGGGGCACTGGCTGTCGATAGGCTGGTAGCCGGGCCCTACTGGCATCTCGGCGGCGGCGAAAGGCCAGGAATTCCTCCCGAAGGGCAGCACAGCGGGCCTCGGGGTCAGGAGCGTGGGCAGTGTTCAGGAGGCAGCCCTCCTCTGGAGTCTTTTCACCTGCAAGAGGAGGGCAGAACAATGAAAGGAAGGTCTTGAGGCTCACTGGCACCATGAAGTGCTCCAGGGCCTGCAGAGCAGAGGAGCCAAGGGAGCAAGAGGAGAGAGCCTGAGGCCCAGGGCCTGACTGGGAACAGACTGGGTCCTCAGGCCGTGGGGGAATAAGGGACAGTGAAGCCAGGAGTGCCTGCCTTTCTGGAGGGCTCACACACCTAGCTCTGGCTCAGCTTCAGGACGGGACCGAGGGCCAGGCAGGCCCAGGTGCAGAATCTCCAGCAATTCCATGTCCCCAGGGAATTCTGAGTCCCATTCATAGTTCTCATCCACAGATGTGTTCCTCCTGTTAAAAGGGACAAATGTGTAGTAGGGTGGGTAGAGGAATAGAAGGTAGCAAAAGCCTGAACCCGGGCTCCCCAAATTCAGGTAGGGCCATGGGTTTCCCCTGAGCATCCCTGGACCTCGGCCAAAGCTTCTAAAAGGAGACAAGGTTTCCTGGCCCCCGGGTGGGTGTGGAGCAGAGAAGGCAGGGGGTATCAGGAGAGGGGTGAGATGGCACTGCAGAAATGGGAAGAGACCGCCCTCACCTCTTGCTGACTGTTACCACGTGCTCCCTTCGGGGCCATCTCTCAGGGCCACTGGCCCAGCTGCTGGTATCTCCCGGAGGAGGAGCAGGACTGAGGTAGCTGCCTCCTGCTGAGGGGGCTGTGGAGGGAGGCCGCAAGAAGGAGGCACTGCCCCGCCCACTGCTCTGGCTGGTGAGGCTGCCCCGAGGGGCGGCAGGGAGAAGGCTTGGCAGCAGCCGCTCCCTCAATGTCCAGTCAGCCAGTGCTGTATATGTGGGCTCTGGAGCAGCCCCAGCCCTTACCATGGCCCCGGGAAGCACTGCCCTGGGGGACCCAGGAGAGGAGTCCAGGGGTTGAAGGAAAGATGAGGTGGGGCAGGGCTGGGTGTCCATGTAATCTGGGGGTGGAGCAGGACTGGGCTCCTCAAAAGGGGGCCAGTCCCCATCCACATTCATCTCCCGGAAGAAGGGCAGGCTCAGGTACTGCAGCAGGGGTCCTGAACCTGACAGAGGACTGGGCGAGGCTGCAGGAGGGGGCCCCACAGGGCTGATGTCTGCTATGCAGAGGGGCTGGGGCGGCCCGCTAGGGCTGCTGCTGCTGCAGTCATAGGCCTTGGCCTGACGCACGGACAGGGTCTGAGGTTCGGCCTGCTCAAGGCCTGACCTTTCCTGGGGGGTCACCACATTGGGTCCCATCACAAAGCGCCCATCTGGTCCCCGGCAAATGGGCTCCAGGGGCAAGGGCCCCCGGCTAGGAGGATCCTCCAGAGGAGAGCTGGGGGGCTCAGGAGGCTCCATGCAGAGCAGGCTCTGGTGCAGGCTGGGGCCTGGGGAAGCCTGGAGCTTCAGCTTAGCCACACTGTCAGGACTGCCTGAGCCTGGAGCGGAGCTGGGGAAGAACAGATCAGGGTCTGTGGTAGGGGCCAGTCCCCCTCCTAGGAAGCTGTGCAAGGCCTGGAGAGGTCTGGTACGCAACAGAGCAGAGCCAGGAGAGCAAGCAAGGAAGGACACACATGGAGGGGTGGAGGAAGGCAAAGGCAGCACTGGACTGTCCCCAGTCTGGGGCTCTGCGTGCCCATCCTCACCTCCCTCTCTCACTTCTGTCCTGCCTCCCACCCCTCCCACCCCATGGCGCACAAAACGGGCACACTGTGGGAAGGTAGAAGAAAGCCCAGAAAGTGGAGGAACTTACAGTAGAGCTGACAACCGGGGTGGAGAGAAGATAAGTGGTGGATCTGTAAGGGCAGGAGAACCAGAGATGACACAGGCAAACCCAAGGCCCTCCAGGGTCCCAGACACAGACCCTCACCCAACAGCAGGCTGGGAATAGTGTAGGCAATGCTGGATGCAGAGCCAAGGAGAGGAGGGTCCCTGGCCCAATGGGACGGTGGCCTTTCCTCCAGGTAGGAGGTGCTGATGGGGGTTGGTCCTACCTTGGCGGAGGCGCTTGCGCCGGCGGCGGGCGGCCCTGTGCCGGTTAGTGACACAAGCAGCCAGGATGCTCACAAGGACAGCCACCCCCAGGAAACAGAGCCCGCCCAGCACTCCAGCCAGCACAGGCTGTGGCAAGAGGCCTGGCAGCTGGGTGCGAGACGGGTAGACCTCCAGGCCTGCACAAGGGGTCATGAGGCAGGGTCGGTGTCCAGACTCAGTGGGCTAGTAGCCCCCAGGTCCCAGCGTTGGCCCTCCCGCCAGGTTCTCACCGGAAGTGGAGACGTTGGCTATGTTGCTGGGATCACTGACATAGCCACCAGCCAAGGCCACAAGGCGGAACTCGTAGAGAACATCCTGGGGGTGGAGAGTCCAGGAAGGAGGTCAGGGCCAGGCCTGATTGCCCACCCAACCCCATTCAGAAAGACAGTTGTTGGGAAGTAAGGGTGAAGTGGGAAGCCGGGAAAACGGTCAAATCTGGGTGAGATCAGCTTTGGGTAATGGATCTGGGGCCCGGAGAGCCGCAGGAGGACCCCTGTGCCCACCTCCCACACTCACCTTAATGAGGCCTGGCACCAGCAGCTGCATTTCTGTGCCTGCCACGGCCTGGTCCAGCACCTCCCAGGTCTGGGAGCCTTGTCGGCCCTCCAGGATGTAGCCATCCAGTCTCTTAGGGACAAGTTCTGGGGGATCCCAATATAAAAGTACCCCCCGGGGTGTCCTAACTGCCACCAGACCTCGGGGAGAGGACAGGGGAGGCGGCATCTCTGTCAGGGGAAACCTGGGGACAGCCGGTGTGGTAGGAAGCCCTGAAATGGGAGACAGGCATGGGACATGAGATTGGATCTCCAGTGCCATTCCCATATCCCCTGGCTTTCCACAACCCCCGGTGCCCAACCTTGTCCCAGAGCCCCTAAAAACAAGTCTGGATCATCCTCCACAAACCCCTCCAGGCCCCAAGCTGCCCATCACCTATGCCCCCTCCCACCCAGGCCCTCCCATCACCAGGCTTTCCCTGCCAGCCCTTCCCCATCCTTGTCTGTGGCTCTGGGGCGAGAGGTCTCTCACCTTCAGGGACAGACAGGACGATCTCGCTGAAGGGCCCACTCCCCAGCTTATTCTGAGCTAGGATGCTGAACTGGTACTGGGTGTGGGGCTGCAGCCCTGGCACAAGGAGGTGAGCAGCCCCCATGGGCACTGCCAGGGACACCCAATCGTGATGGGCTCGATCAGGACGCTTGGCCCTGGAGGACATGAGGAAATGGGGGCACCCCGTGAACTAGAAAGACTAGGAAACTTGGAGTCTGGAGAGCTTACCTCTCCCCTCCCCTCAACCATACAGGGTAACCTAAGATTCTCTGGAAATCAGACAGCAGAGTTGGTGCAGGGCTGGGATGGAGGAGTGGGAGAAAGGGCAGGGGACCAGAAAGAATCAGGGTGGGGAGGAGAGCAGTGGCAGGGGAGGTCACTCACAATGGGGTATACCAGATGCTGAATCTCTGCAGATAGCCACCATCAAAGCCAGGCTCCCAGGAAACATTGGCACTCTTGGGCAAAGGCACCACAGACACATTGGTGACAACATGGGGGCTGGTGCCTAGGTAGGGGGAACGGAGGACTATGGTCAGGGCCCTGAGGGAAGGTAAAGAGATAAGGGGAGCCCAGGGGTCCCCCAACCACCATCCCCATCTGGGCCTCCAACAATGATTCCCCATCTCCTGTCCCACACGGTTTCCTGCAGCCCCCAGCCGGCTCTGCAGCCACAAACCCAGCACGTAGACATTCGTGGATGTGGCCACTTGGGCCACAGCATTGCTGGCGGTGCACTCCCAGCGCCCGTGGGCCTCCTTGGTCAAGGGTCGCAGGATGAGGCTACTGTTGCTGTCCACTTGGGCCTGGCTCTGCAGCCCCCGGCCCACCTACAGAACCACTGGTCAGCCCTGAGGACACACGCAGCCACCCCTCACCAAGGGCGCCACTTATCTCTCTGGGCAGCTCCAGCTTTCTCCCCACCCTGCCTCTGACAGCCCTCCCTTTTCCATATCCTGCTTCCCATGAAATGGCCAGGGGCATGGAGAGGCAGGGGTAAATTGGGCTCAGGAGCCTTACCTTTGCCCAAGAGACAGTAGGAGGAGGGTCTCCTCGGGCAGAGCAGGGGATGAGTAGCTCCCGCCCTACTTCTTGGAAATATTCTTCCTTGGGCCGTTCTAAAAAAGCTGGGGGGGCCTGCAAGCCAGAGCTGGCATTGGGAGGGGCCTCTCTCACACTGCTGTCTCCTCTCTGGGGTTCCCTCTCATACCACATCTCAGTTTCATCTCTTACTATCTCTCTAGCTTTGTATCTCTGTTCTCTGGTGGGATGGACGAGTGGAGGGCTGGGAGGCGTCTCTGGAGGTGTACAGACCTCTACAGAACAGAGAGGGGGTGTGGCCAGGTTAGCAAGATGGCAGCGGGCAGACTATCTGGCTCCGTGGATGTGTTGTGTGATTGATGTCCCACCTCCCCTGCACCATCTCTGCAAAATACTCTGGGATGGTGCCTGACAGCTGCTGCTGTGGCCATGATGAGGAAAACAGACTTGAAGCCCCTTCTCACCCCCTCTGTCAGCCTGGTGTCCACATAGGGCACATCTTTAGCTACCTGACCCACGGCTGCTGGCCCACCCTGAGCATCACCTTGAGCAGCACTCGGGTCACTGGGGAGGGCCCTGCAGTGCCAAGACTGTTGTAGGGGGTGCAGGAGTATTCTCCCAGAGCGTCCTCATTCCCCAGCGCAATGACCAGTGAGCCTTCTGGGCCCTGGGACCAGCCGGGGAACTGGAGGGAAGAGGAGATGACAATGAGAAAAAGAAACCTGGCAGAGGCAAGGCCGAGATGGAGAGGTCACATCAGGCAGGAGATGATACGAGAAGCCCACAGCTATGCACAGGACACAACTCCACCTTTAGGCCTGGCCTCTCTGCATTCCAACCCTTCATCTCCCTTTCCCAGAGAGGGGCCTCTCCCAACGGGTGTGATAGCTAAGGCTGCACAACTCCAGGGGGCATGACTCACAGAGAAAACAATGTGAGATGCGCCCCATGTGGTTGAGCTGTGTGTGGGCTCCATGCTTACTGGGACCTCATCTGTTTGTCTTCCCAGCACTCATGACAAAATTCAGCATCTCCCACCCCAAATCAGTTCCTTTTCCTGGCTTCCTTATTTATATGTTAGTGGCCCCCCTGTCCTTGCTCACATCTGACTCCTCATTCTCCCTCATTGCCCAGTCTACATAGTCACCAGGTCTGGCCTCCTAGGAAGGCCTGTTGTCTAGACGCAAGGCCCATCCATCTACATGTTCTCTTCTCTAATTCAGGCCTCATAACCTCTCACATCTGGACCATTTCAATGCCTCTGAACGCCTATCCCTATGTCCACTCCTCTCTCTCCATTCCATGGGCAAATTCAACCCCTTCTCACAGCTCTGATGCCGTCACATCATTGTTCAAACAACTTCACAGCCTCCAATTGCCCTTAGACTTTTTTTAACATTCAACAAAAATTTATTGAGTACTATTACTGCAGAAGCCCTGAATTCACTGGGATTAAAAGATGTAATACTAGCCCACAAGGAATTTATAGTCTTTGCAGCAAACAAAAGGTCCCAATCACCTTGGAATGTGGTAATATTAACTTGGCATCCAGAGTTCTTCCTTTTGGCCCCAACCTGTCTTTCCAGCTTTCTCTGCACCATTTACATCCACACAGGTACTCCCACCAAGCTGGACAATTGGTTATGTCATAAAGGCATAACCAATATTGTTTTGCCTCTGGGCCCTGGTTTCTGCAGAAAGCTGTAGCTGATCTCTCCTTGACCAGTCCTAACCGGAAGGCGCCTCCTCCATCCCTGGCCTTCCAGCAGAGTGTCTCTTTGCTGTCCCTCCCCCTCTAGGTTGTACCCTCCTTAAACATGGATGTCTCTTTGCTCCTGCTCCCCATACAATGTCCTGCACAGCACCTAGTAATAAGTGTATGTTCTAGTCACTGAATTGAATTAAACTGAGCTAACGCCACTGCAACTGTCCTGACTAGAATAAAACCAAGCTAAGACATTCCTTTCCCTGCCCCAAGCCTGTACCTTGTCCAACTGCAGGGCCTTCCCATCCTTGGTCCAACTGACAAAAAGCAGTGGTGGGTTGGCACGAACTGGGCACCGGATCAGCCCTCGCATGCCTATGGGCAGGGGTGTCTCAGGCGGCATTGCTGTCACCTGGGCTGGGTCTATAGGGAAACAGTGGTAAGTTGTGCAGGAGGAGCTTGGCCTGGCCCAGGGGAGGGGAGCAGGCTGTGGGGGGAGCTGGGGTCAGGCTTACAGAGCACAGTGAGGTAGGCAGAGGCTGAGGGTGGGCGTAGGAGGCCATTGCTGGGCACACAGGTGTAGCGGCCAGCATCATCAGGCTGGGCAGCCTGTAGCCACAGGCTCCCATCCACCAAGATCTGCACTCGTGACTGTAGACGGCTGCAACATGGCCCATGTGGGGAGGAGTGCAGGCTTTGGTCAGCCAAGGGGCTCTGCAAAGCCTTCCCACCCGTTCCCTGCCCTCCCTCCCACCCTGCAGAGCCCCACCTAACGTGGAAGACGTTGATGCTGTCCTGGAACCAGCTATAGGTGAGGTTAGCAGGGTACGCCTCAGCCCGGCAGGCCAAGGAAACAGCCTGGGAGGCATTGACAGTGCTGTTCTTGGGGGGTACCACGATGACTGGGGGTCCTGTGGGGGGGTAACAAGGGGAGGGGGAACCTTAGCCCACAGCCTTCCCAGAACCCTGAGTTCACTTCTACGATTCTTCCTGGACCTGCTCTCTGGAACCCCATTTGCCCACTTTCCCCTGCCTAAAAACTGTGGGGGGCGGGGGGAGTCAGTTTTTTGGTTTTTTTTGAGGGCAGTGTCACTGGCCCTCACATGTGGGACCCAAACCAGGGCCGCTGGCTTCCCAAGCCAGCGCTTAACCACCGCGCCACTCAGCCGGCCCAGGAGTCAGTTTTAACTCGCTGTTCATTTACCCTTTATATCCCTCATCTGTCATACCTTAAATTACCTGTCTCTTCCTCTAATCCAGGTACCTAATACCTTACCCCCAGATGCTGCAGTGACCCCCAAACCCAGACTCCCCCATCTCTGCCACTCTGATAGCTATTCATGTGTTGAATAGCCATTCAATCTTTGGCCATAGAACACTTCTGCTTAAGAACCCCAAACAGCTGCTATCTCCTATCACATTAAGCTCGAACTTCTTCATCCAACCCTTCTCTGTCTGGCCAACCATCTTTTCATGGGAGAGTCGGACCTTTTATTTCTCAGCTTTCTTTCTAAAGGGAAGGTCTTGGCCAGGAATTACAATGTGCTTACCACTGTGCTCAGATGAACCTAATTAAATTTTTGCCACAATCCTGAAAAGTAGATATGAACCTCTTTATAGAGATGGGGAAACTGAGGTATAAAGGGCATGCGTGCTGATGTTAGCACGCATGCCCTTTACACTATACCACACTGCTGGGCACTAACTACTTGTCTGTTTACTGATCCTTTTAAAATTTAAGATGCTAGTTTTAGAGGAACAGCCTGTGCCTAATGCACTGAGAGCATCTCACTCCTCACAGCCTCTGCCTTCAGGCACAAGTGTCCTCCTAACTCCTGTCCAGTGCAACCCCAGCACAGGCCAGTCCTCACACATAGGTGTCCCAGTTCCAGGCCCTCCCCCCAGAGAGCACCTAGCACCAGCAGCTGGGTGGCGTGGGTGGCACTGCCCTCAGTGCTGGAGGCTTGGCAGGTGTAGATGCCCGAGCTGCCTCGCTCCACCTGGCGGATCCACAGCGTCCCATTCTGCACCTAGTGTTAGGACTCAATGAGGAGGACCCCAGGAGTCTCCCTACCCTCCCATAGGCCTCAGACCCTGCACTTCTGAGAATGGCCAGCAGAGGGAGAAAGCACCCCAGGCTCAGGGAGCCAAGACAAAGCACCTCCACTGGCTAGTCTCCCAACCTGGTCTTCGCCATCCTTCAGCCCAGCTCCCAGGCCTCCACCTGGCCCACACTCTATCTGGCACACTGTGCCCAGCACCAGGACTTACCTGCATCTGGCCCTGGCCCTGGCCCTGGCCAAGGTCCTGTCCTCGGAGCTTCCAAGTCACATGAGGCTGGGGGCTACCGCGGGCCACACAACGCAAGGTCAAGGGCTCTAGTTCCTGAACTTCCAGAACCTGGGGAGGTGTCTCCAGGAATTGAGGGGGTGCTGCAGAGAGAGAGACATCAGGGGCTGCCAGGGGGCTACAGCCCAAAGAGCAGCATCTGAGGGCAGGGAGACAGATCAGCCCTCAGCCCACCAGCCCAACCACCTTCACAGGAACCCCGAGCCCTGGGCCATACTGTCTGCTGCACTCAGGGCCCTGTGAGGATAGCACCAGCCCATCCCAGAACTGGCCTGCAGAGTTGGCAGCCAGGGGCGAGCACAGGTAGGGGAAAGCTAGATGCCTTCTAGAAGACCACTGTTCTGGGAGTCAGGAAGCCTGGGTTCTAGACTCTGTTCTGCCCCTAATCAGTGGCATCACCCAGTCTTCCTGAGCCCCAGTCTCCTCATCTGTGAAATGGGAATAATTATGACCTTCCTTCTTGGGGCTGAGAGAGAATTCATGACAAATTGGGTTAAAAGGTGTTTAGAAAAAACAAAATGCTGTATATATGTGGTCTGTTTCACTCGGGGCTCAACAGCTCCCTACCCATTATCCACTCCTGGCCAGGGAGGCAGGAGCAGGGAAGGGAGGGGAAAAGGAAATTCCTAACACAGCCTAGAAGGTCAACTGGACTTAGATTTAAAGAACAGAAAGGGCAGGATGCAAACAACAGCAAGCAAACAAGAGTGTCAGCAAGGGTGGAGCCTCAGAACTGCCTTCTTCCCCTCCCCCACCAGCCAGAGGCCCCATTATCTTGCTCCCGCCTTTCTCCACTGCCTGTTCCTAGCTTCATACAATTGACTGTGAGGTGCACCCAGGAGCCGTTAGCAGAATCGTCTTCAGGGCTGTGCTGGTCCAGGAAAAGCACACGACATTCGTACCAGCCCTGGTCTTCTGCCCGGAGCCCCTCAATCTGGAGAGATGCTCCCTTCTGCAGCCGGACTCGCCCTGGAGGAGGAGCCCGGAATCAGGGTGCTGCCAAGACCCATGGCAGCCCCAAACCCTTGGTCAGTCTCAGAGGTCAACAATAGGCCCAGTATCTCCCAGTTACCCTGATAAGACTGGGGTCCAGAGAGGCACAGAGGAAGTTGGGGTAACTGAGGGCAGATCCCTCCATCAGCCCCTCTGGTTGCTCCTGCCTTTCAGCAGCTGGGATCCAGTCTAGACAAAGAGAAACCCAGAGCGGTGGACAAGACCCTCTACTGAAATGCATCCAGCTTCCAGGACTGTTGCAGGGAGTGGGTTGAAAAGCCAGCACTTAGTCTCCTCTGATTTCTTACAAGATCTACGCATCCCTGGACTTTTTGTAGGGAAGAGTATATGGGTCCCTTAAGTACTCCTCCTGCCAGAGAGCTGTCTCCAGAAGCCTCAGCAGTGTTTGGGGCCTGAGCAGGGACCCAGACATCGCCTACCAAAGCCCCTAATCCCTCAGGGCTATTATCATTGGCCTAAGCGCCTTAGGGTGGCCCAAGTTCAGCCCAGCCAGGCAGCAAGGTCAGCAGCCTCATCACCTCATCCCCTCCTGCCCCAGGGCACCCAGGCCCCAGCAGACTGACCATATAGAGTTCCACAAAGCCACACAGCTCAGCACAGGTAGACACCATAGTTGCACCCTCAATCAGCATCCACACCACACCACCAGGCTGATTGAGGGTGCCCCAAATCCCTCAGCACCTGCCCTGACAGCCCTGCACCCCAGTCAGCTTCGTGGATTCCTGGCAGTACAACCTAGTGAGAATGGCAGCTCTGTTATGTACTCCTCTGGGCAAGTTACTAACCTCTGTCAACTTCAGTGTCCTTATCTAAAATATAAGAGGAGAATCTGGGTAGGGTAGAGAAGGCAGGCAGCATGGGGCCTGGCATCAGCAGGCGCTCAAAGATTGTGAACAAATAAATGAGCTCAAGATTTGAAATCAGAAGCCTGCATCCAATCCTGGCCCTGGCCTTTAGCTGGTAACCCATCATCTTCCTTTTCTCGCCCTGTATCAGCAAATAGCACCACCATGCACCAAGTCACTCTACCAGACCCCTGGCATCACCTGTTCCTTTCCATTACCTCCCCCTCTACTTGTTCAGTAAATCTTTCAAAATCCAGCTCCTAAATATTTGTTCCTTCTCTACCGCTTTCACCTTAGTTTAGTCCCGAGTATCTCTCACCTGCATTACTCCAACAGCTTATTAAGAGGTCTCCCTCCTCTAGCCTATCCCTCTACATTCAGCAGCTGCCCACCCCACCTTGACATCTTGTGTGGGTACAATGACATTTTTTAAATCTTTGGGTTATGCTAAGCAAATACAGCTCTAAGACAAGTCCCTTAGCATTATGCTCACTCCAACCATCCAGACTGTACCCCAAATTAGCCCTCCCGAATACTAGAAATTCTAAAGCTGATCGTGCACTAATCCCTTCCAATCTGCTTCCATTCTACCCCTAGGGTGATCTTTCTGAACTGTGATCTACACCTACGGAGCCCCTTATGCCATCCAGGAAGAAGACAATGATCAAGTGGAGGCCGGCTTTGTGGTAGCAGGCAGGGACTTTTTTCTCCCAAGAATGAGGTTGAGGGGCGTGGATTCTCTAAGAAGGGTGGACCTGTTTAAAGGGCTGGGTGTTTAAATCCACACCTAGGAGATAAACTTGGGCCTTGCAGGTAAATATTTAACATAATCACACCCTTCCATCCACCAGTGGGATTTCTCAGTAACCCTAATCTGCCTGGCCACGCCAGCAATGCCCAGAACGCCCTGCCACGCGTGCCACTACCCCTACCCCGCTGCAACTTCCTCTAACTGCAGAATAGTAACTTTTCACTGTGGTGATCTTCAAGCTCTACAAAGAAGGCAGAAGAGGGAAGAAAGACTGAGCACTGAATATGGCCCATGCAATATTAGGTACTTTCACCATATTTAATCTTCTCAAGAATTCCACTATAGAGGAAGAAGCTGATGTTAAGTATAGTTCTAAAATCTCATGGCTAGTAAATGTCAAAGCCAGGACTCCTTTCTCCAGATGGATGTACTTCCCATTGCACACTGGTGTTAGGATCATGTTATGTTCAAGGTACTTAGCATGTAGCACATTCAGTGTGTTCTCACCCAGGGATGTTGGTAGCCAGTGGGTGACAGTTCCATGCGTGCTAACCAGAACATCCAGGGAAGCACACTGCATGTCCTAACTTTTCTGATGTAGACTGCTAGATCTGTTACAGAACAGGAAGATGGCCGGAGCAGGCAATGCTGAGCTTCCTGAGTCCTGGGCGCACCTCCTGGAGGCCCACCCTCCACCCAAAGGGCAACAGCCTGATAGTCTTGAGACTTCCTGGCAAGCAGGGATGTATAAAGGAAGCAGGAGACATACTCCAGCTGTATTCCAGCTCTCGAAAGCTCTCAGAAGGCAGGGAACCCACACTCACATTCATGTGCAAATTCAAAACATGGTGCTGTGCCCAGATATTCCAAGAGATTAAGAAGCAAGAGAAGTACAGAAGGCTTCCAGGAAGCTGTGACTATGCAGAGGGTTTTGAAGGATAAAAGGCAGTAAGGGGAGATGACTTGAGAAAGCAAGGGGGAGAATGAGATGACTGATTTGTATCAAACAGCTCAGGACAGAGAGAAAACTCATGTCCCTTCTGCTGTATGGGGCATCTTGAAACTCCCAAGAAAGAAGCACAAAAGTCAAAGACCAAAAGCAGGTCCCATGGATTAGAAGGATTGGTCTAAGACCCACCCCAGGAAAGCTGGGTTAGATTAAGGCACACTTCTTTTTCCTCTGGATGCCTGGTAACATTTCACACCACAGAGGTACTCCAAGCTCTGTGCTGGCATTTCATACACAGTGGCTAACTTAATCCTAGTATTTGGTCCTAGCTGGTTTTATACTGCTTTTTACTGCTTTCATACTAGTCTATAAAGCTAGTCTCCTCTGCTAGATGGATTCTAGAATCTTTAAAGGTTGGAAGCTTGCCCTTCAGTGCAGTCCCTAAAGCTCCAGGTACTGTCAGGGTCCCTTCCAGAGTCTCGGCACCAGCCTCACACACAGTCCTAAGGCTACCGTCCCTTCACTTGCCCAGAGGGTTTATGTCAGGACAGCATTGTCCTTAGCAACCTCCACCTCCCGTTACCTAGCAAGTGCAGTTCAGAAGCCCCTTCCACACTGGCAGGCAGCAATGGGCTAGTGGGCCCAGGGGCGTCCCCCCAGGGCCCATAACACTCCACAGACTAGCCCTGGCCCAACCAGGAGCTCCAAAGTGGGAACAGGGTGAGCACAAAGGGTAAAGGTAGGAAGAAAGGCCCAGAGATGACTATCATAGATCTGACAGACAGGAAGAAATCTCAAAGGTAGCAAAGTGGCTGGCCATATATCAACATATGGCGGGCAGATCGAAGGAGAAGAGTTGTACATCTGCCTGGTGGAGTCCCAGGAAAAACCCTTCTTCCTCTCCTACCCCTCCTCCTGCCTGGGCCTTACTTAGGCATCTTCTGCATCTGCCCGGCCTCAGTCAGGCAGCCTCTATCCCTCCCAGCCAGCAGGCAGAGGCACGGAAGGAGGGCCGGTGGGGACGGCTGCTTTCTCACCACTTGTCCTAACTGGAGCTGCTTTCATCAATTCTCGTGGGGCTTGTGTAGACACATACACTCCCACCAGGCTGTTTGCCAACAGCTGCCCCCAGCTTGAAAAAAAACTTCCCTTCGGCAGCACCTGCCTGAGCCTCCTCCCCTCTGCTCAGCCAGCCCTGTGGGTGAGAGCTCAACCAGTCCTGGGGCTTCTGAAGAATTCAAATTGAAAAGTGAAAAGGGAAAGCCCCACCTGCCATTGACTTCCCAGGTGGCCTTTCCTGGGCTTTCTTTCCTTTGATCCTAAAGGATCCATCCTTCGGCCCTCCCACACACAGCCCTCTGAGACCTGTACTAAACCATTCAGATTAAGGTCCCAGCCAGGATTAGGAGGAAGCTGAGCCTTCTGAAGGTGCCAGCTAGGCCTAGGGAGGCCTATACACTGTTTAAGACTGTACAGGAGGAACGCAGCCCAGCCCCTTCCATTGGCTGATCTGTTGAGAATCTGGTCCTCCCCAGCCCACCTCTCTGTGCACAAGTTCTTCTGTACTCAGAATCAGGCTGAGCCCCCAGTGGAGAATCAGACAGGTCATCCACACACCCGCCCCCCCCCCCCCGGCTGAACCATCAGTCCGGGGCCCTAGAGGCCCAGAACCCCCAAACTAGCATTGAGACAGTAGATTGAGAGGGCAGGGGAGTGAGCTGATAGCAGAGCCAAAGACCAGGATGGGGTCATGTGGGGAAACCAGGAAAGATCAGGATGGAGTCTGGGAAGCTTCCTGATGAGATCTAGAAAAGCAATTAGAGAATTAGGTTGGATACTTGAAATAGGTTGCAGAATCTCCTTTGGAACAGACCACCTGGAGTTCTAAATAGCACAGCTCTACCGTGTGTGTGTGTGTGTGTGTGTGTGTGTGTGTGTACACACGTGTAAATGCAGCTTGGCAGCAGAGCCACACTTTTTAAGCAGAGTTGAAGCAGTGGAACTAGAGGTGAGATGAGGGTAGTGATAGAGCAGTTAAGGAAACCCCACCCAGCCCACTTTTGTTGGCAATCCCTCCAACCTATGGTTAAGTCTTACCCACGTAATCAGGATCCACTCGGGGAGAGTAGAGGCCAAACTGGATGAAGATGGGAAGCAGGAACCCAAAGCGCAGCCACTCAATGACGTGCAGGGGAGGTCGGCCAGCGGATGGCAGCAGGTCACAGCCCAGCACAGCACTTTCCCCAGCCCGGCCCACCACTGATACCACCTCAGACTTCCCTCGACCTGCATGGTGGGTGGCATGATGGACAGCAGGGGCCCAGGTCAGGGCTGAGAAGGGAGGTCCCATCAGCATCTCAGGGGGCTCCCTAGGACTCTGTAATTGAGGGAAACCTCAACTTTTCCAGAACCCTCACATGCTCACAGAGAACAGCTGGGGAATGCACCCATCCCAAGACTAACAGGGAGTTCTTGAATCCAGCTCACCGTCAGCCCCCTGGCTGATGATCAGGCTGAGGATGGCCAGGCTGAGGCACCAAACCATAGCCCAGCTGCCTGCTCACCCAGCCCCCCCCTATCCACAGGGGCCCAGGTAGATGGGCCCGGGGATGTCCACAGCCCAGCAAGCCCAGTCAATCCTTCTGATCAGGTAACAGGTTTCGGCTCCCACTCTTCTGGACAGTTAGGGCTTGGCTCACGTAACACCTGATGAAGCTGTTCTCTGGAGCACCGCCAGATCTAAATGCCAAATGCAAGGTGACACGCAGAGTTGGCCAATATAGTAAATCAGAAGAAACCCCATAGTTAGAGAAAGGCCAGGAAGACAGCAAAGGAAGAGAAAGGAGAGGAAGCAGATAAGTAAGAGGAGGGGTCACAGGAGATCAGAGAGCTTGACACTCTGCCCCTGCCCCTCCCCCTCAGGAATAAGGCCTGAGATGGGGGCACTGGGAGAATGAGAGAGTGCTGGCAGGGAAGACCAGGGCATCTGGGGAAATTCGGGTTACTAATGTTCTCAGAAAACAGGCAGGAGGGAAGTGGGGTTCCTATACACTCAGAAAAAATTTTCAGGGATGTATGGAAGATAAAGGGCCCCCACAGCCAAGAATCCTCTTCCTTCTCTTCCCTTTGTCCTGATGCTAATAACAAGGTGGCAGATAGGAGGTAGAACTAGTATTATCATCTCCACCCTGTGACAAATAAGGACCTTGAGATTCTCAGTCTTGCTCAGGGGCACAGAGCCAGTCAAGGGCAAAGCCTGGATTAGAACATCCAGAAAGCGGCCCCTAGGGGCCCCCCCACAATTCCCTGCCCCATTTCCCCGCCTCCGTGCACCCTGGAAACTGAGGACCAGTACACGTCTTTCTCCACTCAGCCTCCCAATACTGCTTTAACAGTGAGTGAATAAGGCACTTGGGAGGGGAGGCACTGCCTTCCCCACCAGCTGGTATGGGGGGTGAGGGGTGGGGACAGGGGATTGCAAGCAGCACCCTCCATGTCTGGGCAGATTCCTGGGCTGGCAGCTGGTAGCCACTTCCTCTTCATGATGCTACCAGGGAGCCTGCCTGTGCTAGACACCCTGAAAAGTGCCTCACCCCATTTCCTCCTACTCATTCCCCTCTAATATCCTCAGGGCCCAGGGTTTCCAGGATCTCCATCCCCAACCCTAAGGATACGGTTTATTAAAAGCCAATAATGCCAGCAGTCCATAGGGTGTACAGTCAGTGCTGGAGATGGAGGATAGGAACTCTTGACAGCCCAGACCTAGAGCTCCTAGTGACCCTCCCCTCCCCGCTCCCCCACACTGGGCTGAGGCTGAGATGGGGGTGCTTCCTCGTCCTGGCAAATCAAAGTGGACTCTACCCCACTCTGGGCCTCACAATTCGGAGACTGGCTATAAAATATCCCCCAGGTCCCTCAGCCTGGCCCCTGCCTGTATTTAATGGCCCTGTGTGTTTAACTCCTGACAACTGACGGGAAAACAGTCCCCTTACTCCCCACTGTCCCTCGCCAGCTCTTCCATAAACAATAAATCTTTTCCCAGTCCCACCTGGCTCAGTTTTCCTTGGATCTTAGCAACCCGGGTTTCCCAAGAATGCCTCTGCTTTTCCTAAAATCTTTCCAACTCTTCTGCCCCCCAGCATGTCCTCACCTGCCTGGTCTCCCCACCCAGCACTCCTTCATTCTCCCAGTACCCCCCATTCCAGTTATCTCTACTCCTCACAGCCCCTCCCCCCATTCCATTTTTCGCATCTGATCTCCAACTGCATCGGGTCCCCTGTGCCTCAAGGAAATCCCCTCCTGTCTCCTCCCATCCACCCATGCACCTACTTCTCCCACCTATTCCTCCCTAGAATTTCCCTCCCTGGAGTTCTCCTGCCTCAGCCCACAATACACTTCTGATACCCCACCCCCAATTCTCTTCTCCTTCGCCTTCTCCGGGCCGCTGGAACTCCTTGCTTTTGGGACCCACAAAGAACCAGCTCCCCTGTACATAGGTTATTACCTCCAGAACTCCTCCAGCTCCCGGGGAATCCCTACCCACCCACCCACCCACCCAGAATTCCACTTCACTCCCCAGAACTCCCTTAGTTCCGCGCCCCAGAGAATTCCACCTCTCTCCCCAAGTCCCCCCGCTTATTCCTGTCCCCCTGACTCCCACACCGCTCTCCATTCCCCAGCCGGCACCCCCATTCCGTCTCCCTAGCACGCCCCCGCCCTCACCTGCTCCGCGCGCGGCTCAGCTCCACTCCTCCGGCGACACAATAGGGGGCGGACCCACCTCCCTGCTCGGATGCCCCAAGCGCCTTCCGTCACCCTGGAGACCGCCAATCCCCGCCTGCGGCGGCCAATGAGAGCAGCAGAGGGAGGAGGGGGCGGGCGCGACCCTCTGGCGGCCTGGGACTTGCTGTTTCGGGCGAGGGGGACTCGGCGGCACGTGGGCACGTCGCCCTCTGGTGGCAAGCTTTGCGACTAGGCGCGAAAAGGTCCGAGGGCCGGCGGTTCAGGGCCTTGGCTCCAGGGGTCGCGGGTACCTGCGCTGTCCCCAAGGTCCGTGCACACTCTCCTTCCGATGCAAAACCCCCCTCCGCTCTCCAAACCTGCAGAAGCCGCCGCCAGGGTGGAAATCTGAGCCTGGGGCAGGAGTACCCGGCGGGGAGCAGGACTCCCTGCCCTCCTCCCAGGGGATCCACCCATCTCCTCCTCTGATCTCCTCCCCCATCCCCATTCCCACCTCCGCCCATTTCTTTTCTGGCCCGACTGGAAATACCTGTCCGCACTGGCGAGCTCCCAGATCCTGCCCAGGCGCCTCCTGCAGTGTGGGGAGGGGAAGGCTGCGCCACCGCTGAGGTTGCCTAGTCAGCTCCCGCTGCAGCGCCCAACACCAGCCATCCAGAGAAACAGGCCCAGCGGGGGAAAAATAGACATCTTGACACCAGCGATTGAAAGAGGAAGAATGAAATAAGTGATCATTTACTGAACCCTTGCAGGTGCCAGACCCTGAACGCCATGCTTTAAAACTCTAACCTAACCTGCAGAAACCCTGTGAAGCAGGCATGGCTCCAGATGACTAATGAGCAAACCAAGGCTCAAACAAATGAGGTGAAGTAACTTGCCGAAGACTTCCCATCTAGGACATGACAGAGCCAGGATCAGACCCAACCCTGACTTAATCAACCCATCCCCTCCAGCACTTGAATCTCAGGCACAAAAGTGTCTTACACATCTGCCTCTCTGAGCTTTCTACTTCCTCAGCTTGGTGCTGCCTTACAGATGGATGCAGTGTAGTCACGCCTTCCCCATCAGGCTTAAGCAGCTGTGCTTTCCTTCAGGAAGTCTTCCCTGAAAGCACTGATCTCACCCCAGTCTGAACTCTTATCACTCAGACTGACTGTGCACCAGACATCTGATTCATGGAATCATGGTCTCAACATCAGGAGAGACCCTACAGGATGGGTCTAACCACTGCTCACACTCACTGCCTCATCCTCCCTCCAGGTGATCAGCCAGCCTCATCTGACCACATCCTGGGCCAGTCCATTGGTAGGGACTCTGACTGCTGGAAAGTTCTGCCTGTGTAAACCTCTTGGTGCCTGAGATGGAAATGTGGAGGAGGAACCAGAGGCGGAGGGGAGGCAGGAGCAATGACATGGTCTCTCCCACCTTTCCTCCAACTAATTCTTCCAAAGTGACAGCTTTCAGCATTACTTTACAATGTAGCAGACTGAACTAACAGTGATAAGGCTGTAATGAAACCATGTTAGTGGACATGTTGTCGGAGAGTGGGCCCTTCTTGGCGCAAAGTCCAGGTCCTCGGCATCTCAAGCAAAGAATTGAACAAGATACCGGAGTGAAGTAGTGAAAAAGCAGTTTATTAGAAGAGAGAGTACACTTTAAAGAAATAAAAGTAGGCCCAAGCAGTAGAGAATGGCTCAAGGGCCCATTATGAGAGGATAAATTACATTGCAAAGAGTTTAGAGTGGGCCATGTGCAAAGGAGAGGCCCCCAAAAAGGGAGGAAGGGGTCCCAAAGAGGGCAAAGCGGTCAAACGAGGCGACTTCCCAGCTTTTATCCCCTTTCTCTAGAATGGGCTGTTCCTCTCTGGGTATGGGACCACCTGATTGATCTCATCTCTTTAGAAAAGGAGTTTATTAGAAGAAAAGAGTAGTTTGGGGTGGAGAGGGGAAGTCTTTTGGGTGGTGCGTTCTGTGGGACATGCCAGAATTCAGAGACCCAATGCCTATCTTTAACTGCCTGCCCAGTTTTCCTCTTGAGAGATGTGATCCCCATAAAATCTCTATGGGAAGTTGAGGGACAGGAGGTCTTTTCTTCTGTATCTGCTTCCTGCTGGGCAGGGGTGTAGAGCTGTCCTACCTACTGGGGGATTCATGGAACTCTTGCCCTATCTGATCTTAGATGAGAGGAAGGGATCTCAAGATCCACCTGAAAGACGATGTTGGCTTCTTTCACTGGGACTGACAATCTTCCTGGGATGTCCTCTGTATCCCCAAGGCCCCTAAATGAGGAAAAATAGATTTTAATTAATGAATTTCTTAAGGAGCAGAGAGCTCAAAGCTACTGGTGTAGGGTGGCTATGGGTTTGGAAACATTAGGCTTCACAATCAACAAGTATACTGGCCTAGGGAAATGTTAAAATCTATTTAGTCTTTGGGATGGTATTACCCAAGAGTTAGGCCCAGAATGGCTTGGGAATTGTTGAGAAGTCACAGGTTTTAAGTAGTTGTCTAAAGCCAGGGTGAGTGAGAAATAGTCTGTGATTCAGTCTAGAGGCAATCTTTAGTCTAGGATTCAGAAACTGATTAGAAGAGTAATCAAAGCCAAGAGTTAAGGGACTGAGAAACTAGGGAGGAGACTTAACATTTCTGTAGGAAAGAAAACTTAAAGGTCTTTCACTGTTGGGGGGGGGGGGTCAGGGGAGGGGGCAGGGCTACTTGGTTGGACCACAGCAGACACACCTGAAAGCAAGGCCAGGCAAAGTGCCTGGGAGAGATGGGTGAAGCACCTTTTACCTCTTGGCTCCTCACTAACCAGCCAGAAAGAGCTCCCTCCTCCAAAGTGGAATGGGCTATAACTGTGGTCCAAAAGGTTTCGCTTTTGCTGTCTCCAATGTTTTATGAAGATAAGCTAATCTCACTTGAACATTAAAATAACATTTTGTGAATTTGGGATTTAAGTGATTTTCAATTTTTAAAAGTTTATGATATGGTCTTTTTTTTTTTTCTGGAAGCTTATTTGTGGGTTTTATTATTATTGTCATTTTGCAGTGATTCAGGTGTATCTTGTTGGCTTTTTGGTAATAACAGGAGTCTGGGGGCCTGCCGAGTGGTGCGTTGGTTGGGAGCTGGCTTGGGACACCAGCAGCCCCGGCTGAGATCCCACATGTGAGGGTGAGTGACACTGCCCTCTACAGCTAACAACAGCTCCACCTGGAGCTGGGCTGCGTGAGTCCCAGTGACATTGTAGGCTGCAGCCCCTGATGCGGAGGGCTGCCATGGGCTGCAGTGGGAGGCCGGCAGCCAGCGGCCGGCATGAGTGGCCAGCAGCGGGAGTGAGCTGCCAATAGCAGCTGTGGGCAGCCATCCGGAGGCCAGCGGCCAATCTGCCTCACCCGGGAGGAGCCTGGTAATGGTGCCAACATGGGCCAGTGGAGCGGCATCCTCCACAACTAGACTGAAGAACAAAAGGACAGCGACTTGTCTGTTCCCCTTCCCCGATTCCCCAATAAAAATCTTTCAAAAAAAAAGAACAGGGGTCTGTGCTATAAGTTGTTCCGCCGCAATGCCATAAATGAAAGGTGAAAAATAAAAATAGTCCCTGAGGCTCAAAACTAAAGATTTTCCTTGGATTGTCCTTGACCCATAATCACTACTCTCTGGAAAAGTTTATCCAACTGACTAGGATTCTGTGTAACCAAAGTATCAGGGAGCCCACATGTTTTCAGGTTGTTGACAAGATCAGAAAAGGTTGTCAGTTACAGGGACTTTGTTGACCACCTGCCCGTGGCCACTGGTCCTGTCACCTGATGAGAAACGAAGTATGCCCAGTGCCTGACAGCAGATGCTTACATGTTACCCCCTCTTCTCAGTTTGCTTTCACCTGTTTCGAAGGGTGAGCAAACTTCGCAGACTGCAGTGCTATCATGGCTTCCTGCAGAGGAAGAGGAATGGGGCTTTCTGGGCTTATATTTCACCTTCTTGAGGGTCCCAGCCTTCTTCTTCCAGGTGCCATGGGCTGGCTGGAGCCTCAGCCTGTCTCTGTTCAGAGGCTGTGTGGAAGAACGGACTTTGCCAAATTCCAGGGAGAGCCCTGGGTCAACCGTACAGGGACCATTTACTCTTTTATTTACTTGCATACACACGCTGCCCCTGTGTATGCAAGATAGACTCCAATTGGTTTTGGTTTTTCTAGTCTTCAGAAAGGTATTAAGGTACTGGAGGAAACAGTGGCTACAGGCTTGGCCCTAGAACTCCGGCCTTTTTGCAGGTGGTACTGCATAGGCCATGAAAGAGGCACAGAAAACCAGCCTCAGGCCACGGGCTACCATCCAGCAGGATCAGGGCTCAGGCCCTCAGAGAGTAGTTGACCTGTTGTCAGTCTTAGGAGCGCTTTGGGGACTGGTTTCCCACCCTCACCACCTCCACCCCAAACCCCAAGGGGCTCACTCTCCTGAACATAAACCTAGGCAGGAAGCCCCTGCTTACCTGTTGGCCCTGCTTCTATTCCAGTCTGGGAGGTCTGGCTCTTGGCTTCCACCCATGCCCCATGCTGCTTAGAGTCCTCCTTCTGGGTGTATTATAGTACCTGGCCCACATGTCCTGTTTTCCCAAAAGCAGTGTCCTTGGTCTCCATGATTCTCCAGTGCAACCCACAGCCCCATTCACAGCCTAATATCCCTTCTCTTGAAAGACACCTTGGAGGTCAGCATCCTTTTCCTCACAGAGATAGAGCAGAAAGCAAGGTCCAGAGGAATGTCAAGTATGGCTTCTGCCACATGGCCATCTCCCAGCCTCTCAGACTCCTCTTCTGAAACTCCCCAGGGTCACCAGCTCCTCCTGCTTCTGTGGGAGCCAAGGCACTCCCTTAGCCAATCCTCTCCTTCTGTAAGAAGAGCCAATCCTCTCCTTCAAAGTGTGTGTTCCTTGTGGAAAGGGACTGTGCCCCAATTGATGTTCCCTGAACAAAGTGTCCCAAGCAAAAAGTGAGTGGCAGAGCAAAGCCCAGATCTGAGATCTCACCCAGCACTCTCCCTACCAAATCGTACACCACCCCCTCCAATTCACTCACTACCTACATGTGTCCTGTCACTTGGGTGGCTCCCAAGTCTCTCCCCAATGCCCCTGCCCCATGGCAGCTGCATAAGATCTGATTTTGGGAGGATGACCAAGTCTTGGGCAGTGGCAGATCAGGCCTGGGTGAAGAATTCAGGCTGGTCATTGGACTCAGGAAAGAGCAAGAACATAAACATAAGGGTCTGTGCTTGAGGGGTTTAGTGTGTAAGGGGTGGGCATTAACCCAGGACAAGAGTCCAGAGAGGTCTGAGACATGGAAATCTATAGAGAAAGGATATACAGGACAGTAATACTAACCACAAACAGAGGTCAAGGGTTTAGACCTCAGCTATTGATCCAGCTGAGTTATCATCCCTATGGGGTAGGCACGAGAGGGCCAAAGCAGCTGACATCAGGGAGATGATTGAAGGGCTCACTTAGACCCAGAATAGGACTGCTCTAGGGGGTTCCTGTCTTCTTGGTAGTACAGCCTCTAGACTGGGGTGGATTGCATGAGAGTAGTTAAGTGAACTTGTCTGCCAGGGTGGAAGTAGGACTGTGAGAGCAGAAGAATCTTACCAGGAATAGTACCACCCGTGTAGGTTCTTAGTGCCTTCAATGCTCCCATTGAGGAGTCAAAGATTCAGTTAGGTTGGAAAAAAATCTCTCGCTTTTCTTATTTAAAATGTAAGTGTTCTGTATGTTGGTGGGGAAGTGGATAGGTGGTGAATAATAATATACCAATACCACACTGTGAAGACTCACTTCCATCCCCAAAGGCAGGCGTGGGGAAGAATGTGGGCTTAGAAGCAGGCACCTGGATATAAGGAAAGGTGATTTGGAGGGGAGCACCTGGAGTGGAAGGAAAGACAAGGACACAGGTTTGCCAGAGTCACCTAGCTCCTCCAAAATGGCAGTCATCTTATTCGACTTTACTGCCAGACAATCTTCCCCATGAGAGTGTGGCCCTTTGGACTCCCACCTTTGGTGCCTGGGAAGAGGATAGCCTGGGGAGCAGAGGGAGGAGTCACTGGGCTCTGGGAAGAAACAATGGTCAGGACAGAGCTCTCCCCAAGAGTGTGATCAGTCCAGGCTAGAGCCAGATTTCCCTTTCTTTCTCTGTCTCCTTCTGTCCCTCTTGAGTTTCTTCATCCTTGGTGTCTTGCATCTTGTCTGGCCTTGGATGAGCCACAGCCCCACAGCCAGAGTTACCAGCAGCGAGAGAAGGAATAATACCTTGGCCAGAAGGCAAAAGGAAGCTGAGGACTTCTGCAAAGGGTATCCAGGATCTAGGACAGAAGAAGAAAAGAGGGGGGACTCACCAGAGGAAAGGGTGAGGTCCAGGTGACTGGGTAGACACCTGCCCCAAATCCAATAGAGAAGACTCAAATTCACAGTCAGTTGATTTTTCTTTGTAAGTGTCTCTGGAAATACATATTCTATTCACAGAAGCTCAGGAACTGAGATCTGGGGAGCAATCTCAAGCTGAATGAGAGAGTAGAAGAGACCTTTGGAAGTTGGGAGCTCTAGGAAAAGGGAGGGCTCCTTACCCAATCCAGGGGTCAAGTCTGTATGGCAGGGAGTTAGATTCTAGATTCCGTGTGCTGTCTTGGGAAGAACTGAGGGATGGAGGTGGTGGCCCTGAGGCCTACAGTAGCTCAGGCATATCTGGGGTCCTGGTACCTGCACAGAAGGGCCCAGCGGGTATGAGATGGGAACTGATGTTGCTGATGGGGTTGCTGACCCTGCAGGTATAGGAGAAGGCATTGTCCCCAGGACTCCAGGATGTGTGGAGGACAGAGCCTTCATGTGCTGTGTTATTGTTGTCTTCCTGGGATATCAAGCTGTAGGTCACATCCAGGCCTGCCTTCTCCACAGAGCATGTCAGAGATATATTACAGGGACCTTCCCCAGAGATCTCAAAATTCACAGTGATATGAGGCTCTGACAGCCGTCCTAAATGAAGGAGGAACAAAAAGACCCTCTAGGTGATCAGGGGTTGGATCTGTTTTCCTAAGTTCCTCAACACTGGGGTATAGGTGCCATCGTCTGAGAGCCCCTCTTCCCAAACAACAATAAAGCAAAAACTGACAAAACCCAGCCACCACATTTCTAGGGTTCTCTGGGCAGCTGCTGAGGTAGACAGAGCTGCCTGTGGCCTATTCCACCTCCCCTTTATGCCTTGTCTTCTCTCTCTTACTTTGGTACCCCACCTTCCTCCAAACCCTATTCTGTCTCCTTGATCCCAGAACATATTGTCACCCTCACAGGGACATTTATAGTTTAATCAGTGTCTCTGCAAGATCCAAAGTAGAATATCAGTCAATGTCACAGGCACTAAGAAACCTGGATTCAGGTAGAGAGGAGCCACTGATTAGTAGCCCTCAAATCATGCAGGAAGATAAAAGCAAAAAGCAGAATGGAAGTGGCATTAGCCTTCAGGACACAAAAATCTCTGTGGGAGAGACAGGTCTACTAGAGGTCTACACACAAAGCCTCTGACCTCTCTGTCTGTGTTGGGCACCTCCACAGGAACAGCCTCCATGCCCAGTGCCTTGCTGTTCAGTTACACCATCTATAATGGCAGCCCAGGTGCTGGGGTTGGGCACACTGGGGACCGTCTGCCTTCTAGTCCCAGCCCCTCAAACCATAACCCAACTCCTGAGACCCTTCCTCCTTTGCATGGGAAGCTCAGGGTAGCCAGAGAAAGTGGATTTTTGGTTCCTGAATTAAACTCACAGTAGACACGTAAATTGTAATGCTGCATTGTAAAGATCTGGGATGTCCTCAGGTTGACTTGAGCTTGGTAAATCCCTGAGTCCTCCCAGCTCAGATTGTTGATGTGCAGGGAGTAGCTGGGGCTCAGGAGGCTTACTCGACCCTGGTAGCGAGAGTTGGTCACCATTATGGTAGCAGGATGTCCCTCTTTCTCCGGCACCACAGTGGCAAGATTTACGTGGGAGGACCAGATGATGTTCTCAACTTCTTCATCGAATGGTATTTCCAGGGGAAAACTGATGGACTCCTGAAAGACTGCAACCACTTCCTCGGGACCCACACCTTCTCCAGAATCTCCTTTGGCTGCAGATAAAGGAAGAAAAGAGATGCAAACAGCCCAGCTGCTGTCTCTAGGCTGCTGAGTCTGGCAGCAGGGCTGTGGTCTCAGTCTCAGCTAAGCAGCTTCTATGGCCCCCGCTCAATTTTGTCTTCCAGCTGCCTCTTCTAGTTTCAGCTTTCAGCTGCACCTGACTTGAGCACCTACGAGGGGGTGGCTTTCATCTGTGCCCTCACCCTCCAAATTTTACCTTCTCTGATTGCCATTATGGGACTGCTCTCCCTTCCATACTCCCAGGTTTCCTCATCTCTTGGTCCTGCCCTGAAACCATACTCTATTCCTCTTTTCTCCAGAAGGGCTAAAGTATTCAACCCCGAAGGAAGTGCCTTGCTAGCCTAAGGCCTAGCAGAACAGAACAGAACAGAACAGAACAGAACAGAACAGAACAGAACAGAACAGAACAGAACTGAACAGAACAGAACAGAACAGAACAGGGGAAGGACACATTCCTGTTCTGAAGCTGCAGTCTCTCTCACCTTCCTGGAACAGTAAGAAGAGGAACAGCCATGGAAGGGCTGCCATGTCAGTAGCCCTGTGCACCAGAAGGTGCGACTTGGTCCGTGCCCAAGGCTGTGAAGACGACAAGCTGTCAGGAGGCTGCTATATAGACAATGACTGATTGACAATCCTGAAAAGAGGGAAATAATTCTCACCCTATCCCTAGCCCTCTCACTTCCTCTATCCTCACAAAGCCCCGCCCTGTCCCTCTTGAGAAGAGTTCTCTCTCTGAACTTCATTGTCAAGATGGTTTACCAACTGACTCATGTTTCCTGTCCATCAGCTCAGCTCAAATTCCACCTCCTAAGTGGAGCCTTCCTAGACTCCCCAACCTCTATGTTCCTAGGCCCCCCAGACATACCACCTTTCCTGAGCTCTTAGAACACTTCCTATCCAGCCGTGGCAGCTCTTATGTTTCTGAGATCAGTTGATCTTATAAACCGCTTTGTCTCCCTAGACAGACTCTATCTTTTGGGACATCTCTGTATGTCCACTATTTCTGGCTCCCATGCTTGACACATGTAGCACTGATATTTTTGGAATGAATGAAGTCTTTCTATTTCAAGCTAGTTAGTCCCCAATTGAGAGATTTATTCAGAGGGGGTAAAAAAAATTGACCCTCTAAAAAAAAAAAAAGCAGTTTGGACAAGAGAACTGATCAAGGTTATTAATATTATGAAAATAATTTAAGTCATTTTGTGAGGATATGATGTGGATCAAAGCTATAGGAAATTAGGTTAAGGGTAAGTGCAGGGAATCAAAAATCTTTCTGATGGTCAGAGCTGTCCAGGATGCAATGAGTGACTTTGGGAGGTAGTTTCTGCCCCTAGTATTCAAGCTAAGACTGGACAGTCACTTGCTTGGATATTCTGCAACATCTCTGGCATTAGATGTATAGACATAGATGTGAACAAAAACAACTCCATCTTTGTATCTCAGGGTTTTCATGTTGTGACCTTTAACCAACTTAATATTGTCCTTAGCAAGAATATCAAAGCTTTCTAGTTGATGACTACCTGTGTTCCTTAAAATGTAGCCATAAATATTTTTGTTAGCAATGGCCAGAATGGCATGACAACTGTGATAAATATCAAACTGGTGATAGTATCAATGATAAAGAATCATCTAACACGAGACCACCAAGGGGTAGAGAGTCCCTGTTGATACTGCATTCTTGGTCTTAACAAGCATTACTACACTATTAATGCCTGAGTTACACTATTAAAAAAGTACTATAATGGAGTCTGTTACTAGAGAATAATTTGCACAGAATTTCTGGGTCATCTGTTTGCTGCGACCCTACATCCCCATAAGTAAATTATGCTGTAATAAATTCTGTTATATTCTACAGAGTTGCCTGCTTTGTCTTTTGTTCTGAAGATACCTTCTCATTATGGTGGCTATTACACTTTTGCCTCACTGTGAGACAGAGAAGTACTCAGACTAAATAAACTTTAGGTTTCCTCTAATACTCAATTTTATGAGTCTGTGCTGTGATTAGGAAGCAAGAGTGGTGTCTCAAGACCAAGGGCACAGTGGAGGCAGATATATTCAGTTCTGGTCCTGGACCAAAATGTCATACCTTTAAGTTAGCAAATTTAGCATTCATATGCATATTTATTAAGCGGCATCTATCGCTCAGACACTGTTCTAAGTCCTGGAGCAGTGACCAAGAATTTTAGATGATGACTTCATGGAGATTATAGGTTAACAACTAACCACAGATGAGCAACTACAAGTTTGATGAGTCTTACCAAAAAAAAAAAAATTGATGAGCCCATATAACAAGGGGATTTAGCAAAGTTCAAGTCTGGAGGGCTGGGAAAAGGCTTTCTGGGAGAAATAATATTTAAGCTGAGACCTCAGGGATCTCCTAAGTGAGGAAGAGAATGAAGTAGATAGTTATTAAAGTTCAGTTTATGAGCATCAAACCTCAGGGGATGGGAATTTTTGAAAAGGTAGATCAAATCTCAGCCTGAATATGAAAACTTTTTAAATGTAATCTTCCCTTTAAAAAAAATTAAATTAAAGCAAAAAAGCAAAAAAAAAAAAAAAAAAAACAAGATCTGTGCATAATGTTCAGAGTTTCAAGAATGAGTATATCAATTAGGTTCTCTGAGCAGATGCTGAAATTAGAAATGGAAGAAGATTAATGTGGTTGGGAGGTCATGTCTATAAAAGATAAAAGGGGAAGGAGCAGAATTGAGCAAGGAAAGCCTGGGACCATGATGCACAGCAGCCTCTGCTAACTCAGGGAGCTCTGGCGCTACTGAGCTTATACCCTCACTGTGCACAGTCATTGGCTGCAGCTGCCCAGGAGAAGCATGGATCCCGCAGGCACTGCAGCTGGAGGCTGTCAGTGAACTGCACCTCTTGCGGCTGAAGGTAAATACTCTTGAAAAGGAGGCCAGGGAGCATCTTCATGGCTGCTACAGTAAATGTGCTGGTCAGCCAAAAGGTAACTGTACTCAGATTGATTAACCCTGTCTCCATAAACAGCACATTATGCTTATTGAGTGGATGAAGATCATTTCATCTTCCAGCCCCCACCCTCCCCTTCTCACTAAGGCCTCCCTGTTCAATGTGGAGAAAGTACTTCTCAGGGCATGGTTTCCAAGTGCTTTGAAAAATCTGACTTTCATTCTGGCTCATGGATTGTGATCCCAATGCAACCCCATTTCTGTCCCGCATTGCCCCATTAATCTTACTCAGTGGAGTCATCTTCCCCTGCCCCATAGAAGAACCCTGGCCTTGGTTTCTGGACTCAGTTCAGAATTGAGAACTTCCTGTGTCATGTATACAAAATTCCAAACTTGAATTAGAATCAAACTTGCCCCAGTATGAGTCTGTTTCTAGCAGGAGCTTACATTGACGGGGAGGGAGGGGAAGGTCCCCTCTGCTCCCACTCAGCTTGCCCCTCCACCCCACACCCCTCAATTCACCTCCCCGAACTCATGGCCCCTTCTCTAGGAGGGTAGGCAGGCAGCAGAGATGATGAAATCGTTCTTACATAGCTGAATGGCTTTGCTCTCTGCAGACCTGGCAGATGGTTAAGATGGATTCTTTTCTCTTGAAGGGTAGTTTTATGGGTTCTTAACAGTTTCTACTGGTTTCCTCTCTCCTACCTTTGACCAAGGGTGGACGCATCTCTATTCTGGGTGGTCCTTTGAAACTACTTCCTCAGGCTCTGGACACCTTGACCATATATCTCATCTCCTTCCTTCTCCCCTCCACTGTCCCCACTGTAAGGCACCCAGGCCAACCAAGCAAGCTGTGTCTCATGGGTGGTGCTCAGTTGCCCACCATGAACATTTCTCACCCTGACAGACTTCAGAGGCCACTCCAGTGAGAGGAGCACTAAGTTGGTTTATAGATGTCCCAGCTTCCCTGCCCTTCTATGGGACAATTCTGAGGCTTGTTCCCCATGGTTCTTCAGAGGGATTGAGCCCCTGGTTGCCCACAGCAGCAACCAGCCATTAACACACCCTTTTCTGGCTTTTCTCTCTTCCTCGTCTCATGTTCCTTATTCTTTCAGGTTTCCTGGATCATCTCCCAGATAGATTTCCTCCACCCAAGTTCTTGTCAAAAGCCCTCTTTGGAAGGAATATAGACTAAGAGACTATTATATTATACATGATAAAGTAATTGAACCAGTAAAATGTAGATTCCCTCTCTCTGTAGCCTCTGTCTTTAGGAGCAAATAGTCAATGAGAAACAAGCCTTTCACCCCAATTCTTCTGCTGTAACAGCCTTAGGAAACAGGGGACAGTGAAGAAACTTGTCCTACTCTGATGAAGAGGATGGGGTGATAATGAAGGTCAAACCTTTGATCAAACTTTTCCCTCAGCTTTTCTTTGGGTCAGAGCTGCATAGTTGAGCAGCAGTCCTGGAGGAACCATAAGCAGGAAAGTTCCAAATAAGTCACCTTCTAGTCTATCAGAGGGTCTGCTGTGTACCTGACTCATGGTTTGCCCTCTTTCCTTTTTCTTTTTTGTAAGTGTCAGGGTTAAAAGAAATTATTCGACTGAACCTCAAAGGTGGCTGGAGAGAACTGAAACAGTTTGCAAATCATTGAGTTGCACCCAAAGGAGCCATTATGACACCAAGAAGAAAAGAGTGTCCCTTGCAGACAGACTTGCCTATGCAGGATCCCTGAGTTGTGACAAAGCAAAGCACATGGAGGCACAGACAGAACCCCAACCAGGTTGGGCAGAGAGAGTGAGGTGGAGAAAAGCTGAGACAAGTGAAGCTGCATAGATGCATTGGAACTTGTTCACCAGAAGAGCCCAGAGTTTATGTAACACTCTCTCAAGAAGTTTACTTTTTTAATAATGATGATGATGATGATGATGAAGTTGACCTATGATGGGCAGGAGAAATATTAATATATTGGATGGAGGTGAAAGGAGAATACAAGGTAGAAGAAATGTTTTAGTACTGCTGATTTTTTTTTTTTCAAGCTGAGAAAGATTTGGACACATTTAAATGCTGAGGAGAGAAACCAGGAGGGAGCACAGTTGAAGATGCAGGAAAGAAAGGAAATAATGAATGGAGCAAGGCCTGAGATTCAGAGCTCAGGAGGCAGAACTGGCCTCAGATTGCAACATGGCCCTTCATTATATTAAGAAAAGATGGTCAGAGATGCAAGCAGATTTGTATGTATCAAGAAGTTAAGGGGAATCTTGTCTGGTGGTTTCAATTTCCTCTCTAAAATAGAGATAAAGCTACCTGCTGAACCTGAAGGTTTAAATGTCTGTGTCAAAGGCAGGTATTTCAGGAGGATGGACAAAGTTTGAAATAGATGAGATGACTATCCAGGTTTCTTGGGACAATCCCAGTTTAAGCCTGTTGTCCTGGACTAATTATTAATAGTATCCTCTTTCACCCTTAGACAGTATCCTGGTTCATAGGATAAATTATATGGTTACCCTAAAACAGGAGAAAATCTTATTAAAGGAATTATGGTGAGATGACTAAGCCTTAAGAATTCAAGGCCACTCTTAGCTTTTTGAGTCAACAAATTGCCCTGAAGATCTGAGGGAAGCCGGGGGCTGGGCAGGAGATAAGGGAATGCATCTGGAACCAAATTGCTTGGGTTTCTTCATCTGCAGAATGGGATACTCACCTGCTTTATAGGGTGGTTGTGAAAATGAAATGAGATGACACCTGTAAAGCACAGAGCCTGGCATACAGTGAGGGCTAAAGGAATGTGAATTGTGGTTATTCCTGAAGGCTAGTTAAGCATCATGATCATGGGCTTTGGCATTCTGAAGGTCTGGAACCTCTTCATAATTGGCGGGGGCCTGGCCACTGAAAAGAAAACACAGGAAGTGTCTAAGAAGACACATGAATAGGTTTACTCGAGAATATTTGCTGGCAGCACCCATCACTCCCTGGACTGAGGATACAGTGGGCATTGGGGCCTGGACATTCATCTCAGCTTGGTGTTTTCCACATAGCTTGCCTCTTCACCAGATCAGCCTGGTATGGATACAGAGACAAAGCGCCCTAGGCTGAACTCATTTAACACACCGCCTAACAACTCATTCCGTATCTCTCTAGCATCACAGATCCCAGAGTGGTTCCTATATATGCACACACACACGCACGCACGCACGCACGCACGCACACACACACACAAACACACACTCCTCTGAACTTCTCTCTCAAGCAGGATTTGTCTGCCCTTCTTTCCTGATATCGACTTGCTAGGTTGTATGTCCTCTGCTCCCCTCAGGATTATTGTTCTCAAAAATGCAGGTTTTGTGCCATCTGCAGCAGAATCACATGGAGGGCTGGTTACAATGCTGATTCCTTGGCCCCATTCCAGGCTCAGGGAATCAGGATATAGGGCATGGGAGGGAGAGGTCTGCAAATCTACCTGCTTATCAAGGTCCCAAGGGATTCCACTCTAGGTTTGAGAATGCCACACTGCCTGCTCCCCTGTTTTTCTGAAGCAGAGGAAGTTCCCTAGCCTGTCATGCCTTTGTCTCCAAGCACAAAAGTTTCCTTTCCCCCTGAGTGGAGCTGTGAAACTGCTGCCTTCTTAGGCTCGGCTTCCTATAACCTGAGAGGGATTGTAGGGAGAGGTGGGGAGAAGGGGACGGTTGGAGGTGGGGGAGGGGGGAGCGTTGAGTCTGTCCTCCTGGGAGTTCCTCTAGAGATTCAAAAACCTGTCCCCTGGATTGGGGGGTGGGGGTGGGTGAGCGGGGCGGGTGGGGGTGGGTTGGGGGTGGGGTGGAGGGTGGAGCCGTTATGAGGCCAGGAGCTTCAACAAGAGATGTCAGCTTTTATCCCTTGATAGTTGTCGGTGCTGGAGACAGAGTACTATTTGCTCAAAGAAAAAAAAGTTTAGAATCTATTGACCTTGTCCTACCCCTTATTTTATGAATTAAAAACGCAAGAAATAAAACCCAGAGATGTAGGTGGTGTAGGAACTTCTCCAAAGCCCCACAGTTTAATGGCTAAGCTGAGGCCCAAACCCAGGTCTCCTGGTGTCTTGCTGGCAGGATTTTACATGATTAAACTCATTTGGGATGTAACAGAATATACCTGGCTATGTCCAGCACATAGAAAACCCTCGTAAATGTTATTATTATTGGTGGTGTCATTATTACACTCTTATTATTCTTTTGTATTTGAGACTGGAGGCCTTCAAAGAGAACCTGAAGAAAACAGAAGAGAGTAAGAAAGCCAGCTGGTAGCCCAAGCAGGTCTGCACAGGGTAATAATGTTTCTCTTAGCGAACTCAGCACTGATCAGGCTCCAATTGTCCACAGTACAGGCTCAACATTCCAGCTCATCAATGTCTCAGAGTTGATCAGAATCTAGGATGTAGCTTGATTTTATTAGAGCTGTCATCAACTGACATATAAAATTAGCCATTCATCCTACAAATAGTTATGCAGCTCCAGTTGAGTGCCAGGCACTGTTCTAGATGTGGGTGTAGCAGTGAGCAGAAAACATGGACTTTCCATTATAGTTGGGGTGGGACTTTTGTGGGGAGAACAATACACACGAAACAGACAAACATATAACAAAGCAGGAAAAAGGAATAGAAAGTAATGGGGGCCAGAAGTCCACTTCGTTGAGGATATGCAGATCAAATTCACCAATTGCAGCTACATTGCCCTGCCATCTCCTTGTAGCACAGTCAGCATGCAGAGTTACCAGCAGAAGGCTGCCCCAGGAGCACAGTGTTAGAGGAAAGATGATCTGTGATTCAACCATTTGGGTCAAGTGCATCATGCTTAAGTAAAATGCTAACATTAGTGGAAGCAGGATGAAGGGTATACACAAACTCTGTGATTCTGTAAATCTAAAATTATGTCAAAATAGGGAGGGAACCAGGATGGCGGATTAAGTAAACACTGTGCCTACTGCATCCTAGGATCACACCAAAATTACAGATAAATTATAGAACAATCAACCTCAGGAATCATCTGAAGACCAGCTGAACAGAACCCTTATAACCAAGAATATAAAGAGGCCACATTGAGACTGGTGGTGGGAGGGAGATGCATGAAGTAGGCTGACCCCAAACCCACTATATACCAACAAATTAGACAATCTGGAAGAAATGGGTAAATTCCTCAAAGCAAAAAATCGTCCAAGGCTGAATCAAAAGAAACAGAAAATTGGAACAGACTAATTACTACCAACAAAATTGAATCGGTAATCAACAAACTCCTAACAAACAAGAGTCTTGGACCAGATGGCTTCACAGGTGAATTTTACAAAATATTCAAAAAATAACTAACACCAATTCTCCTCAAACTATTCAAAAAAGTCCAAGTGTAAGGAAGGCTCCCAAGTTTATTTCACATGGCCACCATTACCCTGATTCCAAAACCAAACAAAGACATTACAAAAAAAGAAAACTATAGGCTGATATACCTAATAGATTTTTAAATCCTTAACAAAACATTAGCAAACTAAATTCAGCAATACATTAAAAAGATCATACAGCATGATTATGTGGGATTCATTCCTGGTATGCAAGGTTAGTTCAACATTCACAAATCAATTAACATGATACACCACATAAACAAAATGAAAAATAAATATAGGGTCATATCAATAGATACAGAAAAAGCATTTGACAAAATCCAGCATTCTTTTTTGATTTTGAAAACTCTCAGCAAAATAGGAATAGAGGGAACATATTTCAACATAACAAAGGCCATATATGACAAACCCACAGCTAACATCATACTCAATGGGGAAAAGCTAAAAGCATTCCCCTAAAAATCAGGAACAAGACTAGAATGACTACTTTCATCATTTTTATTCAACATAGTACTGGGAGTTCTAGCCACAGCAATCAGACAAGAAAAAGAAAAAAAGATATCCAAATTGGAAAGGAGAAGTTTAAATTGTCATTATTTGCAGATGCCATGACACTATATATAGAGAACCCCAAAGATCCCACCAAAAAAACTATTAGAACTGATAATTCAATTTAGTAAAGCAGCAGGATACAAAATTAATATTCAGAAACCGGTTGCATTTTTATACACCAATAATGAACTATCAAAAAGAGAAATTAAGAAAACAATCCCGGGGCTGGCCGAGTGGCTCAGTTGGTTAAGAGTTAGATTAAGAGCACGAGCCCTGAGCAACAAGGCCACCGGTTGGATTCCCACATGGACCAATGACGCTGAGCCTGAGCTGCCAACAGGTGGCAGGATGGCTCAGCTGGTGAGAGCACATGTTCCTAATAACAAGATTGCCTGTTAAATGGTGGGATATGCCCACCTGCAACTAAGACTGAACTTGGCACCTTGAGCTGAGCTGCCACCCAGATGGCTCAACGGATAGAGTGTGCTCTCTTAACAACAAGGCTTCTGGTTCAACTCCCTCATGGGATGGTGGCTACTCCCACCTACAACTAAGATTGAACATAGCACCTTGAGCTTAGAGGCCACAAGCTGCTGATGGGAAGCCAGATGGCAACTGGCACCCTCCATAATGAACATTGAAGAACAACAAATTAGCTGGTCCCCCTCCCCAATTCCCCAACACTGTTCTCCTCCCCCAATTCCCCAATTTAAAAACAAACAAAAAAAAAGTAGAAAGAAAAAGGCACAAATCCAAAGAAAATACATTTAAAAAGAAAAAGAAAAAAACAAAACAATCCCATTTCCAATTGCACCAAAAATACTTGGGAATATATTCAACCAAGGAAGTAAAAGATTTGTACTTAAAAAATTATTAGATATTGAAGAGAGAAATGAAAGAAGATACAAATAAATGGAAACATATACCATGCTCATAAATAGGAAGAGTCAATATAGTTAAAATGTCCATGCTACCCAAAGCAATCTATCGATTCAATGCAATCCTAAAATACCAATGGTATTTTTCACAGAACTAGAACAAATACTCTTAAAATTTATACGGAAATATAAAAGACCCCAGATAGCCTTAGAGAGAAGAACAATGCTGGAGGTTTAATACTACCACATATCAAATTATACTACAAGGCTATAGTAATCAAAACAGCATGATATTGACATAAAAACATATACATAGATCAATGGAACAGAATAAGAGACCAGAAATAAACCCATGCCTATATGGTCACTTAATCTATGACAAAGACAACAATTTACATTGTGGTAAAGACAGTCTAATTAATAAAAGCTGCTGGGAAAATTGGACAGATACATGCAAAAAAAAAAAAAGAAAAACAGGAAACTGGACCACCTTCTTCTGTCATATACAAGAACAAACTCGAAATTGATTAAAGGCTTAAATGTAAGACTCAAAACCATAAAATTCCTAGAAGAAAATATAGGAAGTAAACTCTAGGCTATTACCCTTAGTAATATTTTTACTGATATATTTCCTCAGGTAAGGGAAACAAAAGAAAAAATAAACAAATGGGACTACAGCAAACTAAAAAGTTTTTTCATAGCAAAGGAAACCATCAACACTACACAAAGACATCCTACTGAACGGGAGAAGATATTTGCCAATAATACATCTGATAAGGGGTTAATATCCAAAATGCATAGAAAACTCATACAACTCAGCACTAAAAACAAAAAAATCCCATTAAAAAATGGGCAGAGGACATAAATAGACATTTCTCCAAGGAAGACATACATATGGCCAATAGACATATGAAAAGATGATGTTAAATGCACTAATCATCAGAGAAATGCAAATAAAAACCACAATGAAATACCACTTCACTCCTGTCAGAATGGCTATGGTAATAAATCAACAAATAACAAGTGCCGGCAAGGATGTGGAAAAAATGGAACGCTCATACACTGTTGGTGGGATTGCAAATTGGTGCAGCCACTATAGAAAATAGCATGGAGTTTCTTCAAAAAATTAAAAACAGACCTACCTTATACCCAGCAATTCTACTCGTGGGTATTTATCCAAAGAAATCCAAAACACTAATTGGAAAAAAATATACGTACCCCTGTGTTTACTGCAGCTCTATTCAAAATAGCCAAGATATAGAAACAACTGAAATGCCCATCAATAGACATTTGGATAAAAAAAGAACTGATACATTCATACACTGGAGTATTACTCTGCCATAAAAAAGAACAAGATCTTACCATTTGCAACAACATGGATGGCCTAGAGGATATTCTGCTAAGTGAAATAAGTCAGGCTGAGAAAGATAAATGCCATATGATCTCACTTTATGTGGAATCTAAAGAACAGAATAAACATGCGAACAAAGCATAAATAGACTCATAGATACAGAGAATAAACTGATGGTTGCTAGATGAGAGATGGATTGGGGGGATTAATGAGAAATGTGAAGGGATTAGGAAGTACAAATTGGTAGTCACAAAATAGTCACAGGGATATGAAATACAGTGTGGGGAATATAACCAATAAGGCTGTAAAGAATATGTAGGGTGTCAGAAGGGTACTCGAATTATCAGGGGGATCACTTCATAGATTATTTAAATGCCTAACCACTGTGCTAAATATCTGAAATTAATATAAAATAATACTGAATGTCAGCTATAAATATATATATATATATATGGTATAAAGTACAGCATAGGTAATATAATCAATGGTATTATAATAGCTATGTACAATATCAGATAGGTAGTAGACTTGGCAGTGTTATCACTTTGTGAGGAGTGTGCCTAATTATTATGTTGTTTCGTACACCTGAGACTAATAATAAATAAATAATAAAATATTAACAGCTTTGGAAAAAAAAATTATCTCAAAATGTAAAAAGTTAATTTTTTTAATTAAAAAAAAATCAATTTGGTGACAACTTATTGCATCCATCTCTATAGTGCACTTCTCCTGTCAGGCTGCCAGGCTGCCATGGTGTGCCTGAAAGAGTCACCAGACAGAATTCAGGTGGCACTGTCAGGACCTACTTCTGTGACTCTCCTTGCAATGAATTCACACCAGCCTATCTTGTTTTTCTAATAAGGTAGATACCTTTGTTTGATCATTTGTTTCTTTGGGGAAATTTTGCAAATTTCTTCTCTGATCCACTAAGTATTTATTTTCTTAACACTTTGGGACTCAGAAGGAAATCTCATTTTCTCCTTTTCCACAACTACCTACTCTCCTCCCATCTCACACACACACACACACTCACAGACACACGCGCGATATTTTTCTTGACCATGGCTGTAGCTTTTTCACCATCAGATACAAAATATTCTCAGCAGGGAAGATCCCCTTGCCCTCTCAAGTTTCCTAATGAGCTTATCACTTAATAAGGTTTCCTGACACACATGGTGTCACTCTGTTCTATGGGTCAATTCTTTTTTCTTAGAGGACAGAGGTGTAGCCTGGAGTCCTGTCCTCAGAGCATTGAAGGTGGCTTGGAGTGCAAGCCACCAGATTGTTGGACAGGATCTTTTGGAACTGAGAGGTTCCCCTGTCTGAGAGGAGAACAGTGTATTGTTTTGTTATGTTTTGGATACACCTGGTTATTTGAAGACCACGAAAAAATTTACAAGACTCAGAAAAGTAGGAAAGACAGTAAAGGTTTATTGAAAGTCAGGCAGCAAGGATGCCTGTGGCAGTGTCTAGAGCAGACGGCTGCACCCTGACAGAGGGGCAGAAGTCAGAGGGAAGCACCAGCAGAGAAGTTGCCAAGTAGAGTCTAGAATAGACAGCTGCCCAAAGCATAGGGTAAAGTTAAGGCGAGAAGCACTGGCAGAGGAGTTGTCAGGAGCAGAGTCCAGAGTAGACAGCTGCCCAAGGCATAAGGGGTAAAGGAGAGAAGCAACAGCAGAGGAATAGAATAGGCAGCTGCAGTGGGTTTCTGTTTACCTGGGGTTTTATATTTTTCTATGCAGGATGTAGGGTGCTTTTCTGCTTGCAGGGGGTTACTGCGGGGATCCAGCCTCCGCGGAGTCCAGGGATTCCCTCGGGTGGGACAGTCGGTGAGGAAAAAAAAGAAGAAAGAGAGAGAAAGAAAGAGAGCGGAGACACCCGAAAGAGTTTCGCAGGAGTGTCACACTTTAATGTAATAACATGTCCGTTTTATAGGGACTCTTACACATGAGTCTGGTGGTTTCTATTTCCCAGGATTTTCACAGTCTTTTCTCCCCTGCAATTGCTCTCTCCAGGGTGTACTGCGATCTACTTTTCCGTTAAAGGATTATCTTGTCTTTTATTATGATAATTACTATGAAACCCAGACTTAGTTTCTGTATATCACCTAAAGAACGTTTATCATGACTATCTTATGTTAAGGATTGACATATTTTTACATATTGCCTGAAGAATGTTTACTATAGCTGTCTAGACTATCTAGAAATTATCCTAAATCCTAGCAGCTAAACACAATCATAAAACTCACAGGGTATGTACTTGAGCTATACTAAAAGACTAGGAGTGGCTGTGTTTAGGGTAAAAGCATCTAAAATCTATTCCTATGTAAATACAATACCTAGTAATCAAAAGGGGGCCTCACACCTCTCCTATCCTATGGAGGGCTGCATCCATTTCTCAGTCAAAGCTTCAGTATCTGTTGCTGCAACAAGGCACTAGGCAAAGGAATTCACACAAGGCTGTTGATTAACATACCCCATGGTTAGCGAGCTGCCTTTTACCAGAACTCTCATGGCCTGAAGACTTTTAATCTTCAAGGAGACTATTCACAGCAGCGCCCTTAGGCAAATGCATCAGCTTCTCACAAGCAGGCTTTTTTTGGCCTAAGTTGTCAGAGGTCTGTGCCTCAGTTTCCAAGGGGCTTGAGTCCCCAATATCTCAGTTCAGGGGTCCCCTCGGGCTGTAGCCTGTTTTAGGGAGTTTCCTTTTCTTTAGGAAATCTTGCCCTGTCATTGGCTTACACAAACAGCTATCATCAGGGTACCATAGGAACTTGTCACAAATGCAGTGAGTATATTGTCTCCTATAGGAGGAAAGGCACATGGGTTCATAGAGGCAGGAGATAGTACATGACCAACCATCAGGCAGCACCCCTAATATCCAGTGCTGAGCAGGGCACTGTGACCTTGTCAGACACTGAGAGGCTGTTGGCTTCCCACAGGTTACTGTTACAATTGGCTTCTTATGGGAACTGTCCCATTCCTGTCTATGATGGATGCGGGGCACCTGTCAGCTTGCAGGTAGCTTCTTCCTGGAACCATTGTGTTTCCATCTATGATGGGTGTTTGTTAGCTTGCAGGGGTTTGCCATTGCAGTTGGGCCCCCCCCTGGGAACTGTTCCGTTCCCATTTATGATGGATGTAAGTTGCCTGTCAATTTACGGGTGCAGTGCTAGCTGGGGGATTCAGAGCCAAGTGGTTAATTTTTTTTTTTTTTGAGGGCAGTGTAACTGGCCCTCATATATGGGACCCAAACCAGGGCCGCTGGCGTCCCAAACCAGCTCTTAACCACCGCGCCACTGGGCTGGCCCCCAACTGGTTAATTTTTAAGCTCATTCTTGCTAGTTTGCAAGCTCGATCCTGTTAACTCTGCCTGTCTCACCAAGCAGCCTGGTAACAGAACACCAAGAATGGAGAGTTTTTCCCAATCTATGGAAATGCCTAAGGAGTGGGGAAGGCCTTGGGGATCCCCGCAGTATACCAGAAGAGGAAATGGAGGGACAAAGGGGAAGTAGAAAATCTAGAAACAGCTACCACAACCACTCTGTGGGTGGGGAAAGCAGAGGTGCAGAGGAGAATTTTCCTAGGATTGATCACCTGGCAGGAGGGTTAAGCAGTTTGACTAATTGTGAATCACTGCATTGGGAGGAGCTGGATGAGGGACAAAGGACATAGCTCTTAACTGGGTACTTTTCACAAGCTCACCTGATGAGGTATTAGCTAAAGTTTCTGCAGTCCAGTCCTTCCTTTAGAACAGTGGTTTCTGAACTTTTGAAACTATCCACACAGCTCTTTCCTGAAAGGAAATATTACAAGAAACCCAATATGTGAAACAGATAAAAGTGGACTTTTTGGTGGAAGCTGGAAGCATCTCTCAGCTTAAACTCCAAAACAACTTCTTGAAGCCGTAGGGTTCCGTGGAGCTTTCCTGCTCCAGGTAGCAAAGAAATGAGTCAGCATGAGCAGGTGGAATTCCAGGACCTCTACCTCCATTTGCAATAAAATGGCTGGAATTTCTTCTATTTACATATTGGGTTTATAAAAAGATTTTCTGGGCCAGCAGAGTGGGACATTGGTTAAGAGCTGGCTCGGAAGTCAGCAGCCCCGGTTTGGATCCCACATATGAGGGCCAGTGACACTGTCCTCTACAGCTAAGATGATGAACAACAGCTCCATCTGGAGCTGGGCTGCTGTGAGTCCCCAGGACGGCATAGCTGCAGCTCCTGCTGCAGCGGGCTGCCGTAGGCTACAGTGAGGGGCCAGCAGCCAGCGTGAGCAGCTGGAAGCTGGTGTGAGCTGCCAAGAGCCACTGTGAGTGGCCGTCCAGAGGCCTGCAACCGAAGAGCACAATGATGATACCAACATGGGCCAGTGAAGCAATGTCCTCTACAACTAGACTGAAGAACAAAAAAAAGGACAGCAACTTGTCTGTTCCCCTTCCCTGGTTCCCCAACACTGTTTCCCTCGCCCAATTCCCCAATAAAATCTTAAAAAAAAAAAAAAGATTTCCTGTGGGTAAAGCTTCCCTTCAAAAATCTCATCCCTAGGCCAGCCAAGTGGCTCAGTTGGTTAAGAGCATGAGCTCTTAGCAACAGGATCACTGGTTCCATTCCCACATAGGCCAGTGAGCTGCACCTGAGCTGAGCTGCTGCTGAGTTGCCAACAGGTGACAGAACTGCTCAGTGGTTAGAGCACGTACTCCTAACAACACGGTTGCCAGTTTGACTCCCACATGGGATGGTGGGGTATGCCTACCCTCAACTAAGATTGAACACGGCACCTTGAGCTGAGTGGCCATGAGCTGCCCATGGGCGGCCGGATGGTGACTGGACTTGGCGCTGAGCTAGCTGCGCCCTCCACAACTAAGACTGAAAGACAACAACTTGTCTGTTCCCCTTCCTCAATTCCTCAAAACTGTTCCCCTTCCCCAATTCCTCAATTAAAAAGAAAACAAAACAAAAAACAAAACAACAACAAAAAACCATCGCCCACTCTACTCAAAATCCTTTAAAATAATGTTTATTACTGGTTTTACCCTTAAAAACACAGAAGAATACTATACACTCCAATAAGCAACCATGGCTTGCCCTAACAGAGGTCCTCAAAGCTGGATTGGGGAGTTTGCCCCCATTCAGCATAATTAACCCCAGTTAAGCTGGATGCTCAAAAAGCTGAAACCCAGGCCATATTATAAGGACTGCTCAGACTTGCCCTACCGAAGTGCTTTGTTGTGTTGTCCAGATCCTGTGTGAAAGGGAGTTACAAAGTAGGAGCGTCAATGGGGACTCTGGAAAGAGGTAGCTAAAGATACTGTGCCCTCTTGAGGAAAAAATGCCTCCCAGTGGCTGTTTCCCTGAGCAGCCCTGTGATGGCACCGTAAACCTCACTGCCCTCTCAGAGTTGCTGCTGTCAAATACAGCAGCATGTGTAGCCCTCCATAGCCAGGACAGAACACTGATCATGCAGTTTGGGTACTGACCTTGTTCCCTGCTCCAGCTTATATTGCTGAAGCAGGGCCGGGGTAGGACCTCCACAGTAAAGGCCACATGCGTTCCTGGCTTCACCTTTCCTTGACCTCATAGCTTAGCAATGGATTGTCCCCCTGCAGCTTGAGCTTGGAATGTCCCCTGTCCCAGCTTCCTGCTTTAGAAAATTACCGTGAAACTTATGATTAATATCCTAATGCTTATTGATCACAAGCTCTATGGTCTAGCATTTTTTTCATGCTATTTCCATCATTGTTCCTGGGTTGCTGACTGGCCCCTGAGAACCGCCATGCCAGAGGGAAAGCTCCATGCAGACCCCCAGAAGGAACTATCTCGTAGCCTCTGGAGGAATGCCCAGATTTTTCTTTAAATACTCTAAGCCAGTCTGAGAATGTTAAAGCAGTTTTTGAAGTGTTAATCGGCTGCCTTCTCAGACTACTGGTACTCTGACAATAAATGCTTATTCTAAATAGCCCAACTCCCGGGCCCCTTGAGTGGCTCAGTTGGTTAAGAGCACAAGTTCTGAGCAACAGGGTTGCCAGTTCGATTCCCACATGGGCCTGAGCTGAGCTGAGCTGCTGCTGAGCTGGTGAGAGCACATGCTCTTAGCAGCAAGGTTGCCGGTTGGACACCCATATGGAATGGTGGGCTGTACCTCCCTGCAACCAAGATTGAACACAGCACCTTGGGCTGAGCAGCTGTGAGCTACTGAAAGGCAGGCCGGATGGCTCAGTGTGCAACAAGGTTGCCGGTCCCACTTGGGATGGTGGACTACGACCTGCCCCCCCACTTCCCCCCTTCCCCTCAACTAGATTGAAAGCAGCTACTGGACTTAGAGCTGAGCTGCACTCTCCGTAACTAAGATTAAAGGACAACAACTTGACTTGGAGCTGTTGGGTCCTGGAAAAACACAATGTTCCCCTTTCCCAATTCCCCAACTCTGTTTCCCTCCCCAATTTCCCAGTAAAATAAATAAATAAATAAATAAATAAATAAATAAATAAATAAATAAAAGCACAGAACTTGGTCTAGTTGCCCTCTGGTTTCAGTTTCTGGTGACTGTGGCGGAATGACCTCAGGGTTCCTCCAGTAAGTCAGCTTGCAGAGGATCTCAGGGGCTGCCTGGGACTGATCAGATTCCTTGGTGTAAGACCAACCTCTGGAAGCAGCTGCCTAGCGATTTTGCTCACCGAGGTAGGGTTTGTGCCAGGGCCCTCCCATCACCAACACCTGTCTGCTCAGTTGGGATAGAATAAATGTTTGCTCTGTTTTTCTGCCTCTAATTACTGGTTGGGAAAGTGGGGTGGCCCCAGAGGGTTTTGCACTCACCATCTGGGGTTCCTCCTTGAGGGCCATCTAGGGGTCATACTGACCCATTGGCGCCAATAGGTGAGGCTGCAATATCCACAAGGCATAATATCTCTACCAGTTAAGGGCTCTGGCTGCAAACTTGCTCTGGTTCTGGAAGCACCCTTGTGGTTGGCAACATTGTTTCTGGGAAGCGGGACCATCTGCAGCATTGTAAAATCCACCACATCTGGTTTCAGGCTTTGGGCATCTGGTGGTCTTAAGGCCACATCTGGTTTCTGGTTTTAGCCCACTGGCCAATTGTCTGATAGTCTGACGTCGCATCCAAATCTGTCACCTAGTTGGTCTGGTTTCTGTATCTGGTATTTGGATCCGAATCTGGTTTTCCTGGTTTTTCTGTCTCATCCAGAGAATACTTGGATCTGTGTCTGTGTGTTTAAGTCTGTAGTAAGAGCAGCTGCATCTATTCCAACTCAATAATGGGATCTAAGATTTCAATCTAGCTGGGCAAAATATTTAGTCATTGGCAAAACTGTGGCTATGTGCCATTGACCAAAGAGAAATTAATGTTCTATTACAGAATATATTAGATTCTGGAGAGCACTGGTCACTCAACAGTTCATTCAATTATTATACTATTTTGCAACTGGAATTGTTCTATTAGAGGTCTGGGAAATAGGATGAAATTTCTTATGTAGAAGACTTTATATAATAGACTCTAAAAAGAAGGGAACTAAACTGATAGTTCAGAGAAAAGGGGAATCCACTCATTTCCTAATCCACTTATAATTGGATACCAACTGTATATTCAGAAACTTGGCAAAAGTAAAAGTCTTTTAAGGTTTTCTAACTCCTAATAATTTTCAAGATCTTGCAAATAACCTGAACTGTAAGCACAGCCACTACTGCCTAAGACTGATATAACTAATGAAAAAAAAAAGAAGCACTTTTGAAACCAAGCAGCTGCTTCTCAAGCCAGACCCTTACCCTCTGTTCCAGCCTCTTTGAAATTGTAGGGGCAATTGTAGGATCTTAGGTCCTTTCTGCAATTGTTAATAATTCTGTTTATATGTGTGTGATCTCTGATATCTGTGCTTGTCTGTATTTTATATATAACATAGTGTTTTTGCCTCCAGATGGTATTCCCAGTTAATATTTGATTAACTTAAAGAAAATGATTAAACGCTTATATAAATTAAAATAATGAAAACTGACCCAATTACTTTTCAGCATCATGTGATCTAAGAAAATATTTGATACTAAGGCTGGCTTAACTTTTGGAAAGTTATTAACATTAAATATGGTATCTTTTCTTTTACCTGAATTTGCAAAGCTAAATTCATGTTATTTCTGTTACAAAATTTGTCAAAAGAATAGCTTGGGTAATAATTAACTTTAAAATCTCATAGACTTAAGAACTAATAAGAAGTAACTAAAATAAGGTTTTAGATGAAACTTTTCAGTAATAATTATATGATGTTGATGCTTGGATGTAGTTTTCCAGTATCAGTTGGTAACTTAAGATTTTAGTTTTGCTAAGTTATGTTAAATGGTAAAAATTATTAAATAGGTATTTCAAAATAATAAAATGCTGAAATATTAATTATTAGATAGGTCTGAGTTCATCTATTTCTGGCTTCTTGTCACAGGAACGAACATTAAAAGATAAATTAAGGGCCGGCCAAATGGCGCAGTGGTTGAGGGCTGGTTTGGGATGCCAGCGGCCCCGGTTCGGGTCCCACATATGAGGGCCAGTGACACTGCCCTCTACAGCTAACAACAGCTCCACCTGGAGCTGGGCTGTGCAAGCCCCGGCAACGGTGTAAGCTGCAGTCCCTGCTGCAGTGGGCTGCCATAGGCTACAGTGAGTGGCCGGCAGCCAGCGTGAGCTGCCAATACCGAGGTGAGCGACCATCCAGAGGCCGGAGACCGATCTGCCTCATCCAGGAACAATACCAACATGTGCCAGTGAAGCAAGGTCCTCTGCAACTAGACTGAAGAACAAAAAGACAGCAACTTGTCTGTTCTCCTTCCCCAATTCCCCAACACTGTCCGCCTCCCTCAATTACCAAATTAAAAAAAAAAAAAAATATATATATATATATATATATATATATATATATATATATATATATATAAAAGTTTTCTGTCCGAAAAGCAAGGATTATGTATTTCATCAGAATAATTTCTATATTTTATATTATCTTAATTAAGTCTTTAGTTACTTAAGAAAACTAAAGCTCCACAATAGTTTTGCTAATAATTATGTAAACCTCTGTATTGGGACTGCTAGAGTTCATGCGCCCTCCTCGGCGTTAGGTATAGGTCAGTGTAAGGAAGCTTGGCCTGATATTTTTCCTGACCTGGCATAGTGTTATAATAATTCTGACTTACTGTTGCATCTTAATAAGAGGGCTAAAATCCTAGAGAAGGGCAGGGAATTTATTTACATGTCTTTAACAATCAAGACAGAGAAAACAAGGGAAGAAAGGAACAGTGAGACTGGAAACGAGACAGGCCAGAATTTTGGCTTTAGTTATGGGCAAACCAGGGCTAGAGCCACCTAAGAGCCACCCTGGCAATCCCAGAAGAGGAACCCCAGGTAAAGGAACTGGGTTTGGATGTAGAAGCCCAGACCACTGGAGTAAGGAGTGTGCTAATCCTCCAAAACAGCCGTGCCCCCTGTGCAAACTAAAAGAGCACTAGAGGAGGCATTGCCCCCTGCTCTGAAGGAAGCAGGGGAACAACTCCCTCCCTTTAACTAACAGGCCTGAAGTTTCCAGCAGCTTCCCAGGAGAAAGAGGCTATTCTCATCACAGGGATGGAACTGCTGGTGACCCTTCATGTGGCAGGTAAGCCTGTTAATTTCCTGATTGATATAGGAGCCATTTATTCTGTCTTGACAGCTCACTCTGGACCTGTTTTCTCTGAAACCTGCTCGGTTGTGGAGATACATAAAGCCCCTAAATTTGGGCTCATACTCAGCTTGTTCCTTACCATTGGCCTATACCTTAGAGGAAATGTAAAACGAGCAAATCAGACTTAAAAAGGGCTCTGGGAAGTTTTGTCAGGAGACCTTTAAGCTCTGGCTCTAGCTGCTGCCCATTGCTTTGGAGTCTGACCTCAATTCTGTTACTTCCTATGCTGTTAACTGGGGAGAGGCTCAGAAAGCACTTAGAAAATATGGGGGGAAAGGCACCTCCCCCAGGCTGACCCCTTTGCACATTGCAGCTCCAGAAAGCCAGGGGACCAGGTACTGTTAAAAGCCTAGAGAGGGAGAGGGGGTCCCTAACCAGTTAGCTCCTAAATGGAAGGGACCCTTTGCAGTTCTGAGCACCCCAACTATTGTTGGGCTTCAGAAAGTCAGTGGCTGGGTCTACTTCCTTCAAATCAAACCTGTTTCATTAAGTCTCCACAGGACTCCCTCAGAAGAAAGACTGTTGGTCCTGTTCCTATGAGCCAAATGAAGACCTTAAGCTGTGCCTCAAAGAGACAAGCAAGCCAATTTCCCAAGGCTGATAAATGCTGATGGCTGCTGGAGCTGCTCACTATGCCTTTCTCTTGGGCTTTACTTTGGGTTTAGTTTTCCTCTTTACTTGTGCCTGACCTGGGATCTAATATAAGAGCTAGGGGCAATAGCCTCTCTAACAGCTGGATATCCCATAAACAGCCCCCTCCCTGCAATAATAGATTTAGCAAGAAGCTGTAGTGCCCATAAGCAGGGGCAACACCCACTCCCAGCAGGAAGCAGCCAAGAACAGTCATCATCCCCTACCTTTGCAACCATGCTAATTTTATAGAAATAAAATTGGGGCCCCCATAGTAGAGGCCCTGCTGCATCGCCAGGCTCACCTTTCCTTGACCTATAGCTTAATAATAGATTGTCCTCCTGTGGCTTGAGCTGGAATGTCCTGTCCCAGTTCCCTGCTTTAGAAAATTACCCTGAAACTTATGATTAGTACCCTTATGCTTACTGATCACAATCTTTACGGTCTAGCATTCTTTCCAGGCTACCCCATCATTGTTCCTTCATTGCTGATGCCACCAGCGAACCACCTTGCCAGAAGGAAGGCTCCATGCAGACCCCCCGAACAGTCAAGTAGCCTCTGGAGGAACACCCAGATTTTCCCTTAAATACCCTAAGTCGGTCTGAGAATGTTTGTTTGTTAAAGATTTTTATTGGGAAATTGGGGAGGAGAACAGTGTTGGGGAATTGGGGTGGAGGAACATTGTGTTTTTCCAGGATCCATCAGCTCCAAGTCAAGTTTTTGTCCTTCAATCTTAGTTGTGGAGAGCGCAAGCTCAGCTCTAAATCCAGTAGCTGCTTTCAATATAGTTGTGTACATGTGTTGGGGGCAGGGCAGGCCGAGGGGGCGGGGCATAATCCACCCTCCCATGCGGGAGTCCAACCGGCAACCTTGTAATCTTGTTGCACAGTGAGCCACCTGGCCTACCCGTTGGCAGCTCACAGCTGCTCAGCCCAAGGTGCTGTGTTCAATCTTAGTTGCAGGAGGTGCAGCCCACAATCCCATAAGGGTGTCGAACTGGTTGCTGCTAAGAGCATGTGCTTTCATCAGCTCAGTGGCAACTCAGCTCAGGCACAGCTCACTCGCCCATATGGGAATTGAACTGGCGACCCTATTGCTCAGAACTCGTGCTCTTAACCAACTGAGCCACTTGGCTGGCCCCTGTTAAGACAGTTTTTGAAGGTGTTAACCTGCAGCCTTCTCAGACCACCAGTACTCTAACAATAAACGCTTATTCTAAGTAGCCCTACTGCTGTGTCAATCTATTGGCTGAGTGGTGCAGGCAGCATGAGCCCCCGACTTGATTGCCCTTTGGTTTCACTCCTATCCTGCTTTCTTCTAATCACATCTTTCTTACTGGTGTCTCACCTTGCCACATTGTATATATTTTGTAAGACACCTGAGAGAGTTTGGCCAAACTTATAGTTAGAAAGAACACATCCTCCCACAAGACCACCCTCATTTCTGACACCAACTGCAAGTTCCAGGGGTTCCCCAAACCACACTTAGTTTCAAAAATTTGCTAGAAGGACTTATAGAACACATTGAAAGCTTTCATACTCATAGCTATGGTTTATTACAGGGAAAGGATACAAATTAATATTGGTCATAGGAAGAAGTGCATTGGCCCAGGAAAAGTACAACTACATCCCCTCTCTGTGGAATCCTAGGTCAGTGTTACACTCCTGGCATCAGTGTGTGACAATACATAAAAAAAGCTCCCCAAGCCTTGACCCAGTTGTTGTTGGGATTTGATGACATGTGGCCTACATGGCAGACCTTTAGTCTCCACTTCCTCTGAAGGTTAAAAAGATACTGCATGGCTCAAAGTCCTCATCATAAATCACATTGTTAGACTGTCTGGCGGCCAAGTTTCCCAAGCACACAAGGACACTCCTATCAGTTATGACATTCCAAAGGCCTAAAAATCACCTCTCAGTAGCCAATGACAAAGGCCATACCTGTCTTTGGGTAAAGTGAATTCTTCACTATACAATATGCTAAATTCATCTTTCAAACAAGGTGAGGAGAAAGAAAGAAGGAATGATCTAACCAATCAAACTGAATCAGTCCAGACTGATCAGACTTCTAACTACTGCCCCTCATTGATGATAATGCTGCTGGGAGAGAGTTCAAGGCTGAGGGACTCCAGCCATTGAGCCCCCTGGTCCCTGAGTTGGCGGAGGGGGAGGTAAGTGAGGGGAGGAAAGAAATCTTTTGTGCCCTCTGAGACCAGGGAATGCATGACGATGCTGACAAGGTTGTGGCAGATTCAGTCTTATTCCACCTTCTGTTGTTAGATGAGAGATTCCCAAGCTGAGCAGGTAAGATGGACACATGTTCAATAGGAGGTGGGAGTCCTAGCAGAACCATTTGGGAAGGATGCTGAGTCAAGGTCATAGGTGGCATCCAGGATCCAGAGCCTTAGAGGCATTCTCACAAGTCTTCAGGCAGTACCTGAGCGAAACAGCAGCCATTTCTCCCATGTACCTCAAGGAGTCCTGGGAAGAGGAAGCTTTGCTTCCTGAAACACCTCCCATCTGTGAGGCTGCAGAGTGCCCTTTGTAGAGAGGTGGGATTTGATGTGATGGCCCACCTCAGCAACCAGGGGAGAAGAAAATGCAGTCAGCTGAGCAGTGGGGGCCAAGCTAATATTGCACAGCTTCCTAGAGGTCTCCTCAGCCCACCTGCACACAGCACTCCAGCCCAGGGCTCTGTCGGTTGATGTCTCTGTGTGCACCTCTGTTGGGTTCTCACCCTCCCTGCAAAATTTCTCTAACACACACTGTCTTAATTAACTCAGGCTGCCATAACAAAATACCACTGACTGGTTGGCTTAAACGGCAGAAATATATTTACTTATAGTTCTGGAGGCTAGAAGTCTGTGATCAAGTGTCAGCAAGGTAGGTTTCATTCTGAGCCCTCTTCTTTTGGCTTGCATGTGTCTCCCAACTCCATGTGTGCTCGTGTGACCTTTTCTTTTTCAGGCCTAGAGAGGGAGAGAGAGGGAGGGAAGCAAAGTGGAAGGGTGACCCATGGAGCTCTCTGGTGTCTCATCTTATAAGGGCACTAATCCTATCCTGGGGGCCCCACCCCCATGACTCATCTAACCCTAATTACCTCCCAAAGACCCCACCTCCAAATACCATCACACTGAAGGGTAGGACTTCAACATATAAATTTGGGGTGGAGAGACACAACATTCAGTCCCTAATGTGCACCCTATGGCCTGTCTGCAGGAGAGAAGCTGCCTATGTTTTAGTCCAAAAGCCAGATAGTTCAGATTTAGTGATACCCCAGAAAGTGGTTCTCTAGAGGGTCTGCAACATCTGTGATTATAAGGGGCCCATCTAACTGCTTATTTGCATGTGACTTGAGATTCCTTTCCCTCTACATATCTCCCTCCTCCAAGCTCCCATGCTCTGTGCTGTTTGGTGGGAGGTACATGGAGGAGTGAGGTGTGACCCCAGACAGCTTGTGGGGCTCAGAGCTAGTTGGGAGACAAGGTGTGCCATCCAGGGAGAGCATCTCAAGCAAGCTTCTCTCTCTGAAGACCCTGTTTTCGGCCTCACAGGTGTAGTTCCCAGCATCCTTCTCTGATGTCACCGGGAAGATGAGGGAGGCTGCTCCTCCAAGGGGAACCGAGCGGTTCCCAGGATCTCCCCATTGGGGTAGAATGAGTACAGGATGGGAGGGGAGCCCCTCTGGGCCACATAGAGGAGCTCTGCCATGTCCCCCACAGTGAGGCTGGGATACCTGGGGCTCAGAGTGAGCAGAGGACGGGGCACAGGATCTGGGGCAGCACCCAGGGTGGGAGGTCAGCTGGAGCATCCAGGCTCCTGGCTCCCTTAGGGATCCTTCCCCATACTCCCAGAGGGCCCCACTGCCTGATGCCCAGACCCCTCCATCTCCCACTTACCCCACACTCTGATCTCTAGTTGGCGGCTTTGTTTCTGGACCCTGCCATCCTCAGGGACCATCTCACACCAGTAAAGCCCAGAGTCTCCCTCTCTGGCAGCTGGAATGCAGACCTCTGGGTGGAGGTCCCTGTCCTTTAAGGTGTGGCCCTCCTTGTGGAAGGAGAAGAGGGGTGTGAGGTTGACATCTGGGGGTACAGCTCCATGTGGCATCTCAGGGTCAGTGGGCTCCCCTCACGGGGCTTGGAAGAGAGGCCTGCACTCAGCAGAGGAGACAGGAAGAGCTCTGGGGAGAGGCAGGCCCAGGGTTCAGGAGGGAAGTCCTGGAGAGTGAGGCCCCAGGAGGTTGAGGGGGACACTGTTATTGTACCCCAGGAGCACTGTGGTCTCTCATTCTACCCACTGACTCTGACATGACCCCCAGAGCCCCAGCCTCAGAATCCCAGAAGGCCAGAGCCGGAGGGCCATACAGGTCGTCTCGTCTCCAGAGGAGCAGGGTCTGGCCTAGTGTCTCTGTGGAAGGGGCATGGTGAGCAGCAGGGCTGATTCAGGGCTCTTTCCTCTTCTCCAGATGTGCCCTGGCTCCATATGTGCCCCACAGGGGGCAGGGCATGTGGAGAGCATCACTGGACATGTCAGGGTCCTGTGGATTGGCTCAGCATCAGGGCCAGCCAGAGGGCGGGGTGCTGCCCAGCGAGCTGCTGGCCTCTAGAGACCTTACTCCCCCCAACACCCCCAGCTGGTGACTCATTTGGACTTGAACCATGGCCGTTTCTGAGGCTTGTCTGCCCATTTGTGAGAAGTACCTCACCTCCCCAGTGCAGGTGTGCTGGCCGCTACTTCCTCATGGTTGCTGTCCCCATGAACAGAAGCTGGCTGTCCTTAGAGAAATGCAAGACTTTTCCATCTTTATAGAACTTCAAGTAGGACAGGGTTGCATTCTTCCTTCTGTGGCATCACAGAGTCAGGATGTCTCCTTCAAACATGGGGTCTGCCCAGGTTTGGAGGAACAGCCAGACTGTGAGACATGGCAACGGGGTCACCCTGAAGCAGGTCCCATCAGTCAAGTGTCTCCCTCTGTCCCAGCCTCGGGCCTCCCACTGGGTATGGAGTCCCCTGGACGGCTCTTTGCAGCTGGCACTGTCCCTCAGTTCTTTTTGCCAGGATAGGACAGGGCCAATGCTTTCCTTCCCCACTTCTCTCTTTCCTGTTCCCTTCCTCTTCTCCTTTATCGTTTCCCTTTCTTCTCTCTTTTCCTCTCTCTCTCACCCTACTATACTCTATATTGGGTGTTCCTCCTCCCTGACATGTTTAGTGCCAGCTAGGATCATTTCAACCACTTAGCTGCCTTATTCTTCCTGAAAAGATTCTCATTTTTCACTTTATATCCTGCCTTGGTCCAGGCTGACTCAATAGCCCTCATGTCCAGTGACAGCTCCCTGTCCGGATCCTGTGAGAATCAGGGAAGGGGGAGCCTAGGCTGGTTCCGTCCTATCTCCCTCCTCAGAGGCTCTCCCAGGCCCACACTCCATCATTGCCCCAAGCCAGTCTCCACTCCCAGCGGAGTACAAATGATGCTGAAAAGGTAGAATCTATACAAATTTACATATATTTTTTATAACAGCAAAAGAGTAAAAACAACTAAATGTTAATTAATAAGGGGCTGGTTAAATATAAATCCAGCCATATAATGAAATGTAATATATAGCCAAGAGAAAAAAGAGATAGATCTGTAAGTACCTATATGGAATTAGCCCAAGATAAAGTGTTAGTGGAAGAAAATTTGGGCTGGCCGAGTGGCGCATTGGTTAAGAGCTGGTTTGGGGATGCCAGCGGCCCTGGTTCAGATCCCACATATGAGGGCCAGTGACACTGCCCTCTACAGCTAACAACAGCTCCACCTGGAGCTGGGCTACGAGCCCCGGTGATGGTGTGGGCTGCAGCCCCTGCTTCAGTGGGCTGCCATAGGCTACAGTGAGTGGCCGGCAGCCAGCGTGAGTGGCTGGCAGCCAGTGTGAGCTGCCAATAGCCGCGGTGAGTGACCATCCAGAGGCCGGCGACCGATCTGCCTCATCCGGGAAGAGCGCAATGATGATACGAACAGTGAAGCAACGTCCTCCGCAACTAGGCAGAAGAACAAAAAGACAGCAACTTACCTGTTCCCCTTCCCCGATTCCCCAGCGCTGTTCCCCTCCCACAATTCCCCAATAAAATCTTTAAAAAAAAAAAAAAGAAAATTTAAAGCAACATGTGGAAATGTGTGCACAGCATACCTCCATTTGTGTATAAAAGATATACATGTATATATTTACACACATGTATTTGTTTGCACATGCACATGTATAAAAGTTTTAAAATATAGTGGGTAGGCTGGTTAATTCATGGGCTGGGATTGGGACGAAATGGTTTTCACAATGTGCTTCCTTTGTTCTTTTTTAAAAATGGAATGTTTTTATCACATTCACATGTATTTTTCAAAAAAAAAAAAACTAGATAAAACAAAAGATTCGAACCTTCTTCATTTGCCCCAGACATCCTTCAATAAACCCCTCTAAGTTACCTGAATATGGATCCATTCATGGCAACTGAAGGTCCTAAATAAACACTGAGTTTCTCAGTGCATAATGATAACAGTTAGAGGAAAGGAGTAGACTCTGGAATTGAGAGTCCAGGAGACTATAGCTCAGGCAAAAGAGCATGATTGGGCAAGAGGCCTGACAACTGACAGTTGGCTTGAATTTTGTTGATGGTGGAAGATAAAAGAGACACAAAGTGGCTGAGCCCATGTCCTTGGAGTTACATGTCAAGGTCCCAGATAGTGTTGGAAGACAGTTGAGGTTAGCAGATGCAGATGCAGTCCTAACTCAGAGACAAAAAGAAGGGTTTCTGCTAGAAGTTTGTGCTCTCTCCAGCTATGGGAAAGGTTCATTGTGTCCCTGTATGATGAACTCCCAGTAGAGCTGGTCACAGCATCCTTTAGCTACTGCTGGCAGGGCTAGGACTTCATTTGGTGAAGAGGCCTGAAGTAAATGAGAGTGAATGGCTAAGAAGGAAAATGCAGAATGAGTCTAAGCACAGATGTTTGTCACTGGGAAGGATAGGGAAGTCCAGTGACTTTGTAAGGTAGAAATTGACTTTGGTGTCAATTATTAGACAAAAGATAGATCTTTATACAGGGCAACAGGTTTGATGACGCAGATCTCAGCATGCGGAAAGGACTCCTAAACTCTCAGGAGCCTAGCTCCAACTTGAAGGAGGTAAATGGACAATTATAGTCACCTGGGAGACAGATGGTAGGCTGGTATCCAGACAGACCAGGAACTAAGAAGGGAGTCAGCCAAAGGTGTCTAAATTATATCTTATGAGACAGGTTCCTAGTACTGCTTTTTTAAAGTTTCCCTTTTGCTTTCCCTAGTCTTTAGTAAAAGACTTGTCTAAAGATTTCAGCCTATCAGCAGCATGTTGCAGGGGAAGCAGAGCTCCCCAAAGCTCAGCATGGTAGACATCAGCAGCGGTAAGCAAGGAGAGCTCCCAGAGAGAGTGAATTGCAAAAGCAGAGAGGACCTCGGGTCTGTGTGGTCCAGTGGACCCTCCCCACCAGGAGATCCTTGTTCTATGACCAACTTCAGTGGCTCTGAATTTTGCTGCTATCAAAGAAAGCAATAATTTCCTTGCAAAAATACAGACTGAGCAGTAACTAGCTCTCTCCCCTTGCAGGAAGTGGGGCTTCTCCTACTCCAAACCACCTTTTTCCAAACCCTACCCCAGAAAATACTTAATTTAACTGTGTGAAAATACAGATTGCTTTTGGTTTTGTGGGATAGGGGATTCATTTATGCTTATTTATCCTCAGGTGCTACATGATCTCTATATGTGATTAAATGTGTCTCATCAATTCTGTCAGTATTATTTCCTTCTAACTTTCATTTGGTCATGTTCGGTTTTTTGAGTTTGAGGCTCACTTAGCATGGCCATCGGTAGAAAATCTTGCAAACCTGGTGTGGGTAGGGAAGGAGTTTCTAGAAGGTTACCTAGACAGTATAGTTTAAGAAGCCACTCTAAGGCCGGCCGAATGGCTCAGTTGGTTAAGTTGGCTTGGGAGTGTGAGCTCTGAGCAGCAGGGCCACAGGTTCAGTTCCCACATGGGTCAGTGATGCTGCGCTCTCTACAGCTAAGATTGTGAACAGCTTGACCTGGAGCTCAGCTGCCGTGAGTGGCCAGTGACGGAGTAGGCTGCAGCCCCTCCTGCAGTGGGCTGCCATGAGCCACCGTGAGCTGCTGTGAGTGGCTGTCTAATGACCAGCAACAGACTGCCTCAGCTGGGAAGAGAGCAATTATCGTAATACCAACAAGGGCCAGTGAAGCCGTGTCCTCCACAACTAGACTGAAGAACAAAAGAACAGCAACTTGTTTGTTCCCCTTCCCCAACTCCTCAATAGGGTCTTAGGAAAAAAACAAACAAAAAAGAAGCCACTCTCAATCACATTTCCCTGCCCACCCTCCCCGCCACCTCCTTACATGAAATTCTACTGATTTCTTTTTAGTTGTCACTGCCTTTCCCAAGTTCTTCTTTTAATATGCAAATACTTCTAGGAAGATGAAACCACAACATATCTCTGTTTAGAAACTGTTCTAATGTTTGTAAATGTTCAGGAAAAAAATGTAAATCTCCTTGGGTAAAGCAGGCTTACTTGAAGCTATGAGCTCATTTTGGTAAACGTGCAAGCTTAAGTGTGTAAAGCAAAGGGATTTAAATCAATCTAAACTTCAAAGGGCAGGAGTTAAGAGTCAAAGTATAGTAGCCAAAAAATATTTTCTTGACTGGAAGAGGCTCTCCTGGGACTCTTTACCATGAATGACCTAAAGAAAATAATATAAGGCAATCTTTTTCTATTTCTATTCAACTCAACAAAGATCTGTTTAATTCTACTAAATGTAAGGTACTGTGCTAAGTGAAACTAGGACCCCAAAATTGCATACAGCAGTCTTCATTCCCAGGCAATCTAGCCATGTGGTAAAAACATATATGGAAACACAAAGCAAAGGGTCAGAATACCAGGACAGTTCAAAGAAGGGAGATAGCCCACCCAGATGGAGTGCTCAACTGGTATTGAGAAGGGATTTGGAGACAGTTATAAGAGAAATAAATTGTATACGAAGGAACTGGAATGAACAAAGTCACAGAGATAGGAATAGGAAATATCAGATGATCAGGTCTGAATGGAGCATAAAGTAGGAGTGGGGAGTTAGTGGAAAACAAGGGTGGGAGGGAAGATTGGCATCCTCTGCGCAAGATCAAGGCAAAGGAAGTTTAGGGCTAATCAACAACATGTGTCTTCTGTTGTTTTCCATTTCTTCTGCTGCTGAGAGCTCATCCCTAACCAACCACTAGAGCAGGGGTCGGCAAACTTTTGAGACTGAATAGCCACCAGGAGTCAGCAAGCTGTGGCTCGCGAGCCACATGCAGCCCTTTGGATACGTATGTGTGGCTTTGAAGTAAAATTGAAAATGAAAATAAAACTTGCATAGTTTCATTTATAAAAATTATTTTTTTAAAGATTTTATTGGGGAATTGGGAAAAGGGAACAGTGTTGGGGAATTGGGGAACAGCCAAGTTGTTGTCCTTCAGTCTTAAATTGTGGAGGGTGCAGCTAGCTCAGCTCCAACTCCAGTTGCCATCCAGCCACCTGTCGGCAGCTCGCAGCCTCTCAACTTAAGATGCCATGTTCAATCTTAGTTGTGGGTGGGAGTAGCCCACCATCCCATGCAGGAGTCAAATTGGCAACCTTATTGTTAGGAGCACGTGCTCTAACCACTGGGAAATTCTGTCACCTGTTGGCAGCTCAGTGGCTGCTCAACTCGGGCGCAGCTCACTGGCCCATGTGGGATTTGAACTGGCAACGCTGTTGCTCAGAACTCAAGTTCTTAACCAACTGAGCCACTTGGCCAGCCCCTATAAAATTTTTAAAGGATATTATTCACATAATGGTGATTATGTAAAAAAAATATATTTATGGCACTTGAATAATTTTCAAATTGTTCTGAGGGCCAGGATTGGCTCTTTCAGGGGTCGGCAAACTGTTGAGACGGAACGTACCCAAAGAGCCACATGTGGCTCGCGAGCTGCAGTTTGTTGACCCCTGCACTAGAGCAATGATTCCTAGGCACAGCTCCAGATGGGCTTCTGGAGCATAGCATCTTCCCACAATGAGCTGAGCCCTTGGTTCTACTCTTAATCAAAAAGACTCACCTTCTGGGCTGGCCAAGTGGCATAGTGGTTAAGAGCTGGCTTGGGACGCCAGCGGCCCCCTTCCTCCTTTGGCCACTCTTCCCAGCCTCTTTCCATTTTCCATATCCCTAACCCCTTCCACCAGCCTTGGTATCTCTTGTTTTGTTTTGTGTTTTTTTCTATCTCGTGACTACCTTTGTTCTCTCTTGAAAGTGACTGGCAATAGAAAGGTACCAAACCACATTGCCCAAGTGCCCGCCTGCTTCCTCCTTGATGGACAATAGACACTCCTGGGGATTAAGTTCTAATCCTCAGATTAGCCCTATTTGACAGCTCAGCCTATTTAATATGTGTACTTCTAACTCTCCAAGTCTTCTTATGTCTTCCTCCATTACTCTGTGTCCATGGCTTTTAAACCCATCTGATTTTCCTTTTCCTTATCAGATGGCAGGAGCAAAAATCCCAGGAAGGAACACCAACACATAATCCAAAGGAGTAGGGCCTCTTGCGGGGTAAGACGGTTAGCAGAGGCAGGATACTGCTTACCCTCAATTGTGGTCTGAACTGTGTCCCCTCCCTGCAAATTCATATGTTGAAGCCCTGAATCCCAGTACTTCAGACTGGAGATAGGACATTTAAATAGGTAATTAAGTTAAAATGAGGCTGTTAGGGTGGGGCCTACTCCAATATAACTAGTATCCTTATAAGAAGAGGAGATTAAGACACCAGGGGTGCTTATGCACAGACAGACAACGCTGGGAAGAGACAGCAAATGGATGACCATCAGCAAGGCAAGGAGAGAGGGTGCAGAGGATATCAACTCTGGTCTTAATGTTCTGGCCTCCAGAATTATGAGAAAATAAATGTCTATTGTTTAAGCCACCCAGTCTGTGGTGTTTTGTTATGGCAGCCCTGGCAGACTAATACATCTTCCCAAGGCCGTGCTGGAATATATGAACTCGGATAGAAGTTTTTGATATTATAAGTGCCTACCAAATACATGGCTTCTTCAGAAGAAATCAATTTTGTCTTGATACTCCAGCAAAATTTGCCATTCCTTGAGTTTTATGGTCTTGCTACCTCGGACATAACTTAGATTTATGAGAGAGAGCCATATCATAGAGTGCTGTTTCCCAATTAGATGCTCTCTTGAGAAACTTTGAATATGAAGCAGAGAGTAAAAGAGCAGTGAAAGCAAAAGTAACAGAAACAGAAGGAGAAGTACAGACACAAGAGAGAGTGACGCTGAGCAACAAAAATGCCTATCTGTCTGGCAGGCATCCACTTTGGAGGGAACCACCACTGCTTGGCCAGCCAGCGTCACTGCCAACTAACTCCCACTCTTCTGTGAGTCCTGGCTACCAGACAGTTGAGACAGTTTCCTTACTTGTCCTGTATCCTTAAAATAATTCCTCATTATTCAAGCTCTTCTAAGCCCGAGCCTATCTCTTTTTCTTGCAATCTGAAAGAAACTACCTACTACAATAGTGTATTAGTTTTCCAGGGCTTCTGTAACAAAGTGCAACAGATTGGGGGCTTAAAACAACAGATTTTTTTTTTTTTCTCACAGTCCTGAAAACTAGAAGTCCATGATAAAGGCGTCGGCCGATTTGGTTCCTCTCAGTGCCATGTGGGAAGGATCTAGTCCAGGTCTCTCTCCTTGGCTGTCTTTTCCCCATGTCTTCCTTCTGTGTGTCTGTGTCCAAATTTCCTTTTCTATCTTTTTTTTTTTTAAGGGCAGTGTCACTGGCCCTCATATGTGGGGCTGCTGGCTTCCCAAGCCAGTGCTTAACTACCGTGCCACTCTACAGGCCCCAATTTCCTTTTCTTATAAACACACCAGTCACATTGCATTAAGACCACCCTAATGACCCAATTTGGTGAAGTTACTTATTTAAAGATCCCATATTCAAATATGGTCACACTCTGAGATGCTGGGGGTTAGGACTTCAACATATAAATTTGGGTGGGGTGGGTACAATTCAACCCATAGCAAAAGCCATAACATTTTCCAGCAGGCCTCCAAGCCAGGCAGCTTTCCTCACTAGGTAAGCTGTCATTCTGGTGTGATGGCCCTGCTCACCAACAAAGCTGGAACTGAGGCCTGATGTTACTGCTTTTCCAGAGAAGAACACGAATATCTCCACCAACCTCCAAACCACTAGCACCAACTAAAGTATGATAGATCTGTGTATACTGATATAAAAAGATCTCAAGGACATTTATTAAGTGAAAAAACAAGTTGGGGCCGGCTGAGTGGCTCAGTTGGTTAGAGTTGGCTTGGGAACTCGAGCTCTGAGCAGCAGGGCCGCAGGTTTGGTTCCCACATGGGCCTGTGACGCTGTAGCTCTACAGCTAAGATGATGAACAGCAGCTCGACCTGGAGCTGGGCTGCCATGAGTGGCCAGCGATGGAGTAGGCTGCAGTGCGGCTGCAGTGGACTGCCATGAGCTACCTTGAGTGGCCAGCAGCCAGCGTCAATGGCCGGCAGCTGGCAAGAACTGCAGTGAGCTGCCATAAGCGGCCGTCCAATGGCTGGCGACCGACTGCCTCAGCTGGGAAGACCGCAATGATCATACTACCAACATGGGCCAGTGAAGTGACATCCTCCACAACTAGACTGAAGAACAAAAGGACAGCAACTTGTCTGTTCCCCTCCCCCAATTCCCCAACGCTGTTCCCCTCCCCCAATTCCCCAATAAAATCTTCACCAAAAAAAAGTTAGAAAACAATCTGTTTGGCATAAGCACATCATGCTCAAAGAATAAACCTATATATTTTATACATTTATATAAAATAATATAACTACACAGAGAATAAACCAGATGATCAGAAAACAGTGGGGAAGGGCATGCCATTTTGTTCAGGCTATATTGGGAGGGGAAAGGTGAGGCGAGGCAACAAGTTTGGAAGAAAGTATTTTAATGATGAAGTATCCCTGAGCATACTGGTAAACAGGGGAAGGATGGGAGATACCGAATAATTGATAGGACAGGACCCTTAAGTAGGTGGAAAGCAGAAACTGGTCAAGCAATGTGAGAAGAGTAAAGGAAAAGAAAAACAGAAATTGGACATGCAGAAAAGTCCTCAGGAATAAGAAAGAAAAGTGGAAAGACTCTAATAAAATGGCCTCAGCCTCAGAACAATAAGAGATGAGATAATTTACTGTTGTGGGCTGTATTGTCTCTCCCAAATCCATACATTGAAGTCCTAACCCCAGGACCTCAGAATGCGGCTGTATTTGGAGATGGGATCTTTAAAAAGGTAATTAAGCTAAAATGAAGTGCAATATGGCTGGTGTCCTTATAAGAAGAGATTAGGTCACAGATACACAGGGGGAAGACCACGTGAGGACACAAAGGAAATGCGGCCATCTACAAGCCACGGAGAGAGTCCTCAAGAGAAACCAATCCTTGATCTTGGACTTCTAGCTTCCAGAACTGTGAAAAAATAAATCATCTGTTTAAGCTCCCAGCCTGTAGTATTAATTATGGCGACTCAAGCTGACTAAGACAGCTACCAAGCTTGTGGTGTGCTCAGGAAGAATGGAGGATGGGGGACTGCAACCACACCCACAGGGAGAATAGCTTCCAGGAGGCTGGCAGAAAGCAGCCTTCCCAGCCCAGGGGTGCTGATGCGGTAACCCATCTTTCATTTCTCTTTGCCATTCCCCAGTTACTGCCTTAGTTCATACTGGGCTGCTACAGTCATCTCCATGCTGGCTGGAAAGCGTGCAAGAAGCCTAGTTGGTTGACAGCCCCTAGCCACTGCACCACTAGATCTGCAGTGTCCCCAAGTGGCTCCCAGCCAGTGACTTACAGAGGGTACCAGAGATAGGCCGTTTGTGCCTGACATGGAACACTGCTCAGAGGCACCCCATCAGCCCTGGGACACCCCATAGGCCTGGATGAGATTTCTCAGAGCTAGAGCTACACTGTGGTCAGAGGCTCCTCATACCCACGCTTCCCTCAGTCCCGCTCTCCTTTCACAGGTGTCATACCTGCATTATGTAAGGTTTGAAGGTTCTCCCAGACGACTGCTGCTTCTCCTCTTTATCCATCACATGTGCAGGGATTCCCCCGTGACTCTTACATGTCAACTTTGGTCTTGGTCTCTGCTTTTCTTAACTGACCTCAACTGTCCCCAGTCTCCCTGCCCTTAATCCATCCTCCACACTGTTAGAATCCTCCTTCTTCTCAAATTCAAATCTTGTCACGCTTCTGCTTTTATTCTTTCCAAGATGTCTGGTCCCTTACAAGATAAAATAAAAAGACTTAAGTTTCCTCTAATTCAGCCTGTGCTCTGCTGTGATTCTCACTCCCCTGCCCACTCCTGACAGCTATGCAGAATTATCTGCTCTTCTCTAAACTCCAGTGCTATCACATCAAGGTCTGTGGCCCTATAATTTCTTCTTCCTGGAACACTCTTCTCCACTTCCCAGGACTCCCCACTGTAAGGGGTCCCCAAGGGCACAGGGAACAAAACCACCCCCGCTACCCTGCTGAAAAGCTGCCAGACATCCTCTTTTGTAAAAATAGCGCACATCTGACCACAGGTTTCCTGATAGAAATGGGACGTAGCAGAGCTGTAAAGGTCCACGGAAAATTTCTGCAGCAGTACCCCTTCTGCAATTATAACAACTCATGTATACTTCCCCCATCTGTTAGCATTACCTGTTCTGCGATTATAACTGCTCATGGAAGCTTGCAGTTACTTCCCCTATCCCTTACCCTATAAACCGCCCCCTGCAGACACCTGCAGGCGGCTGATGCCAGTTTTAGGTTCAGCCCAGACAGGCAAATAAAGCTGCTTGGTTTGGACATGTGCCTCAGACTTTGACTCCTCGGCGAACCTTTCACCCACCCCATCCCACCACACACACACACACACACGCACGCGCGCACACACACACACACACACACACACACTTTTCCTAGTGATCTTTGAATTCTTATTAAGACTACTTCAAATGTCCCCTTCTCTGTAAAGGTTTCCTGGGCACAACTAAGCACAGGAAATCATGCCTCTTTGTGCTGTTTTTGTACCCAATACTAACATCTCTTATGGAATTTTTCAAACTGTCCTGCAATCCTTTGTCTCTTAGAGGAAATTTTTAAGGCAGAATAAAGACATCTCTTAACACTAGCACAATTCCTAGCACAGAGTAGGTGCCCAAACTTTGTGTACTATTAAGTATATCTGTACACACACACACACACGAAATATAACATTAAAGTTCCAGTTCATATCCCAGTGTCTTGGTCAGTCCCTGGACAGGCTCTTCCTTTACTGACTTGCCCTCCTGCCCAATGTGTGACCCCACCCCAGACATACCATCACAGGTCTGTGATTCCTCATCCTTCAGGTGGAGTGAGGCACAGATGGCAAGTGTGTATTTGAGGAGCTATGGACTGAAATATTACAACAACTGAATATGTGCTGGGAGTCAGAGTTGAACAGAGAATGTCTCCCTTTCCTATAGAAGGAGTCCTTAGGTTGCCAGGAAAAGCAAGAGATCAGATCTCCCTAAGAGAGGTTTTCTGGCTGCCTCTTTTTCTTTTTCCCCATAATTTATTCAAGTAGGTTTCTATTACTTGCAACTAAAGGCCTTTAGTGAATTAACTTGTAAGATCATTGTTAGGAAGGAAATGACTTGCTTGAGAGGTCAAGCTTTGGTTGAAAATCAATGTTGGTTTGGACACAATAGAGCAGAGTAGTGGTAGGGCAGGAGTGGGGTGACAAGTTAGATGACCTTTCAAGTCCCTTCTAAGAGATCAGAGGTGTCTCCTCTGGTCAGTGGTTTTGGCCAGTTTTACCCAAAATGAGAAGCAAAAAGTAGGAAGAAGGGCTCCTCACAAATCTCCAGCCCTCTCAGAGGAAGAGACACACATAAATCCCAGCAGAGTCATTTACAGCAGTAAGTGACCAGAGCAGAGGAAGAACAGAGATGCCAGGAGGAGCAAGGCTACGCTTCTCCCAGCAGCAGCCAGTGCTTCAGATTTGATGGAGCAAAGGAGATAGGTCTTTTCTACGAGCAGGGTGAGCTGACTACACAGACAGTGAGAAGAGGAAGTGGAAAAACTGTGGTTTCTCTACATAATTATGAAAATAAAGTCACCCTCTGTGTGGGCTGAATAATGTCCCCCTAAGATGTCCATACCCTAATCCCAGAACCTGTGAATATTACATTATATGGCAAAAGAGACTTGCAGATGTGATTAAATTAAGGATGTTGAGATGGGGAGATTATTCTGGATTAATCCAGGTGGGCCTGTTATAACCGCTAAGATCCTTATAAAAGGGACTCAGGAGAAGTCAGTATCAGAAGAAATCCAGGTGATGATGGACGCAGAGGAAGCAGGATCAAAGACAGAAGACGCTCCATCATGGCTTTTTAAAGGTGGAGAAAGAAGGCCGGAAAACAAGGGATACGCATTCCTCAGTAGATAGCAAGTACCTTGGAGTATTGCTATGAGGATTAAGTGATTTAATACATGTGATAGTAGTTGTGCAGTAAATGCTCACTATTATAATTATTCCTGTAGCTCTTAGAGCTGCACTATCCAATATGGTAGCCACATGTAATTACTGAGCATTTGAAATGTGGTCAGTCTGAATTTAGGTATGCCACAAGTGTGAAATGCACCCAAATTTCAAAGACTTAGTGCAAAACTTAACAGAATTAAAATAGCTCAGTACTTTCAATATTGACTATACATTGAAATCGTAATATTTAAGATATAGTCAGTAAATAAAATATATTATTAAAATTAATATATTTCACCTGTTTCCTTTTTACCTTTATATTATTATTACATTACAGTGGCTATTAGAAATTTTAAATTTCTGTATGTGGCTCACATTATATTTCTATTTGACAGTACTCTCTGAGTGTCTGAACCTTGCTGAATGAAATGGTATAGAGACAAAGACTGCACATTCAGGAAAAGTCGTTGCTATACACTGACTTCTTTACAATTGCCCCTGGCACTCATCTGCTCCCTCTGGTCTGTACTTCTGTAATGTTGACCAAGGGATAGTCCTAGGAGCACCATTAATTCTTGACTGCCAGGTACAGCTAAACCAAGAGAGTAAGTTCACTTGGCCTCAGGCATAGTGTGGGTCCCTCCCCCAGGGCAGATGGAAGTAACTGCCACTTACTCTTTGAGTCATCCAATGAGCTGAGAGCACCATCTTCCTGTGTGTGGCTCAATGGGCACCTGTACCCTCCACATTGTAGACTATTCTTTTAATCCCTACCATCTGCTACAAAATGTTTACTCAACAGTCTGCCAAGTGCCTGAAATTCTACCATTTGAGTGATTCTTTTGAACAGAAAATTTAACTGTGTCTAGAACCTGTGCATGGGTCTTACAACCCTTAATCCTTAGGCGGGGTCAAGAACTCACCTTGGGCCTGCCGAGTGGAGCATTGGTTAAGAGCTGGCTTGGGATGCCAGCGGCCCCAGTTTGGATCCCACATATGAGGGCCAGTGACACTGCCCTTGGCAGCTAACAACAGCTCCACCTGGAGCTGGGCTGTGAGCCCCTGCAATGGTGTAGGCTGCAGCCCCTGCTGCAGTGGGCTGCCATAGGCTACAGTGAGTGGCCAGCAGCCAGAGTGAACTGCCAAGAGCCACTGTGAGTGGCCGTCCAGAGGCCGGCGACCGATCTGCCTCATCCGGGAAGAGCACAATGACGATACCCACATGGGCCAGTGAAGCAATGTCCTCCACAACTAGACTGAAGAACAAAAGGACAGCAACTTGTCTGTTCCCCTTCCCATATTCCCCAATGCTGTTCCCCTCCCCCAATTCCCCAATAAAATCTTTAAAAAGAAAAAAAAAAAGAACTCATCTTACTTTCCCTTCTCCTCTGGCCCTGCCCTGACCAGTCACTCTCACCCCAAGAGTGGCCCTAACCAGAAAAGTCCTCCCAGCCCCCTTCTCCAATTGTCCCTAAAGACATGCACACACAGTTGGCCCCACACTATGGTTACAGTGATACTAACGATTAAGGACAACCAAATCATTAGCTTGGTACAAAAGTAATTGCGGTTTTGGACCATGAATTTTAAATCATTCACATCTTTATTAATCAAAATAGGAACCACGACAATCAACACATTTTTGCCAGTGAGAAATAAGTTGGTTTATTCCTGTAGCGTAAAAATCCATGCTTCGGGACTTGACGAACTCTTGGAAAACATTTTCTGCATCCTGCTGGTTGTGGAAGTGTTTTCCCTGCAAAAAGTTATTGAGATGCTTAAAGGAAATGGTAGTTGGGTGGCAAGAGGTCAGTTGAATATGATGGATGAGGCCAAACTTCGTAGCCCAATTCATTCAACTTTTGAAGCATTAGTTGTGCAATGTGCAGTCGGGCATTGTCGTGGAGAAAAATTGAGCCCTTTCTGTTGATGAATGCCAGCTGCAGGCGTTGCAGTTTTTGGTGCATCTCATCGATTTGCTGAGCATACTTCTCAGATGTAATGGTTTCACTGGGATTCAGAAAGCTATAGTGGATCAGACCAGCAACAGACCACCAAACAGTGACCATGACCTTTTCTTGGTGCAAGTTTGGCTTTGGGAAGTGCTTTGGAGCTTCTTCTGGGACCAACCACTGAGCTGATCATCGCCAGTTATGATATACAATCCACTTTTTGTCGAATGTCACAATCCAATTGAGAAATGGTTCGTTGTTGTTGCATAGAATAAGAGAAGACGACACTTCAAAACAACGATTTTTTTGATTTGCGGTCAGCTCATGAGGCACCCACGTAGCGAGCTTTTTCACTTTTCCAATTTGCTTCAAATGCCAAATGACCATAGAATGATCGATGTTGAGCTCTTTGGCAACTACTCGTGTAGGTGTAAGAGGATTAGCTTCAGCGATTGCTCTCAATTGGTCATTGTCAACTTCCGATGGCCGGCCACTATGCTCGTCATCTTCAAGGCTCATATCTCCTTTGCAAAACCTCTTTGAACCACCACTGTACTATATGTTCGGTAGCAGTTCCTGGCCCAAATGCGTTGTTGATGTTGTGAGTTGTCTCTGCTGCTTTACGGCACATTTTCAACTTGAATAAGAAAATCGCTCAAATTTGTTTTTTGTCTAACATCATTTCCAGAGTCTAAAATACATATAAAATAAACAGCAAGTAATAAATCATTAGCAAAAAAAAAACACATAAAGCAAGAAATGCACATTAAAATGATGCATAACATAACCATATTTATTTAAAAATGTATTGCAATTATCAAAGGCAAATTTCAACAATGCAAAAACTGCAATTACAAAGCTTGGAAGGCTGCATGGGCTCCAGAATCTCATTCAGGTCTCACAACCAGCCCCTGATTAGGGAACTGAAGTGGACTTCAGCCACTGCCCTATTCCTGAGGGCGGAGCTCCTCAACACATACCTGCTGGTGAAGGGCACTGGAACTCTTCCCCATTCCCCACCTTGTGGGCCTGAAAAGGCCTCCTGACCGAGTGATGTGCTTGCATCTCATGGACTTTCTGCCCCTACCCCTGGACACACCTCACAACCCCCCATTAAAATCTGTTTCTAATTAAACATAGAATTACAATCGACCCAGAAATTCTGCTTCTGCATCTATACCAAAAGTAATTGAGAGCAAGGACTCAAACCATGTACATAGCTGCGGGGGACCAGCCTCCGCTGACCAGGGTTCGAGAAGGTGGACACGGCTTAGGTGATAAAATAAAGACAGAAACGAGTTAACAGTAAAGACAGAAAATGGAGGAAGAGCTCTCCGGTTTATTTCTCACAGGCTTTATATACAGTTTTTAGGTAGGGGGTACGTGCAAGGGTACATGTAGGAAAAATATGCATTACCTCAGTAGATCATTAACTGTTTACCAATAGTCTAAAGGTCAGTGAAACCTTGGTTAGTTTCTTAAGCCGTTTTCTTCCATTAACCCAGATAGCCATCTTTCTTTTGTGTCCCAAGGATCCGGCCATCCTCACCACATTCCTTAGTAAATAGTAAGCATCCTCCAGGTGCAGCAAGGAAACAATAGGAGCAGATAGACAAGTTTATGATTCACCAAGCCCACTAAAGCCAGCCTGCATGCCCCTCAATATTGGGGACCATGGCCCTCAACACATAGCATGTTCACTGCAGCCTTATTCACAACAGCCAAAAGGTGGAAGCAACCCAAGTGTCCATCAAGGGATGAATGGATAAACAAAATGTGGTATATACATACAACAGGATATTATTCAATCTTTTAAGAAGTAAAGAAATTCCAACATGCTACAACATGAATGAACCTAGAGGACTAAAATGGTTATAAAACCAATTCTGATGTGGTAGTGAGAGGGTTGTTCCTCACATCGCCAAACAATTCTGGGTGTCCTACAATTCAACTCAATTCCGACACCATCTACCTGGAGATAGCGTCGATTCCACAAGTTAAGGGTTCAGTCCTACAAGACTGACCCCCCACTTCAGATACCAGTCGGAAGCCCAGGTTGTCACCTGTACTTCTGACTAACTGGCTATAGATGGGAAGTTCCAATGACCTACCTCCTTAGGTTTGATTAATTTGCAAGGGTGGCTCACACAACTCAGAAAAACACTTTACTTGCTAGATCACCAGTTTATTACAAAAGGATATAACTCAGGAACAGCCAGATGGAAGAGATGCATAGGGCAAGGTATGAGGAAAAGGCATGGAACTTCAATGCTCTCTGCAAGCATGCCTCTCCCTGCATTTCCATATGCTCCCCAGCCTAGAACATTTCTGAGCCCTGTCCTTTTGGGTTTTTATGGATTGGCTCCACTGGCAACCAGGCCCCATTCTTAGGTGGGGTTCAAAAGTCACCTCATTAACATGAACAACAACTTTATCACTCTTATCATTTAGGAAATTCCAAGGTTTTTAGGAGCGCTGTGCTGGACATAGAGATAAAGATCAAATATACAAGGTCAGACAATTAAGTTCACGAACTCATCCTAGAAAAAGTGCTACATACCTCATTGCTGAATATCACTACGTTCACCTTAGCTATGCACCTATGCCAGTGCCTAGTCTACACTTCAAAGCTATTTTGGAACTCTTTTTCTGGAATGGCAATCAGAGCTGTCATCGTATTACCCTTGATGTCCTGAATGTCATCAAAATGCCTTCCTTTCAATGTTTCCTTTATCTTTTCCTTTTATCATTGGGGGCCAGATCAGGTGAATAGAGAGGGTGTTCCAATACAGTTATCTGTTTATTGGGCTAAAAACTCCCTCACAGACAGTGTCATGTGAGTTGGTGCATTGTTGTCATGCAAGAGCCATGAATTGTTGGCGAAAAATTCAGGTCGTCAAACTTTTTCACACAGCCTTTTCTGCACTTCCAAATAGTAAACTTGGTTAACTGTTTGTCCAGTTGGTACAAATTCATAATGAATAATCCTTTGGATATTAAAAAAAAAGTTAGCAACATTATTGCAACAAGCTCGTGAACTTAATTGTCAGACTTCTGTATATTTATTATAAATCATAATATCACAAGGACATTATGCTAAGTGAAATCAGTCAGTCACAAAAGGACAACTATTTTATGATTCCACATATGTGGTACCTAGGATAGTCAATTTCATAGAGAATTAGATCAGAGGTTACCAGGAGATTGGGGAGGGGGTAATGGGAAGTTATTATTTAACGGGTACAAAGCTTTAGTTTGGGATGATAAAAAAGTTCTGGAGATGGATGGTGGGGATGGTTGTACAACAGTATGAATATGCTTAATGCCACAGAATTATACACTTAAAAATGGTTAAAGTGATCAATTTTATGTTGTGGATATTTTATCACAATTTTAGAAAGAAAAAAATAAAGTATTCCTCCTGGTAGGTAGGTCCAGCAAAGTCGTTTCATGCCAGGAACAGTTCAGGCCCAGTCTTCAGCTTCTCTCAGCATTCCCAGGAAGAACCTGTGACTATACCTCAGAGGTACCCACATTGGCCAGGAGACACTCATTCCTCACAGATCTGAGCTCAGCTCTGCTGGCTCTTCCTTGATAAGCAGAAGTAGCTAGAGTGAGACTTTACTCAGAAGTTAAGAACCAGATGTGGGTAGCCTCTTCTCCAAGCTCATAGGTCCTGGTAACCTTGACCTCATCCCTCATCCCCTAGCCATGGAGAGGGTAGCTGCTTCCTGTACTGTATTCTCTTTGTTACCTCAATATTCCCTTTTTTTTTTTTTTTGGCCTTTTTAGGCCTCCAGTAACTATTTAACCAATTTTCTACATTAAATTTTTTTTTAATTTTTTTATTGGGTAACAGTGTGTTTTTTCCAGAACCCATCAGCTCCAAGTCAAGTTGTTGTCCTTCAAATCTAGTTGTGGAGGGCACAGCTCAGCTCTAAGTCCAGTTGCTGTTTTCAATCTAGTTGGGGGGGTGGTGGCGGGGTGGCGGGTGGCTCAGCCCACTATACCATGTGGGAATCAAACTGGCGACCTTGTTGTTAAGAGCGCATTGCTCTAACCAACTGAGCGACCCAGCTGCCCCCTACATTAAATTTTTTTATTATTATTATTTATTTATTTATTTTTTTTAGGGCAGTGTCACTGGCTCTCATATGTGGGAGCTGAACCGGGGCTGCTGGCTTCCCAGGCCAGTGCTTAACCACTGCGCCACTCGGCCGGCCCAAATATTTTTTTAGACTACCTAGTATGGTTGCTGTTTTTCTGGCTGGGCCCTGAGTGCTTTGGGATTAAGGTCTGTGGTAGACCCTTAGGGTGACCGTCATGACTCCTGCCCTCTGGTAACTAGGCCCTGTATAATCCCCTCCCTTTGAGTGTGAACAGAGCTGGTGACTCACTTCCAACCCTTAGAATGTGGAAAAGGTGGAGGAATTTTGCAGCGATAACTAAGGTCCCAGAGCAGTTGCATTAATAAAAAGGGCGATAATCTGTGGTGGGTCTGACTTAATCAGGTGAAAGCCCTTCAGGGAGAGACTAAACCCTTTCTGAGACCAAACATTCTCCCTGCTGACTTGATGAAGTAAGAGGCTCTTAAGGAAGCCCACATGGCAAAGAACTGAGAACCGCCTCTAGGACCCGAGAACAGCCTGCAGCTGACATTGATAAAAAAAACTGGGGCCTTCAGCCCTACTTTCACAAAGAAATGGGTTCCTTGGCTAACAAGGAATTTCCCCCTACTTGAACTTTCAGATGAAAATGCAGCCCAGTTGACACCTGGATGGCAGTCACAGGAGATCCTGAGCAGAGCACTCTGCTAGATCATGCAGAACTCCTGACCCATGGAAACTGGGTTCAGCTGCTAAATGTGTGGCAATTTGTTAGGCAGCAATAGAAAACTCATCCAACGTCTGCAGACTTTGTGGGAGGCAAATTAAACATAGTGTTACAATTAACCATGAAAATCCTTTAGGAAAGCTGACAATGACAGCTAGGTTTTTCTTCTAGACTGGAATTTATGATATCAGTGTATCATAAGCCATAAGAAGTAGGTGGCTTTCCTTTAGGGACCATGTGGTTCAAAAATGCATGAGTTTTTAAACCTTAGGATCACACTCAGCATACCAAGATATTCATACAAAAAACCCTGAGATTTATAAAGAAAGAAGGGGATCTGCATCTCCCCTAGCCCTCATTCTGGGGTGTGTATTTAAGACAGGTTAGTTGTATAATATCAGGCAATTAAGAATTCCCTGGTAGACTGAGCAAAGATAAGAGAAAACAAAAACAAAAACAAAAACTGGTCATTCCTTAAACTAGCCATTCCTTTCAAAATTATAGGGTAACTCCCTCGTACTGCAACAGAAACATCAGCCATGCCCCAGAGCAACAAAAACATTTTGGAGGACTTACGAAAGGCCTTCCCAAGGCTAAGCAACAGAACAAATCTGATAAAACACCTTAACAACAAACATTACTATTCCAGCATTCCCCCTTCCAAGCAGAAAGAAAAGTATAAAACTCAAGCCTTTTATCCTAGCTAGTGGCCATCCCATTTTCCGGGTACCCCCTCCTGATCAGGAGCTGTAATCTTTCTCTTGCTTTAATAAAACTATCCTCTGCTGCAAACTCTACCTCTCTGGTCCGTGTCTCCATTCTTCAGCTTCACGAGACTACGATCCCAGCACAAGAAATATCCTACATCATATTCACTGAATGGAATTGCAGGTGGCAATTCCCTCACTATTTCAACCACTCTCTTGCTCAATATAGAGCTGGATTTACTTAAGTTAAATAAGTATATAATGTATTTCTCCTTTATTTGACTTTTTCTCTTTGCATTTTTAAATTAATAAAACACAGGATAAAGTTTAGAGAAACTTCTTTTATAAATTAAGACATCTAGTTTAGCCAAAACTATGTGGATTCCTCCAATAACCCATTAATGAGAGAATGCAAGCAGTCTCTCAGGAGGGAGCTGCAGCAGAGTGTTAACAGGAATGTTTCTTTTGGTCTCTGGGTAAGATGACACAACAGGGGCTGAGGACAGATCCTTCACTCAGCTCAGAAATGACGATTCGTAAAAAGTGAAAACAGCACGTCTGTCACAAAAACGATATGTAACTTGGAATTAGGCAAAAGAGAGATTTCTAAGTGTTCTTTCAGACCAGCTTGATTTCTGTTGATTAGGTTATTTTACAATACTTAAGAATTAACTTGGAGCTTTTTGTCCAATAAAAACGTAAATAATTTACTGCCCAGTGGAACAGATAACCCCAAATGTTGTAGTTTATTGCCCTGTAGCTCTTTAACCTGTTTTGTATCTAACCCAGCAATCTTAACCTAACATTTCTTTATTAAATTGCGTATCTATAGCTATACAGCTTCAATTTTTTAAATGCTCTTGAACCAGCTTTAACATCTCACTGGTTCCCATGTTAACTCATGAGTTAGTTAAATAAAATTTTGACATATGTCAACGAAAAAACATCCAGCCTAAGAGAAAGCTTGTAAGAGTTTATTTGAGCCAAACTGGTGACAATTTCCAGGAAGCAAAATCTCAACGGATTGAGAAAATGGTCCCCAAAATGACAGTTTGCAGCTAATTCTGTACATAGAATCAAAGGAGTAGGTTTACATGAAACCCATTGGTAGTAGATTAAGGGAGTGGGAGAAAGCATAGTGAGGTGGGGAGTAGGGGGTGGGAATCTCTGGGATTGGATAAAAGTAAATTGGAGAGACAGGTACTTCTTTTACATAGGTGGGTGCAGAGTAGTTAATAGTTCACACAGAGAAGTTAATCAAGGGACAAGAATAATAATGAGGGATTCTGTAGTTTCCTGCTCGTCTACAAAAAGGGATTACTGACATTCCAAGGATGTCACTTTAGATGCAAAAAGACAGTAGACACACTCACTTAAGGTGAAGACTAACTTTATGAAGGAAGTTTCAGGCTGAAGATGTGACTTCCCACCATTGCTCACCTAAATTATGAATTTTTTTATGTTCACTCCATCTTAACGTGGTTATTTTCAATCTCCTGACCTTGTCAGGTTTTACCTGTGGCCCCTTTTCCATCCTCACACTGTTCATTTTATATTTGTGTGAGAGTTAGACTTTTATCTTTTTTTAAATTATACTTTAATCAGTGTCCAAAGATGAGAGAGAACCACATCTCACACTTTAACGCATTTGCATAAATGAAGTGCAGATGGTTCTAGACTCAAGAAAGACTTTGGAGTGATTTCCATCTTCCTGTAGCTCTGTGACAACAGAAGAGAAACTCTTGAGACATTCCCAATTTGCAAGGCAAAGTATGGAGACAAGGTCAGGCCCTGGGACAGTCCCTGGCCCTGGAAAGGGTCCCAATCGAATCCTTTTAAGCACTGCAGCATAGTAGCTTTGTGAGAGCCAGGCAGAAAGGCCCAGGCATGAGCAACCACTACAAACAAAATGCAGCAGCAGCAGTAAAGAGCCTTGTTTCAAAGCAACACAATCATGTCCGATTTCTGTGTGGCACTACCATCAATAGGCTGGGTAGGGATAGGTCTGGTGTAATCCTTACAGTCTAAATAGCAAATATTTACAAAATATTAGCAAACACACTAAAAGCAGATTTCTATCTTTGCCAAGCATAAGGGTTGTTGTTTTTTTCTCAAACCAACAAATTGTTTGATAATGTTGACACTAACTGGATGCCCTGTAATTCAATTCAGTTCAATTAAATTCAATTCTGACACTAAGTAGGCAGAATAAGCACCAGGCTCCACATTTTTAGGCTCAGTCCCATATGACTGTCCTTTCTTTACACATCAGTTTCAAGTATTGGGTCCCCAGGTTACTCACACTTTTGTCCAAATTGGCTACAAAGTCAGGGAGTCTCACATCCCTGTCCCCAACCAGTTTCCATAATTTGCTAGAATAACTCACAGAACTCAGGGAAATTCTATATTTAGTCCAATCATTTATTATTGTCAAATTAATTAAACAAGGAAGTCACTAGACTGAGGTGGCTCTAATGTAAACAAACCAAATCTAAGCCTGTAAATGCCTCAAGGTTACCAAAATCAAAACCTAGGGAGAACCAATCCCAAACAGCAACCAGGCTTTAAGCAATAGCCAATCAAGTAATCTCCTTCCTTTGCTTCTATACCCTCTCTATATAAGTCATTCCCTTACACGTATTGGTGGAATTCTCCTTGGCACTTCTGGTTTGGCACTTCCCAATTTCAAAAGACTTTTGTTCAGATACATCCTCCATATTTTTAATATGGCCCAGTTTATTTATTTATTTTTTTAATTTTATTGAGGATTTGGGGGAGGGGAACAGCGTTGGGGAATCAGGGAAGGGGAACAGACAAGTTGCTGTCCTTTTGTTCTTCAGTCTAGTTGTGGAGGTCGTTGCTTCACTGGCCCATGTTGTTATCGTCATTGCGCTCTTCCCGGATGAGGCAGGTCGGTCACCGGCCTCTGGATGGTTGCTCACCGCGGCTATTGGCAGCTCACACTGGCTGCCGTCCACTCACACTGGCTGCCGGCCACTCACTGTAGCCTATGGCAGCCCACTGCAGCAGGGGCTGCAGCCTACACCGTCGCCAGGGCTTGCATAGCCCAGCTCCAGGTGGAGCTGTTGTTAGCTGTAGAGGGCAGTGTCACTGGCCCTCATATGTGGGATCCAAACCAGGGCCGCTGGCATCCCAAAACCAGCTCTTAACCAATGCTCCACTCGGCCGGCCCCCCAGTTTATCTTTTAACATTATAACTTTTTTTTTTTTGAGGGCAGTGTCACTGGCCCCCACATGTGGGATCTGAACTGGGGCCGCTGGCATCCCAAGCCAGCTCCCAACCACAACGCCACTCAGCCGGCCCCTCTTTTAACATTATAAAACACACAGATGAACAGTTGGGTGAGGAGGTACATAGGCAAGGTCCAAGAATCCTGAGTGCAGGAACCTCTGTCCCAGTAGATTTGAGGTGCGCCACTTTCGTGGCATGTGGTTGTGTAAACATTTCCTAACCTGGGAGGCCCTAATACCTGGGCCCCCACAAATACACTATCTTTTTTAATGCCTATGGAATAGTTTTTAAAACTAAATAGTTTTTAAAACTGATCACATATTACACCACCAAAAAACCCTAACTAAATTCCAAACGCAGAAATTCTTATACCACAATACAATAAAACTAGAAATTGGAAAAAATATGTAAACAAAAAATATCCCAACTACTTGGTATTGATATGGGCCAAGTGAGTAGCCCTCCCACGGAAAAACTTTTAAGCTTCTTTTCTATAGGGATTTTAAGTTTCCTTTTCCTTAAAGTTTCCTTTTCCCCAGTTCTTTATCCCTTACCTCCTGCTTTAGATAATTATCCTGAAATTTGTGACTTATACTTGTTGATTGTAATCATTGAAGCCTAATGTTCTTCCCAACCTGGTGTGGATCTAGATCCTGGACAATTAACATCACTCCAATAACTGGTTAAATAGCCACAGGCTCCATAAAGTGGACAGATTTTCCATCACATGGTCACCTCATATCAATAACTTTGAGCTCTGCTTATTGAGCCAACACTTTCGTTACAGGCCAAGCAAGTAGTCCCGCCACTGAAAAAAACTTGTTTTCTTTCCTATGGAAATGTTAAGTCTCCTTCTCCCTAGTTTCTTCGTTCCTTAGCTCCTGGCTTTGATTCCTCTTCTAATCAGTTTCTGAATCCTAAAGATTGCTCCTAACCTGAATCATAGAAGTCTCCTATCCCCCTGCTTCTTGATTGTTTTGTAACTCAGTTTCTTAATTATAAACAATAGATTGTTTATCATCCGCATCATAGAAATCTCCTACCCTTGCTTCAGATAACTACTTAAAAGCCTGTGACTTCCCAACATCCTCCAAACCATTACAGACCTAACTCTTGGATAATTCCCTCCCAGAGACTAAACAGGTTGTAACATTTCCCCAGGCCAGTAAGCCTAATGATTATTTCCAAACCCATTCTGGGCCCACCTCCTGCACAATTGACGCCACCAGAGTGACCGGTTGAATGGCAGCTGGCTTCATAAGAGCTAACGGATTTATTAATTAAAATCTATTTTCCCCCATTCAGGGGCCTTGGGGATACAGGTGATACCACAACAAGATTGCCAGCCCCAACCAAAGAAGCCAACACGGTCTTCCAGGCGGATCTCGAGACCCCTTCCTCTTATCTGAGATCAGATAGGGTGAGAGTTCCGTGAATCCCCCAATAGGCAGGGACACCTCTACGCCCTACCCAGCAGGAAGCAGATACAGAAGAAAAGACCACCTGTCCCTCAGCTTCCCAGAGATTTTATGGGGACCTCGTCTCTCAAGGGGAAGAAGACAAGGCAGGCTGTTAGAAGTAGGCATTGGGTCTCTGCATTCCTGCATGTCCAACACAACCTACAGAATGCAACTGCCCAAAAACCTCCCCTCTCCACCCAAAACTTCCCCTTTTCATTGTAATTACCTACCCCTGTGGGGAAACAAATGAGTGCAAAATACCCAACTAGATTAAACCAGTCACTCACACCTGCACAGTAAAGGCCACAATGACCTTTATTTCACCTGGGCTTCATTATACCATCATTATAATATCATACATATACCGGAAGTTTATTGATGTCATTATAACTCAATTCTGGGAAGCAACATGTGTAGTCTAAAAAGATGAGGTAATAGCTCCTTGTCAATCACAGGTGTCAATCAAGTGGTCCCATGTTCAGAGAGGAACAGCCCATTCTAAAGAAAAAAGGGATAAAAATTCCAGGTCCTGGCCAGTCAGCACCTTTTGAGCTCCTTCTTTTGCTCAGCCCACTCCAAACTCTTTGGAGAATACTTTCTCTTCTAATAATAGCCCTTGAGCCACTGCCTTCCGCTCAGGCTGCTTCTATTTCTTTAAAGTGTACTTTTTCTTCTAATAAACTGCTTTTTCACTACTTTTACTTTTATCTTGTTTAAGATTTTATTGGGGAATTGGGGAAGGGGAACAACGTTGGGGGACCAGGGAAGGGGAACAGACAAGTTGCTGTCCTTTTGTTCTTCAGTCTAGTTATGGAAGACATTGCTTCCCTGGCCCATGTTGGTATCATCATTGCACTCTTCTCCGGTGAGGCAAATCAGTCGCTGGCCTCTGGACGGCTGCTCACAGCGGCTCTTGGAAGCACACTCTGGCTGCCAGACACTCACGCTGGCTGCAGGCCACTCATTATAGCCTATGGCAGCCCACTGCAGCAGGAGCTGCAGCTATGCCATCCCCAGGACTCACAGCAGCCCAGCTCCAGGTGGAGCTGTGGTTCACCATCTTAGCTGTAGAGGGCAGTGTCACTGGCCCTCATATGTGGGATCCGAACTGGGACCACTGGCATCCCAAGCCAGCTCTTAATCAACACGCCACTCGGACAGCCACTATTTTACTTCGGTATCTTGTTCAGTTCTTTGCTCAGGATGCCAAGAACCTGGACACTGCGCTGAGGAAAACCCATCCTCTGGGAGCCTGCGCAGTTAAGAGTCCCAATTTTGCTTGAAAGCCCAGGTTCAACCCCCGGTCTGGGAATCTAGCCCGGCTCTGCTGGGTTCAACCCCCTAGTGTGAGAGCCAAGCCAGGACGGCTAAGATTCCCAGTTTTGCTTGAAGGCCGGGTTCGACCCCTGGTGTGAGATTCAAGCCAGAATGGCCAAGCTTCTTAGTTTTGCACGAGGCCCGGGTTCAACCTCCAGTCTGGGAATTCAGCCTGGACACGGCCAGGTTCGAGCCCCAGTGTGGAAACCAAGCCTAGACATTGCTCCGAGAAGGGCCTGCTCTCCAGTAACAGTATGAAAACACTCTTTAAAAGAATCCATGGATCAAAGAGGAAGCCAAAACTGCAATTTACAGAACCCTTGGTAAATAATTATAATGGCAACACCACCAATCGACAGCTAAATCCATGGGTAAAAGCAGCTTCAAAGTACTCAATAAAAATAATTAACATTAGTTGAGTACTTACTCTGTGATAGAGACTGTGCTAAGCACTTTTGCAAATAGCTTCTCAACTATTCCTCATAACCAATCTGAAATGCTTTTATTATCAAATAAGAAAGTAAAAACATATACAGTCAGCATATCATTCAAGAAGTTAAAAAGAGGAATATTAAATGAAAGCTTAAAAAACAGAAGAAATAGGGCCGGCCGAGTGGCGCATTGGTTAAGCGCTGGTTTTGGGATGCCAGCGGCCCCAGTTCGGATCTCACATGAGGGCCAGTGACACTGCCCTCTACAGCTAACAACAGCTCCACCTGGAGCTGGGCTGTGCGAGCCCCGGTGATGGTGTGGGCTGCAGCCCCTGCTGCAGTGGGCTGCCATAGGCTACAGTGAGTGGCCCGCAGCCAGCGTGAGCGGCTGGCAGCCAAGCGTGAGCTGCCAATAGCCGCGGTGAGCGACATCCAGAGGCCAGCAACCGATCTGCCTCATCCGGGAAGAGCGCAATGACAATACCAACAGTGAAGCAACATCCTCCGCAACTAAACTGAAGAACAAAAAGACAGCAACTTGTCTGTTCCCCTTCCCCAATTCCCCAACGCTGTTCCCCTCCACCAATTCCTCAATAAAATCTTTAAAAAAAAAACACAGAAGAAATAAATTAATAAAGCTAAAACATGAAATTAATTAGAAACCTATGAAAGAGCAGAATTGGCAAATAAGCTTCAAGGGGTGAATGTGGCAGAAGCTGTTGTCTTGTCCCATGTACCCAGGGCATCATCACTTTGGTGTCTTCCAAAGGAATTCCAATGTCATTGTCTACATCCCTTTGCATGACAGCCTTTTCTGAGACTGTGAGAGGCCTTTATGCTTGTGCCCAAGACAGGCTATAAAGTGCCAGGGAATAAACACTCTGCCATCCCCAACCCACCCCACCTCCTCGCAAAGTACCTCTCAACCAGTAACTGTCAGGAGTTGTGTGTAAATAACTCCACCAGCCCTCTGGTGGGATCCCTCTGAGGCGTGCTTTTCCTCCCCAGAGTTCCCCAGGATCACTTTCCGGTTCCCTCAGTGGTGGCTGGCTGAACAACTCATCCTTTATTAGCTGCCTTCCTTCCCCAGGTTACCTCCTTGGTCCTCTCCAGTGTTTTCATGCTCCGCCCACATAAACTATTTGAACTCAAATACTTGTCTCAAGTGAAAACCCAAACTGTATATTGACTGAATATTCAAAACAAACAAACAAACAAACAAACAAACAAACAAACAAACAAATGTCTGTACCTAAAGAGGGAGAAAAGCAAAAACAAAAGTGCACCAAATTAGAAATGGTAGGTTATAGCCACAGATTAAAGATTATAGGGCTGGCCGAGTGGCTCAGTTGGTTAAGAGCCCACTCAAGAGTGCGAGCTCTGAGCATTGTGGTCGTTGGTTTGATTCCCTGCCCGAGCTGAGCAGCAGCTAAGCTGCAACATGGCAGGATGGCTCAGCTACAAAAACCAAAAAGAAAAAGACAAAAACCCAAAGATTATAACCACACATATAGACAGTAAATTAAAAAAATAAGACCTATGTAATACTGTATGGTAACTCATTTGAAAATCTTAACAAAATGGTAAATTGATGGGAAAATATAAATTATCAACATTGACTCAAGAGTATGTAGGAGATCTAAAAAGGCTAACAAACATGGAATAAACTGGAAATCATTGCCAAAGAATTAATCCTCCAAATATTATAGATCTAGATATAGTCCCTGAACATGACAAAAAAAATATGTATTTTAAACCAATAACCAGTTGTTAATGCTAACAACAACAAAATAAGTAGACTCTATAATATTAATAGTAGATGAAATAAAATTCAAGTAAAAAAATCTGACTAAAATAGTACCAAAAAGAGAAAATTACAGACCAATGTGACTTATGAATATAGATGTGAAAATCATGAATAAAATATTAACCAATTAAATGCAGCAGTGTGTTAAAAGAATAATGCACTGTGATGAAGTAGATTTATTTTTATAAGGATACAAGTAAGGACTATAATTAGAATATCTATTAATATGTGTCAATGAAAAACACTGAGCGTAACAGAAAGCTTATAAGAGTTTATCTGAGCCGGGCCGGCCGAGTGGCACGGTGGTTAAGTGCTGGCTTGGGAAGCCTGCGGCCCCAGTTCAGGTCTCATATATGACGGAAAAAAAGAAAGGAAAAAAAAGAGTTTGTTTGAGCCAAACGGACAACAATTACCAGGAAGCAAAGTCTCAACAGATTGAAAAAATGGCCATTTTGCAACTTATTTTATACATTAAAATCAAAGAGGGAGGGTTACATAAAATCCATTGGTTGTAGATTAAGGGGATAGCATAGCGGGGAAATCTCTGGGATTGGATGAAAAGTAAAATGGAGAAACACATACTTCTTTTACATTGGTGGGTACCGGATAGTTAATAGCATTTTACAGCACATAGAGATACTATTTAGGGAACAAGATAACAATGAGGGATTCCGTAGACTCCCTGCCCTGGTGTGGTGGGTTGTGCCCCCTGTGGGGGGGTGGGGTCCAGAAAAAGAGATTACTCTGATATTGCAAGGGTATGTTATCTTATATGCAAAAAGACAACAGACAGGCTCACTTAAGATAAAGACTGGCCTTTGTCAAGGAAGCTACAAGCCAAGGATATGACTACTGGCCATGACTCACTTTTAGCTAGAAATTTTTATATTCAGACCATCTTATGTGGTTATTTTCAGTCTCCTGAGCTTGTCAGGTTTAATATGTGGGCCCTTTTCCATTCACATGTTATTACACACAAGGAGAAAAATGAAAATATTAACTCAATGGACACTAAAAACATTTTTGGATACAAAAACGAAAAATGTAAATAAACTGGAGATGAAAATATGCTTATTTAATAAGAGAAGAAAGGGCCGGCCGAGTGGCGCAGTGGTGAAGCGCTGGCCTGGGAAGCCAGCGGCCCCGCTTCGGGTCCCACATATGAGGGCCAGTGACACTGCCCTCAAAAAAAAAAATAAAATAAAATAAAATGAGAAGGAATATATATCCATTTCAGACCAATAGGTAATATTGGCTTTAAAGGTAAAACTTCAGAGACAATCCCAATAAAGTAAGGAGTGAGATAACAATGGTTGCTATTATCACTGTAATAGAACATTGCTGTGCTAATTTCAACTCTGCAGTAAGAGAGAAGACATAAATGTATGGCTATCAGATAGGAGGAAGTCTTAATTGTAGTGCACATAATTGCCTAACTATAAAACCCAAGAATATTGTGAAAATAAACACAGGCCACCCAAATGAAAACAAATAGGCAGTGATTGATGAAAAACATCCAGCCTAAGAGAAAGCTTATAAGAGTTTATTTGAGCCAAACTGACAACAATAGCCAAGAAACAAATTCTCAATAGATTGAGAAAATGTTCTACGAAATGGTGGTTTGCAGCTTATTTTATATATAGAATCAAAGGAAGAGGGCTATATGAAATCCATTGGTGATAGATTAAGGGGGTGGGAGAAAGCAAAGGGGGAAATCTCTGGGATTGGATAAAAGTAAATAGGAGAAACAAGTACTTTTACACAGGTGGAGTGCAGGATAGTTGGCTTTTTACAGCACATAGAGATGGTAATCAGGAGACAAGCATAATAATGATGGATTTTGCAGTTTCTATCTCCGGTCTGGAAAAAGGATTATAAACATTCCAAGGATGTCACCTTCGGTGCAAAAAGGCAATAGACAGGCCCACTCAAAGGCACAGATTAACTACAGGAAGGACGCTTTTGGCTAAAGATGTGACTTCTTACCATGGCCCACTTTAGTTAGGATTTTTTATGTTCACTCCATCTTAAGTGGTTATTTTCAGTCTCCTGAGCTTGTCAGGTTGAACCTGTGGCCCGTTTTCTGTCCTCACTGTTTACACAGAGCTTGCAGGGGAGTCAAGGCAGACAGGGAGTCAAGGAGGCTTTATTGTGAATAAAGGAAGGTTTCAAGCATGCTCTGATAGGAGGCTGTGGGCATGGGGAAGCTGCGGGCAAGCAAAATAGATGTATCCAGTGTCATTGGTTTGGGGAGAATATCTGGCTTTCTCTGGTTGGTCCTGAGTTGGAATCGGGGACAAAAATTTGGGGCACTGGCCATCACAGACCTACCCCTGTCTTTTCTGGGCCAACTGCTGCAGAGGTGCTGGTTTGACTTCTTCGGTTGGTAGTACAAAGGTTATGGGTCAGAGTGCTATGACCATATATAGTCTGACCATGATCTGTTTGTATATTTAGCTCTTAATATCAACCAAAAAATGAAAAATAATAACAAAATAAGGCAATGAAGTAGAGTTGTAATGAGATTTTTGCTGCCAGCATATATTGAAGTCGTTCAGGCATCTTGGATTACCTTTCTTTATAATTCAAACAAAACAGTTTATCCTGCACACCATGTGGAAAACCCAGTATCCTCCCAATTAAATAAGATTCTCAGGGGACTTTATAGTTCTCCTTTACCAATTGCTGTAACTCCTAGATTTCACTGGATTCTCTTAACTTGCCGTCTATAACAAATTTACTTTCCCATCATCAGCCACACACTGGACACTGCTCCTATTCCTGCATTCCCCAAAACATTGTTAATCCAAGCCTCTTATATATAGCAGAATTTTTACCAAAGCAACTGAGAAAATAAAAAGGTTTATTATCTTAGAGCAAGGTAGGTGACAATACTGAATATAAGGCATCATTGTCCTAAAAGTGCATTTTCCATTCCTCAACATGGAGACTTCACCACTGACTATATTCTTGCTTAGATGCCAGTCTACACCAGCAACTTGACCTCTTTCTCTCTAGTCCTTCTCTTACTCCCCCTCTAGACATTCCTCATACTCCTCTCACCTTCCTGTTCTTGGCTCCTCACCCACTCTCCCAGCCTGCCTACAGATACTTAAAATTCTTCTCACTTTACAATAATGTCATTCAGACCTCTTTGAATCTTGCTAAACCAAATACCAGGCTGTGACTTTCTCAAACAAAAATGCCTGTCAAGTGCTTTTATATTAATTCATAAATTTAATGCAATTTCATTATTTTTTTACTTTAATTTTTATTTATTTCTTTAGCTCAGTCATCCTGCCACCTTTTGGCAGCTCAGCGGCAGCTCAGCTCGGGCTGGGAATCGAACTGGCAACCCTGTTGCTCAGAGCTCACACTCTTGAGCTAGCTCTTAACCAACTGAGCCACTTGGCTGGCCCCTTAATGCAATTTTAGTCAAAATCCCAAAGGAATTTTTTTTTTGCAAATTGACATAATTTTCATAAAGCCTATCAAAAAGAGTAACAGATGAGAATAACCAAGAAAATATTGAAAAAGGAAAGAGATGTTAAAATAAATTTCATAGCCCTGTTATATTAAAATGCAGAAACTAGTGGAAACTAATAGGAAGCCCCGTTAGTTAGAATTAGGTTCACCTGCAGTGACCAATAAAAACAACATAACAATGGGGCCGGCCGAGTGGCGTGGTGGTTGAGCGCTGACTTGGGTCCCACATATGACGGCCAGTGACACTGCCCTCAAACAAACAAAAAACAAACAACACAACAATGATTTAAACAAGATAGAATTTTATTTTTCTCTCATTTATTAGAAGTCTAAAGATAAGCAATCCACAGCTGATAGAAACTCACCAAGAACTCCTTGGACACCAAAATGTCTTCTGTTTTACAAAAATGCTCGACAGGATGACTGCCAGAGTTCTTGTCATCACCTTTACACTACAGTTGTCAGAAAGGAGAAGACATGTGGAGTATAGTGTGAAAGGGAGTCAAGGGAATTGTAATAGATATGAGTGATATCAGGGGGAGTGGGGTGGCAAATTGGGGGAGAGGGAGGGGTTGTCACTTTGAGGGGTAAAAGTATAACTATTTCACTGTGCTGTACACCTGAAATTAATTTTTTTTTAAAAAAAATGTGTATTTCACAATAAAAGAATTAAAAAAAAAACACAGAAAGGAGAAGACATAAAGAAGGTTATGGTCTTTCTCATTCAGGATGTGTCCTGAAAATTGCATACAGGATTCCCCTTATATCACAATAACCAGAACATAGCCACATGACCATTTCTAGCCATAAAAGAGACTGGGAAACATAGTTTTGATTTGGGGGAACCATGTGCCCAGCTAAATTAGAACATTCTGTTACTGAAGATAAAGTGGAGAAGGGATATTGGAATGTCTCTGGCAGCAAAGCACAGACCAGCATGTATATGAGCATTTAGTATAATCTAGTATGATGTAGAGGTGGCATTTACAATCAGTGGAGCAAGATGAGTTATTCAGTGAAGGGTACTGAGATAATTGGCTAGACTTTAGAAGAAAAGTTAAGCTAAGGTTTCACCTCATTCATTATATCAAAATAAATTCCAAATGGATAAAGAGCTGAGCATAAAATAATGAAATAATAAAACAACTAGATAAAAATATAACCTTGGTTATATTTTCTGAGGTCTAATTGGCCAGCAGTGGCCCATGTCATCTAGCAAAGTGAAATTTGGGGTAGATTGTTAGTATATGTCCAACAAGGACTACCCTGATTTTCCTTGCTATGTCCTCCTTATAACTAATAGAATTTGGTTAGCTCCTCTAAACCAGAAGAAAAATTTAGGGCCAGAGTCTCAGGATCTCACTTCTGAACACATGTAGTGGCATGATGGGAAATAGGAGTGAGGTTGATATGATAGGGTGCAGAGCCCTTCCCACACTACATGATCCCTCGGTGATTGATGAATAAGTGCTTGGTCCTTGCAGCTCTAATCTGCAGTAAGTGTGGCTTGAAAATAATCAGGTGTTGAGGCCCTAAGGAAGACTACACATGGTCTGAGAGGTATTTCTAAACTCAGTGGAGGAAACAGACCTCTAGTCTCCCTTGCTCATCCATGGAAAATAACCACCATACTCAGGTCAAGCCTTATTGGTTTGTGAATTAGTTTCACAAGTAATAGCACATTTATTCCTCATAATAATCTGTGAGGTTGGCAGTGGGAGAAAACTCAGTGGGAAGAGAAACACCAGCTACTATTTGCTGAGTCCTTGCTACGTGCTAAATGCTGTGGTTGGCATTGGGAACACATGAAAGGAAACTCAGTCTGATCCCAGGCAGCTTTAGTCCCCTCCCTGCCTGATCCCTCTTACCCAGTCTATCCCCAGGTCCTGATACATTGCCCCCCAAATACTGCTAACATCCACCTGCTTCTCATTGCTGCACTTCACTGCTGTAGCTACACCAACTCATGCAGGATGATGGAAATAGCCTTTAACCAGTGTCTCCAGGGCCATTCTCACCTGCCCACACTTAATTTTCTCCATTGCAGCCAGCAGGAAATTTTCAACATGTGAATCTGATCATGTTATCCTCTTGCATAACATTTCAATAGCTTCCAAATGCTCTTGCAATATGAACCAAAGTTCTTACTGTAGCTTAAAGAGCCTTAGAAGGTCATCCCCTTCCAACCTGTTTAGATTCATCTCATGCCAAGCTTCCTTGTTTCCCTTCTGGCCGCACTGGCCTTTTTTTTTTTTTCAGATTCCCCCAAATACCATGCTCCTTCTTGACTCAGAACCTTTGCACAAGTTGTTTTCTCTGGCATGCTTTCCTCTTCTCCCCCACCTTATCCATGTGTCCTTTGTCCTTCACCTACTCTTCAGAGTATTTCAAAGGAAATACTCAAAGGAAACGTCCCTCTTGAATGAGGGCAAAGGTACTACCATGGTTAATTTCATGAGTCATCTTGGAAGGTGGTTTTGGATGTGATTAACATTTAAATTGGTGTACCTTAAGAAAAGCAGATTGTCCTCTATAACGTGGTGGGACTCATAACAATCAATCAAAGGCCTGAATGGAACAAAAAGACTGGCCTCCACGAGCAAGAGATAATTCTCCAGAGTATCTTCAGACTTCATCCTTACCATTGGCTCTGGGTCTCCACCTGCTGGTCTTCAGACTGGAACTGTACCATCAGTTGTCTTGTGTATCTCATCTTTCAGCCCACAGTGTGGATTTGGGCTTGCCAGCCTCCATAAATGTGTGAACCAATTCCTTATAATAAATATCTTTTATATCATATCTACATCTACATTTATATGAAGATTCTGAAAACAATTTCAATATTTATTTTTCCTACAGCACCAAGCAATTAACTCAACTCTGGCACTATTTACCTGGAGTTAGCATCAGATCCCACAGGTTAAGGGTTCAGTCCCACAAGACTGCCCACCCCAGATGCCAGTTGTCAAGTCCCGGTTATCACCTGTGCTGCTGACTAACCAGCTATAGATCAAAGGTTCCCACAACCTCCTCCTTGGGTTTGATTAATTTGCTAGAGTGACTCACAGAGCATAGAAAAATATTTTACTTACTAGATCACTAGTTTATTATAAAGGGATATAACTCAGGAACAGCCAGATGGAAGAGATGCATAGGGCAAGGCATGGTGAAAGGGTGAGGAGCTGCCATGCCCTCTCCAGACACAACATTCCTCATGTGTCAGCCAAGTGGCTCAGTTGGTTAAGAATGCAAGCTCTGAGCAACAGGGTCGCTGGTTCAATTCCCACATGGGCCAGTGAGCTGCTCCCAAGTTGAGCTGCGGCTGAGCTGCCAACAGGTGGCAGGATGGCTCAGCTGGTGAGAGCATGTGCTCCTAACAACAAGGTTGCCAGTTCGACTCCCATATGGGATGATGGGCTATGCCCACCCTCAACTAAGATTGAACACAGCACCTTGAGCTGAGCGCCAAGAGCTGCCAACAGCAGCCAACGCGCAGCCAGATGGTGACTGGACTTGGAGCTGAGCTAGCTGCTCCCTCTGTGCTCTCCACAACTAAGACTGAAGGACAACAACTTGGCTGTTAAGGAAAACATTCCTCAAATCTCCATGTTCTCACCAATCCAAAAGTCCTCCAAGCCCCATCCTTTTGGGTTTTTATGGAGGACTGATTACATAGCTATGATTGATTAAATCAATGGCCACTGGTGATAGAACTCAATTTTCAGCCCCTCTTCCCTCCCCCAATTTTAGAGGTGTGGGATGGAAAGTTCCAACCCTCTAATCACATTATTGACTCCCCTAACATTCCCCCCCAGACTTAGGTAAATAAGGGGGTTCCCAAGTCACCTCATTAACATAGCAAAAGACACCTTGATCCCTCTTACTAGTTAAGAAAGTCCCAGCATTTTAAGAGCTCTCTGCCAGGAACAAGACAAAGACCAAATATATATTTTTTATTATAAATCACAATTTTACATCTATCTATCATCTATCTATCCATCTATCACCTATCTCTCTATCTATTCATCCATCCTATTGGTTCTGTTCCACTAGGAACTCTCATAGCATTGTGTTTCTCCTCCCCATTATGGCATGATTTTTTTGTTTGTTTGTTAACACAGACTATAAGCTCTAGGAGAGCACAGTTGGTGCCTGTGTTTCCCCTCACCCTTGCACAGTAAGCCCCCACTTACTGTCATCAATAGGTTCTGCAACTTTAAATGAAACCAGTTTTGCCATAGGTTAATTGATATAAACAAGAGTTAAGTTCCCAAACATGTCATCAACATTATAATAATCGACATTGACAGAAATGACTTTATTACAGGAAATGCTATATATATTTTTTTTAAGATTTTATTGGGGAATTGGGGGAGGAGAACAGACAAGTTGCTGTCCTTTTGCTCTTCGGTCTAGTTGTGGAGGACATCACTTCACTGGCCCATGTTGGTATCATCATTGCGCTCTTCTCGGGTGGGGCAGATTGGTCGCCAGCCTCTAGACAACCACTCACAGCAGCTCTTGGCAGCTTACAGGAGCTGCCAGCCACTCACGCTGGCTGCTGGCCACTCACTGTAGCCTATGGCAGCCCACTGCAGCAGGGGCTGCAGCTATGCCGTCCTGGGGACTCACAGCTGCCCAGCACCAGGTGGAGCTGTTGTGCACCATCTTAGCTGTAGAGGGTGCAGCGTCACTGGTCCTCATATGTGAGATCCGAACTGGGGCTGCTGGCATCCCAAGCCAGCTCTTAACCAACACGCCACTCGGCCAGCCCGGACCTGCTATATGTTGAGTGCCTAGCTCTGTTTCTGGCTTACCAAGTAAGCTCTGGGTAAATTCATATTTAATACATAATAAGTAAGGAAAGAACTTGCACTCATGGAGCTCTCAGTCTAGTGGGTAAAGATGACATGTAATTAGACAATCTTAATGTACTCTGATAGAGGTAGTTACTTCAAGCACTCAGTGTCACAACTTGGAAATGCAGCTCCTAACCTAAGCTATGGGGAAGGAATTGGTCACAAAATCCTCTCTGAAGGAGGTGACACTTGAGCAGTGCCTTGAAGAACAAATAAGAATTAATCACTCGTAGAGAAGGGACATGTGTCAGGCAAGAGGAACAGCATATGCAAAGACCAAAGTGTAAGAGAGGTTGGGGCATGTGGGAAACCTGAAAAGTCTGACATGGAAGCCTTTGAATGCAGGGCTAATGTCCTTGCATATTATCCCAAAGGTGATGGGGATCTGCTGAAGTAAGCTTGACATGCTCACTTTGCACTTTAGAAAAATGGTGTGGACAATAGATTGCAGCCAGGGAGAGAACGGAGTCAAGAGCTCCATTAGAAGGCTTTGCCCTGATCTAGAGGAGACATGAGAAGGACCAGGTTTGAGGTAGTGGAAGTGCGGAGGCTAAGGAAGGGCCTATGTGAGAGCTACAGGCAAAGTGGACAGCTCTGGGACTGAGGCGGGGGGTGGGGTATATAGGGAAGGAGGAGAGAATGACTCGTTTCCAGGCTTGACAGTGTCAGGGTACCTCCATTCACTGATACAAACCATGCAGGAAGAGGAGCAAGTGTGAGCTCATGAGGGAGCATGTGGCGGAAATTGAGGGGAGTTTGGAGTAAGTGGTATTTGAACACGTGTCAAGTATCTGCCCTATTCCAGAACCTGTGCTGGATGCTTTCCATTTATTTTCTGTTATTCTTTGTAACTGGCCATCTAGGAGGTGAATATATGGCTTGGAACAAGGTCTCACTTTGATCTCACAACCACAGAAGTCCTGTCTCCACTTCACAGAAGGAAAACCAGAATGGTCAAGTTCCTTCCCCAAGGTCCCACAGCTGGAAAGGGACAGAGCCAGAACTAGAACAGAGGTCTCTGTCTCCCAGGGGAGCACTTAGCCTCATCCCTGGCTGCTGCCCCAAGTTGCCAGTTCTGTAAGAGAGAAGTCCTGAGTTTGCTCTTAGAAAAAACACAAGTCCATGTGGGGTAACCTCAATGCACCCACAGGGCAGGTGCCTCCCAGCCTGAGGTACTCTTGCCTCCCCTGCAGCCCAGTGACCTCTATTCCACCCGCTTCTCCCTCCACCTGATTTCTGACCCCAGCTCTGGAGGCCCTGGTAAAGGCCAGTGGCAATATTTCTCTGAAGATCCCTGGCACAAGGACCACACGAGATTGGAATCTTACTCTGTAATCGACGATTAAGACAAAATCAGGGGGAAAAAAAAAAAAAACAAGGAAAGTCACTGGTTTGAGGTCAGAAGGTAGAAAAAGAAAGGTGAGTTTGGAACGTGCACAGGAGCTGCGGTGCTGGAAAAGGGGACATTGTCCAGGGTGGGGGAGGGGATTGGGGACCAATTTTTCTGGGCTTTCAGAGCTCTGGCCAAGATATACACTTCCTTCATCTTCTCTTCTTAACAGCCTCTGGGGGTTAAATGAACCAGTGTCATGGTCCTAGCAGTGTGAGAAGAGCAGCCCCTTTACCAAGACAGCCCACCTTACCAAGTGGCCTTCAGAATGGCCACTGAGCCTGAACCGAAAAGGGGAAGGAGAACATGTGTGGGGAAACTCCTCTCCCATAAGAAACCCAAAATGAGCAGTTGGCATAGAAGTGAAGGAGGCAGGTGCCTCAGACATGATGATGGGCCAGCCCTGATACTTCACTGTTTCCCAGGATGCAGGGATTGGAGGGGCCTTCGGTTGTATTTCTTATCCAACTTCCTAATTGGATAGAGGAGAAAAGTAATTCCTGAAGAAGTGAATAGATTCATCTGAAGCCACCAGCTGAGAACAGAGGCAGGCTCAGGCCCAGGCCCAGGCCTACTGAGTTCAGGGCTCTGTCTCTGAGGAAGATGGATCCCCTGCCCCCCACCTACAGGTTGCTTGGCCCCTGAGCTCCTGCACCTGCTTGCTTGGTGTGTCCCTTGAGGAGTGCAGAGCAGGGACAAGGACTCAGGGCTGGCATTCACTACCATCCTCTGGAGCCATATTGGGGGTAGTAGACAACCAGTGACATGCAGAAACAAGGGGTCCAGCCAGTGCTTTTTGGAAAATGGGGGAACTAGGCACCAAGTGGTGATTACGGTAATTAAAGCTCTAGCCAAATGACATGCCAAACCAAATGCCTGGCTGCTATGTCCCCTACCCCCTGGTTTTCCTCAGTCTCCACGAGCAGGGTCTCCGGGCCCTTCCTGGGGGTGTACACCTGAGTCCTGTCACGTTGCGTCTGCTGTTCTGTTTGCCTCCATGGAATGGGCTGACACCCAGGACCCAGCTCTTCCACAGGTCCTTTGCCCATGTGGCGCCAGGACCATACAGGGGCTGCAGAGTGGCTCCCTGACTACCAGTCCCCCAGTCTATCTCACCTCCCCACCCCACCCCACCTGGGAGGTCATCTAGTTGCATTTTATCAGGGGGCGGTGGGAGGAACGGAAGCAATTTGAGGAGCTCATAGTATCCAGGAGTTTGAAGACTGGACTAACAGTTACAGGCATTCAGAAAACGGAGAGAAGAACACATGTGTGCAGGAGAGGGCGAGGAGGGGGTTCCTGCTAAAGGAAGCCGGTTTATGGAGAGGGTATTGAGTGGGAAGGAAGAGGGGGCACAAGGGATGTCCTGAATTATGAGTGCCACTTAGTGACAATACCCTGTAACCTTGCAGGTCGATTGTTTCTTATTGACAAATTCTCTACATGGTTGGCCAGAATAAGAAGCTGAACTTCTTTACAAATCGAGAAAAGGGGGCACGTGGACTCTAAGTAGGGTTTGAATGTTTTTTGCCACTAAATGCCTTTAATAGGAAGACAGAACAGGTTCTATGAAATGTATTAAATGACAGATGCTATGGTGTGGCTCACACCTTCTCGCCTATACCTTAGGATTTAGTTTATCCTTCCCCACCATGGTTAACTTACTATGGCTCTCTCTCTCTCTCTCTCTCTCTCTCTCTCTCTCTCACCCTCAAGAGGTATGATGGTTAATTTTTATGTGTCAGTTTGACTGGGCTAAGGAATGACCAGATAGCTGGTAAAACATTGTTTTAGGGTGTGTCTGTGAGGGTGTTTCAGGAAGAGATTAGCATTTTCATCAGTAGACTAAGAAAATCACCCTCACCAATGCAGGTGGGCATCATTCCATCTTTGAGGGCCTGAAGAGGATAAAAAGGTGGAAGAAAGGTGAATTCCTTTTTGTTGGCTTGAGCTGGGAGATCCATCTTCTGTCTTCCAACATCAGTGCTCAGGTCTCAGATTGGAACCTGTACCATCAGCGTGCCCCCTCCCCCCATTCTCAGGCCTTTGGACTTGAACCCGGGCTTAACACCATTGGCTCCCTTTGTTCTCAGGCCTTCAGACTCAGAGTGAATTACACTTCCCTAGTTCTCCTGTATGCAGACAGCAGATTTTTCAGCCACCATAATTGTGTGAGCTAATTCCATATATATATATATATATATATATATATATCTTCTACTGGTTTCCCTTTTTCTGGACAACCCTAACTAACACAGGAAGATTTAACTGCTTTGGAGAGAAGGCAAGATATAAAGGGGAAGGAAAGGGTCTCTATTCAAGGCAACCAGGAAATAATTTAATTTAATGTAATTTAATTTAAATGGCTTTCTGCATCCTGGTTGGCATGTCTGAATTTCTCTACATTGAACCAAGAATCTTCCCAATTGTTCCTGGCTGAGAGATAGTCAAAGATGCAGGAAGAGGGCCCAAGAGGCTGCAGGGGGAGGCTAGGCCCTCCCAGAAACCAAGTCTGTGGGCCTGGGAGCCAAATCACCAGCCTTCCCAGAGACCGTGGGCTTCTCAGCCTCTGGGGACAGCTCTGGGTCCAGGTGGTCTGAGGGCCAATGGAGTCAGAGTCTCCTGGGGTACTTGTTTAAAACCCTGTCAAAAAACCCTGGGGGAAGGGACATCCGGAAATCATTTAAAAAGCACCCCAGACAATCTAATGCACACTGCAGCTTGAGAGGCACTTGGTCAGTCTCTGAGCAGCTGCTGGACATTGATTGATACTACTGCCATCTATAATGATAACCTCTTCATCTCCTCTTGCCCCTGACAGAATGAGGAGATACCCAGGATTTCTTCGTAACACCATTCCAGAGGGTCAGGAGAACTCTAGGGAAAGGTCTTGCAAACTGTGGGCAAGAGGCCCTCACAGGGAGACTGCCAATTGTGTGTGTGTGTGTGTGTGTGTGTGTGTGTGTGTGTGTTTACTACCATCTCTGCAGTGCCCCAGAACCATAGGGACATGAGAAGGATCTGGAACATCCAGGCCCCTGGCCTCCTACTCACCATGGGCTTGGAGGATGCAGCCCCGGGTTGTGCTAGAGGCCTGAGATCCGATCAGGCCTAGTGCTCCACAACCTCAGTTGTTTATGGTTCTGAGAAGCGTGTTGCTGTGGTTGGGGAACCCTAGTTGCCTTCTGTAGTGTCAGTTGTACCCATGGGGCCTGCTTTTCCTGGTTGCACAGCAGCAACTGCTGGGGCTGGAGGGGTGGGGTGGGGGGCTAAGCACTAACACTATTTCTCATCTGGGAAAGTTTAAGAAACACCTGTTTTTTTTCTATAAAAATGAATTTCAACTAAGAGTTTTGCCATTATACCTGATCAAATAACTCTTTTAAAAATTTTTCATCATGATTAAAACAGTGTTTTTTGTTTTTTGCTTTTTTGTTGTTGTAAATTTATTTTATTTATGGAAAGCAACATTTGTTTTCCACATATGGTAGTGATATAAGGTTTCGTTTTAGGGAAACTTTATTTAAGTTTTATTGTAGTAAAATATATGTAATATAAAATTTATCTTTTAACGATTTTTATTTTATTTTATTTTAATTTTTAATTTTTTTTGAGGGCAGTGCCACTGGCCCTCATACGTGGGACCCAAACCGGGGCCTCCCGGGGCCGTTGGCTTCCCAAGCCAGCGCTTAACCACCACGCCACTCGGCCGGCCCTATCTTTTAACCATTTTTAGATGTTCAATTCAGTGGCATTAAGTACATTCACAATATTGTGCAAACATCACCACTGTCCGTTTCCAGAATTTTTTTCTCCATCTCAAAAGAAACTGTACTCATTAAACTAAAACTCAGTTTTGAAAGTTCTCATAGCTTTCTTGTCCATCACCCCTACCCCATAAATCCAGGAATTCCCAGGAGCCTGCAGACCCAGAATTTAAAAATTCAAGGGCAATTCTAGTGGGAGGCCATATGCACAATAATATGACATATAGTGACATCTATTGGCAAATTGTGGTATTACATCCAACTTTCTTTAAAAAGAAATTGGGTGGCTGGTTAGCTTAGGTGGTTAGAGCACAGCCTCTTAACACCAAGGTTGTCAATTTGATTCCCACATGGGCCAGTGAGCTGCACCCTCCACAACTAGATTGAAAGACAATAGGTTGACTTGGAACTGAGCTGCCTGTGGGCAGCTGGTTGGCTCTAATCAGTAAATTAGAGCACGGTGCTTGTAACACCGAGGTTGCCGGTTCAATTCCCACATGGGCCAGTGAGCTATGTCCTCCACAACTAGATTGAAAACAACGACCTCACTTGGAGCTGATGGGTCCTGGAAAAACACACTGTTCCTCAATAAAGTTTTAAAAAAAAAGAAATAAAAGAAGCTGGTTGGTTGATTAAGAGCTCACTCAAGAGTGCGAGCTGAGCTCTGAGCAACGACGGTTCGATGCCAGCCCGAGCTGAGTTGCCGTTGAGCTGCTAACAGGTGGCAGGATGGCTCAGCTAAAAAAAAAAAAAAAAAAAAGAAGCTGGTTGAAGCTAAATTCCAATCTCTGAGTGTAAATCAATATAGGGAAAAAAAATTTCTGTTATTCAGAGAAAGCATCTTGGAATCTCCAAATACAGTTAAAAGCCTGAGTTCTGGTCCCACCTTTACTATCATTAGCTGTATAGACGTGGTTATGTCACTTGGTGTCCAAGCCCCAGGAGCTTCATCTTGAATCACACAGGATCTGGATCATGCTGTCTCGGAGGTGTTATTCATCGTGTCCCCAAAGCGTGAAGGGCACCTTCACGGCCATGTCTGAGAAGCAGGGCCAGGAGAGTGAGGCTCCTCTCCTCCACTCTAATCCATGCACTTCTCTTTTTATCTCTTCATATACTAATTTTTTTAATAATATTCTGTTGCAAAAAGAATTCCACGGCTTGTTTTAAAAGTTTCCAAAAGTTGTGTTTCTACTATAAAGACCTGGCCAATTCATGTCAACATTTATTGTGCCTACAACATTTGAAGGTCCTGCAATAACTCCTCTATTTTTTTTTTATTCCCACCTCCCTACCCGCCTCCCCTTTGGCAGCCATCAGTTAGTTCTCTATATCTATGGGTCTGATTCTGTTTTGTGTATTTATTTGCATTTTCAAATTGTACATATAAGTGAAATCATATGGTATTTGTCTTTCTCTATCTGACTTAATTCCACTCAGCATAATACCCTCCAGGACCATTCACGGTGTCACACAGGGCAAGATTTCATTTTTTTTTATAGCTGCGTAATATTCCATTGTATCTACTTACCACTTCTTCTTTATCCATTCATCCGTTAATGGACATTTATGTTGCTTCCATATTTTGGCTATTGTAAATAATGTTGCAATGAACATAGGGTGCATATATTTTTTTGAATTAGTGATTTTGTTTTCTTTGGATAAGTACCCAGAAGAGGGATTGCTGGATTGTATGGTGGTTCTAGGTTTAATTTTTTGAGGAACAGCCATACTATCTTCCATAGTGGTTGCACCAATTTACAATCCCACCAGCAGCACTGTACAAGCTACCATCCTTAAGTCAACAAATAACAAGAGCTGGCAAGAATGCAGAGAAAAGGGAACCCTTGTGTACTGTACTAACTCTTTATGAGCTATGAAATAGGAATCCCAGCCCCTTCTCTTTAAAGAATTTACAATTTGGTTGTGGAATAAAACAAACATATTCTCACTTTTGTCTTAACTATGCATTTTGTCAAATCAATTGGGATATTTTCCATGTGATCATCTCTAATTTTATAATACAAATCAATGGAAGAGAGAATTCTTTTTTTTTTTTTTTTTGCCTGTCAACTCAACAGGAGACAGATTGACAAGAGAAAATCAAATTTAATTTCATATGTGTAGGAACCCCACATACATGTGTGTGAGGGGTTCAGAAATAGGAAGGGTGTTGAGGTATGTAAGACACCCTGAGCTAGGGATAACATGAGGTGCTTGGGGAAGTTCATTGCAGAATGATAAGAGCAGATGTTTAGTAGAGGTTTGTTCTGCCCTATAGATAGGTCAAAAGAAGTTATTTCTGATAATGCCTTTTGGGCAAGACCTTTAGTTCAAATTCTTCTAGGTAGTTAAAGCAGTGTGTGTTGGGGGGTGGGCAGGGCGGGGAGCAGAAGTTTCTCTTGAGCCTGAAGCTAAAATTGATGTAGGCTATTTCTTGTGCCTGGCTCATTGTCTTGTGGAACTGAAGAATGGAGACATAGACCAGAGAGGTAGAGTTGCGGAAAAGGAGTTTATTAGAAGTAAAAATACATTTCAAAGAAGCAGAGGCGGGCCTGAGCAGTAGACAATGTCTCAAGGGCCATTATTAGAAAAGAAAGTACACTCCAAAGAGTTGGACCAGGCCGAGCAAAGGAAGCTCAAAAAGCCAAGAATTCTTTTTATAGTCAATTTTGCTGGAAGGCATCTTTGCTATAAAACAAGTGTTTTCAGGAGTCTCTTGAGAAGAACCCGTGATAGAGTTGAGATCCACTGTCATCACTGTGTAACAGTGTTCTCTCTCATGGGACGCAGATCGGGTTAAGAGACTTCGTGAGTATTGTCTATTGTTCTTAAGCAAAGTAGATAAGGCTCTGGATGTCCCAACCCAGAAAACAGATTGTAATCTGCAACATGGGAAGACATGAAAGATACCTTCAATTTTTCATTAAAAAGTCATCTTTAGAAATACGGCTGGCCAAGTGGCTCAGTTGGTTAAGAGTTCACTCAAGAGCATCAGCTCTGAGCAACAGGGTTGCCAGTTGGATTCCTGGTCTGAGTTGAGCAGCCGCTGAGCTGCCAACAGATGGCAGAATGGCTCAGCTAAAAAAAAAAAAAAAAAAGTCATCTTTAGAAATCAAGTTATTTGATTTTTAAATACTTCTATTAAAGAATAGGGAGAAATTTACTCCTCAGTGATCCAAATAAGGTAATAATATCATGAATAATTAGTATTGACTAAATATTAACTCTGACCAAGAAACTGTTCCAAGAGCATTCATTTAATCCTTGCAACATCCCTAGAAATACATTCTATTTTTATCACCATTTTACAGAGGAGGAAACTGAAGCACAGAATCATTAAATAACTAAGGAAGTTACAACTGACTGACATCACTGATCCAGCCTTCCTGTTCTTGGGAAAGGGGGTCAGGCTAGTTCCACCCTACTCCACAGCCCACAGGTTGCTCTCTAAAACTTTACTGGGGCACCCCCTACACCCAGCTTTGGGCTTTGGGATTATTTGGACAATAAAATAATCCTACTTTCAGGGCTGGCCCAGTGGCTCAGTTGGTTAAGAGCTCGCTCAAGAGTGCGAGCTGAGCTCTGAGCAACAGCTGTTCGAGGCCAGCCCGAGCTGAGTTGCCGTTGAGCTGCCAACAGGTGGCAGGATGGCTCAGCTAAAAAACAAACAAACAAACAAAAAAACAAACTAACTAAAATAATCCTACTTTCTGCACAGGGCCAAAAGTGGCATGGGCTAAGCCTGAATATTGCTTAGTATTGTGTTCAATAAGAAAAAAGAAATTAAAAAAAGAGAGAGTCAAGTTCTTTTGGCCTGTCTCTGTCTCACTGCATCCTGTACAAACCTAAATTTGATAAGATTAGATTTATCGAATGTAACCAGGAGGATTACCTAATCCTTCTCACACTGGGCCCATTTGGATGGTGGTGTTAAAGGCAAAGAGAAGAGAGTTTCAGGACTGCAACAGGCATAAAAGGATCAAAGAATTATTTTACTGTCCCTTTTCTCCATCCAAGAAACACTTGATTGTAAAATGTGTAGTTTTCATATTCTTGGCTGGAGATGTAGTTTCCTTTTCAAATATCTGAGAACTTTAAGACCACCTTCCCTATCTCCCTTAACCCTGTCCTCACAAGGAAAAAGGCGCCCAGGCCACACCCACACCCCATGAGCATGAGGGATAACTCTCAAAGGGAAATATTCTCACTTTTAATTATCTTCCCAATAGCAAGAATGATAAGCTGGAGACTCTCTATCATAATTCACTGATATGTTAGGCCAGCTGAATGCACAGGTCTGCTCTGATGGATACATTATGTAGCAAGCAAAGAACAAAGAGCCCTTTCTTACAGGAATGTTATAATCACTACGTGTTTTCACCCCCTCTTGTAATGTGTATAATTTATCTTCTCTTGGAAAGGTGCACATAAGAACAATAAAAAAGTCATAGCTCACTACTCCCATTTATTTCCCAAGAGAAATGGGGAAAATCTTAACTGCACGATGAGTATTATGGGGACTTCAGGCCCATAGGGGAATTTAATTAGAGATCTCCCCAAAGGGAAAGCATCTCTGATTTGTTAGGCTCTTAAAACAAAAAATATCTATGTGATCACAGGACAGTTCTGTCCTTCAAACGCTTAATAAAAAACCTTAGGTGACATTGAACAAGAAGGCACATATCTCAGGATTCAAGCAAAAGAAAACACTAGGCACTGAATTGCTGGAAAGGAAGAAGGTTAAGGACATTGTCCAAACTCCTATCCCATGTATTTCTCCCTACCATAATATCCCTGGCAAATGGTTGGCCTCCCTTTCTGTTGTCCAGAAGCTAAGAGGAAAAGCCTATCTAATTCAACATTAGAAATAAATGCATATCTCCCAGGTGATTGTAAATTCCCAGCGGCCTTTAGGCAGTTTCCCTTGTAACCTGCTCAATAAGGTATGGACTGGAAAACGGAAGATGTCTATATATCTCTGCCTTCTGTGCCAGGCTCTAAGAGACCTCACAAACGTACCAGAAACCCACTTTTCAATTTGGAGGTCAGTACAAGTATAAAATAATGTTTCCAGTCCAAAATGATCATCTGAGTCAATGCATTTAACATGCTGTCTTCATAATTCTCAGGTGAAATAACCTCTAGGACAGAACAAACACTCCTTGCCTCAGTATGACGCAAACCAGGGAGGAGTAAGCCTTGTAAAAGTGCCATTTTGTGGAGGGTGGTGCCAAATTCAAACCCTGTTACCACCGCCGTGAGCAGGGGACGGGCTGGAGTTCTCAAGGAGGGGCAGGTGGCTGATGGCGGGCGTGCTCCAGGCTTGTTCACAGCACAGAAAGCACAGGACTGGAGCAGAGTGCTATGAGGTTTGCTCTTGGTGAAGGCCACCATAGTGGTTGGAGGGGTATGGCTGTCCTGTGAGCTTCAGCCGCCACAACAATCACTGAGGGAGCCCTTCAGCCAGAGGTGAGATTGCCTGCATTTGGCCAGCTCGATTCTCACCCCTCACACCATGAGATTTCTAAGGTGATAAACCTCAAGAAAATGTAAACTGTTTTGTACAATGAGGCTGAAAGACTTTAAGGGGGACACATCATCTCTAACAGAACACCTATCATTTCCTATGCTGGACAAGCATGCTTTTCTTCTATAGGGAAAAGAGCATGAGGAAAAATTGCCAGATATAGAAATAAAGGGACCCATATAAGGAGTACCAGGTAAATTCAATAAAATAAGTTCACCTGGATATAGTCTAGCAAAGATTGAATGCCAAAAGTAAAGTAAAAGGGCTGATAACCATCCAGATAGGAAACAAAACAAACAGGTTATTTATACTGAGAAATCACAGATTTCTCCTTTGCAAACTTAAAGGCAAAATTGTCATTCGGTAGCAGAACAGATAATACATTTGTGTGATGGTAAATGGCATGGCAGTGAAGATGAGTGTGCTGCAGGCACACACTTCAGCATGGATGAATCGCACACACATAAGTATTGGACAAAGGGGTATCATAAAAATACAGTGTAGTTCCACACATGGAAAGATCAAACACAGTCAATCTAAACAATATGTTGTTTAAGGATACATGCCCAAGAGGTAAAACTATAAGAAAAAGTGAGGGTACATTAACTCAGAATTCAGGATAGTGGCTTTATTTAGGGAAGAAGTAGACAGATGCCCTTGGAAATCACTTGAATTGTCGAGGTTCTATTTCTTAGGGCAATGGTGGTTACATGGGTGTTTGTTTTATTATTTTCCTTTAAATTGTGCAAATACATGTTATATACTATTCTGTACATATAATTATTTAACATAAAAATTTTAAAGAAAGAAATCTCAATTAGAAAATTTATAAATAAAAAATTAACTTTTTGAAGATTTACAGAATATACCAGTTAATGCAGTACAAAAAATTTAGCATGGGCAGCAGTAGGAATATTATATAAAGTACATTTTTAGAAAAAAACCTGACAAAACTCCAAAAAGAGAAAGAAAGAGAGGAAGATTACGATGAATAAATCTTATTTATTAAAAAAGATGCAATTGATTCTTTAAAAATAGGAAATTACACTAAACGGTATATTATTAGCGCATATCTGGTATCGTTAAGTATTGTTAGAATTTATAATAAAAATACATACACAGTTTGACATTAGAAAATCTATTATAATGTATTAGATTCAAGAAAAGCCCCAGGATAATATCAGTAGATGCTGAAAAGACACTTGATCAAATTCAACACATTTTACTGATATTAATAAAAAGTCAAAACATCAGTAAGCTATAAAAGTATACGTCTTTGACAGAATGCAAAAAGGCAAAAGGATGTTGACTATAATGACCATTACTCAAAATGATTAGGAAGTTTTATGAAAGCATAATAAGGTGAGAAAAAAATTAGAAAGTATACATATTGGAAAAGAATACGAAATTAAAGTTTTTGCGTGATGATATAATTACTTGAAAAATCAAGAAAATTCACTGAAAAAGGTACTAATTAGAGTTCTTGTAATATGTTCAATCACAAAATTAATATGCAAAACTTAAGAGTAGTGATCACAACCTTAAACGCCTACAAGAGGACAACACAAATGAATGCAGCAGACTGGTAGAGACCTTCTGTGACTATAAGAGGCAACAACTTCCCAGCTCTTACACATTCTTTTCATGAGGGCAAGTGAATCTAGAGACATTCTGATTTTTCAAGAGAATTTGTAAAACCAGATTTTTGTATGAAACTTCTTGATTTTATTATGTGGATAACTAATTAAAAAATTATCTGAATTAAATATTTCCACAGGCTAGGTATATAACCATGGGCTTCCAGTGTGTAACTTTTTTTTTAAAGATTTTATTGGGGAATTGGGGAAGGGGAACAGTGTTGGGGAATTGGAGAGGGACCAGCCAAGTTGTTGTCCTTCAGTCTTAGTTGTGGAGGGCACAGGTAGCTCAGCTCCAAATCCAGTTGCCATCTGGTCGCCCATTGGCAGCTCAGGACAGCTCAACTCAAGGTGCCGTGTTCAATCTTAGTTGTGGGTGGGCACAGCCCACCATTCCATGAGAGAGTCGAACCGGCAACTTGTTTTTAGGAGCACGTGCTCTCACAGGCTGAGCCATCCTGCCATCTGGTGGCAGATCGTGAGCAACTCACTGGCCCATGTGGGATCAAACTGGCGACCCTGTGGCTCAGAGCTCTCACTCTTAACCAACTGAGCCACTCGGCCAGCCCCCCAGTGTGTAACTTTTGATCAGTATTTTCTTATATAACTAATCTGCAAATATAATAAGGGGAAATGTGAGCTAGGGCAAAAACTGATTAATTTTTGAATAGCTAACTATTTGAAATAAAATTAAATATTTAGTCCTTAGACCAACTAAAGACCACAGATTTAAATGTAAAAAATGAAACAAAACAAGCACTAAAATATTTATGTATATATTGGTGGGTTGGAGAATGCTTTATAAAAATAACAACAAATACAGAAATCATAAAAGGCCAGTGGCACAGTAGGAAAAAATATTTAAAATACATAGGATCATTGAGATTTGTATTTCCCCCAGCGAAGAGAGAGAAGCAAAATACCCGGATGGTGATTGCTGGGCTTTTTGTGCCAATACTGTGAGCTCTCACAACAATCTTGAGAGGTGGGTACTGTCCCCTGGTTCCAAATCTTGCTTGATATCACCTGGGAGCTGCACTGTCATCCTCACCGCTAGATGCAGGCTGTAGTGCTGGGGTCCTGCACCGGTGTCTGGGAGCTTGGTGTCTGTTGTCTGAACAGATTTTTTTTTTTGTCATAGGCTTTTTTGTTGTTGTTGTTGAGGGCAATGTCACTGGCCCTCATATGTGGGACCCGAACCGGGGCCGCTGGCATCCCAAGCCAGCGCTTAACCACCGCGCCACTCGGACGGCTCCTGAACAGATTTTTTTTTCCCCACTTCATCTCATCTTTATTTCATCTTTATTTTCACCAACCTCTAGCCAAAATTTGGCTTTTCTCACAATTACTAATGTAGGCAGCAAAGCACAAGGCATCAGCCAGATGACTTTGTGACCAATGAAAAGGACAGATCATTTCAGATCATACAGCTCTTGTAGATATCCTGAAATTAAGTAAATGACAAGACCTACTGGTAGGCAGAATAACTACTTTGAAATTACTGTAGTTATTCAACCTGCCCATAGATCTAGAATTCAATCTATTAGAAAAGAAGCATGTACATTACTATATCCCATATTTTCAGAAATATTTTAGTAACTATCTTTTGACATGTTAAATGTACACTGTACTTCTCTGTTTAAATTTTTTTAAAAAGTAAAATAAAATAACATAATTTTAAAAAAATAAAATGCATAGGATCAATGTCCCTTATTTAGAGACTGGGCTTACAAATCAGTAACACGCATCTCCAGAGAATGTTAAGCACAGGATGTGGAAAAGCAAGTCACACAATGAGAAATACCAACAGCCAATGAATATATGGTAAACATTTACCCTCACTAGTAATCAAAGGAATACAAATCAAATCACTGATGCAATGCCATTTTTCTCTGTTGGCTTGACAAAGATTTTTTTTTTTTAATTGGGGGACAGTGTGTTTCTCCAGGACCCATCAGCTCCAAGTCAAGCAGTTGTTTCATTCTAGCTGTGGAGAGCGCACCTCAGTGGCCCATGTGGGAATCGAACTGGCAACCTTGGTGATATAAGCACTGCGCTGTGCTCTAACCACTTGAGCCAACCAGCCGTCCCTTGACAAAGAGATCCAGAGTTGACAAAGCATTTGTGTTGGTAGAAGTATACATGAATACAACTTTAGAACAATTTGCCAGAACTCTTTGACTGAGCATCCTATTTCTAGAAGTTTAGTTTAAGGAAATAAGAATATATACAAGGATGTAGTTGCAAGGATGTCATTACAGACATAATAGCAGATGACAAAAACAAAATGCAAACACTGATTGAAAAACAGCTAAATTAGTACATTCATACTGTGAAATTCTTGGCAGCTGCTAGTCTGAAGAAATCTTGAAAATTATTTATTAATGAAAGATATTCACAATACATTGCTAAGTGTTTTTTAACATTTTTAAATTAAAACTTAAATTAAATTAGGTTATTATTATTATTTTTTAGAGGGCAGTGTTACTGGCCCTCATATGTAGGATCCGAACCGGGGCTGCTGGCATCCCAAGCCAGCTCTTAACCACCACGCCACTCGGCTGGCCCAAAATTAGGTTATTTTAATTTTAAATTATTGTGTCTCCAAAGTACACAGTATATATAGAGATCAGAAAGGGTACATACCAATTGGTTATCTCAGATTGTGGAGTTATGATTATTGTGTTTCAAATTTCCTTTTTTTTTTAAATTGGGGAATTGGGGGAGGGGAACAGCACTGGAGAAATGGGGGAGCAGACAACTTGCTGTCCTTTTGTTCTTCAGCTTAGTTGCAGAGGATATTGCTTCACTGGGCCATGTTGGTATCATCATTGTGCTCTTCCTGAATGAGGCAGATCGGTCGCTGGCCTCTGGACGGTGGCTCACTGTGGCTATTGGCAGCTCACTCCAACTGCCAGCCACTCACGCTGGCTGCCGGCCACTCACTGTAGCTTATGGCAGCCCACTGCATCAGGGGCTGCAAACTGCACTGTCGGGACTCATACAGCCCAGCTCCAGATGGAGCTGTTGTTCACCATCTTAGTTGTAGAGGGCAGTGTCACTGGCCCTCATGTGGGATCCGAACTGGGGCCACTGGCGTCCCAAGCCAGCACTTAACCAACACGCCACTCTGTCGGCCCTGAAATTTCCTTTTTTATCACTTTGCTTTTGTGTTTCTATAATGAACATATTATTTAGACACAAAGGAGGAAAACTTCATTTTTAATTAAAAAATAAAGAAAGCTAGGGTCCTTAGATAGACTCATTGATTATTATAGTTAGTTGTATTAGAAAGAGCTAGATACAGTTCATATGGTTTAGGTTGCTCTGTGTGTATGTGTGTGCACGCGCTCGCACGTTGGCGTGTATACTGTATATGATCAGCAGGCTTACCTTTCTGCTTATGTTTTCCTTGGATGGCTTTTAAAATAAAGTCATATACTAAATGATGGTAAAGAGAGAGCCAACCCAGAAATATGCAAAATGTCAGAAGAAAGCTTAGGCAGGCTTTAGTTCAACACTCTGAAAAATTAAAATTTTATTGCAAATAAACCACAAAGTAGATTTTCTGCACACGGTTTATTAGAGTTGCTTATAAGTCCCTGGTTTATCCACAGCAACTTAGTACAGTTAATGGACCTTATACAAATATTTACAGGCCCAGAGAGAGATTTATTGACCTTCCTTCCAGGCCCAGTTAACACTGAATTATTGCCAGCCCCTATAACACACAGAAAGAAAAGCTGGAAAGATTTTGCCAATGGTTTAGGCAAGGAAAAGTGTGGAGCTGTGAACGTTGTGACATTTACTAGATGAATCTGAGACTATATTCATAAACAATAATGCCAAGTATCCAAAATAAGTGGTACATGTAGAACCTGTAAGAGCCCATGTTTTAAAAACAAAAAGGCATTTCTCTGACCTAACTACTTCCTGTTTATTTTGCCCATTGCTGCCCAGCCAGACTTCCTTCCTATGGAGGGAGCACTCTGGACTTCGTGTTAGGTACCCTCCCAAGAGATCTCACCCTCCTCTTGTTTTATGTAACATCTGTAATCTGGTGACTGATTCCCAGATGTATCTCCGGCTGCCCCTGTGACTCTCCCACTAAAAAAATCTGACGTCTCAGACTTGACAGGCCTCTTCTAAACTCTGTCTTCCTCGCTAAATCTACTCCTTCCCTCAGTCTTCACAGCTCATTCAAGGCCATTACTATCCTCCTAGCTGCCCATGCCAAAAGCCTAGGATTCATTTTGGATTTCCCTTTTCTTTTCCCTGACATCAAATCCATCAGCAACTGCGTCATTTCTCTCTCCAAAACACAAAAATACATGCCATATCCCCTGTCCCCCTTCTAACCATCTCTAGTCCTACCACCCTGATTCAAGCCACCAGTCTCTCATCTGGGTTAGGGCAATAACGTCCTACTTGCTCTTGCTAGAACCCATTCCCCATTGAGTTGCCAGAGTGAATTTTTAAAATTTAGTTTGTGTTAAAGCCCTCCTGTGGCTTTGGCTTTCTATTGAACATAGGGAACAAATCCCGAACTTCTCGCCTTATATAGTCTACAAGTTCTATGAATGCCCTCCCTCTGATCCCCACTCCTTGCAAATTGTTCTCAAGCCACAAAGGCCTTCTTTCTATTTCTGGGATTCCAAGTTCATCCTACCTGAGGGCCACTGCACTTTTTGTTTCCTTTGCCTGAAAGTTCCCCCACACCACTCCCACTCTGCCTACATTAATTAGGTTTTATTTATTTTTATTTTTATTTTTTTTAGAGGGCAGTGTCACTGGCCCTCATATGTGGGATCTGAACGGGGGCCGCTGGCGTCCCAAGCCAGCTCCCCACCACTGCGCCACTTGGCCGGCCCACATTAATTAGGTTTTAAAACAGTAAGGAATTAAGAATGTGTATGTATTAAGGACACACAGCGTATATGTAACTGGTAATCAGAAGACTTGGACATTCATCTCCCACTGTTTTCCAGATACGACACCTACCCCCAACCAAGAATGATCATGCCTGCTCTCAATACCAACTGAGGTGATTCCTTGGCTCATGGTTTCCTCTTTTCCTGGACAAGTCCTGACAGTTAACTTCTCTCTTGGAAATTTTGATATCCAGAGACTGGAGGTCACTGGAGTGGGTCACCTGCCGTGTGAGTCCCCAAACTGCCCAATTTCTTGCATTCCCAGACTTCTTGCTCTGCTGTTCTTTAACTAATTCTTTCAGCTAAAGTTGGTTTCTGTAACTTACACCTGAAATGATCTTTGACTAAAACAATGAAGGATTCCACCTTAATTGCCTAGTTGGCTTCCTACAATTCAGCCTCACAGAATCCTTCTTTTACTTGACTATTGGCTACCTCAGGGCATCTGTGGAATCCCAAACCAGCATTGATGTTAGTATATGTAGAATAATTCATATGCTTTATCTATTTTTTTTAAAGGTTTTATTGGGGAATTGGGGGAAGGGAACAGCCAAGTTGCTGTTCTTCAATCTTTGTTGTGGAAGGAGTCAGTCACCGCCTGGCTTCCCGTGGGCAGCTCGTGGCCTCTAAACTCAAGGTGCTGTGTTCAATCTTAGTTGCCGGTGGCCACAGCCACCATTCCATGCAGGAGTAGAACCAGCAGCCTTGTTGTTAAGAGCTCACGCTCTATCCTTTGAGCCATCTTTGTGGCAGCTCAGCTCAAGGTGCTGAGTTCAGTCTTAGTTGCTGGTGGGCATAGCCCACCATTGAACAGGCACTCTCGTTACACCAGCTGAGCCATCCTGCCACTTGTTGACAGCTCAGCTGGGGCGCAGCGTTCACTGGCCCATGTGGGAATCGAACCAGCAGCCCTGTTGCTCAGAGCACATACTCTAAGCCAACTCTTAACCAACTGAGCCACTCGGCCGGCCCCTAGAATAATTTAATATTCATCCTTTCCCTTCACACATACACGCACATGGGTGCACACGCACATACACACACTTCTGCACTCTCTCCAGATCTTTTCATCATCCTTTGTAACTTTTCTCCAGTACCTGTGAGGCTAGATTCTATTCTGCCTTTATGTTCGTTCACAGCTCATCTTTCCACTGCATGCTCACACATGAAGGGGCCTTGTGCATGCTCATCAATAAATCTAATTCTGAATGGGAAACCTGTCTCTCCTAGGAGAAACTCACTGCCCTTGCCTTTCCTGGGTTATCTTCTTTCTATTTCATTGTCTATGTTAACTATATTTCTTTTTTAAAATTAAAATGTATTGGGGTGACAATGGTCAACACATTAACTATATTTCAATCAGCAGGGCAGTGGGCTTCACTTTTTGGAGACCAAGGACCCCTTTGATGAAGGCTACAGACATGTCCACAAAAAAGTTCATATACACACACACGTGCGTGCACACACATACACACACACACATACAATTTTGCGTGCAACAAAAGTTCTTGGATTCCTGATTAAGAATCACTTCGCTAGGAATAGTACTTCTGTGGTCTCACCATCACTATACACACAGCACCATTAATTCCCATCCTTCTCTAACAATGACTCATTTACACCTCTGCTGCCAGAGATTCTGATAAACCCAGTTCTTCCCTCTTAGAGTTTATTATGCTGAGGGGGGGAAAAAGGCAAAGCTCCCCTAACTATTACAGGCAGTTACACTTATGAATCATTAAAAGTTCCCCTCATTAGAACACTTCCCCGGGACAAACATTTTAAAATTTCCTAGATTACAGTTTATGTCATACAAGTTACATTTTAAATGCTTTCCTTAGTGGGGAGGCATTCTTGGATTTGGCTGAGATGAGGAAACAGACAAGTCTTATCAGCAGCACACAGAATTTCTTAAGTGGGTTATTTCCTGGGAAGATTATCGCAGTGATTAATCTCATCCATTGTTTTTGTTTCAGTTTCAGAAAATGACGTTTTTGACTGGGTTCCCAGGTTCTAGAGTTCTTGTCAATTTGAAACCTGCAGCTTTGTATATACTAAGTCTACCTTCTAATTAAAAAAGAGATCTGAAAAGGTTGGAGCTTTCTGGGTTGCTTTCTCCAAGCTAAATTAGAATCAGCTGAGGAAAAGAAAAAGTGGAGAAGATAGGACGGATGCAATACAGAGTGAGCCATAAGTTTGGAGCAGATCAGATACTTGACAGAAAAGTCTTTTTTTTTTTCCCTCCTGATGCCAGTGGCTCACAACTGGCTCCAAGCTCCTAAGGCTTCTCTTTAGACCAGTCGGCTTCCTGGTGGATGCATTTATTTTGTTTGATTATTTACTTTTCAACAGAGTCAGTATGGTCTAGAGCAGGGTTTCTCAACCTTGACCCTATTGGCATTTGGGGTCAGAAAATTCTCTGTGGTGGGAGCTTTGTTATGCACTGTAGGATGTTTAGCAGCATTCCTGACCTCTACCCACTAGATGCCAGTAACATTTCCCAGTTGTGACAACCAAAAATGTCTCGAGTTGGGAGCAAAGTGGCCCCTTGGCTGAGAATCATTCAATAGAGGAAAGGTTCAGTCAGTCAGATTTAGCTTCTAACTCTAGCTCCATCCCTTATAAGCCCATGACCTTGAAAATACTATTTATCTGAGCCTATATTCATGTCAGCAAATAGTACTTATCTCAAAAAGTTGTTTTGAGAAGGAAGTGAAATGAAATATGTGAAAAGCATATAGGTTCACAATAGGTGCCCAGTAAACATTTGTTCTCTCCCCATTCCTGCTTCATTTAACAAACATTTATTGAGTACTTATGCTGTATGCTAGGGATGTAAGCACAAAACAATTGTCCTTCAGGAGCTAACTGACCCTGAGAGAAAGAGATAAACAAACAACTATAATAGATAAAGTGCATTAACAAAGGTTATTTATCAAATCTTACACAATTCTGGCTCTTTTTTTTCTTTACGTTTTAAATAGCTAACCTCTTTCCAGAAGCTCACCTTGCATGCCTCCTGACACAGGAAGGCACCTATGAGTTGGGTCTTGAAAAATGAGTGGCAGTTCATCTGAAAAATAAATGCAGCATAAACAAAGGCTTAGTAGTGTGATAATTTCAGGAAGCTGTGTTATCCAGTGGGCTAGAGTGAGGTTGCGTAGGAAAAATCAGTACAAGATGGAGGATACTAAAGAATTTGGACTTTTTCTTGCGGGTCATGGAGTCCTCTAGACTGCTTTTATCAGGATTGTGACAGGATCAGATCTGCTTTGGAAAGCACACCCTGACAGCAGTGGGGAGGATAAATGAGAGGTGGAATGAAGAGGAGAGATGGGAAACAAGATGACCAGTCAGAAGCTATCCATTCCAGATGAGAGCTAATGAGGGCCTGAACTGTAGACTCAGCAATAACAATGGCAAAAGCCAGTAGGCTCCACAGACATTAAAAGGTAGAACTGACAGGATTTAGTGACTGGATTTAGACAGGGAGGAGGGTAGTAAGTGAAGAAGGAATAGGAAGTGATTATAAGATTCTAGCTTAGAAAATTTGGGGGATATCTATAGTATTTAGAAATAACAGGCACCCAGAAACTGCTCTTTTTTACAGCTGCCACCATTAACTGTGCAAAGGAGCCCACTATCTCTTGTTCTCACTTTACAGACTCGTGTACACCTCAATTCAACAAACCTAGAAGAATATGGGACATTGAGTAGCTCAATGTCATTGTTACTCATATCCATCTTTGCTTGGTTCTAGGAAAGCCCCAGGAAAATAATATCTATGAATAAGAAATCATCACTGTCCCATGGATGCTCAGTCTAGATGGCAAGGCACACAAATGGGAAATTACAGTACCATGTGATCCGTGCTATATAATAGAGGTACTGAATCAGAGAATGTTTTGTGAAGATCATCCTTAAACTGAACAAGGAGCTGGTCAGAGCGACAAGGGGATGAGGAAAATGTAGCCAAAGGAACAACACATGGGAAGGCTTTAAGAGGTGGTATGATTGTAGGGTGGGGTGAGGTGGAAGGTCAAGTTAGAGATGTAGAGCCAGATCATAAACAGTCTTCTTGTAAGCTAAGGATTAGCAAAAGTATAATCAATCACCAAGTGATTTTCAGCAGAGGTTTCAAAGAAAGCCCCCAACCTTACTCAGTATTAAAGAAAAACAGGTAAGACAAAATTCTCAGTACCTAATGAGGCATATTATACTTTTAATTTTAAGAGTTTATCTGAGCAAAAATTGATTTGAATTGAGCAAGTCAAACTGGAAGTGGTTAGAAGTGCCCCACCGATGAGAGCTAGGAGAAAGACTTTTATAGAGAAGAGGCAGAAGCAAAGCAAGGAAATCATTTAATTGGCTATAGCTTAATATGTTGCATTATTTGGGAAAACCAACTTGGCTGTTGGTGATTGTCTTTAGGCTTCGACTTCTTAATCTTTTTTTTTTTCTTTCTTTTTTTTTTTTTTTTTTTTTAAGCTGAGCCATCCTGCCACCTGTTGGCAGCTCAACGGCAACACAGCTCGGGCTGGCCTCGAACAGCTGTTGCTCAGAGCTCAGCTTGCACTCTTGAGCGAGCTCTTAACCAACTGAGCCACTCGGCCGGCCCTGATTTCTTAATCTTGAGGCATTTACAGGCTAGTTTTTTTTATATAGGCTGCTAAACCGCCTCAGTCTGATGGCCTCCTTGTTTAACACTAGTATGTACCCAGTTCTGTGCTAGCCTTGTCCAATTGAGGGATTAGTGAAGTGCTCCCAATCACTTCCTATGTATTTTACTCCAGCCACTGTCACATCGAGTTATCATCTTTTCATCTGTGTACTTTACTAGATACTGGAAATTCCTTGAAGCTAGGATTGTTGTCATAATCACCCTTATACCCTTAGTCTAGCCCAGTGCCTGGCACAAAGTAGGTTTTTAATAAGTGTTTACTAAATGAATGATCTGGTAAACAACTTTTTCCTGAATTCCTTGCCTCTAGGGTTCAGATGGTTGTCTTCTCACTATGTCTAAATAATAAGGGGAGTACAGAGAAAGGAGTGGTAAATTTGGCTCCGGAATGTCTCGATTCTGGTACTCTTTCATGTACCTTGGGCAAAACTGCATATATTCTGAACCTTATGGTTCTCATCTGTAAAAATGGTATTTTTAAAAATCCCCAGTCTCAAAATAATATATGAAAGTACTTTGTAGCATTGTTCAAATATAAATTGTTTATATACGTTTCATCTTCCTTACAAATTAACCTGTGCTTACAAGTCAGGAAAAAAATAGGTTGAGCCCAAAGTTACTGTATTGTATGTTGGTAGAAAACTAAAGTAAACTGTATTTTTCAACTAGTATTCATGTTGTTCTACTGGATACCTTGGATTATATTCTGTTGGCTCCTGGCTCTCCCCACAGTTATACTCATTTTTTTGCTGTACTTTGAATATGCCAAGCTCATTTTTATCTCAGGGCCTTTGCATTGCTTTTCAAGGTATACTCTTGCCCCAGATAGTTGCATGAATGTCATGTCTTTACTTCCTTCAGGTCTCTGTTCAAATTTTACCTCAAGATGCCTTCCCTAAGTACTTTATCTAAAACAGCACCCACTCCTCTCCTTATTGCCATCGCTTTCTACTTCCTTGTCTTTTTTTCTTCGACAATCATCACAATCATGTATTTGCTTATCCTTTGCCTCTCATGAAAATCTAAGTTCCATGAAGAGAGTGCCTCACAGCTGTATCCACAATGCCTAGAACAATAGAAGACACAGCCTTTTGCTAGGTAGTTTCCTAAATGAATGACATTTGGTAAATAAATTAGCTTTTTCACTGTGATCACCTGCCATCATATGGAATTAAGGACTTGTAAAATACAGTGGAAGACCTAGCCTTGCCATTAACAAGGTGTTTGGCCTTGGAAAGTCACTTATTCTGGGCCTCAATTTTCTAATGTGTAACTAGGAAGAGTATTATCCCCTACTTTCCCATTTTACAAATCAGAGTTGTTGTGGCATTTTATTATAGCATTTAGCATTTATTTTTACAGATAGCATTTTATTAATAAGGTATGTTTCTGTCTTTACTGTTAACTCTTCAAGAGCATGGACCATGTCTTTCTCATCTATTACAAGACTTGGCACGGGGTCTGGATTTATAAATAATTGCCAAAAGAATGGAAAGCAGAAAAAGTTGGAAATTTCCTTTGTGAAATGAACTGAGCTTCAAATATTCATACTCTAAATTATTCTTAGTCATTATAGGTATCATTTCATTTTATATAGCAGACATAATTAGCCAAGTGTTTGAGCAGTAAGAAATATTCCCATTTAGTCTGGGTTTTGTTAAGAATAATGAATATGAATGCTTGCTTTGACTAAATGAATGGTTCCCCTGGATCAGTGCTGAATAAATGCTTGTGTTACTCTGATGATTCTGACCCAAGCAGAAGACATGTGCTTTCATTGACAGAGCACCAACCCTTGAATGACCCCGCAACACAATGGAGAAAAAGAAGTGCTGTGTAATTTAGGGGCAAGAGACAAACCTCCACTGCTTAGAGTCAGCATGTATATGACAGGAGTACACAAAAACAAAGTTGTCAAGCTGGAACCAGGCATCTGAAAAATCTGTACGTAAATTTTCACATATAACTACTATCTTTTCAAGGAACCAGATCAAGATTAGAAGGAATAAGGTTTATGGTAACAGATACTTAAAACAATTATTTAGTATAAATCCAGGTTCATTTCCTATATCCATTAGATTGGGTGGGGAGTAGGGAGAAGGGATGGAGGGAGAGAGGGACAGTTAAGTCTTGACTCCAAAAGGAGCTCCTTCTTTAGAGACTTATAAAAACATGTTAAGGGGCAGGCCGAGTAGCTCAGTTGGTTAAGAGTTTGCTCAAAAGCTGAGCGGCGTGACTGGACTTGGAGCTGAGCCTGCTGCGCCCTCCACAACTAAGATTGAAGAACAACAACTTGGCTGTTCCCCTTCCCCAATAAAATCTTTAAAAAAAACAAAGTTAAGCTGGGGAGGTGATGGGGAACAACTTGTTCTGTACCAGCATAAGCACTTTGGGTGTATTAACTTATTTAATCCTTATAAACAATACTATGAGGATATATTATCATCCCCATTTCACAGACAGAAAATTAATTTATCTAGATAAAAGAATCTTGCCCAAAGTCACACACTGGGATTTGAATCTAAGCTATCTGAATCTGAGATCTCTTATGCTATGCTATCAGTTTAAGTCATGAATTTTACCTGTATGAATGCACAGTGCAGACTATACATCGCAGAGCAGGAGAAATTTAAAAATGACCATTTACCTTTTGGAAATTATGGCCACATTATTTCCATAGTTTTACTTACAAATAGTTGAGCTAACATGTGGTTCAGCAAATCAACTACTTAGACCAGGCAATGGAGGGAAAAGGCACTATGAAGTCAGCAGTCACAAAGAAATCATAGTTTGGTGAGAGGGTCTGGATGTGGGAGGAAGTTATTAAAGATTTGGAATTATTGAAAAGTTTGGGAAAGACAGAAACTTTTGTATAACTGCAAGAAAACTGTCTCTCAAGTAAATACCTAAAAGATTAGGAAGGGCAATTTGGTTGGTAAGACATTTGTTAAGAGTTGGTGTTGAGGGGCCGGCCAAGTGGAGCAGCCGGGCTCCAGTTCAGATCCCACATGAGGGCCAGGGATGCTGCACCCTCTACAGCTAAGGTGGTGAACAACAGCTCGACCTGGAGCTGGGCTGCCGTGAGTCGCCGGCGTAGGCTGCAGTGGTGCTGCAGCGGGCTGTCTTGAGCTACCATGAGTGGCTGGCAGCCGGAATGAGTGGCCGGCAGCTGGCATGAGCGGCTGTCCAATGGCCAGCAAGCAACTGCCTCACCAGGGAAGAGCACAATGATAATAAATGGGCCAGTGAAACAATGTCCTCCACAACTAGACTGAAGAAACAAAGGGCAGCAACTTGTCTGTTTCCCTTCCCTGATTCCCCAATGCTGTTCCCCTCCCCCAATTCTCCAATAAAACCTTTAAATCTAAAAAAACAAAACAAAATTTTTTTAAATGACAAGCAATCTTAAAGGTCTAACAGTGGAAGAATGATGCATTTACAAGGTAAACATCCATGTGATGAAATATTATTCAGCAATTTAATGTAAGTATGAAGAGTAACCCACAACATAAAATGTTAAAAGTAAAAAAATTAATTGGTAAGTAAATACACTTATGACTATTTAAAAAAATGGTCGGGAATATCAAAAAGACAATTATATCGGGATGTTGGATTTCTATTTCTTTTTCCCACCCCTTGGCCTGTCAGTTCTACCAAAAAACTATTTTTAATTATTAATATGAAAGAATAAAAAAAAAAAAGGTAAGAATGCCAAAGCTGGAAGGCCACTAGTGAACAGTCATGTACATAGAGCCCTCAAGACAATACCTAATGTGTGATACGAGACTAGATGTTATAAGAAAAGTCATTCTGGGCCAGCCGAGTGGCTCGTTGATTAAGAGTTAACTTAAGAAGTCGAGCTCTTAGCAACAGTGCCGCCGGTTTGATTCCCACATGGGCCAGTGACCCTGCGCCCAAGCTGAGCTGCCCCTGAGGTGCCAACAGGTGGAAGGATGGCTCAGCTGCCGAGAGCACATGCTCCTAACAAGACTGCCTGTTGGATGGCGGGCTACGCCTGCCCTCAACTAAGGCTGAACTCAGCACCTTGAGCTGAGCTGCCGCCCGGATGGCTCAGTGGATAGAGTGTATGCTCTTAACAACAAGACTGCTGGTTCAACTCCCGCATGGGATGGTGGCTACGCCCACCGGCAACTAAGATTGTAACACAGCACCTTGAGCTTAGAGGCCACGAGCTGCCAAAGGGCAGCCAGATGCCAACTGGCGCCCTCCACAACTAAGACTGAAGAACAGTAAGTTGGCTGGCCCCTCCCCCAATTCCCCAATTTAAAAAAAAAAAAAGTGTGAGCTCTGAGCAACAGGGTCATGGGTTCAATTCCTGGCCCAAGCTGAGCTGTCAACAGCTGCCAACAGTTGGCAGGATGGCTCCGCTAAAAAAAAAAAAAAAAGAAAAAAGGTCATTGTCATCAACAATTAATTGTCCCTGCTTTTTTTACCCAAATAGCAACCCATGCAAAGTCACACATTCTTCCCTTCTTTCTAATAAAATGGCAGGTCCAAAAGATATACATCAAAATGCTGCCAGTAATAGGCATTCTTAATTATGACAAACCTACAGACATTACAAAAGGCTTTTTTAAGCCTGACCTGACATGAAATATACTACTTTTTTTACTGTGAAACAACAATGTTGTTAAATTACTCATCTTTTAAAATGAAAACCATAAAATCAAACTCATACATTGCTACTGCAGTTTAGTATTAGGGAATCCCCAGCCTAATGGGCTATACTTAAAAAAAAAAAAAAAAGGAAAATTTTTTTTTTAGGTTGTTTGGTTGAAACTCAGAAAGCCTTTCCCCCCAGAAATATTAAAGTAATAAGGGAAATGGATCTGCAAAGCCTCATTTCCACAACTTCTCCCTCAATTTCCTGGTCTAGAAGACTAACAGATATTTAGAATGCTTCTTATGCTTTCCAGAAGCCTCCCATGCAGGGTCTCCATTTCTATCACGGAATTTTCATAAGTGGGGTACTTTTAAGTTGGGAAGTGCCTTACAATTTTTTATCACCTAAAATCTAATGTTCAGTTTTATAATACAAATAACATTTAAGTTAAATTCTAGATGAAAAATACCTTTTTAGCAATCAGAAAATAAAAAACAAAGGAGTATAAGAGAGCACTAAAATGTCCTAATAGTTTGCAGACCTCAAACATCAAAAGCAAGATGCTATTTTAAAATAGCTCAAATTTGAGTAATAACTCAAATTTAAAGATGGATGAATTTAAATTTAATCCTCTTTGTATAAACCCAAAGGTTAGTCTAATATTGCTGGGAGTAAATGGTTATAAAACAAATGCATGAAACACGATTACAATCTAAATTCTTTGTATTCTTTATAAGCCCCGACTTTTAACGCAGAATAAACTTTCCCAACCTAAGCACAGTAGTATTTAACACTTTATATCAGGAACATCTTGTGAATTTTCAGCTATCAGGAAAGCTTTAGAAAGAAAAAGTGTGTGTGTGTGTGGGGGGGGGATAAAATACAAGCTTCAGACAGGCACAAATGGTCACTTACACCTTATGTCTCTACGTTTCTGTATTTTTCTACAAAAATCTTTTAGCATCTGATAGTTTCATCAGCCCTTTCATTTTCAAACAAGTAAGCTTTACTTCCCATCATGTCCCAGGTAAATGCGTCCTAAGATTTCCTAAAGGGTAGACCTCAATTATGAAGTCCCTTTTATAAGGCAAACATTCATCTTAATGTCTGTGGGAACAGGGTTTTATGCTCCAAACTGCACTTTCATTGGCAGTGCTCAGGATGCTTGAAAAACGTTTCTGAAGGTCTTTCCTGGCTCCTCCAGAACAGTCAGAATGGAAACAGAAGGGGCAGAAGGCCTGGAACGTGTGTCAGTCATGTTTGAGTCTCTCTGCCAGGGGTCCCTCCTTGTAATGGGTAATAATTTGAATTAGGATGGAGCAATTGATAAGAAGGAAGAACAAACCGGCCAACCAGATCAAAAGGAAGGTGTTCTTTCCTTTAAACTCCAGGACATAGGCAGGAGCCAGCCATAAGACCTGCCCTAAAAACCATAACATCAGGAGAGCTAAGGCCCTTTTCCAAGGCATCCGCACGAGCGGCATCACCAGGGGCAGCAGGCAGAGGTACCAAAGAAAGTACTGGGAGGTGCAGACTTTGTTAAAAGTCACAAAAATGGAGGTGTGAAGAAAACAACAGAAGGCGAGGTCTCTGTGGTACGCGAACGACACCGCTGAGAGCAGGATGACCTGCGGCAGGAAGGCGGCGAGGCCCAGGGAGAAACTCCACTCGCTCTCGGCGGTCAAGTACAGCATGTAGAAGTACGGGGAGAAATTGTGGCGGATGTCCCGCCTCGTCAGGTGATAGAGGTAGGCGTGCTCCAGAAACTCCCCACCGTATTTATGGTAAAAGGCGAGGCTCAGGGCCAGACATGTCAGTCCGGCCACAGCCACGAAGCGCAGCACAGCCCCGTGGCGCAGCCGCCGCAGGAACTCGCAGAAACGAGCGTGGAACGAATCCCGGGCGTGGCGGGGGCTTCGGTCGCTGGCGCGCTCCGGAAGCAGGTGGAGGACTATGGGCAGGAGATAGGTGACCGGGTACAGCTTCATGTGCACCGCGAGCCCGTAGCAGACGGCGGCCCGCGCGACGCGTCTCCTTTCTAGGAGGTCCAGGGCCATAATCACCAGGGAGGCGACGATGGCGTCCGCGTTGCCCCGGCTGGACACCGCCATCGGGAGGGGGTTGAGAAGCCAAAAGACGCAGTAGCCGCACGCCGGGCGTCGGCCCAGCCCCTTCAGCAGCAGCAGGCGGTATAAAAGGAAAGCGGTGAGGAGGTCGCAGCTGATGAAGACAAACTTTCCAAAGAGTTCGCCGAGGTAGATGTTGGGCGTGAGGAGCCACGCCAACAGGGGAGTGTAGCGGTAGGTGGCCCTGCGGTACGGGGAGCGCCCCTCCGTGACGAAACGCGCGGCGTCCGTGAACACCTGGTAATCGATGTCCGTGTACCTCACGAGCAGCGTCCGGTCCTGGAAGACCCCGTAGAACACCAGCGCGACTCGGGCCACGAGGGCCACACTAAACACTCCGGCGGGGGGCACCCGCAGGCTCAGGAACCATGCTTCCCAGGGCTTGGGCGGGCCCATGATCGACCAGCAGCGCCGCCCCAGCCCCGAACTGCCTTCCGAACGCTAACTTTCGCGCCGGCGCCTCGCCTCAGGCTGCCGGCACATCTTCCCACCAGTCACGCTGTCCACCGACACAACGGCCGCGAAACCGGGGCACCGCGCTCGCGGCTCTGAACGCGGGCGCCACGCGGGTGCCAGGGAAGCCAGCTAGAGAACGCCCTGCAGCTGGATGGGCGGCCGCGCTTTTCCTTGTCTTCCGGAGGGGGCGGGATTTCCGGTCGTTGGGAAAAGCCACTTCCGCTTGCCGGAACTCCCTCGGCGATTGGCGTTTTACGCCGCAGAGTCGGGTTTGGGGTGTGAAGGAACACCCCTGTCTCCTTCGCCCCAGCTCCAGGCGGCGTAGCTAGGCTCATGTAACGGAGCGAGCTGCGCGATCTATCCCTCAGGCATGGGCATCCCAAAGCGTGACAAATGGAAGCATGGAGGAAAAGGAACCCTGTGCCAGTTTCTCATGCTTTCCTCCGCCAGCTCGCCTGTAACCCCTGGGCTTTGTGGGCCCCGGGGCGGCCTGGGTAGCGTTGCAGGGAGCCCAGAGTGTGAGCGCCCCGTGCAATATGGGGGACATGCTTACACGTACTTTGAAATGATGAATGACCGTACCATCATTATAGCATTTGTCACATTGCTTTGGGACAATTGATTTTTTGTTTGTTTCTCTTTTCCCTAGTGCCCCATCACGATACTGAGTGCTTTGAGACCAGCTTTTCTTGTTCTTTTCTGTGCCTCAGCATCTAATGCATCACCAGACCTATAGTAGGCATTCAGTGACAGTTGAATTGGTTTTCTGTGTTCCTATTACCAAAATGTCTCTAGAGTGGCATCTTTGGAATGCTCCCACCTCCCAGTCATTTTTTTTCCTCGTTCAAACATCCTTTGCTTAGCGAACGTTCTGCAGGCTTCACCCGCCCCTCTTCAACCCTACTGCCATGAATTTCTCACCAAGCACTCCAACCCATTGGCTGTTTACCCTTCAGTGGGCACTTAGTATACTTATCAGAATTGTAGAATTTTATAGTTTATTTTAGATTGTATTCATAACCCTATCAATGAGATTGTAGAGTTTTTGAGGTTAGAGAGTATATCTTTTTTTTATTGTGTGTGTTTTTTTTATTTATTTTTTTTTGAGGGCAGTATCACTGGCCCTCATATGTGGGACCGAACCGGGGCCGCTGGCTTCCCAAGCCAGCGCTTAACCACTGCGCCACTCGGCCAGTCCTATATCTTTTTTTTTTTTTAACTTTATTGGGAAACAGTGTGTTTTTCCAGGACCCATCAGCTCCAAGTCAAGTAGTTGTTTCAATCTGGTTGTGGAGAGTGCAACTCAGTGGCCCACTTGGGGATTGAACTGGCAACCTTGGTGTTATGAGCCTGCGCTCTAACCAGCTGGCCGCCCTGAGATTATATCTTCTTAATTTTTTTCAATTACTCATATGTATTGCAGTATTAAGCACCTGGTAAATTTTCATTAACTACTGATTTACTTAATTTTACAGGGAAATTATTTCCTAGGGAAAGCCTTCTAAACAAGCATAAGGAGAGTAGAAGATTCCATCCAGTTTGAACCGTGCAGCTCCCAGTGCTACCCGGCATCCATCCATCATACAATTTGTATTTATCCTTTGGAGGAACCATGTTACTCTTTTACATTCCATCTTCATATTTTGATATCTTTGTCCTTTTATGTGCCTTGGTGTAATTATATACCTTATATTGCTAGTAACTTTTAACCTTTTTTTTTTTTTGCAGTACAGTAGCCATATAAACAGTGGCAGTACATCACCATTTAAAAAATAATAATGCTGGTGATGATTTCTAATAGCCAGCTTTGTTGAGGAATTATTTGTAGTGCGCTACTTACCATGTATGATAGATATTCTGACCTTTACAAATGAAGAAATCAAGGCTTATGGATATTAAGTCACATAGTGAAATAGTGACAGAGCTGGAACTCAAAAGCAGGTCCTCTGACCCAGTGTATTCTTAACTGCTATGTGGCTAACTTGCAAATAAAATGTTGATTTGAATTATAATTTCTGCCTCTTCTCATTGATCTCTTGTCTGAATCTTTCTGAGTCTCTCTGTGACTCTGTCTCTGATTTATTCTTTTCCTCTGCCAGAAAAGTGAGACTTAGTCCCAGAAAGTAGAGGATATGGGAGGTAGACGTCTGAGGATTAACTAAATAAGTGTTCTGGCTGGGTTGGTGTAAGTGGTCTGGCAGAAAGGCCTCAGCCAATTTGTCCCTTTAGAGCTGATCTAGTAATGAGGTGAGATGCACTTAATTTGGGCAGATAGGGAAATAACTAATCAGAAGAAACTTAGCTTGGGGCTGGCTGAGTGGCTGAGTTGGTTAAGAGCACCTGCCCTGAGCAACAGGGTCACCGGTTTGAGTCCCACATGGGCTAGTGAGCTGGGCCTGAGCTGTGTTGCCGCTGAACTGCCAACAGGTGGCAGGATGGCTCAGCTGGTGAGAGCACGTGCTCCTAACAAGGTTGCCAGTTCCACTCCCACATGGGATGGTGGGCTATGCCCCCCTCCCTTCCCGCAACTAGGATTGAACATGGCACCTTGAGCTGAGTGGCCACAAGCTGCCAACGGGCTGCCGGATGGCCAACTGGACTTGGAGTTGAGCTAGCTGCACCCTACACAACTAAGATTGAAGGACAACAACTTGGCTGTTCACCTTCCCCAATTCACCAATAAAATCTTTAAAAAAAGAAAGAGACAGAGACAGGAAGAGAGAGAGAAAGGAAGGAAGGAAAGAAAGAGAAAGAAAAGAGAGAGAGTGAACGAAAGAGAAAGGAAGAAAGGAAGAAAGGAAAGAGAGAGAGAAAAAGAGAGAGAGAAAGAAAAGAAAGATAAAAGGGCCGGCCAATGGCGCGGTGGTTAAGAGCTGGCTTGGGAAGCCAGCGGCCCCGGTTCGGGTCCCACATATGAGGGCCAGTGACACTGCCCTCAAAAGAACAAACAAAAAGAAAAAAAAGATAGAAAACTAAGCTTCGATCCCTCATGTCAAAGGAGTGAGATGTAGATAGTAGTTGTGGGAATGCAGAAGGGACTGGAATCCAGTAAAATAAACTGGACAGTGAGGTCTAATTTTTTACTTTCTAGGTGAGAGAGAATATCACAGAGTCTAAGAACCCCATATTGAGCTTTTTGCATTGGGTTTAGGGACTCTTCTCGCCTCTTCCTGAAAGAACTACATTGTTTCATATACTGAACTGTTCATTACCTCTTGAGCTGTTACAGTTCTTCCTAATACCCCCTTTCACTGTCTGCCTCTAGGTTTTCATCCTTTTAGAGCCAATGGCTAGTGAAAACACACACACGAATAGCTCATCCCCAGCATCCTTAGCACATCGACCTTGGTCACTACCCTGTATAGGCTCTCATTGCCTTTCCAGATCCCCTTCATGTTTTCGTCCTGTCTGTGCTGTACATGGTTAATTCTATGACTAGATCACATAGTCTCCCTTGCCTTCTGCCTGCCCGTCAGAATAGGCCAGTGGTAGGCACTAGCAGATCTTTGTTAGTGGCTGCGTTCCTCTACCTAAGGCCATGGCTTCTGCTGAAGCTAAAGCCCTCTCCCTTGGCTACTACTCTCACCAGGTTCTTTTTTTTTTTTTTTTTTGAGGGCAGTGTCACTGGCCCTCGTATGTGGGGCCCGAACCGGGGCCGCTGGCTTCCCAAGCCAGCGCTTAACCACTGCGCCACTCAGTGGACCCTCACCAGGTTCTAATAACTGCCCCTTTAGGGTTAAGGCTGGTAAAATCTTCCTACTGTTGTGAGTCCCTGGATGCTTCACTATCCTTGTTGATTTATTAACCCCAGCCACTCATTTGTAAATAATCTTTGCATTAAACCATGTCCAGTTAGCCCTTTGAGTGTGTCATCTGTTTCCAGTTGGAACCATGATGAATTCAATCATTTTCTTTTTTTTTTAAATCATGCTTGTATTTCCTACTTTGTAATTTCTTTTGAATCTGCTTCTAATTCTTTTCATGCTCAGCATCCTTGGTCCAGACCTTTAACAACTCAATTTAATATGTATTGAATACCTATACTATTCTAGGGTCTGTGACAATTACCTTTCCCCCAATCTTTTGCAAGTCTTGTTAGTGGTTTAGTATCTCCTCTCTCTAAATTCTACTGCCAGATTGTTATTTAGAAACACTGATTCTATCCTTCCTCAGACATCTTCAATAGCTCCCAGCTGCCTATAAATCAATAATAAACTATTTAGCTTGACATTTGATCTCCCCATTGCCCTACCTTTTCAACCTATTCACCTATAAAGCCCTCAATTCTAGGTTTATTAACCATCCCTTAAATATGCTGTGCTTCCTTCGTACAATACTTTTGCTCATGCTGTACCACCTGCAAAGAACTGTATTTCTCTTCACTTATTTAAATACTATTTATTCTTTAAAACTGAGCTTGTATCTCAACTCTGTAAACTCTTTCCAGACCTTAATGAATAGAAATGCCCTCTCCCTCCCCCAGTGTTTATTGTCTATTCTATTTTTTAACAGTTAATTATGCCTTATGAAATATGTTATCTAAATCTTTTATTGTTATTTAACAATTACACCAACTGCACTGCATATTAGCTGTGTGAACTAGGCAAGTTCCTTCCTCCCTCTTCCTTTTGCCAGGTACTGTGCTAGTGCCAAGCTTGGTCACCTTGGTCCTTTTAAAACTGAGTTTGAAAGGTATTTGCTAAAGTATGCTAAAGTTGATGTGGGGAGGTGTGGGAAAGGAGCAGAAGGAATGCATAATAGCAATGATGGGAAGCCTAGTTACATGATCAGAAGTTCTTCCAACATAGTCTAATTTAGCCTCCTTTCCCATAGGTAGGCTTGTGAGTTCAGGCCTTGGTTTGGATTTCTAAAAGAAGCTAGAGTGAAGAACAGAGATTCATCCATTTTATTCAGTAGCTTGTTCTGGATTGACAAAAAAATAAACAAAAAAATTTCACACATATTTTTGCTAGGTAAATGTGACCTGGTTTAGTCATTAATGCAATGAATGGGAAAACTATCCCTAAACACTTTTGCCTCAGTAGAGTTGGCCATTACTGAACATGGAGGCCCATGCTAACTTTACAGCAAAGGTAGTGTGTTATTTTACAAATAAACTAGGTTAACTAGCAGGGGTAAAGGACCAGGGTAGCAGCCCTGGGGAGGTGGCAGTATCCCTGGCTTGTAGCACTAGTAAAACTGGCTTCCTTTCTCTGCTAAGGCCTCATAGGGAAATCCTAGGATGGTCTTTCTTACTAGCTGACAGAGGTTGGGGGAATCGTGAAGCCAGAGTACAGATTTCAGGAGCCTCTCCTATATCTGCACCATCCCCTAGGGCATCTGGTAGCCCCACTTATTTTCATACAGAAGCATCAAAGCCAAAGCACTATGCCCCATGCCCAAATGCCAGGATCAGTGTTCCCCTAGCATACACAGCATTCTCTTTGGGCTGCTTGCAGCCACACAGAGGGCTGGGCCTCTGTTTTGAGAGTATCTTGGGCCCCACAGTTCTTTCATCCTGGCCTTTGAATTCTAGGGTTGAAGCCCCCCTTCAGTGCCTCCACACAACAAAGTGTTCAGCTTCTCAGTTGAATAGTCATTGCCTCCAGGGGCTTGAGCTTCAGGTGCCCCCACCCCTGTGGAAGAAGGGAAATACAGTATACTTCAAGAGAGGGCAACAGAAGGGTGCTTTTATTTTAAAATGTTAAAAAGTACTACAGTGACAAGACATTTCTGGGGATGGGAGCACACAGCATAAGTAGGGAATCTCCTAGATTTCCATGGATGGAATGCCTCCATTTTTCCTCCTGTCTCCCATCTTCCTGATCCTATCAGCAGCACAGGGTTTATCAGAAGTCTCAATGGATGCCTCTATTTCCGAAGAGAAGCATCCACCGTTCACTTGCCCATCATCAAACCTGAAAGCCTTCATCAGGTATCTTCCATATTTGGAAGGTTGAAACGAGGATTACTAGCTGTAAGTTTGGAAATCTGGGGAGTCCTATCCCAAAACCACAGCAAGGTATCTGCCCCAATGCTGAGATCACTGAACATTTCCTTTCTGTACATTCAGTATATTTGGTCCTATATACATCTCTATATATATAGATAGATGATAGATAAATAGGTAAATAGATAGATAGATCTCTATATATATCTATAGATATAGATATATTGGGTTGTCGGAAAACTCATGATGTATCTTTTCTGTTTTTCATTGCAAAAATGCATCATGACTTTTCCGATAACCCAATAGATATATATTATCTGTTTCTTCTTAGATAAACCTTTCATACATATCATATCCTAATTCCCCAAGTTTCCACCTACCTCTTGTTTGCTAACTCAAGTAAGATAAGGGTGTCATCAATTCCACTAGATTCCTCAGTAGCACCCTTTCTCATCTTTTGTTTTGCTTCCCATCTGAAGTCTCCCCACTGAACATTTGTGCCTACTGCTCTCCTGATATGCCAAGTCCATGGTTGGTGTGGTCAGGGACTGTTTTTTACCAGACCTGGCTACTTCTAAAGCCTGTCTGATAGCCTCAAAGAGGATTTCAGTGTGGAGAAGATGGGGTCTGTAGTCTAAAGAGCCATTTTAGACTGTGAGGGGCAGGCCTTCTGGGAGACAGTGAGTGTTGACAGTGAGGGGCAGGTCTTATGGAAAAATAAGCTAGGTTGAAGTAAAAGGACAGTATGATTTAAAGTACAATTTAGAGTAAAGTCTGGGATCATGGAGGAGAATCAAAAAGGGTAAGTCAAAGAGTTGGCCGAGTGGCTCAGTTGGTTAAGAGCTCGCTCAAGAGTGCGAGCTGAGCTCTAAGCAACAGCAGTTTGATGCCCAGCCTGAGCTGAGCTGCCAACAGATGGCAGGATGGCTCAGCTAAAAAAAAAAAAAAAAAAAAAAGGTGGGGGGGTAAGTCAGAAAATTTTGTTATCCAAGAATGTGAAGAGTATAGACATCAGGGGATGGGAAGACAGTAATTCCCTCAGAAGAGAAGCAGCTGTGTGCAGAAGAAACTAGGAGGATATTCCTAATGGATAAATGATATAAACAAACACTGCAGTACTTTTTACTCTTACACATTGAAAGAAATCAGGTAAGTCTAATGTTGAATAAAGCTGAGGGCCCAGAAGCTGGCTCTTTGCCTTCTGTTCTGTTTCAGATTTTCATGTTTTTCTGGTTCTTGCTTTCTTAAAAGCTAGAGAGTAACGGTGGGGTTTACAACAAGTGGAGAACAAAGGGTCTTCATTTTCAAGGTATAATTAGAGTTCAAGGAGAGATCAATATAAGAGATCTTGTGCAGTTGTAGTAAATGGTAACCATGATTCCAGCCTCAAAATTTTGTGAGTTTCTCTGCAAGGCTCTGCACACAGATGCATGTACACATTCTATATAAGTGTGTAGTTTGTAACAATTGGTTGAGTCCGCCTTAAGTAAACTGCCACTTGATTCATACAGGGACTGCCTGCCGAACCACTTTGGGTTGTGGTGGGGGGAGTTTCTTGGTATCTAAATGAGACCAGGAAACACTCTTGGTATTTGCTGCTTTAGAGAAGGTTCTGGTGCCCATACAATTTTCCTGACCCCTACCACTGTCCCCACTAGGGAACAAGGAGTGGCCTGAGTCTGATCTTTATGCCTTTTAACTTGCCTGAAACTGGCCTCATGGCAAAGAAGAATAGAGATGAGACTGATATTCATTTTATGCCAAGTCTCAGGAACGGCTGAGAGAGACCACGGTTAACTAATCAATAGGTATAATTTCCTTCCCTCCCAACATTGCCTAATGAAATAGCTGGCACTTTTCAGAGGGCACTGGGAGGGGTAATAGGGAGAATAGTGTCTTTCAGCCACAGAATTCTGCCTCTGCTCAAACCTTACCAAAGCATCGCCAGTTCCCAGAGGCTCTCTATAGCAGTCCAGACATCTGATAATTTACTCATGCCACTTGGTGGAGTTGGTGTAACTTTCTTGGGAACTTTGTGCCCTGTGAGTCCAGTTTTAGTCAAACAGTGTTAACAAAGGGAGGCCCTTGCATTTTCCCTCCTTTCCTCTGAACTTTTGGGGTTAAGGGAAGAGTGGGCTGGTCAGGAAAGAAGAAAAGCCAGGGGCAGTGTAACCTGGAACACCATTTCCATGGGGTCTAGGTGCTGGACTTTTTACAGGGGAACATATTGACGAGGGTCATCTCATTCAGTGGGCACAGGGAAACCAATCCTCCCAGGGCAGCCTGGAGGACCGGTTCACAGGTTTGGACAACAGCTCCGCATTGGTCACTCCACACTGAAGAGTTCAGAATCTGGAATGGGTGCAGGTGTGCTGGTTGTGACTATAGATTTTCTATTTCCTGGATCAACCCAATTCTCTGAGAGCAGAGACATCTATGAGAGAACTGGGTATCCTAGGGGAGGGTCCACTTTAAAAACTAGAAAGAGGAAAATAGTGGTGACCAAGCACCTAGGTTATAGTCAGGAGTTGCTAACAGAAATTCACTATGAAAAACCTGACTTCTTTGAATAGGGGTTGGTAGAGACCCCAAGGATATATTGATTCGGAATTCCTATATTTCTGAGGGCACAGACCCCAAAGGAACCATCAGAAAGTCTCTCCTTAGGGAACTTGCCAGATGAAAAGTTAGAGAGGGAAAGGGCTCCAGCCTCAAGTTATCAAACTTTCTCGTGGCGGGAGGTGGTGATGGGGGGAGTCTATCCATCCAACTGCATGATCTTCCTAATGTGAGTCTCCAAGCCCGGCTGAGGCCTCTAAGCCCTTCAGCCTAATTGTCCCTCTCCTTTCCCTCTCCTGGCTTAAGGAAGGTATGTAAAATGCGGTAGAAGTGGGGTGAGGTGAAAGGGGAAAATGGGAGGAAAACGTGGACTCCAGTTGGTCCTGACTACCCACAGACCACTGGCTTAAAGGAGAGGGAGTGGGGAATGGGTGCTTCTGGAACTCTCCAGTAAGCCTGGGTGATAACCTCACCCAGGGTGCCAAAAAAGGAAATGAAACCAGAAGGATAAGGAGGTGGGAAACCAAGCTATCAGACATTGCTGATGCGCACACTAAGCGCACTGCCCTCCTTCTCAGCTTGTTCCCTTAATGACTCCTCCAGCTTGAGCTTTTCGGGGTCTCCATAGCGTAGAGTGCTGTCACGAAGGCCACTAGGAGGGGCCACTTTCACAACTTGGTCAAAAAGGCTGAAGTCAGCTATGTATTTGCCACTGGCTGACAGCGAGATGGCAGGTGTGAACTCATAGCCCCAAAGGATCTCCTCTGGCAGGTAAGAAGTGCGCACTTGGCAGGTGGCACTGGTAGATTCCACTGTCCCACTTAGGATCAGCACCAGCTCAAAGTCACCCTCACCACTGCGAAGGGGGAGGTCTTTCAAGGGACTGGTCTCATCTACCACATGGTAGAAGGTAAGGGGTAGAATGAGGAAGGGGCTGTCGGAGGCCGTGTCTACTTGGAAAGTCACATTAACCTGGTTGAGCCGAATGTTCTCGCCCTCCTTGGTCTGGTGGGTCTGAAGCAGCTTGCCTGTCACCTGGCAGCCAATGAGGAGGCTCTTACGCATATTGGCGACTCGGATCATAAGGCAGGGCTTCCCATTGTGGGCAGCTACGACTGCATGCTGGCTAAAACGGATAGTCTCAGCCCGCTTCTTGGGCCGAGCAATCTTGGCCAGGAAGGTACCTGTGATGAAGATTTCCAGGATGGTGGTGAGCACCAGCTGGGCAATCAGAAGCACAATGGCCAGAGGGCACTCCTCACTGATGTAACGGAAGCCATAGCCAATGGTGGTCTGGGATTCAAGGGAGAAGAGGAAGGCCCCAGTGAGGGTGTGCACCTGTACCACACAGGGAGTGTGGTTGGCTGGGGGGCCCACCTCCAGCAGGTCCCCATGGGCTACGGCTACCAGATACCACACCACACCAAAGAGGAACCAGGTGCCTGCAAAAGTTGCAGAGAAGAGCAGAAGCTTGTAGCGCCACTGCATGTCGATGAAGGTTGTCCACAGGTCCTTGAGGTAGAGGAAGCGCTTGTCAGCAATGTGCTCCATTTTCACATTGCTGCGACCATCTTTTGTCAGGACTCTCCGCCGTCGTATCCCTGGGCCCATTAGGGGCCGGCTTTCTGTCTGAGTGGTTTGACTGTAATATACCTTGGCAACTGATGTCATCTGGAGGGAGCAAGACAGTATAATGGAGGTTATTGCAGAAACCCAGCCAAATCCCAGCCACCACCCCATGGGAGAGAAGAAGTAACATTCATTTGGGTACCACCAATTTGTTCTTTTATTAGCAAATATTTCTTGAGTATTTGTGATATGCCAGGCACTGTGAAGATGCTGGTAAGTCAAAGATGAAAATAACATCATCCTTGCTCTCCAAGAACTCGCAGCCTAGTGAGAAAGACATGTGTTCAATGAGCAAATAATTGCAATACCATCTATTATTTGTAATTCTTAGTAGAGGCAGAGAAGAAAGAGTAATAAATTCACAGTTTCTTGAATATAGGGCCAGAGTAAAGAGGGCTCTACTGGTCTCCATTTACCACAAAACCAATTCTGTGAAGATCTCTCATTCTAAAATAGGACCCCTCCTCACCCTCATGAATGTCATCAGCAAGAAAGACATCCTTTTTAGATCCTCTAGGTCAATCCTGCTTACTACACAAATACCCTTAATTTATCCATTCTTACTCCTAGCCCCAAGTCTATCTATACTCACTGATGATACTAAGATATTCATCTAGCTCAGAAAATAGCAGAAACTGCCCATTCTTCTACCCTATAAGATGTTCCCTAAGCACCCAGTCCGTATCACTATGTATTAGTACATCATCATCATCATCATCATCATCATCATCATCTATTTGCATCACCTGGGGAACTTCGGTCTGGGTTAGGGTCTGGGGTGGTGTTAGGAAGAGCACAGACAGGACAAAAAGAGCAAGAAGAAATAAGCCATGGTGGTGGAGAAGCAACATGCTGAAGTTCTCTGGCAGCACTGCAATATTTTCCCAAGGACTGGGAGAAATGCCAGACTGGAGGTGGCAAAACTGTCTTGACTGAGTAAAGTAGGAGGGTTAGGAGTGTAAGTTAGTGGCTATGTCTACACAAGCTTAAATTCAAGATTGCTATTTGTCCTGATAGTAGAAAGTGGGACAAGGCTCTGAAATAAGAGACAGCTCACTTAATACAAGGTGCCTGGCACCCCTGCCCAAGGAGTAACTTGTACTTTTCCAGCAGAGAAAGAATTTTAATCACTTGAGCCCTTTGACTCTGGATCTGAGGCCAGATCTTCTGGGAAGGAGCAGGGTGATCTCTGGGGAGTTTGGTCCTTGGAGAACAGAGAGGCTCATCACATTCTCCCTTCTGAGAAATCTGAGCCATTGCATTTTACCATTTTTCTTCACACTGCCTCCTACTCTATCTTCTCCATGGCCTTACACCTGGAAAACTGTAAATAATTTGGGTCCATTCATGTACCCGCCCAAGTAAGCACTAAGTTGAGATCAACAATGGATGAGAATCCAGAATGTTCAGAGTTAACCAGGAGCCCATTTTACCAGCCCCCATCCATTGGAACTTCTGCCCAAGTGAGACTACTCAGCTAGACCTGGGTACCATCCACTTCCCAATATCCTTAGCTACTTTGGAGCAAAAGGGAAGCTTTGTAATTATGAAGTTTGGAGAATTCTTATTTAGATCCCAAGTAAAGCCCATTCAGTACTCAGTAGTAATAGTAATAAGAAATAACCACTATAATGCCTGCATTTATATACCACTTCAAAGTTTACACACTAGCATGCCTTCTTACTTGATCCTCAAACTCTTGAAAAGATGTAAAACCTCTATAAGAGATTTTGAGGAACTGTTAGAGAACAGAGGAAATGCTGGAAAGTTGTGAATGAGTGAGCATAATTTTCAATAAGAAAAATGAGGTACATTTTACGAACTACAGACAAACAAGTGAGATATTGATCCTAGGCAAGATTCTAGAATGGAACATTAAGACTGTAAGTATGTGGGCAGAGGGGGGGAAAGGCAGTTATAATAAAAACAAGTCACATCAGGGGTGACCAGTTAGCTCTGTTGGTTAGAGCATTGTGCTGATAACACCAAGGTTGCCAGTTTAATCCCCACATGGGCCACTTGAGCTGTGCCCTCCTTAAAAGAGTCAACTATGCCATTGTGATATGAAAGCAATATGTAATCAATGACTATGGCTGTTCCCCAATAAAATTAAAAAAAAAAAAAGAACAAGTCACATCAAACTAACCTAATTTCCTTCTATGTCAAGGTTACCGAATTGACAAATCAGAGAAATGCAATAAATATAGCAAGCAAGAGTTTTTGTTTGTTTGTTTGGTTTTGTTTTGTTTTCCCCCCCGAGGGCAGTGTCACTGGCCCTCATATGTGGGACCCCAACTGGGGCCGCTGGCTTCCCAAGCCAGAGCTTAACCACCGCACCACTCGGCCGGCCCTCTTTTTTTTTTTTTTTTTTAAGCAAGAGTTTTGACAAGATCTCTCATTATATCCTTGGGGATATGTCAGAGAAAAATGAACAGAACGTTACTCTAATTAAAAATTTAAAAAAATAATGGTACTGATGAGTGGGTTGTGATAGCCTGCCATCAGTTTTCTAGTGATGTACCAGGGCCTTGCCCTGTTTGATGTTCTTAACACTAATTTTATTTAAAATTATAGAACACATGGCCATCAGTTATGTGAATGACACAAATGAGATGAATCATAAATGCAAGGTTGGGGGCAGAATTTGGATCCAAAAGAAGGCAGATGAGTGAGCCAAATCTAACAAAAATGATAAACGTTGGGTTACGTATTTGTGCCCAAAAATTACCTGAGCAAGTTCTGGATTGGAAAGATGTGATTTAGTAAGCAGAACTATGAAAATAAATTTTAGCAGAAAATAATCATGTATGACTTACGTATGTGTTTTGATTGCCAAAAAAGCAATGCAATCTTAGGCTACTTTAGTTGAATTAAAGTAGGATAAGGAAGTAGATGATTCTGCTCTGCTCTATTTATCCCACACCTGCAATATTGAGTATCAAGGAAAAATTAGGATATGAAAGGGTTTACAATCAGATCATATAAGAAATTGTTCAAGGAAATGGAGTTTGGTTGGGAAAAGAGATGATCTGAGGGATATGATGGCTGTGTGCAAATATTTGGTTTGAAGGCCTGTCAAGTGAACAGGTTTGAATTTTTCTTTGCACTGTAAGAGGAACAACTAGGACCAATGAATTCAAACAACAGAGGAAAAGATTCCAGATTGATATGACAAAGAATACTGTAACAATTGGGACATCCAAATGTGGAAAGAACTTCTCAAAAGGTAGCAAGTACCCTGTCTCCGGAGGTATTCAGGTACAAGTTAGATAAGTGCTTTGCAGAGATTCTTTAGAGGAGAGTAAAGCTTTGGATGGCAGATTGAAAGACTGTCTTTAAGTTTCCACCTACACTCATGGGGATCATGATGCCTGCCTCCTCCTCCTAATCTCTACCCCTGCATTTCCTATGGTGACATTTGGGGATACTTCACCAAAGTCCTAACTTTGTTTGTGCTGAGCAGACATTCTGCATATCTGGGAAAAATGGGAGCTCAAGGATAGCCTTATCATTCCCAAAACAATCGTCTCTGATTATAGATCACTGTATAGTTTATAAAACATGTAATTCGACCTACACACCATGAGGTAAGTAGGAAAGACATCATTAGAAACTAAGACTCAGACAGATTTGCCCCAAGTAGATTAGTGATAGAGTTGTTTTCTGGCTCCTGGTCCGGAACTTTGTAATTGTAGCAACTGCTTCTGTGTTCCACGTAGCACTGGAGGTTTGGGCTACTGGCTAAAACTCTGTTGTGTAAGCCAGCTGTGTGCCTGTTGTTGCCAGCATTTAGATCTGCCTCCTCCAGCTGCTCTCAGCTGTTGTGCCACCACCCAAAGGCAAGCAGCTTTGTACTCTGTGGTGGTGAGTCAGAAGTGGATAAACAATCAGATACACTTCACCCGCAGCTGGCCAGGCCCCCCGGGAAGAGAGCAGGCCAAAGTTCTGGAAATGGTAGTTGCTGCCCCACCTGAAACACATACTCTTTCCTCTAGAGGGTGCTGTTTCCCCAAAACAGTCCCAGCCAGTTGCCAGGAACAGGCTCTGAAGAATTCTGAAGACTAGCTTCTGAGGGGTGAAAACAGACAGAAACAGAGACAATCACCTCCTTTCTCCTCTAAAAATTGAACTTTCCCTGAAACAAAGGCCAGTCATACCTACAGTGATGTTCATTCAGCATGTTCCCTCAGCAAATACCATTCCCACCTACTGCTTCATGTCTGTCCATCAATCAACCCAGGGCTTGCTTTCTTTACCTGAGAGCTCATGGGTCCTTTATTCTCCAGAATGAATGGATTTATCAAAGCCTTTCTTGAGTACAGGACTTCTCTGGAGTGTGAACACTGCTCTGGTGCATCTCGTGATTAAAATTGACCCAAGACTTCCTGTTGCTTTTAGGATAAGCTGCAAGCCTCTGAACACAGCGTTCAAGACCCTTCTTGATTTGGTCTCTGCCTACTTCTTGACTTTACTCTTACCACTCTTCTACATGGACCTTGGACTCCAGGCCTATAAAGAGCCTCACTGTTTCATCTTTTCTACCTTTGGACATATTTCCAAATTGCCCCGCTCCATGCCTATCCGATGACTTCCTACTTATTTTTCAAAATTCAAGTGTTAGTTGCCCCTTTGAAGCTTTCCCTGACCATCAAAGAAATAGTTCATCTTCTCTATCTTCTCGCCTTACCCCAGCATGGGTTTTTTAAGCATAGTCTTGTACACATTCCCATTTTAAAACATCATTGTGCTTTGCAATGGTTTGTTACCATTGTTTGCCATCTGTGAGTTCTTAATTTAAGGTTGCAGACTGTGATTTTCATCTGTTTCCCTAGTACCGAGCACAATTTGTTAAGAAAGGATAAGTAAAGAAATGATTGAAAGCCTGACCTGGACAGGCAGAGGCCCAAGTGAGGGCTGCAGCCTTGGTCCATTTCACAGGAGATGCCACGTTTATGAAGACCTTCAGGTGGCACGATGGCAGGTTGGGAGGAACCCAAGTTTACACAGGCTCCACTAAGGCTGCAGATGTTTACAAGTCCTTTTTTCAAAAGGAGGGAAAAAGCAAGCCCCAAGGCCTCAGGTCCAGCTCTCCTCTGGATCAGCTGTTTCCTTTGCAGGCCAGATGGAGAACGAGAATGAGCTTTGTAAATTGCTGTGGACATTAAAGTGGACTATGTCAAATTAATTGTCTAGAAAGGATGCTTCAGCCTCCTCCTATGAGCAATGGTGGAGAGGGTAGGTAAGAGCTGTGCACCTTCTCCTGTCAGGTTAGAGGGGCAGCAATGTGAACCTGAGTCAAGAATTTTGTTTGCTCTGTGGCAAGAACAACTTGACTGAAAGGAGCTTTGGGTACTAATACTAAATGCATTCATCTCCAAATGTGAACAAATCCCCCATTCCTAAATAGGTAATGGTGTCATCATCCTCTGAGTTATCACACTACAAATCTTGGGATCATCTCAAACTCTCTTTCCACATCTCAACATTCATCTAGTGCTACATGCTGTGGACTTGTTACTTGTGCCTCTTCCTCTTTGGTTCATTATCTTAATGCATTTCGGCTGAATCACTGCATCAGCCTGTCTCCATTCTTTCTCTCCTAAATCCATTCCACACTGTTACTCTTCCTCAATTACACCTCTGATCAGAAATCAATGAGTAAGTATCCGGTACTTTACAAAGCACTTCCAGATTTCATTTTCATGGCATTCCTATAAAGTACTAAGATTATAATCCTTATTTTATGAATAAGGAAACTAAGGCTCAGAGAAATGATGTGACTTGGTAAATTGTGGAACTGAACTCATGCTCAGTTCCTCTGTCTCCCAAACCCAACCACTTTTCATTATACTGTAACTGTCTCAGTTCCTTCCCTAGCTCAAAAGATTTTAATGTCTCTGCATTCATGATCTATCAAAGAGACGCCAAACTTGGTCTGGCATATATGGTCTTTGATCTGCTTCTAAATCTCCATTCCAGATTTATTTCCTACCTCTTCTCTCCTTTGGCAAGCTTCAGGCAAATCAACTGTTCCCTGCTTCCTACTGTACACATCCATGCTCTCCCCTTTCTCCTTGTCTCTATACCCAAGATCTCTTTCAGAGCCTAGTTCAAATGATCCATCTGCTATAAAGCCTTCTCTTATCCCCGCAGGCTTAATACCCCTTTGCTGAATACACACACACACACACACACACACACACACACACACACACACAGTTAACCTTGGAACAACATGGTGGTTAGGGGAGCCAACCACCTGTGCAGTCAAACACTTGTTGGCCCTCCACATACACAGATTCCCAACTATGGATCAGAAATACAGTTGGCCCTTGAACAAGGAGGGTTTGAACTATGTGGGCCCACTTATATGCATATTTTAAAAATAAATACTTAAATGTATTTTGTCTTCCTTATGATGTTCTTTTTCTTTTTAAGATTTTATTTTATTGGAGAATTGGGGGAGGGGAACAGACAAGTAGCTGTCCTTTTTTTTTTGCTTTTCAGTCTAGTTGTGGAGGACATTCCTTCACTGACCCATGTTGGTATCGTCATTGCGCTCTTCCTGGGTGAGGCTCTTCCTCTGGATGGCAGCTCACTGCGGCTCTTGGCAACTCAGACTGGCTGCCGGCTGCTCACGCCAGCTGCTGGCCACTCACTGTAGCCTATAGCAGCCCACAGCAGCAGGGACTGCAGCTATGCCATGGCCAGGCGACTCACAGCAGCCCAGCTCCAGGTGGAGCTGTTGTTCACCATCTTAGCTGTAGAGGGCACAGTGTCACTGGCCCTCTATATGGGATCCGAACGGGGCCCTGCTGCTCAGAGGTGGCATCCCAAGCCAGTTCTTAACCAGCGGGCCACTCGGCCGGCTCTCTTTCTTTTTTTTTTTTTTTAAGATTTTTATTAGGGAATTGGGGGAGAGGAACAGACAAGTTGCTGTCCTTTTGTTCTTCAGTCTAGGTTTGGAGGATGTTGCCTCACTGACCCATGTTGGTATTGCGATCATTGTGCTCTTCCCAGCTGAGGCAGATAGGATGCCAGCCATTGGACTGCCACTCACAGCGGCTCACAGCAGCTCACACCAGCTGCTGGCCGCTCACGCTGGCTGCCAGCCACTCACAGTAGCTTACAGCAGTGCACTGCAGCCTATGCCTTCGCGGGCGATTCATGGCAGCCCAGCTCCAGGTGGAGCTGTTGTTCACCATTTTAGCTGTAGAGGGCGCAGCGTCACTGGTCCATGTGGGATCCGAACCCATGGCCCTGCTGCTCAGAGCTGGCGCTCCCAAGCCAACTTTTAACCAACGAACCACTCGGCCGGCCCTCCTTATGTTGTTCTTAATAACATTTTCTTTTCTCTAGCTTATTTTATTGTAAGAATATAGTCTATAGTACATTTACAATACAAAATATGTGTTAATCAACTGTTGTTCTTGTTTTTTAAGATTTTTTTATTGGGGAAGGGGAACAGTGTTGGGAATTGGGGAAGGGGAACAGCCAAGTTGTCCTTCAGTGTTAGTTGTGGAGGGCGCAGCTAGCTCAGCCCCAAGTCCAGTTTCCATCCGGCTGCCTATCTGCAGCTCAGGGCCACTCAGCTCAAGGTGCCATGTTCAATCTTAGTTGCAGAGGGGCGCAGCCCACCATCCCATGAAGGAGTCAAACCGGCAACCCTGTTGTTAGGAGTATGTGCTCTCACCAGCTGAGCCATCCTGCTACCAGTGGCAGCTCAGGGGCAGAACAGCTTGGGAGCAGTTCACTGGCCCACGTAAGAATTGAACAGGTGACCCTGTTGCTCAGACCTCGCACTCTTAACCAACTGAGCCACTTGGCTGACCCGTTAATCAACTGCTTATATTATTGAGAAGGCTTCCAATTAACAATAGGCTATTAGTTAAGTTTTAGGGGAGTCAAAAATTATACATGGATTTTCCACTAGGGTGGGTTAGAGCTCCCACCCACCCCCATAGTTCAAGGGTCAACTGCATATCCAGCTATATTGTTTATGGCACATCTATTTGGCACATCATTTGTCTTCTACTACAAATAAGCTTATTGAAATAAGGATTCAGGCATATGTTTTGATTAGCCTTATGTATGATTAGCACAGTGCATGACAAATTGCAGGTGCTCAAGAAGTATTTTGTGAGTGAATGAATGAGCAGAAGAGGGCTCCCAAACCACTGAGTCTATAGGGGCCGATTGAAGGCAATTGTGAATGGACTCCACAATTCTCCAAAACAGTAGGGCTAAGGAAATGTGGAAGCTCTCATCCTGGGTAGAACTGATCAAACTTCTCTCTGGCCCAGGGCCTCTCTCATATGTGGGCCTTCTCATTCCCTCTTCTTGTTTGTGTCTTGATTTTCTTATGTTTTCTCTTTTTTCTTGTATACAAGGAAACCCAATAACTAATTATCAACACTAATAGATATGAGCCAAATGATCTCATCTGTAATGACGTTTCCCATCACACAGGAAGACCCATGCAGTTTCAGCTGTGTTTTCATGCATTCATAAACAAAAATTTTTAAGTATCTACTAGGTGTGAGATTCAAAACAAGACACTGGAGTATGAAGATGATTTAGATGTAGATTCTGACTTTGAGGACCTTTTAATCTTACAAGGGAGGTAACAATAAAACAGGCAGGAAGTGATAAGTGCCATAGAAGAGGTATCCATGAAGTGCTAGGGGAGTTTGCGAAGGGAAAAGTGACATCTAGCTTAAGGGAGCAGGGCTGGGGAAAAAATTAACATCTATTGATTGAGTACTTATTAGGTACTGGGTAAGGTTGCTGGGGATTTTTTCATGCTAACTCATAGAATTCCCCCAACAGCCTCATCAGAATGTTATTATCCCCATTTACACCAGGAAACATCAGTAAGTAACAACCAGGAATTGCGTTTTCTCCTGTATATCTGACTATCTCATTCAGAGAGGACTTTATAAACAAAGGTAGCAATGGAACTGGGCCTGAAGGACAGGCAAGATTTGGACCCTTGGGGATTAGCGTTTGGGGGTCAAAGTGAAGGCCCATCCAGGGAAGGGAACGGTATGAACAAAAGCTATAGCACTGAGGAAATCCAGGGCCAGCCAGGGGTCAGGAGCTATTTGTTTTGGTTGAAGTGTTGGGAGCACATGAGAGACTTAATAGGACAAATTGGAAAAACAATTATGTGCTCTGATCCCTAACACACTCCTGCTCCTTGTGTTTAGAAGTCAATCACTAGAATGAGGGGCAACCTCTTGGGAGTGCAGCCCCGTGGCCTCTTTCCCATGGTGCTCCAGCCTGCTGACATCCTTTCCCAGAGCCACTAGGTGATTTCTCTTTTTTGACTGTGGAGTCCTTCCCCTTCCTAACATTTGGTTCAGGGAAATGGAAGGAGAGAGGAGAGGGCTCCCATTTATTGAAATGCCTGCTTTAGACCAGCACTTCACATTTCATCTCTGCAACAAGTCTGTAAAATGGAGCTTTTGTTTTCATGATTACTGATGAAACAGGTTCAGGGAGCCCAGGTGACACAGTTTACAAGCAGCTGAGCTGACAGTAGTACTTGTTCTGGCTGTATTCCAAAGTTTGTTCCATTATGTCTTCAGATGAATCCTATAGTGAATTTGCCTTCACTGAGCAAATCCAACAACACTCAACAACCAGAGAAGACGACACCTAGAGCATGCTAGGAGGGGAGTGGGAGCTGGCCTGGTATGGAAACTCACCAGCAATGACACCCAGGGTGTGTCTGATAGTTGGTGGCGATACTCTTTTTGTCATTGCGTTATCCCCGAGTTCCTTCTCCTGGGTTTGCATGGCATGTCTTTATTCTCCTCATTTCCCTCCCTTAGTCTCTGCTTCCAACTCTTTTCCCATCTCTTTTATCATCTGTGCTACCCTGCTTGCCCCTTCTTGTATTGCATGCGGACTGTTACTAAAGTGTTATCCCCTTCTGTCCTCTTTTGCATCTTTCCCTTTGCATTTTCATTCCCTACACAGCTCTCAGGACCGTCCCTTCTTTTCAACATAGTTTCTTCAGCCTCCTGAATCACATCCTGGAGAGCTGATTTTTGAAGATATGGAGAAATAGCATGCTATCCACCTAATCATACTCTGACCTTCAAATTCTGCACCACACTATCTCCATCAGCATGTCCACATCGATAGAGGCATTCTAAGCCTTACAGCCTCCTTGTATCCCTACTTCTTCCCTCCAGAAAACAGTCTCTCAATTTAGGATTTAGAAATAGGGTCATAAAGGGAAGCAATTTCCACTCTAGGTATTAATTAATCCAATTATTTTAGGTTTGAAGGTATTCCTGAACCAATCAATGTGGGGTATAGATCAACGAATAGGTGGATAGAAATAGGGAGATGATAGTGCCAGCTCATTCTGTCCCAGTATCTGCCCATCATGCTCAAGTGCAATGTGTTGGGAGAGCCCTGTATACAAACAGCAGTATCAGCCTCAGAAGCTGAGGCTAGGCTGGCCTCTAAGCCCACACTCATCTCGAAGCCCACACAGACAGTTGAACTAAGTACATGCCCAGCATAGAATTCTGAGATGCAGTGAGAGAAATCAGGCACAAGGGCGTTTGAAGACCCTTCCAGGAAAAAAAAAAAAAAGGCAGCATTGCTTTGTAGAAATTGGGCTGAACTGGGAAGCAAAAGGCAAAGGAGCCATTCTCAACTCTGCCAGTAACTGGCAATGACCATGTAAACCTCGCAGGCCTTTATTTCTTTACTTGAGGAATAAGGGTGTTGTATTATTTCCACATGTCTCAAACTAGTGTGTCAGGAGGAACTGAAAGCCACAGGATTAAGTTTAATGTATTTTCCTGAGAGAATCAATTTTACTGAGATTTTTAAGTAAAATCTTATTTTAATATTAAACAAATAATGCATAATGGAGCAGAATAGAAATTTACATAATTTAAAAGACAAAAAGGATTTCAAGGATGTCCAATGTGTGGCTCATCCCTATATCTTTTGGGGTATAATTCCCTCTCCTCTGTCTTTCAGAATGAATTACTGGTCAGTTTGGGAGGCCCTGTGTTTGAAAATTATCAAGGTCACATCCTGCTTTAAAACTACATGTCTAGGGCTGGCCGAGTGGCGCGTTGGTTAAGCGCTGGCTTGGGAAGCCAGCAGCCCTGGTTCGGGTCCCACATATGAGGGCCAGTGACACTGCCCTGAAAGAAAGAAAGAAAGAAAGAAAGAAAGAAAGAAAGAAAGAAAGAAAGAAAGAAAGAAAGAAAGAAAGAAAGAAAGAAAGAAAGAAAGAAAGAAAGAAAGAAAGAAAGATCCTTCCCACTGGCCTCTGTGGAGAGAGGAAGCAGCTACTCAGCCTCGTCTCACCAACCATGTATCTCTTTTTTCGATAGAGCCCAACTTGAATAGCAATCTTGGAGGTCTCCAAAAGTAGATCAGTTTGCATTGGGGACTGAAAAGAAGCATGTCTGGATTTCCAAATTTTTTTTAGTGAGAAAGAGGGGGACAAGAAGAAAAAGGAAAGGGGTATAAGAGGAAAGCCAGTAAGAAAAGCATTGCAGGATTATGTAAGCCTTCAAGGTTGGAAAAAGAATGGAGTTGGGTCTGGGGTTCTTTCCAAACTTGATGTCTTTATTCATTAATCTCCCTCCTGTCCTGCCCCAAAGAGAAATAAACAATTAGAAATAAAGCCAGATGCACACAAATCTTGAAGTGGAGAAAAAGAGGGCAGTGTGGGTGTCCAGGGCCTGACTTCCCAGCTGAGTCACTGTTGCCTCTGTCCCCCACCCTCATGTCTCTGTCCCCTTCCCTCCTATCCTTTAGCCTCAGCCTGACACCAAGGCCCTGGCCCAGAAAAGAATGGGCTTTTCTTCCCTTGTGTCAACGTTTGGAAAGTTCTCATAGCCTGATCAAAAGAAAGGATGGAAGCTTTCAGAACATTTCCTGGGAGCCTGTGACCTCTGTCTGGCCCTTCTGACCCCCCTGTGTATTTTGCAGTCAAGAGAGGGAGGGACACAGAGATGGGGCCATGTCAGATGTTCTCCTCTGGGTAGACACCACACCTGCCTGTCAGTGTGGGCTGATCAGGACCACTGCCCCTTCCTCCACCCAATCCCAAGGGAATGCCTTTTGTCCACTGCAGGACGGGACAGTGTTCCTGCAGAGAACTGCCCAGAGGGAGGCATCTCAGTGACCCCCTCTGTCCCCAGCTGGAGGGAGAGGATGACTTCCTGGAACATGCAGCAAAACAGTACTGCCTCTTTGATGCACCTGCCCCCCTTCCACCCACCCGCAGCACCACCCTCCCACCCGAGTCATCACCCCACCACGGTGTCTGTTCCTCCCCACTGTCTGGGGCAGCAGGCTGAACATCCTGGTCCTGTGTGAGGAGCTTGGCACTGGGCAGAGTTCAGCTGAGGACAAAAGATGCACCACCCCAGCCCCAGCTCCAGCAATTTCAAAAAGCCTCCTGGACTAGCCCCATCTGGGTCCTCACTTCAGAAGAACATCTACTCAGAGATGTTAACCCATACTTCCTCATCTCCACTGAAGAGCCAGAAAAATCAGTATCAGTGCTAAGATACAGCTGGAAGCAATGACATTAATAGAAATAATTTCTATAGCCATTGTTATCCTAGTATCAGTGAGACATGAGACACTGAAGAGGTACCCAAAGATACTGGAGAAGATCTCATACACTGAGTTAGGTAAAAACAGGGCAGTGACCGAGATGTCTGCTCAGACTCTCTTGTTCATGCACCAGTCCACCCTGGCTCTCTAACCAGTCATCATCTGGCTTCGGCTCCTGAGACTCTCCACAGGGGGAATCTGTACCCAACTGATTCCCATAGGTATAGTTGAGGGGTTTATACTAATTTAGAGGTTAGAAGTATTCTTCTGGACAGAACTCTCTCAGGAGAGTTCATCCCCCACCCCAGCTGCACTTACAGCTGAGGTGGCTGGAAAGATTACAGATAGGGGCAGGGGAACCAGGAGATGAGGGGGAACTTCTACAAACTTGAAGCTTCACCAGATATCTATCTACCCCCTCTCCGCCCCGCGCTGAAGATTTACCTCCCCACCAGCAGGGGGCAGGGCACTCCAGCCCCTGGGACTGCCCTTATCGCTGCAGTTTACCTTCTCTCATACCTTAGTCTCTTTCTGCCCAGTCCCCAGCCCAGCCCACTTCTTTTATTATTTGGTTGAACCATATGAAATTGCCCATTTAAAGAGTGGGTCCCATTCAGCAATATCAAATGGTTCAATCTACTAATATATAATAATAATAATAAGAGTATCGGCCACCTTCAGACCATGAGGCTCTGCAATCTACAAAGCACGTTAGAAACAATTCCACTTGACCCACACAGCCAGGCTGGGTGGCAGTTAGAGCAGCACAAAGCTCCCTTCGAAGTCACAGCTGACCTTCTGATCGTTAGATCCAAGGGCATTTTCTCAGTCCTTGACACCAGCAGTTTCTCTGCAGCATTTGAAACTGATGACCAGCCGGTCTGTTTCTTGACACTTTTTCCTTTGGCTTGTCCTATGATGTGGTGGGAATTCACTGATTTTTGTACACCTTGAATAACTGTTCAGTGGCCCTGCCACTTCTAGGCTCTCTGATTTGGGGCAAATCAGTTAAACTCTCTGAGCTTCCATTTTCTTTATCTGCAGAAAGGACCTAATAATACCTACTTCACCATAGTATTGGAAGAATAAGATAAGATTATATATGTAAGAGCACTTCATAGGTTGTGAAGCACTGAATACGTGGAGAACCTCATTATTACTCTGACATTGTCCTCTAGGTTCCCTCTCTGTTTATTTTTGACCCATCTCTCTTGATGTGGTTGGTCTCTCCTCTGCCCCTTAACTGTTGGTGTTTCGCAGGGATTCACCCTTGGCTCTCATCTCTAGCCACTCCACGCTCTCTTTCTTGGCTGTTTCAACCCCTCTGATGGATTCTACCGCACCTCTGCCTGTCTGTCCAAGTACTGACAGGCTCCTCCTATGTGGAGCATTCCAATTTTAACATGTTCAGATTCATGTTCTCCCCTCAAAAAGAAACCTCTTCTGTGTTTCCCCTTTTGTTCACAGCATTACCATCCATCCATCCGGTACTCTGGATTTCTCTCTTGCCTGTCATCCACTTGATCACCAGGTCTTATCAATTCTGCCTTTGTGGACTCCTCTCCATCTCCTTGGAGGCTGCCCTAGTTCAGCTTCATACTCTCTTTCACCTGAAATGTTGCAATGATCTGCTCTTCTTGCCCAGCCTCACCTTCCTCACCTCCACCCACCTCAGCTGCCCCAAGGGCCTTTCCCATCACTCCTGCTTTAAAATCCTTTAATCCACAGCTTTTGTAATGAAACCCAAATGCTTGACTTAACAGTCAGAGCCCTTCACCATCAGATGCCATTCTAATTTTCTCAAACTCTCTTTTGATACTTTTCCCTAGGTACCCTATCTTCTAACTACACAGAATTTCCATTTGCCCTTCAAACATGGCTGCACATCACTGCCATGTTCCATGCTTTTGCTCATGCAGTTCCCTCTGCCCAGAATGTCCTCTAGAAGGACTTACGCTCCCTCTATGTTCCGGGACATTTTGCCACATTGTCAGTATAGTACATCTTTGTCCTTCTGGAGAGATCATGAGCTCTTTGAAATCAGAGACTATATCTTATATTTCTTTTTAAACTGCTACCTTTGAATTTAACTTAATTGATTAGTATAGAGGAAGGACTTAGACTTGAAATCCCTGGTTTGATTCTGGGCGAAGAATGTCAAACATACAGCATGTGGGCCACAGCATACCCTGTCCCCACCCTTAGTGGATATCACTGATTCACCACAGTGCTTTATTCTTATTGAGCCTCAGAATCTTTCTCAACATGGTGATACAGAGAGCCATTATCAATCAAATGGAGTTAGCCTAACAAATGAAACCTATTTGTTATCCTGGCATGTCTGGGTCACAGCCAACGGTCCCTATCTATTCTCCTTTCCCACTATTTGCCATCCTGGTCTGTGTCATTTACTAGCTATGGGAACTTCAGTCAATCTCTCAATCTCTCTAGGGCTCAGTTTCCTCACCTAAGGAGGCAATAAAACCTTCCATTGTGTGATAAAGTACATGAGATAAAGTACATGAAATCTGTAAGGCCCTTAGGCAAATATAAGATATTATTATTCTCCTACTTTGCAGATGAAGGAAAGTATCTACTGAATTGGAGAAACTAGGGCTCAAACAGGTAAAGTAATTTGCTTACATTTACTTAACCGAAACCTCTGTCTCTAGTCCCACAGACTTTCAGTCACATTGTCTCTCCATACCCCAGTGGGCTTGATGATGTTCAAGGTAAACCCCTGCTTTATTTCTCCTTTCTCTAGGGAAGAAACAGTGATTTGTGGGGTAGGATTTATCATAGTCCCAGAATTGGAGGAGGTTTCCAACCTACTGTGATATCCCACCTCCTATGATTCCCAAGGGAGGCTCCCTCCAAAACCCTTCCAACCTGCAGAGAGATTGGGGAGGTATGCAGTGAGGTATGCTGCACAGAGCCAAGTTCCTCAACTACTGCCCCTCGGGCCCTTGCCCTCCTGCTTGTCCCCAGCCTTGGTGGCTCCAGGCAGCTGGAAGTCTTCTCAAAGCCCAGGATGGCCAGGCCCCAGGAGATAAGTTTTTTTGGGTGGAGGCCAGTGAGCCACTGAGCTGTCACAAGATCTGCAACCAGAGTCTGAGAAACCAGAGAAGGGCCAAGCTGATGGGACTTGTTCCTGAGGGTCCCAGGACCAGTGGGGTTTTCTACCTGAGAAAAGAGAGGCAGGCCAACTAGATCTCAGCTGAAGGCCCCTTCTCTATACACTTTCTTATCTGTGATCTTAGAGGGTGCACTGATTAGTGATAAGGAAGGGCTTGGGCCTAGTTGGTGGGAAGGCCACGGGGCAGTGCAGGCAGGGAGGCAGGAGAGTCATCCCACAATATGGAAACACCCACAGGGGCAGCTCCCATAGGGGTCACTTCATCTCCCCACTTCTTCCAGGAAACACCACGCCCACCTTCTCAAACAGGAGAATCCTTTCTGAACGGATTCTTAACCTATATTTTGTTCATCTTCATGTCTTCCTCAGTGCCTGGTATAGAGCTTTGGCTAAGTGTTTCTCAGCTTAAAAGAGCCCGTAGGATTGATCTATGTTCCTTTTCCCTCCCTCACGTCTCCTTTTGGTGTGTGCCATGCTTCTTCCTAGAGAAGTGTTCCCTCTAAGTTTCCTATTGAAGTTTCAACCTCCCAACAGTTAGGGGCACTGGCTCAGTCTCCCCCATCAGCGTTTACTCCAAGCTGAAGAGCCATCTTATCTTCTTTTTCTCAGTCCTCACTCCACGCTGCCCTCAGCCTACCTCCATCATTATCTCAACTCTCTGTAATGAGGGAGCCAGATGGAAAAACTGAGGCCCAAAGAGGGTGCACAATACTTAACAGGAGGGCCTTGATGCCAGACATCCAGAGGCTTCTGTGGGCACGAGATTCCTTTTTCATGGCGGGAGGCAGAAAATTTCAGACCTGGGCCAAAAACTGGTCTACAGTTGGATAACTTTAGACTTGAGCTTCTCCCTGGACCAAACAGGTCCTTCTGGGAAGCCCAGTGCTTCCTTGTTCCCATGTGACTAAGGACAAGAGAACTGCGACTTGGGAGATAGGGAGAAAGAATAGGAAAAGGAAGACAGAAGGGAAGCAGAGGGGCACCAGCTCTTAAGTCCCTAGAATTACAGGTGGAACAGAAGCCCTAATAACCTGACCTCTGCTGACCTCTCCAGTGCCAGTGTCCATGCTCTATCCGCCCCCTCACACACACACAATCTGCCCTCCAGCCACATTAAGCTTCTCTCAGCTCTTGACCAGACTCTGCTTTCTCTTACCAACAACAATTCTTGGCAAATAATGGAGCCTTTCCCATGGAGCACTCTTTCTCGCCTCACTTCGCTTGGCTAATTTCTATGCCCCTTGCAGGCTTCAGCTTAGATGTCATTTTCTCTGGGAAGCCTTTCCGGGTGTCCACATACCCTGTGGGAGCTGTGGTCCCTCATCTGTGCTCCCACAGTGCCATGGACTCCCCCACCTCAGCCTCTACAAGGAGCCAGGACTTGTGCTGGGTGTTCGCTCACCACCTCATCCTATCCTCCCTGGGAGGTGGGTAGTGCCATTATCTTCACACTGATGGAGTGGAAACCAAACTCAGAAAGGGTAGCTGACTTGCCCAGGAGGACTAGGGGTGACTACAATTTGAACCCAAGCCTGCTTAAACTAAAGTTCACGCTTCTCACCTTGCCGCTGTACTGTCATAGAACATCCATGATGGGACGCCCTCGTGGTCATCCTGTAAAATCCCCTCGTTTCACTGAAGAGGTCCAGGCCTAGAAGAGCTGAGTAACTTCCCCCTACGGATGGCTAGTTGCACATGTGATTTTTATCAGAATCAAAGCAATAACCCTGACCGTCTTCCTCATCCCAACTCCCTCTTCCTACAAAATCCTTTCTTGACCCTGAGGTCTGAAGGGCCAGGTGGTGTGAAGTCAACCTTGGGACATCATCCACTGAGCTATTCCCCTGTCCAACCACAGCCACAGCCCAGGAGGTGTCTACTGTGCTTTGCCCAAGTGTCAGGAATTCTCCTCACCCCTGCAGCAGCTGGCCCAGAAATAAGCCAACAAGAAAATCAAGAAAAGACAGCAAATTGCGGGCCCATAGGGAGGGGACAAGTTCGATGATGCTCTCTGCTGGAGGTGTGAAAATGGGCTAGGGACTTCTTTGAGACAACTGGAAATCCCATGGCCCATAGGAGCTCTGAGTGTCCTTAGAACTATCTCCCCTCCCTGGTTACCAGCCTTTGTTCAATAGGAGACCTTCCTTTCTCACCGGGGGATGTGAGTTCTCCATCTCTTTCCATCCTCCCCCTTTGCCTAGTTAAACCTTATACCCAAGATATGCTTCCTGTTATATCAAAATTTACCTGCTGTTGCCTAAACAGTTTATTCTTATTTTTATCTTGGTGGAGATGGGTACTCTGTACTTAGTATGCATAGGTACTCTGTACTTAGTATGCATATTCAGACAACTGAGCCACCTTCCCTGACAGGGGTCCTCTCAACTCCTTTTCCTTCTCAGGCTCCTGGTCCCTTATATGTGGAGTAACCTCTGACCCTCACAGAGAAGTCTAAGGGGATCACTCTGGGAGGGATCTCTCTACCCCTTCACCAACTTTCCACTTATTCCTTATCCACTTTCCTTGTTTGAAGAGAAAGATAGGGTAGGGGTGGCATGAAGACACTGACTAGATGCAGAACTAGATTCAGAGGTGGCTATATGTGCATGTCCTCCCTCTTGCAGTAGCCAACTGCCTGAGTATAGCTGGAGGGGTTGAAGTTATACTCGGAGTGGGTCCATTTGCCAACAGGGGTCATTGGAAGGGGCATTTGGAGACAGAAGAACCACACCAGGGTATAAGGGTTGAGGAGGTGTGTTCTGGATGAGGTATCTTAAGCAGAATCCTGCAGCCAGAGGAGGAGCATTCTAGGTGAGGAGTAGGGTTAAGCAGTAGAAGCATCCTGCAAGGGTGTGTGCCATTCTGATGTAAGGGAAAAAATATCATGGAGATCAACATTTGAGAATATCTGTAGTTGAGCAAACCAGTATGAGCGTAGCTCTCCATCTAATGGAGTTTCTGCAGCTCTGACACCATCCACCCCAGGTTTCAGCACAGTATTGTGCAAGCAGCCCTCAAATCCTTGGGGTCCTGGTAGGCCCTCCATCTCCTCCCTTTTTACGGTTCCTGCTCCAGACTTCCAGAAGATACTGCAAACCAGAATAGTAGGAAAGACATAGACACCCCCTACAGATCTTATACAGACATAGGATATTAGCAGGGAGGATCAGTGCCAGGCATCACAAAAGACTTGTAATTAACAGAGGTCCAAAGGCTAAACCCAATCGAGAAGGCCATTGGGCTTCTCTCTCCAGCCATCCAGAGTCAAGAGGGGAATGGGGCCAAAGAGAGGGTAAGGAATGAAAGAAGGTAGCCTCACCCTGCCTAGAGCCAGTGGACAGGTCAAGGTGACCTTCTTTGTAGACCCAGAGTTTTATTTAAGTTCCCTGAACCTGTTGTTCACCCTCCCCACCTTTCCATTCCTTCCAAAGGAAGGTGGGTAAAACATAGCTCTGTGAAAATTCCACACTGGGGATGGGTCATCTGAGAGAAGCCAAGAGGCAGATAGTCACCCTCAAAATACACACACATACACACACACACACACACACACACACACACACACACAAAACCCTATAGGTATGAAACCTCCATTCTCACCCCAGTCTTGCCACCTAGACACATCATGTTACCTCTCTCAGGGAAAATGATAACTGTGCTATCTATCTCACAGGGGCTGTGATATATCCACGTGCACTGTAAATGCAAGGATGGTCCCTCTGGGCCTGGGCTTCAGCAGGCCAGGCTTTGGTCATTCACACAGAGCTCCTCCAGCGTGTTTGGCTCAACACTGGGGAGACAAGGATCCTGACTCACACAGCTCCTCCATAGTTGGCGGGGTGGGGGTGCTGTGCTCAGAATTCAGCAGAGGCCATGTCTGTGGTTAACGTATAAGCAGGTGGGTCAGGGCAGCGGGACACGGCGGGACATTCTCCGCCCCAGGGCCACATTCTTGAGGTCACAACAAGTGCAAACTTGTTATAACCTGTGTCAGAGCAGGAGGGGGCAGTGAGGGCATGAGTGGGGGATGGTGCTGAGCTGGCAGAGACTGGTGGTGGGGGCGTGGGCTGAGGGCATGTGTGCAGGGCCATCTGCAAGTGTATTGTGGCAGGCAGGTCTGTGCGCCTAGGGTGGCTGCTGTGTTTGGGTACATCCGCTCCCTGTGCGGTGTGTGGAGCTGCATAGATGAGTGTGTGCCTGTGTGTCTCTGCATATATGAGTCCTGAGGTGGGAGGAGGAGGAGAGGTGGCAGCCTGGCCCAGCTGGGCAAGTTGAACTGAGGAATGGGTAGGCTCTGACCCTTCCCCTTCTCTCTACTGGCTGCACAGAACCTGCATTCCAACTCCGTCCACAGCTACCCCCGCCCTGCCAACTGGGGCCTCTCCCCTCTGTGTGCCCATTTCCCCAGCCTGTCTAGGCAGTGTGTGTGGGGGTACTCCTCCTGCCCATCCCCCCTGGCCCTGGGCCCACTCCCCCACACTCTCTGGGCCTTCTGGACACTGGGGCGGGTGAGGGGAGGCTCTGAAAGCAGGTGACTGTTTGGGGGAACTTGGGGACAGAGCCCCCATTGTGCCAGCCCCAGAGCCGCCTCAATGGAGCTCTCTGGCACAAAGGGGCTTTGACAATGGGCAGGACATTAGTATGCAGAGCCAGCCCCTCAGCCCTCTCTCTCCCTGTCCCACAGCCCAGGGGCAGGAGATAGGGGACTGCTAGCCACACCAGTGGAGGCAGGGGGTGGGGCAAGGCTGAGACTGAAGAGATCTTAGACCACGAGGGCTCTCTGGGGGCACTGCCCAAGAGACAGGGCAGGGAGGCTAGACCAGGGTCCCCAAACTTGCCACTCTCCAGAAAGGACTTTCCAAGTGGAAAAAGCCACAGGGACTGGTAGGGGTGGGGGAGGAGGGGCTGTGGGAGGCCAGACCCCTTGGTTTCAGGCAGGCTCTGGAAAGAAGTGGTGGGCAGTCTGAGTCCACCCACTTTTTGCCTCAGTTTTACTCTTATTCAAGGGAATTGTGTGGGCAGGAGAAAAGAAACGGAGCAACAGACAGCAAGATCTCAAACCAAAGCCTGTGGCGTCTCAGCGTTGTCTTGGGGGCTGCGGGTGGGATCTGAACCTCAGGAATGCAGAAAGGGCGTCTGCTCAGGACTCTCTGGTAATTGGGATTCTGATGAAGGTGGTTCCTGCATCCTAGCTCAGGGGAATTTGCCTGATGGGCCCAAGAGCCAGGACTAGCTCTTCCCCAGTGTGTATGTGTCTGTCTCCTCATCTGCCTTATCCCCTTCTTCATGCTGTAGGGAGAAGCTTCTCTTCTCCTGCCCAGAGAACCCCCACCCCCACTAACAACCTCGGCACCACCTGCTGTCTTTCCCAAGGTGCAGTGGCCCCTCCTATGGCACCTCAGTACAGAGGGCAGGTCAGGATAGCCTGGGCAAAGGAGCGGGCCTGGAGTGGTGGTAAGGCTGATAGACTGATAGCAGTCAGTGCTCTGGGAAGGGGCTTCAGGGACCACATGCGATGCAGTGTTGCCCAATCACAGACTTCCTCTGCCCCGGACCAGCACCCCCCAGAAGAGAGGACTGGGGCCACTTTACAGAACTGTTCCCCACAAGGCAAGATAGAAAGATCTTCTGGGTTTAGGAATGTCTTCTCCTGGCTTTCTTCTCCTCTTTTCAGTTGCTGTGATGTTAGTAAGTCTTCCCTGCTACCTGCCCTCAAGGCTTCCTGCTGCACTACCATGGGCCCTGGATGGCTCACCTGGATTGCTGGGGGAAAGGTAAGGTTTGCTTCCTTCCCCTTCCAGGACCTTGGTTTCCACCACCCCACCCCTACCTCCCACCCCCACCCCCAGAAAAGGGCTATAGGAATTAGAACTCCTGGGTTCAGGGCCCAACACCCCTGTTACCCTTCCCTGCAACCTTGCTCAAGTACTTTTCCTCTCTGGGCCAAGAAGCCCCATCTGTAAAGCGAGAAGGATCACCTCTGTAGCTCCCTGCCTTCTGGCTCGATGGGCAGTGAACTCGGGGGCAAGGCTCTGGAACTTAATAACAGCTCACATTATTCAGCACTATGCTAAGCCCTTTTCTAGTATTATGTTATTTAGTTCTCAGCAACCCTAAAAAGTAGGCACTTTCTAAAAACCTTATATTATAGATGAGGAAACTAAACACAGAGATGTTAATAATTTGCCCAGGGTCATACAGCTAGTGAGTGGTAGAACCGAGATTCAAGCTCAAGTAGGTGGTCTGTCTCCAGAATCCACATGATTAACTGTGGCCCCATACTTCATCCCTAGTAAAAACATTCAAAAGACTATGAGCAGCTAGGGAAGATCAGTCAGGATGTCCAAATTGGCTAGGGAGTTTTGGAAACTGTTTTCTGAGTTTCCTCTAGGCTAGTAGTTCTCAAAATGTGGTCCAGGACACGTGGGGGTCCCCGAGAGCCTTTCAGAAGCTCTCTGACATCAAATTTATCTTCACAATAATGCTAATATGTTGTTTGCTTTATTCACTTTACTTCTCTTGTAAGTGTTCAGAGAAGTTTTCCAGAATCATACATAACATATGATATTACAACATGATGAATGCAGACATAGTTATGAGAAATCAATTGTCTTTTATGAAGCCAGATATTAAAAAGATCTGTGATGGGTCCTGGTTTGGATCCCACATCTGAGGGCCAGAGACACTGCCCTCAAAAAAAAAAAAAAAAATCTATGAAAATGTGAGACTTTTGCTACTCTTATTAAACTTTTTGTTTGTTTTTTAAATATAGCTATTCTTTCATTAAAAATGTCATTTATGTTGACATGCGATGAGTTTGTTGTTATTTTTAAATGAATTAATAACTATTTAAGTCTCCTCAGGTTTCATTTCTAACATATCAATAGCTATAATCCACATAACAAAAGCTCTTTGGTATCTTCGATAATTTTTAAGAGTGTAAAGGGATCCTGAGATCAAAAAGTTTGAGAACCGCTGCCCTAGACTCAGACACACTCACCCTCTTTTCTTACCAGTTACCTGTGTCATTTTTATCAGAGGGTCAAACAGGGAAGTTTAGATGTGGGAAGGACGTGTGTGCCAGGGTCTCATGGTTGGGTCTAGCATCAGGGATGGAGATGAGGGGACAGTCCTGGGGGAATGTAAGACTAAGAAGTCAGGCCTACACCCCACTTGCGAGGTGTCCACACATGTCTCTCAGCTTTCAAGACACTGCTCAGAGGTATGCTTGAGACAATGGGCCTATCTCAAACCAGACTCTGACCTTGCCCTTGTCTACTTTGTATGCCTGCTGACAAGCCCAGCATCAGGTGGAGTAGACCTCCCCGGTCTGTGGTGCCTGGATAACCACGTGGATTTTTGTGTTTGGGCCAATAGTGCTTAAAGGACTAGAAATTGGGGGTCCTAGCGTCTGATGCTTATAATCTTCAGTGACACCATCTCCATAGGATGGGCCCATTGGTAGGAGAGGTTGGATGATAGGGTCTTACACATATATATACCCTACTTTAGGATACTCATAACCAGGGTCCTCCCCTCTAGAATCAGCAATCAGAAACGCCTCCTAGCTAGAGCCAAGCTGGTCAGCAGATGCTCTGGGGCTGAGGGTCTAGGGTGGAAAGAGACACCTTCATTTCAGGGAGTCCGCAACCTGACACTGGCAGAGGCCCAACCTAGGGAAGCCCCCGTGTAATGAAGGAGACAGTATATCCCCTCCAACATCATCACTGAATTGGGCATCCTAGGCAAAGTCACAGACACAAGGGACAAGGACAAGCAGGATGCTGAGGGGAAGGGGATTCAAGATGACAGAGCAGACAGGGAAACAGGGGAATGGAGATTGGCAAGAGGGGTAGGACTCGAAATGATCTGTGTGAAGGCCCAGAATGGGAGAAAGAGCGTGGCTCAGAACTGCCATCAAATATGTTCCCCTGGAATGGGACAGTCCCCCAAAATAGGGATGCTGGAGGGGACAGGGAAAAAGGCTTATATAAAGTATCCTGAGGACTATGATTGGAAGTTTTCATCTGAAAACCAATGGAGCAAGATAACACTGGTGCTTCACGGTGACAATTCTGTGGTAGGATAGAGAAGAAATCTAGAAGAGAGACAGGCTGGAATCAGGGAAGTCATAATGTGGGTGCCCAGGTTGATGAGATGGACAGGCTGACCAGGGGACAGAAGAAGGGGAGGGCACATACTCCTGAGAGAAGGTATGGGGGGAAACATGGGCTGGGAAAGGGACAGGTGAGGTCGTGGGCATACAGGGGTGAGAGGCGGGGTAGAGAGAAGCTGATAGAAGTCGCTCAGCATAGGTAAAGAGACTATCTTGGGGAAGCTCAAGTTACTGAATCTGAGTTAAAGATAGGACTTCTGCTTGGTGAAAAGCATGAGAGGAAGGGGCTATGGTGTGGGAACCCAGGCCCTAGTGCTGGCCAGCCTATTGGAATAAAGATAGAAAACTCATCTTAAACTATGTGATAATTCTCCCATTTTCCCAAACTCTAGAAGGGTGAAGAGATGGAGACATAGGACAGAACTTCAGAAAAACCACAGTGAGGGGCTGGGGCAAGGCCCAGGAGCCAGGAAAAATGACATAGAAAAGTCAGAGCACTTTCTCCAGGCTAAGCACCATTCCAAGCCCTTTACAAATATTGACTCTTTCAATCCACAACTATTATTAGCCCCATTGTAAGGATGAGGAGATTTGTGTAGCTAAGTGGTGAAACCAGGATTTAAACCCAGCAAGTCTGACTGTAAGGCTGGGCTCTTAACCACTACACCTACGCCTCTCAGACAAAGCCGCAACAGACAGGAGTCGGAGGGCAGTGCTGTAGCATGGGGTAGACACCCAGGAGAGGCCTCTTGACAGCTGCCACAGTCATCCTTGTGTGTATCGCTTCACAGCTCCCCTCAGAAGCCTGGATGATTGGCTTTGTTTTGGGATTTTTGTTTTTGTTTTATTTTTTTGGTCCAGAAGGTGGTCTCCCTTTCTTTTCCAATCTTCATTTTAGATTTCTTTCCTTTTATGGGACATGCTTCTTCAAATCTAACCTAAGTCCTTCCACTGGGGGAAGTCACCCCTTTCTCAGATCGTCTGCCATTGGAAGAGGAGCAGATGACCATATACACCCTTTCTACGTCACACCTTTCTATAGGCCCGAAGTGCTAATTCAAGTCTCTCAAGGTCCTGCTTCTCCATCCTCTTTCTTCAGGCCACACAGTTCAGTTCTTACTTCTCTCCCACATTCCAGAGTCAGCCCCTCCCTCCTCCCCACTACCTCAACTCCAGTTCCAAGCTGGCAAACACCCACGAGAGAGTTTTTCCCACAATCCCTTTCTCTTTGCCCTTTCAAGGTTCTGATGGGGGGAGGGGATGAAGAGGGGCCACCTAAATGCACTGTCTCCATGAAGAATAGTGGCAACACATATGTTAAACTTGGATGAAGGAAGATAAGCAATGAACTCAGCCTGTGGTAGAGTGGGGTGATGTGGTAAACTCAAAAAGCTCTGATTCCGCGGAGCTGCCCCGGCCAACCACCCTTCGTTGGGTACTAAAACACTTGGATTCTAGTCTTCCCCTTCTCTCCAGTCTTTCTGCTGTTTCATCTGAATGGTGTGCTTCAGATTATCCTGTCTCTCTGCCCCTTTCCAGGGCCTCACCACTACCCTGGACAGCTTGGCTTCAGCCCGGACAGTAGCACTGACCAGTCAGGCAAGAGAAGAATCTAGGCCAGAAAGGGGAGGGAGAGTGCAGGTTTTTCCTTCCATCCTAAATAACCCTTGGCAGGGAAGTTGAGGGGCTCCATTGCCCAACATCTCTTTCCTTCCCCACCAATGTCAGCGGATTCAACCTATCCTCCATCTTGTATGCATTTTGCTAGAAGGTTCAGGAGACCTTTTTTCCTCTGAGGAGGTGGGCATTCCTCCATGACTCACCCCCAGGGCCCTAAATCCTTTATCCCACTACTCCCAGGGTGACCCCAGAGGACTTCATCTGAGCCCACCCAGATCCTAGTGTCCCAGCCTCCCTGGTCCCTAGGGAGGGCAAGGGAAGGAGGCCTCTAGGTCTTCTGCCAGGCCCTTTCCTTACAATCCAAACCAACCAAACTGGAGCTATAAATGAGCTCATGCATAGAGGTGCAGGTGTGTGGCACAGGTGCTATTCAGTGGGGCACAGAGAGGAGGTGGGAGATGCCAGAGGGCAGACAATGAATTCTTCCACACAAACATGTGTCAATAGATTGCATGTGGGGCATATGTTGGGGAGATAGATTTTTTCTTTCTCAGGGTAGGGGGAAGCAGTGGGATTCTGCATTAGAACCACAGAAGGAATGGGACCATAACCCTCCCCCCACCACACCACCACACCCCCGCCCCACACACACAGTGGAATCACTGCCATTTGATATCCACTGAGACAAGTTGGCTGCTCAGGCTTTGGGTGGGGGCTGGGGGGATGGCTCAGAAAACAGCAGCTCCTTTCAGGACCCAGGTTGGCAAAGGCTTTGGGAGGCTGGACTGGCCCAGATCACCCCCCAACACCCCCTCTCTCCCTCCCTTGCCACCACTACCAAAGGACTTGGGGTGGGGGGGTGGAGGAAAAGAAGTTGGCACTGCCTGGACCATGCCTATTGCCTCCACAGACCAGCCCTGGCCCCTCTCCCAGGAGTGGCGTCTTCCCTCCCCCTCTTCCTTCATTTCCTTCTCCCTGAAAAACTAGCTATGAGCCAGGACACCTGCTTCCTTCTACACTTGGTCCCCCATACCCAGTCTATAATCTGAGGAATTAACAAGCCCTACCCCTCAGCACAAGATGGTACATAATGCCAGGAACAGGTTCAGAAATCCTTGGAGATTAGAGAGAGGGTTTGGGGATGAAACTAAATGGAACCCAGTAGTGGCTGCTGGCCCTTCCTCAGGCTTGTCTCTTGATACCCACTCCAGGCCCTTCTCAGCACTCCTAAGCAAGTGGCACTCCTCACATAAAGATACCAAATCTTCCATTATCATCTCTCTGCCATCCAGAATTGCCCAAAACAGTTCTGGTACAGAAAAAAATTCAAACCCTACAACCAAGGCAGACTGGTCAAAAATCTTTAGCCAGAATTCCTATGATAAGCAACATGACCAGACTTTAAGCCTTGGCCTCCTTTGGATGCAAATTTGTACTGGCTTCTTCAGCATCCTCACTACCCCATTTGCCTCACTCTGCCTGGGGCACTTCATTAACAGAAAAGAAATCTCAAGATAATAGAGATCCTATTCCCACTTTTGCCCAGTTTTGTCCTCTATCCATCCTGGGGTTCAGCTCTCCTCCCCTAAAACAGGAAGTTTCAACCCTATTTCTTTCTGAACACAGGTGCCCTTAGCTGCTGATGGAGAGAAAGGGTGGGATGAGAAGGGCATCTCCACCTGAAGGTGACAGAGTCCAAACTACCTTTCTTCCCCTAGCAGGAGTGGCCCTGCTGTTTCCCTCCTGGGGATCCCAGTGTGAAACATCTGGGGGAGGGGAGTAGTAATGGGGAGGAGTGTCTTGCAATGGAAGGTAAGTCAGAATGGAGAGAAGAGTGAGTAGGGGTCCCAGGCACAACAGGCTACTGAGGATCCCTCATCTAAGCTATATGTGTTTGTCTTCTCACGTGTGAACTAGTGATCAGTGGGTGTCACTATGTGAGTGTCCCTGGATGGGGAAGGGGGCAGGGGCTGGGCATGGGAATGGAAGTAACCTGATGATCCTGGGAAGAGGGGGCACTGTCTGGAGTCCCAGAGTGGGGGATGCATGGTTATAGGGTGGTGGCCACTGTATTTATTGGAGGAGCTGTGATGCAACTGCAGGTCTTCCCAGTGGGAAGGAGCATCAGGAAAGCCCCTTCCTTAGTCTAAAGAACTGAGGTGACCAGCTTGAGTAAAGTTACTTTTTGGGGAGCCCTTCCCAGGAAGGTCAGTGTGGGGCCGCCTTAAGGCGAGAGGCTGGGGAATAGGGCCATACCGCTGAGGCCAGCCAAGGTAGGGACCTAGGGGCTTGGAGCCCCAATATCTCTGGAGGGTGAGGTGGACAGGACCCCGGCCGGGGCGACAACACTCCCTCATCAGGGCCAGGGGCTTACCTCGGGTCCGCGTGGAGTGGCCCCTCGGATGGGCAGCGGGACAGACAGACGGAAGGGACGGGCAGGAGTAAGGAACGGAGCTGTGCGACGGGCAGGGCCAGAGCTCTTAAACTGGAGCCGGGATCAGATAAGGGCTGGTCCGGGGGCCGGAGCCGGGGTCGGGCCGGCTGGGGGCAGAGCTGGGCCGGGCCGGGCCGCCCCCTCCCTCCTCAGCGCTGGAGCCAAACTTTGTGTGAATGGAGGGCCCGGAGGGGGGCCGGCAGGGAAGGGCGGTGGTGGTGGGGGGAACCGACCAATGGGAGCGTGGAGCGCGAGCCCGCGCTGTAGGGATTGGAGGAACTCGGACAGGGGGTGGGGCATAGAGCGTCCGAAGCGGAGCCTAGACCGAAGGAGACACAGAGCGGCGCGCAACTCGCGAAGACAGAGACCCAGACAGGCTCGCGGAAAAGAGACGAAGAGACGATCCGTGAAGCGATAGACGCTGCGCTGGCAAGATGACAGGGAAAAAAAAGGAAGCAGGAGGCGGTCATGTCAGAGTGGGGAACAGAGCGGGAACCGGTGGGGGCGGGTCTGGGCGGAGCTACTGTGGAAATGCATTCAGGGCAGCCCAGTGGCGTGGACTGCGGCTGGGCTCCGGGGGCTACACGGTGATCTCGTTAAGCACAATTTCCATGGTGTTCACTGTTCCCTAAGTACCGGGTGAGATCCTGGATGTGAGATGCAGCGCTGGGTCTGGAAGGAAAGACAGGGCCCCTGCTGGAGGCTGCAGAACGGGGAAAGATCACTGTACTTAGGGGGTCCTGGCAGATGTGAAGGACACTGGTGACATCTGATAGGGGCCCTAAAGAATGCGGACTTAGGTACTGGGAGATGCTGGGGAGGGCATTTAAGGCAGAGAGAACTGCGTTCACAAAGTCCTGGGGGGACATGAAAATACAAGTCTGCTTGGGAAACTGCAGAAGCTGGTCTATTGGACTTGAAGTCAGGGTGGTGGTTCTCAACCTTTTCATCACCAAGAATGACATTATCATCTGAATCCATGTTTTGAGAGGTTTTTATTCACAATCTCCCACCCTTGGCATTTATTAAGGGAGAAAGTACTTGTTTTCCCATTTTTGTTCATCATAGATATTTAACTACTACTCAGTAACCAGCATTACCATATTGAGTTGATATACATCTTGGAAAAAAGCATAGAAACTTGAAATTTTAGCTTAGTTCAGCCTCTAAAAGCCATAGGATGGGTACATGTATATTTCAAATAGCACCTACTGGGCTACAAGTCAGGCACCATAGGCAGAGTGCCTTGGGAGGAAGACCTGAAGTATCTAGAGCTGTGCTAGTTCACGGTCAGTTTTGAGCTTCTGAAGGCAATGGAGAGCAACTGCAGGTTCATGAATGGTGGGAGAAGGAAGGGGAGGTGGCAAAGCCATAGCAGAATTTTAGAAAGATTAATCAGGAGGTAAACAAGATGGTTTGGATCAAGAAGAAACATGGCAACAATTGTAGATTCTTCATTCTTCCTCACCTCATCTCTTTTATCTAAGCAATGCATCTACTTTCTAAATTTCCTAAATTCTGCCCTCTTCCTCTTGATTTCATCATCATGGCTGTGGTCCAGGACACCATCACCTCTCACCCAGATTACTACCTGGATCAGGAAGATTGCTAGTAGCCCAGGACTCTGACCCACGCTTTACCCTTATCTCTGGTCTCAAAGGGAGAGGCAACCTGTATTCATTATGTCAACCCCTGTGCCCCAAAAGCCCAAATAGTTGCCCCTTGCTTACTGATCACAGTCCAAACCCTTGAGGATACTCTTCTGAGAGGGGATGGAAGAAAGAATCAAAGGGAAGGAGCAAAAAAAGATACTTTGTGGTGAAGGAGAAGTCTCTGGAGACGTTTCTTCCAAATAGTCTTTACCTTTTCTGGAGAGCGTAAGAGTCAATTACTAAAATTCAGGAGTGGGACTGGGCAATTAGCATTTAGATATTCTAGAACTGCAGGAGTGAGAGGTTATGAAAAAGTACACATAGATAGCTTGAACGGTACTGCAGCTTTCTAATTTTAAGAGTGATTTAAATTGAGTTGTACTCAAATTACATTTTATAACATATCTACATATATCCATCATGTATATTCCTTTGTACATATCAAATGTCAGTTATTAATTTGTAGGTCTTTCTACAAAAGAGAAGTCCTAGAATAGTCACTAGGATCCCAATAGAGAATGAGGGTGACAGGGCTTAGGAAATTAGTATTTGTGAGAGTTGACTATGCAACATAGATGTATTACTTGAGATGGGAAAACTGAGATTCAAAGAGGGCAAGTGGCTTGTCTATGGTAACATAGCTAGAAAGTGTTAGATTTGGAACTTGAATCCACATGTGTTTGGCTCCAAAGTGTGTCTCAGGATAATGTTAGAGTGAATCTACATGGTTTAAGCATAATCTTAATTAGCATGAGTTCATGTTGGTATGAAAAATTTGCCAGGATTATGATATCCAATGTCTACCGTACACAATGGCAGTTAGGGGAACCATCTTTCTTTGAGGACCTCTCTCTCCTCTCAGTTTAGCAAGTTGTATCTTTCTTATTCTTGATTGTTGCTTTCAGACTCACTCCTTCCAACACTAGCCTCATCTCTTCTTTCACCTTGTTCATAATGGGGCAGGGTTCCCACAGGGAGGAGAGCAGGGAGGAGGAATCTGTTCTGGAAGGAGAATCTACAAGTGGGCAGCAGTATGAAGGGCTTCTGCTGGGAAAAGCAGGCATGGCCGGAAGTGATGAGGTAAGTCTTGGGGCAGGAGGCATGCTGAGGCTCAGAAAGGCAACACGTCAGTCAGAGGAGTTTCTGGAAAGAGTGGAGACACTGACAATGCTCACTACAGGACTCCAAGTGACATTTTAGTGTACAGGCCCCACAAGCCTGGACAATTTCCATGAGTAGTGGGGCATCTGATAGCTGGATGATTCAAACCACAGAGGAGAAATCCAAGGGATAAGCTATATATCTCCCCAGTTGCTGAAGGTCATTATTTAGGTATACCACCTCCTTTCAGTAAATGCAATCTACACAAAATGACATTTATAAGACACAACTTAAGGTATGCTTAATCACCTTACTAAAGGATTCTTCCCAGGATTTCTTCAACTAGTACCTTTCCAATTGAATCCAACAGACAAAATTCCATTAATACCCAAGGCACCATGGTAGGAGGAAGGTAAGAGGAAATAAACAACCAGGGGCCAGGACCCAGGAGACCTAAGTCCTAGTCCTGTCTATTCTCTTGAGACGCATCTGTAAAGTAAGGACTAATTCTGGACCACCTCTAAATGTCATGACTTAAATCCTACTCTACTTCCATGCTGTCCTACAAAGTAAGACACATCCATGTTTGAGAAATCTTCTCATCTTCTAGCTCTGCTGGAAACAGCCAGAAAGCCATCAAGCCCCTCAGCCTCAGGAGCCCAGTGGGGCTCCATCTGTCTTGGAGTCGTCTTCTGCTTCTCCCATTTCACTCTAATCTCCAGCCCCATCCACTGCTTCAAACATATCCCCCCTCTGCTCAGAGTTTTCTAGGGTCCTATCTCCCTTGAATTTATTGAAATTGCTATAATCTATCAGATCGGCATCCCTGCTCCATTAAACTCATATCTTCAACCATCTCCTATTTTCCCCATTGTTTGCTCTCCCTCCTCCGAGCTTTTACTCAAGAAGTCTCATGATCTTGCTTAAGGAAACCTTCCCAGATTGGTTGCTCCCAGGGCTGCCACATACAGTTGTACAGTTTGTGGACTGCACAAAGGCATCTGCTAAGAGGGCAAATTGAGAACTGAACTGCATTCAGATGACCAATTCTTGTACTGTGGCTCAGAGCTGTCGTCTACTGGAGGGATTCCTATTATTATTATTATTATTATTATTATTACCCAAAAGTACCACTTGCTCTCCAAGCTACACACCATAAGGAATACATCTGCCCAGAGAGGTTCATATCAAGGTTCTTCATAGACCAGCAATGTGGCCAAAGCTGTGCCTCTCCTGCTCTCAATAGTGTCCATTTCCAAACCCAATCTCCCACCATCACAACTTGTAAAGTTACTTTTTTTAATCTTATATCTGAAAGCCCGGATCATGCCCATTTCTTAGCATCCTGGTACCTAAGAAAACTTTCTTCCCTCACTCTGTTCAAGCTCAATGATAAATAGGCATTGAGGTTAGCTACAAGGTATAGTCCAGGACCTGCAAGATCAGTAAATCAGGGGAGGGGCTGGTAGCCTCGCTCCTTGTCAGCAAAGGCTAGGCTCAGGGCAGCCCAACTGAGGCAGGGGGCTGGTTGATCCACCTTCTGCAAGGCCCTGCCTGCCCTGTGATATCCTCCTCCAGGAAATGGGGCCAGTTCTATGCAAATGTATTCTTGCCCAGGAGTTTGGTTTCTTCTCTCTGAGCTCCTGGCACAGTAGAATCAACGTGAGCAGCCGCTTGGCAGGACAGAAAGGGGCAGGCTAGCAGTCCCAAGGCTCAGGTGACAGGACCAGGCCCAGGAGACAGGGGTGTTGACTGGGGCTTTAACAGCCCTCTTGATGCCAATCTCGGCTGAAAACTCGATATTTCCACTTGGAACAAGAAACGGGGCAAGATGTCTGGGGAGAGGAAGGCAGTGTACCAGGAGTGCCCCCTGCAGGTCTCGCTGGGTGGTGCCAGAACAGAGGAAGGCAGCACAGGCTGGGTAGGGGACCTCGGTGAGGAAAAGGCGGAGGAGGAGGAGGGGGAGGAGGAGGGAAGGGGGAAGCAGGGGAAGAAGAGGAGAAGGAAAGGGAAAGGGAGGGGGAGGAGTAGAGGGAAGATGTAGGGAGCCTTACTGAGTCCTTACAATGTGCCAGGCATTGCCTGGCTGTAATCTTCATAACAACCCCAAGAGATGGATAATATACTTATTCTCAGTTCTTAGGTGAAGAAACTGTTTAGAGAAGTAACTTGGTCAAAGTCACCCAGCTGGTAGTAGACAGAGTTGGGATTTGAACCCAGGTCACTGCCTCCAGAGACTACATTATTCAGTACCACCTTTCCTGTCTTGCCAAGTTCACTTCAGGAACTGCTAACCCTCCAGTGTCCATTTCTATCTCTTCCTGCTCTTTTAACTCATATCTTTTTATTCCAACTTTAACTCTTTCGCTGGGTTAATTGATTTCAAGATTTTTTTTTCAAAAGTGTCAGAAATCCACAAAAAAAACAAACACTTGATATTTTGACTATTTTATGCATTTAATAATAACAGTTTGAGCTGCTTTTATATAAATGACATTTTTATGTATAAAAATTTCCTATTGTTATTCACCCTTGAAAAACACTGCTTTTTCTGCTTTCCTAAACTTCCTTTCTGGAAATATTCATTCAGGTATATCCGACCATTATGGCAAAAGGGTTAAGGAATCTGGAGAATAGATCAATATCTTGGGTATAATAACAGTGGTAATAACAACACCTGGCATTTGGATACCACTCTCTGCTTTTAATTATTTCTCCGGAAAAAAATGAACATTGAAGTATTTCCATTTTTCCAAATTTTTCCCTGGTTTTTATCAGTGTTCCTACAGCTATTTCTATAAATTTATGATCAATTTATAAAAATATTTTTTTTTTTAGCTGAGCCATCCTGCCACATGTTGGCAGCTCAACGGCAACTCAGCTTGGGCTGGCCTCAAACCGCTGTTGCTCAGAGCTCAGCTTGCACTCTTGAGCGAGCTCTTAACCAACTGAGCCATTCGGCCAGCCCTTATACAAATATTTTTACGTTCTACTTTTTTATGTAACAGTGTGCCTACAGGCGCAATTACATATATGAACATAGTAACTGATTATATTGCTATGCCACAGATATTATATTACTGAGACAGTGTAACTGCATGGAGGAGTGCCAAAGATGTGTGAGTTGGACTACTATCGCTGCCATTATCCAGACTCTGATATTTGGTAAATCACCTTTCTCAGTTTTAGTTTTCTCATCTATAAATAAGAAAATAATACCTATTTCATAGGGTATCTTACAGGGTTTTTAAATGAAATGTTGTCTACTTCATAGCTGATGTTCAACAAATGGTTACCAGTAGTGTTAATATTATGTGTTTAGATGTCTTTCTCCCCACGGGGCTATGAGCTCCTCTAGGCAGAGACTTATTCATTTCTGTAACCACCCCCACATAGCACATTGTTTGGCACTTGAATTCCATAAACATTTGTTGAATGAATAGTTAGTAAGCCCTAACCTAGCCATTTCTCTCTGTTGGACATTTGGATTGTTTCTAGACTTTTAGCTATTAACAAAATACATTTCAAAGCCCTTCTGTTTATATTGCCTCATTTGATCTGCACACCTGGGAAGCAGGCAGCTATCTGCATATGTCCATACCCTATGATAGATGGAACAACTGTGGCTAAGGGAAGTAAAGTGATTCCTAATGGTCATGTCATAAATTAGTGACAAAGATTACCCTGCTTCCCTTCCTTGAGTGGATCTCTTTTCCCTCTAGCTACCTCTTTCTGGATCAGGATGGCCACTCCAAAAATGGAGAGTGTGATGGTGGACCTGATCCAACAGCAACACCTGCACCCAGAGGCCCCTGTTGAAGGGGATGAGCTATGAGCTACCAGTTCCCTGATGGCCCTTTAAATCCCCAGGAAACCAAATGCCTTATTCCCAAACACATCAAGCCTGTGTTTTCCCAGTGCAAGGAGCTTCTTAGAAAAGAGCCAGCCAGTCGGCTTTCTTTTTTTTCTTCTTTTTTTCCCCTGAGGGGGTGAGGAGGTGAGCCTCTGAGTTGTCCAGGAGGAGGGACTTGAGCTAAAAATAGCGATAGCATGTGGATCAGCCTCTAGTGGTACCCAGGACTGGGGAGGGAAGGGGGATGCTCTAGAGCTGTCGCCAGACTGGTTGCTGTGGAAACAGGAAAGGAGCAGGGGAGCCTGGGAAGTGGGGATGACACAGATAGCAAGTCGTAGTCAGAGCTGCTGCCACATTTAGGAGAAACAGCGGTGTCTGCCGGCTCTCACCCTCCATGAGGGCCAGGAGTGGGGGCAGTATCAGGGGCATGGATGCTCCCCCCCAGGGCTCTTTGCTGCTGGCTGCTCTCCTCTCCGCACGCTGTGAGTTGAGTTGCGGGGGACTTCGGTTTGGGCCCCTATTTCCAAGGCAAGTGGGGATTTGGGAGGAGCTGGGTCCTAAGGGAGTTTTCACCAGATTCCCTTCCAAGAAAATAAGCCCCCTTGCTGGCCAGCACTTCACACTGTGAGAAAGGGAGATCCAGGAAAATGTGGCACTGGGGTCTTCTGGAAAGGGGTTAGAGCATGCACAAGAAATAAAGAGAAGTAGCCTGGAGGAACAGGACTCTTTAGAGGGAAGGTGCAGAAATCAAGTCTTTGATCCTGGTATAGAGGTAACAATTTCACACCTTTACTTCCCCATTGAGAAAAATGCAACCCCCTCTCAGGAAGATAGGAGAGGGGACAAAATCAAAGTAAGGCTCACCTAGATCACTGGGGCAATGGAGAGCAAGAGTTCTGGGAGTGATAAGATGTTGGGGTTTCTTTCCCACCCTTGGGCAGAGAGGTCTGTCTCTGCAGGCCGATTAGGGGTTAGATTCCCCAATACAAGAGAACATCTAGAAGCCCACCTGGGACTGAAGCTGGGATAAGTGGGACCCAAGTAATTTTCTGCATGACTTGGTGTCTCTGAGCCCATCCATGCTTAGAGATCTTGGGCTGCAGAGAGAAAAAGGGAAGTCCATTGTTGGGGGAGGGGAAGACCCTAATTTGCCATTGCATTGGGACTCCTGGACCCTGTGTCTCCTGACTTCTCCTGGAAAATAAATGTGGTGGTGCCCCTAAGCTCTAAGTCATCTCCTTTTGGTTTCTCCTTCTGCCCCAATACACACACACAGCCTCCAAAGGTTTGACTGCAGAGCACCTCACCCCAGAACTTAAATTCTGGAGCCCTGGGCTTGGGGTTACATATCCAGGTGGTTTCTCCCCAGAACCTGGTCAAACATCCAGACCATCTGTGATCCTCATGTCACACTCCTTCCTTCCCATATGTCAACCCAGTCAGCTCAGATTTCCTTGAAGGAAGGAGAAGATGACTCCCAGGAAGAAGGAAGGTTGAAAAGTCTCTAATCTTTTTTCTAAACCTTTCCTTATATGATCCATATCTTCTAGAGGCCCCTGTGTGTCTGGGGGAGGGCCTTGGATCTCTCTCTCTCAGGGCAGATTGCAGCTCAGAGAGCTTCTCCACTGGAATCTAAGGCAAAATCAGGTGGACTTCCCTTGGAATGTGAGCTTTGGGGCATATGAGGGTGCTGTTAGGATAATCAGTGAGAGGTAAGATGCTGGGGGTAAAGAACTGGAGGGAAGGAGGAGGTAAATGTGGCTGTTTAGTGCTTCACTGGATCTGATTTGCTGCATATCATTAAGAATAGGATAGTAGAGGAATACAAACCTAACTCACAAGGCATTTTGTGCTTTCTTTACTCACTGGCGTCCATGTTGATGGCATATCCTCCAGTCTTCAGGCCCATTTTCAGGCTGTCTCCGCTGTGGAAAGAACCCAGGGAAAATAGGGTGATTCTACAGCAGCAATGAGCATGGCTAGTCCTCAGGGAGGGGTTCCAGCGGGAATTTCCTAGTGTGGGAATTTTCAACCCTTGCCCACTAGAGACATTTCACTTACTCTCCATCACTTCCATTTCTCTTTTGTAAGCTTGTTGAGAGGAGGAAGACGTGGGTGAGGGTAGAGTGACGTCCAGGGAGGGAGGAACGGGAAAGATTTTCTGTGTGTCAGTCTTGGGATGAACTTCAGAAGAGCCTGATTAGGCCATCATGGGGAATTGTGGAGAACAGCGATTTTGGAGACTGCGGGACTGCGCTGACAATAGCCAAGGAGGAGGTGCAGTAGAGGGAGATTAACTGCCTGCCTTCAAGGAGCCCCCAGTGTCATGATTTCAGGAGATTGCCTCCCTCTTGCCCGGGGGAAGCCTGTGGGAGTACTGCCTGTGGAGGGCCAAGATCTCTGGCTCCACCTTAACCCTGAAAATCATCATCACACGTGCATAGTGCTGCCCAGTTCAAATACGTTATCCCATTTACTCCTCAGGATTGTGTGAGCGACGGGGGGTGGGGGGCAGCGAGAGTTGTATGCATCGTTCCCGGAATCCTGATGCGGAGACTGAGGCCGAGAGGCATGAAGTGGCTCGCTCAGCGCGCCCCCCAACCCCTCGGTGCCGGCCCGGCTGTCTCCGCCTATCCCGCGCGGTCGGCTCATGCTGCCCTTGTTTAAGTCCCTGCAGGAGCTGCGAGGACGCCGAGGCGCAGACCGAGGGGCGGCGGGCGGCGGCGGAGCGCGCCCCGGAGCGAGGGAGGCCGCTGACCCGGGCACCGCCTGGCGCGCCCGCCATGGCGCACGAGAGCGCCGCCTGCGCCTCTGGCCGCGAGGAGCCGCCGCGGCGCCGCGGCCGCCAGCGCTACGTGGAGAAGGACGGCCGGTGCAACGTGCAGCAGGGCAACGTGCGCGAGACGTACCGCTACCTGACCGACCTGTTCACCACGCTGGTGGACCTGCAGTGGCGCCTCAGCCTGCTCTTCTTCGTGCTCGCCTACGCGCTCACCTGGCTCTTCTTCGGCGCCATCTGGTGGCTCATCGCCTACGGGCGCGGCGACCTGGAGCACCTGGAGGACACGGCCTGGACCCCGTGCGTCAACAACCTCAACGGCTTTGTGGCCGCCTTCCTCTTCTCCATCGAGACGGAGACCACCATCGGCTACGGGCACCGCGTCATCACCGACCAGTGCCCCGAGGGCATCGTGCTGCTGCTGCTGCAGGCCATCCTGGGCTCCATGGTGAACGCCTTCATGGTGGGCTGCATGTTCGTCAAGATCTCGCAGCCCAACAAGCGAGCCGCCACGCTCGTCTTCTCCTCGCACGCCGTGGTGTCGCTGCGCGACGGCCGCCTCTGCCTCATGTTCCGCGTGGGCGACCTGCGCTCGTCGCACATCGTCGAGGCCTCCATCCGCGCCAAGCTCATCCGATCCCGCCAGACGCTCGAGGGCGAGTTCATCCCGCTGCACCAGACCGATCTCAGCGTGGGCTTCGACACCGGCGACGACCGCCTCTTCCTCGTCTCGCCGCTCGTCATCAGCCACGAGATCGACGCTGCCAGCCCCTTCTGGGAGGCGTCGCGCCGCGCCCTCGAGAGGGACGACTTCGAGATCGTCGTCATCCTCGAGGGCATGGTGGAAGCCACGGGTGCGGGCGACGGGGGGGAAGGGAGCGGGGTGGCTGGGGAACCTGATTCAGAAGGGCCAGGGTGGGGGTGGGCGCAGCAGAGAAAGGCAGGGGCCAAAGGAGAGGCCAGGGACAGGGGAGAGAACAGGCAGAGAGGCTGGGGGAGTGTGTGAGAGGGAGGTGAGGTGGGGGACCTCTGTTGGGAGAGACATATTAGCAGAGTGACTCCGCAGAGAGCCCAGAGAAAGCTTGGAGAGATGCCCCAGAGTGGCCCTGGCCTGGGGTCTGCAGCTGAGAGGGCTGTGTTACTGGGAATAGGTGAAAGGGCTGATAATAGCTGCCACTCACCCAGTGTTGGCTCTGTGTCCTGCACAGCTCCGAAGCACGTTATCTCTCTGAGTTCATGTAATCTTAAGGAGAACCCCATGAAGATAACGTCTTGTTATTGTGCTCATTTTTTAGAAAGGAGATTGCCCCAATGATAGGTTAAGTAAGTTGTTCACAGCCATAAGCTATTAATTGGCCATGCATACAGAGGACACAGGCAGTCTGGCTTCAGCGTTTAGTGGTAGGGAGTTGGAAGTAGGTTCATGGTTTGTTTGTTTTTTGTCATTCTGAGAGGTCCAGGCCCCTGGAATTTGGTGGGGAGGGTTTTCCTGAGTTATTTCCTGAGTTATTCCTAGGCTGGACTTGAGGGACAGATTGATATCTGGCCTCACTTCTGCCTCAGTTTCCTACATTCATCAAAAGATTTTTCAGCTTCCACTGACAAACGAAATAGATGACCCATTTCTAGCAGCCTCCCAGAAGGAACTGGCAGTACATCTGTGATGCCAGTACCTTCAACACTAGCCTACAGTGAAGGGCTTGGAAGCAGGTAGGAAAAGGCCAATGCCAGGGCAGCAAACGAAGTCCTTCATGACTTGAGATCTAGGAGTGGGAGAAGGATTAGAAAACTGCAGGTGGATAACCAAAGGCTCATGAGCAGGCTGCAGTTCCTGTTGTCAGAGGTGATGCCCTTTGCTGGCTTCTCCCACAAGCTGGCACCTTCAAACCCTCTTCTTTGTTCCTTCAGGCTGAGCCTCTACATACCACCCTTTGCCTCAGTGTTCCCCATTCCTTCTTCACTGCCCCAGGCTCCCCCTAGCTCTTTCCCTCCCCCATTCACCCTACCCGCCTTTCTTCACTATCCCTCCAGGGCACACCATTTTGTCAGTATGGGAGGCAGCCCCTCCCCTTACAGAGAAGTCCCTACCCATCCCACTTCTCCCTTCCTAACCCCAGACCCTCCCTCTCTTCCTCTCTCCCCATTGTCCCTTTTGCCTCTTCTTCCCCTCCCCCACTGGATACTTCTTATTCCAGACTTCATTAAAGAAACTAAGGATACCAGTGACCCTAAGATGTCTCAGGGTGGGGATTGCAATGGTAGGAGCTGGTCTCTGCTTAACTGATGTTCACGCTTCTGTTCCCCCTTTTTCTGAGGTGGACGTAGGCTGAGGTGGATAGGGGAGACCCTGGGTAGAAGGAAAATCACTTGCCCTGTGGGGTGTGCCCACCCATCAGGGAGGACAGGACACAGGCCCAGAGCAAGGAGGGTGAGGTGAAGGTAGGGACGGGAGCTTGTCTGAGACAAAGCCAGAAAGGATGGTAATATTTTGGGTGAAGAGTCAGAATCCAAAATGCTTTTGAAAAGCGAGTATAATGAGCCAAACTCCAACAAGATGACATTTAAAAGGAATAAATATAAAAGTCTACATTTAGGCTTTAAAAAAAAAAAGATCACTTATGTAAGCACAGCGTGGAAGAGCTCTGGTGAAAAAGAACTGGGGGTTTTAGTTGGCCACGGGCTTAATGTCATAGCAATGTGATACAGCTTCCAAAATGTTTATGTAATGTAACCTTGGGCCCTATTAGCTAAAGCATCATGGCCAGAAAAAAGGTGGTGAGCCCTGTTTCATGCAAGGATCAGGCCATAATTGGAGTATTTATAAACAAAGTGCTTAAAGGATCCTCCTTGGCCATTCTGGTTTACAGTCAAGAAAGTAAAATTTTGGGAAGCCAAGTCACATGAGGAATGATGGAGAGTGACAGGGATGTTCAGCCTAAAGAAGAGAAGACATGATGGAACCTGAGACTCCTGTTTTTAGATATTAAAAGGGGTATCATATGGCAGGGGCATGAAACCAAGGAGTGGAAATCCTGGGAGGCAGATTTTAGCTCTATGTAAAGAACAACCCAACTGTTAGAGCCATCATGCAAAGGAGTGGGAGCCTTGTGAGGTGGTGAGCTCTCAATTCTGGGAGTTGATCAGGTATAAGCCAGTTGCCCACAATTGCGAATGCTCCAGTGGGGGCAGTATATGAAGAGGGAAGTTGCACTAGATGATCCCCAAGGTCAATTTCAAGGTTAAGCTCTGATTGGCATCTCCAGTGGAGAGGAGGGGAGAGAGTGTGTTGAAGATGAAGAGGAGCTGGTCATTGGAAAAGAAGTGAGAGAGCTGAGCAAGCACAGGAATTGGGAAGGGGAGAGAGTAGGCTGGACTGAAGGGGCTGGGGCCCTTGGGGAGAGATGTAGGGAAGGGTGCTGGGAATAGGGCTGTGGAATGAGAGGCAGCTGAGGGAAGCCTGGGGCTGGGATTCTCCCTTACTCATGCCCCTCCCCCCAGGAATGACATGCCAAGCTCGGAGCTCCTACTTGGTGGATGAGGTGCTGTGGGGCCACCGCTTCACATCAGTGCTAACCTTGGAGGACGGTTTCTACGAGGTGGATTATGCCAGCTTCCACCAGACCTTTGAGGTGCCCACACCCTCGTGTAGCGCCCGGGAGCTGGCTGAGACAGCTGCCCGTCTTGACGCCCATCTCTACTGGTCTATCCCCAGCCGGCTGGATGAGAAGGTGGAGGAGGAAGGGGTGGGGGAAGGGGCAGGGGGAGGGGCTGGGGCTGACAAGGGGCAGAATGGCTGTTTGCCACCCCCAGAGGGTGAGTCCAAGGTGTGACCAGTTTCCTCCAGACCCCTGTGTCAGGGCCAGACCCAGGTACCTGGGGAGCTGGATATTGGAGTTGGAGAAGGAGGCAGGTGGGGTCCCAGGGAAAGCATTAAGGCTGGAGAAGCTTCTCAGACTCTTAAGTCCAGGATCCAATGTAGAAGGGAGGGATCCTGATTTCAGGAGAATGGAGGGGGGGAATGGGTGAACTTACCAGCCTGTCTGTGTTTGACCTTCACATCTGTTTATGGGTGGATGGATGGACAGAAAGATGGACTTATATGGGTTGGATGGAAAGGTGGAAGCAGAGAGAGATAGCTGGCAGATAGGTAAATGGACCAACAGACAGGTGATACACTCAGGGCTGCTGCTAATCCATCAAGCATCTTTGTGCAAATTATAAAAAGGCACCCTTTTTCTCCAGACTGATGGCACCGCAAACCAGCGTGAGTGGCTTTGGGAGCAGAGTTTGTGTTGTGTATGGAACACTGTCTCATTGGACACAGTAGCCCCTACTGACCCAGAGGAGAGAAAGCTGGATGGAGGTGGGCAGAGATAAGGAGGGTGCCCTCCCAGCCCCACCCTCACCACTATGACAGGCTGAGTGGGAGGATGCAAGACTGTAGGGGTGGATCAGCAGGGTGTGAATGACCTTGTCTACTGGGCAGAGAAACAGGAAGTAGGAGTTGCCAGAGCTGGGTCTCTGGGAAAAGAGTTCTTTTCTGACAGTGGAGTGAAATTTCATAAGTACCTCTGCAGATGTAGGAAGGGAGAGAGAGGTTCTGAGGAGGAAGAGGGCCAGGGAGAGATGGAGAGTGAGTTCACTAGACCTGAGACACAGGGACCCTTAGGAAAGCAGAATTAGTTTTGGGGCACAGTGAGAGGGAGTCATGCAAATTGTTCATTGGGTGCCCATTGGGTACACAACACTGAACCAGGCACGTGGGGGGTGGTGGTGAACAGTTCAAGACCCGTTTCCTATCTCGGAATACAGTGCACATGGGAGAAACAGAGAAATATGCCCATGGCAACTGTTTCAAATTAGGAACCTGAGCAGTCTCTCCAAGCAGGGATAGGAGAGTTTGGTCATCAGAAAGCTAGGGATTGAGCAAGGCACAGAGAATGAGCTAAGCCTGCAGCTATAGCGTCAGAGCCACCTGGAGGGCTTGTGGAAACGCTGCTGGCCCCACTCCCAGACCTGACTGAATAAGTCTGGGGTGGAGACCAAATATTTGTATTTCTAATAAGTGCCCAGGTCATGCTGCTGCTGCTGGAATGGGGATACAGTTTGAGAACCACTGTGGCTCTCAGCAAAGACCTGGAGGTTGTATCAGGAGGCGGGACATACAAGCTGAGGAGTAGCTGAGAAGCTGAGGATCCTTGGGGGAGAGACTGCAATAGAAAGGGTCGAGTCTAGTGTGTAGGTAAAGGGTATCCTGAAACCCAGGCTGATGAGTTTAACTCTGGGCCCAGGGACTCACCTGTCAATGGAAATAGGGTAGTGACAACTAGAGATGATGTTTGGGGAAGATAAGTAGGCCAGATAGATAGGAGGCAGTAAGGAGACCTTGAGGGGATTCCTGCAGAGGTGGTGGGGAGTTGGAGCAGCAAGTAGCAAAGGGGGGAATCCCTTGTAGGTTCTTATTTTCACAGGAACATCTTCACTGCAAGCATTTTGGCTGCAAACAGTTTTACCACGTAACTAATTGGCTATAAGGTAATTTTACCATGAAAAAGAACATAACAAAATTAAAGACTTTATTGCCAAATACAAAATATTTGAATACATTTAAAAAAGTGTGTAGATTCATGGCAATACTGCACACATAACTGATTTTATTTTGTGGTTTGTACCTAAGCAGTTGTCTTAGTTCTATAGGAAATGTGGGTTCAACTGTGTGCCTTCAAAGAGGGCCCTCGGCCTCTCTCCTCCCAATGTCGTGTGTTTTAGAATAAGAAAGCAACTGTTGGGGCATATCATCATCATCTGGAAGAAATGCTATTTTAATACAAGTACCACCATGTCTACTCATCGCTGTAAACCATTATGAGAACTTGCTAAAATTTATATCATGTAAAATGAGAATAACTGTTGAGAATTTCATCAACAGAGAAATGAAACCAAAATGACAATTAGCTTAAATATATTAAGTTCACTAAAGGTGGTTGATTTGTCAATGGAAAAATTCAACCAACCAACCAACCACACACACACACACACACACACACACACACACACACACACACACACCCCGTCAACCAGTTATTTTTATCTCTCTCACAGCAAAATTGCCTTATGGCCAGTTAGTTATGTGGGGAAATGTTTGAGGCAAAAATTCTTGCAGCAAAGATGCTATAGTGAACATACTGGACGTACCCTTGTAGGACTTTGGAGACAGGATTAAATGTAGGAGAGAATGTGAGAGAGAAGCAAGGCATCTAATATCTGGCTATATCTGTGACCTGCTATCTGCCCAGCTAGGACAGGAGCCCCTTCAGACGCTATTCCCATATCATGTCCAACCCCCTTCTGGTGTCATTCCAGTCACCAGGGGCAGCCCCCCGGGATGGTGAAGGGAGATCAATGGCAAGTTGAGAAGGGACAGAGGTAGAGGGGACTGGAGGCTGGCCTCATGGGAGAAAAGTGTGTGCCCAGGCAGCCATGCCCTCTGATACTGGCTATACCCCACTCCTGTCCTTTAATAAAAGTCTGAGCCCCTTGGGGAAAAGCACCCAAGTCTGCTCCATTCCAGGCTGAGAAGCTGAGGTTCCTGTGGGACCTGTGCCTTTTGGAAGCAGCAATGGGGGTCCTGGAGGGAGCCCGTGCCAGTTTGGGTCCACTCAGAGAGGACATCTTTGCCTCAGGTCACAGGGCTACCTAAGTCACCATCAGTAAAAGATGTGGTCCCTGAACCCTGGTGTCACCTCTTCCCCCAAGAACAAATGTTGGGATGCAGGATGGCATGTCATTTTGGCTTAATTCAGTGAAAAGGCTGGAGTCTAGATAGGAGGGAATGGGCTCTCTGTACACACACGCGCGCGCGCGCACACACACACACACACACACAGTAGTTAACCCATTGCAATTGAATGGGCAGAGAAACTGAGGCTGGATGGAAGTTACTGAGACCCCGCCATACCTTTCCTCACCACTTAGTCACCACTCAGGGCACTACTGGGTACAGTGCAAGAAGTCAGGAGGCCTGGATTCTAGTCGTGACACTGTCACTAATTAGATCTATGATTCTGGGTAAGTCACATTACTTCTCTGGGCCTCAGTCTCCATCATCTTTAAAATAATGCTCAATAAATGTTTAAATAACTGAATTAAAAGACGTAGACCAGGTGCCTCTTAAAGTGCAATGCAATTCTCTAAGATCAGAGAACTCTTACGCAGAGGGGTGAGGCAAGGCCTGGGTGGGGATGTGCGTGCAGGCTATGGGGGCATCGCATGTAGGAGCTCCGTGGACACACAGGCCTCCCCTGACTTACCCGCCATCTAGGCAGCTGTGTTCTGGGGCTTCTATTCTGCTACTGTCAGACAGAATAATGAAGATCAAGAGGAAAAAGGCTGAGGCCCCAGGGCTGGTGGGAGGAGTCAGGTCCAAGTCCAGCTGGACCAGCAGAATGGGAGAGCAGAGTGCTGCAGGGGACTCAGAAAGGGCACTGGCTGCTGGAAGCCTGTGTCCTGCAACCTGGGAGTGGGGACCCCCCTTTCTGTGCCCCCTCCCCGAGTAGGAGTCCCAACCGGAATTGGCTCAACACTGACTGCTTAGGCAGCAGATGGAATCCAGGTGTCCCTTCCTGGGGTGGGTGGCACAGCCCAGAGGCCAGATGGTGTTTGTGGTGGAAAGAGGCCCGGGTCATCCAGAATAGTTTGTCAACCCCCAACAACCTCTCTGCCACAACGCCTAACATCTTACAGCCTTATGATAGGGAAGACACAGCCAGCCCCGGATTTTATAAAACAAGTTTATTCACATTTTAGAAAAACTAATTCTGGGACAGGGAAAGCCTCCCTTCAAGCTGGGTATGAGATCAAGAACAGAAGGCCAGAGGGAAGAGTCGGGAACAAAGGAATGGGGAATAGAAGCCATGCCCCCCCACTCTGGGTGGGAGTAGGTCAAATAAATTAAAGGAAGGTGGGACAGAGGAACAGGGTATCCAGGCAACCGGAGGTGGAGTTGGAGCTGGGCTGGAAGACAGTCAAGACCTGCACGAACTGGAGAGAGCATGGAGTGAGCTAAGAGCCCTGAATTGGGCTGCGTCCCAGCCCATACCCAGCCAACAAGGTGGGGCTGGGGAGCAAGCAGCTCATCTCAGGGCTTGGGAAGGCAAGGCTGGGAGTTCTTACCTGGGTGGGGTGGGAGGGTGCAGAGGAGGGATCACTGTTTGCGCAACCTCCTCATGAAGCAGCAGGTGATGGTACCAAGGACAGTGGCACCGATGACTAGGGCAACCCCTGCACCCACCAGCAGGGGCACGAACAGGGTGTCCAGGGCTAGGGGAGAGAGGATGGTTGTGTTCAGCCTCGGGTCCCACTACCCTGCACCCGCTGCCCCACTATCCCAGCCCTTCTCGGTCAAGTTGCCTGCACCCTCCTCCTCTCCATTCACAGACAGCTCAATCTGGTCTGCTCCCTGCCCTCTCTGCATTCAAGTCAAAATCTACCAAGAACCCTGGGGCAGATGGACACTGAGGGGCTGAAAGCTGGATTTTCAAGACTCTTCATGTGAAGTGATGCAGAGAGAAAGAGGGGACAAGAGCAGGAGGATCAGATGGAAAGGGAAGAGTAAGAGTGTGGTGCTGGAAGAAGGAGTCACTCACCATGCGTGTAGGGGTAGACTGTGACGGGCCCTGAGCGGGCACTGCCCGCCTGGTACCAGCTATAGTCGGCGTGCTGCACCCAGGCACTGGGGGCACAGTGATATACGCCTTCGTCTTCGGGTCCCAAGCTGTGCAGTCTCAACCGGTGGCTTCGGGGTCCCACAAGCTCCACGCTGACAGGCCCTCCTCCGGGCCGGACCCCCAGCTCTGCCACACCATCCTGGCCCACGCCACCCACTAGCTGGGCAGAGGCTGAGCTCAGCTCCCCATCCTCAGGCCGCTCCACCCACCAGCTGGTGGCCAGCCGCAGCCCTGGGGGTCCACCCCGCACAGAGATGTTGCAGAGCAGGGAAGCGGTCTCCCCGCGGTACACTGCGCCTCCTGCCAGCCACGCCACCGCCTCCAGCACCACACCTGCACAACAAAGGCCATGAGGTCAGAGGACGAAAGGTTGGGGGGGGGCAGGGGGCAGGATCGCTGTCCAAGCAACACCCCAGGAAACTCGAAGGTCTTCTAAAGTGTTCCCACAACCTTAGAAGAGTGTGAGACTGAGGTATGGAGGCAGCTGATGAAGAGGGAGAGAGGCATAGAAACAGAAGGAAAATGGTTCTACAAGTCCAGCCCACCCCTCTCACCTTCCTCCCGCACGTGCACTGGGAGAGGCCGGGAGCGGGCACTGGCTGCTTCACGAAGCCGGGCCCCAGACCCTCGGATGTAGGCCTTGGCAAGGCAGCGGTAGGTGCCTGCATCACTAGGCCGGGCAGCCTCCAGCCGTAGCCGGTAGGTTCTGGATGCCACCTTCTCCATGGCAATGTGCCGGCCCTCATAGCCAGGACCCAGGCTGCCCACACCCTCTGTGTCCAACTGGGCTACCAGGCGGCCAGGCCCAGGTGCCCCTGCAGGTGCCATCTCCCAGCCCACAGAGTACGCCGCGTGACGGCCTGGTGGGGGCAGTGCCCCTGACACATTGCACAGCAGTTCCAAGGGCTCCCCTGGACCAATCCGACGTTCACCAGGCCCTACTGCCACTGCCAGCTGGCTGGCTGAAACAAAGGAAGGGGAAGGGGTGTCATGGCGGCAGGAGGGACACCTGATTCCTGTAACTGCAGTTTGTTTGACAGCAGCAACTTTGAGGCCACCCATCTGACTTTCACGTGGTATGACCATCTCCCATACCCAGGGGCCCAACACACCCCTCAGCCATGGCCCTAACTCCGTATTCAACTCTAAGCAGGAAAACTGTCATGGGTGGTATAGAGGGAAGTGATGCTAACTCTGGGGCAGGTGGGTTCCCTGGTCTATGACCATCTGGTGCCCCAGTACCCACTGAAATACCACGGCTCCCAGCTCCTGTACTCACACAGCGTCTGTACATCCACATGGGCCAGGACGGCCCTCTTCTCCGCAATCTGGGCCCAACTGCCATCAGGATCCTGAATCCATTCAGCAGCAGTACAGTGGTAGGTGCCAGCATCCTCTGCCTGGGCACCCCCCATCACCATGCGGTACCGCTCAGCTCCCTCCTTGCCCAGCCGCAGCTCCCCTGCGGCCAGCCGCTCAGCATAGGGAGCACCGGCCTCCACAGCCAGGTCAGGCCGGAGTCCCACCACTTCCTGCAGAGTCCCTCGTCCCACTGGTGCCTCGGGAATGGCTCGTCCAAAGGACACGGCCAGGTGTGTGTGCTTCTGTGTGCTCGACCGCACCAGGCAGCCCAGTGCCAGCTCCTGCCCCTCGTGCACTGTTAGGCGAGGGGGAGAAGTCGGGGCCTGGCGGCCTCGGGGCCCTGGGGAGGTGGCAGACACCTGCAGCCCATCTGGAAGAACTGGAGAGAACAGCTGGAGTGAGGGAGGGCTGGGAGCTACTGTTTCCTACATACAACCTATTTCCCTAAATAGACTGTGAGCTCCTAGAGGGTGACGATATTATGGTATATTATTTCTTCTGTAACCCAGTGGTGCCAAGCACAGTGCTGGGAACACAACAGGAGCTCCATAAATATTTGTTGAATTTCATAGAACCAGCCCATCACCACCATCCTTATGTTTGGGACGGACCTGTTTGAAATACTCAAAAAGTGGTTCTGTTTTCCTTCTCAGAAGACAAAGAAGAGAGCAAGAAAGTCACATGGTGTCACCCCTCCTACCCTACCTCTGCTTTCTCCCCTCTTCCCTCAGATCTGGCTCCTGGAATTTCCAGGAATGGAGTTGATTCACCCTATCATGGAATGGAGAGGGGACCAGCCAGCGTAAGGACACTTCTGCTCTCCCAGGACATAGCTTCATGGAAGAAGAGCAGTGCACTAGAATGGTTTAGAGTCCCCACCAGCCACTAGCTCGTCGGCTGACTTTGTGCAAGTCTTAACCTCTCTGGGCCTCAGGTTCCTCGGCAGCAAAATCTGAGGGGTGGTTAGATAGGTCTCTCCCATCCCTGACTTTCTGCCCTGTTTGGGGAGGGGACCCCGCCCCTTCCTAGGGCCCAGTACCTCTCAGTTCCACCTTGCCGCTGTAGCTGCCCAGATAGCGGGCATCAGTAGAGGGTGTGTAGCACTCATAAATGCCAGCATCCTGGGCCTGCAGGCGAGCGATCTTCAGCACCACAGCATCGCCCTGAAGACGCTGCACCTGTACCTCCCCAGCCGCCACGCGGGGCCCAAAGACAGCGTAGGAGAAGCGGCTATCCCTGGTGCTGACAATGCCCAGGGCAGCGTCTGGGGCCTCGGGCCTGTACAGGAACCACTCGAAGTCCTGCTGGACAGGGCCCTCGTAGCCTGTCACATTGCAGAAGATGGAGACGGCTGTGCCAGCCACGCGGTACAGTGGCCCCTCCGGGACCAGCACCTCCCGGGCACAGCACTGGACTCCTGTAGGGAAGGAGAGAAGAAGTTGGGGATTCTTGGTCCCCATCGCATCCCCTCATTACCAACACCATTCTTGACCCCTGCCCCTGCAAGGAAAGGACATCTGGAGAAAGTTGGTATGCAGCTTGGGCAGTGTCCTGAGAATAGGGAAAGGATGCTGGGAGGTAAGACGCATGGGTCTCGAAGAGCTGGTGCAGAGCCAGGTTAACCTCAGAACCCAGAACTATGCCATTTCTGACAGGCCAGAAGCAGAAAGAACATCTCATTTCCTCTTGTAACCATTTCCTGATTCCAGCTGTATCTTGATTCCCTCCTCCCAACCTCCAGTCTCATGTCTGTGGTTCCCACTCTGTGAAACCTTCTAGCTAAAGGATTCGGAGATCAAATGTTCCCCTCCTTTGTTTGAGAGAAGCTGGCAAAATCTTGCTCAGAAAGGCTGGTAGGCCTAGCTGTGTCACCTGGGCCAGGGGACTCCAGACAATGGAGCCAGTGCCCCAAGCTGGACAGGACACAGACCCAGTCATTTCTCACCACACAATGCCCTCTTCCCTCCAGCTGTGCCATGAGCTCACTGCTTCTCCTACCCCACAGGGCTGCTGAGGCAGCTGAGGCTTATGGGGCAAGAACCAGGCTCTGCTCTGGCCTCTGGGGGCAGAAGATCCCCCCCCCCCCCCCAGTGCCTGCCAATCTTCCCGGCTAGCCCAGCTGACTAGCCCAGCTGACGCACAATGCTCCCCCTCTCACCCCGCCCCTCCCCCCCAACAAAAGCCTTCATTTACATATGGTTACTTTTCTGTAGGGAAACACAAAATCCCCAGCTGCCCCTTCCCATCTTTCTCTTCTCAGAGAAGCCAAAAGTCTTCTTTTCACCCCACCCCCACCTCCAGGCCCCACCTTGCCCCAGCAGTACTCTGGCAGCTTGGAGGGCTCAGCCTCTTTTCCTTCCATCCTATCTCCACTAGATAATATCACAAAACCCCAGAATGTAAGGAGGGCTGGGGCAGAGCCCTGCCTCCATTTTACAGATGAGAAAGGTAAAGCAAGAGAAGTACACTGTCTTGGCCAAGATCCTACTGTCAGATGTCTTCCACACATCCCTACGGAGGGACAAAGCCAGAGAGAAACATGGGAAACTCCAAAGCGAGCGAGGCCTGAGGAGATGACCTCACCAAACAGAATGTCACTCCCAGGGGCACCCCCATGGCCTGTCTGCAGGGGCTGGAGGAAAGCAGCGAGTTTGTGGTCAATCTCTATCCTCCAAAGTGCTCCCCTTGACTCTCCCACCTGAGCCAGGCTCCTTGCCCTTCCTGTGGCTGAGTCATGAGGAGAGCTGTGGTCACTTGGTGAGAGCACAGGCTGGTCGTCTGTCCCATTCCTATCCCCAGCTATATGGCCTGGATCCATCCCTTCCTCTCCCAGGCCTCAGTTTCCACATTGAAGAGATCTAAGAGCTTCCATTCAGACAGTGAGTGAGTGTGACTCAGGAGGGCCCTGCCTGAGGGCACTTCATAATCAGGGTGCTGGCAGAGATGGCTGAGCTGACACCTTCCCCCCTGGGCCTCCACCTTTCCCAGCCATCAGGCTGCCTCCACTCTGACGGGCCCCCTCCCACCTTCCTGGCTCCACAACTGCTGATGCTTGGAGATCCCAGGGGAAAGTAACCCCCACTGCCTTAGGAAACCAGCTGCCAGGCAGCTCTCTCTCCAGCCAGGTCCCCTCCTCTGTGTTGGCAGAGAGGGAAGGGAGGACAGAAAGACTTGCTTTGCAGTCAGACAGATCTGGGTTCAAATCCTAAACCCAACACTCATGAGATGCGTTCTCTGGGCAAGTTACACCATTTTCATGTTTGAAATGAATATAAGTGCCCCAGATCTTGGCAGGCTCTTCCATCTCTGTGCATCACATTTACCCATCTCCCCTGGGCTCCTCTCTGCTCCACACTGCCCCGTGGGGAAAACAGGCCAAATGCTAGGCAACCGGGCCTTCTGACATCCTTTTGCCTCCCGCCCAGGGCCCCAAGGAGAGGACTCATTCTAGTCCCATAGAGCCTAGGGACCTATTCAGCAGAAGGAGACAGCTTGGTGCCGCTGTGGCGCTCTGGTCTAGAAAAGGCGGTTGGGGCTATATCAGCCTAAGCCTAGACTATGGCAGCTAACAAATCTTGGCAGCCAGGCTACCCCCACTCTCACCCTCATCCTCATCCCCCACACCGCGCTCTTATTTTAAGGACTTCAGTCTCCTGATCCTCTGTACAGGCAGTCTCACTGTCTTGTTGCCAGCCTCCTCCACAGATCGTCTCCTATAGGGAGCCCTCCAGTTCATGCCGAAAGCAATCCTATAGTCACTGCCCTCATTCATCCATGCAGCAGTGGTCCACAAGGCCCCACCATGAACACGCACCACGACAGAAACAGGGTGCTTGGAAATCCCAGCTCAGTCTCCATGGAGCCTGGTTTCTTCCAAGGCAGGGAAGCTGGGACTAAGTGGGTGTGACAATTAGTGGGAAACTAGAGAGCCAAATGCCATCAGGGAGAGGGCAGGTGGGGCAAAGGGAGACCAGGCCCAGGTCAGAGGTGGGGGGGGGGTGAGAGGGGGAACTGCGCCCAACTTCAGACCATGAGGTGTGTGAGTGTGCGTGTGGAGGGGGTGCAAAAGGGGAGACTTACTTCAGAGATCATGGGTAGAACCGGCAACTGGGCATCCAGCCAACTCGGGGCAATTATGAAGGCCCTGCAGGCACTGCCCACGCAGGGCGGGCTCCCCAGGCTGGGCCTGAAGCTGACTGCGAGGCAGAGACGAGTCACAGCACTTGGGTGCAGTGACCCTAGGATCTCAGTGTGCTTGCTGAGAAAGGGGGTCTGCCCCCGCCCCCGGAGGCCTGGCTGTCCTTGGGGCAGCACCTCGGTGGGTACTGACTGTGTCCCAGCCTGGGGCCTAGCCACCACCCCCAGGCTGGCCGGGTGATCTGGAGGGGCTCCTGACGGAGAAGGGGGTGCGAAGGGCTCCGACTCGCTAGGGAGGATGGCCCGGCTAAGCACCTGGTGGCAGGCACCTGCCGGGCAAGGCTGAGGGCTAGGGCAGGCGCCGGGCTTACCCAGCATTAGCAGCAGCAGCAGCGGAGGCGGCGTGGGACCGAGGGCGCCCATCCTGCGCGGCCGACTCTGGAGAGGCTGTGGGGGTCGGCGGGGGCTCTAGGCGGCCAGGGGCTCGGGGAGCGCATGCCCGGGTGGAGGGCGCACAGCAGAGCCGCGAGGCGTGGGTTCCGAGCGGAGCGGAGCGGAGCCGAAGCTGCAGAGTCCTATTCCTCCTCCTCCTTTCTCTTGCCTCCTCCTCCCGCTGCCTTCCCTCCCTCCTCAGCGACTCAGGAAATCATTCCCGCCCCGCCCCGCACAGGCCCCGCCCCCCGCAAGGCTCCGCCCCCGTCCCGGCCTCAGGCTGCCAGCCCCGTCCGGGGTCCGTCCCAGTCCCCAGCCCCGCTCGACTCTTCCAGACCCCGGCCCCGCCCGGGTTCCGGACCTCGGTCCACCCCGGTTCCCAGCTCCGCGCGGACTTTGGCCCCAGCTCCGACCCGCTCCGGTTGCCTGGGGCCTGGGCCCCGGCCTCTGCCCCGCCCACCTTCCATCTTGGCCCCGCCCCCAGGTCCCTGCCCTATTCTCGGCTCCGCTTTCTACCGGGTCCTAGACTTGGGCTCCGCCCCCTCGGTGGCGGCACCAGGGCTTAGCCAAATCCCCGCCCGCTGCGTAACGGAGTGAATGCCGATCCCGCACCTGCCAGCCTTTCTATGTGAATTGGGTGCAAGGGCTCCAGGGTCAGGGAGGTGACAGTGGCCACGCACTTAGAATTCAGTTGTTTGCTCTGAGCCGCTAGGCCTCGCTGCCACGCCTCTGAAGTGGCTATGGGCGGGAACCAGGAGCTCTTCTCCAGCGGAAACTGAGCTGAAGGGCGCTTCAGAGCCCAGAAGGTTCCTGGAAACCTGTTTGCCACCCCCTCAGGGCAGAACTAGAAGCGGGTTAGGAGGGTGGCCGGCTGGGCGCAGCCACTTCCTGTTAGGTGATCCTGCTCTTGGTTGCTTAACCTCCTTCTACTCCAGTTTTTTTAGTTGGAAAATTGAGGTGAGATGACAACCACCCGAAAGAGTTTCTGTGAGGGTTAATTGAGATAATGTACATAAGGCGCTTGGTACAGGATAACGTGAAATAGGAAATAGGGTGTTCTCGCTTTGTTTTTAAATTGTTATTTCGGGCTGGCCGAATGTCTCTTGAGTTGAGTTGGTTTGGGAGCTAGAGCTCTGAGCAGCAGGGCCGCTGGTTTGGATCCCACACGGGCCAGTGATGCTGCGCCCTCTACAGCTAAGATGGTGAACAACAGCTCGACCTGGAGCTGGGGCTGCTGTGAGTCACCGGTGACCGCGTGGGCTGCAGTGGGCTGCCGTAAACTGCTGGGCCGTCTACTTATCTGCCTCAGCTGGGGAAGAGTGCAATGATCACAATACCAACATGGGCCAGTGAAGCGATGTCCTGCACAACTAGACTGAAGAACGAAAGAACAGCAACTTGTCTGTTCCCCTTCCCTGATTTCCCAATGCTGTTCCCTTTCCCAATTCCCCAATAAAAATCTTACAAAAACAAACAAAAACTTACCTCAGAAACACATACACTTTAATTGTTTTTTTAATAAATAAATTGTTATTTAAATTGTTTGCTAAGAAGTTTAGTTTAGGCTTGAGAGGGTGAGCCTGTGGTGTGAGTGAAGGAGTCTCTATTTTCAGTGAGGAGAGATGGACTTCACTCTACTAGGAAAGGTGGGGTCTGCCCTGGAGGTGTGAGAAATGAAGAGGCCTCTTCCCTAGGGACTTTGTCTCTTCCCCACTAAAGAAAAGGTGGGGAATGGCCAGGGGCAAGAAGGATGGGGCCAGAATGGGGAGAAGGGAAGCTAGCTGCAAAGCTAAGACTGTCAGAGTGACCCTCTGGGAAGTGATCCCAGAACTCATCTAGCGTCTTCACCCTCTAACCCCCTATTTGCTCTCACTCTTCCCCCCTCACCCTCCAACTCACTCCCCACTCCCTCTAGCAGCAGAAGAAACAGACCCTGAGAGGGCAAATGGCACAGGTCAGACCAGACCTTCCTGGGCTTCCGATTCCTGGTACAGTGCCTGGCTCAGAGTAGGTGTTAAGTTGAAGACACAAAAATAGACCAGAGAAACTCTGTAGTAGAATGCTGGGGACCCCCAAGGGAAATCAGAGGTCCAGCCCTCTCCGCCAATACTTCCCGGAGGCCCAGAAGCAGTGCAGCGGGTGCCCCTTTCTTCCCACTCTGACTATGCACAGCCTAATTTCCGCAGACCCATTTCACCTAAATCTATGCACAGGCCAGGCTGAGCTCTGTGAAAACGGAAAGGCACAAGGAAGTTCTTGAAGGGAAACCACTCCCTTTACTTGGAAGTAGAGTGGCGTTAAAACTTTGCTGACGCTTGAGAGATGTTGCCAGTCCCCCTATGGGAGGCCTACACAATAAGGTCCTCTGGACAAGTTGACATCAGAAATGTCCAAACTTGTCAAGAATTTTTATGAGTTTATTTGAGCCAAACTGATGATGATTGCCTGGAAGCAAATTTTCGATGGATTAAGAAAATGTTCCCGAGAATGGCAGTTTTGCAGCTTATGTTTTATACGTTAGAATCAAAGGAGGAAACTAAAGGGGGCTTACATGAAATCCATTGGTGGCAGATTTAGAGGGTAGGAGAAAGCAAAGCGAGGAAATCTATGGAATTGGATAAAAAGTAAAATGGAGAGATATTTCCTTTACACTGGTGGGCACAAAACAGTTAATAATAAACATTTACAGCATATAGAGATGGTATGTGGGGAACAAGATAATAGTGAGGGGGTTCTGTGGTCTCCTGTTCTGGTGCAGTGGTTGTACCCTGAGGGGTCTGGAAAAGAAGATTACTCTGATATTTCAAAGGTATGTTATTTTAGATGCAAAAAGACAATAGGCAGGCTCACTTAAGGTAAACATTGACCTTTGTCAAGGAAGCTACAGACCTAGAGTGTGACTACCTCCAGGACCTGCTTTTAATTAGGAATTTTTATGTTCAGACCATCCTATGTGGTTACTTTCAGTCTCTGAGTTTGTAGGGCCTCCAGTGCTGGCATCCCCTGAGCTTGTCGGGTTTAATATATGGCCTCTTTTTTTTGTCCACAAATATTATTTCTAGATATGTCTAGATATTATCATAGCATATTTTGCCAGGTGATGTAGTTTAACAGATGAGAAGCCTGAGGCTCAGAGGGGTAAGCATTTTGCCCAAGGCCATGCAGCTTTTAAAGGGTCAAGGTATGAGGAACTCAGGCTGATCTGTTCCCAAAGCCCCAAATTTTCCCACACCCCATTGTCTCTCTACCTAAGCCTCTCCACCCTATAAACTCATTCATTCAACAAATACTGATGGGGCCAGACCCGGAGCTGGCCACTAGAAACAAGTGGTAAATCCATCATGGTCTCCTGCCTTTAGGGAACATAGAGTTGTACCAGGGAGACATACCATAAGTAATAACCAACAGCCAGTCTGCACGTTATGAGATGGGACACTTAGAGAGCTGGGGGTGGGTTTGTATTGAGGACGGAGCTAGTGTCTCCAATGGGGATGAAGCCTGGGTAAACCAGTTTTTTACCGATGTTCCTCCCCAAATTGTGAGTTCCAGAGACCGCCAGCAGGGGGAACACATAGCCCAGGCCCGAGTCTCCCTTAGATGCTTATGTAACTTAGAAAACTTGGGGGAGGAGAGCAAGCTCCAGGCACGAGGCTCGTCACGCATACAGACAGACATATGTACCGCAGATAACACAGAGGAACTTCATACAGAAAGACGTCACACACACCTCCCAACAGAGCGATGCACAGATGCGCAAACAACACACACTCATGCTTCCAAGGAGGGATATATGATATAGACTGGAAAGCACTCCTGTACCCTCCCCATCTGGCCATAAAAAAAACCACTCAGGCTAAACCAGCACCATGGCTGATGCTTGTGGTGGGGTGAGCAGAGAAAGGAGGAAGGCAGCTTCTCCATGAGCTTTAGGCCAGTCTGAGACATGAGGAAGGGAGGGATCCTGGTATTGCAGGTGAGGGGTGCATAATGACCATATGGCCTATCGTCACTGCCATCACCTGCTTCCTGCTTGCCCTCCATGTATCATCAGATGTGAGCATACATCAGAGACCAGGTCTGTGTTTCACATGCTTATTTAATAATTTATCCTCAAGATGACTGTGTACAGGCACCAAGGTGGCACTGAGGTGTCCTGAGTATCACTAAAGATAATAAAGACCCATGCTCTGCCCTAAAGCAGTTTATCACGTGGCTGAGATGTCACAACCATCAGACAGTTCTCAGACAGCCACGTTCAAACACAGGCCCATCAATGTATTCGGACCTGTGCCAATTTCATAACATGATCTTATTTAATCCTCACCAGAACCTTGTGAGGTCAGTGCTATTATTATTCATGGGAAGAAACTGAGGTATACAGAATTTTAGGAACGTGTGCAAGATTAATGGATTAGTTACTATCCGAACTTGAATTTGAACCTGGGATTGTCTGAGTATGGAGGTGCCTCTGCTTCTAGCCTGTGTTACATGGCCTCTTAAAGGCAGACATGGACCCAGCACACACAAATACACACCCAGCTACTGACACAGACAGCTCCTTAGAGACAGAGTGACAAATACATCAAAAAAATAAGCACACATGCCCACCAGACATTAGACATAAAGAAATGCTACAAACATACACATAGTATTCAGCTGTCTCTTTTGAATGTGTGTATATCCCAGCTGTGTGGGAGCTAAGGATCTCACACAAGAATGTCCTGTGATTTGTGTGTGTTTATAAAGCTTTGACCCATACTGCCATGATGAGCCATATTTTCCCACCCTCCCAAAAGAGAACATTCCCTCTGCTGCCTTGTTGAGAGGCTCAAGCAAAGACACAAGGCAGCAGTAGAGCAAAAACCTGCCTTCACCCTAGCAACCACCTCACACAGTGATACACTGAAACAGCTGCACCCTCAGGGACAAGGAACACACCAAGATAAACACACAGACATCATGCATGCCCAAACACACTCATAGAACCACAGAGCTATCTCACAGACACACAGGCGCACGCGCGCGCGCGCGCACACACACACACACACACACACACACACACACACACACACCACATGCACAATGGACCCTCTCCCTCCTTCCTCTCCAGCTAGGTACCTGCACTGTCCTTGTGTCGTGCGTGTGTGTGTGTGTGTGTGTGTGTGTGTACTCCCTGAGCCCTCCTCTTGCCCTGGCTGAGCCCAAATTCTCAAACCTTATACCCAGAGTATGGCATAGCTGTTAAAGAATAGAGGAGCCACAATGCCACTGTTGGCCTTGGCACAACCTGGTCCTGACTCTTGAGGAGGCCCTGCCATTTTCAAGTGCAGAATTAGTGCCAGCTGTCACCCACTCTAGAAGGCCATGGATGGATTCTTCTGAGCTGGAATCCCCTCATCCTCCCTCTACTGACAAGTCCCTTGTTCCCCAGCCCCATAGGGTTAAGTATTTGGGCTCAACCCTAGTTGCACGCCCCCACATCCTTATCCATTTCCAGCCAGTTAAGAGGGAGCTGATGGCACAGACATATGTCTGGAGGGTGGCATGAGCTGAGGCAACCCCCACTGTGTGATATCATGTCTTCCCCAGCCAGGCAGCTGGGGGGAGGAGGGAGAAGATGGCAGTAGTTTGGCTAGACAGAGGTTTTTGGTCTGCATGTTATAGGTGAACCTCAGAGGGCAGGAGGTGGTTAATGCCAGGTGGCTATCTCTGAGTCACTGAGGTTGAGCAAGAGACAGATTTGGAGAAGAGGTCATTTACGAGTTTGTCCATACCCAGCTCTGAGCGAGGTGAGGAGGAAACACCAATACTCACTAATATTTGCTGAATACCTCTACTGTGCTGGACTCTGCTCTGAGCACTCTGTACACACCTGCTTACAGTCCTCACAACAACCTACAGGGGAGCACACTTGTTACCTGTTTTGCAGATGGGAGAAGGAGGCCCAGAGACATGATCCCACTTACTCAAGGTCACCTGGCTAGTAAATGGTAGCTCCCAGATTTAAACACAAGCTGTTTGACTCCCAAACTTAACTCCTAACATTCTTCTTCTTCCTGCTTTTCTAACCTGCACACACGTATTCATACATGCTCACGTGTGAGCACACATACACACACCTGAGCGCACATACCTGGTGCCTATGCAACCTTTTGAAATAATTGTCTTTTTCCACCAGTGTGTCTCCAGCTCCTAGCGTATAGTGGAGTTCAATAAATATTTATTGAATTAATATTTGCAGTGCTGGGGGCCCAGGAAAAGAGGAATCAGTGAGAGGGTTGTGTGCTTGGTGGTATGAGGGAAGAAAGGGACAAGGGGGGATTTCACACACACTCTCACTTCTCACTTTGGGGTCCTTGCTCATCAAAGCACCCTGGGTAGGAAAGAGAAATGTGGTTCACAGAGTTCCCTTGGTGGAAGGGGGTCTTCACTCTCCGCTCCAATCAGAAGAGAGAAGTCCCCTGTTCTTGAGGAGAAATCAGTGGGGAGTGTATCGGAGCATACAGCCATCTCAGCCTAGCTCCGGTCTTGCTTGTCACCATTCCCTGCTCCGGTGTTGCATGTTCTTCCCAGGCCTCCCCAGAGACAGCCCCTGTGTCCTCTGCTGTCCACACCTGGACTCTCCAGGAACCTGGCACCCCTTGGCTGTCCTAGTCAAAGAGTGGACAGTTCCCCCTATCCCTAGTCCAACTGAAACAAGGATGGAATTTTCCCCAATGCTCTCTATTGGGCAAGTGAAGGGAAAAGAAGGCCAGAAATAAAGACCACAAAAACAAAGAGACAGATGGGATGATGGGGGTGGAGGAACTCACTGTGGGAGAGTGTGGGCCCAGAGTCCTGATGCTGCCATGACCCTTGCTCCCACAGCACCCTTCCTCAGCCCTTTGATGGTGTTTCCTGCTCTGCATTGTCATTCCAGAGCTTGTTTGTATCTGCATCTTCATCTTGGCTGTGAGCATCTCAAAGCCACTATTGGCTCCTTTGGACTCTGCTCCCATGCCTAGCACAGTGCCTGGCAAGCAGTAGAAGCTGCACAGACATTTGCCAAGTAATTGAGCAAGCAAGTAAACAAGTGGATGAGTGAGAGAGAGGGAAACTGGGTCCTTTCTGGGAGCCAATTCATCTCCACAGCGGGCACAGTTGCTTCCTCTGGAGTTTGTCTCACACTGGTCACTTCCATTGACAGATGACAGAAAGCTCCCCCTGTGTCAGTGACTGAAACTTCCATCCTTCTGGCTCTGTTCTGGGGAGGAAAAAGTGCTGCAGAGCTGATTCAGCTAAAACAGAAACTGCAGTCCCAAGGCCAGGACGTTGAAAAGCAAGGACAGAAAATAATAGCTAACATGCATGGAGCGTGTGATTTCTCACAACAACCCCATGCGGTAGAGCTGTTAAGAAGACCAAAGCTCAGAGAAGCTAAAACTTTGTCCAATGAGTTAGTGGTAGACTAGGAATTATTTTTTTTTAAAGATTTTATTGGGGAATTGGGGAAGGGGAACAGCCAAGTTGTTGTCCTTCAGTCTTAGTTGTGAGAGCACAGCAAGATCAGCTCCAAGTCCAGTTGCCATCCAGCCACCCATGGGCAGTTCACAGCCACTCAGCTCAAGGTGCTGTGTTCAATCTTAGTTGTGGGTGGGTGTAGCCCACCATCCCATGTGGGATTTGAACCGGCAACCTTGTTGTTAGGAGCACTGTTCTTACCAGCTGAGTCATCCTGCCATCTGTTGGCAGCTCAGCAGTAACTCAGCTCAGGCACAGCTCACTGGCCCATGTGGGAATCGAACCGGCCACCCTGTTGCTCAGAGCTCGCGCTCTTAACCAACTGAGCCACTCGGCCAGCCCTAGGGTTTCTTATCCAGACATTCTGACCCAGAGAACTCTGCACTACGTTGTCATGCTGCCTGTGTATAAGACAAACCATCACCCTGAGAAGGAGCTGGGGCTTGGGGGAATGACAAGTGTGCAGGTCCAGCCAACCGGCAGGACAAGGTGACAGGGAATCCAGGCAAGCAGGACTGTCTGCTCCAGGTGGGCACTGAGGCTCCAAACATCGGTGTTGGGGATGCCAGATCCTAAACTAGATGTCCCTGGGGTTAGGGGACTAGACAGAACAAACCTATTATAAAATTAGGGGATAAGGCAAGTTACCAATCAGGAGTTGAGGCATATGAAATAAAGCTTCCAGGCTTGATCCCTGCACTGTATACCTGAAACTGATGTTGTATAATATTGTATGCCAACTTAGTCATGGGATGTGGAGTATACTGTGGAAGGGAGTCAAAGGAATTGTAATAGATATGTATGATATGGTGGGGAGGAGTGGGGTGGCAAATTGGGGGAGAGGGGTTGTCATTTTGAGGGGTAAAAAGTATAACTATTGCACTGTGTTTTAAACGTGAAACTAATTTTTTTTTAAAAAAATGTTTATTTCACAATAAAATAATTTTTTTAAAAAAATAAAGCTTCCATGTTTCCAACTAAGTCAAAAACTTTGGGGCTAGGATTCCAGAACCAGACAGTATAGCCTTGAACAAACCTGGATTTACCAGTTGTATAGTCTGCATCCCCTACTTAGAGAAGCTTCTCAGGATCTTTGTGTCTCCATTTCCCCATCTGCAAAACACAGCTGTTATGAGGACTAAATTAGGTAACACATGGAAAGTGCTCAAGTGTTTAGCATAGTGCATCATTGACTATTAGCTCTGAGGAGCTAGAGATCTTAGGGACAATGTAGGTCAGTGGTTCTCAACTCTGCCTGCACACTGAATCATCTGATGAGCTTTTAAAAGAACTGATCCTGGGCCGAACCTCAGACCAATTGAAACATGATCCCCGGAAGGTGAGGCCCAAGTGTGCGACCTTAAAATACAACTGACGGTGAGAACTCCTACCCGGTCCAAAGCCCTCGCTTTATTGATGAGAGGTAAATGACTTATTCAAGTTCACACCACTAGTTAATGGTAGAGTGAGTCTTATATGGCAAGCCTCTGACCTCCCTCTAGTCTAGCACAGGCTTTGCTCCCACATCTTTGAGATGGGAGAATCGCCTAGGTAGGAGGCAAAGCCTAGTCCCACCCAATGTCACTCAGCAGAAATGGAGGTAAAGAAATGGGGGGAACTTGAGGAAGTGAGGAGTCCCTGAAGGCTAGAAGTAGGCCTTGGAGAGACCAGGCCAAGGGATGAAGTGGAGGAGCTTGGGGACTAAATGGCATGAGATTCTGACACAAGAACCATGACATGGGAATTGCTGGCCTTGGTTGTAATAGTCTCTCCAGTAGCTTGCACGGGCACACAGTAGGTGGTCAACAAATGCTGGGATAAAGTCTGAATGATGCAGTGGCATGAAAATGGGCATGCACTATTGACTGAGTCTGCCGGGGCACTCACATTCCCATGGGGCAACGCTGAGAACAACCTGACAGGAGCACAAGAGTGAAAGGATCCTGGGCAATCAGAGAAATTGAGGCACAGAGCAGGCCCAGCTCCCTGAAGCTCCAGAGAGAGCTGGCTATTTGAGAGCAAGCCTGTGGCCCTGTGTGCCAGATGTTTTCAGGGCATCCTGTCCTAGCCAGGCATCTGGAACACCAAAGGGGACAGGCAGACAAACAGATGTATCCTGGGTGAAGAGGAGGAGGCCTGGTAAGGGAAGAGGAGGTAGGGATGAGGAGGTTGGAGGCCGAGTCAGGCTGCCTCTTGATAGGAGGAACAGGGAGGCGGGATGCTCTGGGCCAGTGGCTGGGTCAGATCTCAGGCCAAAGCAAACCTGCTTCAGGAGACTGAGGGGGTGGGGGGGGAGGTCACTCCCTCCCTGCCCAGATGGAATCAAAGACAAACAGGAACCCTAGAGGGCTCAGCTGTGACCCCTGCCCCCACACTCAGCAAGGCCCATTAACCCCAGCCTCCCCATCACTCCTGATGTGCTTTTCCTAGCCCAAAGAATCTCTGGAAACAGACTCATCTGGTATTTGCTGATCAAATGCCAGCCAATAAATGTCAGGTTCCTCCAGACTCATCTTCAATCCTGTCCTTCTCCCCCAAAAGGTATCCAGACCCTGTCCTCTCTCACAGGGGCTTGCTGTAAGGATTCAGGGCAGTCTCTGTCCAAAGTCTCTGCCCAAACTTTGAGCCCTTCCTTGCTGCTTTGCCAAGAGATAAAGGAATCAAACTCATTTCTGTGGGTCATCTTAATGTCAAAATAGGAGCATCTGCCCCGTGGATCTCCTCTGAACCTGGGTTTTCAACAGGTGGTTCTTGCGCAGATAAAGCCTTTGGAAACTTCTCCTGTTCATCTGAGCTAAGCCATGAGCTGAGGAGGAAGTAGTCTGGAATTTGGGGTTCATTGGAGCTGCAAAGGGACCTCAGAGATTTTCTAACTCTGCTCCTCGTTATTCAGATGAAGATGGCAAGGCCAGAATGGGGGTGCCCCTTGTCCAAAGTCACACACCTGGTGAGTGGCCGTACCAGGACCAACTTCAGCTGGCCTGACTTACAGACATGCTCCCTTCATGTTAGGGCACGGTAGGGGCCACAGGTGGGGCAGATGGGAAGACAAAGGCCCAGAATAGCCCTGGGCTATCATGCTCAGGAAAGAGGCTTGACACAGGCCCCTGGGCCACACCGTTGATCCTTTCCTTCTTCTGCCTTAGACTTCCACTTGTGTGTCTAGTGGGACACGAACATGGAGCTAGCCAACCCAGAGGGCAATAAGAGGACAAAAGAGATGGGATTGGAGCAGAGGCAGGGAGGCTGAGGGAAATTCTTCTGGGTGTTCTTTTCTCTCTTCCATTTTCTGAATTCTTTCTACGGCAGTTTTAACAATAAAAAATGATAAGAATAATCTGGGGGAAAGATTAAGGGTGACAGAAATAAGGAGACAGAGAGGAAGAGGTTTTTAGAATCCATTTTGAGTAGATGGAAAAAACAGACCAGAAAGAAAGCAGAGGAACAGATGACAAGGGGGAGACGGAGAGAAAACCCAGCACGGTCCTGTGGCCCAGTGGGGAAACTGAGCAAGTAGCAGGACTTGGATAGTCACTCTGTGGCCCTGAGCCCAACCTTCCCGCCACAAAGTCACTATAATCCTCAGGAAGTGGGAGGAGAGAGGGCTGGAAAGGAAGGGGGAGTAAGAGGCACCTTTTTTGGACATTTGTCATGGCCACCTCAGGCCTTCACAGACGCCCTGTCTATCCTATCACCACAAAACGGCCTCTCCTTGGAAAGAGAAATTTTCACCCACACCCTCAGAAGGCTCCAGAAGCCTGGTGGTGGTGAGAAGACTACAGGCCCTGAAGAAGAAAGGAAAGGAAAGTTGGAGAGAATGAAAGGGGGAGAGATGGAGAGACTGCCCAGAGAGCGCTGGCCGCAGGGAGAAGGAAGAGAGCAAGCAAAGCTGGTGAGCTTGGCCCAAATCAGGACTGGAGCAGAGAAGTGGGGAGAGAGGGTGGGAGGAAGGATGGTGGGGATGCTGAAGGCTCCCGGTGCTCTTCCCTCCCACTCTCCCTCCCTCTTTCTCTTTCATGATCTTGAAACAACCTTCAAGTCTGGGCTGGAGGCCCCAGGAGGCCAGTCACTTAGGAAACAAAACTGTTTCTTGGAGACCTTGAAAACCCATCTGCAGCTGAGCTGTGTCCCCACCCCTCCCTAGTACACATGCACATTCTCCCATGAACTCTCACGTAGTGTCCCTCTTTTGGTCTTTTTTCTCTCCCTTTCCCTTCCCCGCACCACACACACACACACACACATACACACACACACACACACACACACACACACACACACACACATACCTGCTTCCCAGATCTCCCCATGCCAGGACCCCCCATCCTGCCCTGTGACTTTTTTCAAACCCACTCCTTAGACCAGTCATCCTGATTCTCCCACCTCCTACTTCCAAGTCTTTCTTACTCTCTGCTTTGTTCCTCTCATTTCAAGGGCCTTGATCCAAACTGGCACCACCGGCTGTGTTCAAAGGAAGCAGTAGCCCAACCCAGGCACCCAGAGTAAAGGACTAGGTGCCTACACCCATCGATGTCCTAGAGTCTGGGGCTCACACTGGGAGAGCAGGAGGGAGAATCCCAGGGCCTCTGCACCCCCTGTGCAGGGAGGGTGTTCGGGACACATGGGTGGGGAATGGGCCCTGGGTGTCCCGTGCATTCTTCTTTTGTCTGAGACCCAAACGTTAGGGCAGCAGTGCTTTTGGGGCTGTGCACTGGCCCCAATGCAGAGCATGGCAGGGAGCCCCACCGGGCTCTATGGTCACAGGAAGGGTACAGTCCTTTTCAGTATAGGGCCAGGCACCAGAGCCAAGGCCTTGGACGGACTAGGCAGTTCTGGGGGGGTACCAATAGGGTGAGGGTGGGGGAATAAAAACTGAGAGTCCAGCACCTGATGCCTTCAGGTTCTACGGTTGGATTTCTTATCTATCTCACCTTGTGTCCTGGAGAGAGCTGGGCCGAAGGTAACCCAGGATCCCAACCCGGGAAGTAAGGACCAGGTGCTTCCTAAATCCCAAGTCACCCTTTTGTCGACCCCGACCCCGAGGGCAAGGCTGCCCTTCAGTTGCCCCAGAGTTGAATGACCCAGCCACTTGTTGGACCACTCTCCTAGTGTCTTCCTTAGGCAGTCTCTCCTGATGTCTAACCACAAGACTTCTTGCTATGTCTTCAGCTACTTCTCTCACTCTCTTCCACATACAGCGTTTTGAATCGGAATCTGTTTCCCTCTCTTTGTTTCCACCCACTGCCTGTTCTCCCCCAGGCCCAAATTCAAGGTTACTTGAGGAGCCCATGAAGAGCAGGTGTCTGCCCCATCATACCCACCCTTCTAGCTGTAACTCAGGAGGGCAGAAGCAGGATGTAACCTTCCGGATCCCTGTAATGGAAAATCTCCACTGCAGGCCCAGAGGGGGCAGTTATTTAGGGAATTCAGATGAGCCCTGTGCCCTTAGGATTTGCTGGAGGACAGGTTGATAATCCCTCTACAGGGCGTTTCTTCTGGGGCCAAGCAGGGCACAGCCCAGCAAGAGGCATCTTAAGCCACTGGACACGGAAGGTCCCATCCCCTCTCTCCTTTCTTCCTAGCTTCCTTTGGGCCCGGGCTACTCAGACCTGCCCCTCATCTGCTGGCTTCCCTCCATACCCTCTGTGTGCCCAGAGAAATGGGGACTCTCCAGGAGAATCCTTCCTCTGACTGCTCCAAGGAGAAGGCAGGGGAGGAGTTGGCCTCTTCTGATTCCCCCTTCCTCCCTCTGCCCCTTATTCTTTGGCATTTTATCAAATGGGCAGCAACAACACCCCCAGGCCACCTGGTCCCACCCTGGGTCCTCTCTGACCCTGTGCTAGCTGGTATAAGGTTACAGACTCCCCTTCTAGCCCAGGCAGCACCCTCTCCCCTCTCCCCTCTATCTCCAGACTTTGTGCTGCCTCTTATGCCACCTTTGGCTATCACCAGGGTCCCTCCGAGGTGCCTCATATGCCAGGTCCGGGCCTGGTTTTGAACACTAGCTATTTTTTCCAGCTTTAGTGTCCCTGCAACCTCTATAGTACAGAACAGTCTCTTTCTCTCTCTGGGAGATTGGATGTGGGCTCAGGAGATCTGAGTTCTGGTTCTATCAGCTCATATTGCTTAGTCTCTCTGGGCCTCAGTTTCCCCATTGAGAAAACAAGAGGAAGGGTGGACCGTGCGCCCTCTGGCATCCTGGGATGCTGAGGGGACTGCTCCCCTCCACCCGTCCCCACTCTCCTGCTCAGCACTAGGCCAGGGGGAAGGGAGAGTGCTGAGGGGAGCACACAGCGGGACAAACTGACTGCCACCGCCTGTTGCTTAAGGGGCGGGAGGGGAGGAGTCCTCAGGGATCCTGTTTCAACAAACGTTTCTTTCCCAAAGAGCAGAAGGCGGGGGAGAGGGGGAGAGGGACCTATTTAAAGCTACCCTGTTGCTGGCCCTGTCTGGTTGCCTGGGTCTCTGGCCATCCCAGATCGCAGTGTGAATCCTCCTGCTGACCTGTCCATTCTAGATCCCCTCAGCCACTCAGCCCCAAGATGGGCCGTGGGGTAAGTATCCCCAAAGAGTAAGGGTGGCTCTGTGGGAAGAAGGGCTCTCTGGAGACTGAGGAAGGCTGGAGGGAAAGGATGAATGGGGTGGGATGTGGAGGCAGAGGCAGAGAGAAGCTGAACTTGGAACTCAGTCTCCTAGCGACAAATTGGTGCGCAGACCCACCACTCGTGCCCAAGAGCTTACCTCTTCAGTACTCCCACAATTGGCCCCACAGCCCACCACACGCACCCCCTCCAGCTCTTCCTCCACCCCATTCCGCATCTCCGTCCCTTCACTCCCACCGCCTCTTGGCCTCCCAGCTGAAGGGATATTTGGCACTATTGATCCTCCCTGCCTTTGCCACCCGCTAAAAACATTCATTTCTCTGGGAGTCCCAGCCTGAGAGAATGGGGGTCCAATCTGAGGATAGAAAGGAGCAGGAGAGCATCTGCTCCTGAGTCACCAAACAGTTCCAGGCACCATCTCCAGGGTTCCTGAGTTCCAAGGACAGCTGAGAGGGGTGTGGGAGAAAGAGAGATATGCCCCAACCCCTAGCCCAGCACCCCTCCAGATGTCCCGAGGAACATTGTCCTGGCATTGAGGACTTTCCCAGAGGCTGGGGGAAGCTGCCTCCCCGCCCCCACCAGTCCACCCCTGCCTGTGGCATTCTAAAGCACTGGGTATGCCAAGGGGAAGGTTAACAACCAGTGGAGGGGGCCGGGGGGAGGCACCAGGCTTTGGATACTTGGAAATGAAATTTCCATATGGAGCAAAGTGACCCAATCCTTTTATACATTGTATGCACTACTTTCCTTTGTGCAATGCTGAGTGCGGAGAGAGAGGGCCAAGGAGCCATGGGAGGTGTTAAGGAAAGAGGGGGCCTGTGGGGAGTTTCTGAGCCCAGGAGGGATCAGGCAAGGACATGTTATTGCACTGAGTTTAGCAACTGGGAAAACTCCGAGCTTGGACACCAGGGTTCTTGAGCTAGGGTGGGAGCTATAAATAGAACGTGTGTGCCCGTGGCAAATAGAACGTGTGTGCCCGTGGCACCTGCAACTCATGTGCTCTCCATAGGCTAGAATTGATACAGATATTCATGGATGAGCACCTGAGTTTATGTCTCAGCAGGCAAATTTGGGAACGTATAGGCCTCCAAGCATGTGTGGGCATCATTGTGACTGTGTGGGGTTGTCTGAGGGTCTATGAGGAGCTGTCTCTGAGATGGGGGCTTTATGGAGGAAGAGGTGACAACCATGGGAAGATATGCTGTCTTGAGACCTTCAAACTGCACCTTGGCATCTCTTGTTCCCCAGGGAAAGGGAGTCCCAGATGACGTACAGGACCTCTGAGGAGAGGCCAGGTGACCCTCCACTCCCCCATCCCTAGTGGAGAGGAGCGGGGTAGCCTTCTCCCCTATTCCACCATAGAACAGGGTAGACCCAGCTCAAGAGGTCCTGCTTGGGAAGGCATTTGACCTTGACTTCTTCAGGGGGCCCCAATTGCTTGGGGTGTGTACTTCTCCCCCAGCATCCATGAAGCCCCCTTTCCTGCCACCCCCAACAGCAAGTCATGGAGCAGATCCAGTTCTGCTTGGACTGAGATGCTGGGTGAAGTGGGGAGACTTAGGGCTGAAGCTTGGAGTTCAACCTACCAAGAGACCCCTGAGGAGGGAAAGCAGCCCCCTCCTTCCCCTGGGATTCATTTTGCCTCCATCCCTTTCCCCCTGCACCTTACCTCCAGAGCAAGGCCTAACTGTCACCCATCACACTATGGCCATGAAGGGCAGTGTGGGAGATGGGGGAAGGGACGGCACTGGTGGGAGGGAAGCGACCGGCCAGCTCCAGCTGCCACCGAGAGGCTGCAGTGGGGGGAGCAGTGGCTGGCTTCCAGCTTCCCCCACTCTGTCCCAGCCTCTGGCTTCCTCAGAAAGAACTCTCTGTTCTCCTTTAGCATTCAAGCCTTGACTGGGACTAGTGGTTGGGGGAGGGGGGAACAGGGTTGGGGGGGGTGGTCCTTGCTTCCTCTCTTTCTTTCTTGCCTGGACAGCCTGCTGGCCCCAAATCTCTGCAGGCTCCTGGCGACAGAGGCTGAGATCCTTGCCAGGGCAGGAGGAGGGGGAAGGGGCCGTGTGTCCCAAGCTCTATGCCTGCCTGCAGGAGAACAGGGTGGGGGCTGAGGGAAGGGGGGCTGCATGGGGTTTCTAGTTCAGCCACCATCCAACATGTCCAAAGTGCATGGGTTGGAAATTTTTTAAAACCATGCATTTGAATCTAAGCTTCATGTATCAAATATACAGAAATTCTCAGACCCCTGCTTATTTGCCCCAGCTGCACCCCTCCTCTGTGCACAGGCCTGGTTCCTGCCTCATTGAAGCTTGTGCAGCCTGATTGTTTGCCTTTCATCCATTTTTCAGCCCTGTCCCACTAAGGACAGAGTTCACAAATCCAAAGCATTTCAATCCATTAAATGAACTCCCTTAAGTCACCTGCAAAAGGGAAGGGGAGAACTACTCAGAAACCCTGTCCACTCCCCTGTTAGGCTGCTTCAGTCTCCCCAAGGTGATCAGCCTTTAGGAAGCCCAAAAATATAAGGTCTGACAATTACATTCCTGAACTTTGTTGCAATGATGTTGCTAACCCTTTTTGATATCAGAAGGATTATTTATTATGAATTTGTACCAACTGGACAAACAGTTAACCAAGTTTACTATTTGGAAGTGCCGAAAAGGCTGTGTGAAAAAGTTAGACGACCTGAACTTTTCGTCAACAATTCATGGCTCTTGCATTACGACAATGCACCAGCTCCCAAGGCACTGTCTGTGAGGGAGCTTTCAGCCAGTAGACACCCTCCCTACTCACCTGATCTGGCCCCCAATGACTTCTTTCTTTACCTGAAGATAAAGAAATATTGAAAGGAAGACATTTTGATGACATTCAGGACATCAAGGGTAATACAATGACAGTTCTGAAGGCCATTTGAGAAAAGGAGTTTCAAAATTGCTTTGAAGGGTGGACTAGGTGCTGGCATCAGTGCAGAGCTTCCCAATGGGAGTACTTTAAAGGTGACCATAGTGATATTCAGCAATGAGGTATGTAGCACTTTTTCTAGGATGAGTTTGCGAATTTAATTGTCAGACTTCGTATACTTGATTCATGGATGTGACATATGCAAACTTTAGTGTCTAGGAGACCATCGTGTCCACTCTCACTGCACACTTTCTCCTGTTCTGATGTCACTGGTGACTCCTCCCTTTCCAAGGGCTGGATTCATGCCTATGATCAGAGAGCTGCTGCATTCTTGGGATTGCTCCTGACTCTGGAGGGAAACAAAGGCATTATCCTGGAGCACAGAGGTTTTTAGGGCAGTGAAACTCTTCTGTATGATACTGTGATGGTGGATCCATGTCATTACGTTTGTCCAGACCCAAAGAATGGATAACACCAAGAGTGAGCCCTAGTGTAAACTATGGGCTTTGGGTGATAATGATGTGTCCGTGTAGGTTCATAGACTGAAACAAGTGTGCTACTCTGGTGAGAGACAATGATTGTGAGAGAGGCTGCATATGTGGGAGTAGGGATATATAGGAAATCTCTGTATTTTCTGCTCAATTTTGCTGTGAACCTAAAACTGCTCTAAAAGAAAAATTTTACTTTTAAAAATTGCACTATCCTGCATAAAAAAAAAGCAAATACCTTGGCCATATATCCCATCCAGGTACCCCTTCCTTATGGGGAAAAAAAAAAAAAAAGAATTACACCATAGTGTAGAAAAGCCCATCTCTGAACACCCAGCACAGAGGCAGCCCCTGTGACAAGGACATGATATCCTGAGGAAAGAGGAGGACAGGGGTCTGGGGAGGAAGAGGGAATGAAAAAGCATCTGTCATGGCCACCCCAGGCCTACCCCAACCCCTCCAAGACAGCCTCCCCTTGGAAAGATAAATTTCCCACTCTCTCCCCCAGATGTTCCCTGTGAGACCCTGGAAGCCTGGTGGTGGTGACAAAACCACAGGCCCTGAAGAGGAAGGGGGAAGTGGTGGCCTCATGAGGCTCCTGCTAAAATATTTACCTGACTTCACCAGAGGACCCAGGAATGCCTAGACCCAAGAGCGATATGCATTTTAGTTTTAAACTTATCTTCAGAGGCAATTTCTTTCATTTGGGGATAAATGGGGCCCAGCTGTCTTCTTACCTAGTTGTGCTTTGGGACCACAAGTCCTACAAACTGCCTCTTGCTGGGTAGTGGGCAGGCCTGCCCAGCAGGATGGAGAGGACTCCCAGCAAATTCTGTGTCCCCATTTCCTGAACACACTCTGATCCTCCAGCTACTAACTTCTCTCAGTCCATGAGCCCTGTTTATTCCATTTCTACATGCACCTCCAGGCTCCATGGCTCCCCGTACTCTTCTAGACACTTCCCTGCCCTGATCCCTGGTTCCCCAGAGATTATTATTCCCCTCAATTCCTAACTGCCTCTACTCTTCTCTGAGTAAAGTAGCCATAGTGTTGGGACAGAGATATCTCTATGGGGCACTTCCACCCCTCACCAGCTCCTCAATCTTGCCCACCCCTTTCCAGGATTCTAAATAGTGTAAGGTTGTTGTTTAAAGTTTTTGTTTATTTTGGTTTGTATTTAGCTGCAGGGTTCTTTCAACAAACAAATCTTAGCGAAAGCCTAACTACTAAACAACTAATAGTGGCCTTCCCTGAAATTCAAACATAGAGCCCAATGGCTCTGCCAATTGTTTGCAAAAGGAGGGCCTGAGGTCCCTTCCACTCATTCTCTACCCCTTTTCCTCCCCTGGAAGGATCACTGCTTTGAATCCATTGCCCCCACTCCCAGTGCCTGGGCTCCCTGCTGTGAGATAGGAATAAAGGCTCCAACTCCATCCTCTCTGACTCTCCCTTCCTCCTGCAGGCTGGACGTGAGTACTCTCCTGCAGCCACCACTGCAGATAATGGGGGCGGCAAGAAGAAACAGAAAGAGAAGGAGCTGGATGAGCTGAAAAAGGAGGTTGTGATGGTGAGGCCCATAGCCTGCCCAGCGGGGCCATGGAAAAGGGATCCCATGGTGGGAGAGCTGCCCCACAGCCCTGATGCACTCAGATAAGCTCGTGCCCACCATTCCCGTGCTCCTTGCGTGACGTCACCCCTCTGCCCCTTGGTGCCTTCACATGCATTACACACACACATACTCTCTCTCTCTCTCTCTCTCTCTCTCTCTCTCTCTCTCTCTCTCTCTCTCTCTCTGCCTCCCTTCTCAAAGTAACTCAGCTTCCCTTCCCCAGGATGACCACAAGTTATCCTTGGATGAGCTGGGCCGCAAATACCAAGTGGACCTGTCCAAGGTAAGTGGAGGGGCTCTGGGGAGAACACCAAAGAGGTGAGAGAACCATACATCAGCAGTGTGCAAGGGACCTTACAACTATAATACAACCCTCTTTACAGACAGGGAAACTGAGGCCCAAAGACAAGTGACTGGTTGATGGCAGAGCCAGAACTAGAACCGAGATTCCCTGCTTCCTAGTCTATATCTCTTTTCCTATGTACCTGAAAGTCAGGATTCCTTAGAACCCAGGCCCCAGAGGGCCTCTGGGCAGGGCTCTCCCTCTACGCCAAGCAGCTTCAGTGATGCAGAACCTCTCATGGGACTGACATACATGACATACTATTCTTACAGTAGTATGTTGGGGCCCTGCTATAGATGAAGCACATGATAGATGCTTTACATACATTTCTCTAATCCTTACAATAACCCTGACAGACAGATGCTGTGGACTTCTTTCTTAGAGCAAGGATACTCAGAGAGAGAGTGAGCAGCTTCCCAGGGTCAGATTGATAGGAAGCAGCGCAATAAGATTGCAAACCCATCACTTTGAAAAATAAAAAATTCTCAGGAAAAAAAATGTAGTGATGTAACTTCCTCCTGTAGGCCTTCCCTGATTGCCCTTTTAAACATTCTATGCCTCCATTCTTTTTAATCTTACTTTATTTTCCTTAATAACACTTTTTACTTTCTGGCAGTAATATCTTTTTTTTTTTTAAGATTTTATTGGGGAATTGGGGGAGGGGAACAGCATTGGGGAACAGACAAGTTGCTGTCCTTTTGTTCTTCAGTCTAGTTGTGGAGGACACTGCTTCACTGGCTCATGTTGGTATCACCATTGCGCTCTTCCCGAGTGAGGCAGATCAGTCTCTGGTCTCTGGATGGCCGCTCAAGGCAGTTCTTGGCAGCTCACACCGGCTGCCAGCCGCTCACGCTGGCTGCTGGCCACTCACTGTAGCCTCTGGTAGCCCACTGCAGCAGGGGCTGCAGCTATGCCATCCTGGGGACTCAGAGCAGCCCAGCACCAGGTGGAGCTGTTGTTCACCATCTTAGCTGTAGAGGGCAGTGTCACTGGCCCTCATATGTGGGATCCGAACCAGGGCCGCTGGTGTCCCAAGCCAGCTCTTAACCAATGCGCCACTCGGCAGGCCCAGTAATATCTTTTGATTGTGTGTCACCTCCCTTAGATTGTAAGCTCCATAGGCAGGGACTTTGTGGGACTTGTTCATCTGTGAGTCCCGAGAGCTGACAATAGAGCCTAGCATGTAGTAGATGCTCAATACACATTTATTAAATAAATAAGTGGATAGATAGAAAGATAAATAAGAAGTGGAGCTCAAAAGTCTAGTAGCAGAAAGGAATGCAAACATATAATTGCAGTGCTATGTGATGTGTGCAGCTCTAGAATCATGCCTGGGATACAGTGGGATGTAGACAGGGGCATCAGAACCAGCCTGGGGCTAGGGGAACAGAGCTAGGTGAGGCTTTCTGGAGAAAGTGACAGGTGATGGCCAAAGCTGTGCGACACTGATGATCAATAATGTAGGACTCTTCTTAAATCCTTGGTGACATAGGGAATCTGGAAGAAAGGTAAGAGGAGGGACCAATTTGACATGTCTGTCCAGGGAGCCTTAACCAGGCTGCCTCCAGAGGAGATTCTTGTGGCCCAAAATGTCTCAATCCAATGATGACCAGAGAAGCCAGAGAAGGGGCCACACTCAGAATCCTCCATAGCCTTCAAGGTTTCTGACACCCATTGCAAACACCACCTCCTTTACGTGGTCTCTCCTCATGGTCCCCAGGTGGGATTTTCCTCTCCACTTGGACATTACTCCCTGCCAAGGAGCTGGTGAGAAGTGAGGGGCCAGGTTTGTTCTGGATGCGAGCTCCCACACTTCTCCTTGCTTCCCTCAGGGCCTCACCAACCAGCGGGCCCAGGACATTCTGGCTCGGGATGGGCCCAACGCTCTCACCCCACCCCCGACAACCCCGGAGTGGGTCAAGTTCTGTCGCCAGCTTTTCGGGGGCTTCTCCATCCTTCTGTGGATTGGGGCCATCCTCTGCTTTCTGGCCTACGGCATCCAGGCTGCCATGGAGGATGAACCATCCAATGACAATGTGAGCTGAAACACCTGACCCCTGGACCAGCCCCTAGCTGTGTCCTCCAACCCCAAATCTCCAGTATAGTTAGGGGGCAGGGAACAAGGCCCCCAAGTCAAAAGGAGTGAGGTATATATATATATACATACAGTAAGTCCCTGACTTGTGAACATTCAAGTTGCAAACTTTCACAGATACAAGCAGACCTAGCATTACGAACATTTGTAAATGCAAACAAATCACAGAAGTAGAAGTAGCTCACGTGTCTGCCGGACACTGTCACAGCTGTGCCGCTGTGTGCTCACTGTGCAGTGCGATAGTGGACAGGAGTCCAGGGCTCAGTCAGAGCCCAGGGTGTCCAGAAGCAAGAGGAAAAGCAGTGGTGATGTGGAGGGGACAGCTAGGAAGCACAAAGCAATAACCATGGAAACAAAAGTGAAAATAATTGAGAAATTGGACCGAGGAGAAAAGATGGTAGACGTCACTCGTTCTTATAACATGAATCATTCATGTTATAATCATTTGTGTCAAAGGTGTATAAGACTCACTTTGTCGGACTTACAAACGAATCTAACTTACAAACATTCTCCCAGAACGGAATTCGTTCATCATAAGTCAGGGACTTACTATATGAGGGTGTGTGTGTGTGTGTGTGCGCGTGTGCGCATGCACGTGTGTGTGTTGGAGGTATATATATATATATATATATATATATACACACACACACACACGCACACACACACAGTCACTCATGAATGAGAAGGCCCTCCCTGTTTATTCACACTTCAGTGGGCTTGTCTGTTCCCCTCAGTCTTCATTCATCCTTTAGAGAAGTCCTAGTCCTGGGAACTCCCTAAGACTTTCCCTGCACTTTCCAGTCTTAGGAGACTAGGGCCTAAAAGATTGAAGGCGAGACAGAAGGACATGGTATTTAATGTTTATCTTGAGTGGCAGCTGCCCCTCTAGTATTGGGGGAGGGGCAGGTCTCTTAATCCCTTTCTCCTTACCAGCTATATCTAGGCGTGGTGCTGGCAGCTGTGGTCATCGTCACGGGCTGCTTCTCCTACTACCAAGAGGCCAAGAGCTCCAAGATCATGGATTCCTTCAAGAACATGGTGCCTCAGGTAGATGGCTGGGCTGAGCCCTGAGCTGGGGCACATGGTTTCTGGGAGGGTCCAGCTCATCCCTTCTCAACTCCTTGTGCTCTGAGATGGAGGCTTGGGTAGAAAAGTCCCTCTAGCTCTCCACGCCAGGACATAGTTTTTTTTGCGAAGGGTACAGAGGTTTTTCTCCTCCTTAGTGGGGTTGGAGGAGAGGTGGGAGACCAGCAGGAGAGAAAGGTAGGGGTGGAGACAAACACTTCATGAAATGCACGTGGCCTCCCCACAGCAAGCTCTCGTGGTGCGGGAGGGCGAGAAGATGCAGATCAATGCGGAGGAGGTGGTGGTAGGAGACCTGGTGGAAGTGAAGGGTGGCGACCGCGTGCCTGCTGACCTTCGGATCATCTCTTCTCATGGCTGTAAGGTGAGAAGGCTATGCCAGAGCAGTTGGCTGGATCTAAGAAAAAGGCTGGATAGAGCTGAAAGGGACCCAGTTAAAGGTTTAATGATCCAGAGACCCAGGTCCAAATGTCAACCTCTGTCCCTATACCTCCCAATTGTACTTTGTCTCATATAGAGTGCACTGTCTCCTTGTAGCTGTGTGTGATTGTGCCCCGAGTACTTCTTTGATATCTACTTTATAACCATCTTGTATTTAGTACCAATTATTGTTAGATGCTTTATATACATTCACATATGCCATGTGATTTAACTCTGTAAGAATGATCTAATCATGCTGGGCTGTTGCATGTGGCCACACAAGTCATGCCATGCATGACCCTATGTGGTGCCATTTACATAGGCTACACTGTTGGTGGCACCCTCTGTAGTTGAGCAATGCAGAGATTCTGGTTACATTCCCCATTTTACACATGAGTAAATGGAGGCTCTATTGGTTAAGTAACTAGCGTAAGGTCACATAAGAAGTTAGAAAGAGCTGGGATGCTAAACCAGTGCAGGGACAATAGCTGAGTAATGCTATAAATATGTGATGAGGACAAGTGTAATTTTGTCCCTTGTGTCATGGAGATTGAGTGCGGTTGGAGTCAGGAGACAGCTGTGTGTGCAGGAGTGCGTCTGGCAATTTAATGACTACACCCCCGCTTTCTCCCCAGGTGGACAATTCATCCCTAACAGGCGAGTCAGAGCCCCAGACTCGGTCCCCTGAGTTCACTCATGAGAACCCCCTGGAGACCCGCAATATCTGTTTCTTCTCTACCAACTGCGTGGAAGGTGAGAGGCTAGCCTGGTGGGGGGCACTCTTAATCCTAGCACCCACTGAGGGAGGAGTCTGAATCCTGAACACCCAGTCAGGATGGAGGGCTGTGGCTGTATTTGTCAAAAACCCTGCTATAGAGAAGGGAATTGAGGCTCCTGGGATTGAGAGACCTGAATATTACAGAAATAGTCCCTTCCAGAGAGCAGGATATTGGCCAGGGAGACATGACACTGTGGAATAGTTACCTCCCCACAGGAAGATCTCTGTTCAGTCCACTCCAAGACTGAGCAGATTTCAAAGCCTTCAAGTATTGGGCCAACAGCCCCCCTACACACACTCACACACATACAGACAGGCACACACACACATCATACATATTCACACACATCACACATCATACTCACATACATCACATTCACACATCACACATACTTATACATACATCACACACTTATACACACAAATCTCACACACACACAAAAATCACTCACACTCACACACGCCCCAAGCCAGGCTTGACAACTGAGTGTCTTTAACTTGGCTGATGCCTCCCATTTCTCCTGGGTCTGGGACTAGCTTCCTCCTTCTATGGTCCTTGCTTTGACCAGAGGCCCAGGCTGGGGGAGGGGCCACAAAGCTTTCCTGCCAGGTAGACACTTGGGCCCTCCTTCAGGCTACCTCTAGAAATTGACCAAGAGAAATTGTCACGCACAGGCTGCGCATTTTGTCCCATTCTTCTTCTGGGTCCTAGAGAAGATGAGAGACCAGTAAGAGCTCTCAGGGGTGTCACCACTTAGTGGCAGAAGTCTAAGTACAACTGAAACGTGTGCCCTCTGTGGTCATGCCAGTGAACTGAGTCTGGGTGACTAGGAGAAGAAGTAGGGGGCAAAAGCTGGCAGGAGAAAGAGGCCTGACTAGACTGCGGGCCTCAGAAAGTGGGCCAAAGAAGGCTTTGTACCCCACCGCCACACCTTTTCCATCCTATTTTGTCATTTCTCATCAGTGTATTATGTTTCTCTGGGCTTTTCCTTCTTTAGGAAGTTGGAATTACAATGAAAATCACCACACATTAAACTTCCTAAATTTTTAATGTGCTAAGATACTGAAGTTTGTTCTACATTTCCCACAATTGTTAAAAATGCCTAGCAAAGTATTTCCATTGGTTACTCTGAAATTGGCTTTGAAGAGAGAACAGGAAATGAATGGAACTAACATTCATTTTGAGTGCTTACTATGTGCCATGCATTGGTCTAGGTGTATTATAGCACTATCTCATTTAATATTAAACCAACCCCCAGGAACTCAAACAAGGATTCAAACTCCGATTTAGCTGTTGCCAACATGCATGCCCTTCCCATTGTCCCACCTTACCTCCCATGAAGGCCCCTCTTATGTCTACATAAGATTAGCAATTGGCTGGCTTCTATAGAAATTCTTGCCTAACGTTGAGAAAGAAAATCTTAGGACTACATGGGAAATCCATTATAAGTGCTTTACTTTGTGACTTTTGGATAATAAGTATGAGATCGATTTGACTGAAATATTTTAGGCAATATTTTTCTTTCACTTATTGAATCTTCTCATTTTGAATGTTGAGTTCATTTGCAAGGTTTTTCCTCAGACCCAAACATAAGAGAAAATAACTTGCTGTTGTACTGAGTTTGGGGTTGATGATCAATGCAGGGAGAGTAAGCCAAGTGAGGTACAATCTACTGCAACTCCAGGATCAGAGTCTTTGGCCCGTTTACTCTGCTACGGTTTTCTTTTCTCAGGAAGTAGGACAGGACCCAAGGCACCCAGCGTGGTGTCCCTTCCTGTGTTGCAGGCACTGCCAGGGGCATCGTGATTGCCACAGGTGACCGGACGGTGATGGGCCGCATAGCCACTCTGGCCTCAGGCCTTGAAGTTGGACGGACACCCATAGCCATGGAAATCGAACACTTCATCCAGCTGATCACAGGGGTGGCTGTGTTTCTGGGAGTCTCCTTCTTCGTGCTGTCCCTCATCCTGGGCTACAGCTGGCTGGAGGCAGTCATCTTCCTCATCGGCATCATTGTGGCCAACGTGCCTGAGGGTCTGCTGGCCACTGTTACTGTGAGTGGTCAGGCTGAGGTGCCACCAGAGGAGGGTCTTGCTACCCTTTCCTCAAAAGTTCTGGAGGTTCATTGCTTCTCAGCAATTTTTTCACTGCCAGACCCTAAAATCACATATCAGATTCTCATTTAATACGTGGCTCAGAGTTTGAGTCTGAACAATCTCAGGTTGGGCTATTCCTTGGCACACAGTTTCTCTCCTGGAGGTTGTCATGGTCATCTCTTTTCATACCCATGTAGTATCCATCTGCCCCCCACAGTTTGGAGCTCATCTTGGCCAACTATTCTGTAAAGACTCTTTCAAAGGTCAACAGTGACTAATAAATCCAGTGAGCTTTTCTCAGTTCCCACCCTTAACTCTGCTGCTGAAATTGATACTGCTGTCCACCTGCCTGGAATCCTCTCCTTCGTTGATCACTGTGACATGTCACAGGTTCTCTTCTCCTCTGTCCCCAGCAATGTCTTCTCCTTCTCCGTGACACTGATTCTCAGGCCTCGGCTCTCTGCTCTTCTCCTTACACCCTTACAGTGAGCCCAGTTTCCCGCACCCATTCTGTGCGGGTGACTCTCATATCCCCATGCCCAGCTCTTCTCTGGCCCTCTCTGGAGCTCTAGCCAAATGTCTTCAACTCCCTACTGGACATTTCACCTAAATATACCCCTATGATCTCAGTTCAATTACTCACACCTATGTCTCATTCAGGTTTGTGGAGTAGGATAAAGTTAGAGTAGGATAAAGGATAGAGATGTGTTCTAAGGTAAGATCATAGACATCTCCGGCTCAGGCTTAGCTCTTTTTTATTCTCCTCTCTCTCTACCAGGTGTGTCTGACACTGACAGCCAAACGCATGGCCCGGAAGAACTGCCTAGTGAAGAACCTGGAGGCAGTGGAGACACTGGGCTCCACCTCCACCATCTGCTCTGACAAGACAGGCACTCTCACCCAGAATCGCATGACCGTCGCCCACATGTGGTTTGACAACCAGATCCATGAGGCTGACACCACCGAAGATCAGTCTGGTAACTGGGCACCCCAGAGGGGTGAAGGGGACTGGAAGATGTCCAGAACACTGGATGGTGAAGTGGAACGGGGTGATACGGGCTCTAAAAGGGAACTAAGTACTTGGTTCTCCTTCATTTCTTCCCAGGGGCCACTTTTGACAAACGATCCCCCACGTGGACGGCCCTGTCTCGGATAGCTGGTCTCTGCAACCGTGCAGTCTTCAAGGCCGGGCAGGAGAACATCTCTGTGTCTAAGGTAGGGGATCAGGGTCATCTCCATATCCTGCTCACTTTGCTGATGCCCAGCTTCCCCTCTCATACCCTGTGGAGGCCTCTGGGGCTCCAGTGCCCTCTCCTCTTGGCCCTCCATCCTTCTTCAACCCCAGTGTAACACAGAATTCTCTTCTGGCAGAGGGACACAGCTGGTGACGCCTCTGAATCAGCTCTGCTCAAGTGCATTGAGCTGTCTTGTGGCTCTGTGAGGAAGATGAGAGACAGAAACCCCAAGGTGGCAGAGATTCCTTTCAACTCCACCAACAAATACCAGGTCTGGTCAGGGCACTGGGACAGGGGAAGGGGAGGGACAGAAATGATGGGGTGCACAAAACCAAAGGGGAGTCCTCAACATGAGGAATGGAGACATCTGAGCATTATGTCCTCTCACCCTTACCTTATCCCCCAGGGAAGCCTGGGTGACTATATGTCTGGTTGCCATTACCCCCTAACTCCAAAACCTTCGTTCCTTACTACAACCTGTTATCCTCTTGACTCTTATTCCCAGAGTTCCCTACTTTGGCCCTAGTTGCCCAACCCTTCCATCCCATTCAGTTGAAACATACTTCTGAAATTTCCTTAGGGTACCCCTCAGCCTGTAGGCATCTGTTAAATGCCAAGAACACAGTCTCAGCTATGTCCTGTGTAGGCCATAGAGGTCAAGTCCCACTGAGGCCAGTATGGTGATGGGGGATGCTGATAAGAGAGCCATCCAGCCTCTGGCAGTGTCTGTCTTAACTGATCTTAAATATCTGTTGAGTCAATGAATGTCTTATGGGAAGGTGACTCTCAGTTTACAGGGTTGGGACTATGAGGTCCCACTGCTCCACACACAGAGACTGTCCCTATGCTGACAAGCTTTGATGGGTCAGGGGTTATTTCATTAAGGGAGGGTTTCTTACCAGCCTCTGCTCTGTTTGAGGCCCCGGGCTGGGTACTGGAGCTACCAAGACAAGTCTGTCCTCCTCTATAACTATCCATCCTCTCTCCAGCTCTCCATCCATGAGAGAGAAGACAGCCCCCAGAGCCATGTGCTGGTGATGAAGGGGGCGCCCGAGCGCATCCTGGACCGCTGCTCCTCCATCTTGGTGCAGGGCAAGGAGATCCCTCTGGACAAGGAGATGCAAGACGCCTTTCAGAATGCCTACATGGAGCTGGGAGGACTGGGGGAGCGAGTGCTGGGTGAGGGGCCAGCCGCAATGAGGAGGGCTGAGACAGCGATCCCCAAGATTCAGTGGCTTCCCTAGCGTGAGGGGCTTTGGGGGTGAGTAGGCAGCCACCTTGTTCTCAGCCCTCTCTTCTGCACTCCTTCAGGGTTCTGTCAACTGAATCTGCCCTCTGGAAAGTTTCCTCGTGGCTTCAAATTTGACACAGATGAGCTGAACTTTCCCACAGAGAAGCTCTGCTTTGTGGGGCTCATGTCCATGATCGACCCTCCCCGGGCTGCTGTGCCAGATGCTGTGGGCAAGTGTAGGAGTGCAGGTATCAAGGTAATGATCTCGTTTCCTCCCCTCTACCCTCTCTTTTCATATACCAGAGGTCAAGGGACTGCAGGGGCTGCTGGCCTGGGGACACCCAGGCCACACTGGTGGTCTCTTTCCCATTGATTGTGAGAGGCTGTCATCTACAAGGAAAGGCTGACCACTGCCTTGGAGTGCTCACCCTCGTCCCTTGTGCTCAGAGTGCCCCATGTCACATGCCCATCCTCTCCCTCCCTGGCATGGCTCATTCTGTTCTCATGTCAAGCTGATCTGGCACCCCTATCTTGGAGACATGGTTGTGCTACCCTTCCCAACTATTGCCCACTTTCTCTAGCCATTTGAGATGAGATTACCAGGCTCTTGCCTGCATTCACTCCCTCCCCCCAGAACCCCTTACACTGGGTCCGTTCCTCATCCCACCCAGCACATCACTCCCAGGTTCTCTTATCCAAACACAATTGCTTCTCAGTGGCCACTCCCTGCTTGGTGCTATATTTGTTCTTCATTTAACAAATATTTATGGTTTACCAGCTGCGTATCAGATACTGTTCAAGGTCCTGGAGTTCAACAAACAAACAAACCAATGTAAATTCCTTGCATCTTGGAGCATACTTTCCTGTTTCCAAGATGCAGCTGTTTACCACTCCCCTTAACCTAGCTACTGGTGACGTCACTTGCTCCTCTTTTTGCAGCCTCCCACCTATTACCACATAAGTTCAATTCAACCTGTCTACTCAAGGCTAGGTACTGCACTAGGTGGTGGGGATAAGACGAGTAAGACACAGCCTGGCCTCTGGAGCTCATGGTCTCTCAGGGAATACAAATGCCTTTACAATTAACCACAGAGCAATCATAATAGCTAGGATAATTGAGCACCTACTATGGGTCAGATACTCTATAATAAAAACAGCCAATTGTTTTGTGAACCTCTCTGTGAATCAGGCATACTGTTAGCACAAAACCTGTATAATCTCATAATAATTTTTTAAAAACCTTATGAGTAAGCACTAGTATTTCCCTCTTTTACAGAGAGAGAAACTGAGGCACAAAGTAACATGCCCAAGACCACACAGCTAGTAAGTGGGCCAGGATTTTAATCAAGGCAGTCTGCTATTTCTCAACCATCACACTACAGGACTATTCTGTATATATGTGTATATATGTGATTTATGAACCCCATAGCACTTTGTCTCTAAGGCAGGCACCACTACCTTCATTTAAAAATACAACAAGCTGAGAATCAAGGTGGGTAAGTAGCTTTCCCAAAATAAAACTGCTAGTAAGAAGTGGATTGGCTATTTGAAGCATGGCCCGCTTCTCTGGAAGCCATATGCTCCCCCTGCTCGCCAGGCAACCTCTTGCCATGATCAGAGCTATCATGGAGACATGATAGGGAAAAGTCCCTCCATAGGAAGTCAGAGCAGGGAGAAGTTAACTCTGTCTCAGGGAACTGGTCAGTGTTTTACAGAGGGCCTGACATTTGATCTGGGCCTTGAAGGTTGACAAGTATTTTGTAAGGCAGTGAGGGAGAGGAAGGCATGTGAAGGGCAGGGAACAGTGCGTACTCTGTGTGGTTACACTGTACCGGGCATGTGCATGGGTTGCAGGGAAAGGTGGCAGAAGAGCATTGGGAATTGAGACTGGAACCTTGGGCCAGGGCCAGTTGGAAGGACTTTGCTTAAATGCCAGACTTAGGCTTTATCTTGTAGTCCACAGAAAACCACAGGTATCATGGGGCCGATTTAGCTTTTAGGCAGCTACCTGGATGGAGGGCCTGGATTTGGAGAAGAACTGGAGTCAGGGAGACAGGCAAGAGACTATTGCAATAATTCAATAGTGATGACCCAGACAAGGGCAGCAACAGGGGAGTGGAGGGAAGTTATTACATTCAAGAAATGTTTTGAGAACTTGGTGACCAAACTGGATATGGAAGATAAGAAAGATATAGGAGGCAAAAGGAATGAATGAATGAGGGACAGTTTCTAAGGTAGAAAGTAGAAGATTAGGCTTGGTGAGGGTGGTGGGAGTAAAGAAATGAGTTCAATTTAACCTTACATCAAAGAGTCCATAAGACACCCAGGGAGAGATGTTTCAGGGAAAGTTGGAATATGGTTTAGAGCTCAAGAAAGAGGGTCAGGACTGGAGATTTGAGTCTTATTAGCCCATGAATTAGCAAAGTAAAGACATATTAGTACGTTTTATTATATTGCCCACGAGCAGGCCACTTAGCCAAACAAAATGGATGCCAAGACAGCAATACCATGAAGCAGCTCAGTTAAATTGTTGATAATTATAAATTATAATGTTCAACATTGCCTAGGCAAAACGCATGGGTCAAGAAAGGGGAAGAGAATGAAACCTTGAGCCATAGCAACATGTAGGAGCAAGTAGAGGAATAGGAAACAGTGATCCAAGAGAGAGGGTGTTAAGACACAGCTAACATTGATTGAATATCTACCTAATGCCACTTGCTCTTCATGACAACTGTAAAAGGCAGGACTCATCTTCTCCATGTGCTGAGACTCAGTGAAGTGACTTGTCTAAGGTCTCAGAGTTGAGGAAAGTCAGCATTTACACTTAGATCAGCCATCTGACCCCTAAGCTACTTCTTCCACTCCTCGTGGCTGCCTCCCTAAGGAGGGTGGGAAAGTGCATGAAGAGTGTGGAGGGGAACCAGGCATAAAGGGTCCAAGAGAAGAGAGGGTTTTTTGTTTGTTTGTTTGTTTTAAAGATTTCATTGGGGAATTGAGGAAGAAGAACAGCGTTGGGGAATCGGGGAAGGGAAACAGACAAGTTGCTATACTTTTGTTTTTCGGTCTAGTTGTGGAGGACGTTGCTTCACTGGCCCATGTTGGTATCATCATTGCGCTCTTCCCGGGTGAGGCAGATCGGTCACCGGCCTCTGTATGGCCGCTCACAGCGGCTCTTGGCAACTCACTCCAGCTGCCGGCCACTCACAATGACTGCCAGCCACTCATTGTAGCTTGTCAGCCCACTGCAGCAGGGGCTGCAGCCTATACTGTCGCTGGCGACTCATGGCCCAGCTCCAGGTGGAGCTGTTTTCACCATCTTAGCTGTAGAGGGCAGTGTCACTGGCCTTCATATATGGGATCCGAACTGAAGCCCTGCTGCTCAGAGCTGGCATCCCAAGCCAGCTCTTAACCAACACACCACTCAGCCAGCCCCAAGAGAGGGTTTTAGAGAGGGGTGGTGAACAATGCCAAATGCCTCAAAGGGGGTCAAGAGGATGAGGACTGCAAAGATGCCATTGTTTTTCAGTTGGGAAGCCCATATGGCCTATGGGGGACAGTTTCAGTGAAGTGTTAGGGGTGTAAGAGAAGGCAGCGGGACCTGAAGAAACTTCCTTTTCTTGGTATCTATGTGATTTGCCCCACAAACCCATACATGCAAATGCTATCCTAATCCATCTCTGACCTCTTAACTGGCCTCTCAGACTCCAACCACTCTCCCCATCCAACTCCATCCATTCTGCAACACGACAATGCACATTGTTACTAGGGCCGGAATCACCCTCTTCCCACATCATCGCAGAATGTCAGTGGGGAGGGTAGGAGGGCTGTCTCCCTGTCATCCTTGTTCTGTCCAGTTAGATTGCCTGCAACAATCCTATTGGACACTAAGAAAACCAAGTCCTAGTTCTGGCTTTCTGTGACCTTGAGCAAATCACAGGCCCTTTCTAAGCTTTTGTTTCCTCATTGGTAATAGGAGGGGACTCTTAAGGGTCTTTTTAGCTCTGACAACCTTGTATCCCATGAAATCCAAACTCCTAAACAATCTTTGAGGCGTCTCTTCCAAGGGACCCTTGTCAACATGTTTCTCTGTCATGGTAGCTTATCTCCATTTAAGCAAACTATGTCTGATCCCCAGAGCACAACTTGCCATTGTCTCTCCTCATCCACTCATGTAAAGACTCTCTCTCTCTCTCTCTCTCTCTCTCTCTCTCTCTCTCTCTCTCTCTCACACACACACACACACACACACACACACACACTTCCATTATTTTGGCTAGGATCTATCAGCCCCACTATCTAGTGGTCCGACTTTTTTTGACTTTGGGGAAGGAATAGGAGTGGGCAGGGAATCTTAATACTGCTGTCCTTTTCCCTTTTCTTTCTTCTTCCTGCCAGGTGATCATGGTGACAGGGGACCACCCTATCACAGCCAAGGCCATTGCCAAAGGTGTGGGCATTATATCAGAGGGCAACGAGACTGTGGAAGACATTGCAGCCCGGCTCAATATCCCTGTCAGTCAAGTCAACCCTAGGTGAGGCCTTTGCAGGACCCCGGGGTTACCCATAGGGTTAGGGTGCCTGAGTCTTCCCTGGAGTATCAGGATAGCACCTCTGGGAACTGTACAGGACTTTCCTCTTATTCCTCAGTCCTGAGTGTGTCCAGGTTGTACCACTGTTTAGCTGGGTGACTTTGGAGACAACAAAACTTTCCTTTCTGAGCCAAAATTAGGATCCTACCTACACTGTAGCATAGCTATAGCAGTGACATATGTATGAGAAAACAAGCACGTGTAATAAACTGTACCACCTGTGATGATGCACATGTGAGGATCTAGCATCACTTCCTCAGGGAAAGAAATGGGAGAAACAGGTCACTGAGCTTTGAGGGAGAGGAGGATGAGGCCCTTGGGGAGACCGGAGCCCCAGAGGCAGCCAGGAGAGACAGCAGGCTTGCTAGGCTGGGAATCAGCACCTCTACCCCTGCCCCCCAGAGAGGCCAAGGCATGTGTGGTGCATGGCTCTGACCTGAAGGACATGACATCGGAGCAGCTGGACGAGATCCTCAAGAACCACACGGAGATCGTTTTTGCACGGACATCTCCACAGCAGAAGCTCATCATTGTGGAGGGCTGTCAGAGGCAGGTAAGCAAGGCAGCGGGAGGCGGGGCTGGGCACGTGCAGGGCCTTCACCATCCGGCTTGGTTGTACCTTCTCCCAGGGGGCCATCGTGGCAGTGACAGGCGACGGCGTGAATGACTCCCCGGCGCTGAAGAAGGCAGACATTGGCATTGCCATGGGCATCTCGGGCTCTGACGTCTCTAAGCAGGCAGCCGACATGATCCTGCTGGACGACAACTTTGCCTCCATTGTCACGGGAGTGGAGGAGGGTGAGAAGGCTATGGGCTGGGTGGCATCCAGAAGGTCTGATACCTGCACACCTGCCTCTTGTGCCTTTTACCCCAATCACAGCGTCAACTCCAGATTCCAGGTGTCCACCACCAGCTTTACCTACCCTCACACACAAAATCTTCCTTTCTCCCTAACCCACATTTCTAGGGCTAGGGGTGGGGAAGGGTCCCTCTGATCTCCCTGATGCCTTCAAAACCTCCACACAGGCCGCCTCATCTTTGACAACCTGAAGAAGTCCATCGCATACACCCTGACCAGCAACATCCCTGAGATTACCCCCTTCCTGCTCTTCATCATTGCCAACATCCCCCTGCCTCTGGGCACCGTGACCATCCTCTGCATCGACCTGGGCACTGACATGGTGAGGCCAAGGGCTGGAGTAGGGGACAGACAAGGCAATCACATGGGCACAGTGAGCAGGGATGGGCAGCAGATGGAAAGAGAGAGGCACCAGGGGCAGCCATCCAGGCTGTGCTGGCTGAAGAGAAGATAAGCACAAGGCTCCCTACCAATGCCTTCCTCTCCTCCACTCCCCATCTCATACAGGTCCCCGCCATCTCCTTGGCCTATGAGGCAGCTGAGAGTGACATCATGAAGCGGCAGCCGAGAAACCCACGGACAGACAAGCTGGTCAACGAGAGGCTCATCAGCATGGCCTATGGACAGATTGGTGCGGCTGGGCCCTGTGGCTCTGGAGGGAGCCCCAGAGAATTCTTTCCCCAGCTTTTGGAGGGAGGAACTCCCAGTAGAAGTCCAGGACAGGGGCCAGCTTCCCCAGGGTCAGGGACATCCACTTCTGGCCTATCGGCACTGGCCCTCTGCAGCCTCCTCCTCTCACCCAGACCCTGCCTTTTGCCCACAATCCACAGGGATGATCCAGGCACTGGGCGGCTTCTTTACCTACTTCGTGATCCTGGCAGAGAATGGCTTCCTCCCCTCACAGCTACTGGGAATCCGCCTCGACTGGGATGATCGGTCCACGAATGACCTGGAGGACAGCTATGGACAGGAATGGGTGAGTGGGGCTGTGTACACGTGGACGTACATATACAATAGGGGGGCTAAACACCTGGTACAGGCGGTCAGTAGTGGCCAACTGGGATCGGGGGCTAAGGGTGGATTTGGTGCCCAGGGTTGAACAATGGCCCTGAACTGTGCTATACTCTGGTCCTGCCCTTTCCTCTGACACTGTAACCTCTCTGTCCACCCTCCCCCAGACCTATGAGCAGCGGAAGGTGGTGGAGTTCACCTGCCACACAGCCTTTTTTGCCAGCATCGTGGTCGTGCAATGGGCTGACCTCATCATCTGCAAGACCCGCCGCAACTCAGTCTTCCAGCAGGGCATGAAGTGAGCACCCACCTCGCCATGCACCCACCCACCCAAGCTGAGTGGGCTCTGGGTACACTCACCAATCCACACAAGCTCACCTCACCCCCTGGGCCCAGTTCTGACAGGGGGACATCAGGTTTTAGTTACCCAGCTGTATATCCATAGCCATGTTTAAAGTAGATAAGAGAAGAAGGAGTGATATGACTTTCTGATGAGTTTTACTTTTCTCCTAAACTGTACTTTGTTAAGGTCTCCTTCTACCTTCCTTCCTTTTTACCTTCTCTCTTTCCTTCTTCCTTCCTTCTTTCCTTCCTTCCTTCCTTCCTTCCTTCCTTCCTTCCTTCCTTCCTTCCTTCTTTCCTTCCTCCCTTCATCTCTTAATCTAGTGACACCCACCTCCATCCTTTGCCCAGCCCTAAATGCAGGATCTCCCCTTCTCCTCTACACTAGCAGATAGCTCTTGCCATGTGGTGATGATGTTATCCTTGTAGGGTCTGTGAGCTGTTCAGGGTCAGGTTTAATGCCTTCTTATTTGTGAGTTACCAAGTGACAGTCACTGAGGTAAGTGATTCAAACACATTGTTTAACCTCCCAATAGCTCTATTAAGTAGGTATTATTTTCAATTTATGGATGAGACCCCAAAAAGTTTAAGTGGTGTGCCTGAGGTCTCCCCCAAGTAAGGATTAGCCCAGATCCATTTCTAAAGCCCAAGCTCTTGACCACTACAACGAGTGGCTCACCTATCACAGAGTCTGGCACCTGGGAGCTACTTAATAACTGCTCTGCGAGTGTAGTGTGGCTGATAGTAAGTGCTGAAGTTATCACTGCTGTTCTCTTTATTTTCTACTGGAAACAATGGGCACAATTCACTGAGTTTGTCACAATTTGTTGGTATGGGAAAAAATAAAGATGCCAAAATCTTGGTGAAGTTAATAGCATTTGAGATCCTAGGGAGAGGAAAGTTAAAGTCCGTTAGATAAATAAAGGTAACATGGAGGAAGGCGATTCCTGTGAGCTAAAAGCACTAATGGAGAAAATGTAGTAAAAAGAGAACAAGGAGCAGAGAGTCCAAGAAATTAGGTGCATTTCTGGGCGGAACCCACTGTGCAGTGCATGTGGGATACAGGAAGTGGGAACATAACACCTAAATCCAGCCCATTTGAGAGGCAAATGGAAAAGAACCAAAAGTCAGGCTGAGTCCAGGGGACTACTAATACCAACAAGTCACCTGGCCAGAGGCAGCCTCAGCACCTCAGGCCCCACCTGGAATCCCCGGACCCTCAAAGTTCCTCCCAAGATGCTATTTGCATTGCTCAGAAAACTTTGTGGAAATCAAGCACTTACCTCTGAGGTTCCTAGGCCCACTTAAGAGTCATTCTTAGGGAAAAGCCTAGGTATGCAGTAAAGTGATCAATGTGTAGTTGTGTTTGGAAGCCAGGTATATATCTAATTAATTTTAAATGGGGGAAATATATTCACCACTTACTAACACATGCAGTTTGAGAGACAAAAATCTATTAAAATGTGACCTTTATAGAAGAAAAATAGGGGGTTCTTTAGTAAGTGAAAACTTTGGGAACAAATGGCTTAAGCCATAAATAGGTGAAATGCATGTCATAAAAGGTTTGAGTAATACAACTGAGCATTTTCCATGATTGAGAGCTATCCACACATTATCTCCCATGATTTTCCCAGCAATCCTATGATATAAAGGTAGTATCTCCATTTTACAGAGAAGAAACAGAGAAGTTAAGAAATATTGCTTATAACCCAAAGCTAGAGGAACTAGACACCACCTGACTCCAGAAACTGCCCTCAGAACCTTTTTCTAACTTTCTTTTCAATCCTGACATGGGAAACATATATGGACCACTCAGTCTCCTGTCAGCTCTCCCTCTGCTAAAGAACACTTTACAAATGTTCTCTTCTTTATTGAATATCTACAACCAACAGCTACCAGGGACTGTAGGAGAGACTGAGAATGTAGAAGACATACATGGGCTCTGAACTGAAGGAGATTTCTTAGCATCTTGCTGGGGAGATGAGACTTTCACAGACTATTTATCTGGAGCAATAAGACTATAAGCTGCCTGAGAGCAGACTCCATGTTCCAGAAGAAAGCTCGCGGTGACTACAGCATCTCCAGATCAGAGCATATCACCCAACACAGAAGAAACATTTATTTCACAAATGAATATATGTGCTATAGAAAACAGTCAGAGATAAAAATCAATAAGCATAAAAATTAAAGAAAGGGCCGGCTGAGTGGCGTGGTGGTTGGGCGCTGGCTTCGGAAGCCAGCGGCCCCGGTTCGGGTCCCACATATGAGGGCCAGTGACACTGCCCTCAAAAAATAAATAAATAAATAAAAAATAAAGAAAATCTTTCTTGGGTTACACACAGTATGAGAAGAAGGTGTCTGCAGAGGGCACGGAAGTGTCATTTATGACACTACCTTCACAGCTCTCACCAGGGGCTTTCCTGCATCTCTCTTTCCTTGGATCCTCCACCCCCACCCCTTCAAATGCTACCTACCCTCCTTTCTTTATCTTTCCAGAAACAAGATTTTGATTTTTGGGCTCCTGGAAGAGACAGCACTGGCCGCCTTTCTGTCCTACTGCCCAGGCATGGGTGTGGCCCTCCGCATGTACCCACTTAAGTGAGTGTCTCTTTAGAAGGGCACCTTCTAGGATCCAGGTTATGGTCCATTCAAATCCTCCTTTATGTGACCAGCCTCTAATGTTCCTAACACTCTGCTCTGCTTCTTTCAGGGTCACCTGGTGGTTCTGTGCCTTCCCCTACAGTCTTCTCATCTTCATCTATGACGAGGTCCGCAAGCTCATCCTGAGACGATATCCTGGCGGTAAGCACCTCCACACCTCACCCCACCCGCAGCAAATGCAACCCCCACTGCTGGCCACCCCTCCAGGGCTCCCAATTCAAACTCCATTCCAACCACAGAGCCCTGCTCCTTTCCTCAGTGCCCTCAGATCCTGGGGTCCCAGATCCTAGGGACCCTGACTCTGTTGAACCTGTTTTCCACACCCTCGTCCTCTCAAATTCTGGTACTACCTAAATCTCACTGGTCTCTGAGTCCCTGCACCTTCTACCTGGAATCACAGAACATCAGAGTTAGAAAGGACTTTGAGATCATCTGATCCTACCTCCATATTTTACAGCTAAAGAGAGGTATAGAGGTGAATTTATTTGTTCAAGGTCATAAAGCAAGGAGCAGCAAAAGTGACAATGGAACCAAGGCCTCCTGATTCCCAAGCATCAACCAAGTGGTTTTTGTTTATTTGTTTGTTTTTTTCCAACAAGCACTTTGATCACTTTCTGGAGGTTGAAAAAGGGTGGCCTACAACCAAACATGGTCCATGGATAGTGTTTGGTTTGTCCTGCCCTGTATTGTGCAGGTGTTGTTGTTTTTTTAATTGGCCCAATACTTAAAACTTGGAGGCTTTCACACATAAAATCTAAATTTCTGACTCCTCTTGAAAAATTACAAGAACTGCCAACCCCATGGCCACACTTCTGTTCAGAAACAACAGATGGCTGCCTCTTTAGAAACTCATTTGATTTCTGAATAGCTGCTGTAGTGATTTGCATTTTCACCCCCAATTACTCTATGCCAACTCTCCACTATGCTAAATACAAGTCTCTCCTTTCAACCCTAATTTATGACCCCAGCTTACTGGGTTTTCTCCCCCTCCCTTTTCACCTGCCTGCAGCTACTTCCCTCAGCCCCCTTCCCCAGGCTTCTATCCACCTGGCCTCAACCACTCAAGCCCCTATGAGATTTGCCTCTTGCCTCCTTATAAGCTCATCCTGCTACCCCTACCCTTGATCTCTCTAACAGGCTGGGTGGAAAAGGAGACATACTACTGAGACAATTGGAAAGAAGAACAAGGCATGGGAAAGATGGGGTGTCCTGGAGGTGTTGCATGGATGGTGATGGGGAGGGGTGAAAAAACTGGGGTAGTTTTTAGAGGAAGAGAGAGAGAATGAAGCAACTCAGCGGGCTAATTTGGGAGAAGTGGGTAAATGAACCTGGCGTGATTGTCCCAGAGACCTAACTCTAAGCAGTCAAATTAGACCCCTCTCCAGACCCTGCTCCACCCTACTCTACTCTGTTGTCTTTTTATGAGGAATTGAAGGTCACTCCAGCTCTCCTCATCCCCTTTCCCTTCACCCTCACCTCCCACTAGAACAGATTAACACCCAAAAGCAGGGACCTGTCTAACCAGAAAGGAGAAAACTGTTTCAGATCACCAATGTCTATCTCTCCAGCTTCATCCCACTTCCCACCTTCACCCCTCATTTGCTTCCTGCCCAACCCTGTCCCCTGCTTCCCTCTCCAATCTGAAAATCACTAATGATTCCTCCTGATGAGGCCAGAAAGGGAAGCTGGTTGGAGACACCAGCCTATCTCCTAGTCAAAGCTTGTTATGAACCCCTAGCGGAGCGCTGGGCAGACAGGTGGAGGCTGGGGTATGGCGAAGGAGGCAAACAACAATGAGAGAGAGACAGGAAAGGAGAGTGGGTGTCAATGACACAGCATTTGACATGTGGAGTCTCCAAATAGAACATCTGGGCTCCAGCGCTATGTCCTGCCCTGCCAGCAGACCACATTCAAATATCATCAGAGTAGGAGCAGAGGCAGGACCAGAAGGCAATCCAGAGAGCTTCACTGAAATCTTACATCCATGTACCACAAAGTTCCCATTGATTCTTGGTTTGTGGTCTGTTTGGTCCATGAGGCCCAGATGTTTCAGATACTCGAACTCTCTCAATCACACATGCTTGGTAACACTCATCATTTAGAATGCTAAGAATTCAGTTCCATGTTGTTCCAAGAGAAATAGCTATCAATTCATTCCCTGCCCCTCCCACCTTCTTCCCCTTCATGCCCATGCTGATGAATCTGCCTCATTCCTAGGCACTGCCAAACCAGGAGTTTCCTGGCCAAAAGCTGGAATTGGGGTGGAGATATTCCCAGAACCTTTCTGTCTTCCACGGACATACACAATCAGCTTAGGTCATGAATGTGGTCAGAACCTCTGGACAAGAGGGAAAACATTAGGAGACCTGCCTTTGACCTCTCAGTCAGCAAGGCTGTTCCTCCCAGGCAAACACTGTTCATGCTGATGTTCATTGTGCCCACCTTCCCTGAGATGGGCAGTTGGTTTCTGGTTCCTATGGGAAATACTTTTCCCTCCCTTACCCTCTCCTCCGAACCAAACAGTTCTTTCTGCTCTACAGGCAGCTCTGCCCATTCTCTAAGGCTGGCTTAGAAGGCATTGGGAATGTCCTGTAGAGAGAGACCTAGATAAACAAGGCAAGTAAGGGACACCTAAGGAAAATGGAAGACCTAAGGCAGAAAACAAGGAAGCATAAAAGACAAATGTTAGGTCAGGCCCCTAAGCCACCTCCCAAGGTCTGTTACTTCATTACACTGGAATTCTACTTTATCAGAAGTACCTTGAAATAAATGAGTCATTGCCTTGGGCTTGAATAACTAAGTGGAAAACCATCATAATTTGGGCCTGATTAATTTGATATTTATTGACTATGGACAAAAGTTTATCTTTGCACAGTCAATAAAAATGGCATTTGTTTAGTAAATTAAGAGCATAAACAATATTTCTAAGGGTGGTATATTTAGTCTACCTAAAACAATACTTTTCAGGCATTTTAGGAATCTCCATTTAGAAGTAGTGAGTGTATAGGCTAATTATTATCAATTCGTATGTATTGTTAAAGAAACATCTGCAAGACTTTTTCTTGGTGACCTTTTGTAAAACATTAGTTTGAGGCACTACATATGTACTTGAAAATAATAAAGTTGCATTTCTTTATGAAAAAAGAAATCCCTTCCATTATTCAGATTTCTATACTTAATACTTGCCTCCCTCCCAAATTGTGGTATTGAAATATGTGCTGAGGCAGGATTTGTCTTGTAGAGGAAACAATAAAGTGAGGCTGGGAGATTGGGGCAGGAGGGAAATAATCTGGGAGCAGAAGATGTTAGTGGAGAAAAGCTAGAGGGGAAGAAGTTAGGTTACAAAATGATCTAGAAGAAAATATAGTAGGGCCTCCTTCCTTCTAGTTGAACCCACCCTGAGGGGTTGTCCCAGTCAGGAAAGGGCCTATGAGTCTATTTGAGCCACTTCTGCCTTTTCCGTTTTAGACCAAAATCAGGCCACTCTCAATCTGAGTATGTGGGATAGAGATGGTAGGCTGAGGGGCCCCGACTGTCAGCACCAATTAACAGTCTATGATGTGTGCAGAGGCCTGTTCTGGGTGCTGTTTGGGGGGTAGAAGGAAAAGTAGATACAATTCCTGAGACTTACCATATAGCAGACTTTAGAAACCTTCATGGACATGGTGTGATAGGCAGAAGGAGGGACCCTTGTGTGCTGGAGAAGGAGGGCTGGATGAGTGGTGTGCATTCCTCCAGTAGTGCATGGAAATGGGAGAGAGGAAGATACAAACACTTGCAACGTTATGCTATGATCTTGGAGTAGCGGTCAGAAGTCAGTTCTTGGCCCTTTTGTTACAACTCTAACAGCAGTACAATGCTGATTATAGCAGTGGGAGCATTAATGGCAGCTCACTTTGTGCCATAACTATGCCACGCTTTTATTTGTATAGTCTCATTTAATCCTACCTCAGAGCCTTTGCTCTTGATTATCCCTCTGTCAAGAACATGCCTGGCTTCCTCACTTCATACAGGCCAATCTTTAAACATGGCCTTCTCAGAAAGGCCATCGCAGGCCACCCCACGTAAAATAACACTCTGGCACCTCTTTCCCCATTCTCTTTGTATTAATTCATAAATATTTATTACCTCAAATTCAGATAGATAGATAATGTTTAAAAATATATACATATAATTCAAATATGTATATAGTTGTTGTTAGTTTGTTGGTTTATACTTTTTTGGTTTGTTTGCCGGATTCCTTCTCCAGAATAAGTTTCATGCACACAGGGATTTTTCTTTCTTTCGTTCTCACCTTTATCTTTAATACCCAAAACAATGCCTGACACATATTAGACAATAAATATTGGTGAGATGACTGAAAGAATCTTCAAAACCCTCATAATCCAACAAGACAGAGACTACTGTTATCTTTAATTTACAGATAAGAAAACTAAGGCTCAGAAAGATTAAATTATATATTCAAAGTTTCAGGAGTGGTAAGCATCCAGATCAGGATTCAAGCCTTGATCATTCTGGCTCCAGGGCCATCCCTCTTAACCACCATGCCACCTTCATCTGGAGCTTCAGGGACAGGAAACCTGTGGGCATGGAGGGGCCTGATCAGCCCTATGGTTCAGTGAACTGGGGAGGCTGCAAAGGGAGCCAGGAATTTGTGGATAATGAACCTTTGAGCAGCAGGAGCTGGACAAACCCTGTGATTAGAACCAGAGACAGGGAGAGGACATTATCTTAAAGATGCAGTAGGGATTAACAAAATATATACAAAGACATTCAGCAATCTGCTAGAGGATCTTAGCAAAAAGCTGAGAGAATCTTACTAGATGTAACGTTAATTCAAGCCAACCTCTGGCCCAGGCAGAAATAGTTTCTATGGCAGTTCCCTTTTATCCACTGAATAGTAAATGTGATGATTCATCAGAGACAGATGACAAGCTAAATATTCATAATACTAAGAATACAGCAAAAAATAGGGAAATATTAGATCAATATCAAAGGAAGACATTTAATACAAAATGAGTCTTTCAAAAACATCCTTGGCTCTAGTGACCAAGTGGAGAATTTTTCCAGATTCCTCAAAGAACATCCTTATATTATTTTAACTGTACTAGAATATAGACAATATTTTCATATTGCCCTGCCAATTTCATGAGACAAATATGGTTTTGATAAAATTTAATGAAAAATATGTATAATAACTTGACTACCACCAAATAGTGTAATGCAAGAATAGTACATTATATAGAAAAATGACAACTAACATTCACTAGAAAAATGACTAAATAATCATTTCAAAAAATGTTAAGAGGCTTATCAGTAAAATTCAACATCTATTCCTGATTTAAATGTTAGAGGAAAACACATATAGGGAAAATGTAATCATGTTCAGAGAAAAGAGGAAGGGATATGCTAAGTCTAGAAAACTAATAACAATAGCAACTATAACAAAAGAGATAACTGCATTTGAAATTCTGGATAAGAAATTTGTATTTAAATGGTCTAAATAAAGAAGCAAACTAGAAAACAAAAAACGTATTTTTTAACATTTTTTTTTTTTTGGTAAATGACATGATTACATACCTAAAAAAATCCAAGGAAGTCAACGAAAGCAAAGCAATGGCAGCAAAAACAAAAAAAAATTTTAGAAGCAAAGAGTTCAGACTTACAGGGTACATGATACCAATTTTTTATTTTTTTATCTCATAGAATAATGTGATGAAGGATATCAATTTTTGAAAAACCTATATGTATCCCTAAATATTAGTAAGTAGAAAATACAGTGTGAAGACCTCCTACTTACAACAGAACCAAAACAAATTACACTCCGGATTTAGCATATGTGACACATAGTATTTATTAAAGAAAATTTAAAAGCATAATAAGAGTAAGAAAAACACGAATACATGGAGAGCTAAATTCAACTGCTGTTGGGAAGACAGAGTGTAGTAAAGATAAAAATAAGCTACTATAAAGAGTCATTTCAATCTGTCTGGTGAGATAGAGGGCTGCTGTAGACCCAGACATTCCTCTTAAATAGCTAGACCATGCACACTTGCCCTAAGCTTCAGAGAAGGAATAGCAGCTCAAAAAGCACCAGATATATATGAGGAGAGACTAAACTGTCTGGCTTCAGAGTGAGAGATGGAGGGACAACTCTCTCCCGGTGCCAGTAGGCACCATTGTTCCTTTGTTGAGCCTTCTCCCACACAGCCGAGCACAGGCAGCTACCAACCACAGATGACTTTGTAGCTCTTACCAGGTGGCTGTGGGCTGACACAGGCAGTGGCTGACCTTGGCCTGCACCAGAGACCCTCTGAAGAGACCCCAGAACCAACAAATCTGGTACCTTGCTTCAGACCACACCTGAGCACCACCCAATGAGTGCCATAAAAGACACACCCAAAAAGTGGATTCAGCAGGCACCAGAGCCCTGTTAAAGGGAATCCTGGTCTGTGGAGGTCAGCCCCTGCACACCAGCTCCCCCACTGTAGTCACTGCCAGTCCTCCTGAGGGCCAACACCAACCACTGATGTACCAACAGTAATCAACGCTCAACTACAACAGGAATGCCCATATAACCCACACAAGGGACACACCTGGAGCACCCAGCTCATATGAACAAGGAGACTACGCCATTGGGCCCCACAGGACACCTGCTACATGAGGCCACTCTGCTTAGACTGGAAGCCATAGCAGATCTACCTAATACATAGAAACACCCACAGCAAGGTAGCCAAAATGGGGAGACAAAGAAATATGTCTCAAATGAAAGAACAGAACAAAACTCCAGAAAAGGAAACAAAATGGAGGCAAGCAATCTACCAGATACAGAGTTCAAAACACTGGTTATAAGGATGCTCTGAGAACTTAAAGGAAGAACAGGTGATTTCCATGAGAACTTCAACAAAGAGATAGAAAACATAAAAAAGAACCAGTCAGAAAGGAAAGCTACAATAACGGAAATGAAGAATACATTTGTTGGAAGCAACCATGGATTAGATGAAGCAGAGGATCAAATCAGCAATTTGGAAGACAAGGTAGTGGAAAATACCCAATAGGAACAGCAGAAATAAAAAAGAACACACAAAAAAATAAGGATAGTTTAAGGGGCCTCTGGGACAACATCAAGCATACCAACATTTACATCAGAGGGGTGCCAGAAGGGGAAGAGAGAGAGTGAGGAATTGAAAACCTATTTGAAGACATAATGACAGAAAACTTCCTTAACCTGGTGAAGGAAATAAACATACAAATCTAGGAAGCACAGAAAGCCCCAAACAAAATGAACCCAAACAGGCCCACACCAAGACACATCATAATTAAAATGCCAAAGCTTAAAGACAAAAAGAGAATCTTAAAAGCAGCAAAAGAAAAGCAATTAGTTACCCATAAGGGAGCTCCCATAAGACTTCCAGCTGATTTCTCAACAGAAACTTTACAGGTCAGAAACTTTGCACGAAATAGTCAAAGCGATGAAAAGTGAGGACCTATAACCAAGATTACTATACCCAGCAAGGCTATCATTTAAAATCGAAGGAGAAATAAAGAGTTTCCCAGACAAGAAAAGTTGAAGGAGTTCATGACCACCAAACTAGTATTACAAGAGATATTAAAAGTACTTCACTAATAATAACAAAATAAATAAATAAATAAATGAATAAGGAAATATCACAAAGAAAAAAAATCCTCACCGACAAAGGCAAACACATAATAAAAGCAGTGGATCAACCAACACTAAAGCTAGTACAAAGGTTAAAAGACAAAAGTAGGAAGATCATGTGTAATTACAACAGTAAATTATGGGATACACACAAACACATGCAAAAGAAGTAAAAATAATTACAAAAACATAAATGTGGAGAGGGTGAGTAAAAATGGTAGATATTTTTAAAATATGTTCAAATTTAAACACATTCAAATTTAAACACAACCATCAACTTAAAATATACTGCTATAAACATAACTTGATATATATGAAGTACATGGTAACCACAAACCAAAAATCAACAAGTTACACAAGAAATAAAGAGAAATGAATCCAAACACAACACTACAGAAAGTCATCAACATGCAAGAGAAGAGAGCAAGAGAATAAGAAAGGAACAGAGAAGAACTACAAAAATAATCAGAAAACAATTAATAAAATGGCAATAACTACATACCTGTCAATAATAGCTTTAAATGTAAATGGACTAAATGCTCCAATTACAAGACAAATGGATAAAGAAGAGGTGTTACAGACATACTTAGCTATTAAAAGAAGAATGAAATCTTACCATTTGCTACAGCATGGATGGAACTAGAAGGTTAAGTGAAATAAGACAGAGAAAGACAAATACCATATGATTTCACTTATATGTGGAATACAAAACAAAATAAATGGACAAACAAAACAGAAACAAACTCATAGATATAGAGACTGATGGTTGTCAATGGGTGGGGGGTGGGGTAGGGGGCTGGGTGACAACATGAAAGGATTAAGAAGTACAAATTGGTATTATGAAATAGTCACAGGGATGTAAAGTACAGCTTAGGAAATAGTCAATAATATTGTAATAACTATGTATGGTGTCAGGTAGGTGCAAGACTTATTGGAGGGATCACTATGTAATTTATATAAATATCTAACCACAGTGCTGTACACCTGAAAATAATATAATATTGAATATCAACTGTAATTGAAAAATAAAAAAAGTTTTAATAAATCAGTCTAATATCAATTAAAATCCTCACTGTGTTTTTATAAAATATGACATACTGGTTGTGACATTCAGCTGCAAGAGTGATTGGACAAGAATATCAGAGTTTTTTATAAGCAATTATGAAGCAAATGGGTAGATAACTGTGATGCTAGCACATTTACCCTAACAGACTTTAAAACATAGCAGACCCAAGTGACAATTATCAAAACCTTATAACATTAAGATAAAACCTGAAAATTCATCATTCATTCAACATACATGTAGATCAACCACTCTGTGCCAGGCATTATTCTAGGAACTGGGTACACAGCCATATGTAAGCCAGGAAAGGTCCCCAGGGTCATAGAGAAATAGACAATTAACAAGTCAAATAAATGGGCAGGATAATTTCAGAGGATGAAAAGTACAGTGAAGACCATAAGTGAAGTGATGAATTGAGGGCTGTGTGTAAGAAGGGCTCTTTTGGATTCAGCAATCAGAGCATGCCTCTCTGAAGAGGTAGGCTTTTGAGCCAAGATCTACGGAACAGAAGGAATTCCAAAAATAACTTTAATAGATTATATGTGAATAAAGTTCCTTGGGGGACCTCATATGTGCAAGGCTGGGCTGAATGCTATTGCCACATAGATGATACATAGATGAACTTGGCAATTTTAACTTTAATTCAAACATTGCTCTTAACAATTTTATGGTCTACATTAAAACAACTGGGAGAAAAATATCTGTAATGTATACAACGAGGGGTTCCTACAAATCAGTAAGCAGAAGAAAACAAAGGAAACTGGGCAAATGATAAGAACAACAATTCACAAGAAGAAAAATGAAATCTAGAAAACTGATAAATAGAAAAAATGCTCACCTAGACACTAAAGAAATGCAAATTAAAACTATACCATACCACTGAGTGGCTCAGTTGGTTAAGAGCTCACTCAAGAGTGCAAGTTGAGCTCTGAGCAACAGCAGTTCAATGCCCAGCTTAAGCTGAGCTGCTGCTGAGCTGCCAACAGGTGGCAGGATGGCTCCGCTAAAAAAAGAAAAAAAACAAAATTATACCATACCAAATTTCACCAATATAATGGTAAAAATGTAAAACGTCAAGATCATCCAATGTAATCAAAGGTATGGGGAGTGGACATCCTTGTATCTTATCGCTGGGATATAGATGGGATGAGCCCTTTTGAAAGGAAATCTAGTAGGATCTTTCAAGGTTTGAAGTGATGGTATCCTATGATTCAGCAACAGGAATTGATTCTACAGAAATTGAATCTCAAGATCTTACGGTATCTCTGGATAAGGATGGCACTGCACTAATGGCTTTGTTTGTTTGTTTGTTTTGTTTTAAGATTTTATTGGCGAATTGGGGGAGGGGAACAGTGTTGGGCAATTGGGAAAGGGGACCAGTTAAGTTGTCTTTCAATCTTAGTTGTGGAGGGCACAGCAAGCTCATCTCCAAGTCCAGTCGCTCCTCTCAGCTCAAGGTGCTGTGTTCAGTTAGTTGTGGGTGGACGTAGCCACCATCCTGTATGGGAGTCGAACAAGCAGCCTCATTGTTAAGAGTGCACATTCTATCCACTGAGCCATTCAGGTGACAGCTCAGCTCAAGGTGCTGAGTTCGGTTTTAGTTGCAGGTGGGCATAGCCCACCATCGAACAGGCAGTCTTGTTGTTATGAGCACGTGCTCTCACCAGCTGAGTCATCCTGCCACCTGTTGGCAGCTCAGTGGCAGCTCAGCTCAGGCACAGCTCACTGTCCCATGTGAGAATCGAACCAGCGGCCCTGTTGCTCATAGCTCGCGCTCTTGAGCAAGCTCTTAACCAACTGAGCCACTCTGCCGGTCCCTGCACTAATGTTTCTAAGGATCGAAAAAAAAAAAAAGTAGATGAGCTGGCCAAGTGATTAAGAGCTGGCTTGGGACGCCAGTGGCCCCAGTTCAGATCCCACATATGAGGGCCGGTGACACTGCCGTCTACAGCTAAGATGATGAACAACAGCTCCACCTGGAGCTGGGCTGCTGTGATTCCCGAGGATGGCATAGCTGCAGCCCCTGCTGCAGTGGGCTGCCATAGGCTACAGTGAGTGGCCAACAGCCAGCGTGAGCAGCCGGCAGCTGGTGTGAGCTGCCAAGAGCCGCTGTGAGCGGCCATCCAGAGTCCAGCGACCGATCTGCCTCATCCGGGAAGAGCACAATGATGATATCAACATGAGTCAGTGAAGCAATGTTCTCCACAACTAGACTGAAGAACAAAAAGACAACAACTTGTCTGTTCCCCTTCCCTGGTTTCCCAACACTGTTCCCCTCCCCCAATTCCCCAATAAAATCTTAAAAAAAAAAAAGATGTAACTTAGGGGGTGGATTATCACTTTATGGGGGTTTAAATGTCCAACTACTACATTGCTTTGTACACCTGAAACTAATTAAAAAAAGAAAAAATATTTTCCTGTTTCTCTATTTATGTTACTGGCCACCCTGACCTCTCTTCATCAGTGATGCATTCTCTCCCTTCCAAACAATGTTTAATCGATTTGTACACTGCCGTTTTCTTCATGGTATGATCCCCATAAACTTGGACTATATGTCCCTGATTTCACTTTCATGCTTGCCAAGTTTAACAAGAAATTTAATGTTTGTTTGTTGCTCTAATTCAAGCTCAGACATTCTTGCAGTGGCCCACAAAAATACACTACAACAATAATGAACGCTACTCAGCAAGACACCACCACACGTCGACACGAACACAGTTGTGAGATACTGATGTACCAAGGTTATTTGTTTTTATTTTTATTGGTTTTTTTTGAGGGCAGTGTCACTGGCCCTCATATGTGGGACCGAACCGGGGCCGCTGGCTTCCTAAGCCGGCGCTTAACCACTGCGCCACTTGGCCGGCCCATGAACTTTTTATTTGTTTTTATTTTTATTGTTTTTTTTGAGGGCAGTGTCACTGGCCTTCATAAGATATACCAAGGTTATGAAACCTTACTGAGCCATTTGTACAGTGCTGGCAATATGAGAGCATGGTGGCAATTTCGCAGACTTAATTGCCATACCTTTTATGTCAGACATTGTACTTTACATAAAGCACCTCACTTTAATCCTTGCTCTTGACATCTTGAGGGGTAGATGGTGATAGAGGGGGCAAGGGGCACAAAGAGATTAAGTAACTTGCCCAAAGGAAAACAGCTGGTAAGCAGAGGAGCCAGAATTCAACTCAGGATTGACTCAAAACCCAAGATCTGAGGTATTCTGCTGTCTGATCTTCTAAAACTAAAAGCTTAAAAGCTGTGTTGGTGGAGAAGTGTGCTTCAGTAAAACCATGATCGTACACACAGCATGCCTGCTTTATTTATTTATTTGTTTGTTTGTTTGTTTGTTTACTTATTTATGTCAGCTATCTAAGGTACCTCTAAGTACCAAGCTGGGACTTTGTTCTAGTTTCACCCTCAGACTGAAGTTCTCCCTGTGGCAAAACCAGCTCAAATCATCCTCACACCCAGAGACTGAGGCTTCTAGGTTTTTGGTTACAACTTTCATGAGGCCTTTGGCATAGCAGACCTGGGTGTCGCCACAGTGCCCACAGGTCCTGGGGCTGAAGGCTTCCAGCATACCCTGAAGCCCAGCTGGCCCCTTCACTTCCATTGAATTTCCCACTTGCTCAGCACCCTGTGGCATCTTCATCACTTAGGCACATAGTTATCCTCCACCTCTTGTTCTCCCAGGCCCTCACCTTCATTTCCTCAACTTCATCTCCTCACCCTTTGGCCTTCTGGTAACTCTCTCCAGTCCCAGGTTCTTCTCACCCCTCCTTCCCTGTTCCTGACGCTTCCTCTTCCCACCTCTGACTGTTTCACTCTTTTCTCCCCTCACTCTCTTTCTCTCACTTCTCCTCCCCCGGGCCTCTGCACTCCTCTCTCCTCTTTCTTCCCTCACTCCCCTTTCCCTTCAAATCTTCACTGTCTGACTCCTCCATTCCTTCCACTTTCTCTTTGCTCCCTCTTTTTCTCCCCACCACTTTATTCTTCTCATTGCCCCATCGCCTCCCCTCTTTACTCCTTTGGCCACGGGGCCACTGTTCCTCTCACTCTCACTTCCTCGCCCCTCCTCCTTTCTCCCTCATTCCCCCTCACTCTGCTTTCTTCCCACTGGTCGAGCAGGATCAGCTTATATCCAGGCACAGCTACGGCACTTGGGGAGAAAAACGGAATTGTGACTCCACATGAATGGAATCCAAGCCCAAGATTTAGAAGGGGACCAAAAAGGGGTAAAAGAAAGATGAAGAATAAGAAAATGAAGATAGATCTGGAGGACGTGAAGAAGGAAGTGGTCATGGTGAGAACACCCAAAATGGATGCTCACCAATTGCCTTCTGTAAACACCCCTCAACCCTCAGCCTTTTAACATCTTACCCACAGGCCAGACCATCCCTCCTTCCCCAAGTGTTTCCCCTAGAAATGATCAGGGATCAACACCTGTCCCTCAATGACTCTGCTATCCCCTCAGAACGATCACAAATTTACCTTGGAACAGCTGAGCACCAAGTAGTCCATGGACGTGACAAAGGTGAGTGAAGGAACTCCCTGCGGGAGGCAGAGAAAGGGTCCTCATCCTAACTTTGAGGCTACCAGGACAAAAGCCTTTAACTAATGCTCTTACCCTTAATTTCTGCCCAGTCAAGTGTCACTGGCCATACACTCAGAAAAAGATGAAGATGGGAACTATCCTAAAGAAAGCTCAGAATTAGATAAGAGAATAAGAATAGTTTAGGGCAGGGGTTCCGAGGGCTTCCCAGTTGGTGAACATGTGGAGGTGCTGGGAGGGTTGACACCCCTGAAGAAGGAATGGAAGCTCTGCACCCCTCCCCACACCTGGCCCTGGGCATCTCTTCCATATGGCTGTTCCTGAGTTGTGTGCTTTTATAATAAGCGGGTGATCTGGAGAGGGGCCAGTGATAACCGGCCACAAACTCATGCAATCATGCAAATGTGATGCAGAGGGACAAAAAGATCCTGCCAGGAAGTCTCTCTGAAGTCCTGACTCTTCCACTTACCAGCTGTGTGATCTTGGATATATTTTAACATTTTCCTGAGCCACCATTTCCCTCTTTTTAGCACATGACCTGATATTTGAGAAGAGCTCAACTATGGAATGAAGAGCAGGAATACAGGTTTCCCAAATTTTCATTCTCTTCTCAGTAGAGTCTTTGAAAGTCAGAGCCCTTGACACCTGCAGTACATCAGGATTCAGACTAACCACAGTTCAAGTGCCCAACAGCCCCATATGACTGGTGGTTCTCGTGAGGGGTAATGGGGACCTAACGGACTTTCCGAGGGACACAATTCAGGTCTCCACACTTTCATGCCTACAATAGCTCTCACGGTGCTTTAAAAATCGGACCCCATTTCTGCAATGTACCTGAGAAGCGTTTCCTTGACTAACTCACCTAAAAGATGGATGTAATCAGTTACTCTTGTAAGCAGAGTTAAGTAACTTATTTGTAAGGAAAAAATTACATTTTCATTACTTTTTAACCGTAAATCACCTGTCCCAGCTTTCGTTAAGTTGAAAAAGAATCTTTGGATTAAAAGGAACTATTCCTTGATTTGGTACCTGACTTTATTAAGAAAGCCATATCCCAAATACTACCCAATGGCTGGCAATACATAAATAAAAATTACTGGATAAAGAGTAGGTAAGAAAAGGAAGGAATGGGAAAACAATTATTATTTATTTACACAAATGTAAATTTTAGAGGATTCTGATAGTAAAATCTATCAGCAAAAAGGCAATGTGCCTTGTTAAACACTGATGGGGTAGGGTGGGGTCTAAGATTAACAGTCTTGATTCCAATTATGGAAATAAAGGGGATTAGAAAAGTCAAAACAAACCTGAAATATTATTTGCCTTGGTTAGTTTAAGCTTAAGCTATTCAATCTTCTCTCCTCTTTTCTGGAGGGGGCAGTATCATTACATAGGAGTTGTGTGCTATCGCTAAGGCGAATGCCATTTTATTAGCCACACTGGACTTGCTTAACCACACACAATTCCCATTCTAATCTCCCCTTCAATTGCAGGGGCTTATGTCTTTCCAATTCAGAGAAGGACAAGGGAGGTGGAGAGGCAGGCACATTTCCTCCCCCTTTCTATAATCTCATGCCTCAGGCGATAGTGCTTATATTCGATAAATATTATAGTCATCTTTCTATATTAAAGGAACTATGCACCCTGATATTTAAATTAGCCAGGCATGGACCAAAGTACCTTTCTGAAATTCCTTTCCAGCCATGAGTTTTATGACATCTGACCAAGAAATGGAACTGCTAAAAGTATACTTTACAGTCTTAAACCATATAGGCGATTTTATAGAGCAGATTTGGGGATCAGCTGCGCTCATTATTTCATCACACACTGGGAAGCCACAGGGCACAAGGCACTGTACTAGCTGGGCATGATGGGATTTATAGGGCTCAGATTATTCTCAAACTCTTCAGGCCTCTAGGTCCACTGTAAATCCCCTTATCTCCATCTGTGACAAATACAATCCTTATACTTAAAAATAAATAAACAAACCACTTGGAATACTAAGTCAGGTGGGGTATTCAGTGGGAAGAAAATGTTTGAGCTCTAATCTCTCCAGTGTCCTGGGAACTCTAGCTGAGATGAAGCTGCTAACATGGCGAGCTCCTCGAGGCAGTGGCTATGTCCAGCATGGAGGCAAACATGGAAATGAACTTAAATGTCTGCAGTGGTGGTTTCACCCATGTGAATATCACATTGGTGGTGAGTATCATTTGTAGCCTACACCAGGCTCAGGAACAGTACTTGGCATGACCAACCTTAGTCATCACTTTGGTAAGTGCTTTGGCACGGGCCACTGTGGCTACCCACCATCCTGCTGCAGGTCCTTCACATCTGCTCTCCTACGGATGGAAAAGAGAAAGGGTCTAGTGTCCATTCATTGGTCACATTGCCTCCAACCCTATCCTTCACTCCCATGCTTTTCACTTCAGGCCCATGAGGAAATGAGTTCATTGTTGGGAAGGCAAGCTAACCAGACAAAGCGACTGGACACTCCTAGCACAATAAAGACTTGGATACAGAACATCCTTAGAGTGCCACCTGGGAAGTGTTCTGGCAAACACTGACTCGAACAGACAGACACAGCACAGCAGACAGAGCAAAAGTCTTGAGTTCTGGAAATTGAAGTTCCTGGTCTCCCTTTATTATGAAGCTAGAAAGCGAATGTATGTGAAGCGTTTTGTAAATGGTTAAAGGAAATGGGTTATCACCAGACATTAGTGTAGAAATGTTTGGGGCAATTCTTTGGGCCTTGCTGCCCCCAGTGATAAATCTGATAACATTATATTAATCAAATTATGATTTAAAGAAAAAAAAAACAAGAATAGTTTAGGGCAGCGCTTCTCACCCCTTTGTCCCTAGGTCTCCCTTACAATAATTAACTATCAAAAAATCCAAAGAGTTTCGTTTATGTGGGTTACATCATTTATAATTACAATATTAGAAATTAAAATTGATAAATTAAAAAATATTTCCTAGTTCATCTTGAAAGAAGAGTAAGAGCATCATATATTAGTATAAATAATAATTTTTATGACAACTTGTTTTTCAAAATAAAAAATTTAGTGGCATTTAACATTTTTGCAAAACTCTTTAATGTCTAACTTTTCATAGAAGACAGCTGGATTCTCATATATTTTTGGTATTAAATCTGTTGCAATAGCATGTGTCATGTAGCCTTTGGAAAATTCCACCATATACTCAAGAGAATAAGAGTGAAAAAGTCAAACAATGATTTAGCATTATTATGAAAATTGTATGAACTTGTGGACCCCCTGAAACGGTCTTGGGACCCCATGGTTTGCTAGACCACATTGAGAATCAAATGAGTTAATGGTGAAATCACATATTACTACAATTACTAATACTACTGCTGCTACTGTAACCACTAATACAATGACCACAAATAAAAACCTTAACTACAAGCCCTCAAAGTGTAAGCTCCTCTTAGCTCTAGAATTTCTTCATTGGATGGGCTTCACCTGGTAACCAGGGAGGAGCACAAGAGGTTTGTCTTATTTTTATTAAAATTATATGATTTTCAGAGGGAGGTTGGGGAGTGGCTGATGGGCATTAAGGAGAGCTTTTCTTACAATCCTCTAATAGGTTCCCCTATTATTTTCATTCAGAGAAAAAAGTACATAAGCCTAAAGTGAAAATCCATGTATTCATGTATTTAGCTGGGTTTCCTCTACCTCGTTTCTAAGATAGAGAGTTGAAGTGTAAATAGTCCATAAGTTATCAACATTCTGTCTTGTATCCATAATTACATTAGCCTTGCACATTATTTCTATATTATAAATTGTCCCTTCTAGAATTGGAGCTCCATAAGAGTAGGGACCATTCTTACTCATCTTGGTATCCTACCAGTGTACCAAGGCCCAAGATGGGTATTCAAAAAGGTTTGTAAATCTGCCCGTAAGCTAAAAAATCCATCCTATGTTAGCATGCTAAGTGATGTCCCTTCTATAACGCAAGATTTAAAATCCCACTTATTTAGGAAGAACTTCCAGCCTGACCTTCAGAGAACTTCATTGGTCTCTAGACTCATCTTGGGGCTATAATAGCAGATCTCAGTTTTGAAGCAGGATTCCTCTTTGCTATAGCTCTTTCTTTTTCATGATTTTCTACCCATCCTTATTTCTTCTCCATGCAGAGCCTTAGCCCCAAAGAGGCACAGGAAATCCTGACTAGAGATGGACCCAATACAATGACCCCACTCCCCACCATTCTAGAATGGGTCAAATTATGTAAACAACTATTCAGTGGTTTCTCTATCCTCCTGTGGACTGGTGCCATTCTTTGTTTGGTGACCTATGGCATCCAGATGTATTTCACTAAGGACTCTACCAAAGATATTGTGAGTCTGCTCAACTACTGCTGCCCAGCCCAGTCTCTGCTTACCCCTGACGATCTTCTGCTCAGGAGCCTAGCACTCCTGAAGCCCTATAGCCCAAATTCCTAGTACTCCCAAGACTTTCTAAGGGAGTCCTTGGTCCTTCCTGGTTTCCCTAGCCTTTTTTCTGGAAAGCTACTGATTCAGTTCCCTGACATGCATGGTTCACCACAGAAACTTGCTCTCCTTTATCTTCCCAACTGGTCATCACAGCACTTTGCAGTCCCTTTCTTTTTTCCAGAATTTTAATCTCTTCATCTCCTTTCACCCCATCTCCTTCACTACCCATCCTCCATCCCATGAATAGCCTTCCAGGAGAGGAGAATATAAGCCTTCATGGACCTTGGATTTTACTGGCTTCTTACCATTGTTCAGAGTTCCTTCACCAGGAAGCACAGTAAGCCAGAGACTTATCTCAGACTCTTCTTGGCCCCTGTACTCTCCAACTGAGTCCTGTGGTTTCTTGCAACTGGAGAAATTCCCTCACAATTTTCTGAGGATAAAGAAAAAGAATAAGCCTACTGATAAGCCTTTTCTTTTCCTGCCCCCAGGTATACCTAGGCATTGTATCAGCTGTCATGGTCACCATCACCAGTTGCTTCTCCTATTATCAGGAGGCCAAGAGTTCCAGGATCATGGAGTCTTTTAAGAACATGGTGCCTTAGGTAGGATTGGTAGGAGAGGAGCTAGTGAAAGGAGGTATAGAATGTGGCCAAATAAATAATTATTAAGTTCCCTGGAGTATTATGTCATACAATGAGCAAGCCAAGTGACACTGGTTATGAGAGTTTCGCTTAGATTTTACTGTACCTGGCCTTAAAAGTACCCTGAGAAAGACACAGGATCACCTATGAAGTGGTGTGCTCTAAGAATGCATAATTTGAATCTAATGAGCATATGAAACCCCAAATGAGAACATTCTACTTTTTCAAAAAGGGCAAAGGAGGTTGGGGAGGCTGGATTCTTCAAATGTTAATGACCTTAAAGACAAAGTATAACGGTCACAATGTTCCAGATTAAAGGAGGGTAAACAGATATGACAACTAACTGGCATACCTGGCCCTAGACTGACTCTTGAGTTGAAGGAGGAAAAAAAATGCTGTAAAAGATATATTGGGTCAACTGACAAAACTGGAATACAGACAGTAGATTAAAATATTGTGTTCATGTGAAATTTACTAAAATTGATAACTGTATTATGGTTATTTGATATCTTAACTCTTGGGAAATGCACAGCGAAGTATGTAGAATAAACAGTCATGACATGTGGGCCGGCCGAGTGGCGCATTGGTTAAGAGCTGGTTTTGGGATGCCAGCGGCCCTGGTTCGGATCCCACATATGAGGGCCAGTGACACTGCCCTCTACAGTTAACAACAGCTCCACCTGGAGCTGGGCTGCGAGCCCTGGCGACGGTGTAGGCTGCAGCCCCTGCTGCAGTGGGCTGCCATAGGCTACAGTGAGTGGCCGGCAGCCAGCGTGAGTGGCCAGCAGCCAGTGTGAGCTGCCAATAGCAGCGGTGAACGACCATCCAGAGGCTGGCGACCGATCTGCCTCATCCAGGAAGAGCACAATGATGATACCAACATGGGCCAGTGAAGCAACGTCCTCCGCAACTAGACTGAAGAACAAAAAGACGGCAACTTGTGTGTTCCCCTTCCCTGATTCCCCAACGCTGTTCTCCTCCCCCAATTCCCCAATAAAATCTTAAACAAAAAAATAAAAATCATGACATGTGTAACTTAACCTCAAATGGCTCAGGAAAAAAATGTATTCACACACGCACATATGTAAAGACAAAGAACAAATGACAAAGCAAATGGGATAAAATGTTAATAGGTGAATATACATAAAGATTATCCTGGTGTTCTTGGTAATATTTATTCTTGCAACTTTTCTAAAAGTTTAGAAAACTGGAAATAATATGACAACAGAAAGAGATTCCTAAGTACAGGGTTGGAAACTTGAAAAGAAACAGGTTCCAAAATTTCCAACACCACAATTATGTTCTAGCACTGTGGCCCAGGATCATCATCTCCCTTTGGTGTGAACATAACTTAATTCCTTCCTCAGGTAAGAGATCAGGTAGAATGAACTAGGAGTCTGGAGACTACCAGTTAGCTATTGCTGCCTCATAAACCACCCCAAAACTTAGTGGCTCAAAACAATGAACATATGCTTTCTCAGAAGTCTATGGCTGGGCCAGCCGAGTGGCACAGTGGTTAAGAACTGGCTTGGGAAGCCAGCGGCCCCGGTTCGGGTCCCACATATGAGGGCCAGTGACACTGCCCTCAAAAAAAAAAAGAAAGAAAGAAAGAAAGGGGAGTCAGAAGGAAGGGAACTAGGAACAGGAGGTTACATGCCAGGAGCAAAATGGGGGAACAGAAAGCTTTGGAAATGAGCCTGCACTGTCTTCCCACAGCAAGTTCTGGTAATTCGGGGAGGAGAGAAAATGCAGATCAATGTACAAAATGTGGTAGTGGGAGACCTGGTGGAAGTGAAGGGTGGAGACCAAATCCCTGCTGACATCCCACTCATCTTTGCACAAGGATGTAAGATGAGGGGGTGTGGAAAGCTAGGGGAGGAAGCCTGGCCTTTAGGGCACAAGCATGGCCTTTAGGGCACAGTGGTGACCTTGGCTCAGTGAAGGAAAGTATGATTTTATTTAGAACCTTGAGAAGTTCAAGTGCAAATTTGAAATTAGAGACAATAAGGTACTGGTGTGTAAATTTATGTTTCTCTCTGATGTTGGTGGCAGATAAAGATGTGTCATCTTTACAAATGAATCTTTTCTTTTCCCTGCTCACTTTATGACCCATCCTCCCTCCCATCCCAGGTAGACAACTCATGATTGATTGGAGAGTCAGAGCCCCAAACCCACTTCCCTGATTTCACCCATAAGAACCCTCTGGAGACCCAAAACATCTGTTTCTTCTCCACCAACTGTGTGGAAGGTGAATATCTCATCATAAATAGTCTAGATTCAAAAGCAGAGATTGGAAGATTTCTAAAAGTAGTAGGGTAGGCAATAGTGGTAAATAGTCTAGGCTCATTATTCATGAGCTGTATGACCTTTAGTAAAAGGTCAAAGCCATCATTTTCACATTTGCACAATGATGATACTAAAATTCGTTATCCGGGGCTGGCTGAGTGGCTTGTTGGTTAAAAGCCAGAGGCCCCCCATTCAGATCCCACATATGAGGGCCAGTGACGCTGTCCTCTACAGCTAACAACAGCTCCACCTGGAGCTGGGCTGTGCGAGCCCCGGCAACGGTGTAGGCTGCAGCCCTGCTGCAGTGGGCTGCCATAAGCTACAGTGAGTGGCTGGCAGCTAGCGTGAGCAGCTGGCAGCCAGCATGAGCTGCCAATAGCCACAGTGAGCGACCAACCAGAGGCCGGCGACCGATCTGCCTCATCCAGGAAAAGCGCAATGATGATACCAACATGGGCCAGTGAAGCAACGTCCTCCACAACCAGACTGAAGAACAAAAGGACAGCAACTTGTCTGTTCCCCTTCCCCAATTCCCCAACCCTGTTTCCCTCCCCCAATTCCCTAATAAAAAATCTTAAAAAAATAATAATAATAAAATAAAATTCATTATCCTATAGATTTTTATGTGGATTAAGAAATAATACACATAAAATGCTTAGCACAAGGCCTAACACATTGTAAGTGCTCTATAACTGTTAGCTATTATTTTTCTAGAGTAGCTAGTGAGTGGACTATGCTGTATGAGCTGAAAATAGTGCAGAAGGGAGAAAAATTATTCAGCCCTGAAAATTCTTCTTCTGAGGTAAGCCCTATCTTTTCCTCACTATTCTAAAAGAGGGTATAGGCACTGGAAATCTGAGTTCCCAGAGGTGCCAGTCACAGTTTTTCTTTGCTCCTGGTATCTAAGACATCCTTGAACTGGGAGGCAGCTCTGGCCAAAGTGGTAACAATGGACTCAATATCATTATGTCAACTTCTTCTTCATCATTTCTCCTTAAGGGGATCTGCAAGACTCTGGAACACACATTAAAACAATTATTCATACTTAAGAATAAATGCTTTGGCATCTAAAAATAGCTCTTTTTTATTTTATTTTTTTAATTAATTTTTTTTTTTTTTGAGAGCAGTGTCACTGGCCCTCATATGTGGGACCCGAACCGGGGCCGCTGGCTTCCCAAGCCAGCGCTTAACCATTGCGCCACTCAGCCGGCCCATAATAGCTCTTTTTTAAACTGAATGCCTAATACGTGTCAAGTGCTACAGATAGCTCTGATTCTCACAGCACTATACAACAGATATTATCCCTATTTTACACATGGAAAACTAAGGTTCAGAGAAATTATGTGCAGTATCCAAGAGCATAACTCAACAGAAAAGATGAGGATCAAGAATTCTAGGGCTGGCCAAGTGGCTCAGTTGGTTGAGTTGGCTTAGAGCATGAACTCTGAGCAACAGGGCCACCGGTTCGATTTCCACATAGGCCAGTGAAAGTTGCACCCAAGCTGGGCTGTCACTGAGCTGCCAACAGGTGGCAGGATGACTCAGCTGGTGTAACAACAAGATTGCCTGTTCAATGGTGGGCTATGCCCACCTGCAACTAAGACTGAACTCAGCACCTTGAGCTGAGCTGTCGCCCGGATGGCTCAGTGGATAGGGCGTGCACTCTTAACAACAAGACTGCTGGTTCGACTCCCGTATGGAATGGTGGCTATGCCCACTCGCAACTAACACTGAACTCAGCACCTTGAGCTTAAAGGTCACGAGCTGCCCATGGGAAGCCAGACAGTGACTGACTCCCTCCACAACCAAGATTGAAGAACAGCAACTTGGCTGGTCCCCTCCCCCAATTCCCCAACACTGTTCCCCTTCCCCAATTCCCCAATGAAAATCTTAAAAAAAAAAAAGAAAGAAAGAAAGAGGGCCAGCCAAGTGGCGCGTTGCTTAAGAACTGGCCTGGGATGCCAGCAGCCCCAGTTCGGATCCCACATATGAGGGCCAGTGACACTGCCTTCTACAGCTAAGATGGTGAACAACAGCTCCACCTGGAGCTGCGCTGCTGTGAGTCTTCGGGACGGCATAGCTGCAGCCCCTGCTGCAGTGGGCTACCATAGGCTACAGTGAGTGGCTGGCAGCCAGCGTGAGCGGCTGGCAGCTGGAGTGAGCTGCCAAGAGCCACCGTGAACGGCTGTCCAGAGGCCAGCGACCGATCTGCCTCACTCGGGAAGAGCACAATGATAATACCGACATGGGCCAGTGAAGTGATGTCCTCCACAACTAGACTGAAGAACAAAAAGGACATCAACTTGTCTGTTTCCCTTCCCCAATTCCCCAATTTAAAAAAAACAAATCTTAAAAAAAAAAAAAAAGAAATCTAATGCAGGTTTGTCTCCAAAGCCCATGCTATTTCGGCAGACCCTCCTCTGAAACACATCTTGCCAATTACCTCTCTGGCAGTAAAATTATATAATTTGGAATTACCTAAAAGGATAAGAGTAACATTATGACTGAAGAAGAAACCAACTAGAAAATAAAATATATATTAAATAAAATTTAAAAAGTTTTTTGATTGGACAGGAGAGAAAGATACAAGTTGGCAAGCTTTCTCCAAAAATACTAGATTTCTAATAGTGGTTTTTAGAAAGAAATTTGCTCAAATTTGTCTTTCCAAAGTAGGGTTTTCATCAGCAAAGTATACCGTGTTTCCCTGAAAATAAGACCAGGTCTTATATTAATTTTTGCTCCAATGATCTACATTTATTCATTTATTCATGTACAAAAATCTACATTTATTCAAACAGTCATGTCTGGCTGATGATCTTAACCGGGGCTTATGTTTGGGGTAGGGCTAATATTATGAGCATCCTGAAAAAATCATGCTAGGGCTTATTTTCCTGTTAGGTCTTATTTTCATGGAAACACAATGTGCTTCAGACAAGGGGGAAAGTGGATGGTGGCATTCCATCTGAGAAACAAGGATCTTGATAGAATGGAGAAGGCTTTATTAGGGATCCAAGATGTGGCCAAGAGGGAGGAACTAGGTTGAAGTAGGTCTTGACTGCTAAAGTGAGCGATTTCTGTGAAATCTGCAAACTAACACATAACTTTAACATTTATCCTAGAACTTGCCTCCCTGCTTTCATCTCTGTGGATTTTGACAGGGCTGCTGATACAAACATCTCTCTTTGGGTTCTCATGCATCTTCATTGGGGGTCCCAAGCTATTTACCTGGCACTATCTAAAAGGTTATGAAGGAGTCAGTCTGTCCTGGGTTATGGGAGGCTTGGCCTTCTTAACCTTCCCCAAAGTTGCCATCAACCCACCCTGTCTCTAGACACATTGGGACTAATTATTAAATACCATTTCTCTAAGCATGGGGAAACCATAGCAGAAAGATAAAAATGAAGAACTAGACTAAACCATGGAATAGTCTATAGATATAGGTGAAATAGATACAGGTGACACCATACTGTACTCTCCCCTCCAAAAATATAAAAACCTTTCAGCACCTCTCAATTATTTTAGTAGCTTCCTTTCACAAGTCTCAATGAATGCCTCTGACAACCAGTTGAAAACTCATTGGTAAAGTGCCTCATGCTGTGAGCCTTTCTAGAACCTCCACCTAACATTGACCTGACCTGTCTGGTATCTGAGCAAGACCCTGTTCTCAGATTCATCTAGCTGAAGGTGGCCTTGGAGATGTGTGTCACAATGTTTATTGGAGCCGCCAGATTAGAGCTGCCTCCTACAAATTAAACATGTGATTTTATATTAGTCCTTCTAGAGACCCTAAATTCATCTAAATGAAGAGAAGAAAGAAACTAATATTTGAGTGCCTACTATGGACTCAGCCCTCTTCTAGGCTCTTTTAAAAATATTTATTCCTCACAGCTTTGTAGGTGCTTTCATCCCATTTCAAAGAGGGGGAAACCTGAGTCTCAGAGCACTTAAGTAACTTGCCCCAGGACAAACAGCTAGAAAGTTGGGCAAGTTGAACTTTCAGCCCTAAGTCTTTCTGATTCTAAAATAAGTGCTATTTTGGGGCCGGCCATGTGGCGCAGTGGTTAAGAGCTGGCTTGGGACACCAGCGGCCCTGGTTCGGATCCCACATATGAGGGCCAGTGACACTGCCCTCAAAAAAATAAATAAATAAAATAAGTGCTATTTCTACAATACGTTGCTTTTCTGGGTGATTCTTGCTGTGACTTTAATAGTAAGAGTTTCAGCCTTTATGGTAAAGCAGGAAGAATTGCTTTGAGCAAAGAACCTTGCCAGGCCCCTCATTTCATGCCATGTAGGTGAGTGGTCTGCATCATGTGTATGCAGAGCCAAATGTGATGTCCCAGTTCCCCTTCTGACTCAGGGAAATACTGGTGGAGGGAAGAGCACAGAAGCCCAGCTGTGATGACCTATGCTACCCAGCAGGGGTCACAATGGCTCCAATCAGCAAAGCGGGGAGGGGGTTCAGGGCAAGGCAGGGTTTCTCACCTCAACACTATGGACATTTTTGGCAAGATAACTCTTCACTGTAAGGGGAGAGGAGAACTGTCCTGAGGATAGCAGGATGGTTAACAGCATCCTTACCCTCTATCCATTAGATGTCAGTAGCAACCCCCTCCTACCGAGTTGTGACAACCAAAAATGTCTCCAGACATTGCCAAATGTCTCCTGGGGGGCAAACTGCCTCCAACTGAGAACCAATACATTAGAATATAAGGGGATACTGAAACATAGGACTCTAGCAAATGGGTAACCACTATTCCTGGGGATCTAGAAAGTTTCAGCTGCTGAAGGCAAAATAAAAAATATAGAGACAATAGAAGATATTTAGATTAAGTATAATGAAGACCTTGACAGTGAGGGTAATCAGGCAATAAAATTGGGTCTCTCTGGAGAACTATGAAATATCTTTTGAAACTATGAAAAATTTTCAGACAAGGAGACCCTTGTATAAACCAAATGAGGTGAATAGGGCTGGCCGAGTGGCTCAGTTGGTTAAGAGCTCACTCAAGAGTGTGAGCTGAGCTCTGAGCAACAGCAGTTCGATGCCCAGCCTGAGCTGAGCTGAGCTGCTGCTGAGCTGCCAACAGGTGGCAGGATGGCTCAGCTAAAAAAAAAAAAAATTAGAATCTAAATGAGGGGAATAGAACATAATGACCTCTCAGAAGGCCTTGAGTTTCCACCTTGTTTTTGACCACTGACAACTTTGTCTTTGTAGAAAACAAATTCAACAGCCTTCTCAACTCAGACTTTCCCCTTTATCTGCAGGAACAGCCAGGGGCATTGTAGTTGCCACAGGAGACTCCACAATGATGGGCCGCATTGCCACCCTGACATCAGGCCTGGAAGCTGGCAAGACCCCCATTGCTGTAGAGATTGAACACTTCATCCATCTGATCACCTCGGTGGCAAGGGAAAATAATCCCTTTTCCCCTCACTCTATGACACAGTCTTCAGGCCCCTTGTCTATGCTCTAGTTTACCAATACCTTTCCTAAAATAAGAATGAGAATAATACTTAGGTTGTGGTTAGACTAGCACAAAAACGTCAGGACTAGTGATGTTATGTAAATAAACCATAACCCTATGTTTAGAATTCTACACTTACATAACCTTTTAAGACAACCTTGTCACACACTTGAATTTTATTAAATTTATGGTCAACAAAAATCTGGTTTAAATGATTCTGCAAGACCTCTTCAGTGCTGTACTATTCCTTCTCAATTTCGTCATGCTGTAAAGATCAGACATTCAGATGTGAATAACAGAGAAAACGGGACTTCCAAATGTCCATTTTGTTTTGGGGTCTTAAAAAACTTGCAATAGTGCTCACGTCTGCAGCACATATCCTAAAATTGGAATGATGCAGAGAAGATTAGCATGACACCTGGATAACACACAAATTTGTGAAACATTCCACATTTTTACATTCAAAAATTACTTATGAGGAAGATCTTAAAAGTTTCATCACACAAAAAGATATTTGTAACTAAAAAGAATAAAAAAAGAATAAAAATAAAAGAACAAAAACTATATAGATTTTCAAAATGCAATTATCTATATTGTCACATTGAACACTGAACAAGTAAGAGTTAAAGAAATAGATCCATAGTTTTTTGTCTCAACTGGCTTTTAGTCAGCGTAATAAGACAGGCCTCCTAGGTCCAAACTTATTTCCATTTTTTCCGACTTCTGGTTTAGTGGCCTCACTAAACAGACAGGAATTTTGTGCTAGGCAGGGTCTGATTAAAGCCTTTGACCAGAAAGTATTAGGTACCTTTCCCTCTACATGATTTAAATAAAAGCAAAACATAATCATGTCATTTGTTAGGATGTCCAATAAAATAGCAACTTTCCCCAGAATGACCACATTAGTGTCTTTTCTGAGCTATTGAATATCACGTTCAAACAGCAAAATCTTCCTCTGTGGTGCACTCAGTGTGCTCAGCCAGCCAACCAGTCACCTGGCTATGGAAGGGCTTGCTCGAGGAAGATGCCAGGAAAATCCCTCTATCTACTTTCACTCCCTACAGACAACTGCCTTAACTAGCTTGCTCTTAAGGTGGTTAGAAGATCCAGTTTGCAAAAGACTTCTTAGCCTGCTGGTTGTTTGCAGACCTTGGTTTCTATCCCTCTCTGAGATGAAAAGGAAGAAGGTTCTCTGTTCTGTTATTTCCAAATTTCTCCCATATTTTTATCTGTGATTTTCTATCAAGATGTGATTTTTCTGTGACCAAGTTACTAATTTATATAAGTCTTGTGTCATCTCCAATAACCTCCAATAGTCAACAAATATGTATTAAGCAATCAGAATATTAAGCTTTTAAAAACTTTTACAACTTTCTGCTTAAACAAGTTAAGGCTTTCCCCCTTAACTGCTTAAGCATATTTTGAATATAACTAAACAGTTTTTTGAAAATTTCTAATGGAATGGTTTTAACTACGTTTTACACACAGATTGCCCACCTTGCTTATCTTTTGAGCAGTGCAGTCTGGCCTCCTCTGCACCATCTCTTTTCAATGTGCTGATTTTTTTTTACCTGACAAGCTATGTATGAGGAATTTCCTGTGGATCAAAAGAGTATCCACAGATAGTTCCTTTTCACAGACCAGAGATCAAGGGAAATTGCAAAACCAAAATTGACCTAATTTTTCTCTCCTCCTTTTGTGTTGTCTCATGAATGCCCTCAGGTTGCTTTCATCAATATGCCCTTCCCAACCCCACTCCCAGCCACATTGACCCTGACCCTCAACTCCTGACCCCTTACCCGTACCATCCAACCCCTCTTGCGCTTTTAGTAGAGCCTGGAAAGGGGCCTAGAATGACTAGCCTATTTTTAAATTGTGTTTTACAGCTTTAAAAATATTTTTTACAAATATTATCTCTCATAACAACAATGAAGTAGGCACCGCAGAATCATTCACATTTTATCAAAGGCACTAAGGTTTTTAGAGGTCAAACGGATTTACCTGAGGTCATAAAGCATTCCTGCTGGCCTTAGAACATAAGTCTTTGGGCTTTAAGCTTTCTCTCCAGCCCACTCTGCTATCTTTTCTTGCCCCACCACTTCTGTTCTCTAGCCATCCAGGTATAGAGGAAGCAGGAAAAGTGAATGCACCTGCTAATGCCCTCAACTTCCAATAGGGCTAAGGAAATAGAGATTCATGTGCAAATAATACCAGGCTAATGGGTTCCTGGAAAAGAGGAGAGGTGGGCTCACCATGAGCCCAATTTGACTAGAGAGAGGGTACTGCATTGGGGTCTGAGGACAAAGGAAATGGAGGGATATGAAACAGGTTGCCTGTCTGTTTACCCTCAAAAAACTTTCCCTAGTTTTTTTTGTTTTTTGGTTTTTTTAAAAGATTTTATTGGGGAATTGGGGAAGGGGAACAGACAAGTTGCTGTTCTTTGGTTCTTCAGTCTAGTTGTAGAAAACGTCGCTTCACTGGCCCGTGTTGGTGTTATCATTGCACTCTTCCCGGCTGAGGCAGTCAGTCGCTGGCCGTTGGACGGCCGCTCACGGTGGCTCACAGCAGCTCACGGCAGCTCACGGCAGCTCTTGCGGCTGCTGGTCACTCACACTGGCTGCCCGCCACTCATGGTAGCTTACGGCAGCCCACTGCAGCCCCACTGCAGCCTACGCCATTGCCGGCGACTCACAGCAGCCCCGCTCCAGGTTGAGCTGTTGTCCACCATCTCAGCTGTAGAGGGCACAGAATCACTGGCCCCCATGTGGGATCCGAACCGGCGGACCTGATGCTCAGAGCTCTTGCTCCCAAGCCAACTCTTAACCAACTGAACCACTCAGCCAGCCCTTTCCCCGTTTTTTTTTTTGTTGTTGTTTTTTTTTTGCCCCTGACCCTGCTCTCTCTCTCCTGTTCCACCAGGGCTTTCTCTCCTGTCCCTAGATGTCCATCCACTTTCAGGAAGACAGCTCCCCGGCTCATGTGCTGCTGATGAAGGGGGCTCCTGAGAGGATCTGGGAGTTTTGCTCTAGTTACCTTCTGAATGGGCAGGAGTACCCAATAGACAATGAAATAAATGAAGCCTTTCAAAATGTCTACTTGGAACTGAGAAGCCTGGGGAAACATGTGCTAGGTGAGGAAGCTGTGGGAAAAGACTTCGTAAGAATGGCATCAAATAGTTATGATTTGTGGGGTGAAAAATCGAGGATGTTCAGGTGAGTGGGATAGGGACATAGATAGTTAAACTACTATTGTCTCCTTTTACTGTCTCTCTCCAGTGTTCTGTTTCTTGAATCTACCTAACACTTTCTCCAAGGGATTCAAATTTAATACAGAAGAAATAAATTTCCCCTTGAATAACCTTTGTTTTATAGGGCTCATATCCATGATTGACCCCCTCCCCAAGCTGCAATGCCTGATGTCGTGGGCAAGTGTCGCAGTGCAGGGATTAAGGTAAACACTTGACCACTCCAGAAGCCACACCTGTCACACATTGGAGCAACAGTAGAAAGCCTTGCATAGAGTTGGTTCTTAATATTCTTGGTCTAATTGATTTCTCTTCCCTTCAGTTTAGGGTTTTGTTTTATTTTGTTTTTTTAAAGGGCAGTGTCACTGGTCCTCATATGTGGGATCCGAGCTGGGGCCGCTGGCATCCCAAGTGAGCCCCAATTTAGGATTTTTAATCTTAAGAGATAATCTAATAGTAAGTTTTCTCTATAGTTAGACTCCTGTTTTGCATTGAACATTAGAATCACCAAGTGAAATTTAAAAATCTGATGCATAGGCCACACCCCAGATCTATTACATTAGAAACTCTCAGGGTGAGACCCAGGCATTTGTATTTTTTTAAACTTTCATAGAGATTCCAATGTGCAGAGAAGTTTGAGAACCAGTGTCCTAGGACAGTGCTTATCAAACTAATGTGCATGTGCTATTGATACCTTCCCTGTTTGTACCTGATATGCTGGATCCTAGATATGGGGAGGGCAGGTTTAAGTGGAGGTGTATCATTAGAGCTATTTAAGGAGAATGAGATGTTATCTGTTAAAGGTGACTTTATCTTAGACCTCTGACTATTGGCAGTTTGTCTGGGAGTAGCCTGGACCATGCTAAGTGCAATGATTGGTTACTAGAGTGGGAGCCAAGGAATGGATATAGGAAATTATTCTGAGTGAATTCCCTAATTACTACAAGATGTTTGGGGTGATATAGTTCTTTGCAAAGATAGTATTATTATAACACACCTACATAGGATAACCAAGGTATCCTGATATTCCCCCTACCATGGTTCTATAAACTACAATATCATATTGTGGGATATAAGTGGAGAAGGGTTTTATTTGAATTTTCTAGGCTTTGAAATGGACTATTAGAATGAACAATAACAGAGATATCCAGTCAAGATGGCAGAGGAGGAAAATGCTGTGCTTGTCTCTTCTCACAACTACATAAAATTACAAGTGAACTACAAAACAACCATCACTGAGAATCACCTTAAGTCTAGCTGAACAGAAGTCTTACAACTAAGGACATACAAAAGAAACCACCCCAAGACTGGTAGGAGGGGTAGAGGCTCAAAACAAGCTGGTACCATGCCTGCATGTGGCAGTTAAAAATTGGGAGACAGGGCCGGCAGAGTGGCGCATTGGTTAAGAACTGGCTTGGGATGCCAGCGGCCCCGGTTCAGATCCCACATATGACGGCCAGTGACACTACCCTCTACAGCTAACAACAGCTCCACATGGCCTGGTTGTGTAGAGTGAATAAATCAGTGTGGTGGAACACTCTTTCCTTATTAAAGAGTAGTGGACAGCCCTTTTTCATCTCGGCTGTTGACATGCCGTCCAGACTGAGGAAGATGCGGAAACTTAGGGGCCACGTGAGCCATGGCCACGGCCGCATCGGCAAGCACCGGAAGCATCCAGGAGGCCGAGGCAATGCTGGTGACCTGCATCACCACAGGATCAACTTTGACAAATATCACCCAGGTTACTTTGGGAAAGTTGGTATGAGGCATTACCACTTAAAAAGAAACCAGAGCTTCTGCCCAACTGTCAACCTTGATAAACTGTGGACCTTGGTCAGTGAGCAGACATGGGTAAATGCTGCCAAAAACAAGACTGGAGCTGCTCCTATCATTGATGTGGTGCGATCGGGCTACTACAAAGTTCTGGGGAAGGGAAAGCTCCCAAAGCAGCCTGTCATTGTGAAGGCCAAATTCTTCAGCAGAAGAGCTGAGGAGAAGATTAAGGGTGTTGGAGGGGCCTGTGTCCTGGTAGCTTGAAGCCACATGGAAGGAAGTTCATTAAACTCAAGTGTTTTTCTCTTAAAAAAAAAAAAAAAAGAGTAGTGGACTGTAGGGCTGTAAATACAGGTAGCATTTATACTGTGGCCAGGCTTGAAAGACATTTGAGAGCCATTAGAGGTCTTTATTCATGAGTTGCTAGGTGTAGTGGGGTTTTCCAGGGAGTAGGATGAGGGATGGACAGGGGGAGATTGAGAATAGGGGAAACCATCCCAATATCTAGAAGAGGAAACAGAAAAAGCACAGATTTAGCAGCCAGACCTGTTTGAATCCTGATTTCATCACTTACTACCTGCATGACCCTGGAAATGACTGAATCTTTTTGTGCTTTAGTTTTCCCACTTAAGAACTGTAAATAATAGTTCAGAATTGTTGTGAGGACCAATGTCCATGGGTATCTGCACAGTGCACAGCTCTGTAGTGTTCCAAACATGGAGGATGGAGGCTTTGACTAAGAGAGAGGTAAGGGGCAGAGAGATGAGGAGAGGATAGGACTTGATAAGTGTCCTAAAGTCAGAGGAAATGGAGAGAAAGGAATCCGGCACTCACTCAATGGGAAGAGGAAAGAAATCCCCTCTAAGATCCTTCCAAATTTTAAGATTACATGATCGAAAAATGACTCTGGGTTCGATCTTAGAAACAAATGTCAGGGCTTAGAGGCCAGCTCTACAGAAATTATGGGATCAGATCATGGCTGGAAGAATCTTCTGCATTATAGCCCAACACAGGCTAAACCAGCTAGAAGCAAGTCCCAGCCACCACCCCTTCCAAGGTCAACCTTTTGAGGTCTTTCTCTGAACCAGGTTCCCCTGTCCTGTGACTCCACCACTCACAGGGATGATTCAGGCTGTAGCTGGATTCTTTACCTACTTTGTGATCCTGGCTGAGAATGGTTTTAAGCCTATAGATCTGCTGGGCATCCGCCTCAACTGGGAAAATCAATACTTCAATGACCTGGAGGACAGTTATGGACAGCAGTGGGTGAGTAAAAGGGGTGAGGGAGTAGATAGTGACTAGTAAGTGTGAAGAAGTGACAGGGAAGAGTGGTTTAGCAAATTTTTGAAGAGTGGAAGAGTAGAGGAACCAGACAGAGTTGATGCCTTATCTCCAGTCTTATAGGAACATTATGATATTTGACCTCAATCTCCAATCACGTCAGCTAATATTCTTCTCCTTGATTACAATGACTTCATTTGTGTTCATTCCTGCTGTCTGTCATCTATCCTTGCCTTCCTGGATCTTTTGGCTTTCTTGGACCTGAAAGTCTTTTTTGTCATATCAACTTTTGGGGTCTGATTTCTGCTTTTCTACATTCTAACCATTATTGCCCCCAGAAACGAGTGGTGGGCCCTTTCTCTCCTGTTTTGCTTCTCCCCTCCACGGGAGTTCAAATAATATGATTTCAAATCTGAAAACCTGTTTTCTTCATATATCCCTTTCTTGTCATTCTAAACTTTTTAAACCTAGTGGATGCCTCATTGCAATAGCAGTATTTTCTAACACTCAGGATGAATGAGGCCCAAACTGAAGCCCTCTAACTGATACTGTGTGTTTAAGAATGTTAGTTAAGTATGCTTCTTTGTATCTGTGAATACTTCTGTCCCAAGTTCTAAGACAGTGGGAAATGTGACACCAGCTATTGCTAGAATCATAGCACTATAGAAAACACATATGAGTACTTTACTATCATCATTCTATAAATGAGGAAACTGAGTCTGGAAAGATTTCATGAATTGCTCAAAGTGAATCCCAGAAAAACCAGACTAGAATGATTCCTGTCTGGCACTTTCCCACTTCACCATAATGCCTCCAACCAAACAAATTGCAGGTTTCCCAAAAGTAGGTTAAAAATCTGGGTTGTTGGAAAGATGGCCATCATACATACTCAGCTTCTACTAGCAGAGCCTCATGAGTCCATCAGATGTCAATGTTTCCAGCTGCCAACACTGCTCCAGGGCCCAACGACGCCCAGCGTCCTCATTGCGGTGCACCTAACCACATTGCCTCAATCCTCAACTCCAGTCTTTGTTAGTTTTGTATCTTGATACTATCTCCCTGCTGCCAAGATGCAACTCAACATATACTCGCTTATAATAAATTAAAGGTAATTAAAATTAATTTGAAATAACATCAAATGTATCTTGAGGTATTGCAAAACAAGTTGAGAACAATTACCCTGAGGCATAAACGCCATAAAGGCAGGGTCTCTGTCTCTTCCACTGCTGTAACTTTCAGATAATCGAGTACAGAGCTGCCCATCCAGGAAGTACTCTACACACTGCTAGAAGCTCCTTACCTTGCAACCATCTCTCACCAGTAATTCCATTGATCACTACGTATTTATTCATTCAGCAAATATTTCTTGAGCATCAGAAGATATACCAGGTACTGTTCTGCCCTGGGGATATGGTAGTGAACAAAAATAACCAAATTACTGTTCTTATGGAGCTTATCTTTTAGTTAGGGGCAGGGGGTGGAGGAGAGACAGATAATAACCAAATATAGAACATTCTGGGTCAATGGATTATAAGTAGAAGTGGAGTCCAAGAGGAGTTGGAATGGAGATATTAGAGTCAGTGAGATGGAAAGGTAAAGATGGTGGTCAGAGAAAAAGGAAAGATTGAAATTGAAATTACAAAGGAATTGTAGCTATTGGAAGGGACAATATCTGGAGTTTAATCATGGGAGCAAGCAGCCCAGGTGGGCAGCGGAGGACAACACCGCTGGAGGAGGAGGAAACCAAGGAACTGTGAGACTGTATCAGAAGGATTATCAATGTGGATATTTAAATCTCCAAAAAGGAGGATAGGAGCAGTGTTAGAGTTACAGTGAGTCAGGAGCTAAATTCTTCAAGGGATGATGGGAGTGACTCAGGATTGGCAGCTGAAGTGTAGTGGTGTGAGATCTGATGCACGCTTACTAACTGGCAGGTCTTTCTAAGTTTTATACTTGCCTCAGCAATTCTTAGCCTTCGTTTTCTAATCATTTAAGGCTCTATATTTCCTTCCAAGTACAACTTTGATCACATTCCATGAGGTTCTATATGTAGTATCTTATTATTGTTCAGTCCTACATATTTTCAAATTCTTTATTCAATCTACAATTATTTATAAACATGCTGTTTTACTTAATTTTTTTGATTGGGCTTTTTCTCCCCAGCTAGACTGAAGAGCTAAAGGACAGCAACTTGTCTGTTCCCCTTCCCCGATTCCCCAACAAAATCTTTAGAAAAAAAAAAAAAAAAGGGCTTTTTCCCCAGTCTCATTTAAATACACCTCTTCTGTGTTCCCATAGCCCTCTGTGATCTCTAATAACCTGCCTGTTGTGCTGACATAACATATTTATTTTCCCCACTAGTTCCTTACGTGTGAAGTGTGAATGAAAGAATGAATGAATGGAGGAATGATGTCTCCTATCTAGTACCAACTTTTAGGCATTCCTCTCCCCTCTGCATTCAGAGTCCCCTCTGACTCCATCTTCCATCCTGACCTACTTCCTCTGACTGCTTTCCTCTCAAAGTCCACCTTCTTTTACGTCATCCTTCTTATTAAATTAGCAAGTATTTATTGAGCCATACTACACATTACTCACTGAACTAAGCATTGAGAAGAGAACACAAAGATAAATAAGATGCATCTTATGACTAATTCAGTCAGGTAAGGAAAACATATAAACAACTCATAATACATCGTAAAAAGTGCTAAGACGGAGATATGGGTGAAGTGCTTGGGCATCAAAAAACGTAACTCAGGGCCAGCCGAGTGGCGCGGTGGTTAAGCGCTGGCTTGGGAAGCCAGCAGCCCCAGTTCGGGTCCCACATATGAGGGCCAGTGACACTGCCCTCAAAAAAAATAATAATAATAATTAAAAAATAAAAATAAAAAAATAAAAAATAAAAACGTAACTCAGCCCTTAGGGTCCAGGAATGCAGGAGAGGGGAAAAAGCCTTCGAGGAGTATCTGAATCCCTTCTGACACTTGCCTGCCCTCCCCGCAGACCTTTGAGCAGTGGAAGGTGGTGGAGTTCACCTGCCACACAGCCTTCTTTGCCAGCATCGTGGTCTTGCAATGGGCCGACCTCATCACCTGCAAGACCCACCCCAACTCATCTTCCAGGAGGGCATGAGGTGACTTTCTCCCAAGGGCCCCAATCCTCTCCCAAACCTGCACACAGGGCCACGCTGCTGTCCCTACTTCTCCCTCCCTGTCTCCAACACACCCTGAAACATTTCTTCCGAGAAACAAGATCCTAATACTTGGGATCCTGGAGGAGACATTATTGACTGCTTTTCTGTCCTACACTCCAAGCATGGGCAAGGCCCTTCGAATGTACCCACTCAAGTGAGTAAAGGATGGGTGCAAGTAGGGGTATCTCAGGGCCCAGGAACATGTGCCTGAACAGGGAAGTCCCAAGCTGCGGGCCACCTGGATAAGCAGGGCTACACTCAGTGTTGCAATGAGAATGGTCTGTGCTCCAAACAACATTTCCTATTTAGGGAAATTAGGGACCGTGCCAAGTGATCACAACCCACTAGACATGGGTATCTGCAGACTTACCAGAGTGGCATCTTTTTTATGATGATGTGTAGTCAGCTGTCCAAGGACACATTGCTCGGAACTGAAGTAATCATAAAATTAGCCCAATATGCATGGCTAATTCTGTTATACTTCTGCAAATATTTTTAATGTGCCTATGTGTGAGTGGGCATACTGAAAGTTTTATTGTTTGGTACATTGTTTTGTTCAAGTCCCATATTTTAGTTTTTGTTTTTTACATTGGTATATGATTGTGAAACAATTCTATTTAAAACTTTTACAGAGAAAAAAACAAAACTTCCATTCCATTCCCACTTCCATTCCCCACCCCATTGCATAAGTAGCCTGTGTTTACAATTTAGTGTGCATCTTCCAATTCATTTTCTATGAATTTACATACTTTGCTCAGTTTTCTGTCCCTTGTACTGTTTTACATGATGCTTTGTATACTGTAGGTGCTCAGTTAATGTTTAATAAAAAACATTGGCATTGCCCTTAGTACTGAGAATCCCAGGCTTTAATTTCTTTTTTTAACTTTATAATTATAGTTGGCATACAACATCATATTAGTTTCAGATGTACAACATAGTGATTCAACATGTATATACCTTACGAAGCAATCACCACAGTAAACCTAGTAACCATCTGTCACAGTACATAGTTACCCAGGTTTGAATTTCAACTCTATGGTGTATTATTCTGGGACCTTGGACAACTTAACCATTCTGAACCTCAGCCTCACCTGCAAAGTCTCAATAATACAAACCGGAAGATTGTTGTGAGAATTACATGTAGAAATGCATATAATGCACCAAGCACAGTGCTTTGGTCATGGTGGATGCTTTGTTAAAAGGAGCTCTGTTATTTTTGCTATTAATGCCAATATATAAGTAATAGTAAGTGCAGTTGAGCATTACTTGTGTTCCCAAACACTCTGTATATACCTTGACTATAGAACTCATCACCTAATATTGAGATTATTTATTTTGTGTGGATCTCTATCCTCTCCCCTGACTGTCTGAGCAACTTGAGATCAAAGATCATCATGTCATTTCCCCAGGACCTAACACAGACACAGAATACACATATGACAATTGTTGGTGAATGAATGGGTGACTGTATGTCTGTATCTGTTTATATTTGTGTGTGTGTAAGGAACCATTGCCTAGACCTGCACTGTCCGGTATGGTAGCCACTATCCTTATGTGACTATTGAGCTCTTGAAACTCAGTTAGTGAGACAGAAGAACTGAATTTGTAATTTTTATTTAGTTTTAGTAAATTTTAAATTAAAAAACTGAAGCAGTGTCACATATTTTTTCTATTAAATGCAAATTTCCAGTTTTGGTTGGATTACATTTTCCTTTAACCATTGAAAATTTTGTGTCTGATTTACAATGTGCTGTGAGTGTAAAACACTCACTGGATTTCAAAGACTTAGGATTAAAAGAAGAATAAAATAGGGCCGGCCGAGTGGCGCGTTGGTTAAGAGATGGCTTGGGACACCAGCAGCCCCAGTTTGGATCCCACATATGAGGGCCAGTGACATTGCCCTCTACAGCTAACAACAGCTCCACCTGGAGCTAGGCTGCTGTGAGTCCCCGACGACGGTGTAGGCTGCAGCCTTCGCTGCAGTGGGCTGCCATAGGCTACAGTGAGTGGCCGGCAGCTAGCGTGAGCAGCTGGAAGCCAGTGTGAGCTGCCAAGAGCCGCTGTGAGCAGCCGTCCAGAAGCCAGCAACTGATCTGCCTCACCCGAGAAGAGCGCAATGATGATACCAACATGGGCCAGTGAAGCAATGTCCTCCACAGCTAGACTGAAGAACAAAAGAACAACAACTTGCCTGTTACCCTTCCCCGGTTCCCCAACAATGTTCCCCTCCCCCAGTTCCCCAATAAAATCTTTAAAAAAAAAAAGAATAAAATAGCTCATTAATGATATCTTGCTTTCTACAGGATATTATGGTGGCTTATGCTATTCCCTACAGCCTTCTTATCTGTATCTATGATGCAATGAGAAAACTCACCATCCATTGTCATCCTGGCAGTAAGGGTCCCTGCATCCCGCTCTGACTGAGTAGTCACCAGCCTCCTAAGTAGCATTTCCATCCTGCCTGGTTCCTCTACACCCATTGCCCTTCTCCCCGCTTTACTGCCTGCCTGTACATGGACCATGGCCCTCGAGTCCTTGACTCCACCATCCTGCTCCTTCCAATCCTCTGTGCCCTGAGCTCCACCCTCAGGCCTCCCACCTGGTCCTTCTGCTCATCTCCCCTTGCTGTCTCCCCACTGCCGTCCCCAGTTAACTCTCATCTCTTCTCTTCCACAGGCTGGCTAGAGAGGGAGACCTACTACTAAACTCAGCAGAGGAAGAGCTTCACATGACGTGGCAGGTCCTGAGGGTTGGGTGGGGTGTTAGGAATTATGAGTGTGGCTTGACATCTGATTTGGGACAGAGATACTGGGATGAATCACTTGGATGAGAGACACAGGCAATCCTAGAGCTGTACTGAGTGCACCATGGGTAGGAGATAGGGTGGGTTGAGGGGAAGGAAGCCCAGCCTACATCTGACTGGAGCCCAGTGGGGAGGGGGCTTGTCCTGTTGAATCAGTAGCCAGGCTGGAGAGTAAATATTTGCAACATCTCTCACCTGGCTGGATGTGTCGCATCTGATTTTGGGAGAGTGGGGATTACTGTGATGTTCTCATTCGAGACCTTCATGGGAGCCAGGCAGGGAAAGTCAAGGGCCACAGTCAAGGCTGAAAGGAGATCAGAATCAAGCATTGTTGCCCCTTTGGGTTATCCCCATCTTAAAGTCACTTTCCAACCTGATAGAGATTAAGGACAAGACAAGTCAAGCTGGGATCAGAGAAATGGGAGGGGTTGAGAAAAGATCAGCAGAAACACAACATATAGAGGAGACCACCCTACCTATATCCAGTACTGACAGGTAGACTCCTCTAGCCCTCACTTCAGTTCCTCAGATCAGCTTATAGAATCAGGGTTTTAGTGCAAGAAGAGATCTTATTTCATCGATTAAAAAAAACTGAGGTCCAGAGAGATTCAATGACTTGGGAAGGGTCACATGGTGAGTAGTGAATGTGGGGCTGCAGACCCTCCTCTGAGGAAGGCAGTGGTGGTCCCTGCCTTCTGCTCCCTGCCATGGTTGGGTCATCTTGACGCCATCCCTCCCCTCTGCCCATTTTCTCTGCTGTTGTCCGGAAATAGAAGCTGAAACAACACTTTCTGGATCCATGTATTTTTTAGTTTAGGCGAAGCACTCTCTCCCCTTATGCCCCAGGCTCTATAGGGTGATGGACATTTTCAAATGCCTGGGCTCTGATCCTGGGCCCACACACTTTGCTGCGTCTCAGGTGGAGTCTTTCTCTCTTGCCCACCCTCAGCAATAGCTCTTCCTTCCTCTTCACCCACTCACTGGCTTTTGCTTTGTGAGTTGTCCACTTTGCCCTGTGGGTCAGTTCATTTTCAGGCCTTTTTTAGAGGAGAGGGTTGGCTGTGCCCCAAAGCCTACAGAGTGAGACAGAAAGGCTAAGGGGGAAATCATAGACTGCCACCAAAAACAAAGTACATGTGTTCAATGACTACACACTATGCCTGGCAGTGGCACAAGGGCCTTATAAACACACCATCCATTAATTCACACAACAAATATATCTTTATCACCTCACCCCATTTTATAGATGAGGAAATCAAGGTCTGTCTGATTCCAGAATTGTGTCCTTTTCAGACTAATCTTACAATGAGGGCTCTGCAAAAAAATATGCAAATACAAAACAAAACAAAAATAGGTTAGTCTGAAGGCTCACAGATGGGTGTGGAGGATGGGAGGGCCATGGGCTAGCAAAGTGAAGGCCATTGTAAGGCATAGTCAGCCACTCTCCCTCTACATCACTCCCTCCTCAGAGGTTTCCCCACCCATGCTCCCCTCCCTCCACCACAAGTTCTCCTAGGGACAGGGCTCTATCAGTCTGGGGTCCTTCCCTGGCTGCTGACACAGCTGAACCAGACCCTGGATGATGGAGGGGCCAGGGTGAATGTGAGTGAGGTGTGGAGGGGCCAGCTCCTCAGGTTTCAGGAGCAGAAGCTTCGGGTGTCTGGTGGGTTAAAAATACAGAGGCCCCAACTCAGGGTCATTTGATACCAGTGGCTGAGCCTGCTAAGTCCAAGGGCCTGAAGGCAGGGGCCCAAAGAGAAGGGGCTGAGTACAAAGTAGAGAACAAAGCATTAGAGAGAGGAGGATTGGGTGGGTGGAGGACTGCAGCGACTGGAAAGCATAAGGTGGAACTGGAGAGCCAAGGGCAAGGAGAGGGAGCATGACGGGATGAAAAGTCTGGCGGCTGCAGGAGAGGATGAAAAAATGGAGCAGGCATGGGTCACCATTTAGTCCCCCTCACACTCTTGAAGGTACACAAGGTCAGATTCATCATGGAGAAGTCTAATGTTTCAATGTCTCTGTCCAAAGGTTTCCCCTCACCCAGAATGCAGCAGAAGTGAAAACTCAGGGCTGGAAGTCATCTAGGTGATCTACTCCCAGGTAGGTCTGCCTATCTATCCTGCTGTCTTCTCTGGTTGTAGGGCCATGGGCACGTTAGTCACTCCCTGTGAGACCAGGAGAGGGGATGCCTGGGTGAGAGCTCTGTTCAGCTCCAACATGCCCTGCCTATCTGGCTCCAGGGACAGCTGTTCCTCTTGGACCCACTCTTGCCATGATCCTGAGATTTTCCATGGCTTTCCTTACTTAGTCGTGTAAGGTCCACCCTATGGGAGTGTAGAAAAGTTACTCCTCTAACAGAATGTCAAGCCACTGCCTGGGTGCAAAATAAACACCATCAGTCCAAAATCAGAGATATCGCAGGGTGAGAATAGGGGGTTTCTGACTATGATCTAGCCCCTCTATGATCTCCCTCATGCCTCAGTTTACCTATGAGTGGTAAGAGCGGCGTGGGGGGCTTTCATAAAGAGGGTCCTTCCTCCCTAGATACCCAGAACTGAACTTATCCACTGAACCTTCACCCCCAAGCTGGGCTCCAGGAAGTTAGAGCCTCTCCTCTCCAACTCCAGAGCCAGTTGGCTCTCAGGTGCACAGAATTCATCAACATCCTTGGCTCAGGGCATATGGCCCACCTCTTCATGATTTCCCAGTGTTAATTTTTCCTCTAGTGTTTATACCTGATCTGCCTTGTCAAAGACGGAGGAATGAATGGCCACTATTCACTGCTGACCTTGGAACCATTCAGCCTGGGGACACTCTCTCCCCATGGGCCTCTGGAAAACCAAGTCCAATAGGATCAGAGCTCCAGCAGGAGGCAGCAGCTAAGGGCTTACCCCTTCCTCATAGGCAGAGGAATCCCAAATGCACATCTCTACAGAATAGGTGTGGCTAGCACTTCCCGCCCCATGCCCTCCTTCTCCTGCATTCCCGAATTAGGAGTGTTGAGTGAAGCAAAGGAAACGGGATGGAGCCGAGCCAGGTCGCCAGTCCTGGACACAGTTCCATCTTTTATTCAGAGGATGACTTCATCCTTGGTCCTAGTTCTTTAATGGGAAGTGCAGGGGGTCTCTTTCCTATAGGCTGGATTATATTTTATTGCCCCCTCTTCTCCACAGGTTCAAAGAAACAGACTTCACCTAGAAGAGCTTCCAGCTTTCATGACTTAGACTCAGTACTGCATTTGTCCTTTCTCTCCTGTGTTATGAATCTAACCTCGGACGCAGAATGTCTCCCCTCTCCACCCCCATTTCCTTTTCTCTGAGTCCCCTTGCCCTCTCTCACTTCTCCCAATTACCCCAATCTCCCCTCCCCCACCCCAGCTTCATTTACCTCCAGACTCATCTGGTCTTATTTTTAGCTCCAGCTTTTTCCTTTCTTAATATGGAGATGAGCTCTTAGGCTGGTGTGGGGACAGGGGCAAAGGAGCCCTGGACATTGGGGGAAGGGGAGGGTAATAAGGAGCCTCTGTGAGCCTGGGGGAGAGGTGTAGGAGGTGGGAGGATTCCAGCCTCATGGAGCTGTCCTGGCCTCAGAAGGTTACCCTCTCTCCTGCCAATCCTGGAGACATATTTAGCCGGGACCAGGTGGGGCTGAGGGTGCCAATCTCAGGGGAGCTCCGGTTCCCTCCCCGCCCCCTGCTCCTATTCCTCCTCCTGACCCTTTTTCTCTTGGCTCTACTGACAGCTTCTTCAGGCCCCAGCAGTGTCCTCTGTCCACTGCTCTAGGCTGTTCCCCACCCACCCCCACTGTGAACCCCTAACTCAGGATTTGGGACCCAGGGGCCCCTCCCTACCCCAGCGAACCTCTTCTGGACCAGGAAAGCCAACCCAGATCCCACTACCTCCATGGGCGCTGCAGACAGGATGGGGGCCAGAGCTGTGCCGGGCCTGCGGCTGGCACTGCTGTTACTGCTGGTGCTAAGGACACCCGAGTCAGGGGTGCAGGGGGAGGATGGGTTGGACTTCCCTGAGTACGATGGCGTGGACCGTGTGATCAACGTCAATGCAAAGAACTACAAGAATGTGTTCAAGAAGTATGAGGTGCTGGCACTGCTGTACCACGAGCCCCCTGAGGATGACAAGGCCTCACAAAGACAATTTGAAATGGAGGAGCTGACCCTGGAGGTGAGTGGTGGGGGCTGCAGTCCTGCAGAACACGCTCAGCCCCTCTCCGTGACCCCCCGTTCTACATCCCCTGTACGTCTTTGAGGGTGGGATCTGGGGGCCAAGTGCTTTGTGGCAGGACTCCTGGCAGGACCAACAGGACGCACATGACATGTGGCCTTAACCAAATGGGAAACAGAGACTTGGGGACCCAAAAGTATCCCCATAGTCAGGCAATTTTAGTAAAGAGGGGGATTGTGAAGGGTTGTCTCCTCTATGCTACAGGAGGCTGGTAGGACTAGGTTTCGCTAGGACTGGGGTGTCCTTGGAAAGGGAGCAAAACAGCAAAAAAGAGGTTTTTCAGAGGTAGGGGGGCATTGCAGTGCAGTAGACGGCACCCAGCCATCTACTTTCCCAGCCAAAACATGCCCCCTCTTTCTATACTTTAGGGGCAGCACTCTAAAGAGATCCAAACTGAATATAAGTTTAAATGTTATTAACATCTTACTTGCATGTCATTTATTTCATGGCTAAAGGTTTACTAGAGACCACCATGCCCCCTCGCTGGCCTCTCAGTCCCTCTCTCTTCTTCCCCTCCCTAACTCCCCATCTTGCCTATTGGATGCAGCTGGTTGTTCTGATGAGAAAATTCTTGTGGCTAGAGGGGGCTTCGGAATGCCCCAACTGCTCTTTGAGGAAAGAGTCTCTTCACCCGCTAGCTGACTCCAGGCCCAAAGGAGAGAGGGGCTATTGTAACAAGAAATAGCATCTGTTTTGGTGGGGGGGTGGGGGGGGTGGCAGGGATTTGGACACGCACACCTCTCCAGGTGCTGGCGTGTATTAGCAGCTCCTTGTCCAAGCTTCAGCAGCCCCTTCTCTAGCTTGGCAGTACAGATAGGCCCCGGCTTGCCCAGAGCTTGGAGTATTTCAGGGCACGATACCAGGACCTCAAGCTCTTATTTCTGTGTGCCCCTGCTGGGTGCTGGAACCCACAATCTGATTAATGAGCTGAGTATTTTTAACCTGAGAGCTCAGCATCCATGGCCATACACCTGCCAACCACCTCCCTCCCCATCCTCCCGAATCTGTTAGGTGGGGTTAAGCCACAAGCTGTGGGCTGAGGGGGGCAGGGACCTGGGGTGTGACTGTCCACAGCTTCAGGACAGGCTGAGGTAGATAGTAAAGGGGACAGTTCACCCAGAAGAGGAGAGCCAGCCCTGTATCACCTCTAGTCCCTGGTTCTCTTCTTCTGATAGTGATGAGCCCTGGCCACAGCGACCTCTACTCTCAGCTTTCTGGCATTCCCCACTCCTCAGCAACATGACCAGGCCCCCACCAGCCTCCTGCCCCCACAAATTCTTCACATTGGGGGTTGCTCAAAGAATCCCAAGGAAGACACCCCATTTTGGGCAGACCACATCCTTTGATGAGGATGCAGTGCAGAGGCTCAGCCCTGAGCTAGGGATGGGCCTCATCCACTTTGAAGCCAGGCTCCTTGGCATCCTTGAGGAACCAGGAGTTTCATTCACAGCCCCTCAAGGTTGAACGCAATATGCACATAGTAAATGAGCAATAAACATTCAGGGATTAAAACTGAGCTAAAGACCAAAAAAGTGGGGTAGTAGGAAGAGTGGAGATATTCTGGGTCCTTGCACAGCGACAAGGTTAACTCTTCAATTCCCTGCCTCCCAAATGACCTGACTTGAAAGCGTGAGATGGGGAATAGGGGTTACTAAGAATTTTAGTGCTGACTTTACCCTAACCCTCCCTGCAGTTAGCAGCCCAAGTCCTAGAAGACAAGGGGATTGGCTTCGGGATGGTGGACTCTGAGAAGGATGCAGCTGTAGCCAAGAAACTAGGTAAGGGAAGGGTGGGAGCACAGGGAGGGAAAGACGGCATGCGAGACCTGACGGGCAGCCCTGGTGTAGGCTCGGGACTCTTTTATTCTCTATAGAGACCCATGCTCAAATCCCAAAAAACATGTGACTGGCTTTCCATGTTTTTTAGGTAACTAAAAAACAGGGATAGGTGCTGGAGGAAAAAGGAAATCAGGAAACACAGGTGGGGCTGGAGAGTCCTGTGCAAACTTCTTTTTCCACCCCTCCCCCTCCATAGCGTGGCTAGGTGTTACAGGACCAGCCACCAGGGGGCAGCACATGCCTGAGACTGGCCTCCGGATGTGGATGGGGGAGGGGTAATCAGTGATGAAGTCATCTGGTCAGTAATAGCAGAGGGTTAAAGGGCTGGACTGGGAACCGGCCCCTGGAGTCCTCAGAGGAGGTAACATGAATATCTCTAGTATGGCAGGCAAAGAAAGGGAGAAATCTTGCTGGAGTCTAGATCTCCTTATATTCTCTCCTAACGCTCCCACCTGATCCCAGCTTCTCCCTGGAGATCCCCTGGGTCCAGTCAAGCCGCCTGGGCTACATAAATCCAGGGGTGGGCGGGGGGAAGGGTTGGTTAGGGCGAAGGGGCAGTGGAGGTGAGTAAGGTGGGGAAGGGGCGATGGAGGAAGTGAGGTCCAGGGGTATTATGGAATGCTGTGGCTCTGTGGGAAAGTCGGTTCCATGGCTCACCTCTGGCCCACTCCCTAGGACTAACTGAAGAGGACAGCATCTATGTGTTCAAGGGGGACGAAGTCATCGAGTATGACGGTGAACTTGCTGCTGACACCCTGGTGGAGTTCATGCTTGATGTGAGGATTCATTGCCCTGGACCTTCATGCCCATCTCTGACCAACCCCACCGTTACACACGCACACACACACACCAGAGAGCTGCTTTCCCCTGTTCCCCTGCCCTCTTCTCTCTTCTCTCTCATCCCTCTCTCTGCTTTTACCAGTGAGGACAGAAACCCATTCTCACCCTTCCAGGTTCTAGAGGATCCTGTGGAACTGATTGAGGGTGAGCGAGAGCTGCAGGCGTTTGAGAACATCGAGGATGAGATCAAACTCATTGGCTACTTCAAGAGCAAAGACTCAGAGCGTGGGTAACCCTCGGTTCTCTTCCCTGGATACCCCACTTCATGGCCTCTCTGCCTCTTAACTCCTCTTTCCACAGTCAGCTCCATCAACTGCTCTTATCTCCAGCACTCTCGGGGGTCCCAGACATGCGTCTCCAGCATTCCCACCTCCCATCGTGTTTTAATCACTCTCAGAGGGCTAGAAGGGGTGGGTCTCAAAATGAACCCTCCCTACCAAAAAAAAAGAACTGGGGGAGGCAGAGATAGCTCCCTGGCAGATCCTACTCCCCCAGAGACTGACTCTGCATCCCCCCTCAGATTTCAAGGCCTATGAGGACGCCGCGGAGGAGTTCCATCCGTACATCCCCTTCTTCGCCACCTTCGACAGCAAGGTTCTCTCTTCAACCTGAGGCCATATTGGGTCTCCCTTACCCTCCTCAGTGGCCTTCCAGCCCCTCTCCCGGAACCTCTGGGGGACCTGGTCCCTCCCTACACATAACACTACCCATCTCCACCTCAGGCCTTCCCCACCCCAAAGATTTTAGATCATCTAACACACCCCTTTCATGTCGAACCAAAGCCCAGAGAAGTGAAGACACCTGTCCAATGTCACAGTGGCAGTGATGTGAACCCAGGCTGTCTGACCTGACCCCCTTCCTAATACCTGCTCCCTCGTAATACTGCTTCTCACTGTGATCCTAAATCCCCTGATCCCCACCCGCACCCTCCCCCAAAGGTGGCAAAGAAGCTGACCCTGAAGCTGAATGAGATCGATTTCTATGAGGCTTTCATGGAAGAGCCTGTGACCATCCCAGACAAGCCCAACAGCAAAGAGGAGATTGTCAGCTTCGTGGAGGAGCACAGGAGGTGGGAGCAGGGGTGACTCTCTGAGCAAGGCTACAACGTCCTGCTGTGACATGTGCTGGGAGAATCAGCCAACCAGGAGGCTGTTCTTGCCTGGAAATAATATACTGCTGCGTGCCAGTGCTCATGATACGCCGATCCTTTTCCACAATATTTTCCATCCTATCAAGCCCTGAGCCCTACATAAAGAAGGTCCTCCATAAATGTATACAGTTCATTGTGATGAGTGTTGAGTGACTGTGGTCTGCCAGGAACTGAGAGATGTTTTCTATATTATTATATTTAACCCTTTCAATAATATCAATTAAGGAGATTCCACAGGCAGTACATGTCAGAACTGGATTCCAACCCAGATCTGGCCTGTGTTCTTTCTCATATATTACCCTATACAAGTTCTTCTCAATAGGAGTGGAGGGATTGGAAAGATAGGGGGAGAATTTTGCTTTCCAGACAGTATTTGTTCATGTCTGGAGACAGTTTTCGTTCTGAGAACTGCTGCTGGTATTAAGTGGGCAAAGGCCAGGGGTGTTGCTGAACACCTTACATTGCACAGAACAGCCCCCCACGAGAAAGGATTACCTGGCCCCCAATGTAAATAGTGCTGAGGTTGAGAAAACCTGTCCTACACCTCACACATAGTTCTCTTTTATTGTACTCCACAGCTGGAAATACCCTTTCATCAGGGCAGGGACGTGTTTGCTTTGTTCAACTCTATCTACATAGCCTCTAGCACAGGGCTTAGAAGGTCTCAGACACTCAATTTTATTGAAAGAATGAATGAATGAATGAATGAATGAATACCCAGATCCAGTTCTTACCTTTCTCCCAAAAGTCTCTCTTGCAGTCCCCTTGCCCACCTTCTGTTCTCCCACTAGCTTTAACCATGCAATGACCTGGGCCTGGTGTCCAGAGCTTAGACTTTGCCAGATGGCTTTGATCTGGGTTACAAACTATCTGTGCCCTAGAGGCAGCCAACTGCTCTGGGGACCCTTTGGTGGGGTGGGGGGGTAGGGGGGGTGTTTCTCACCCACTGAGAAGTGACTCTCTGTCTGTCTCTTCTAGATCAACCCTGAGGAAACTGAAGCCTGAAAGTATGTATGAGACCTGGGTGAGTGCCCCAGACAGAGACCAGCCCTGGGGGAGCATGGGTAGCTGCAGACTCAGTCCTAGAAACATCCTACCCTGCTGTTCCTTGTACCTCGCTTGTAGGAAAGACAATGCACCAGCAAAGGTTGGGGGGTTTTTTCTAAAGAACGTGTCATACATAAGTTGATGAAGAAGACAAGGGAGGAGCCACAGTCTCTGGGACTGAAGAATTTGCAATGTCACTTGGAAAAGGGTCACCACCACAAGGATATGAGGTCTGGAAATTAAGTTTACGAACCCATCCTAGAAAAAGTGCGACATACCTCATTGCTGAATATCACTATGGTTGCCTTCAAAGTACTCCCCTTGGGAAGCTATGCACTGATGCCAGTGCCTAGTCCACCCTCCAAAGCAATTTTGGAACTCTTTTTCTCAAATGGCCATCAGAGCTGTCATCGTATTACCCTTGATGACCTGAATGTCATCAAAATGTCTTTCTTTCAATGTTTCCTTTATCTTTGGGTAAAGAAATAAGTCATTGGGGGCCAGATAAGGTGAGTAGGGAGGGTGTTCCAATACAGTTATTTGTTGACTGGCTAAAAACTCCCTCACTGACAGTGCCGTGTGAGCTGGTGCATTGCCATGATGCAAGAGCCATGAATTATTGGCGAAAAATTCAGGTCATCCAATTTTTTCAAGCAGCCTTTTCAGCACTTCCAAGTAGTAAACTTGGTTAACTGTCCAGTTGGTACAAATTAATAGTGAATAATCCCTCTGATATCAAAAAAGGTTAGCAACATCATTGCAACAGGTTCACTAACTTAATTGTCAGACCTCATATACCTTATCCAGAAGCTGGATTTCCACAAAATTCAGGTTCAAGGAAGATCTAGGTTCTGTTCTGGACATTTTGATAGCTAAGGCCTCATTCTGCCACAACAGGAGGATGATCTGGATGGAATCCATATTGTTGCCTTTGCAGAGGAAGCTGATCCAGGTGAATCCAGGGAGGAATACTGGATTGCAAGGGGGCGGAGGTTGCTGGTGAGAGGGAGAGACAGGGGTATTTTTTAGAGCTTAGGCTTCACTTCAGAGGCATTCCTGGGAGAGTGCAAGTGGCCTGGGGCTAGACATGCAGAGCCGTGGGGGGCAGGGAAAGAGATCTAGACTCCGTGTCCTCTGTGTCCCTTTCTTTTCCACCCCACCTCACACTTCTCGCTTGTGTTCCAAGATGGCTATGAGTTCTTAGAGACTCTTAAGGCTGTGGCCCAAGATAACACTGAAAACCCCGATCTCAGCATCATCTGGATTGACCCTGATGACTTCCCCTTGGTAAGAGGCACCACTCAGGCACGGCTGTCCTAAGGTGGGGCCTAGATGGTGGCACATTCTGAGGGTAGCTTGTTTCAGCCCCATCTCCTCGCTGGGGCCCTGAGAGGTTATGCCTGCTGCGTGCTAAGGGGCACTGTGGGCATGGAGAGAGCCTGAGAAAGGGAGCAGGAGGGAAAGTAAGCCTCAGGGGACACCCACACGACTCCCAGAGCAGAGGCTGGTCAGGGAACTCATGTGCAGGGCTGACTACTCCCTCTAGAGAAAACCAGAGATTTGGGGAGCAGATGGACACATTAACCCTGCATGTGGGTGTATAAAATCATAGAATCAAAACACAGAGTTTCCATGTCGCAGGGGACGGCTTTGTTCCCAGCTTAATCCCCAACACCCCACAGTCATTGTTGAAAGACTTACTGAATGAACAAACAGACATGCGAAGAAATTGGCAATTACCAAGTATAACCACCTAGTTTAGAGATGTAGAAACTGAGGACCAGGGAGAAGTGACTTGCCCAAAGTCACAGGGTCACTCAGTAGCCAATCCAGGATCAGAACTATCTAATTTTCCTCTGAAAGGAGGGCCAGTGTCCCCAGCTGACCCTCCTGATACTTTCCATTTGAGATTTCTACCCTTTAACTGCTTAGCTCTGCCCATTGCCTCAGGCCCTGCATCTGGACCCATTTCCCCTCCACCATGGGTCCATAGTGTCCTCCTCTATCCCTGGGCTCACTCTCACACTCAACCTCCTAGACTCATGGGTTCCTTCACTCCATTAAGTTGCCTCATGTGGTCCCTCCACAGCTGGTTCCGTACTGGGAGAAGACGTTTGATATCGATCTGTCAGCCCCACAAATAGGAGTCGTCAACGTTACTGATGTAAGTTTTCTTTCTTCCACGGGTGACCCCCAACTCTGTTCCCCAGCATAGCTGGCTCTCTTTTGCCCTGCTAAAGAGCAGTTAAGTCCTTCGCAGAGGAATCAGACATTCCCAGTCGAATGGATGGACAGAAGGAAAGAGTTGTGCCCTGAGCACACCTGTCTCCCACTGTTGGAATCAGCTGCTCATCCTTCAAGGCCCAGCTCACATCATCTCTTCTTCATGAAATCTTTCCAGATCTTGGAAAGATCTTCCTTGGCACTCCCAGAGTCCACTGGCATTGAGAACATGACTTTCATATGGCTATTTATGTACCATGTGTGTCTCTCCCAGTAGACTTTGAGCTTTTTGAGGGCAGAAATCTTATTCACACATGGCAGGTGCTTTGAAAATGTTGAGTTGAACTGAATAAGCCACAGTATTGGCTTTCACATAATTCCCAGTCTAACTAGGGAGGCAGGCATTCCATTAACTACTGGGCCAGATCTGATAAATTCTATAATAAAGATACAAATAAAATTCTAGGAAGGCACAGAGATCAGTAATTGTCTCTCTTGAGAGAATCAGAAAAGGTTTAAAAGGAGTGGCATTCGAAGTGGAAATTGTACAATGTATAGGAGTTCTACAAGTGAAAATTACAAGGCATTTCTAAACTGATGGAAAAGTTAGTGCAAAAGGTCAAAAGTAGGAAAATGAATATCATGTTTGGGAAAAGGCAAGTCATTTTTTATGGCTTGAGAATCTATAGGTTTCTGAGGATGGGACTGGGAAAGCAGGTTATGAAAAGCCTTGATTGCTGAAGAGTTTCAGACTTTATTCTTTAGCCCTTGAAGAGCCATCAGCGTTTTGCATCAAGGGCATGATATGTCTATTTTAGAAGCTCGGCATGACAAGACCATGAAAGAAAGATTGAAGGGAGAAGGTCTATTTGCCAATCCAGCCATTCTTTTTACTCTTGCTGTGACTATTCTAAGATCACCTAGATCTTCATCCCTGGCCACTGACACATGAAGGGAGGGGACAGAGGATGTAGGGAAGGATTTGCAGAGTCCCGAGAGTGGGAGAACAGGTCCAAAGGCCAGAGTGGGACTTAGCTGCGGTCCTCTGTCTGTGCCATGTCCTAGGCGGACAGCATATGGTTGGAGATGGATGATGAGGAGGATCTGCCTTCCGCCGAGGAGCTGGAGGACTGGCTGGAAGACGTGCTGGAGGGCGAAATCAATACAGAGGACGATGATGACGATGATGATGACGACGACGATGACGATGATGATGACGACTAGTTGCTATGGCAACTATCTCCTTGCCCCACCTGCTCTCCTCATGTTCTTTCCTGCCTTCCCTGTCCTTTCCCTGAGCTCTTCCAGAGACACTAGGCTATTCTTTGCCATAGGGCCCATTGGGGGATCTATATGCTGAGACCCTGATTCCCCTCACCTGATGAGAAAAGGAGCTGCTTTTCCCCACACAACAGCCCAACTATCTCATCTAGCTTCTGTTTCTTGTCCCACAATGTCCCTGTATCCATTATTTGTTTCTTCCATTACTCCCTAAACTCTTTCTTGTGTGATTTTACTCTTGCCATATCTCTGGGCCCCCATCTCTCTTCCCTCTGTTCCCTCCACCTGTGCATACTCTTCTCCAACTCTCTCAAATCTTACAGCCTTCTGACAGTCCTCGCCCTGACCAGGAGGAAGGGAGGGCACTGTGTTTGGGGCTGTATCTCAACAATCTCTTATTAATGTATTTGGGTCAAACAAGAGGCCTCAATAAAGGATCTGGGGCAGCTGAGCAAGTGTCTGCCAGTGAGGTCTCACCTCTATGGCAGGAGGGTGGCAGCCAGAGGGGGGGTGTTAGGTGTGTGTTGTTAGGGGCCGAGATAAGAGGGGGTTGGGGCTCCCTCCAAGCAGTTATCCCAGAGAAGCTTGGATTATTTATCTGCTGAAAGTCAATAAGATTTTTTCCGAACACATGGTGTTTGTCCAGAACCACCATTACATTCTGGGAGAACAGAGTGCCAGGCCTGTCCCTGCTCTTGAGCTGATTAGCCTCACTGTGCTTGTCAAAACAAGCACACTAAACAATTAAAGAAAAATACAAAGCAATATGTAATTAAGTGATTACATGCTGCTTGATAGCACCATCTCTGTAGCTTTTTTTTTTTTTTAAAGATTTTATTGGGAAATTGGGGAAGGGGAACAGCCAAGTTGTTGTCCTTCAATCTTAGTGGTGGAGGGCGCAACTAGCTCAGCTCCAAGTCCAGTCGCCATCTGCCCGTCAGCAGCTCTCAGACCCTCTGTTCAAGATGCCGTGTTCAATCTTAGTTGCGGGTGGACGTAGCCCACCATCCCATGCGGGAGTCAAACTGGAACCCTTGTTGTTAGGAGCACGTGCTCTCACCAGCTGAGCCATCCTGCCACCTATTGGCAGCTCAGCTCAGGTGCAGCTCAGCGGCAGCGCAGCTCACTGGCCCATGTGGGAATCGAACCGGTGACACTGTTGCTCAGAGCTCGTGCTCTTAACCAACTGAGCCACTCGGCCAGCCCACCCTGTAGCTCTTATTTGAACATCAAGATGGAGCTCAAATGACAACTTCCTTGATGAAGCCTTTCCAGAGGTGGCCCCTTCTTCAGTTACCTCCTCTGGGTTCCCACTGCACCCCCTCTACACTTCTATTCGAGTACTCAGTACATTCTATCCTAACTCTTCATTTACATGTCTGTCTTCCCTACTAGACTGCTGCCAGGCCTTTTCTCTGTGTCCACAGGGCCTGGCACACAAAAAGTAGTCCCTAATAAATGTTGATTAAAAGAAGGAATAAATGAACAGAATGGGCTCAAAAGAGAGATTAGAGTGGACTTTGATGGCTTCATAAAGGAAGTGGATATTTTTCTAGGCCTTAAAAGAGAGTGGGATTTGATTAAGGGCAAAGGAGTTGGGGATGGGACATTTCAGTCAATGGAAACATCAAAAGCACCAGAAGAATGTGTGTGTCCTATTGGGGGCACAGAGGAGACCAGAGAGACAAGAAGAGACGCTCACATGGTGGTCATGACAGTGGGTGGGCATGATGGGCCTAGGCTGTAAAGGTATTTGGATTTAATCCTGTGAGCTGGAGAGGAAGGGAAAAATTTAATCTGGTGTGATGAGCAGGATGAATCTAGGGAGGGGAGATGACAGAGATACCAGAGGCAGGGAGCCCAACTCTATCGATGGGAGACGGTTAAAATAATTGGGGTGAAGTTGGGAGAACATGAACCCGGGTGGTGGTCTTGGGAATGGAGAGGAGGCCTTGAGTTTTGTACACTGAGGATCCCCCAGATCTCGGCCTGCTGGAGTTCCTGGCAGGAAGGATCCGAATTCTCTCCAGCAGGGCACAGGCTGCGGTGTGTGTAAAGGCATCAGGAGAGGGGGTGGTGGAACCAAGCAACCGAACAAGCCTGTAACTAACAGACAGTTTTCATGGATCAGGTATAAGGGTGTTGCTGGGAGACTTACAAGGTTTCTGAGTATGGAAGAAATGAGACCTGAGGTTAGAGAAGTTTTCACCCTCCACAGACAAATCCAGGAAATACTCGCATTCCTGGAGAATGTGGGAGGAGTGTAGAGTAGAAACTATGTGTTCATCCAAATTGTACCCATTTAATAACTGTTCAACACATAATATGGGCACTGGGCCAGTGAGATAATATCATGGAGCTTACTGTCTGGCATCGGTCAGTGGAAGGCCCAGACTAAACGATCCCTCCCGTATTTTAAGCTCGCATTTGTACCAGTTCCTAGAGGCTGACAATTTCTGAATCTCAGAAGGACTCTGTAAGACAGACATTGGTATCCCCACGTTATCAGTGAGGACACAGGCTCAGAGGCACAACCTGTCTGAGAATGGAGCAGAGGCAGCATGAAGTTCAAGTCCCCTGTACTTGGTTAATTCTAGAAGACCTGGACCTTCCACTGATGCATATAAATCATTTAGTTTCTTTGAGTCTCAAAGATGGGTCAGTGAAATTATTTGGTCCCACCACACAGAACAGATGAGATACATACAAAGACAAATGATAGTTATAAGGGTGTTACCATCAAAGCGGGCAGTGACAGGGAACACTGAGGGGCAGGGTAAAGAGCATAGAGAAAGGCTGTGAAACCGAAAGCAACAGGAGCCTAGGCCTCTTTCTAGGAGCAGTGTGGATCCCAGAAAGGAGGGCTCACTTATAGTTCCCTGAGGGGTCTCTGCCAAGACGGAACTGAGGGGAGGCCAGGGCAGTCCTTGGAGGTGGCCCAGACACTGATGGGGCTCAGACCTCTTCCTAGGGCCAGACTCTGCGGGAGTTGAGGCAAGACCCCTTAGGCTGGAGAAGGGGGTGAAAACATAAGCTTCCCTACTTCTTCCTTCCTTCTTTCGTTTCTTGCTGAGAATCTGGGGGGAGGAAAGTCCCTGGGGTGGAAGGGAAGTGAGAGCTGCCATGCCTGGCCTAGGCAGAGGGGCAGAACTAGGAGACAGAGCTAAGTGTGGCTTTGCAAGTTGCCTATTTGCATGCTGAGCTCAGTGCTGCTTTTTTTCTCCCCAGAAAATAAAAGGACATCATGATGGAGGGACGGCAGTAGGGTAGTATATTTGGGGAAGGTGAGAGAAACACAAGGGGGCTGGCTGGCTTCATCCTAAAGGGAAATCTGTGGCTCCATGTCCAGCAAAGGCTGCTCTAGTGTTGCTTCTGGCCCCCACCTCTACCTCCATCCCCACCGTTCAATGTGGGCAGTCTGGGCAGTCATTACCCCTGACTCATTAAGGGGGGGAAAAGTCAGGCGGCTAAGAGCACCCAAAGACCCAAGGCCTTCCAAACCACTAAACCCAAACTTGCCCTGTGCCTCCCACGGTTCTAGTCATTGTGATCATCAAAAGGTCATCCTGGGAGGAGGGTGTCCCATTGGAAAAGAATTAAATCTGAGCATTGGATTTTGAGGTTTAGGGGAGGAGGCAGCACCCCACCCGCAGGAGTCTTCCAGAACCCCAGCCCCTCGACTCCCCCCGCCCCCTCCACTCCCCCCCGCCCCGCCGCTCCCCGCCCCGCCCCGGCTCTGACGTCACGGCCAGCCGGGTGGGGCGAGGCGGGTCTGCGCTCGGGCTCGGGCTCCGCGGACGGAAGCTGCGCGGCAGCGGGAGCCGACGAGGAGGCTCCGGACGCGGCTCAGGAAACAGGGACGCCGGAGAGCCCGCGCCCTGCGCACCGAGCCCCGAGGCGGTGAGCGGGTGCGGAGGGGCCGTGTCTCGGGGAGGAGGCCGATGTGGGGGCTGGGCCCGGGGGGGGCGTGGATCGGGACGCTGGGCAGGCGTGGGGCGTGGGGCCCCTGTCGGGTCCGCGGGGTCGGGCCCCGGGCCTGGGCCCCGGAGGGCGGGCGCCTGGAGCGTGTGCCGGCGGCGGGGCTCTGGCCTCCGGTCCCCGCGGCAGGCGCTTGGAGCCGCGCGGGCCTGCTTCCCGCCCAGCCTGCTCGGGGCCAGCGGCCGCCCCCTCCCCGTCTCCGGCTGCGGGCTCGCCCCCGGGGTGGCCTCCGCCTGGCCCAGCGCGGCTCCGCTCCCCCCAGCAGCCAGGCTGGCACGGTGCGCCCCCACCCTGCCCTCTGCACCTGGCACGTTGCGCCCCCCACCCTGCCCTCTGCACCTGGCACGGTGCGCCCCCACCCCTGCCCTCTGCACCTGGCACGTTGCGCCCCCCACCCTGCCCTCTGCACCTGGCACGGTGCGCCCCCACCCTGCCCTCTGCACCTGGCACGGTGCGCCCCCACCCCTGCCCTCTGCACCTGGCACGTTGCGCCCCCACCCCTGCCCTCTGCACCTGGGGAAGAGGTGGGACTGGCCACAGCCTGTCCGCAGGGAAGGAAGGAGCTGAGGGGGTAGCGGATTGAAGGAGCTAACGTAAAACCCCTAATTAATTTCATATAATCCGTGTGAAAACTGACAGGGACACACACCTACAAGAGACACGCCAGCACACACGGTGACACACACCCGTGTGACTCCTACACACACAGTCTCTCACGCAAGCAGATTACAAACGTCCCTGCACTACGCATCCCACTTGCAAATCACCTGGAGGAACATTGGTCTAACTGGACATCTGAGTGGCAGCCACCGTCCCCAAGTCCACCCTCATTTTCTGGGCATCTTCTCCCCGCCCCGGGCTTCAGATGGCCTCTCTTTAAAACTGGGGAAAGATGGGAGAAAATCCTGGTTTCCCTCCAGGAGAGGGAGACAGGATGTTGAGGGTGAGGCAGGCGGGTGCTCTGAGACGGTGAGTAGGGAGGGTAGGAGCTGCTGGTGGCCTCTCTTGCTGGGTCCAGTTAGAGCGTATAGGGTGCTGGGAGTGGTTGGTTTCTGGCATCAGAGTGGAGGAGGGGGTGGAAGCAAGGGAGAGGGAGAAAAAGAAAGAATAAGTATGAGTCAGCCAAGGATGGAGCCTAAGTCAGAGAGAGAGAATGAGGGGAATGTGTGTGTGAGGGGCAGAGACACAGTCAGGAACCGGGAGAGGGAGGAAGTGAGAGACAGAGATGGTCAGAAGAGTGGGAAGAGTATTGGGGAATGGACTATACAGAGGGTCAGAAATTAGGGCAAGAGCAGGATGGTGGTGAGACCACAGGGAGTTAGGGAAAACATGCTGAATTTGTGTATTTTCTCTACTACAGTGTCTGGCCCCCAGGCTGTCAGAGCGATTAGCTTTAATTGCTCTTCCCTTTGTGGTTAAACACGGTGTTGGGGAAATTGCCAGAGATGCCTCAGTCTGCTGACTGCCCTGGGTGCCTACTTCCTCACTTCCCTGACACCTGTGCCCATCATGTGGGCGTGTATTGATTGTCAGGCATGAAGAAGAGAGCCAGAGTCACGCCCTGCCATGCCGGCCCCTCACTCTCACACAGACCCTCATGCACTGCAGTGGGGGACATCGCCAGCCTGGATACAGCCAACCAATCCTGGCACTTCCCCACCAGACTTACCCTCTCTCTCTACAGCAGGGAAGCTCACTCCTTCCTAAACAGGACAGTGTAGCTCTGAATATTCAGATGGGGGCATTGAGTCACAGAACCCAGGAGTCATACAAATCCATCTTTACCACCAAGTGGGATAGGATGAAACCCCACTGAAAAGAAAAGAGAAAGAGACTGAGAGACCAAGGAGAGAGGGAATGGATGAGGAAGAGATAGAACAGAAACAGGAGTGGGGAGCGAGACCAGACGAGGGGAGAGCGGCCCACCGTCTCATCACCATCAGGTGGCCCTCCTTTGCCGTGTCCATTGCCAAGTATCTCCTAATGCCTCATCTCAATCTGGTCTGTCTTCTCTCAGACTAAGGGCCAAGGGCTTTGCACTGTCCGTGTACAAGGGTGACCTGTTTTGCTTCTTGGGCCGAACTGGACGTCCTGAGACCCAGGTATCCTGCCTCCCCTCACTCCAGGCTGACTCTGGAGTGTTACAGGAATAAAGACCTCCCCCCAACCCCAAACACATACACACAAAAAAAGCTGAATAGAAGCTAAGGGAAGAGGTCAGTTGAGAATGGTATGAATGGAATAATTAGGGATGAGCTACTGGACTACTTGAATTTGGGGTCCAGATAAAATTTAAAATAGAACCCCTTCCCAATCCTCTGCTTTTCCTTGATTACCCCCCTACACTCACACACACACACACAGACTGATAAGACTTTGAGGGCCTAAGCCCCCTCCTGCCCACTGCAGGGATCTCCCCTCAGCCTTAGGCAGCTGCAGCAGATGTGAGGGAGGGAGGAGGGGCAGCAGCTCTTAATCCTTAGGCTTTTTAAAATTTATTGAGGATTTGGAATCAAATGCTAGGGCGTGGGGATAATCATGAATTAATGTCAGAATGCACAGAAATCTTTTGGTGTTGCCACCTCCTCCACAGGTGGTTCTCCGATGTTGCTAGGCTTCTCAACGCCCCGCCAGGGCGTGCTCCTTCCTCCCCCAGTGCCCAGGGACCTATCATGCTCCCAAATCCTCCCCTTCAGGTCAGCATATAATGGTCCTTACCCTCTGCCCTTCTGCCTCAGCATCCTAAGTTGGTCGGACCTTAGACAGGGCTCCACCTGGGGCCAGCTTGGAAGGAGAGGGAGGAAGGTGTGAGGAAATTGTGAGCCGCGAACAGAATGATCTGACTTCCTGGCAGCCTCGGCTCCGTTCCCGGTTCCTGGTTCCTGCCCTGGTATCCTGTCCCAAGAATGGCCTCCACCCAGGCTGCCTGGTGTTCCCTGGGCAGCCTCTGTGCTGCTCCAGAGATGAGGAGGACTCAGTTTAGGAGGGCAGGAGACTGTGACACAGGCCCTAAGGGAGTCTGACACAGGAGTATGACATGGAGGGTAAAGAAGCCAAACTTCTGTCAAGCCCCAGCATGGCCAACCCACCCCAGGGACAATGATCAGTGAGACGTGAGAGCCACATAAAGAGATTCCACCTCCTTGCACCCCAAAAATTTACCCCCAAACAAACATCCTGCTGCCACACCCAGACTTGGGCAAATGGGCTGGCTTGTCGCTGGGGAGGGAGGCAACCCAGCTGCCTTTCTCTGCACCTTCCAGGGGCCGTACTCCAAGTTGTCTTTTCTTACAACCGCCCACACAGCCTCCCATCCATTGGTGTCATAGTCCTGGACTGAGGTGGGGGCACCCAGAACAGGGGTTGCCATGGTAACCGCCAAGCTGAGGCAGCAGCCTTCTCTTGGGCTTTGTGCTCCCTGCTTCTCTCCCTGCAGGATTCCTCACTTGCAGCCTCTTTCCCTCTCCCAAACCCAGCTCTCTCCCTCCATTCTGTAGGATCCCTTCACCCTTCCTCTTTTCTCTTGATATGAGCCTGTGGTTATCTATCTTCGTACACATACTCTCAGCTGGCGCAGACACACACACATACACTCAGACCACATCCACTCACAGCCATACATGTCCAGTGCTGGCATGTACCCCTCCATTACCAGGACCACCACACACCCACTGAACCAGCAGCTGCCTCCCCTGCCTGTGCCCACACCAGGGGTGAGCATCCATAGTGGAACTCTGGCACACACACTTCCCCCCTGCCACTTTAACATGCCCACCCCATCTCTCTGAAGGGCGTCCTTGTATCTATTTCACTCTTAGAATGCTCCTACCCACCGCCCCCGGCCTATGTGGGTGAGTGTTTCACACACATTAGTCCCTTCCCGCCTGCCTCCCCTGTGTTTTAGATTTCAGAGCTCTAAATCTTAACTCCTCTCAGGAGATACACACACACATTCTCTCCCTCTCTCTTTCCTCCCACCGGATCTATTTACAAACTCGTCCATGTGAAAGCAGGGCAAGATCACCCTAAATTTTGCTTCATTTTCCAGTTGATGGCTTGGTCCCAGGGTCCCCTCCATAGGGGCAGGGTCTTGGGGGCATCTTGCCTCCTTCCCATGCTACTCCTTCATTTTCGGCTCTCCTTACACCCCTGCCTCCATTATTCTCATCTCTGGACCCTCTCCCCATTATCACCCCCCCCACACACTCCGCTTTTCTGTCCTTGGATTATCAGTGGAGGGGGCAGCTGGGATCCAGCCTTCTGCTGTGACCTAGATTTCAAGGCTGAGACGGTTCCTGGTGCTGACAGTCAGAGAGTATTGTTCCTGGCCCAGCCTGGCAGGGCCACCGCTGGGCCCTTCTGTCTGGTTGCACCTGGGCGTGCAAGTGAGCATGCCTATTGGTGCCTGTTTCTTGTGGGGGTCGTGCTGGCCCTGCTGCCTGGCTCATTGTGTATTTGTGTCACAGTGCCTGCCACCAAGGGAGACTTGTTTGTTCTGGTCCAAGTAGGGGGCTGGGAATGGGGACTTGTGGTTCCAATGCCTCTTACAATGCCATGCTCCCTACCTCAGTTTCCCTGGCCAGATATAAGGAAAATGGGGGGTGTCAACCAGCCCCCTTCGATCTGCCACATTCCCAGCCCATTGCTGGCATGATTTATGGGTAGTCTCAGTCAAGTACAAGGTCATCTGGTTCCTTGTTCCGCCCCTTGGTCTAACCACAGAGTATTTATGACAATTTACTTTCTAAAATCCTTTACTTTTGATTATAAAATATATACTCATTGTGGGGGGAAAAAAACCCTTTTAAACTCACCACTATAGTTTCACATCAAATCCAGAAACTTCGTTCCAAGGACTGACCTTATTTCTTCTTGTCTGAGCCACAGTTCCTGTCTTAGTGAGTGGAAGGAGGGCCTTGGATGTCTTCTACATTTCACCTAAGGATCTCCCATGAAAGAGGGATGGGGTAAAGGCCTAGGTGAGATCCAGCTTTGCCCAGCCCCCTTTGGGAGGTCATGCTGAAGGTAGTGCTAGCCAGATGTTGATGCAAGCAGGAGTGGCAACTCCCTTCCTGCGAGACGCGCCTAAAGCTGCATCTAAACCCCTTCCCCCTGCCACCCAGCCAGCCTGGGAACTGGGCAGGGGGCCAGAGCCAGCCGCTTGGTATTCTTGGGCTGGTATTCTTGGGCGCGGGGGCTGCAAGCACAGCACAAAGACTAGGGGAGGGGGCTGTGTGGAGGCCCAGCAGCAATCAAGGGAGAAAACGGGCTCTACAAAGGTGGGGGTGACTCATTGCTTTGCCTCTCCTTTCCCCCACCCTCTGAGCCCTAATGACTGGGACACAGGGCTGAGCAGAGGGGCCAGAGGACCATTAGACCAAGCAACTAGGCATCCATCCAAAATGAGTCATTTGTGGGGTGATGGGAAGTTGAAGTGAGGGACCAAACCCCTTTGCTTCTGGGGGAAAAAGGAAGATGGAACACGAGATTCAACCAACCCTCTGTAGCCCCTTCTTTTTAGCTTCTCGCTGCCGTAGCCAGCCTCTCCCTATGGTCATTGTTTTGGAGGTTTTGGGGTTTTTTTGTAAGGGGTGGGGTTGCAGGTGGGTGAGGTGATTCGGAGGGTGGGGGGGACTTGGAGGCAGCGGAGCAAGTCAGGAGCAGGTTGCTATGGTAACCGCCTCCTCAGTCAGGGGAGCTGTTGCCAGGGTTACTGTTAGAGGGGGTAAAATGAAGAAAAAAATGGGGAGGGGAAAGGAGGTGTGACTTGTCACTCTAGGCTCCAGCCTGGTCCCTAGCTTCCAGATATCTTCCTGTTTACTCCCACCTCCCTTGAGGCTTTTCTCCTTTCAGCCCTGGCCCACCCCAGTCCCGTTCTGGTACCTGCCTGGTGGGGTAGAGGAGGGGTGGGACATGCCAGCGAGTGAACCAGACCCCTAAGCTCAAGCTCAGCCTCCTCTCCCTCTGTTCCTCCCAACTCCAGTCATGGCTGAGTACGGAACCCTCCTCCAGGACCTGACCAACAACATCACCCTTGAAGATCTGGAGCAGCTCAAATCAGCCTGCAAGGAGGACATCCCCAGTGAGAAGAGTGAGGAGATCACAACAGGCAGTGCCTGGTTTAGCTTCCTGGAGAGCCACAACAAGCTGGACAAAGGTGGGGGCAGGCACCAGAGGATGCGCAGCCTTCCTCGCGCTCAGCTCACTGAGCAAACAAGTGAGCTCTGAGCTCCTAGTCCCATGGCGTGCACTCCTCCCTGACAAAGCAGGACGAGAGGGATGCTCTAACAGCTGGAGGGGCTCTAGGGCCGTGGGTTTTACCTTCTTCAGTGCACCCTTGTCAGTACAAATTCTTATTCAGATATGGTTGTGCAATTATCACATATGTAATAGAACATTAAAATACAAGTCAAAAGTGATACAATTTAAAATAAAACCACAAGTTATAAGATTTTCTTATCCACTTCTAGAGAACACTGCTCTGGGAGGGACTTCAGGGAGGAATTGGTATGTAAGATGGCCCTAAATGGCAAGTGGGATTTCAAAAGCAGGATTGAAAGGTCATGCTAGGTCAAGGACCCTAGTCAACAGAGGTGGGAGAGCTGTCTGGTGTGTTCGGAAAAGCAAGGGGTCCTGCTTAACTTGCTGGGGCATAGGGTATGTTTAAAAGTGGCTGGAAAGGTAAGTGAAGTCTGTGCTGAGAAGGGCCTTGAATGATAGGGTATTTGATAGGTGAGGTGAGTGACCAGAGGACCCTTGAATGACTGAATCTGATAGCAGGGAGGGAGGCTGAGGAGGACGTTACAGTTATACTTCTGCAGAAGTCAGACGGGAAAAGCCAGGGAAGACGGTCTAAGGGCGCCGGCAGTCTCCCAGAACTGGCCAAGCCATGGAAATCATCCTCTGGTGATGGCTGTGCCTTCTCTGATTCAGAATTACCTTTCTCACTAGGCACAGCTCTCCTGGGTTGTCTAGATTCTACTCCTCCAGTAGTCCATCCCACTGTGCTATCAGGCAATTCTGATGCTTGTTGGAGGAAAAGTGGGAAGGTGGGGAGAGGTATTTCAAAGGCCAGTTAATTTTCTCCTCTGCTCCCCCACACACATATCCCCATCAGACGTGGTATTTAACCTAAATCCCTCATTCTGAATCCATAATCCAGAAACTTCACTGATCAACGATCTGCCTTTCTTGGGAACTGTCTTCTGTACTGGTTTTCGGATGCCTTAGCTTTCTTTTCTTGGCTTATAGCCCCTCTTCCTCCAGTATTGCCCCTTCCAATAACCAGTGAGCAACTCAACTTTGGTCCCATAAGCCTGGTCTGATAGAATGGGGGAAGCTGACCTCTACAGCTTAGTTCTGACCACAGTCTCCTGCCTTGCTCCAGACAACCTCTCCTACATTGAGCACATCTTTGAGATCTCTCGCCGTCCTGACCTACTCACTATGGTGGTCGACTATAGAACCCGTGTTCTGAAGATCTCTGAGGAGGATGAACTGGACACCAAGCTAACCCGTATCCCCAGTGCCAAAAAGTACAAAGGTAAGAGGCCATGCTGCCTCCACTATGCAGCTCTGTCCCCTCCCATGGATGATCCTTGTGGTGGGAGGATGAAGGCTGATGCTCAATGAGCCTGCCTGGTGTCTCCCACGACTTCCATCCCTGGACACATCCCTTTTTGCCCCCAGACATTATCCGGCAGCCTTCTGAGGAAGAGATCATCAAATTGGCTCCTCCACCGAAGAAAGCCTGAGCAAGGGGAAGGAAGAGGAGGAAGGTTGGACCTTCATCGAACCACTCCCTTCCCCAATCCTCCAGGGGAGGGGGCAAGGGCAACCCCCCCAAAATCTACCCACTTACTAACCTGGTCCTCACCCCCTTACTGTACACGTGTGTGTGCGAGTGCGCACGCTCTGGCTGTCTGTCTACATGTCTAGCTCATCTAGCTCCTCTTCCTCATGAGGGGCTGGGGGTCAGAGGCTGGGGGGGGGCGTTTCCCCACTCCAGGGGGAGGAGGGGGCTATTTCTATACATATAGAAATGGATACATTCCTTCTATTTCCCCTTCCTCTACGTCTCCAAGTGTGAGAGCAGAAAGGACCTGCATTATCCTACATTGAAGAGCTGAGGTAGAAGAGAGGCACAGGAGAGGGAGGTGGATCTAAGGAAAAGCAGTGGGAGGGAAGGTGAAGAGGCTACCCAACCCTCACCTGGGAGGGGCACAGCCAGAGTTCAGTGTTTGTACCCCATGCTGTACCCTTTAGGGACCTAGGATGGGTATGAGCCAGGGATCTAATGACAGAGGACCACTGGATGCTTTCCTGACCCCAAAGTTCAAACCCCACAGAGCACCCAGCATTAGGTATCCCCCACCCACCTCTGCTCTGGAGAGACTGCTAGGACAGCGCTCCACTGAGCCTGAGATGGAGCTGAGGGGCCCCCTTTCCACTCCTTTATTCCTATTCAGACTGTTGCGCGTACTGACAGCAAACCCAGGGAGGTTGGCGAATGAGATCCCGAGGTTTTAACTCCAATTCTGCCCTACCTACAGCGTCCCAGCGTGGTTATTGTAGGCAACCTTCCCTCTCCCTGGTCTAGAGCACCCCAAGCCAAGCCCAAAAGAAAGGAAGAAATTAGTGTTTTCCTTTGCACTGATCCCCAATTCAATCCAGGAGGGGACTTGGTAGCCCCTCTCCCTCAATATCCTGGCGCCTTGGGCTTATGAACGCCTCCTAGCCAAACACTAGAGTACAGTGACCCAGCCTCCTGCCTGTCCCAAATGCCCCTCCCCACCCTGACCGTGCTAACTGTGTGTACATATATATTCTACATATATGTATATTAAACCCGCACTGCCATGTCAGCCCTTTCTTGTGGTGTCTAGCATTAACTTATTGTCTAGGCCAGAGCAGGGATGGGAGGGGAATGCCACAGTGAAGGGAGCTACAGACTCAAGTTGCTACGTAGTCAAAACAAAAATGAAAACTTAACTAGTCACACAATCTCAACAGACTATTTAGACGAAGTTTAAATTAGGGGCTTTAAGGATGTGGGAGCAAAACTCTAGTGGGAGGGGAGGGCTGGCTGTTTGGAAGAGGGAAGAAGCCAGACTGGATGCAGAGCACCCTCTCCTCCTAGCCGAGCCCAGCCTGCCTGCCCCTCTGGCCACTGCTGCGGACACCTGCCTTAACACATACACCTCGAGTACTCCAGTTTTGCCTTAAAGGACCTTTCCAAGTTCCGCAAGCCCTGTCTGGCTTCTCCCTCAAGGAGAGATACTTAGAGAATTGGGAGGGGGAAATGAACATAAACTGTCTTTCCAGTCAGAGTATGTTATATGAGAGCGAGAGCAAGAATATGAGTGAGAATGAATAAGGAGCCTTCCTTTGAAGAGGAGAGCATGAGGATGAGGTGGGAGAAGGAAGACAGGGTCATTTTCAGCAGTCTAATCATTTCTCTGTAAGGCAAAATAATCTAAAAAGACTAACCCGCCCTCCCATCCCGTTCAGCTGAGACTGCTCTGTCCTGTGCTCCTGTGTGTGGTATACACGGCCTGTTCTAACCCTGGAATAAAGGTGATTGACTGTAACTGTACCTGACTGACGGCACAATTTGTATAAATGATCAGGATTTTGGATGACTGGGAAGGAAGAGGGAGCAATATTTACCCCCAAATCCCTCACAGCATCCTGGAACAGAGGCCAGAGAAACACCCCTCACAGTATCTCTCCCTTCCCCCACCTTCTACGTATCACTGAGCTATGTATGGGGCCTAGCCCACTTACAACAGTCTCCAATTGGAGCCCAAGCACTGGAAACATGGATATCCCAGAATGGACTTCCTAAAGTTGTAATAAGGGCAGGGCCAGACACCTATATTGGAAGGATCAAAAATAGTCCGTCACAAATGAATGGCCCACATCACACTGAGCAGCAGTCAAGGAAAAAAAAGCTTTACTAAGAGAAAATATACAACAAATTCCAGAGTGCATGGTTTTTAGCCCACTCCAACACCCCATTAGCAACAGGAGACAGACCAGTCACCACACATTCTCTATCTCAGGAAGGAAATGCCGCAGCTAACATCTGGTATGGGAGCTGCTAGGGAAAGGGGCAGGAGGAAGGAGGGCCTGGGAATTCCATGCTTTCACTCTTCCCTTCCTTCCTGGCATGTTTTAGCAGAATCTGTCCCAGGATGCAGAATTCATGGTTGGGGGTGCAGAGAAATAGCAGCAAATGCATTTAAGGGCAAGAATTCAACTGGGACTTTCATATTCAGTGGCCAGTGGTTAAATCAGACAGGTGTCCAAGGCCCAGCCACCTTAATCAATCCTTAGATTAATGACATGTTCTTCAATCCCAAGATATCAAGAGGTGGACAAGGTATAAAGTCAAACCCAGGACGTCTTTTCCTATATATACTCCTCTATTTATTAGGAAGGGAGCTGGTATGGGGTTGGATGGTGTAAAGAATCAAGCAGCTAAAGGTTAAGTGAATGTCTTCTGTCACAATACTAGGAGAGATGGTCTGCAGTGGCAGGACCCTTTCTGAAATCAAAGTTCGGTCAAGTTTTAAAGATGGGCCAATCTCTGGTTAGAAGAGCCATCCTGGGAACCCCCATAAGATTGAAGGAGAGGTAGATCTGAGGCAAAATGCTGACAGCAATTTGTTTCCCCAACCCTGAGACCATGGCAGGAAAGCAGGGAAGGGCAAAATTGAGGATTATTCCATTCTCGAGCCTCCTACAACCTAAAGGGTAAGCCCCAATCTCCAATGGCCACACAGAGGGTAGGCTGACCCCAGGTGTCAGCTCCACATCATTACTCTCGCTCTCTCTCTCCTCTTAAGTCCCTTTATTGCAGTCATAGAGTATAGGTATTTAAACTTTAACAATAACTTTAACATGATACATCCAAGTTTGACTTGCTTTTTAATATATTTATAGATATAAAATTAGGCCTCTAACAGTGACAGGGGCAGGGAGACTGCTGCCACCAAACTTTTTTTTAAAGTAACAGAAGAGGTAACATCCTTCCTATTCTTCCTCCACTTCTGCCCCTCCTCCCACTTCCCCCCAACCTCCCTCACCAGACCTATTTAGGGGGTAAGGGGATAAAGAGAAGAGAGTCAAGGATACATAATCAAGTGCAAAACACTGTGGTAAGTACAGAGAATGAATGGGGTGGAAAGAAAGAGTGTGGAATGGTTAGGGGCTCTAAGGACTTCCCAGAAAAACAGGATCCTGGGATGGGGTTCCTCGGGGTGGGTGGGGGGAATAATAAAACTGTCATAGTTTTTTTTAAAAGTAAAGGAAAAAAGAAAGGTCAAAATCCTAAACCAAAGAAAGAGTGGCACTTCCACCACACCCACTCTGGCCCCTTGGTAGTGAATAGCCAGTTATATCCCCAACCCCCACCCAAGAAACAAAGGAGATTAAAGAAACCCCATTCCCTATCCCAAATCAGTTAACAAGATAGGCGTCCCTTCCCCCCACAAAATAAAAGCTTTGGGGAGAGGCCATTTCTGCTGAGTCCTATGCACCTTCTCATGGAACCCCATTCCAGGGCTCAGCCCCACCCCTAGGTACTCTCTGCAGGTTGACTCCTCTCCAGTTTGTCCTTTTCCTGGGATGTCTTTCTTTTATCTAAAGCAAAAAGTCCAAAGTGCGTTTCTGCTGAATGTAAAGGGCCTGGGACAGGAAAGGGCTCCCAGGCAGGATCGGGTTGGCAGCCCCAGCCCGCCCCTCCTGGGTACGAGGCCTCAGGATGGCATGCACTGCACCCGGTCGGGGCCCTCCTCCTCGTCCGATGTGTCTGAGGAACTGGGAGACTCATCCGAATCTGCGTCTGTGGCCCCAACCCCAGGTTCTCGCCAGCGCTGTAGAATGGGAAAGTCTTGTTAGTAACTTCCCTGGAACGAAGACAAACCTGTTGGGTGTTTTAGCTGTAATTCAGATGCTCTAGGTCAGGGGGTCAGCAAAAGACTTCTTAAAGGACCAGAGTAAATACTTTAGACTCATGGGCCATATCTCTGTTGCAATTCTGCTGTTGGTGTGTAAAAGCAGCCAGCAATACATAAAAGAATGGGTGTGGCTGTATCCCAATAAAACTTTATTTACAAAAACCGGTAGCAAACCAACCACCATAGTTTGCTAACCCCTGCCCTATGCCTCTTCTGGCATGAGAGGGGAAAAAAAGAAAAGGGTCATCCTGAGGGCCGGCCGAGTGGCGCGGTGGTTAAGCGCTGGCCTGGGAAGCCAGCAGCCCCGGTTCAGGTCCCACATATGAGGGCCAGTGACACTGCCCTCAAAAGTCACCCTGAGACTCAGCTTCTTCGCAACTCCTTCCCCATCCTCATGACCTTGCCTTGATGAAGACAGCACTATGCATGCATGCAATGGACAACAAAAAACAGGTCCATTTCTGCTGGTGGCTCTTCCAAGGCTACATCAGCGCTTGGACTCGAATGAGGGACAATGGACAGGAAACCCAGTCAAGACCACCTGATTCCTCTTTAAGGTAGTGAGGAAGTGTGCACTGGAACTTGCTGTAGGAGCTTATGTCCACTCCAGCTTACCCGGTGATGGCGTCTCTGTCTCAGGTGATGCATAAGGAACCATAGCATGTGGCTATCGAACAGGTCAGTGTGGTGCAAGCTATCTTCATCCCGCTCTCGCTTGTTCTTCTTTATCACCTGGAACCCAAAAGGATTGGAAATGGGGGTGGGTGTAGGGAATGAGTAGCGACGGTGGACCTGATCAGGAAAGGCTAGTGTCCTATCTCAATAAAAACCTCCCTCAGGAAGCTGATACACTGAAGTGGAGTAAATTAGATTAGGAGAGGATGCCTCAGGTTCCTCTACTGAGAACGTGGGAGGCTTTAAAATAGAACAATTCTTCCTAAAAATATCCCCTCTCCCCACTTAAGCAGGAACTAGAGACACTTCAAAGCTGCCCTCTGCACTGGGACAATTCCTAGACAGGCAGTGACAGTAATGTGGGGGAGGAAGAGTGTTAGAGCAGTGGCTTTAAAGAACTGGGCAGCAAGTCATTCCTTTCTATGACGATAAGACTCCTTACAGTATGTAGATAAACAAGAAGAACATCAGCAGTCAGCTACTTACGTCCTTTAATCCTGTAAGCTCAGTGGAAGTTTCAGCTGTGGGTGCCCAGATCTTGACATCATGGTCTAGACCACTGGTTGCCAGCACAGGCAGGTGAGGGTGGGGCTCAAGACAGTTTACCTGGTCAGGAGGAAAGGAAAGCACAGGCTCAGGAGTATGAGAGAGGAGGGTTTAAAAACCTCTACTCCCCTTGAGCCAAATAATTATCTTGATTCAGGGCTGAGGCAGCTGCTGGAAAGCAGGCCCACCCTTCATGAGGCTAAGCCAAAGGGCCGTGGAGGTGGAAGAAACCCTGTACACAGACTGGATACAAGACCAGGCCCATCTCATTTCCTACGTATAGCAGGGATGGCCTCCTCCCCAGACACAGCCCTAGGAGAGGCAGGTGACTGGCCAAGCTTACTGCTGGCTCCAGATGTCCTCATTCACTATAGATTCCAAAGCTCCAACTTGCCCAACGATGGAAAAAGCCATCTCAGTGGTTTTCACCAAGTGGCAAATAACAAAAATGAAGAAAGCAGCAGCTGCTGCTGTGCCCACAGAGAAGAGTCAGTCAGGGAACAATTACATTCACTTGGCACTATTTACTAGAGCTGAAGGCAGGCACAGGCTGGGAAGAGGCCGAGGTGGGGTAGTGGAGGCACATTCATTTCTGCCTGGGAACTCTGCATATCTCAGGCACCCTCGGGTGCATTCACTGAGCAGGAGAAAAGAACTAGGGCAGGCCTCTGCCTTAAGCAGCTCTCTTCTGTGGAAGGCCCCATGTCCCCTGCTGTCTGACTTGGAAACTTCAGCCTTCCTAACAGGGCAGGGCAGGGCAGCTTCCATCCCCACAAAAAAAGCTGGTCCACATCTAGCTGCTAAAGCATTTTTGGCCTTTTAGTCAGATGAGGAATATAGGAAAGGCACCCAGAAGAAGAAGGTGTGGTCTTAGCCACTCCTCACCTCACCCCACCCCGCCTTGCTGCTGCCCTATAGTCCAAGAAAACAACCCCTGGCAAAAAGCCTCGCTCAGTTCTCTCTGGACCAACCTCTGCCTCACCTGTGCACACAGAGCAGCTATGGGGAAGCTGGGGCCAGCATGGAAAATAAAACTGACCTACAGACTTGCAGTCTTCTTATTCTCCCATTTTACAAATAAGCAAACACTCAGAAAAGTCTGAATCTAAGTCTGAGGCCAAGAGTAAAGTAGAAACCTCATTTCCTGTCTTTTTTCACTCCACGTTAACAGCCCACTGCAGTTTTATTTGGGCTCCTTCAGGAAGCCTGGACGAGGTCCCAGCATCTGGAGCATGCGGAGGCACTAGACAGAAACTCCACTGCCGGGAACATTACCAAAAGATATGTGACAACTTATACATACAAACTTAAACTCACTCATCCACCTTCTGATAAGCCCGTTACCCCCCTACTCTGATATAACTCGCCTTGAACAAATCATTGAAATTAAAAACCACAGGGAAGGGCCAGCCGAGTGGCGCAGTGGTTGAGCGCTGGCTTTGGAAGCCAGCGGCCCCGGTTCGGGTCCCACATATGAGGGCCAGTGACACTGCCCTCAAAAAAAAAAAAAAACCCCATAGGGAAGAAATTCCTTGGAACTTATGACTAATGGAACTTCAGCCAATGGCAAAAGGAGCAACAGAATAAATTACATACAGTACCTGAGTTGGAGTCTTTAGTGGGAACTGAGAGCTTCTAGGCCAGGGTACCCAGTTACTTCACCTGTCTAAATGCCTGGACTTAACCTGGCAATAATGCCTGAGCAGAGAAAAGAGCTCTGGCCTTAGATAACTGGGCTAGGGGATACAGGGAATGGGAGGAAGCAATGAAATGCTCTGGGGAGACTAAGGATTGTCCTTTGACATCCCCCACCCTTGTCCCTGAATAGGAATAAAGGACTAGTTAGTGAAAAACAGAAGCAAGAGACCTAGGCAAGGTGCATGATAATTTCTAAGATCCCTTCTGGTTCTAACATTCTACTTTATGATACCAAACTCCTATGAATCTGCACTGAGGCTGGTGCCTGGTGACCCCACCGCTGGGAGGTTAAGACAAAAAAACAAAAACAGAGGGAGTCAAGTGAGAACCACATGGATCTCTCAGCTTCACAGGCCAAGAATAAGCCGGAAACTCATTTCAGGGTGCAAACTCTATACTTCATGGTCTAGCCTAGGGGTCAGCAAACTGCAGCTCATGAGCCACATGTGACTTGATGGGTACATTCTGTCTCAAAAGTTTGCCAACCCCTGAAAGAGCCACTCCTGTCCCTCACAACAATTTAAAAATTATTCGAGAGCCATAAATATATTTTTACATAATCACCATTATGTGAATAATACCCTTTAAAAATTTTATAAATGAAACTATTAGAGTTTTATTTTTATTTTCAATTTTACTTCAGAGCCACATGTACGTACCCAAAGACCCACATGTGGCTCGCGAGCTGCAGTTTGCTGAACCCTGGCGGCTCTTCCATCTCAAAAGTTTGCCAACCCCTGGTCTAGCCTCTCATTCTTATTATCACTAAAACTCAGGCCTGGAGTTCAACCATCCCAAGCAGATAACCTCCCCACCTGATCCCGAGATTAATCATCAAACCTTAATATTGGCTGAGCTGAAAGCAAACTGGCCTGCAAAGTGAGTTGAGAGAATGGACAAGTGCTGGCCTGGGGAAGGGCATTCAGCCCTGTATCTCTGTGGAACAGGATTCAAGACAATAGCTTATGACCAAGAAAGGATTTCACTGGCCACTTTTGACTTCCTCTGACAATATGCCTATTGCAGAATTCTTTTTAAGACTCCAGTGTTTTAGGTTTTTTTCACTGCAGATGATAGAAGAGGACTTATGGGAGAGTAGGAAATTAAGCAGGCAACAATGAGACACACCTTCAAGTTCTAGTCTCCTCTCCATTTACACGCAGGCCATAGAAACCTTGGGTCTACACTGGTCCCAGGTCCCCAAAACTTAAGAGGAAACGAGAGGAAAATCTAAAAGCCTCACCCCAGGGCAAGAAACACACAAGAAGGAATGGAATCCCGATTGCAAGAAACCACTATAAATTCTAACACCACTCTCTGGATGAACCTCATCAAGAGAGAGCTGGGCTCTTTGCAGCTCCTCATACCTTAGAAGGATGAAAATGGAGTGAGACTAAGCTATCTAGCCATCCCTTAGAGGCTCTTAACCAGACGATCTTGGATAATCAGTACAATGTAGTCTCCCAAACTCTCTCTCTCTCAAATCTTCTGCAGACCAAAAACCTTATAACAGGAAGCTACGAACTTCTTCCTGACTCTGGGTCTCAAAAAAGAAAAAAATATATATGGTTAGCTAGGTACGTTTAAGAGCTGACCAGGCTTCACTCCCCAGCTCAGGATTCTCATGCTGCCTTTGTGCCCTGTCTCTATGGAGGTTGTCTGTAGAATTCAAGTCAGGCAGACTGTGATGTGATTATGGGTTGTATAGCAGGCTGCTCATTCGTTAGGGAAAAAAAAGAATTGCCGTATTTGCTCGCCCCCTGTATATTTATATACATTGTATTTGTATCCATTTAAATGGAAGCATGACATTTCACTCTTAAATACTTATATATCGCTTAAGTACAAGGATATTGTCCTCCATAAACAGAATGCTATTATCTAATGTATGAACAATATTCTGATTTTCCCAATAGTCTGAAAAACGCTCCATCCAACTTATATCTGCTGATTGAGAATCTAGTCAGGGTCACTACTTGGCTGCCCGTAAGGAATGAGACATGGAGACACCTTTGGCATTATGTAGGATAGGATGGTGTGCCTGCAACTCTAATGCTTTCCTTTTGGGCAAGATCCATGCCTAGAGACATCTCACTCAGGCCAGAGATTCTTCCCTAAGATCCCTTTCTCTTCTCCATAAACCGTGCCTTAAGAGGGGCAGAAGACAGGAAAAGAAAATATCCCATCGAAACCTTGGCACCCCCAGACCACACCGCCTTTTAGCTGGCTAGCCCTATATGACATGGTATGTTGTCACAGTAAGCATTCAGTGGCCATGCCAAAACTTACCTTAATGACTGGATAGAGTAGAGAGCCAGCCAGCCCAGCACACCATACTCACCACGCCTCCCTTGTCCCCCTCCATGAACTGAATGATCTGGCAGGATGATTTCTCCCAGAGGAAGATGTGCCCGCAGTCACTACCGCTCACCACAAACTCACTCTTGGGGCCATAGAAATTGACACCTTTTACTGAAATGATAAATGAGGGAATAAACCACATGAGGGTTAGCATCAGGCCTATATATATACATTTACCTCATAGGAAATTTAGTTATTTACAAACTCTAAACCAGCTAAGAGCCGAAGAATTCCTTTCATTTTAACAACACAATCAAGGGATTATGCATGTAAAACAGTTACAACCAGTTCCTGAAACTATTCTATTCTCCCAAAGAGTTCCAAGGGTTAAGGAGTTGGCAGTCCCTTAGCAATAGCCTAAGTCTCATTAATCTACAACCTATTAAGCAAACTCAGGCCTCATTAATGCCTTACTGTCCCAACCTGAATGGCCCCAGCTCTGCCCACTCCTGGATAGCACTGTCCTACACCATAGGATTATCCTTGGGATGCATACTTTATTGGTACCTTATCAATGCTTCCTGGGTCATCGGCTGACCTGAGACTGGTGGAGGCATACACAATTGCCTTTAAGAAGCATGTGCTTGTTACCAAGATTCTGAACAATAGGGCTCCACTCTCTGAAGTTAGTGAGAAAAGCCAGGAGTCCCAACTATGATGTCCAGTCATGAGACTGGCACTCCTTCTTTTGTCTTCCCATGGACTAAGAGCCAAATACAGGTTTTTCCCTCTCTTCTCACCAGCTCAAGGGAAAAAGGAAAACTGTTCTCTCCAAGTCAAAATTGTGATAGGTATCTGCTGTAGTGATAACAACAAAGAGCAGTGATTTCTCAAGTTCTCTGTAGAGCACAACAATGTAGGGGCTTTTAAACATCCCAATCAGTGCTTATTAAGTGACTTATTGAGAAACAACAGCTGCAAGACTGGGGTATTGGGGTGTGTGTGTGTGTGTGTGTGTGTGTGTCTGGCCTGCTGAGTGGAAATCTGCTGGGAGCTAATGGAAGCAGGAGCATAACTAAGCATTTTTCTCACTAATGAAGTGGGATTTACTTATTGGCATTTATTTTTTATAGTCATGGGCTACCCATATCTGCAAGTAGTATAAATGCATAGAGAACTCCCTCCCTCTAGTTAGATCAGAATTCACTGACCTGAACAGAAAACAGAGAGTGTATCTCATTGGTGGGACCCTGAAAAAATTCAAAACCCTGTAGGTAAGGGAGCCTACAAGTATAGCTCCCTGGCTTCTGGCCCTGGCAATATGAGAAGAGACCTAAACGGGATGTGAAGAATACTGAGTGCCCGAAGTTAGTATTTAGTGAATTAATGTTTCATTCCAATGGGAAAACAAACAAACAAAAAAAACCCATTTTTCATCTGGCAAGTCAGGCCTTTTGGTTGATGTTCATCCTTGTGAACCCTCATTAGTTATAACACATTTGGCAATCATACAGATGTAGTGTTAAGCTGATTTTGCACATGGTCTGAGTCTAGTGAAAACAAATAATGGACTGACTCAATCAAAATTAATGTTCTGTGTAAAATATTTAAGGACCCTCAATGCTAACATTTTTGATTACCAGAGGGGGAAGCAGCATTCTGTTGATGGTGCTGAGTGATCAGTCTGTTACAAATTGTAGTGGAGAAAACCTCAGAGAAAAAAGGAGTCTATACTTGGAATGAAATTTCTGGAAAACACTGGGAAACATCTGAACTCACTGTAAATTGAGTTAATGTTGATATTTGTGATATTCTTATTTAAAATTGATTAAAGAATAGAAATGTACCCCAAATTCAAAGAAAATATGCTTATTGTAAATTTCCATAAAGATAACATAAAGCATTTTTTTTTTTCCTGAAAATAAAGGCAGCATGTTTTGGAATTTTAAAAATCTGAGAAAAAATAAAGAAAAAAAATTTTAAAAAACAAACAAACAAACAAACAAACAAACATCCCAATCAGGTTGCATCCCATAAAAATTAAGTCAGAATGCCTGGGGATGGAAGCCAGGCATCAGTATTTTTAAAAGATTGTCAGGTGATTCCATTGTGCAGCAAAGAACCACAGACAGAACAAAAAAGGCCCCTCTTCACTGCAAACTTGGGTGAGTGACTATACCATTCCTCTTCTTCTGCCTCATTCAAAAGAATCACTTCCTCCTCCCCACTAGAGGTACAAGCTCACACTGTTTTAAAAGGCAATTCAGTACCACTGATTAAGAAGGGTTTTCCTGGTTCCCTAATAAGCATTTTAACCCTGAAGTTACCTGAAATAAGAAAAATAGTCCAGTCTCCTTATGCTCAAACCAAGTAACGTCACTGCAATGGTGAGAGATACCCGAGCCCTCTCTTCTCTAGCACAGTAGGACCATGGCAATTCCAGCCCAACTAAGGATCCCCTCCCACAGCCCTTTAGGTAGTTCCTATTTGTACAACCTGAATGAGACACCGTGGTTCTCCAAACCATCAGACTTGACTACATAAACCTAGAAAAACAGTCTCACCTGTGGCGCTATTTCTGTGGCCCTTATATCTCTTCACATACTGGGCCCCATCACTGTGAGAGGAGTTGAAGAGATAAATGTCTTCATCATTGTAACTGGCCAGGAGCTCTGCCAAGAACAAGCACATAGCAGTGAAGGCAAAGGCTGAAAAAAGCTGGGATCAGTAGCTGGGGGTTGAGGTGGGGCTTCTTGCCAGTAGTGCCCCCTCTAAATACCCAGGTTTATAGCACCCATCTTACTCAGTTGGAACAGCAGGCAAGTCAAGTGTCTCGAGTAGACTAGGAACACATTGCCAACCCAGGGAGAGCAGAATGCTCAGCAAGATCGCACCCATTAATTTAAGAATGAGTCAAAGGCCTAAGAACCTGCTCAGGCAAGTAGCCTGGACTTCAGGACAGGCTCTACTAAATCTCATCTGCAGCATTCTGCAAGTGGTGCCTGGCATCTCCAAGGGTCATCTGCTGCATCCTCCCACTGTGTGCTCACCATCAGCAGCTACTCCCCAGTTGCTCCACTTGGAGCCATAGCACAGTGGTGAGCACTGGAGGGTAAATGCCTCACTGCTCAGCAGCTCCCTAGACAGAAGGGGCATGCCAGCCTAGGAGCTGGGCCCTGCTCACGTACCTGTGCCGTCGTGGCTGTACACAAGACAGGTGATGTTTGCTTTGGACTCACTGTTCACCTGCAATAAGGAGCAGATACTGACTGATGCCCCACCCCCACCCCATTTGTTATACCATCTTTAGGAAACAGATTTTCCTTCAAATTCCCCTGTATCTTCTCCCAGAGACAGAGAGATAGACAGAGAGAGACAGAGACACAGCGAGAGAAAGGAGTACAACCGATGAAACATAACCACTTCTGGGGGAAAAGGGCTTTCTGTTGGCTGTCTTCTGGGTGCTAGTCATTTTACATATACATTATTTCATTAGGCCTTACCATCATTGTACAAGGCAGTCATCTCTATTGTGTCAATGAGAAAACTGTGGCCAGCACAGGTGAGGTGACTGCCCAAGATCACAAAGCTGGTAAGTGGTAGAGCCAGGATTCAAATCCAGGTGTATGACTCGAAAGTCCAAGCTCTTCCCACCACACCAATAAGTTTGGGAACAGCCTTGGGGTCAAGCCACGGAAGCCTGGAGCCACTGACCCTTCATGAATCTTACCAGGTGATGAGGACAGAATTTCTTGAGTACTCCATTGTTCTCATTCTCATCAATTTTCCTCTGGTCATAGATTCTGTGGTCGAAGAAGCAATGAAAATGTCAAAATTTACAAACTGTGGGCCAGCCGGGTGGCTCAGTTGGTAACAGCGTGAGACAGGGTTGCCGGTTTGATTCCCACATGGGCCAGTGAGCTGCACGCGAGCTGAGCTGCCAACTGGCAGCCAGAAGCTCAGCTGGTGAGAGCACATGCTCCTAACAAGGTTGCCGGTTCAACTCCCGGCAACTAAGATTGAACACGGCACCTTGAGCTGAGGAGCCATGAGCTGCTGATGGAAGGCCGGATGGCTCAGTTGGTTAGAGCACATGCTCTTAACAAGGTTGCCGGTTTGACCCCCCCTCCCCCACAACTAGACTGAAAGTTGCAACTGGACTTGGAGCTGAGCTTGCGCCCTCCACAACTAAGAGTGGAGGACAACTTGACTTGGAGCTGATGGGTCCTGGAAAACCACAATGTTCCCCTTCCCCACCCAATTCCCCAATAAAATGTTAAAAAAAAAATTTTTTTTTTAAATATCTACAAACTGATCCCCTGAAGAGATGTAATTTGATGCAGTGGCAGGAACAGCAGTCAACTTGATGTCAGGACACATAAAGGACATCCCACAACTAAGCTTGAAGGTCCTCCTCTCCTGACCCCACCCTTTCCAAACCCCGACTCTTTTATCCAGGTATTTCCCATTTCGAGGGGGTAATCTTCAGCCCTATCAGTTTGAAGTGGCTTAGCCCTGCTCTCAGCTTTTATATCACTTACTTTATTTTCACAGAAATAAATTATACAGCTTTTTGTGTGTATGCTACCCCAACTGGGCTTATAAGCAGAGACCACGCTTTCTGTAAGTCACATCTTTAACCCGTTCCTGAAATATGATTTGGCCAGTTCTCCCTCTCACACCACACAACAACCATCTTAAACCAACACCTGTATTTCCTCAAGATTCCCTCTCTCCTTCCTTCATTCCCATCAAGCATCAAACTATCTTCGCCTTCCCTCCTTTCTCCAATCCAAACTTTAATCATTCATTCAAATTTCTATTACACCTATTATATGCCAAGGATTATGTTAGGTGCTGGAAATATAGTGAGGGACAACACAATCCAATCCGTGTTCTCACCCGTCAGTCTCCTCAAATCTAAGTCTCACTTCTCCACAGCTGCTCTTAATTTCATCCCTCCAAGGACCTTGTTTGATTAGTCCATTCTCAACCTCTTCTTCATCACTGCCCATTTTCTAAATATCCTCCTTCTACTGACTGTCCTTTCCCATTATTACTTTTTCTGTCCTTCCCCTTGCAGTCAATTTCGAGGAGTAATCTACATTCAATATTTTCACTTCCTCACTTCCCAGTCACTTCTCAATCGATTCCCATCTAGTTTCGGCCCTTTACTCACCACTACAACGTCTCTGGCTAAAGTCATCAGTAACCGGCCAATGCCAACAAGATACTTCTCAGGCCTTTCTCTACTGTCCTGAGATTGTTCATTACTCCTTCCTGGAAACGCTCTTTCATTCACACCCAACCACTCCCTAATATTGTTCATGGGGTTGTCATTCTGTGTCCATCCCTTACATGCTGACATTCCCAGAGGTTTGGCCTTAAGTTCTCTGACTCTAAGGAAATTTTAACCTAGTATCTAAGTAGTATGTGAACATCCAAAAACTGTGCCTAAGTGCATTTTCCAGCATTGGAACACCTGATCAGGCCCCCAATGATTTTTTTCTTTACCTAAAGATAAAGTAAATATTGAAGCGAAGACTTTTTTTTTTTTTTTTTTTTTTTTTTTAGCTGAGCCATTCTGCTACCTATTGGCAGCTCAGCGGCAACTCAACTCAGGCTGGGCATCAAACTGCTGTTGCTCAGAGCTCAGCTCACACTCTTTTTTTTTTTTTTTTTTTTTTTAAAGATTTTATTGGGGAATTGGTGGAGGGGAACAGCGTTGGGGAATCGGGGAAGGGGAACAGACATGTTGCCGTCTTCTTGTTGTTCAGTTTAGTTGCGGAGGATGTTGCTTCACTGTTGGTATCGTCATTGCGCTCTTCCCGGATTAGGCAGATCGGTCGGTCACTGGCCTCTGGATGTCGCTCACCGCGGCTATTGGCAGCTCACGCTTGGCTGCCAGCCGCTCACGCTGGCTGCGGGCCACTGACTGCAGCCTACGGCAGCGCACTGCAGCAGGGGCTGCAGCCCACACCATCACCGGGGCTCGCACAGCCCAGCTCCAGGTGGAGCTGTTGTTAGCTGTAGAGGGCAGTGTCACTGGCCCTCATGTGGGATCCGAACCGGGGCCGCTGGCATCCCAAAACCAGCGCTTAACCAATGCGCCACTCGGCCGGCCCTCAGCTCACACTCTTGAGCGAGATCTTAACCAACTGAGCCACTTGGCAGGCCCGCAACGAAGACATTTTGATGACACTCAGGACATCAAGGGTAATACAACGACAGCTCTGATGGCCATTCTAGAAAAAGAGTTCCAAAATTGCTTTGAAGGGTGGACTAAGCGCTGGCGGTGCATAGCTTCCCAGGGGGAGTACTTTGAAAGAGACCATAGTGATATTCAGCAATGAGGTATGTAGCACTTTTTCTAGGATGAGTTCGCAAACTTAATTGTCTGACCTCATATATTGACATGCCAACTGTATGTTGTAATGGGATGACCAAAAGTAAACTCATTCTCCTTCTAAAACTAAACTCATTCTAAACATACCCCTTACCCTGAATCTGTTAGTGGCTCTATCCTAAATTTAGGTGGCCAAACCAGAAACCAGGTCCTTCTTTATGGGAAAACCTTACCTTCCTTCTTTTCTCTTATAAATAAATTTCAGAATATAGTTACACAAATGTGCTCTCATTTAAAAAGGAAAATAATGCTTTTCACCCACCATCAAGAAAGCAAAAAGTCCTTCATTTCCGTCGTGATCTCCTCCCTCCTCCCTTTCAAACTGATCCCTCAGCAACAGAAGAAATATAGTTAAAATAGGCCAAATGAATAGGGATGGGATACAGTTGTGAATTTCGTTTACAGTTGTAAAACAAAATTAACTGGTACACAAAGGGATTGAATCCATGAACTGTTTTCCTTAAGATATGCCTCAATAGCCAGTGTTACAACAGATATTCACAGGAACAAAAATATCACTACAGGTAAACCAAAGTGGTTCAAAACAGCAGGAGCCAAAAATGCTAAATTCACACTGAGTGCTATCAAGTCAAATCATTTCTGTATCTGAAACCAGCATTCAAAATTTCTGGTGCATGTTAATTTATATATGAAAAAGGTGGAAGATATTACAGCACTTGCTAGAAAACGTGGGTTTATGACTTAGCTGCTATGTGCAGACCTTGGTCAATTCATCAAATGTCTTTAAAATTTGATAATCTCTATAATATGGTAAGCCATCCCTCAAAGATTGCTACATTAGGAAATTAATTCACAAGGAGTTAAACTCTTTTGGAAGAGGGTAAAAACTCAAAGATAGTGGTTAATGAATTCCGAGGAAATTTATACCTTTCCATAAGGGACACCTTGTAGTACACAACACATCAGAGTCTTAAACTCTCAAAGACACAAAAGAGCCACAGACTTACCTTACAAACTGATCTCGTCCACCTACTGCAAACTGGTGGGTATTGGCAGGATTTACATAGATTGTATACAGCCCCACTTTCTTCTCCTTCTCTTTTGTCACTACCAGTTTCCTTGAAGAGTAGAAAAGCATAAAAGTTATATTCTCCAAAAGATCCAGATGGTCATGGCAAGTGAGAGCAGAGAGAGTAATGCAGACACAGCTAATAAGAAATGAAACAGACTGATCTGCCTCACCCGGAAAAAGCACAATGATAATACCAACATGGGCCAATGAAGCGACGTCCTCCCCAATTAGACTGAAGAACAAAAGTGCAGCAACTTGTCTGTTCCCCTCCCCCGGCTCCCCAATGCTGTTCCCTCCCCCAGTTACCCAATAAAATCTTAAAAAAAAAAAAAGATTCTCATTTAGAAAGAAAGAAAAAAGTGGTTAATCTTTGTTTTGAACGTAAGAAGAAGATAAAGGCTGCCTGCACATTTATTTACTAAATGCCACTTTGGGGATGGAAAAAACAATGTAGTGAAGTCCTTTTCTGGTGTTCCTTAAGTATAAGTTAGAGCTCTACAACAGTATTGCTCCTCAGGTAGTCACGGTTTAGCTGGAGTCCTACATGATAACCAATCATTAAACAGACAAATACTACCCACACCTTCCCATCCTTCATTTATGAATCATGTTCCTAATCAACTGGGAGCAGGGAGGAGGGGAGAAAGCATCACAGAGTACACAGGCAAGACCTTAAGATCAGAGTCTCTCTCTGTGATTCCAGAAAAGTGTCACCTAAAACCCAGTGTTAAAAATGCACACAGAGGGGCAGCCGAGTGGCGCGGTGGTTAAGAGCTGGCTTGGGATGCCAGTGGCCCCAGTTCAGGTCCCACATATGAGGGCCAGTGACACTGCCCTTAAAAAAAAAAAAATGCATACAGAGGGCCAGTCGAGTGGCTCAGTTGGTTAAGAGCAACAGGGTCGCCGGTTGGATTCCCACATGGGCCAGTAAGCTATGCTTGAGCTCAGCTGCTAAGCTGGTGAGAGTGCATGCTCTTAGCAGCAAGGTTGTCAGTTCTATTCCCGCATAGGATGGTGGGCTACAGCCCCCACCGCAACTAAGATTGAACACTGCACCTAGAGCTGAGCAGCCTTGAGCTGCCGATGGGTGGCTGGATGACTCAGTGTGCAACAAGGTTGCCGGCTCGACTCCTGCATGGGATGGTGGACTATGCCCCTCTCCCCCCGGCCGTCCCCCCAACTATACTGAAAGTGGCAACTGGGCTTAAAGCTGAGCAACTAGATTGAATGCAGCAACTGGACATAGAGCTGAGCTTGCACCCTCCACAACTAAGACTGACGGACAACAACTTGGAGCTGATGGGTCCTGGAAAAACACAATGTTCCCCTGCCCCAATTCCCAAACACTGTTCCCCTCCCTAATTACCCAATAAAAATCTTTTTTAAAAAATGCACAGGGCTGGCCGAATGGCACGGTGGTTAAGCTCTGGCTTGGGAAGCCAGAGGCCCCGGTTCGGTCCCACATGTGAGGGCCAGTGACACTGCCCTCAAAAAAAAAAAAAAAAAAAAAATGCACAAAGAAATGACAAGCCAGTTTTCTAGTACAGGGGCAATCCAAAGGGAAATAGCATTCTTCTTCCCTTGTCTGAAGCAAATGAGGAGAGGCTATTCTTAAGAATATAGCTGTTCTAAAGGCTGGCAAATAATTTCTCAATTATTCTTCGGATTGTACCACCAACAAAAAGGGACCTTTAGGAGAGCATCGGGCCCTGAGGAAACACTATGGAATTTCAGAGTTTTAGCCAGAAGATTCTGGGTTTCAGCTATAAGTTGTCCCAGTTTAAGGGTAGCGCTATGATACTCTTCCCAGAGCTAAGTGTCCAACCAGTCAAATATGACATCATAAAGATTAATACATTTACAGAAAATGAAAGACGGGAAAGAATGAAGCTGAGCTTTAGTTTTCGCTTTTACTCTCGTTTCTGTTGCTATGGAAACTGAAAGAAATATAACCAGGACAACAAGTTTTTTGTAAAGAAATTATTTTAGCATCTCTCTGGTCAGTCACTCGAGCTTAGAACTGCTCTAGGCAAAGTGGAAAGATTTTATTTGATTTAAAAATCCCTGCAGCCTTCCAAAAGAATAGTGTATAAAGGTTATTAAAAATGTCACTAGGGAAAACGCGCGCGCGCGCGCGCACACACACACACTCATGAAAACCCGTTAGGCAGAACACATATCAAAATGGAGACGGGACAGCTCCAATCGGGTTTTAGAAAGAGAAAAGTAGTAGGAGCAGAAGCTGCTCCTTTTCACAGGACCATCTTATTTTTCTCAGCAATTTGGATTTTCAGGAGGGAGTCAGACAAATACAGAGGTTACCACATGGAAACAAAATGAAGAAACTGTAGGGACTGATTATGAAGTACTGGCTCCACTGTCACGAAATCCTAACAAAGAGCTCAAACTTTCCATGTCTAAATTTGTTCACCTAAACCAAACAATTCTCTCTCCCAATGGATAAATGCACAGAGTATCCTGAGCTCTCTGAGGAACATGCAGAGAGGTTCTATAAAAATGGTAAATCATGGCAGAGGGAGGCAGCACATGAAACCATATGAAACAAGTCTACCAAATTTTGCCTTAAAATTTGCATTTTTATTTTTTTATTTTTTGAGGGCAGTGTCACTGGCCCTCATATGTGGGACCTGAACTGGCGCTGCTGGCTTCTTAAGCCAGCGCTTAACCACCGCGCCACTTGGCCGGCCCTAAAATTTGCATTTTTAATGAGCAGGTATATTCCAGCAAAAATGGAAAATTAATTATAGATCAAAGCAATCCTTTGAAGAATATCTCAAGCTGTCTTCCACTGGATAAAGGAATATCCACCCACAGCTCCAAATCCATCTCTTTTCCTAAGATGTTAGCCAATTTCACCAGTTTCCAAAGACTCAGCAATCATATATAGAAAATAAAAATTCCCCTATGTCAACTTCATGCAAAAATGCGTCTGATATAAGTGGATGTTTGGGCATCAGCTTAACATATACAGATAGCTTGGATTTTCTGGCCATGACCTTCACATTCAGCCCTCCACCTCATTCCAGCTTTCTACAACTTCTTCAACCCCTAAAACAAAAACTTTTTGAAGGTTCATTGTCTCTTACTTCCCAAATCCAGAATGTGGGTCTCCTCCTACTGTAAGTTTCTCCTATCTCCCCCTTTTAGTTTCTGTTCCATCTATCATCTAGCTCCATTGGTCATCTACCAGCCAGATTTTTCAGCCTACGTCATTTCATTCCAAATTCAATCATCTGCCACAGTTATCTGCTCTGTGCATTACCAGAACCAGATTCCCAATTCCTTGTGGCCTAAGTTTTCCTGTGACCCTGATTCACAGAGTAAGAGCTCATTCTGCTTTGCAACTCTCTACCAAAAGAGATCAAACAAACTCATCTTTGCCCTTCCCCTCTGCTCTTGAAAATTTGTTAATAATATTCCATTATCATCACAGAACTTTAGAACTGAAAATAACAAACATCATTCAGTTCGAGAGTAAATGATTTTCTCAAAGCTAAATAACGCAGGCTAGTACTAGAAGGCAGACTCCTTGTCACCCAGGCCTGTTCCCTTTCCAGTGTAAACCCAGTATCTCCCAACTTTCATCCTCCTGAAAATTTACATAAGTAACCAATATATCCTTTCTGCAAGCCTAAAACATTTCCATCATTTAAGCAGTTTTTAAAATTCTTCCACTCTCTAGACGACTTTTTCTATACTTATGTCTAACAACCATCAGCCTTAAGATGATATTCCCTAAATTAACTTATATTTTACTTGTATGCTATGTAAATCAATGACATCCTTTATTTAATATTGGCATTAATACACAAGATTTGTCATAATTTTTAAGACTAACAAGACAGTAAGTACTCTAGATAATCCATCAATAAGGCAGTGGTTAAGTAAACTGGTATGCCAATGATGTAATATATATGTCATGGTTAAAAATGAGGTAGGCATTTATGGTCTGATGGAGAAAGACCTCTAAAATACATTATAACATGAAAAAAGCTACATACATCTTTATAGATACATACATATTTCTATATACATATAATTATCCATTTATGGGGAAAAAGTGTATATGTGTATATTAAGACACATAAAAATGTACAAAAAGGATTGGAAAGTTATTCAAAATTTTTAACAATGACTACCAATAGCCAGAAAAGTGGGGCCCAGGGGAGGTGTGCATGAGGGAGAATTTACATTTTGTCCATATACTCAATTACTATTTGAATTTCTTATGTGAGACAGGTAGGCAGGCAGGCAGACACACACACACACACCCTCTAGGACTGCCTGGATCCAAACAAGATGCTACGATATCACACAGCTGAAAAGGGATATAATTGCCCATGAGTCTCAAATTCATGTAAAAATGAGCTGTGATATGATAGAGTTCTACTATATCTACCAATATTTTTGTTCAAAATTTATAATTTAATTGGTTATCTGTTTCTATATGTAATTGAACTGTAAACTACATAGGGCGATATATCTAAGCTGCTTTGTAGAGTAAATGCTTCTTGTGAGTAAGTAGCACTCAAGTGAAGGAAGAGTTATTAACTGAACCTTGCTTTAAAAATAAAGGTAGGCTAGTACCTTTATTTCTAGGTAGAATAGTACTTCACTGCTCAGAGACAAATAAGATCGAAGAAGTAAGGAATTCTCCTAAACCCAAATCTGCTTCTTATCATAGGCACAAAGGGACCATTCTCATGGACCAGAGAGTTGAGCATTACCCAGGCCATGTGGAATATTTTCAAGGCTAAAGGATCCAGTTCTGTAAAAATACTATGGCTATACTTACGAAGCTGGCCGGTCTTGTCTGAGGTCAATGGTGAAGACAACTGCATCTTCACCTGCAGATAGGAATGTACAGGGAGAGTCTGGCTCGAGGGCCAACTGAAAGAGACAAAAAGGAAAGGATGAGTGTCTCTAAAGACTAGAATCAGAGGTCATCTAGTTCACTCCTTTATCTTTAGGAAGGGCTGCATTTAAAATGTCTTAGCAAGAGAAATGTCTGTCTTTTAACATAGTAAAATCCTAGGAAAGGAGATAATAAGCTCATTCTTTCTTGTTCTGTGTGAATTATTTACAGGCTGTTTACAAGTCAAAAGGACAGGTGACTTGCTATTTTAACTAAGTCCCCACGGGATTTGAACAGTGCTACCAAAGGAAAATGAGCCCCCACTGGGGCTCATTTTCAAATAAAATCAATTCCACATGTTCAGGTGGGGAGAGAAATGGTGCCCAACTTTCATTCTCTACATTTTAGTTCTAAAAATCAGTTATCTAGTGGGCTGGAGAGGTATGCTTAAGATTCAAAGAAATGGTTAACTTTCATATTGCCTGAGCCATCTAGAAAAGGATACTCTAGGTCCACTTACATATTTGGTTAGGCTTTGTAAGATGAGAGGACCATCCTCTTTCCATGGCATGGAAGAACATGGTACCTACTCTGACACTAGGCAGCTCTGAGTTCCTCACTGGCTGCCACCATGAGTATTTGGCCTATATTCCCAGGTCTAAATAAAGCTTCCATAAACAGTGCTGTTTATACACTAAGAGTTGTGAGCAGAAAAATTGGAGCTCTTACAAAGGAGGAGCCAACCACTAGCACCTTGGAGCTGTTAATAAGACGTTCTAAATACAATCACAATTAAAGTGTAAAGGTTTGGAAGGCACAGGAGACCTCAAGGATCTCCAACTAACCATGGCTCTGCTTAGAGATTAGGTATAATCAACTAAATGCTGCACGTGAAAGATCTACATATTTCTCAGAAAGTTGCCTTCCAAGAAGTTACAGTGGTGGCTGCTTTTTCTCCCTTATCTACAAATCTAAGGGTTGAAAGGAGGCAGGTGACCACAATGAGCAGAGATATAAAAGGGCCTTGGCTGAGATCCACAGGGGAGCTGGACTGCACATCCTTTGGGGCAGGGTTTACTTACTTTGTGGGACGCTCCCTTATGCTGGGCCACACGCTTCGTATTCTTGCAGCACTGTGTGGCAGACAACTCTGCTACCCGCACTTGCCCATCACGGGCACACATGGCCAGGGTGGAATCACCACTGTTAGGAAGGAACTTGGCCTGGGTATTAACAATGAAAAAAGGGACACACAAAAAACGGTGAATTTGAGAGGTGAATTTGAGAATGTGACAACCACCCCAGCTCATCCCCTTTTGTTGCACAACAGCTGGAAACTTAGCTCCTACTCTTACATAGTTGGCTAAAGTCCAATTTCTTCCAAGATTTAAAGGAGAAGGAGAGAAAAAAACTTTCCTGATGTAAGAGAGCATTTCAGTGGACTCTAGAAGATTGACCTGGTACAGGATAAGTGCTCAGGTGAACTAGGACTCTACCTACTAGGGGAGAAAAGAAAGGAAAAAAAGGAGGAAGTTCTATCTTGATTCAGAAGGCAAACACAAATTTGCTACAACGAAAATGGAAACTAGAGGGGATATCTGGGGAGGAAAAAGAACATGCTTAGGGATAAATGGCTAGAACCACTATGATATATTGGGCTGATGAATAAAATCTCTAAATAGTAATAACGATATTAACTAACATTTACCAAATGTTTATTAAATACCAAGCGCGTTTTAACTGCTAAGTTTCTACTGTTATTTATGTATTTATTTTTTAAGCTGAGCCCTCCTGCCACCTATTGGCAGCTCAGCAGCAGCTCAGCTCGGGCTGGGCACTGAACTGCTGTTGCTCAGAGCTCAGTACGCAGTCTTGAGCAAGTCTACTGTTATTTAATCTTCGTAACACTGTTATTAGCCCCATAATACAGATAAATAAACTGAAGACAGAGGTTAAACAACTTGCCCAAAATCACACAGTAAGGAGTTGGGCCAGAATTTGAAGCCAGGAAGTCTGGCTCAAGTGCCTCTGCTCTTATACTACGGTATATGTCTCTATCAGGGCACATGTAGTACCTTCTCGATGATTTCCAAGCACCCCACCTATAATGATACTTCCAACAGTGTTTATGCTCAAGGAAACAAAAGCTTGCAATGGGTCTTTCACTCTATTTAACTCCTCTAAGGCATTATGGGAGCCAATGCAGGATTGATTTCCAATGTCTAATTCCCACAAATTCACTATCAGCTCCCACTCCAGGCAACAGCTCAGGTCTGTCTAACTCATGCCTGATTTTCTCAATTGCTGTTCTGCTCCCTTGCCTCACCTGGAAGACATTGCTTTTGTGGCCACTCTCAAAGTCCAGAACCGGCTGCCGCCGCACCCAGTCCCAAACCACCACTTTCAGGTCATCGCTCCCACTGGCCAGCCAAGTTCCACGCTGGTTAAAGTGCAGGGTATTGACACAACCAGAATGGCCCTCAAGCCCATGCTGTAGGCGGAAACGTTGCACAAAGACTCTTGCCCCACAAGCCTCGTATACAAAGCGGGCACTTGAACCCAGCTCCCGCTCCCGAAGGGCAGGAAGGGCTTTCCAACGAGGTCGGGGAAGGGCTGATGTCTCCGAGGACACCCAGTCCTCCAGGGCCCGCTCATCATCTGATGAGTCCTGGTCACGATTGGCCCGTTTGCGCTGTACACAGCGCCGAGGATGCTCTTCTTCCTCCTCGTCTTCTTCCTCCTCTTCCTCTGAACGATCATGCACTTGGTTTTCGTCATTGATAGAGTAATGGCCAGTGTCCTCCATACTGTCAGAGTCCTTTTCTTCACCTGAGCTCTCTGTATCTGTGCCTCGACTTTCCGTGCTGGTGCGGTTAGGGCCACCATCATCCCCCGTCAAGCTCAAGCTCAGGTCTGAGGCCTCCACTTCAATGCCTGAGGACGTCTCCCTCCCCTCCTCAGTTCCAGACATCTCCTCTGGACTGCTAGACAGGCTTCCTGCATGTAAGTGGGAAATGTGTAGGTGAGGGGGGAAAAGAAGGAAATAGGATAGCAATCAGAAGCATTTCCCCTTCTTAATCTAAGAAATCATCACATCAAAAGACCCGAAACCAAGCTTGGTCAAAGTGTTTTCATTACAAGTGTTTATGAACAGTACCATCGGAGGGGGAATCTTGCAAAGGACAAGAAATGAAAAAGATTAATATCCAAGCCACACACAAACAAAGGTACTACAACAAAAGTGAAGAAATGCAAAACCTAAGATTATAAAAAATTCTCAAGAGGTAAAGCATTGGCAGATTGTATGAAACTACTTGATACAACTGCCTTAGGCTCTGTTCTGCTGGACAGGCATTCAATAGTTACAGCAAATAATTAAACTAAATGTAAGAAAAAGAATAGCCATTCCCACAAGAGTTGGCATAGCTATCTTCTTAGAGAAAGATGGAAAATAACTGATTAAAATCACTTTTGGGCGGGCTGAGTGGCTCGTTGGTTAGGAGTTGGCTTGGGAGCTCTGAGCAGCAGGGCTGCCTGCCGGTTCAGATCCCACATGGGTCAGTGACGCTGCACCCACTACAGCTAAGATTTTGAACAACAGCTAGACCTGGAGCTGGGCTGCTCTGAGTAGCCAGCGACGGCGTAGGCTGCAGTGGCGCTGCAGTGGGCTGCTGTAAGCTACCGTGAGTGGCCAGCCAACTGCCGCCAACCGATTTGCCTCAGTGCAACGATCACAATACCAACATGGGCCAGTGAAGTGACGTCCTCCACAACTAGACTGAAGAACAAAAGGACAGCAACTTGTCTGTTCCCCTCCTCCAATTCCCCAATTAAAAAATAAAATAAAATCACTCTGATAGAGGTAGAGTTGGGACTTTTTCCCACTTAAGAAAGAACCACTCCCTCCCACCTCCTAACTCCTGAAGTTTCTTCCCAAAATGTCATAAAAGTCCACTAAGAATCCAGAAGGAAGTAGAAGGGACAAGTGGGAATCGTGATTATTCGAGTGGGTTCTTCCTCACTTTTTGCTAATAAATGTATTCTGACTTACCTCCATTACTTTAATAATTTTAATACTATTTTTAGTTATACAAACTGTTTATGAGACAACATTGTATTAGGAAGCAAAGTCTCTCAGGAAGCAAAGTTCTATCAGGAAGTGCAGGTAAAATAATAGAAAGAGGTACTACAGGCGCCTGAGAGGAAAAGTTCACCATCTTCTAGGTGTGCCACGTTGCTGATCATGCTGAGTGCTCTGATCCCCTACAATTAGACACTGCATTCTCCTATGGAACTACAGCCAAATCACACCCCAATTAAGTACTTGGCAGGGTTCTGAGCCACAACCTCCAATTTAAGGTCAAGGTGTGAAGAAAGGAAGGAGGAATGAGGATATTAAACATTGCTCATGGCCTTCCTTGCTTAGATGATTACAAATTTTATCTTGCCAGAAGTAAAGGCTGTTAGGAAAGGCAGACAAGCTATCGGTGACTCTGGTATGAGTTATTCAACTCCAATACCACACTGATGTTTAAGGATTCAAAGGACCGAAACACCTCCTTACTGCTTGGTCATCTGGATTAGGGCAGTAATTTCTGAAAATTTTTGCAGTAGGGCCGACCGAGTGGCCCAGTTGGTTAAGAGCATGAGCTCTGAACAACAGAGTCACTGGTTTGACACCTGTAAGGGATGGTGGACTGCGTCCGCCCCGCAAGTAAGATTGAACACGGCACCTTGAGCTGAGCGGCAGTGATCTGCCAATGGGCAGCCACATGACTCAGTGTGCAACAAGGTTGCCAGGTCGACTCCTACATGGGATGGTGGACTACACTCCTCTGTAAGAAGATCGAAAGCAGTGAACGGACTTGAAGCTGAGTTTGCACCCACCACAACTAAGATTGAAGGACAACAACTTGACTTGGAGCTGACGGGTCCTGGAAAAACACAATGTTTCTCCCCCCAACTCCCCAATAAAAAATAAATAAATAAATAAATAAAATGTTTTGCAGTAATGGAACCATTTTCCAATGAATTCTTAGGGAAAATCCAATACAGAAAACAGATAATACAAGTGCTTTGGTTCAAGTAGTAACAGAAGGTTGGGAGACACATAAACAGCTCTTTTCAAAAAGCTCCTCAAGGACCGGCCGAGTGGCACGTTGGTTAGGATTTGGCTTGGGATGCCAGCTCTGAGCAGCAGGTCTCTGGTTCAGATCCCACACAAAGGGCCAGTGATGCTGTGGCCTCTACAGCTAAGATGGTGAACAACAGCTTGGCCTGGAGCTGAGCTGCCATAAGGCGACAGCATAGGCTGCAATGGGGCTGGCCAGCAGCTGGCGTGCACTTTCATGAGCTGCCTTGAGCGGCCATCCGATGGCCAGTGACCCATCTGCCTCACCCGGGAAGAGAGCAATGATAATACCAACATGGGCCAGTGAAGTGACGTCCTCCACAACTAGACTGAAGAACAAAAGGACAGCAACTTGTCTATTCCCCTTTCCTGATTCCCCAACGCTGTTCCCTCCCCCAATTCCTGAATAAAATCTTAAAAAAGAAAGAAAAGTTACTCAATACAATATGAAAACTGAGCGAGGAACTGGACAAAAAAGGGGGAAAGTGCAGAAATTTGCTCCAAGGAACAACAAGATGTGATAAAAAAAATACAGTGAATGTTTAAAAATTAAAAAAAATCATTACAGTAAAAGACACATTGCCATTAATCTCCCTCAAAATACGTGCCCCCCCCACACACACACACACTTCAAACACACTTATCCCGTGGTTCTTGCCACTTTCTGAAGCAGTTCTGCAAGTCCTCTTTTGTGAGTGTCTTTAGTTATGCTGTCGTGGCTGCCTCGATGTCCTGAACCCTTGACTTTGGGGAAGAGCCAGAAGTTGCACAGTGCCAGATCCGGTGAATAAGGTGGATGAGGACACACTGCAATGTTTTTGATAGAAATTGCCTTACCAGAAGTGGTATGACACAGAGTCTTTCCGTTGCGATTAAAGAACAGTGAATGCTGCTGCCAAGTGCCATCCAATGGAAAGGGAGGGATCTTCAATATGGGAAGTGGTGTGTCATACCTTAGTAACAGTGTGACAAGTTTCAACTTGTTTGGTGCAGTCAATCAGGTGTGAGCTACAGTGGAGAGGTGTGTTTTAAAGTGTACCATAAATCATCCCCCATTATGACAATGCTCCATGTCACACATTGCTTCTGGTACAGCAATTTCTGTCAAATAAAAAAATTACGGTCCCTTCGAAAGTTCTGAGCATTGCCTTTGCTCGCAGGCCGCTCCAAATTCTTTGGAGTGTACTTTTTCTCCTAATAATGCCACCTTGACCCTTGAGCCCCATGAGCCCTTGGTCGCCTTTTGAACTCCTTCCTTTGCTCGGCCCGCTCCAAAGTCTTCGGAGTGTAATTTCTCTTCTAATAATGGGCTCTTGAGCCATTCTCTACTGCTTGGGCCTGCTTCTATTTCTTTGAAGTGTACTATCTCTTCTAATAAACTGCTTTTTCACTACTTTAAAAGACAAACAAACATGGTTAAGATCTTGCTCAAGAGTGACAGCTGATCTCTGAGCAACAGCAGTTCGATGCCCAGCCTAAGCTGAACTGCTGCTAAAGCTGCCAACAGGTGGCAGGATGTCTCAGCTACAAAAAATAAAAATAAAGCAAACAAACAAACAAAATATGGTATGTCCTCATCCACCTTATTCACCGGATCTGGCACCATGTGATTTCTGGCTCTTCCCTCAAGTCAAAATGATTCAGACATCGAGGCAGCCACAACAGCGTAACTAAAGACACTCATGAAAGAGGACTTCCAGAACTGCTTCAGAAAGTGGCAAGAATAATAGGATAAGTGTGTTCAAAGTGAGAGGGAATATTTTGAGGGGAATTAATGGCAATATGTCTTTTACTGTAATAAATTTTTTTAATTTATTAAACATTCACCATATTGTATGATCACGCCTCATACATCTGCTAAGACTGCTGTATAGGCTGAGGAAGATTAACAGTGTGGTTTTTGAAATGCAACTGGGTTTAAGATTGGGAGTGGTGAGAAGGGATAAAATATCATACCTATCATTTCTGTGGAAAAGGAAAAATAAAACATCAAAACTCATAGCATTTATTGTTAAAATTATGATTAACAAATTAAGATGACTTTGGGGGCCCTACCACATTAACATAAAGACCATAATATAAGAGTATCACACATTCAGCAAGAGAAACCTAGCAGTCCATTGACCAAGATCTAGCTCAGGGGTTGGTAAAATTTTTTGTCAAGAGCCAGACAGTAAAAATTTGAGGCTTCACAGGCCATATGGATCTTTGTCACAACTACTCCACTCCACTGCTGTAGCACAAAAGCAATCATAAACACTATGTAAATTAATGAGGCATGACTGTGTTCCAATAAACTTCACAAAAACAGTGGCAGGGCAGACTTGGCCTGAAGGCCATAGTTTACCAATCCCTGATCTAGCTAATATACAACTCCAAATCAATTGTATACCCAAACTCCTCAAGAACCCTGTGTCTTGCAACTAAACTAAGCCCAGTGAAAAAATCTGAACCACTTCCCTTTACAGAAGATGACTGAATGGCAGTGGTAAGAAAGGAACAGAGGGGCAATAAAACAGCATGTTGAAAAATCTCTTTTCCTTCCTCAATTTCTTTTGTTAATTTTTTAATTAATTAATTAATTTTTTTGAGGGCAGTGTCACTGGCCCTCACATGTGGGACCGAACTGGGGCCGATGGCTTCCCAAACCAGCGCTTAACCACCGTGCCACTCGGCCGGCCCCTTTCAATTTTTCTATTCTGTCAATCACATCAACTAGAATTTAGCCTATAATCCTGACCTGCCCAACTATATCCACTTGTAAGACGTTTCTCTAGTTTAGAAGTTGGCTCAGAGTTGAAGCATTAGTTGAATAACCCAAACAGTAGCTAACTCGATCAGAATCTTGATATCTCGCCTTCAAATCTGCCTTATACCCAATGATTTAACACCTGGCAGCACAGGCAAAAGAAAGGATGGATGGAAAGGAGGGAGGAAGGGAGCGAGGGAAGAAGGAAGAAATCCCCAATTCCAGTTGGTTTAGGTTATAACTTCATCTTTCATCTAATATCTCTATCAAACAGACTTCTCATTATAATTGGGGAGCCTCACCTTCCAAACAACTCCCTTGTTCCCACCATCTTTATTTTTATTTTTTATTATTTTTTTAAATGACAGTGCAATTGCTCATCACTGTTCTTGCTCTTTTTTTTTTTTTTTTTGAGGGCAGTGTCACTGGCTCTTATATATGGGATCCGAACCGGGGCCGCTGGCATCCCAAGCCAGTGCTTAACCACCGTGCCACTCAGCGGGCCCCCCACCATCTTTATTAACAGCATCTCCCCTTACAATTTTTCAGAATTCCAAACCACCTGAACTTAATGAAGCACAGTTCTATTACCGATATTCTGAAAACAATCAGATAAATGTTGAAGGAGCAAAAGTACCAGACAGTCCAAGGTGTTTCCTCCTGTGTAGTTTCCTGTACTCAAACCTTAGGAAAGATTTCCATCCCTCCACTAAAATCCATGTCTTTCCTCCATTTGGAGGAGGAGAACCTCATTTAATAGCAAAAATAGCCTCACCTTCATTTTGGCCCCTTACCATTAGCTAAGTCTGTTTTGCCATCTGTGCTGCTCCCTTTGTTGGACATCTTGAATGATGTTTATTGTAGCCAGCCTGGATTTGGAAGAGGAAGACGATGAAAATTAGGGAATAATCTGGAAAAGATAATAAAAGGGACAAGGAGACTTAACAATGTACAGCCTTTGTAATTTTCATAAAAATGACTTTTGTGTGTGTTCAACAGGGCTTCTCAGCTGCTGAAAATCATACCAGATTTCCCCTTTCCCATGTCTAAATTCCATATACAGACATATCTTTGGGAGATCAACTGCAATCTCTTTACCGTACTCACTGAGTAACTGGCAGTGTTTTTTCAGATGGGAAAGAGGGAACTGAAAGGTTTTATACCTGGAACACCAGGCATATATCAAGTGACAGGTATTGCAAGCAGAGAGCCTTAACTCAACACAAAAAGCTAGCTTCAGCATTGCCCTCTAGGCAAGAATCTTCTCCTATAAATATCAGTCATATGTATCCACAAACTCTATAAAACACTGTCTTCACAACATGAGGAGGTGGGTCAGACTCTTCATATCACTTTACACACAAACCAACAGATGAAAAAAATCAGGCTCATGGGGTAAGAGCTTGGGCTTTATGTTCACTCAGATGTCTAGCTTCAAACTTACAGATGCAGATATTAATTATTATAAGAAGCGCAACTGAATTAGAACTCAGGAGCTCCCTACCTCTAAGAACGAACATGAACATAAAAGAGTTTTTTTCCCCTCTTATGACTAATAATAGTCACCAAGTGCAAAGCTGGAAAAGAAAAGGGCGACATTTCCACTGAACCATCTCGGTCCATTTTGTAAAATGACAAACACTATTTCTCCTAATTTCACCAGACTTGTCTTTTTGGCAAAGCCCTCAGTAGGAATCAGGGTACCTAGTTTTTTTCTTTTATACCATTGTAACACGTTATTTTTCCAGGGCCTCACTCCTACCTCGAGCAAATTCCAAAGAGCAAAGAAAAACGTTATTCAGACCAGAATTCTGTTAAGCCTTTTCAGTGCTTTGAACAAAAGGCACTGGTAAAAGACAAAGTATGATTATGACTCCAGTCCTTACACCCAGGCATATTTGGCCTCTAATCTAGCAACGAACGGCCCTTTCATTCTCAAAACAACTATCCCAGAAGCAGTCCCATCCTTATCCTTCCCCTCTACTCTCCTCTACAGAAATCCAAGTTGTTTTAAAAAAAGCATACTCTGCCAAGAGACAGCTGCCCAAAGCTTGCTCATAGTAGGCCATGGCGGGGGAGTGGAAATAATGCAAGAGCAGGACTGAAGGCTGAGTTTGAGGGAAGGACACCTGGAAGGGTGATGATGAAAAACACCGCCAATAAAAAACAGATTTGTGAAACCATATAAAAGGAAAACAGAGAAGAGCTGTTTGCAGAGCAGGCTGTTTTCCTCCTACTTCAATGATATATTTTTGTACAGCATTCTTCACACAGCACTTGTTTTCCCCTCTTAGGAGTCCCTGTTTTTATTCTTTAGTATCTCAGCAATATCTTCTTCCCCACCTAGGGTTTTAAATTGATTACATTAATTGCAAAAGTGGAGAAAACAAATGCACTTCTTTGTTAAGATTAAAAACTAAGGTCATAAGCATACCTTATGGTCAACTGAGAATAAATCTGATGTTTTCTCACCTCCAGAATCAAAACTGTCAACCATACCATATTTCCCATCCCACTATTATCCACTCCCAGAGAAGAATAAATCAGCTCCAGAGAACCCTTCTCAAAACTGAACTGCATCAACTTCTATAGAAGCCCAAGCTGCCTAAACTTTAGACTCATACAGCTCTATAAAACACGTTTGCTTTTCCAGCCTCCATGACCAGGAGGCAAAGCCTAGCATCCACTTAGCTCTGAGAAGTGGGCAAAAGAGACTATGAGGTTAACACATGCCCAAAGGTTGCAGACCTCATCTTTTGGGAAAATTGGTTTAAGGTTCTTCCAAGAAGGGATCTTCTTTTTGAGGAAAAAAGTTGACCGGGCCTTTGAGCCTCCTTTGCTCAGCCCACTCCAAACTCTTTGGAGTGTACTTTCTCTTCTAATAATGGCCCTTGAGCCATACTGTACTGCACTGCCTGTGCCAGCTTTTGTTTCTTTGAAATGTATTTATTCTTCTAATAAACTGTCCTTTTCTGCAACTTTAAAAAACAGAAAAAAGGGCCGGCCGAGTGGTTAAGAGCTGGCTTGGGACACCAGTGGCCCCGGTTCGGATCCCACATATGAGGGCCAGTGACACTGCCCTCAAACACAAAAACAAAAACAAACAAACAAACAAACAAAAAAAAACAAGGGCCGGCCGAGTGGCACATTTGTTAAGAGCTGGTTTTGGGATGCCAGGAGCCCCGGTTCGGATCCCACATATGCGGGCCAGTGACACTGCCCTCTACAGCTAACAACAGCTCCACCTGAAGCTGGGCTGTGCGAGCCCCGGCGATGGTGTATGCTGCAGCCCCTGCTGCAGTGAGTGGCCGGCAGCCAGCGTGAGCTGCCAATAGCTGCAGTGAGCGACCAGCCAGAGGCCAGCGACCGATCTGCCTCATCCGGGAAGAGCGCAATGACGATACCAACATGGGCCAGTGAAGCAACGTCCTCCGCAACGAGACTGAAGAACAAAAAACCAGCAACTTGTCTGTTCCCCTTCCCTGATTCCCCAACGCTGTTCCCCTCCCCAAATTCCCCAATAAAAATCTTAAAAAAAAAAAAAAAAATAGACAAAAAAGTTGACTGAATTTATTGCTAAATTCAGAAACAGAGAAAAGCCAGTGAATACTTACGTCAACTCTGTTTAATCACTAAGTTCATAGACAGATGGGCCACAGAGTTTAGCAAACTTAGTCCTAGACTGAAAATTCGAAGTCCAGGGTTCTAGTATCAGCCAAGTTTTTAGCATATTTTGTGACCTTACATGAGCTGCTTAATCTTCTCTGGACTTCATTTTCTTGTTTTGTAAAACAATATCAGTAATTCCAGAGATGGTAAAGATAAGTAGAATTACATGTTAAAACTTCTGCAGAAGGATGCTCTAATGCAGGTCTCAAAACTGATAATCAACTCCTGTCAGTGAAAACACTAAGCATGAACTTTCAATATGTGTGTACATACACACACACATTTAATCAAATCACATTAAATAGTAAGCTTAGTTGTCCTAGGAAAAAAATAGTAATTTCAATATTCTTTTTCTATATACCACTGGATCATCTTCCATATCTCTGGGAGGTGCATATATTCCTACTTCGGGGGACCATTTCTCTAGAAAGCCAAGAAATTGTGACAATAATAAAATACAATTGCTTTGGGGATGAGCTGTTTGTTACTCTTATATAAACTTTACTCAAAATGAAGAAATACAAAATAATCTAAACTCTAGGACAGGAATTAAGAACAAGCGAAATTAAAGCAGGGTAAGATGCTCTGATTGTGCCATAGGTCTCAAGTATAGGAGCCATCCTAGAATCTCTTCTGTCATCAAAAAATACAAACTTATTTTATAATATAAGGTTAGGGGGCATACTTGACCCAACCGTAAACTATTTTCTTCATTCTTTAATGTCTATTTTCCCAACAAATTCAGTTTTTACTTTGATCAATTCCCATGTAAAATCTATTCCAGAGCAACCAATCTTAGCTTGGAAGAGCTGATGAGCTCACTGCCGGAAGGGAGCAGGGGGAATTTAATTACATTAGCTCTACTGCATGTACTCTAAAAATAAACACAACCCCTGCCAAATTGAAGGTTAAAGTGTAAACTATTGAGGGCTGGGGGGAAAAGACCCAGGTGTCCTTTTAATTTCTACCTAAGAAATTCCAGTGATCTAGATTTTTCTTGTCTTAATAAGAAAAAGGCCTTAAATTTTTAACCAAATACTTGACAAAGTATTAACTAAAAGCCAAGCACAAGGGGAGTTAATACAATATGTAAGAGTACTTTGTCAAAGAGGTACCAAGTGTCTCCTGTTTAAAACCACTGGGGCTGCTTCCTTTTCCTAATATTGATGAAAGATTTATACAAGAGACCATGTATACTAGGACAATAGGACATCCAAATGCAAAATATATAAAAATAAACTTGACTCCTACATTTGTACAATATACAAAAACTAATTCAAAAAGGATCACAGGCCTAAATGTAAAAGCTAAAACCATAAAAAGTCCAGAATGAAACAAAAGAGATAATAATCTTTGTGACATGGGTTAGGCAAATATTTCTTAGGATAAAACACAAAAAGCACAAACCATGAAAGAAAAAATTAATTAACTAAACATACCAAATTAAAAATCTACTCTTCAAAAGGCACTGTTAAGAAGATGAAAAGACAATTTACAGACTGGAAGAAAATATCTGCAAAAGACCTATTTAATTTAATTAAGGACAGCAACCAGAACATTATTTAAAATCTCTCACAACTAAATAACAAGCAATTGAAAAGATGCTCAACATTATTAGTCATTAGAGAAATACAAATTAAAACCACAATGAGAGGGCCAGCTGAGTGGCACACTGGTTAAGAGCTGGCTTGGGACACCAGTGGCCCCGGTTCGGATCCCACATGAGGGCCAGTGACACTGCCCTCTACAGCTAAGATGGTGAACAACAGCTCCACCTGGAGCTGAGCTGCTGTGAGGCCCCAGAACAGCATAGCGGCAGCAGGCTGCCAAGGCTACAGTAAGTGGCTGGCAGCCAGTGTGGGCGGCCGGCTGCCGGTGTGAGCTGCCAAGAGCTGCTATGAGCGGCTGTCCAGAGGCAGGCGACCCATCTGCCTCACCCGAAAAGAGTGCAATGATGATACCAACATGAGCCAGTGAAGCGACGTCCTCCACAACTAGACTGAAGAACAAAAGGACAGCAATTTATCTGTTCCCCCACTGTTCCCCTCCCCCAATTCCCCAATAAAATCTTTAAAAAAAAAACTAAAATTTCAAGGTTGTGATTTTTTTTTTTTTTTAAGAGGGCAGTGTCACTGACCCTCATATGTGGGATCCGAACCCGGCCCGCTAGCATCCCAAGCCAGCTCTAAACCACCGCGCCACTCGGCCAGCCCTAGGCTGTGATTATTAATAGAAGTTAGCTGAAGTGGTCAATATGCTACAGTAAATGAGAGCAAAATGTCAGGTCATCTTGCTTGGCAGGATTTTTGTTGCAATCCAAGCTGCCTGTGTGATTTAGCAACAATCACATTTGAGGCAAGATGAATCCTAAACTCATAAACTCTCCAACCCTACTGTCTTGTTGAAAATTAAGAATATCAACTTAAAGTAGTTCAAAGTAATTCTAATGGTTGTACTATTATTAATCTGTACATTTATGCTTTCCATTTGTATTTTTAAAATTTCTTTCAAATTCATCTTAACTCCTCTGGAGTGTAGAGTCTATGAAAACTGATAACTGTGCCTTACCTCAGGGCCCATGGAAACTTCATCATCTAAATATTTGTCCTTGATACCTTTACTAAGATGTGAACTCACTCTTAGTAAGCTCCTATGAGTTTACATAATCCCAGATTCTCTCCAGCCAGTGCAGCAGTCTTGTTGGGCAGGCCTTCAGTCTGCAACTTGCATGCCCAACTCTCCTACATAGAAACCCATACTTATAGAAACCCATACTTACGTGAGACAAAGTTTTAGAATTCCTTCTGAAACAGAATGGTAGAAAATGCTTGGGGCCGGCCAAGTGGCGCGGTGGTTAAGCGCTGGCTTGGGAAGCCAGCGGCCCCGGTTCGGGTCCCACATATGAGGGCCAGTGACACTGCCCTCTTAAAAAAAAAAAAAAGAAAAAAAGAAAAAAAAAAAAGAAAATGCTTGAATTATTAGTAAGACAGATATCTGGGAGGCACACATTCCCCAGCTCTTCTTCAAAGGACAGATGTCCCATACCTCTCTTAACTGAACAGCCGTTCAAGGCTGATGTCCATCCAAACTACAAATTTGCTTTTCACTCCTAAGTCCCATAGTCCATCTGGAATCAACCAGTCCTACTCTGCCCATCCACAATTTTTGTTTTCAAGCTGAAGTGGCTCATTTTAATTTCATTCCCCTTACCTTACTATTTTTCTACTTCATAATAAACACTTCTTCAAGCTAACTTTCCTGACTCTTGTCACCAGCCACTTGCCTGCTTATTTATTGTATTGATATCCTCTGGTTACCCAGCCACTCTAATAATACAGTGCTTATTAATCAGACAGAGACCCTCAGGCACTGAAATTCAAAGGATGACCCACAGAAAGCTGAAACTCATACTATATAAAACATGTTTATGTGGGGCAGGCCTTTAGTCGTGGGCCACTCTCAAGTACTTGGGAGGAGTTGTATATACTACACCGTCTCCTCTGGTAAACTGGACAGGGGAGCAGAAAGAAACTATGAATGTTTTTGGATCAGGAAAATTAATCTCTATTCCTGTTGTGCAGAAGATGTGACAACATAGGGCAACCCAATTGTACAGCTGCTCTAGTCTCTCTCATTTATCCAAATTATAGGCATCTGGCACCACCCAGTGGCCCACATGTATACAGACAAGCTAGTAATACAACAATGGTACAAGGCAATAAAGGAACTACAAATATGAACAAGGCAATCACCATCCCTTTTGTAGCCAGTAATCAATTAGGAAAAATGAGTATACAACTAACATGATATAAGAGATACAAGTATCAGTATCATTAAAAATACACACACACACACACACACACACACGCACAGGTATAAATAGAATGCAGTTGCAGTTGAACAGAGGAAAGGATTATATTTAGTTTTAGGGAGAAAGGGAAAGTTTCCATGGAGAAATTAGTTTTTAAGCTGGGGTCTGATGGATAGGATTTTAATGGGTAGAGTCGAGAACGACATTCTACTGGGACCAGAATAAGAAAAGACGTGGAAGATGAAAAACCCAATATGTTCAAGAAAATACATGGGTAGTCTGGTTTGGCTAGATGGTGGGGCATAACTGCTTAGTTAAGTAATAAGTGTGTGTGTATTAGGCATCAGGAAGATTATTTTGTCAAAGATAATAAGGTGGATTAAAATGGACCAAAAATGAAGGAGAAACAAATTTAAAAGCTATCATAAGGGCCGGCCGAGTGGCGCGGTGGTTAAGCGCTGGCTTGGGAAGCCAGCGGCCCCGGTGGGTGTCCAGAGGAAATCAAGTGCCATAAATGAGAAACTAGCATGTGGGGGAACAGATAAATTTGATTTTAATTATGTTTAAAATCTAAGCTGACATGTCAGGAATGCAGGGGAAAACCAACGTAGATCTGAAACTTGAGAAATATGCTAGGACCAGAGATACAGACTTTGAAATTATTTGTACAGAGAGCTTCAAAATCAAATACCGTATAACTTATACCTTACTTAGAAAACAAACAAATAAATATTGGGTTGTCAGAAAAGTCATGACGCATTTTTTCAACGAAAAACATAGAAAAAATACATCATGACTTTCCCGACAAACCCAATAAATTAAATACCCAAGAAAGCTCTGAGAGAGAGTCCAAGCAAAGGATCTTGGAGAACACTTACTGTAGGAAAAAGGAGAGGGAGACAGAGAAATGCTCAGGAAAGTGGAAGGAATAATCAGTGTTAAATGCCCTAGCAGTCAAGAGGTAAAAGGTTTCAGGAAGGTAGGGATGGTCTATGTTTCAAATGCTACAGAAGAAAGATTGTACACTGAGAAAAGGCTGTAACAGTAAGAACAGCTTCCTATGGAATTACCTCAGTTACTGATTGAGAATCCTGGTTTTCTTCCTATTCAAAGATCATAAACAAATTCACCCATCTCTTCAGTTAAGTCCATTAAAATTATTTCCTTAAAAAAAACCTCACTGGGCCGGCCGAGTGTTGCGGTGCTTAAGCTCTGGCTTTAGAAGCCAGCAGCCCGGGTTCGGGTCCCACATATGAGGGCCAGTGACACTGCCCTCAAAAAAAAGCAAACCTCACTGACCAATTAATCATAACCTGAGACCCATGTTTAAACAATTCAAAAATGTTTTTATTCATATTGTAATTTGGACAGACCTTTTGAAGTTTATATATATTTTTATGAAATACACTGAATTCTACCTTTCAGCTCATTTGCTTCACTTGGCACTGAAGAGCCCTGTTTATTGAAAACAGCATATGATATAATACTGGGTTGTCGGAAAAGTCATGATGTATTTTTTTCTATGTTTTTCATTGCAAAAACGTGTCATGACTTTTCCGACAACCCAATAGAAAGAAAAGAGCTTTGGTGTCAGTCAGACCTGGGTTTGAATCCTATCTTTACCACCTACTTTTGAGGAAATAAGATCTGTTTTGTAAAATGGGATAATACCATTACTCTGTAGGAGTTGGTTTAGAGGATTAAAGGCAATGTTTGCAAAAGGCTGTCTGTACATGTATATTTATATTATTTTTCTAGCTTCTCATCACTGGTTGCAGACTCTATTTTCCTTGAGACACCTGGGCTTCTTTGCCACTCAGCAATGATCTTCCAAACCCTGTACAAAACTTAGGACACAGTTCCAAGTCTATGAAATCTGCTTACCTGCTCTCACTGGCCTTTTAAAGAATTCAGAGAGCTCTGTTAACATCTTCCTTTGAGCACATTCATGTTCTATGAATTAGGATCTTCTCCCTCTTGAAGATTCAGAGAGTCAAGATGAGAACTTTAAAGCAATCACTACAGATGATGGGGAAGATAAGGAAGTCCTGCATCGACTATCCTGTGAACAAGGAAACGTGTTCTTCCTTTGGATGAATGCTTTCTCTCCCTACTGGTAATACCACATGCCCTGTGTTCATAGCTTATTGGCTTTAATTCCAATAAAGTATTTCAATATGGTAGGAATGCACTCGAACCCTTCAGTGCTATCTCCAGGCTTAGAACTAAGGAAACTTTTTTTTTTTTTGAGGGCAGTGTCACTGACCCTCATATGTGGGATCCAAACCGGGGCCGCTGGCTTCCCAAGCCAGCCCTTAACCACCGCGCCACTTGGCCAGCCCAAGGAACTTTTTATAATAACGGTTAAGCCCATTTATCTCAATTTAAATGACTATCGGGAAAATTTCATTTCTAAGGAAATTGTGTTTCCACTATGAAATGATTTACCTTTACATCAGAATGCAGACCCCATTACCAGTTTTTGCCATTCACATTTCAAATTTTTCTTAAATTGCTGGAAAGGACAAAGAGAAATAATAGGGCTCCGAAGGTACAATTTATAAAACAAAACAATCAACAGAGGCTAGAAACATCAAAAAGTGCCCTCCTAGGGCCGGGCCAAGTGGCTCAGTTGGTTAAGAGCTCGCTCAAGAGTGCAAGCTGAGCTCTGAGCAACAGCAGTTCGATGCCCAGCCTAAGCTGAGCTGCCATTGAGCTGCCAACAGGTAGCAGGATGGCTCAGCTAAAAAAAAGAAGAAAAAAAAAAGAAGTGCGCTCCTGCCTGCACTAGGTTAAAGGGCAGAGTTAAGTAAGGTCAAACATATCTGATGTTGTGGTAATGCTGAAAGTATACTAGAGAACTATAACCTCTTGGCTACCACCAGGGGTAAATCCTACAGTACCTTTCCAGATGGCTAAGAAAAAACAAGAACAAAAAAATGACATGTGAGACAAGCAAGGATGCTTCATATTAGAACTTGGCCAGACCTCCTTAAACAGTATCCTCGGAAGATAAGAGCAAATACCTAACTAACCTCTCAGATTCAACGATGAAAATTTTAGCAATAACACAATCCATTAGACATACTGCATTTCATTAATAAGACGGCATCTTTGTCATATTAATCACTCCCCACACTCTAGGTCCTGTATTCTGTCAGTAAGTTACAGGCTTTTTTTTCCAAAGTTGGGGCAGACTAGTTTATTAATTTATCTCTAGTGTACACATTCCTGGGGTTAAGTACTTGAAAAATTGGGCTTCTAGCCCAGAAACCATGCCCCGTAGAAGTAGAAAAAAGACTGCTATAAAGAAGTGACCGATTCATAAAATGCATTACACCCTAACTTTTATAGACTTTTCAAGGACTTTCTTCTCACTCAAAGAGAATAACTTAATCAATAAAGAACAGGCAGCCGCTTTTTCTGACCAACTGTAACAACAATGAATTTTCTTGGGTATATTCACGAAAACAAAAGATGAGGTTTTCAATATTACTATAAAGCTTATCTAAAACCACTGACATTTGGGGCCGGCCGAGTGGTGCATTGGTTAAGAGCTAGCTTGGGATGCCAGAGGCCCTGGTTCGGATCCCACACATGAGGGCCAGTGACACTGCCCGCTACAGCTAAGATGGTGAACAACAGCTCCACCTGGAGCTGGGCTGCTGTGAGTCCCCAGGACGGCATAGCTGCAGCCCCTGCTGCAGTAGGCTGCCATAGGCTACAGCGAATGGCCGGCGGCCAGCAGCCGGTGTGAGCTGCCAAGAGCCACCGTGAGCGGCCATCCAGAGGCCGGCGACCGATCTGCCTCACCCAAGGAGAGCGCAATGATGATACCAACATGGGCCAGTGAAGAATTGTCCTCCACAACTAGAATGAAGAACAAAAGGACAGCAACTTGTCTGATCCCGTTCCCCGGTTCCCCAACGCTGCTCCCCTCCCCCAATTCCCCAATAAAATCTTAAAAAAAAAATACAATCACTGACATTTGGCTCTAAAATTAAGATATACATAGTCACTACCTCCATACCTTTTGTTGATTCAATTCTTTCAGTTGCCTGGGTTCCAAACAGGTGAGGGTAAATAACAAATTATTTTGGCTCACTGATAATCTGTTTAAGAAAAAAAAAAACACCTAATTCAATCTTTAAAACTAACACCAATTTTTTTGTTTGTTTTTTTGAGGGCAGTGTCACTGGCCTTCGTATGTGGGACCCGAACCGGGGCCGCTGGCTTCCCAAGCCAGTGCTTAACCACCGCGCCACTCGGCTGGCCCAAACTAACACCAATTTTATACAATAAAAACCTATCTGAATACCTCTGTCTTTTACAATATGGACATTTCCTAGACATGTTTAGAATAACTTTTCTAACATGTTTAGAATAACTTTTCTACAGTAGAAAACATCCAGAAATAAATCTATTTACTGAAAACAAAGTTTAACTAGTCACTTCATGACTTTAAAAGCTGTAACTCACGGACAGAATACAGGATGCAGAGTGTGAAACTCTGAAGATCTCAGTCTCCCACAACAGGGTGCATTTCTATAGAATGTTTTCTTCTAGTGTCCACTTGCTTTTGAAATGCTAGTATTGTTTTAAACTGGCAACAAAAAGACTTTTCTTTTAGCTCTCTCTGAAGGCAAGCTTCTGTTTTAGGCTGATCCTAGTCAACACCAAGGATCATAGCACTGAGATTGAATCTTACACATTTAATAGTGTTATATAAAATGCCCTGTCAGGTTGGGAACTAAGGTCATAAGCATACCCACCCTCCCACTTCAGCCACAATACTTCCTGTAAGATGCGACAACTCTTAATGTAACACCCTGAAACAAAATACCTTAAGAAAGATATTTTAAAATGGTGGTCTGCAGGAGCCGGCCAAGTGGCGCGATGGTTGAGTGCTGGATTGGGAAGCCAGCGGCTCCAGTTCAGGTCCCACATATAAGGACCAGTGACACTGCCCTCAAAACAAAAAACAAAGAACAAAACAAAATGGTGGTCTGCAGACCAAGAATATCAATTCATTGTATACACAGATATCACCTGGAGCATAATATGTGGGAAAAACCCTTCCTGGTAGTTGGGGGAGGAGGAATCTTACCCTGCACACAGAGCAATAAGGAACAAAGTTATGCCTCTTTCAATATATTTTCTTTTCTACTCTAGCCCAACATAGATGTCCTAAAAGCACAAATAATAAAAATGCAGTTTCAGCCCACCTCACCACTCTCCACCCCAAGTCTTCACCTTTCAGTAAAGAGAATTTAGACCCTGCATGGTGGTAATGCAAGTTGATCAACTCTAAGTTGATCACTGGCCTGAATGAATAGTTGCTTTCATTGTGATGAAATGTAATCAACACTTTAACTTTCATGTGCCCTTACCTACCACAAAAAGATGGGGAAGAAAAGCCAACAAGATGGTGAAAAACTTTTCATCTGTGCTGTTATATTATTAAAATGGTCCTGCTGGGGAGCTGAAATAAAAAACTGCATTCCTGGGCCAGCCAAGTGGCGCGTTGGTTAAGCGCTGGCTTGGGACGCCAGCGGCCCAGGTTCGGGTCCCACATATGAGGGCCAGGGACACTGCCCTCAATCAATAAATCAATAAACCAATCAATAAACCAATCAATCAATCAATAAAAGATACTTAAAAAGTAAAACAACAAAAAAAAACTGCATTCCTAACTCCCTAGCCCATATTTACTTCAGAAAAAAAAGGAGTCCCTTTCATGGTCCAGTTCTTTGATAACCTATTGATGAGGATCACTGCAGAGCCCAACTGTTGGGAAAAAATGTATTTCCCTCCATGGCAAAAAAGAAAAAACATAAGGAGTAGCTGGAGCAGAGGTGGTAAACACCGAAGCAGGAAGGGAGGAATTACAGGCCTACGTCATTTACTACGCTTACCTTTGTTGCGCTTCATAGATGTTGGTTTTTATAAATTGAAAGCAAGACCCTCCACCAGCAAAAAGATTACACTTCGCTTTACTGCAATACTGGCTTTAGTGCAGTAATCTGGAAATGAACCCACAATATCTCTAAGGTATGCCTATACAATACTTGTGTCAACTCTAATGAGGTGTGCTAGTAGAGAAGAAGGAAGCAACGAACAAAGGAAACTTATTGAAGTTCAGTTTAAGAATTCATTTTAAGATCTACATACACCAACATCTAATATTCCTGATGTCTTCTGGCTATGAACTGACCTGAATCACGTTCAGAAGACACCTAGGGTGCCCACCTACAAGGGAAACAGCTAAGCTGACCAATTAAAAAGCAATCTCAGGGCCGGCCAAGTGGCGCGCTGGTTAAGAGCTGGTTTGGGACGCCTGCGATTCCAGTTCAGATCCCACATATGAAGGCCAGTGACACTGCCCTCTACAGCTAAGATGGTGAACAACAGCTCCACCTGGAGCTGGGCTGCTGGTGAGTCCCTGGGGATGGCATAGCTGCAGCTCCTGCTGCAGTGGGCTGCCATAGGCTACAGTGAGTGGCCGGCAGCCAGCGTGAGCAGCTGGCAGCCAACGTGAGCTGCCAATAGCTGCTGTGAGCAGCCATCTAGAGGCCGGCGACCGATCTGCCTCATCCGGGAAGAGTGCAATGACAATACCAACATGGGCCAGTGAAGCAACGTCCTCCACAACTAGACTGAAGAAGAAAAGGACAGCTACTTGTCTGTTCCCCTTCCCTGGTTCCCCAACGCTGTTCGCCTCCCACAATTCCCCAATAAAATCTTAAAAAATAAAAAAAAAAAGTGTCTGAAAAAATCACCAGGAAAACATATTCAAAAGCAAAATGCAAAGAAGTGTAAACTAATGTATAACTTAGTCAAAGCCATAGTAATGATGTGTAAAGAAAATACAAAAAGAAAATTTTAGGGTCTATCACGTGCTAGGCATAATTTAAGAGCTTTGTATAGGTTCCGTCATACAATATAACAATTACCCTAGGAAGTAAATGGTATTTATCCCACTTTTAAAGGAAATTAAGAGACAAGTTTAAGTAACTTGCCCAAGGTCACATGACTAATAAATCAGTACAGTATTTAAACCCAGCTCTGTCCAGCTCTAAAGACTGTACTTTTCCCTTTACATTTTTTTTTTTTAATATTTTATTGGGGAATTGGGGGAGGGGAACAGCAATGGGGAATCAGGGAAGGGGAACAGACAAGTTGCTGTCCTTTTGTTTCTCAGTCTAGTTGTGGAGGACATTGCTTCACTGGCCCATGTTGGTATTATCATTGCGCTCTTCCCAAGTCGCTTGGACGGCAGCTCATGGAGGCTCATGGCAGCTCACAAAAGCTGCCCACCAGCTCCACTACAGCCTACACCGTCGCCGGCGATTCACTGCAGCCCAGCTCCAGGTTGAGCTGTTGTTCACCATCTTAGCTGTAGAGGACACAGCGTCACTGGCCCTCAAGTGGGATCCGAACTGGGGCCCTGCTGCTCAAGAGCTGGCGTCCCAAGCCAACTCCTAACCAACACGCCACTTGGCAGGCCCCCTCCCTTTACATCTTACTGATACTTACACATACTGCCAATAATAATCTTATTCCAGTTCATAATGAGCATTTTCTAATCAGAACACCATGTGAAATAAAGCTCAAGTGTCACACTTGATGTTTTCCTACTATAAATCAGCCTGGCCTCCCTCCCCGAGCCACTCAGCTCTTGTGTCACATCCACAGCACTGAGTCCCAACCACGGCACTACTCTCTGCTACCAGAAATCCAAGAGTCTTACAAAAATTGCATTTGCGAGGATGTTCTGACTCCCTCTTTGGCATTGGCCCATGCTGCTGAATGCACAGAATGATTCCTCAGCTGACCAAGAATTCTTCAGACCAGCTATAAAAAAAAACAGCCCCTTTTCTTTTTTTTTTTCCACCCCCAAATTTACCACTATGCCCTGAAAAGTTGGAATTCTGAAGTGGATTGAACTCGGACACCAAATACAGGCAGCATCACTCCTCACTCCCCAGCTTTTAGGGAAAAGCAACAAAATATCCTCTAAATACCAAGGAATGGCAACCCAAAGCCCGCAGAGAAGAGACCAGATTTGGCAAAAGGCTGAAAAGAACTCAGGCAAACTAATTCCCAGCTTTTAACAATGTAAGAAACATGATCCCACAAAGGCAAAACACAACACAAATGAAGGATATACATTTACTTCTAGGCTTAACTGGATATATGGCAATAGTGTAGGACAGAAAAATCAAAGACGCCCACAGCCAATTAAAGTTGTAAAAGTAATTTAACCAGAGTTGGAACACAGCCAACAACAATACCCCAACTCTTTCGGCAATTGTGGTCAGCACTCGAGCACCAGTGTAGGGTCTGTCTTGGCCTCAGCCATTTCAACGCTCTCAACTCTTACTCACCTTTCTTCTTTTATCACTGCAGTAAGTGCCCGGCTGAGCTCCTGAAAAAATAGGTCTGTAGATGCACTGAAGGACTGAGAAATTTAAAGTTTAAATGGCAAAGGCGTCTCTTCCATTAAGCATAACAAAAATATACTGATGAATACATGTTAGTATTTTTTTTAGACCTCCTCAGCACTATGCAAAGCCAGAGTAAGTTACCTAATACTGACTGAGTAAAAGAACCTACCAACAGTTAACAGAAATAAAATGGCCCATGCACGTCATCTCCCAGCTCCACTAGCATGTCAAGTTATTTAAAAGGGGAAAAACCTGAATCTTTTCAACGCTAACCCATAACCAGCCTCTCCACAAGCCACAGAGCGGGGTGGGGGTGGGGATCCTGGAGAGAATGTGATAGCGCTGGTGCCGGTTTGTTTACAGACTCCAGCAACAATCATGAGTCAGAAATTCAAGCCACGAGATGCTTTCCAACTAACAGGGACCAAACAGGACCGTTCTACGGTGTCCTCGCAGATCTGGGGGGCAAGGGGAGGTAAACTAAGAGAACTATATCACCAAGGGCACAAGACCAGCCAGCAATGACTGGCTCCGGGGTTCTTGGACCTCGGCCTTCCGTGCAAGTGGCGGGGCCCCAAACTCGGGAGGGGGGAGGGGGCCCATTGCGCGGCGGCCCTGCGGGGACGGGGAGCCTCAGGGCGACCCGCATCGCCCCATCTAAGGGGGAGGAACCAAAACGCACGCCAATGGGTCACCCAACGAGGCAAGACGTCCCCGGGGGATTGCGGGGCAAGCTGTTGGGGGGCAACCCCAGGGCTGAGCAAAACAAGGGCAGCCAAGTCCTCCAGGCGCAGACTCGGGCCAGGAAAAGGAGAAGACCTGAACCCTGGGAGTTTGGGAAAGGGGTCAAACCTAGTCTGACGGGGAACGGACCAGGGAAGAGAGGGGCAGGCCAAGCCGGAACGAGACACGGACCGGGTGGGTCAAAGGGAGGGGATGTCCGGCTAGGGCAGTTACAAGCACGGGAGCCGGCGAGGCTCAGCGGCCCGCTTCCCGTCTCGGGTCATCCTGCTGCTAGCAGCTGCTCCGACTGTCCCAGGCCCAGCCGCTCGCTCCACTGCCGCTGCCGCCAACGCCGCCGCCATCTTACACTGGCCAGCGGCCGCCACCACCGCCGCCTCCGCTGTCTGCGCGTGCGCCTGCGCCGCTGCGCTTTACGGCCCCGTTTGCGACGACGTGCTGGGGAAGGCCCGAGTGGTCGCGCGAGGCTCCCGGCTCCGAGCCCCGCTCGAAGGGCGCGTAAGGGGCGGGGCTAGGGCGCGTAAGGGGCGGGGCTAAAGGCCAACGGCCAAAGGGCGAAGGGGGCGCCTGCGCGTTACCGAGGAGGCAAAGCTATTTTTGTAGCGTGTGTTTGGAAGGGCTCCCATCCGTTGTGGTACGTAAGACAAATGTAAGTTAGGGGCCTCCCAGCGTTGTAGTGGGAATCAATTTCATTTCTAAGGAGCTAGCAGGCAACCTCCTGGGGCACCTCCATGTCTGCCCTGGTTTTGCATACTGAGAATAAGCAGGTCTCACCAGATTTCTTCTGAAAACTGCGTTTCCTATGAAGGCTATTAAGTGGTTTCGGTACCTGCGAGGCCCACTTACCCCTGACAGTCTCCATTTACCCACTTTTAAATAAGGGATTCAGAAGCTTCAAGTGCAACCAAGTTATTCAAGAGGATCTGTCTCCCAAGGGGTGGGGGGTACATTGATTTCCAAGAATGGTCCTAGTGATGTACACTCTGCTTCCTTCTGACACCTAAAGGAAGCTTTCAGAGGATTCCTGACAAGGTTACACCCAGTTGTGAGGCTAGGAGATTTTTTTTTGGGGGGTGGGCAGTGTCACTGGCCCTCTTATGTGGGACCGAACCGGGGCCGCTGGCTTCCCAGGCCAGCGCTTAACCACCGCGCCACTCAGCCGGCCCAAGGCTAGGAGATTTTTGACCAGGAGGCCAGGGTATTGTTAGGTTTCAGAGACCCTGACCTGTAGATAGGGCCATGTCTGCAAGAAAACAAGATGTCTGTTGGCCTGCACCTGCAGACAGAGCCATGCTTGCCATAACAGACAAGACACAACACAGCTGCTGGCCTGCAGGCAGTCAACATTTGCTGTTCAAACAATGCCGCACCGCCCCTATATAATAATCTTCCTCACACCTCCTCTTGCTGCTGCAGTCTCATTTAGATTCAGCCCAGCAGACTTCCTCTTACAAGAACATTTTCTTAACTTGCCTGACCCTGTGTGTTCCTTTATCAGCCGACCTGTCAGGTGCAAGGATCTGACCCCTTCTACCTCCTCTACTGCTACCCTCCTATTATAAGTCTTAGATTAGACTGTAGCAACAGACACCTAGCTGGTTTATTTCCATTGTTGTCCGACTAGCTAAACATAAGGCAACCAGAGTACCCATTTAAAACTGTTAGGTCATATTACTGTCCTGCTCAAAACCTTCAAAATCTTCCCATGACATAATAAAAATCAAAATGATCATAATGGACGTCAAGGCAGGCCCTACATGATCTGATACCTATTTCTCTAATTTCATCTCCTCCCATACTGCCTAGCTCAGCTCTAGCCGTATTGGCCTTCTCACTGTCACTCCAACCAAAACATGTTCCAGCCCCAGGGCTTTTGCACTTGTTTCCTCTTCTTTGAATCTTCATCTACCAGATCTTTTTTTTCTTCCCTCTGATATTTAGAAATGCAAATATTTTCAGTATGTTGTCCTTGTATCCAGCAACCTTGCTAAGCTCACTAATTCTAAGTTTGTAGATTCACTTGGGTTTCTACATATACAATCACAGTATACTAGTTAAGAACACTGGTTTTATTTATTTATTAATTATGGTCCAAAACAGAATTCCCCGCCCATTCTCCCACCTCCCTCCCATTTGGCAACCATCAGCTTGTTCTCTATATCTATGAGTCTATTTCTGTTTTGTTTACTCATTTGGTTTTTTTTAGATTGCACATATTAAGTGAAATTATATGGTATTTGTCGTTCTTTGACTTATTTCACTTAGCATAATACTCTCTAGGTCCATGTTGTCACAAATGGCAAGATTTCACTTTTTTATTACTGAATAATATTCCATTGTATGTATACCACATCTTCCTTACCCATTCATCTATTGATGGACACCTAGGTTACCTCCATATTTGAAGTAATGCTGCAATGGACATAAGGGTGCATATATCTTTTTGAATTCGTTTGTTTTTGTTTGTTTTCTTTGGATAAATACCCAGAAGTGGAATTGCTGCATCATATGGCAGCTCTATTTTGAATTTTTTCAGGAATATGCATACTGTTTTCCATAGGGGCTGCACCAATTTACAATCATCTAACAGATCTTTACTAGACTTGCACTCTCCACTTAGTCCAATCTCTACTCAAAAGCTACGTCCTCTGAGATCCAGCTCTTGACTATTCCAACTAAAATGTACCCTACACCACCATCCTACTCTATCCTCTTTTTTTCATAACATTTTTTAGCTGTAACATTTAACCTACAATTATGGTGGGTTTTTAAAAATCTAACTACTAGAATATAAGCACTACAGGGACAGAGTCTTTTTTTTATTTTGTAACCCCAACACCTAGATGAGTGCTAAAGCACAAAATAGCTATCTAATGCCCTACCATTTCCATTCATTCACTCATTCCATCAACAACTATTGAATTCCTACTACATGTGAGGTCCTATTCTAGGTGCTGGAACTGCAGCAGTGAATAAGACAAACCAAGATTCCTGCATTCACAGAACGTATGTTTTTTAGTGCAGGAGTTGGGAGTGTAGGGGGAGAAGAGGGACACACAGACAAACTCAAGTTATGAAGAGTACTATAAAGGAAAAGAAAGCAGGGCATGCTCTTTTACATAGGGGATTCATGGAAAGCCCCTCTGCTGAGATGACATTTTTTTAAAAGATTTTATTGGTAATTGGGGAGGGGAACAGTGTTGGGGAATTGGGGAAGGGGAACATTGTGTTTTTCCAGGATCCATCAGCTTCAAGTCAAGTTATTGTCCTTCAATCTTAGTTGTGGTGGGTGCAAGCTCAGCATCAAGTCCAGTCGCTGCTTTCAATCTAGTTGCCGGGGGAGGGTGGGGCATAGTCCACCAACCCATGAGGAAGTTGAACCGGCACCCTTGTTGCATACTAAGCCATGCAGCTGCCTGTGGGCAGCTCACGGCTGCTCAGCTCAAGGTGCTGTGTTCAATCTTAGTTGCGGGAGTGTGCAGCCCACCATCCCGTGCGGGAGTTAAACCAACAACCTTGTTAAGAGCACGCACTTTCACCAGCTCAGCGGCAGCTCCACTTCGGCACAGCTCACTGGTGCCCATTCTGGGAATCGAACCGGCAACCCTGTTGCTCAGAGCTCGGGCTCTAACCAACTGAGCCACTCAGCCAGCCCTGCTGAGATGACATTTGAATAGAGATCTGAAGTGAGTGAGCCATACACCCTGGGGAAATAACCTTCCAGGCAGAGGGAACAGCAAGGTATAAAAACCTGAACCTGAGTGTGTTTGGTGTATTCAAACAGCAAGGAAGTCAAAACAGCACGTAGGAAATTAGTTTGGAGAAACAAGATGGTAGCCATGTGACTTACCAGACTTATAGACCAAGAAAAGGATTTTGGATTTTACCCTGAGTGCTAGGAAGCCATGGAAGATTTTGCATAAAAGAATGATATGATCTGATTTAGTTAATGAAGAAATTTACTTTGGTTGATTCTTTGAGAACTGCCTGCAGGGAGGCAAAATAGAAGCTGAAAGACCAGTTAGGAAGCTATTGCAAACGTACAAGGCTATTGTTGCAGTGGAAATGGTAGGAAGTGGTTGGATTCAAGAGACACTTTAAAGGTGGCAGAGGTGATTTGCTAATAGATGGAATATAGGGTGAAAAATAAAAAGTCAAGATATATTTTGTTTTGTTTTGTTTTGACTTGAGTAATAGGACAAAGAGCAATGCCACTAACTGAGAACTCCTTGGGAAAGGAGATTTTGGGGGGAAATATGCAGTTCTATGTTAGACATGTTAAGCTGGAGATGCCTATTAGATTTCTAAATGGAGCTACTGAATAAACAAGATGAATCTGAAGTTCAAAGAAGGGACCAATGATAGTATCATTTGGGGAGTCATTAAGGTATATGATAGCCATGGGATAGGGAGCACTCATTTTGTTAATGCGGAAGAGAAAGTCTATGACTGAGCCCTCTAATCCTGAGGCACTGCAACTAGTAGAGGTCAGAGAGAAAGAAAATCCAGCAAAATTTATTTAAAAGGAGCAACCAGAAAACAGGAAGAATTTAAAAAACAAGAAAGCAAAGGGTCTTATAAAACAAATTTTTACAATGTTTCAAGAAAGGCACTATAAACTGTCATCCCTGTTTAATTTGAGGTTGAAAATAACTGAAAATTGACTGCTAGATTTGGAAACATGGAGGTTATTTAAGACCTTGACAAAAGTGATTTTAGTGGAGCTATGGAAATAAAATCTTCCCCTTCTGTGATCTGGTTTCTATGCTCACTGTTGGATGGATACCATTGCTTCTACCACCAAATTAATTGCTATTACCACCAAATCCCTTATGTTGGGCTTTCCTATTGCATTTGAGGTTGTAATGATCATTACCTTTTCTAGATATTCAATCCCACTGATTTCTGAGACACTATATTTCATAATTCTATTTATATCTCTGACATAATTCTATTTATATCTCATTTATTTCATGAGCTTCTCTTCCTCTTCATTATATACGCTCTTCCAAAGTGATCTTATCCATTCTCAGTTTAAACTACCACATAATGATGATTCCCAAGTTTTTATTTCCAACCCGGGCTTCTCCTTCAACCTTTAATCTTGATTTTTTTTTTTTTTTTTTTTTTGAGGGCAGTGTCACTGGCCCTCATATGTGGGACCGAACCGGGGCCGCTGGCTTCCCAAGCCAGCGCTTAACCACCGCGCCACTCGGCCGGCCCCCTTCCTTCAACCTTTAGATTCACATACCTGACAGCCAATGGCACTTTTCTTAAGAATAGCTTTATTGAGATGACATTCACACACTATACAATTCATGCATTTAACGTGTACAATGAACAACTTTTAGTACATTCACAGATATGTGCAACCATCACCAATTTTCAACCATTATCATCACCTCAGAAAGAAACCCAGTACCTTTTAGCTATCACCCCATCATTCTATCCCCTCCAGACCTAAGAAACCATTAATCTACTTTGTCTCTATACTATTCTGGACTTTTGTATGGATGGAATCATATGGAATGTGGTTTTTTGTAACTAGCTTCTTTCACTTAGTATGTTTTCAAGATTCATCCATGTTGTAGCATGTATCAGTACTTCATTCCTTTTTATTCCATTGTATGGCTGTACCACATTTTGTTTGTCCATTTGTTTAAGAACACTTGGGTTGTTTCTACCTTTTGACTATTATGAATATGCTGCTATAAACATTCATGTGCAAGTTTCTGTGTGGATATGTTTCATTCCATTTCTCTTGGATATATATACCCAGGTATGCAATTGCTGGGCCATATGATTAACTGCGTATTTAATCATTCAAGGAACTGATAGACTGTTTTTCAAAGTAGTTATATTATTTTACATTCACACCAGCAATGGATGAGGGTTCCAGTTCTCCCCATCCTTGCTAATACTTAATATCTGACTTTTTTTTTTTGAGGGCAGTGTCACTGGCCTTCATATGTGGGACCCAAACTGGGGCCGCTGGCTTCCCAAGCCAGTGCTTAACCACGGCGCCACTCGGCCGGCCCGATATCTGATTTTTTGATTCTAGACATGCTCTTGGGTCTGAAGTGGTATCTCACTGTGGTTTTGATTTGCACTTCCCTGATGACTAACAATGTCAACCATCTTTTCGTGTGTTTAATATTTTTGTCTTCTTTAGAGAAATATCTATCAGATCCTTTGTCTATTTTTAAGTTGGGTTGTCTTTTTTATTATTGAGTTGTAAGAGTTCTTCATGTATTTTATTTTTATTTTTATTTTTTAGAGGGCAGTGTCACTGGCCCTCACATGTGGAACAGAACCGGGGCCGCTGGCTTCCGAAGCCAGCGCTTAACCACCGCGCCACTTGGCTGGCCCCTTCATGTATTTTAAATACAAGTAACTTATCAGATATATGATTTGCAAACATCTTCTCCCATCAGTGATTTGTCTTTTCACTTTTTTTGATGGTGTCTTTGAGGTCTAATTTATCTATTTTTTCTTTTGTTGCTCATGGTTTTCATGTCACATTTGAGAATCCTCAGCCAAATCCAAGGTTTTACCCATGTCTTCTTCTAAGAGCTTTATGGTTTTATTACTTTTAGGTCTTTGGTCTATTTTGAATTAATTTTTGTATTTGGCGCAAAGTAAGGTTTAAACTCATTCTTCTGCAATGTGGCTATCCAGTTGTTCCAGAACCATTTGTTGAAAAGACTATTCTTTCCCAATGGATGGTTTTGGCCCCCTTGTCAAAAATCAATTAACCATAGATGTATGGGTTGATTTCTGAGCTCTTAACTCTACTCCATCGGAATCTGTCTTTTCTTGTGCCAATATCCCTGTGTTTTTTTTTGTTTGGTTGGTTTTTGTTTGTTTTTTGGAGGGCAGTGTCACTGGCCCTCATATGTGGGACCAAAGCGGGGCCGCTGGCTTCCCAAGCCAGCGCTTAACCACCGCGCCACTCGGCCGGCCCCAATATCCCTGTTTTGATTAGCACTGCTTTGTAGTAAGTTTTGAAATTGGGTAGTGTGTCTTCCTTATTATTCCTCTTTTTCAGGATTTCTTTTCTTTTTAACATGCCTAGGAGAATAGTGAAGATTTTATTTTATTTATTTTTTAAAGATTTTTTTTTTAAATTGGGGAATTGGGGGAGGGGAACAGTGCTGGGGAACTGGGGAAAGGGAACAGACAAGTTGCTGTCTGTTTGTTCTTCAGTCTAGTTGCGGAGGACGTTGATTCACTGGCCCATGTTGGTATCATCATTGCGCTCTTCCCGGATGAGACAGATCGTCGCCTGCCTCTGGATGGTCACTCACTGATATTGGCAGCTCATGCTGGCTTCCGGCCACTCACTGTAGCCTATGGCAGCCCACTGCAGCAGGGGCTGCAGCCTACACAGTCGCAGGGGCTTGCAGCTCCAGGTGGAGCTGTTGTTAGCTGTAGAGGGCAGTGTCACTAGCCCCTCATATGTGGGATCCAAACCAGCGCCGCTGGCGTCCCAAACCAGCTCTTAACCAACATGCCACTTGGCCGGCCCATCAGGATTGTTTTCTTATTCTGAGTCCATTGTAATTCCATATGAATTTTAGAATTAGCTAGTCAATTTCCACAAAGTCAGCGGGGATTCTGATAGGGATTGCATTGAATCTGGGGTATTTGGGGGAGTATTCCATTTTAACAGTATTAAGTCTTCTGCTTCATGAACAGATTTTTCCCATTTATTTAGATCTTCCTTCTTTCAACAAATTTTTGTAGTTTTCACAGTATAGTTTTGCACATCTTTTGTTAAAATTATTTCTAAGTATTCCTTTTTTCCCTAAGTATTCTTTTTTTTTTTTTTTTGAGGGCAGTCACTGGCCCTCATATGTCGGAACCGAACCGAGGCACTGGCGTCCCAAGCCAGCTCTTAACCACCGCACCACTCAACCGGCCCTCCCTAAGTATTCTTTTTGATGCTACTGCTGTTTTCTTAATTTTATTTTTGGATTGTTCACTGCAAATGTATAGAAACACAATTGATTTTTGTATATTAACCTTGTGTCCTGCAACCTGCCGAACACTTAGTTCTTGTAGTTTTTCAGGGAATTCCTTAGGACTTCCTGTATAGGAGATCATGCCATCTACAAAATTTTATTTCTTCCTTTCCAATCTCAAAGACTTTTCTTTTTCTTGCCTAATTGCCCTGGCTAGAACTTCCAGCACAAAGCTGACTAGACGTGGCAAGAGCTGATATCCTTGTGTTGTTCCTGATCTTAGGGGAAAAGTATGCAGTCTTTCACTATTAAGTATGATGTTAGCTGTAGGTATTTTGTAAATGCACTTTATCAGGTTGAGGATATTCCCTTCTATTCCAACCAATGGCACTTTAATATTATAAAACTGAACTTACCTTTGCTCTACCTTCTGTTAAATTCAAACTGCTCCTATTCTTATCTCTTAGTTGACACCACTGTTCTCCTGTCTTACACTGGATCCCCTAAAAGCAGAGCCTGAGAAAGGGATTCTGTGCTAGTGGTTTATTGAGGGAGTGCTCTCGAGTAAAACCTGTCATGTAGTGAGGAAAGCAAGATAGGACAGGGGGAATAGTCAAAGATGTAAGCTGATCAGTTTAGCCGCCACTGGGAACTTTTGGCACATCAATGGTAAATCTGTCCCACATTGAGGAAAGGGGAAAGGAATTTTGTACCCTAGTATCATTTGCAATTAAGTAATTGCATATCATCACTGAGAATGAAATCACTATCAGAATCCCAGCTGAGGGCCGGCCAAGAGATTCAGTTGTTTAAGAGCACAAGCTCTGAGCAACAGGGTCGCTGGTTTGATATCCACACGGACCAGTGAGCTGTGCCTGAGCTAAGCTGCTGCTGAGTTGCCAACAGGTGGCAGGATAGCTCAGCTGGTGAGAGCACATGCTTCTAACAACAAGGCTGCTGGTTCGACTCCCGCATGGGATGGTGGACTATGCCCACCCACAACTAAGATTGAACACGGCACCTTGAGCCATGGAGAGTAGCCAACAGGTGGCTGGATGGCGACTGGACTTGGGAGCTGAGCTAGCTGCATGTTCCACAACTAAGATTGAAGGACATCTTGGCTGTTCCCCTTCCCCAACTCCCCAATTAAAAAAAAAAAAATCCCAGCTGACTTCTTTGTAGAAATTGACATCAAACCATTGGCTGTGGTGCTGTCCCTGGGAGGGCATAACCTTCCAGAAGTTTCCAGAAGTGGCTCCTGTTGGCACAGAGGGCAGTTCTCACAAGGATGCAGCTGTGAGCTATTAGCAGCTATATTTCTTGGTAAAGGGGATCTAGACAGGGTACCAACAATGTCTACTACAGTCCACCTCTAGCATCACTCAGATCCATTTGCTTTGTATATTAAGTTTATTCTATCCAGGCAGTTTCTCCAACATTCTGGTTAGTCACAATTTCTGGGGACACTTACAAGAGGAGGTTCTGAGCCCCTGGAGATGACACCCTTATCAGACCATAATTGTTTACTCATTTACAGTTAAAACAGTATAGGAGGACCAAGAAGTATCCTAGGGATCATATATGCACCGAACACTTTCTGCATCCATATGTAGCAGCAGTCCTATCTCCTCACAAAGAATAGTCAATTATCCCAGACAGTACAGTAACTTCTTTGCCTGATAGTTTGCTGGGATTAGGAGCCTCAAGTGACCAGATGACAGCCATATCTATTAAGTTTACTGAGATTCTTATGTTGTGCCTGGTGGAAGCATCCCCCCTTGGGGAACTAGCACCTCCAGAACCACAGAATTTAAAGTTGTGGGGATGGGAAGCACAAACCTGAAGTGAATGGCGGAGTGATGTTGAATAGGGTCACTCCTGTTTCCACCCCTTGATTTCAGAGCCCATGAATTCTATCAATTGGGGATAAAGCACACTATTATCATGTAGTTTTGTACTGTATTGCAAAGGACAGCACTCCATCCTTGCTGGCACCACAAATACACCTTTGAAAAAGGCCATTCTGCTACTCTGCCAGGTCAGAAGATTCTGGATGGAAAAATATTTGGTAGGAATAGTGGGTCACACTGTCATGTGCCCATTGCTGCACCTGCTTTGCCATTAAGTGGGTTCCCTGTTCCAAGGCATTATTATGTATGATCCCATGGCAGTAGATCAAACATCTCTGAGTCCTTCGATGGTAGTACTGGCTGAGGCACTTTAGGCAGGATAGACAAAGCAAAATATGTTATCAGTCCTGATCAGAATAAACTCTTGTCTTTTTCATAATGGAAAAGGTTCAATATAAGCAACTTGTCACCAAGTGGCTGGTTGTTTTTCTTGAGCAGTGCTACTCAACTGGGAATCAGCATTGCTGTTTGTTGCTGCAGGTGGGACATTTAGAAATAGCACTAGCGAGGTCAACTGTAGGTGACAGCGGGGTCCATGCTAAGAGGCCAATAGCCTCCATTTCTGCCACTGGGGTAATCTGATTTATGAGCACAACGTGCAAGCATTGGGACAGGTAACATGGTCCTGAAATCATCCTGTTCATTTGGTTATTATTTAGCACTTATCTGTGAATACTTTAATAGGTCCCTCTCTCATAGATCACCCCAAATTCTCCACACCAGACCTCCCCGCTACCTCATTTTCCTATTTTGCTCTTGAACGACTAACCCACTGACTGTGCATTCAGGTATATCCTGGCCTCAGGCCACTTCTCTCTCCAAAGTGGATAATCAGGTATACTGACTAAAGTCCTCCTAACTGCATTTCCCCTCATATCTTTCTGGATTTCTCTGAATTGGGCTGTTGTAGTCCATATTTGGCTTGCCCTGACATATCAAGCCAACCCATCCATGAACCACACCGGGGTTTTTTTTCCTCCTCTATCAAATGGTTGAAGGAATTCTCATGTTGCCATAGGTATGATCTAAGACAGCGGTCGGCAAACTGCGGCTCGCAAGCCACATGTGACTCTTTGATTACATTGCGTATCAAAGGTTTGCCGACCCCTGGAAAAGCCAATCCTGTCCCTCACAATTTAAAAATTATTCGAGAGCCATAAATATATTTTTACATAATCATCATTATATGAATAATACCCTTTAAAATTTTATAAGTGAAACTATGATAGTTTTATTTTCATTTTCAATTTTACTTCAGAGCCACATGTATGTACCAAAGAGCTACATGTGGCTCATAAGCCGCAGTTTGCTGACCCCTGGTGGCTCTTCCGTCTCAAGTTTGCTGACCCCTGGTCTAAGAGAAAGGTATTAGTGCGACAGATGTAGGTAATATGGAGTCCTGGGGCCCCTTGTTCAATTTTTCTTGTGCCTGGCAAGTTTGCTTGGGCTTCTTCCCGAATGTACAATTTCCATTGTAAGATGGATGGCTGTTATATCCACCCAATCTTATGGGTTGGCAGGTCCAACAAGGACAGCTGGTGATATATACATAGCTGGTCACATAGTCACTTGCTATTTTGTGGTCAGGAATTGAGTCTTTATCAGGACCTAATAGTATGCCAAATGTTTTTCAAATGGTGAAACTTTCTCTACTGCAGATGACATCACCTTACTCCATAAACCTAGAAGTCTGTACTGGAACTTTCCTACTGTGCATTGCTAGAGAATCCACAGAGCATCTTTTCATTCCACTCATACTTCTAATATCATGGAATTTACCAGGTCATATGGTCCAAGCAGCAGGGCTGCTTGTATCATAGCCTGGACCTGCAGCAGAGGCCTTTCCTGTGTTTCTATATACAGAATATGCTGCCTCCAAAACTGGAAGAGGCCTAACAAGGCACTGTGCTTCTTTCTTGGGGTAAAAGGCACAAGATGCAATAACGTATCCTTTACTTTGGAGAGGATGTCTCAGAATGTTTCACATCACTGGACTCCTAAAAACTTAACCAATGTGGCAGCGCCCTGCATCTTTGCAGTTTATCTCCCACCTTCTGGAGAGTTATGTTTCACCAAGGAATCCCGAGCACAGCAGGGGATTAACATTTCATTCGAATAACATTTCATTATAATATTGATGAGATGCCAAAGGAGCTTAACTCCTCTTTGCATCCATTAGCCTATGGTAAAACTGGTTTCATTATTCATAATTTTGCTTAAAGTCGCAAAACCTACCAACATCATTAAATGAGAACTTATTGTATTCATTAGATCAGGGGTCAGCTAACTAACTATAAAGGACCAGATAGTACATATTAATAGTCACATACCTATACCAGAGGCTATGTTACTCTATCCAGTAAAGAAAACACATCCAACAGAGGACTGCAGTTGGATTACCACTTGCTTAATTTTGCAGTAGTCCATTGTAGTCCACCATAGGCCATCCAGTTTTTGCAAGGCCCACAGGTGAAAATAAATAAATGAGGATATGATGGAGACCAAAGGAGACCCCTGCATCCTTTTTAAGTTTTTAAGAATGGAACTAATTTGTCAGTTTCCCTAGAATGCATTATTATTTTTTATTTACTATTTTGGCAGAGGTATGGATGTAGTTTCCGGGGTTTCTACTTGGCCTTTCTCCCAACTGCCAAATATGTCCATTTTATTTAGAAACTGGAAAAAATGACCACAAAGTGGGTCTCTGCACCCACAGTGAGACAAATTTGGGCAAGCACTCCATTTATTACCTGACCCAGTATTTCGCTATGTAATGGAGGTGGATTATGGGGGTGTGAGGTGGGGGTGCACTGTGGTGATGCTTTGAGTTCCTGGGTATCAGTATCAATTCAGATCCCTGTATCCCTGTTTACCAACTCAAAAAATCTGGGTATTCTTGGGCCGGCTGAGTGGCGCAGTGGTTAAGAACTGGCTTGGGACGCCAGCGGCCCCAGTTCGGGTCCCACATGAGGGCCAGTGACACTGCCCTCAAAAATAAATAAATAAATAAGTAAATAAATAAAAAATAATAGAATGCAGATACTTAAAAAAAAAAAAAGTCTGGATATTCTTTCCCTAGGGTGTGGTTAACTAAGAGTAGTTAACTAAGTAAATGGCTGTTTCAATTGATAGGCTGAATCTGAGAACTGTCTGAGGCCTAGAAACTGGGCAAGGAATTGTCTTTTCACTGAAGTTACTGACCTCAGTGTTCTAGTCAACCATTCTTGGTCATTTTTTTTTTTTTTTTTTTTTTGGTCTCTTAATTATATACCCTCCTTGGCTGCCCAACTATCTGGTCCATAAGACCATTAGCCATCTCCTCTTGGACCACACAGCTCTTATGGAAATTTACCCATCTTGCTTCTGTGAGTTAAGTGTTCCCATTTGGCCTCAACTCTGCTATGCCAGAGTTGTCATCCCCACCATTACTAGGGAAACTAAATCTTAAACAACATTCCCTTCTATCAGCCTCCACCCAGAGACAGCCACTTCTAAACTCAGAGGTGCTGGTGACCCCTTTGTGCCTTTCCTTTATAAAAAAAAATTTCCCAGGCCTTCCTGAGGAACATAATCAGCTGGTGGGTTTCTCAGTATAATATACCCTCATTCTTGCATGCCCACTTCCTCTAAGCTTTTTGATCATTTCTCGTATCAGTTACTGTGGGCCATCGTTTTCCCCAAGCTCCCAAAGCCATCTCCAAAGCGTATTGTAAGCACCTCATGGGGCCCTTGCCAAGATGTTTCAATCACAGGAAAGTGACTATTATCCCTATTATCACAAATTCTGTATGAATTTGATTTTTTTTTTTTAATTGGGGAATTGGGGGAAGACAGTGTTGGGGAATTCAGAAGGGGGACCAGCCAAGTTGTCGTTCTTCAATCTTAGCTGTGGAGGGCGCCAGTTGCCACCTGGCTGCCCATCAGCAGCTCGTGGCCTCTAAGCTCAAGGTGCTGTGTTACAATCTTAGTTGTGGATGGGCGTAGCCACTATCCCATGTGGGAGTCAAACCGGCAGCCTTGTTGTTAAGAGTGCACACTCTATTCACTGAGCAACCCAGGCGGCAGCTCAGTTTAGTCTTAGCTGCAGGTGGGCATAGTCACCATCCCATGTGGTATTCGAATCCAGCAGCCTTGTTATTAAGAGCGCATGTTCTATCCACGGAGCCATCCGGGTGGCAGGTCAGCTTAAGGTGCCGAGTTCAGTCTTAGTTGTGGGCAGGCATAGCCCACCATTGAACAGGCAGTCTTGTTAGGAGCACATGCTCTCACCAGCTGAGATATCCTGCCACCTGTTGGCAGCTCAGCAGCAGCTCAGCACAGCACAGCGTCACTGGCCCATGTGAGAATTGAACTGGTGGCCCTGTTACTCAGAGCTCGCACTCTTAAGCTAACTCTGAACCAACTGAACCACTCGGCTTGCCCTGAATTTGATTCTTAATTCATGAAACCATATAAAGAACCACAAATTTATTTTCTAACAAAGAATTTTGGTCAAAAAAGAAAAAAAAAATGCAAGGGCCAGCCAAGTGGCGTGGTGGTTGGGCGCTGGCTTGCGAAGCCAGCGACCCCGGTTCAGTCCCACATGTGAGGGCCAGTGACACTGCCCTCAAAAAAAAAAAAAAAAAAAAAAAAAGAATAAAAGAATTTTGGAACAAAGAGGCATCTCCTTTAAAATTTGAGATCAGCATAAATACTTCACATATACCTTACACTTAAGTTTTGTAATGGTTATTTCTAAGCAGCAGAAAAAACAGGCTAGAAAAATACTAGAGATGTCTTTATTGTGACACATTCTTGCTAAAGAAAAAAAGTTCACTAGAGACTAGCCTCACCTAGGAGACAACTACAAAGAAATGTATGTTTGGCTGATGGAGCCACAGAGAGGCTGAGGAGGGCCCCAGAACAGTGCTACTCAAAGGTGGTTTGAAGACTTGTACTAGTCTGTGAACAGTTTTTTTGTTGTTTTTTCAGCTGAGCCATCCTGCCACCTGTTGGCAGCTTAACTTGGGTTGGGCATTGAACTGCTGTTGCTCAGAGCTCAGCTCACACTCTTGAGCGAGCTCTTAACCAACTGAGCCACTCGGCTGGCCCTGAACAGTTTTTTTTGTTTGTTTTTACTAATCTGCGATATGATGAGTTAGAAACAACGTTTAGAAACTTTCTAGCATTTTGACATTGCTGTGATATCCAAGTGCATGATGAATGGACTTATTCTGATGAACTGAGTCTGGTCAGATTGGATGTTGTCAAATTTGCGGGGTGGGCAGCATACAGTGTGAACTGCACACCTGTCATGGGCAACAGACAGCTCCATCCTTCCACAAGTCCTAGAATAATTCAAATCGTCTTTGGAACAGCGTAACCGGAGGTCAATTTGTTCATGTTTAATCAAAATAAAATGAAAATAAATGGCTTGAAAACAAAACTAAAGTGGAGTAGGGCATCTATTTAGATTCTTGGAGTAAGCCTTAGCCAACCCAACAAAAAAGTGAGAATTTGTAAATGAAAATTGGGAGGACAGTAGGTGGACAGTTCAAACAGTTCAAAGGGCAAGGCCCTTTTGTTCTTCCCTCCTGCCTCTTCATCCTCATCCAGCTTTTGGCAGGAGCTATAAGGAGAATTTTGGCCATTCAGGCTGGAAATCACCACCACAAGTCTGTCTATACTTTCCCTATATCTTGCAGAGTAAAGGAGTCTCAGATTCAGACCTGGCTCTTTCATACTGATAAGGAACAGTGGCTGGATCTCCCTCCAAAGCCTGAGGCATCAAGAATATTTCCGTCCTTGCCTATACCATAGAACATGTGAGATTTTAAGGGGTGAAAAGCCTTATTCCAGGGGAAAGTGACATGTCAAGAGCTCAAAGTGACTCAGATGAATGTGAATTTGCTTGATAGTTATTTTCTGAGTCTGAACCAGGACAGCTAGCTGGTCTGACCAGAACAACCATCAACATATGGCAGCCAAGGTCTGTAGATCACTGGTTTCCACAGATCAGCTCAAAGAGAAATAATTTAGAAAACATGTTAACAATATATTACTAACATTAATACAAATAAGGTGAAATGTTAAAATCAATACAAATTAAAGGGCTTCACAGATTAAAATACTCAGAGGAAATGAGGAAGGAAGGCCATTGAGTCTCCTTTGCCAAATGAGGTGCAGACTGAGCTGGGGAAGGGAGATGGTGGTGGAACCCAGTGCTGCAATGTTACGTAGAACTAGTCTGCTAATATTACTCATACTGCAGCTTACAGAAGCTAAGGGAGATGAGAAAGAGACCTGGATGAAAAACGGGCCACACTCCTCACTCAGAATATTTATTAGTCAGGAAAAAGAACCCAGGCTGCACCACACCCCCTTTCCCAAACTATCTCACTGAATTAAGGGACAGGATTCAAAAGGGAGATGTCTCAAATAAGCCAGAATGAAAAACAGTCCTTCATTTCCTCAACTTGGCGCTATAATTACATGTGTTTGCCAGGGAGAGAGCCAGTGAGAGGGGTGGATGGACTAGATGAGGGGGAAACAGGATGGGCCCTGCTTTGTCATAGTCTGGGTTTGAGAAAGGTTGGAATAAACAGGTATTTTTTAAAGAAGGGAGATAAGAGGAGAGGCAAAGGGCAAAGGAAAGTCAAGGGCTGGGTTCACCCAGATTATATAGCTTGGTGGAAAGAACCGGGCAGCAACTTGAGTTCTCAGGCTGCAACAGGGAGTTGAGAACTCAGCACCTGGAGAGAAGGGAATCCCAGGGCTTCTCGTACAATCCTACTGTGATTAGATGCAAAAACCCTACTATTTAAACTTGCCTATTGCAAAACAGTGAGGCAGGGGCAGACTTGAAATGACACCCTACTTTCCTTTCCGAGAATTCAGAAAGGTCTGTCTGAAGGTAAGTGGGCATAGTGACCTATAACTTCAGTCTAGGCTGCTTCTCCCCATTCATTCCCAAAGACCCTGCCCAAAAGAACTATAGAAATACAGAGTCCCAGGACTCTGTCTCTGCTCCCCAGGTCCAAGAGAAGGGAGCAGAGACAAGGCACAAAGGCCCTGGATACAACGGTGAACATCAGTGTGGCCAGACAGAACATTACTTTGGGAGACAGCAGAAGATGCGTGCCCCAAAAGAGATTACTTCCTTCACCTGATAGGCAGTCAGGCCTTTGCTAGCAGCAGAAACCACGACTGAAAGGGCTCACAGAAATGGCCCGCAGAACAGGTCTTATTCCTAAAAAGACAGAGAAAAAGCCTCAGGTGGTATGGCACAATCTTGATGACAGAGGGCAGTGGGCAGATCACTCCAGTAGACAGCACTCCTGCCTCAGCTCCCAGCGGTTCTGCTGACTCCAGATGTTCCCAGATGGCTGGGAATCAGGAAGGAAACGTGCTGTGTTTCACATGATCAGACACTGCTCGCCATTGGCACCTGGTGGACCCGACAGATTAAGGGCATCCAGATCAAAGTTGAGGCCAGGAGGCTGGAGAAGAGATGAAGGGACTCAGGGAACTGCTCATATTTCAGGCTGGAGCACCTGAAGGTTCATCCCCAGTAGCCACAATTAGCCCTTGAGGTGGGATCACTAAAGGTTAAAGAATTCTGGAAACGGGCACAGATTAAAATCTAAAAGATATACTCACCATCTCCCCAGCCAGCTCTTTTGGAGGATGGCCCAAATCCTGTAGCTGGAAAATAAGTTAAGAGAAACATGAGACAGAGAGAATCCCAAAAGACAATATAGCAGCACCAAAGAAGAATCTGAGCCATGGTCGCTCTGCTTTCCCCTGAGGACTGTGTATGTGGCTTCTGTTGTGCCCCCTCCTTCACCTGGATTCAGCAGCGCGGCCTCCTTCCCAGATGCCTCCTCCACCAAACACCCAAGCAGGCACCACCAGCAGGCAGAAAGCAAAAGGAGGCCTTACCTGCTGCATAAGATCCAGCACTGTCTCAAAACGAGCCTTCTGAGTAGCCTCACTGTCTGCGGGGGTCTCTGCCTCAAACTGCTCACATATCTTGCCCATGACGCTGTGTTGTTCCTGATACTTTTCAAACTGCTCTGGAGGTAGAGATTCCCGGTGACTCTGCAACCATTCTGGATACTAAGGAAAAAGAAAATGGATGGGGACAAAATAAGTGAACAGTGGCTAGGAATGGCAATAAAATATGAAGGAAAGCAGCTGGCCAAGTGGCTCAGTTGGTTAAGAGCTTGCTCAAGAATATGAGCTGAGTCTGAGCAACAGTTCAATGCCCAGCCCAAGCTGAGCTGCTGCTGAGCTGCCAACAGGTGGCAGGATGGCTCAGCTAAAAAAGAAAAAAAAGTAAGAAGGACAATAAAGTATGAAGAGGGGCCAGCCAAGTGGCGCAGTGGTGAAGAGCTGGCTTGGGATGCCAGCAGCCCCGGTTTGGATCCCACATATGAGGGCCAGTGACACTCCCCTCTACGGCTAACAACAGCTCCACCTGGAGCTGGGCTGCGAGCCCCAGTGACGGTATAGGCTGCAGCCCCTGCTGCAGTGGGCTGCCGTAGGCTATAGTGAGTGGCCGGCAGCCAGTGTGAGTGGCTGGCAGCCAGCGAGAGCTGCCAAGAGCCGTGATGAGCTACCGATCTGCCTCATCCGGGAAAGCGCAATGACAATACCAACACGGGCCAGTGAAGCAACGTCCTCCACAACTAGACTTAAGAACAAAAAGACAGCAACTTGTCTGTTCCCCTTCCCCGATTCTCCAACGCTGTTCCCCTCCCCCAATTCCCCAATAAAATCTTTTAAAAAAAAATTTTAAAAAAGTAAAAACCTTTCTTAGCTTAAGAGTTGGATTTGGTCCACCCAGGCCCTGGCCTGGTCTGCTGAATCCTGGTCTATACTACTCATCTCACACTTAATCACATGTTGCTCTGTGTCACTGAAAAGCTTCTATTCCTATATTTTATCTCTTTAGTAAAACTATTACATAAGCTCTTTGACAGCAGGGAGCATCATTTAAATTACTCAGTGAAACCTTAGAGAAATGAATAAAGTTAGAAATGCAAGGAAGGGTTGATCAGACAATGAAACAGTAGAAAACAGTTTACAGAAAACTAGAGCTGAAGGATTTTTCCTTCCACCTTAAATATCCTCAGTTTAGTAGCTTTATTCTCTTGGAGTCACAACTCTTTTCCAATTCTCCCCACTCCAAATAAACAAGAAGAGAAAAACAGATGGACTTGGGTACTCAAGTTTCTCTATCTCTGCAGGCTCTAAGCAGACAAATTAGCCCACAGGAAAGCAAGGAAGAAAAGCAGAAATAGAGAAGTTCACACACCTTTTCTGTGATCTCCCTCAGCGATGGGTACAGCACATCCTTGGACAGCAGGTTCTGCATGATACTTTGCATAATGGGGAGGATGTTTCCTTCCCCCTCCCCTTCCTCCATGCCCAGCCCTTCCATGGCCTTGGTCAGCTCCTCTTCTGACATGCCTGAGTTCTAAAAAGGACAAGAGAGAGAGATGATCAAGTACACTGCCTTCTTGGGATGCTTACTACCCTTTCAGGTGGGAAAGGACTATTTAAACTTGCCTGTAGCAAAACACTGAGGCAGAGACAGACTTGAGATGATACCCAAGAGAATCTGCTGGTGAAGTGTCTGGGAGTGAGTGGGCCCCTTGTGGTCCCATACTTGTTCCCCCATCCCCCTCACCTGCAGATCAGTGGCATTTTTGGCTAGTCCACTTAGTGTCTCCTTTAGGCAAGAAGTGAATTCTTGTTGGGAAGTAGCATCACTGCCTAAAAGAGATAAAAAAAAGTCAAGGTCATTTAGGATTTTAACTGTTTACTTACCTAAGCTGACCTGGTTACCAGCTTGGGTGTGGAGCATTTACTAATAAGTCACGAGCATTCTAAATCTTTGAATGCTTGATGGTTATCTTTATAGTAATTTTCACAAATCTACATGGACTGTGTCAGTTTGTTCTCCATGATGACACCTTCCGTAACACTGCTACCATTTAAATGACGAGGTTTCAATAATCCTATTACTTTCCACTTATCTCACCCCTTTCATTAAGCAGGTTCCCATCCTTCCTCCCATCTCCTTGCCTCACCCCATGGCAGTGGTATCAGGACTGCCATCAACTTCACTAAGGATTTTGGGGTTCTCAAGCAATGATGACTTAAGAAGAGGTTTGTTCAGATATTTCCAGGTGTCGGGCACGCCCCTCACCCACTCTCCCAGCAGCCTCTGAGAGCTTTTGGAACTGCTCCACCAGGTGGGGCTCTTCCTCAGCCAACTCCTTCATTGCCTTCTCGAACTCTGCAGTGGCTTGGGAAGCCAGCTCGCTGTCGAACAGTTCCTGGAAAAACTTCTCTTGTGAGGCGAAGAGGGCATCCTGCAGGGGAGAAGTGGCCAAAATGCATCTCTTACTTGGCACGGCACTGCATCTGGTCACTGACAGAGCCACAGGCAGAGGCTCTGAGAAATGCAGTGTCTCCCTCCTACCCACCTTCACTAGACATTGTAACTACCTCTCTTAATGAGGACAGCAAGAAAGCATCTGTCAGTATAGAGTGGCATTGCCAAACCAACCAGTTAAGCCTCCTTTCTCAAGGAACTTCCTTGAGATCCCTCACCTCCACTTCAAGTCCCTGTTTCACAAGGACTGAGGCCGGCAAGAGCACTCAGCAATGTGAGGCAAGGCACCCTCCCCGCACAGCCCCCTGGCCCACTGGGGCCTGCCCTCCTCTGCTCAGAGCTGCATGCGATCCCCTCCCCTCCCTTAAGTGGGTGGAATTTATACTTTGGCAGTGTCTCCTGGAGATCTCTTCTGGGGACCCGAAGCATCAGGGGCCGTGGTGGTAGAAGGGGGTGCTGGGGAGGGTTTGGCTTTATCGAAATCATCAAGAGCACCTTCAGAGACAAGAGACATGGTATGTGTATTGGGGATAGATGAGGATGGAAAGTTGAGGGGTTTCTGGGCAAAGCATTAAGAGAACAATTTTTCAAACTGCCCACTTTCCTAAATTTTTCTTTTTCTGAGTGTCCCTCTCCTGGCCGACTCCTCAGTAAGCCTCCCACTCCTCCCCTCCCCCCATTACCTAATTTATTATGACCAAAGGGGAAGAAACATCTTAAGGTGAAACCGGCATGTCTCTCAGAGCTGGGAGGAGAGGCCTAAAAGAAGTTCGGCAGACACATCTCCGTCTACACAGTGCATTCCTGCCACAGTCAAATGATTCCCTAGGAATCCCATACAAATATGCAACAGGAGGAGAGAACACAAATGTCCTTAGTCCCCTGAACTCACTGTGGATCCCTGAAGGGAACAGTCTTTGGCAAGAGAGCAGAAGCCACAGACGTCCCACCCAGCCTCCCATGGATCCTGATACAACCACACACTGAGGGACGCCATACTGCATGCCAGGGAAGGACATTAAACTCTCTTTTCTTATCCTTCAACTTAGCCCTCCCTGGGCAACACTCCAAAGAGTTGGTTCCCTCTGGCCAAGTCTCTGCTGATAACTGTGAGCCAATTCACACAGAATCACTTGGCACGATTCGCCGTCTCTGAGGCCCTTCCACCTGCCCACACCTCTGTGACTGGGCAAGAGACAAATGTTCACCTCTGCCCTGCCAAGCCCGTGCCCTCGCTCCCATTCTGCTCGCCAGGCCTGGGGGAAGGCGCTGGCCCCACTCTGGGCAAGAGACCACCAGGAGCGCAGGGCTCAGGAGGAAATGGACATCCACCCCCTTCAGCGGGGTGAACGGGCTTTCCTTGGGGCTCTCTCAGCCTCCATTTTTCCCAATAATGGGAAGGGAGCCGGCTTCAGCTCTGACCTGCTGGGAGGGCTGGGAAGGGGCCTGGTGACAGGAAAGGGGACAGGGCTGCGGGAAGGAAAGGGTCTTCTGTGTTAAGGAGAGAGCAGTGCAGGGAAGGGGAGCTACGAGCTCGTTAAGAGTCCATGCAAGCAACCTGCGAGCGTGCGGCTCGCTGCCCGCCGGGGACCGAATGAAGTTCCACTTCCAGAACTTACTCAAGTAAGGGGAGGGGAGCTTGGAGCCGGGCCGCGAAACGCAGGCCCCTGGGCGACTGTGTCCCCTCCGGCAGAGAGATCAACGGCCCGGGCTCTCGGGGGCCCAACGCGGAGCAAGAAGAGGGGGGACCCAGAGATCCTCGGCACTGCGGGGAGACCCTTCGCCCCCGTGCAATCTTTGCACAGCCTGCCCCGCCCAAATGGCTTAGGTCCACTTAACCCCCTGATTCGGTCCTCACACCCGCCCTCCTCGGGCCTCTCCATTACGGACTCTTACTTTCCAGAAGCTCTTCCAATTCCCTGTCCGCTTCGGCACCGACCTCGCAGTCCTCCTCCGCGGCCGCCATCTTGCTGCCTCCGGCTCGCCGTAGGGGGCGGGGCTCCGCAGGGCCCCCGCGCCCCGCCCTTTCCGCCTCTGCGACCAATGCTAATCTGGGGCAGGAGGGAGCCGCCATTTTTTTTATTTTTTTTTTTTTATTTAAGAGGGCAGTGTCACCGGCCCTCATTTGTGGGATCCGAACTGTGGCCGCTGGCGTCCCGAGCCAGCGCTTCCCCACCGCGCCACTCGGCCGGCCCCGGAGCCGCCATTTTTAAAGGGACAGGAAGCTTTTGATTTGGGGCTTTTGGTTTGTTTTTTTTCCTTTCGCCAGGAATCATTGAACTAACAGGCAAACTTACTGTTATCTTTTGCTGCGTTTCTCACGGGCCTGGCCTCCTTTCATTCAGTTTCCCGCATTATCCAGAGAAGTAGCTCTTCCATTCTTTTTTTCGACACAACTCTTTCTGACATACTAATATATATTTTACTTATTGATATTGCTTACTGTCTCCCCTTCCCCACCTCTTTCCCCCCCTAGAATTTCAACACCCTGATGGCAAGGATTTTCGCCCTGCGGCTTCACTGCCGTATTCTCAGCCCCTAGTAGGCACTCATTGGGCATTCTTTGTTCCCCCAGACCCTTATGAAGCACGTTTCTCTGCGAGACCTAATGGTCATCTCTCGGTTCCTATTCTCCTTTAGAACTGTTAGACTAAAGGACTCAAGAGCAGGAATTTAGTTACGACTCAATGTTGGCCTGGGCAAGAGGGCAATTTGAATGGAATAGTAATAGACCTGCCTTCCCTGATCCATCTCCTTTTCTCTGTACAGAGCCCAACCTCCAAGGGAATGACGTTGGGGAGGCTCACATAAGGACAACTGTAGATATCCCTTTCTTCCTCTGGGATTCTCCTATTCAGATCTGTCATAATACATAAACTGCTTCAGACACAAATCTATTTTAGCATTAGAGGGCACCTACTGTTGAATAAGACCTGGGGCTGCACACAGTGGATAGAGATGAATCAGGAACAGCCCTTGCTGACTGGGGATTAGGCTGGAGGTAGGGCTGCACATACAGTAAGAATGACACAAGCTAAGTGTCTTAAAAGAACTAAGGGTAAAGTGCTATAAAGTTTAAAAGGGAGAAATCACATCAAAATGAAAAGTCACTTCATGGCTTTCATCCTTAGCTTTCCAAACACACACCTGAATACTGTGTCAAGAACCAGATTAGGTACTTTCTCTTTCCTTTATAGATAGAGCACGGACTTGGAAAATCATACCTATGCAAAAACTACTGTATTCTCCTAAGCACAAGTAGCATGACTTGGGAGAACACATTCTGAACTGGGAATCCCAACTCTGTCATAAATTACTTTGTTCAAAACCCTTCACCACTCTAGGCCTTAGATTACAAATAGATAACAATAAAGTTGGGACTTCAAGTTCCTTTTCAATATTAAATTTCTATAATCTAATCCTCTGATTAACCTTTCTCCCCACCACTTGTAACAATTTATTACAGGCTAACTTTCTCATTCAACTCCAAACTGCTTACATGTGTATCCCTGATAGTTATATCAAGCGCATGTTTTTCGTTTTTTTTTTAAAAGTTTTTATTGGAGAATTGGGGGAGGGAAACAGTGTTGGGAAATTGAGGAAGGGGACCAGCCATATGTTCTTCCTGTCTGCAGCTCGAGGTCTCTAAGCTCAAGATGCTGTGTTCAATTTTAGTTGCAGGTGGGTGTAGCCACTATCCCATTCGGAGTCAAACAAGCAGCCTGCTGTTAAGAGCACGTGCCCTATCCACTGAGCCCTTCAGACGGCAGCTCAGCTCAAGGTGGCGAGTTCAGTCTTAGTTGTGGGTGGGCATAGCCCACCATAGAACAGGCAACCTTGTTGTTACACCAGCTGAGCCATCCTGCCACCTGTTGGCAGCTCAGCGACAGCTCTGCTCAGATGCAGCATCACTGGCCCATGTGGAAATCAAACCAGCGGCCCTGTTGCTCAGAGTATGCGCTTTAAGCCAATTCTTAAACAACTGAGACACTTGGCCAGCCCCTCAAGAGCATGTTTAAAAATGTAATAGGCATTTCTACTGGCTTTTCATTAACGTGGTTATATAACCATGTTAAAGAAAATACTAGGGCCAGCCGAGTGGCATGGTGGTTAAGTGCTGGCTTGGGAAGTGAGTGGCCCCGGTTCAGGTCCCACATATGAGGGACAGTGACACTGCTCTCAAAAAAAAAAAAAAAAAGAAAAAGAAAATACTAGACAGTGGGCCAGCCAAGTGCTATGGATGTGATAGAAGAGCTGAGTGTATCGGGGAGGGAGGCCTGGCTGATTTGTGGTAGGAAAACGTCGAGTGTGACACTTGAGCTTTATTTCACATGGTGTTCTGATTAGAAAATGCTCATTATGAACTGGAATAAGATTATTATTGGCAGTACGTGTAAGTATCAGTAAGATGTAAAGGGAGGGGGCCTGCCAAGTGGCATGTTGGTTAGCAGTTGGCTTGGGACGCCAACTCTTGGAGCAGCAGGGCCCCTGTTTGGATCCCACATGAGAGCCAGTGATGCTACGCCCTCTACAGCTAAGATGGTGAACAACAGCTCAACCTGGAGCTGGGCTGTTGTGAGTCGCCAGCGATGGTGTAGGCTGCAGTGGGGCTGGTGGGCAGCTTTCATGAGCTGCTGTGAGCCACCATGAGCCGGTGGCTCATGAATCCAATGGCCGGTGAGCAACTCGGGAAGAGCGCAATGATAATACCAACATGGGCCAGTGAAGCAACGTCCTCCACAACTAGACTGAGGAATAAAAGGACAGCAACTTGTCTGTTCCCCTGCCCCGATTCCCCAATGCTTTTCCACTCCCCCAATTCCCCAATAAAAGCTTAAAAAAAAAAAGAAAATCCTAGATGGTAATTGAGAAGATGGAGTTAAAAACAAGCATCGTTCTTTAGCATTCTTTCTTTTTTAAAAATAATGTTTTGTCATGTGAAAATTACATTAAGTTCAAATGTCAGTGTCCATCAATAGTTTATTTACTTATTTAATTTTTGGGGGGGAACAGCCATGGTCATTTTTTACACATTACTTTCATGCTGCAGTGGCATAGTTGACTCTTTTAGGGAGGGCACAGCTCACAGGGGCCCATGCAGGGATGAAACCAGCAATCTTGGTGTTATCAGCACCATGCTCTAACCAACTGAGCTAACCAGTTACCCCTTTTGCATTATTTCTTAAACTTGCTTCTGCTTTTGTTTTTACTACTGATAACTCCTAACACTTCATCTCAGTATTGACTCGCCTCCTGCCTTTATTTATTTATTCATTTTTTCAAAGACTTTATTGGGGAATTGGGGGAGTGGAACAGCGTTGGGGAATCAGGGAAGGGGAACAGACAAGTTGCTATCCTTTTGTTCTTCAGTCTAGTTGTGGAGGACATTGCTTCACTGGCCCATGTTGGTATCGTCATTGCTCTCTTTCTGGCTGAGGCAGTCGCTCACCAGCCTCTGGACGACTGCTCACAGTGGCTCTTGGCAGCTCACACCAGCTGCTGGCCACTCACGCTGGCTGCCGGCCATTCACTGTAGCCTATGGCAGCCCACTGCAGCAGGCGCTGGCGACTCACAGTAGCCCAGCACCAGGTGGAGCTGTTGTTCAACCATCTTAGCTGTAGAGGACAGTGTCACTGGCCCTCATATGTGGGATCTGAACCAGGGCCCTGCTGCTCAGAGCTGGCGTCCCCTAACCAACGCGCCACTTGGCGGGCCCGCCTTTCTAATGTATAGTGAACAGAGTTGCAAAACAGTAATTTACAACATTTTAAAAATATCACTCTCTCGCTTAAGGACATAATGGCTTTACACTGTTTATTGACTGACTTCAAATTCTTGCCTTGTATTCACCATTATTTCATATATATTCATTTCAATTCCTCAATTCCATAAGCTTCGAGGCACAGATTGCACACTTTATTCATATCTCTGAATTCAAAATGTTTATATTTGGGGGCCGGCCGAGTGGCTCAGTTGGTTAAGAGCTCGATCAAGAGTGCGAGCTGAGCTCTGAGCAATAGCCGTTCGATGCCCAGCCCGAGCTGAGGTGCCATTGAGCTGCCAACAGGTGACAGGATGGCTCAGCTAAAAAAAAACACAATGATTTCAAAATGTTTATATTTGTATGCAAAGTTAATTTTGTAATTTAATTTTTAAACTTACAAAAGATTTTTTTGCCAAAATTTATCACCAATTAGCCTGTTTACAGAAAGAATGCTTGTAATTTGAGAAAATGTTATCAAAGTAGTATGCAAGTTTTTGAAAAGGCAGGCTCAGTTTGGGGACACTATGTTTACAAAGTGACTCTTAAAGCTAAAAAAAAAAAAAATTAATAAAAGTCTGTGTTCTTTGACACAGGAATTCCATTTCTAGTTTATCTACCACTTGTATAATGTATGTTAAAGTTATTCATTGCAGCATTTTTATAATAGCCAAAGAAAGACTGAAAACCCAAATATCCATCAAGAAGGCAACTTACATAAATTACACTAAATAAATACATGGTACAGTATGCATAGAAGGAAAAAAGAGTGAAGCTCTCTAATATACTGATATGAAAAGAAAAAAATCTCTTAAAATATGTTAAGTGAAAACACTAATAAGGTACAAAATCATTAAATAGCATGCTTCCATTTATGCATAACGGAGATAGGGAGAAATATATTCATATCTGCTTGTATATACATAAAAATCTCTGGAAGGATAAGGAAGCGAACAACAGTGGTTACTTGTTTTGGAGAATGTGACAGGAATTATGTGGCTGAGAAAGGGATGGGAGGAAGACGTCACAGAATAGCTTTTTACATTTACTGATTTTTGAATTAAATGAGTATACTATGTATTGAAAACATGAATTTAAAATGAAAAAGTATGAAAAAAAGTTTAAAATGAAAAAGTACGTATATTAATCAAAGGCACAGTGTCACTCTAGTCAGCACATGACAAGCAAAATACTGTACTGCTAATATAATCATTGTAGTAAATATAATGTAGTTATTACTAATTAATCTTATATATAAAACATCTAGAACAGTTATGGGTGCTCAATAAATATTGGTTATATTAGCAATAGGGGGAAAGATGCAGTCAATAATGAAATAGGGAGCTACTTGTTTTTTTACCATTCTCACAGCAGCTTAATATATCCTATGGAGGGCCGGCCGAGTGGCACGGTGGTTAAGCGCTGGCTTGGGAAGCCAGCGGCCCCGGTTCGGGTTCCACATATGAGAACCAGTGACACTGCCCTCAAAAAAGGAAAAAAAAAAAAAAATCTTATGGAAAAAAGAATTTTAACAATGGGTATTTATACTTTGTAATTAGAAATAATTATTGAGGGAAAGATATCTGCTTCGGTGGGGCAGCCACATGGAGTAAGTAGGAATGTGACAGTGTCCAGGAAACAAATCGCAAGCCACAAATTCTTGTAGAAATTTATTTAGTGTGAGAAACAAAAAATAAGAACAATGGTTGTACAGAACAAATCAATAAAAAGTGATGTGCATTTTTGAACAAAAAACAGTTTCAGGGCCTGCTGAGTGGCACGGTGGTTAAGCGCTGGCTTGGGAAGCCAGCGGCTCCGGTTCGGGTCCCACATATGAGGGCCAGTGACACTGCCCTCAAAACAAACAAACAAAAAACACAGTTTCTTCTCAGGCTTTAAGTTCTGAGCACACAGAGGTACCTGCCTGGGAGATTAAAATGGGGGCGAGCTACCTGCCTGGGAGATTAAAATGGGGGAGAGCTAAGAGTTTGCTGTGACTGAGTAAAAGATGCTATCTTATTTATTATATCCTACTCCTTTCTGGCAAAAAGGATTAAAAAAGTGGTGAAGAGGAAAAGGATAAATATTGAAGGAATTTACTAAACAAACATTCACCAGTAAGTTTTCATTTGTTTCTTGAAAGAGTTAAGCTGGGAAGGCAAATTCAACTGTGACTGCAAGTGTAGTGACCTTGAGAGAAAGAAAGGTCCTCAAAAGCAGAAAAAGGTAAAAGAAAAAAAAGTCAAGTTTAGACATTTGATTAGCCACAGAAGAAGAGCAAAGAACACTACATTTTAGGGTGGGGAGATCTAAATGTCAATTTGAAAGGTAGTTAAGAAACAGGGAGTTACAAGGACATAGAGACTAATTAATTCTCTGCGGCGGTGGGAGGAGGATAATATGGTGATTGACCCTATACACACAAAGGGGGCCTTAGCGAAACTGCAGAGGACTAATCCTTAAACCAATCACATCTTTGCCAATCTCTGTCACCTGTGGGGGAGGAAACAAGAAAAAGTTAGGGGTTTGTGAGGGTGAGAAGCCTTGAAAGCTTACTCCCTCCAGTCCTCAATAAGCACAGCAGAGTGCTCTGTTATTGTTTGTTACTGATTGGTAAAGAGCAGTGGGGAGAAGCTCTAGCTTTCTCCAGTATCACTCTCTCCAAGAGCTAGGGGCAAATATAGGACAAAAAGGACCAACATGCTTCTTTCTCCTTCCCCTTCCCTCAATATTCTGGATGCATTTCTCAAGGACAGTACTTACTGTAGTGACCCTGCAGATTTGAGCCTTGAACTCCGGGCAATAGCAGGCTCCACTGAGTGGACATTTCTCCACTGGTTTTCCACGGTAGATGGGCCGGTAAGATGCAGCACAGATATCAAAAGGGTTGTGCATGTCATAATTCAGCTGGTAGACATCTGTGGGATTCTTCTCACAGGCAGACAGGATTTTGCGGGTCTAAAGATGGAAGGAAGGAATATTTTATTTAAGAGGACTGAAAGCTACACACCACAACTCAAATGATCTTATCTTCATGGTTTAGCAGTTTCTTTGATGCAGGATGCAATTGTACTAATGAATACAGAATATGTCCTTTGTACAGGACATACATGAAGGGGTAACAATCCCCATTCCTCCGGTATCAAGCTTTCCCCTTCTCAACGCCAAAGAGGCTCCATGGATCTTCGCCATGTCTGAAAATTATCAGGTCTGAAAAGGTTAGAACTTGCTTCCATTGCCCAAGAAGAATGCTTTTGGAGAACACAAGTAATGGAAAATGTGGTAATAATATGTGGAGGTTAGTTAGTGCTGGTGGTAATGGGAGATCTGGAGCCTAAGGGCAGGCATGGGGTATTTTCAGGTGCAGTCTCACACTGGCGTCATGTTTGAATAAGTTATTACCATGTTTCCCCCAAAATAAGACCTAACTGGAAAATAAGCCCTAGCATGATTTTTCAGGATGCTCGTAATATAAGCCCTACCCCAAACATAAGCCCCAGTTAAGATGGTCAGCCAGACATTACTGTTTGAATAAATGTAGATTTTTGTACATGAATAAATAAATAAATGTACATTGTTGGAGCAAAAATTAATATAAAATCTGGTCTTATTTTGGGGGAAACACGGTAGTTCAGTTTTCAGGAACAAAAGGAAGCACCCATGACAATAAATAAACAGAGGGTAACATTCTGTTGGCTCTTTTTGTTGAAGTTCATTCAGTGCTTTGTTTCAGAGGCAAGGGCCTTGATCTTCTACTCCCTCCATGTGAGGGCAGATCTGATTCCCGTATGCCACTGAAGGTCCTATCTACCTGTTGAGCCACCTCTGGCTTGGGTCCGAGTTCTAACAGGCGCCGAGCAAAGGTGGCAGCTGTCTTGAAGTTCTTGAGCTTAAAGAAGAGGTTGAGGGCTGTCCGCAACACCAGAATCATGTGCACAGGCTGCAGGTTTGAGTGGGTGAAGTAGGCTGCCATCTGGTGGACAAAAAGAGGAACATATTCCAGGCGGATGCTACCGCTGACATATAAGGTCATTCATAGCTGCTACACATGCATTACAAACAAAACAAAATGAAACAAAAGAAAAATAGGACTGGCTATAAAGCAGAGAAGTCTTCTGCTTCCTGGGTATGCAGGACTGATGAGATGAGGAAGAAGGGTGGAGAAATACACACTGTTCTCAAAGAAATGGGACCAAATTTCTCTTACTTCTCAGATTGAGATGTGGGTTTGGAACTAAAGAATTCAGACCTAATGGAGGATGAAGGGGAGGATACCTCTGTACTGCTCAGAGGCCCAGAGATCTTACCTCACAGATGCGCTTCTGCTGTTCCAGGGTCTCTTTGGGAAGCTTCTTCCTTTCTATCTCCATGGACAAACCCACAATGTACTCACGGCAAATGGTGATGAGCTGCTGGGCCTGGACAGAGGCAAAGGAAGGTAATGATACACATGAAAGAAAGTGGGGGTGCTCATGCCTAGGACAAGTGGCTAGACCTCTCATCTAACCTCTGCAATCTCCTGTTTATTGTCCACAACAAGGAGTGGTACACTGAGTAAAATGGAACGGAATTTTTCCACAGCCTCCTCAAACTTGCCAACCGTGGTGAGCTGGTAGCACAGCTGCAACCGTTGGATGAGGTCATTAAGCTTCAGGCCCACAGCTGGTACACTATTCTTCAGCCCTGCATCCTTCCTAGAACGGGAAAAGTTGGAAGAAGACAGGATAATCAGGAGCCCACTAGGACTCAACTTCTTTTTCTGGCAACATGATCACAACCACCCTATTGTGAAAGTAGCTAGGAAATGGGTTGCAGAAGGTGTAAATCAAACCTCACAGAGTATCAAGCCAAAGATCTTTTTCTACTAGGAAACTTCAGTTCTGGGACAATTGTGACTGTCCCTGAGGCTACCACCTGAAATATCTACCTCAAGTTGAAACAGATAGAAGCCAGGAGCAAAGGGCCTTACCAATTGCGATTAGGGTAGCCATACATGGAGGGTAGGCAGGGCAGAGCCTGATAGGTGGTACGACCTCGGGCATAGGTCTGTAGGAACAGTTGCTTGTAGGGGCTAAACTGGGTTACCCCCACCTGGTCATGAAGAAGCTGGAATACAGGAGAAAAAGAGACATAGAGGTGGCACTTAACTTCTCTATACTTGTTTCCTCATCAGTAAATTATCCTTAACTATAGGATCTACTTCATTTAATAATACCTATAAAGCACTTAGGATAGTGCCTGGCACATAGTCAACGGTGAATAAATGTCAGTCGTTGTTGCAGTTGCAGTTGTTATTATTGCCATTATAACACATGGCTCAGTGTTCAAAACACATATTTGTTCATGGGGTTGTTGACTTCACTGATGTGTGCCGGAAATCAGGCTATAAAATGAGTGGAAGATGGCTGGAAGTATTCAAGTTAGGAGATTACGAAGCCAAACGGAAAGCAGATAAGAGGAAGGCTTTATGAGGCAAGTTTCCTCAGTCAAGACTAAGGGCTTCCATGATAAATACATGTCTCTGCCCTTGTCAGTGGGCAATTTCCATTTGGTTAAAGTAAGTTAACCATCTCCCTGGGGCCCTGGGCCATACATACTCAACAAAAGCCAAAGTAACTTTCACACTTACCCGCATGGCAGTTTCAAAAGAGCCTGCCAGGATGTGATCAACCGGAAGCTGAGAGTTATTGCACCAGATCTAACAAGAAAGAGAAAACCCAAGCCAAGTGAAGCCTTGTTGCTTCTCTTCCCAAACTATCCTACTCTGTATCCACAGTAGAAAAGCATCGGTACTCTTTACACATTAATCAAATATAGCCAGCTCAGGAACATTCATCCCCACACGGCTGTATTTTCCTGCTTACCTGACTTGGGCTGGTTCCCTTGGTGGGGGGCACAAAGAACCCATCCTCAGCCCCACCAGCTGCCCCAGAAGGTATATCCTAGGAGAAAATTAAAAAGTGAATAATTTTTAGCCATTAAAGCACTTAGTCCTGATAAATCTAAACAGAGCCCTTTACCTTATCCCCAGCCTCTATCAGGGAAGAGCAGTGGCAGTGGCAGAAGACCCTCAAAATAGCAGCTACACCAGTAACAAAATGATACACCAAAAGTTGCTGACAAAAAAAGCTTGCTGCCTTTCATAAGCTGCCACTGGCACAACCCTCATTACCTCATTCTTCTTTCTTTCAAATGGGAGATAAGCATAAGATTAGGAGGGTCTAGATCCCCTCCTTTTTGAGGATCTCAAGACAGGGGTGGGAAGCAGTGATAAGACCACTGGCTTCCACAGGGAGAAATGGAGACAACCTTAGAAGGGTAAGAATTCCACATACCAGCTCAGGAGGGAGCTCCAGATCTTCTTCTACATCCCAGCCACCTCCTTCTTCCTGTCCCTTCCCAACAGCATCATCCCCCAAACCTTCTGTAGCCTCCACAAACCCATCTGTAAGAAAAATCCAGGCTCAAAATACATCTTCATAGTGACAAAATCTTAGTCAAAGGAAAGCAAAGTTTTGAGATCCTTTTGGTCCCAGGGTTTGGAACCTACGAAACTGCCCACAGCCCAGCCCCAACCCAGGAGGCCCATCTGCCCAGACCAATCCTAGCACAGCATTCTTACCTTCATCCAGCTGCAGCTCCGCATCCTCTCCCCAGCCCTCAGTACCAACAGTGTCAATGTCAATGTCAGCTGCCAGTGCTCCTCCCTTCCCTATGGAGGGGAGGGACAAAAAGGGGTTGGCAAGTCTGAGATACGACCTCTTCACAGGCAAGTTACATTCTTCAAAAGCAGGTGCCAAGGTTCTGTCCACTTACTGTTTACTATTTATTTTTGTAACATATATGTGATGGTAATTTTTAGTAGGTTTCACAGAGACGAATAGAAAAGAGACAGAAACAACTGGCCTTCCTGCTACCAAAAACTGCCTCTTAAACCATTTTGTACTCATCAGCCTTTGGCTAGGAACTCTTAGAATTTCTTACTGAGATCTTTGCTATGTTATCACCACTACAGTGTGTACAAGGCATGAGGACACAGAGTGGAGCCGGGTACAAAATGTCTAAGGGTCTATTTAGGCTCTAAGTCAGGAGAAATGACTTAGTAGACGTATCCAAGAAGACAGCAGGAGAATAAAGGTGGGTATGGTGGCATACATCTGCATGTATCCACAGAATCTGAGGCAGATGAATTTGTACCTTTAACACTGTATGTTAAAGTGAGTGATAAAATACTGAACGGAGTATGACTATATACAAGGTGAGATCAAAAACTACGGCGAATGCTGCTGCCAAGTGCCACCCAACAAAAAGGCAGGAATCTTCAATAAGGAAAGCGGCACGTTGCACCTTAGTAACAGTGTATGACAAGTTTCAACTTGTTCAGTGCAGTCAGTTGGATGTGAACTACGGTTGAGAGAAGGTGTGTTTTAAAGTGTGCTGTAAATCATGGATCACGAACAACGCATTAACATGAAATGGGCAAACGGTTTCATCCTCCAGCATGACAATGTTCCATGTCACACATCGCCTCTGGTACAGAAATTTCTGTCAAATAAAAACATCACTGTGTGTCCTCATCCATCTTATTTACTGGATCAGGCACTGTGCAACGTCTGGCTCTTCCCCAAAGTAAAAACGATTCAGGACATCGAGGCAGCCATGACAGTGGAACTAAAGACGCTCACAAAAGAGGACTTCCAGAACTGCTTCAGAAAGTGGCAAGACAGCCAAGCGTGAGCTGCCAATAGCCGCGATGAGCGACATCCAGAGGCCAGTGACCGATCTGGGAAGAGCGCAATAACGATACCAACAGTGAAGCAACATCCTCCGCAACTAAACTGAAGAACAAGAAGATGGCAACTTGTCTGTTCCCCTTCCCCGATTCCCCAACGCTGTTCCCCTCCACCAATTCCCCAATAAAATCTTTAAAAAAAAAGAAAGTGGCAAGAATGATGGGATAAGTGTGTGTGAAAGCAAGGAAGAGTATTTTGAGGGGAATTAATGGTAACGTCTTTTACTGTAATAATTTTTAAAAATTTAAACATTCACCATATTTTTTGTTTATACCTCATATATGGTAAAACCTAAGGAAATATACCAAAATGTTAGAGGCATGGACTGAGACATCTCTCTTTTTTCCCACCAATTTTCCAAATGTTAAAGATCTCATAATGCTTTTAGTTAGATTTTAAAAGACTGCATCATAACTGTTTGGCATCTCAGTGCTCTATGAGGCTTCATACAGAAAAAAAGACAGATGAAAAGGTCAGAAGAGTCAATGGTACTCTCTGGGGCAGTTCTTCATAAAACAAACAACAGAAATGCTATGGGAGAAGTGGGCACTTACCCTTGCTGGCAATGGAGCCTTCAAAGAACCCTTTGGATACAGTCAGTAAGGGCCAATTGGTATCCAGTGGCATGATAGGTGCAGGTGGCTGCAGCAGCTTGGCGTTAGGGTCAATGTCTGGGATCTGAAAGGTAGAAGAAAGTTAAAAGAAAACAGCTCTCAGGAATCATGTAGGTAGGAGAGTGACCTTTGCAGGCTTTAACTGTCCCAAGATCTCAGAGTTAATTCTATAATCAGAGACACTCATGTAAATAAAGACTCACTGTCTCCTTCTCTGGGTCAAATGTCTCCTTCAGGCTCTCAGCTTCTTCATCTAAGCCATGGGTAGCAGCTGTGAGATAGGCCAATGATTCTGTAGAGAAAACAGACTTTGCGATACAGTATATTTCCAAGTGAATACTGCTGCGGTAGGCAGACTCCAAGATGTCCCCCCAGTGACCCCTGACTCCAGGTATTCAAGGCCTTGCATAATCTCTTCTCCTTAAGTGTGCACTGGACTTGTTGACTAGCTTCTAATGAACAGAACACAGCAGAAATAATGAGATGTCAATTCTGAGATTAGCATACAAAGACCGTAGCTTCCATCTTGGGTACCCTCTCTTGCTCTAAAGGAAACCAGCTGTCATGTCGTGAATTGCACTATGGAAAAGCCTATATGGCAGAAAACTGCCATCTCCCAGCCAACAGGAGCGAGGACCTGAGGACTTCCCACAGATACGTAATGCGCACGGAAGCAGATCCTCCCCCACTTGAGCCTTGAGATGTTTGCAGCGTTGCTCAACACTTTGATTACAGCCTCATGAGAGACACTGGGCCAGAGGCACCCAGCTAAGCTATGCTACAAACTGAGATAGTCAATGTTTGCTGTTTTAAACTAAGTTTTGGGGCAATTTGTTACATAGCAATAGATAACTAATACAGTTGCTTATCCCTGAGATTTATCATCAGTGTTGGTGAGAACCTTGGAATCATCCTTGACTCCTCTTTCTCACATCCCACATCCAGTCTTTCAATAAATCATATTGACTCTACCTTTCTTATTTTTCTTGCTTTTTTTTTTTTTTTTTTTTTTTTTTAAGCTGAGCCATCCTGCTACCTGATGGCAGCTCAGCAGCTGCTCAGCTCGGGCTGGGATCGAACCGCCCTTTCTCAGAGCTCACCTCGCACTCTTGAGCGAGCTCTTAACCAACTGAGCCACTTGGTTGGCCCGATTCTACCTTTATATGCTGAATATGATCATCGCTTGCCCCTTCACTGCTAGTACCTTGGTCCAAACCACATCTTATACCTTTCTTGTTCTCTAAATGTATCTCGAAAGCCAGTATAATGCTTAGTATATAATGGCTCCTCAAAACATCTCTTGAATATATAAGCACATAAATCAATCAATCAATCAATCAATCAATGCATGAAACCTCCAGTACCCTTTAAAAACCTCCTATCTCCTCCATGACTCTTAACTATTTTCCTAAGAGTGCTTGGCCAGACTTGAATAGTCTGGCTGTATCGCTGTTTGGTTTTGAAGAAAGTCTTCTGAGCATGGCAGGAATATATTTTCTCTCCTGAAAAAATGCACAATGAGGGTCGGCCGAGTGGCGCGTTGGTTAAGAGCTGGCTTGGGACGCCAGTGGCCCCGGTTCGGATCTCACATGAGGACCAGTGATACTGCCCGCTACAGCTAAGATGGTGAACAACAGCTCCACCTGGAGCTGGACTGCTGTGAGTCCCTGGGGACGGCATAGCTGCAGCCTCTGCTGCAGTGGGCTGCCATAGGCTACAGTGAGTGGCCGGCAGCGTGAGCGGCCGGCAGCCGGAGTGAGCTGCCAATAGCTGCTGTGAGCGGCCGTCCAGAAGCCGATCTGCCTCACCCGGGAAGAGCGCAATGATAATACCAACATGGGCCAATAAAGCAACATCCGCCACAACTAAACTGAAGAACAAAAGGACAGCAACTTGTTTGTTCCCTTCCTCAATTCCCCAACGCTGTTCCCCTCCCCTAATTCCCCTATAAAAGTCTTTAAAAAAAAAAGCACAATGAAAGCAAATCCCTCACCACTATACATGAATAACTCACCATGAAGAGAAGATATATTTAAGGACTCAGGGAGCTGGTGAATCTGGGTACTTACTCTGCCCACAGTTCTTTAGGATCCGCACCCGTTCTGACACATCACCCAGGTACAGAGCATTCTGATAATGGCCACTCATGTCCTTTCGGATCTCAGCTACACCAAGTCAGTAAGAGACATCAAGTTAGGTCTTGTCTCTTAAGTTTTCTCTTACCTCTATTTTCCCTACTCCTTCCCATCCTTAGTTTCTGGGGCCTTACCAATCCTCATCATTTTGCGAAGTTTCTCTAAGTTGCCAGTGATAAGGTACAGAAAGGAAAGCTTGTCAAAGTTTTTGGTGCGCTGATAACACATTTCCACAATCTGGTGGTTCCCCTGTAGCAAAGCCACTTCTCCCAGCTTTTCCCAGCAGTTCTTGTCATCCAGTGCTTTGGCAGCTTCCAGAGCAATCTAAAGAATCCCCAGGGTCAGAGTTAACAGGTTGGAGGATACTGGCTTCAAACCAGGGACTACAGTCAAAGTGTTTGCCTCTAAATAAATCTTCCAAGGAACTCTGTATACTTTCAATCACACCTAGCTTTCAGTCTAATTGTACTGAAAATCCTATCAACAAACAGGATCCTTTTGGATCCATGGATAGAAGAATCACATCACATTATGCTCAGAAATTTATTTTTTACAACAAAATTATCTCATAGCAGTTGCTGATTTCATGGGGCCAATTCTTTTTTAGCTACCTTATTTCCTACTTGCTATTGTTGAAGATCCGTAGGGACTTTGGGAAAGGTAGAAGAAATAATAAAAAATGAAGTTCGGAACTGGAAAGTCAATGTTCCTAAGCCCTCTCCCCATTTAAAATAATGCCTGTGGACCCTAGGCCCCAACATTTAATAAGTACTTCATCTAAGCCGCCAGTCAGCAAGTCAAATCTCAAGGAAGTAAGGAGATTTTTCAAATTTCATGTTATCTTGCTCCTATTCTAGAAGTTACTCGATTCAGACTAAGCAAGACAACAGTATAAATGCTGTGGCAGAAGAAGACAAGAAAAAGCAGAGATGAGCAAACAGCAACAGAAAGATGGCTGTATCTGACAACTATTGTAAAAGGTCCCAAATTCTACTATACTGGCTAAGAAAGCAAGCCCAGAATAATAATGCCTTCTCAATGCCACCCTGACCCTCTTACCTTCTCTACAATGATATGGGGCTTATAAACACATTTCTCTCACCTCAATGTTTCCACACTCGAGTGCCAGACTAAAGCGAGTTTTCTCATCCTTGACAAAATGCAGTGCCACTTCAGGATAGCCTTTCTTCTGGAGATATGCAATGATAGACTGGCCTACTAGCTTGGCATTCCTTACCATGTGCAGCACCTACACATTTGCGGTGGAGTGGGGCAGGAAACAGAGATTACTTACAGGAAAAACAAAAAGTGCTGCCCCTCTCAATACTCCTAGTATGCTTTCTCCCTTCATACCTCATCATACTTTCTGTTGATCAGGGCCAGCTTGAACTTGAACTCAGTAGGATCAATGGTGAGCACCCGAGGACGACATTCCCTGTCTAGGCAATATACATTGTTGCCCTTCACCCTTGTGACATATATAGGTAAATCCAGAGTTCGGATGATCCCATAGTCACTAAGAAAAAGAGTTAGAGAGCACAACTTTCAGTGAGTGAGGAAAGAAAATCCAGCCTATAAAGAAATGCAACAAGCCTAGGGCACAGCCTTTTATCTTCTCAATACCTTTTTGTCAAGTGCCATTTGAACGATGGTATAGATGGGAAGTGATTCCAAACAAGAGCAGAACTAAATGCCATATTTACTTATTTCATTATTTTGTATGGAGTGGGAAAAGATAGGGCATATGGCATGATCTTTCCTTATAAGCTATTACTCTAGGAGCAAGCAGAGTTGGCTATAGAAATCAGACCTAAAAGTAACTCTTTAAATTCTGATATATAATTACTAGGCCACTATGGACAGTTAACTCCTTCCTTATAAGCTCTTGGAGAAAAGTAAAAGAGAGATAGATGAAGATTTATGACACACAAAAAAGTGATAAAAAGCATACAATTTTTTAAACTGAATGAAAATTAAAAGTTGACAAATTAGGGCCGGCCAAATGACACAGTGGTTAAGCGCTGGCTTAGAAAGCCAGCAGTCCCGGTTCGGGTCCCACATATGAGGGCCAGTGACACTGCCCTCAAAAAATAATCTAAAAAAAAAAGTTTACAAATTAAAACTTACGGGTATAGCTAACACACTTGAAAAATTAATAGTGTAAAATGAATATAATGTATTAGAAAACTGAAAATTAATGAGCTTAATGCATATATTAGGAGAAAGACTAAAAATTAATAAGCACCCACCTCAAAAATTTTATTGATCTGTTTTAAAGTTAAACCAAAGAATGTATTCAGAAGGAAATAATAAAGCCAAAGTAGAAATTAAGAAATAGAAAACAGTGCCAGCCCAGTGGCTCAGTTGGTTAAGAGCTTGCTCAAGAGTGCGAGCTGAGCTCTGAGCAACGGCGGTTCAATGCCAGCCCGAGCTGAGTTGCCGTTGAGCTGCCAAAACAAACAAACAAACAAACAAACAAACAGAAAACCAAAAAAAATGAAATAGAAAACAAAAATACAATACAGAAGTTCCATAAAGGAAAAAGCTGGATAAAATTGATAAACCTCTTGTGAGGCTAATTAAGAAAAATGAAAATGGCAATAATAGGAATGGAAAAGGGATATCACTATAGATCCTGAAGAATGAGGATAGCCGTAAACTTTTCTTAGATGATCTAATTCTGAGAAAAATAAAATTTACCAAAATTGACTAAAAAATAAAAACACCCCTACAGTCCTAAATTATTACATAAAATACACTGACTCAGATACAAAATCTGCTATACATAAAGCCCCAGGCCTGGATGACTTCACTGGTAAATTCTACCCAACGTTCAAGGAAGAATTAATTCCAATCTTACACAAACTCATTGAGAGAATAGAAGAAGGTATACTATTTTGCTTATTTGATGAAATAAGCACAACCTCGATACCAAAACCTGACAAGAACAAAAAAAAAAGGAAAATCATAGGCCAATCTCATTTATACACACACACACAGATGCAAGAATTCTAAACAAAATGTTAGTAAACTAAAACTAGCAATATTTGAAAAGGGCAAGATATCAATAATGACCAAGTTAGATTTGTATCAAGAATACAATGTTCAGGGGGCCGGCCGAGTGGCATGGTGGTTAAGCACTGGCTTGGGATGCCAGCGGCCCTGGTTCGGATCCCACATATGAGGGCGAGTGACACTACCCTCAAAAAAAGTATCAAGTGCCAAAGAATAAATCTAACCAAAGAAATGCAAGACCTCTATGGAGAAAATTATAAAATTTTATTGAAAGATGTTTCAGAAGACCTAAGTAAACGAAGAGCTACTCTACTATGTTCACAGATATAAAAAGATAATATCGTAAAGATGACAATTATGCCCAAAATGACATACAGATTCAATATAATTCCAACTAAAATCACAATAGGTTTTTTTTTGTTTTGTTTTTGCTTTATTTTATGTAGAATTTTCCAAGCTGATTATAAAATTCATACTTTATCAGGGCAAAAAATTATTTGAAATTTGCCTTTTCAAGGTAAACTTAACTTGAAAATAGTCTAATAACTTAAAAAAAAAAAGTGGGAAAGATTTGAGGACTTGCTTTACCTGATGTGAAGGCTTATAAAACTACCATACTTAAAGTGTAGAAGTAGATCAGAGACAGACAGACCACAGAAAACAGATCCTTGCATTTGTGTAAACAGGATTTATATATGACACAGATTGTACTGCAGAACTATGGGGAAAGGCTGGCCTTTTCAATAAATGACAATAAATGGGACAGCTAAGTGTCCTAATGGAAAAATGTGGAAGTGAATCCCCTATACCTCCACACACAAAAATGAACTTATGAGTAGCTCAGTTGGTTAAGAATTGGCTTAGAGTGCATGCTCTGAGAAACAGGGCCGCCAGTTCGATTCCTACATGGGCCAGTGAACGCTGAGCCCTAGCTGAGCTGCCAACAGGCGGCAGGATGGCTCCGCTGGTGTAACAACAAGATTGACTTTCAATGGTGGGCTATGCCCACCCGCAACTAAAGATTGAACTCAGCAGCTTGAGCTGAGCTGCCGCCCAGATGGCTCAGAGGATAGAGCATGCGCTCTTAACAACAAGGCTACTGGTTCTACTCCTGCATGGGATGGTGGCTACACCCACCGGCAACTAAGACTGAACGCAGCACCTTGAGCTTAGAGGCCACGAGCTGCCGACAGGAAGCCAGATGGCAAGCCAGATGGCGACTGGCGCCCACCACAAGGAACACTGAAGAACAACAACTTGGCTGGTCCCCTCCCCCAATTCCCCAACACTGTTCCCCTCCCCCAATTCCCCAATAAAATCTTAAAAACAAAAAAAAATGAACTTCATGTAGATTATAGACCCAGATATAAAAGGCAAAACTCTAAAGTTTTTACCAGAGATATAAATGAATGCCTTTATGATCTTGAAATCAATAAAAATTTCTTATATAGGATACAAAATTCAATATCTATAAAGGATAGGATTCATAGATTCAACTACATTAAAATCACGAACTTCTGTTCATTAAAAGATATCGTGGGCTGGCCGAGTGGCTCAGTTGGTTAAGAGCTCGCTCAAGAGTGCGAGCTGAGCTCTGAGCAACAGCAGTTCGATGCCAAGCCCGAGTTGAGCTGCCAACAGGTGACAGGATGACTCAGCTTAAAAAACAAAAACAAACAAACAAAAAATATATATATCATAAAGAGTCAAGATACATGCCATAGAATGGGAGTAGATACTAACATCTGGAACACATAGCCCTGACAAAGGACTGATATTCAAATACAGTTGACCCTCGAACAACACAGGTTTGAACTATGCCAGTCTACTTATACAAGGTATGAGCAAACAATACGGTGAATGTTTAAATTAAAAAAACATTTATTAGGGGGCTGGCCGAGTGGCGCGGTGGTTAATCGCTGGTTTGGGAAGCCAGCGGCCCTGGTTCAGGTCCCACATATGAGGGCCAGTGACTCTGCCCTCAAAGAAAAAAACAAAAAAAAAAAAAACAAAAACAATAAATAAATAAATAAATAAATAAATAAATAAATAAATAAATAATGAGTTTGAAAAAAAACCAAAACATTTATTACGGCCAGCCGAGTAGCTCAGTTGGTAAAGAGCTCGCTCAAGAGTGCGAGCTGAGCTCTGAGCAATAGCAGTTCAATGCTCAGCCCGAGCTGAGCGGCCGCTGAGCTGCCAACAGGTAACAGGATGGCTCAGCTATAAAAACAAACAAAAAGCAACATTTATTATAGTAAGACACATTGCCATTACTACCCGTCAAAATACTCCCCCTTGCTTCCAACACACATATCCTATTGTTCTTGCCACTTTCTGAAGCAGTTCTGGAAGTCCTCTTTCTGAGTGTCTTTGGTTGCACTGTCGTGGCTGCCTCGATGTCCTGAATCATTTTGACTTTGGGAAAGAGGCAGAAGTCACACGGTGCCAGGTCTGGTGAATAAGGTAGATGAGGACACACCATAATGGTTTTGACACAAATATCTGTACCAGAAGCAATGTGTGACACAGAGCCTTTCCGTTATGATCAAAGAATATAGTGAATACTGCTGCTGAGTGCCATCCAATGGAAGCGATGTGTGACACAAAACATTGTCATGATGGAGGATGATTTACAGCACACTTTAAAACACACCGTCTATCAACTGTAGCACACACCCGACTGACTGCACCGAAAAGCTGAAACTTGTCACACACTAAGGTTCAACGTGCCCCTTCCCTTATTGAAGATCCCTGCCTTTCCGGTATACAGCAATTTCTGTCAAATAAAACCATTATGGTGTGTCCTCATCCACCTTATTCACTAGATCTGGCGAGTTCTGTTTCTTCTCCAAAGTCAAAATGATTCAGGAGATCAAGGCAGCCATGACAGCACAACTAAAAACACTCACAAAAGAGGACTTCCAGAACTGCTTTAGAAAGAGGCAAGAATGATGGGATGAGTGTATTCAAAGTGAGGGAGAGTATTTTGAGGGGGATTAATGGCAATGTGTCTTACTGTAATAATTTTTTTAAAATCTAAACATTCACTGTATTTTTTGATCACACCTTGCATGTTGATTTTTTCAATACTAAACGTATTTTCTCTTCCTTATGATTTTCTTTCTTTTTTTTTTTTAAAGATTTTATTGGGGGGCCGGCCGAGTGGCGCATTGGTTAAGCGCTGGTTTTGGGATGCCAGCGGCCCCGGTTCGGATCCCACATGAGGGCCAGTGACACTGCCCTCTACAGCTAACAACAGCTCCACCTGGAGCTGGGCTGTGCGAGCCCCGGTGATGGTGTGGGCTGCAGCCCTTGCTGCAGTGGGCTGCCATAGGCTGCAGTGAGTGGCCCACAGCCAGCGTGAGCGGCTGGCAGCCAGCGTGAGCTGCCAATAACCGCAATGAGCGACATCCAGAGGCCAGCGACCGATCTGCCTCATCCGGGAAGAGCAATGACGATACCAACCGTGAAGCAACATCCTCCGCAACTAAAACTGAAGAACAAGAAGACGGCAACTTGTCTGTTCCCCTTCCCCGATTCCCCAACGCTGTTCCCCTCCACCAATTCCCCAATAAAATCTTTAAAAAAAAAAAAAAAAAGATTTTATTGGGGATTTTGGGGAGGGGAACATTGTTGGGGAATTGGGGAAGGAGAGCAGCCAAGTTGTTGTCCTTCAATCTTAGTTGTGGAGGGCGCAGCAAGCTCAGTTCCAAGTCCAGTCGTGCCGCTCAGCTCAAGGTGCTGTGTTCAATTAGTTGCGGGTGTGCGTAGCCACCATCCCATGAGGGAGTCAAACCCAGCAGCCTTGTTAAGAGCAAGTGTGCTCTATCCCCTGAGCCACCCGAGCAGCAGCTCAGCTCAAGGTGCCCTGTTCAGTCTTTAGTTGCGGGTGGGTGGGGTGGGTGCAGCCCACAACTCAAACAGGCAACCTTGTTGTTAGGAGCACGTGCTTTCACCAGCTGAGCCATCCTGCCACCTGTTGGCAGCTGAGCTCGGGTGCAGCTCACTGGCCCACGTGGGAATCTAACCAGCAACCCTGTTACTCAGAGCTCACACTCTTTTTTTTTTTTTTTTTTTTAAAGATTTCACTGGGGAATTGGTGGAGGGGAACAGCGTTGGGGAATCGGGGAAGGGGAACAGACAAGTTGCTGTCTTTTTGTTCTTCAGTTTAGTTGCGGAGGATGCCGCTTCACTGTTGGTATTGTCATTGCGCTCTTCCCGGATGAGGCAGATCGGTCGCTGGCCTCTGGATGTCGCTCACTGCGGCTATTGGCAGCTCACGCTTGGCTGCCAGCCGCTCACGCTGGCTGCTGGCCACTCACTGTAGCCTATGGCAGCCCACTGCAGCAGGGGCTGCAGCCCACACCATCACCGGGGCTCGCACAGCCCAGCTCCAGGTGGAGCTGTTGTTAGCTGTAGAGGGCAGCGTCACTGGCCCCTCATGTGGGATCCGAACCGGGGCCGCTGGCATCCCAAAACCAGCGCTTAACCAATACGCCACTCGGCCGGCCCAGAGCTCACACTCTTGAGCAAGCTCTTAAATCAACTGAGCCACTCGGCCAGCCCTATGACTTTCTTAATAATATTTTTTCTCTAACTTACTTTTTCATAAGAATACAGTACATAATACATATAACAAACAAAATGTGTGTTAATGGACTGTTTATATTATCAGTAAGGCTTCTGATCAACAGTAGGCTATTAGTAGTCAAGTTTCTTGAAAGCTGAAGTTAAACAAGAAATTTCAACTGCATGGTGGGGAGCGTATTGGTGCCACTAACCCGTCTTGTTCAAAAATCAACTACACATAAAGAACTCCTACAAATATACACGGATTTTAACTCATCTATAAAATGGATAAAAGACTTGAACAGAATTCACAGAAGAGGAAATCTAATGAATAGCCACATGAAAAGCTGTTCAATCTCATTTGGAATCAGAGAATAGCAAAGTAAAACTACAATGAGATACTACTACACAGCCACCAGATAGACAAAAATAAGCCTGAGAAAGGCAAGTGTTGGCCAGGATGACAAACAAGAAAACTTTTATACAGTGCTGGTGGGTATGCAAATTGGTACAACTAATTTAGAGAGCAGTTTTCACATTAGTAAACATAAAGATATGCATACTGTATGACTCAGCAATTTTACTCTGAGTAGATTCTCTAGGAAAATATACGTGCATATACACCAGAATACGTGCGAAAGAATATTTATGGGGCAGCCAATTAGCTCAGTTGGTAGAGCACAGTGCTCATAACAGCAAGGTTGCCGATTTGATCCCCACATGGGCCACTGAGTTGATCCCTCCACAACTAGAATAAAACAACTACTTGACTTTGAGCTGATGGATCCTGGAAAAACACACTATTCCACCCCTGCCAAAAAAAATAATAAAATAAAATAATACTTAAAAGGACATCATTTGTTCATAATAGCCAAAGCCTAGAAATCACTCAAATATCCCTTTAGGGTAGAACTGATAAACTATGGTATATTTCTAAACAGAATACTATACAACAATGAAAATGAATAAGTTAGAGCTACCACATGATGAATGAATCTTACAAACAAAACACTAAACAAAATATGATATAATATACTCAGTATGATTTCATTAATATGACATGCAAAACCAGGCAAAATTAAATCATACTTTTTTTTTTTTTACCATTGGGTGGTAAAATTGCAAAGAAAAGCAAGGAAGAAATTACTAGAAAGTCGGAATAATGTTATCTTTGGGTGGGAGACAGAGGGGATTGTGATCGATAATGACCACATGGCAAAGGGCTCCTGGGATGTCAAAACTGTTCTACTGCTTGACTTGGGTAGCAATTATATATGTTCACTATATAACTATTTGTTACTTTATATATATATATATATATATATATATATATATATACACACACACACACACACACACACATATATGTAATTTTCTATATCTGTGTTATAGTTCATACTTTTAAAAGAGTTGAAAAAAGAATATTCTGATGTCCCTAGCACATGTATGCTAGACAAAGCTTTTCCACGAAGAAAGTTCAAGGAGAACTTCAGTTACATCTCTTGAGACAGGATAGTGATTTCAAGAAGCCACTTTCTCCCACTATGTATCTCAGATAATTAACTTACCCAGTGGTGACAGCATATTTGATGTGGTTGCTTGTGGTATAGATAAATACCCCACTCTCATCCCAGGCCCCACTCTTGACACGAATGTTCTCATGAATGTTACATAGAGCCTCCAGTTTGCGGTTACAGATCACAATGGCTGTAAGAGGCAAAGGGCATGAGTGCTCTGCTGGACAGGGTGAGTGAAGTAGACTGGCAGGCATGGGGAGGGGGGGATTGGTCTCCAAATCAGGGTGGATACAATGAAGACTTACCATGTTTGGCCAGTAGAGCTACATGGGACATGTCTGCTGACCAGATAACGTATTTCACTTTGGAAATCTTCACAGATGCCAGAGTTCTGGGACAGAGAGAGAAGGGCAAACATGAGTCGACTTGATTCCCTTGTCCCACCTGCCTTCTCATCTCCAAATTAATGTGAACTCCAATTTCTTAAAATACTAAATAAACATTCTCTGTAGCACAGTGACAAGCATTTTGGCTCACACTGTACACTTCCCCCTTCCTCAACTTCCTGGCCTTACTACCAAGTATTATTAGGGGTTTGTGTATGTCTATTTTCACCACTGAACTGTAGCTCCTATAAGTACAGAAACTGTTATTTTTCATTCCTGTGTCCCTATCATTCTGTCCCAAGAGTATTCTTTGTTTAGGTAAGTGATCTAAAAACAAATACTCCCTTATTTTAATTCTAATGCATATGTATAGGACAGAGAGTGATTACAAAGGGGAAAATGTGGCTAGAAAGTGTTTTGAAGTTATAGTACAAGAAGCGGTCAAGCCAAGAAGCAAACTCAATTGGGGAAAAAAAGGCTCCCACTAAATTTGTTTACTCTCCCCCACTATATGCCTATCTGCTTGGGGCATCTGACATGTTACCGCTTCTGCTGTACGTCAAAGAGTGTGATGGATTCTGCGTCTCGAAGCAGGAGGTTGCCTGTGCCAGCATAAAAGATCTCATCACAGTTGGGCACCTGTACTTTTTTGGTGATCTCATTCTTCAGATTCTTGATCAGAAGCTGAAATGAGTATTAGAGACGGGCTTAAGAGAAGAGTGTGTATATAAGATGACAACAGCTGACAATATCCCTCAGCTAGCCCCTTTGCTTCAATAAACAAATTTTTTTTTCCTGTCCAGATAAATCAGCAGTCTAAATAGACCAACCATCCAAGATCCTCTCTAACGGCTCTGTGTTTACCTTGCTTAGGACCTATTACATTTTAAGTACCAATGGAAAAAGAATAAGGAGAAGGGTCAACTCCTCATCCAGCCCACCTTTTTCAAATTTAATATTTTTTGGCTCCTGGATTGTCAAGAGTGACTTTAGCTTGGCTCTTAAGCCCAGAGCCACAGTGCCCATCAACCCAATCAAATCAATTTTAAGGTCTTTTTTCCCCAGGGGGATTGGACTAGGACTAAGGATAGAGGTAGAGCTGATATACAAGGATCACAACCATCCAGGGGAGATTAAAGGGGGGAAAAAAACTCTTTATTCTACAACAGAAAGGCCACTGCCACCACACTCCCCAAATTAGTTTCCCCTTTTAGTCTTAACTCACTGAGTGCATCCGATCTAGGACAGCAAACCGATTTCGAGCAACCCAAACAGCTGTCAGGCCCGAGGACCGTTTCCCTTCAGGAGCTGAAAAGAACAAAATCAAAGGGCGGGAGCATGTGGTGAGCCACTGGCAGGTGACAGAGTCAGGTGCCATGGAGCTGCCAGTCTTGCTGTCTGCCATGTTGGCTTTGCCAATTCAGCTGCTTCATAACTAATTCAGCCACAACCTGGGGCTATTGTCGGTGACTTTTCCTCACCAGTCCCCTCCAAACCCCAACCTCTACCCCTGCCAAGCCTCTTTTCTTTAGGCCAAGTGGCTGCATTTCAGCCAACACCATGTACTGGCAGAAGGACCACCCATCTTGGGAGACAGCACACTCCATCAAGCTAAAGAGCAGGGCCTCACTGGCCAAGCTTTGGCACACTGAAAGCAGCCTGTCAGTGTCACAGGACCTCCTATCTCAACAAGCTGGAGCAGAGACAGAGCCCCCTGCCCAGGATGCAGCTGCTCAACTGCTTTTAACATGCAAATGTAGACCTCCTAATACAGCAGGGTGGGGTAGAGCACTCCCAACAAAATTTTGACAGGCAAGTATTTAGCACCAAGCTGTTGCTCTATAAATGTCAATCATTCTCATTACCCTGAAGAAAGTTACAAAATGTTCCTCAGTTTCCAATTTCAATGGCTGATTAGAAATCTGAATGGGCACTCCACTCTCTGGAAAACTTCAAGGGGCAAATACGGAAGGGTGCCCTAAAATATTCCTTTATCTATTAGTATGTTCTTTTATCTATTAGTATCAGCAGAAAATTGGACAGCATGTGCTGGCCAGCCTTGCTCTGTATTTCTCTGGCATCTGAGGGTGATAGACTATTTACAAAACTAATTTTTACGACAACCAACACTCTCATTTTCCAGGGGCCAGGGAACCTCACTATTCAAGCTTTCGCTCTACTCTGCTGCCTACTACTGGAATGCACCTTTACTCCTTTACTAATTATCACCTCCCTCAAAAGATGAAGAGAAAATAAAAGCAGTAAGAAGATAAAACTAAGATATTTTGTAAACACATGGGGGGGAAAGCAAAGGGGTGGGTGAGGGACCAAATCACGAAATTCAGTCAGAAATGACTTAACTAATTAATTTATAGGGGAAACTTTGATTTATGGACACCAAAGACATATTGTTTTTTTCTTTTCTTGCCATACCATATTTAAGAGAGCGAATCACATTAGTAGCAATAATGACACAGTGGTGGCATCCACTAAAAGGACAGAGTGAGCAAAATATTTCTCAGAATCTGTTGATGGGACCTAAAACATGAAAGTATGCTAGTAAGAGTGGGGACCCGAGAAGTAAACTTCTGACCTAAAATCCAATTGGAAGAAGTGTACTGAAAGTAGCATTAGCAAGACTCAAATCTATTCTGGGAAGGTTTTGTCAACAAATTCTAATAGTAAGGACATCAACAAGAGATGGTGGTGATGGAAGATGTAGGCAGGGGTCTCAGCTGGATCCTGGGATCCCTGGTGGAATGTGGGGCTGTTAGCAGCCTCATCTTTTTGACATGCAAAAGGAAGCAAATGGGATCTGGATGTGGATGGGAGAGCATAAATCCCTAGCCCCAGGATGAGACATTGCAAGATTGGAACCACATTTTTAAATAAATGAAATTACCAGGGTGAAAGTCATATCAGCTGACAATAAAGTAGGATAACATGCTGGGCTGAAAGAGAAAATGGAGAATCTCTAATAACCAAATTATAAAATATATATATCTAGCTGGAGTAATAAAATGGAAGAGGAACATGAATATTTCACACCATAGTTGCCTCTGATGCAATTTTCAGCGGCACCTGCCACAGACCTGAGTGATGTGGTCACAGCCTGGGGATGGAATGTGAAAAATTCAAAGAGGAGGGATGATGCAGGGGAGGAGAGCTAGAAGCAGAGTTGGATAGAACACCTACCATCAGGATTCTGGGAGTCAGCATCCTTGGGGATAGTGTACAAGTCATAGGTACTATTCTCTAAATTGCTGGCTCTCTGTAGAAGGGAGAAAATGAACTGTTAGTGACAGGCATCCAAGATACCAGTTTATTCTGACAGAGAAAACAGAACAACCACACGGCAACAAAAGGAAACTATACTTCTCTCGCCCTTCACCCAGATGGCATTTGAATGTGTCCACAGCTAAAACTTATAGGGCTTGTTGCCAAAGAACTCAGCATTCCTGTCACTTTATGTTTTTATCCTCCAAAGATGCAGATACTATTTGAATGAAAGCAAGGATTGCTGTCTATTCCACAAATTAATAGACTAAGGCCCCAGTGCCCCACCTGAATATACTCATCAACTTAAAAGTCTGTTTGAAGAAAGGGAAAAAAAAGACATTGAAGAAAATTGCCAGGAGGAAAACATGGGACTGTTAGGTATTGAAAAAGGACTGGGATTATACACTAGAGTTATATGGGGGAAAAGTTTTTTCAGTCTTTTTAACTTGGCAACCAGGACTCTAAAATTAGAATGTTATTTCTTTTTTGAATTGTATGGCAAGATATAAGGAGGGCTACTTGATGACCCTGAAGGCAACTGCACTGAAAGTAACCCCTCTCAAAATCATCTCTACTATTTTCACCCAAATGGAGGAATCAAGATAAGTATCTGTTTTGCATGATATAGTCCTAAACACTCTCTCAAATTATTTTTTTTTTCAATTGGGGAATTGGGGAGGAAGACCACCCAAATTGTTGTTCAATCTTAGATGTGGAGGGCACCAGTCGCCATCTGGCTGCTCGTCTTCAGTTCGTGGCCTCTAAGCTCAAGGTGCTGTTACAGTCATAGCTGCAGCTGGGCATAGCCACCATCCCATGCAGGAGTCAAACCTGGCAGCCTTGTTGTTAACAGCGTGTGCTCTACCCACTGAACCATCTGGGTGGCAGCTCAGCTCAAGGTGTGGAGTTCAGTCTTAGCTGCCGTCGGAGCCCACCATCGAACAGGCAGTCTTATCAGGAGCAAGTGCTCTCACCAGCTGAGCCATCCTGCCACCTGTTGGCAGCTCAGCAGCAGCTCAGCTTGGGCACAGCATCACTGGCCCATGTAAAATCGACTGGCGGCCTTGCTGCTCAGGGCTCATGCTCTTATGCTAACTCTTAGCCAACTGAGCCATTCGGCTGGCCCTCAAATTACTTTTTCTTTTTTTTTAAAGATTTTATTAGGGAATTGGGGGAGGGGAACAGCGTTGGGGAATCGGGGAAGGGTAACAGACTGTCGTTTTGTTCTTCAGTCTAGTTGCGGAGGATGTTGCTTCACTGGCCCATGTTGGTATCATCATTGCGCTCTTTCTGGATGAGGCAGATGGGTCGCCGGCCTCTGGATGTCACTCACTGCGGCTATGGGCAGCTCATGCTGGCTGCCAGCGCTCACAGCTGGCTGCCGGCGGCTCACTGTAGCCTATGGCAGCCCACTGCAGCAGGGTGCAGCCTACACTGTCGCCGAGGCTCGACAGCCCAGCTCCAGGTGGAGCTGTTGTTAGCTGTAGAGGGCAGTGTCACTGGCCCTCATATGTGGGATCTGAACCGGGGCCGCTGGCATCCCAAACCAGTTCTTAACCAATGCGCCACTCAGTCGGCCCTTTTTTTTAAAGATTTTATTGGGGAATTGGGGGAGGGAACAGCGTTGGGCAATGGGGAAGGGAAGGGAACAGACAAGTTGCTGTCCTTTTGTTCTTCAGTCTACTTGTGGAGGACGTCACTTCACTGGCCCATGTTGGTGTTGTGATCATTGCGCTCTCCCCGGTTGAGGCAGATTGATCACCGGCCACATCTGCCGGCCGCTTACACTGGCTACCAGCCACTCATGGTAGCTTACAGCAGCTTACGGCAGCCCACTGCAGCCCCACTGCCGCCTACACCATCGCCAGCAACTCACAGCAGCCCAGCTCCAGGTACAGCTGTTGTTCACCATTTTAGCTGTAGAGGGCGCAGCGGCACTGGCCCATGTGGGATCTGAACCAGCGGCCCTGCTGCTCAGAGCTCGCGCTCCCAAGCCAACTCTTAAACAATGAGCCACTCGCCCAGCCTCCTCAAATTACTTTTAATGATTTGTGTCATTTATCTTGATGCTTCATTAAGTTTAGAAGGTGTTAGCCTTGTGAAAGATACAAGCTCACAAACTCTTAATATATTTATGACAACTGAAGCCTACTTGGTTTGAGCCTCTGTTTTCTGTGTTAGATCTCTTAAAATGACCATTAAATAGGTTCAAAGAGTATATTAGAGATTCCTAAATCATGAGAAAGATACCTACGGAAAATGGAGAGGTCCTAGGAGGACTCCATGGTTACTTACTGTACACAGTAGGACTGCATTTTCTGCTGGATTGTATGACATATTGAACACTGGAAACTTGGAACCACTGGAAATATACAGAGAAAACGGAAAGAGGCATAAGGATACGAGGAAGAAAGGAATTATTCCTACCCCTCCTATTTATCTAATCTTTACACATTACTCATCATCTTTAATCAGGAATAAAAATAAATATTGCATCTATTTTCTTCCTTGTCTTAAGACTTAGGGACTTCCCTATCTCAGCTTTGAGTAGGTTTTAAAAAGCAAACCCTAGTACAAGTCAGATTATTCAACAGAAGACACAATTAGCACTCACTGTAGTGAGTGAAAACTGGTTCTTCTTGGATACAAATTCCTACACATAATTGCAGTGGACGCCACAGAGTAACATGATGTGATTTTTCTCTGGCTAGTTTCTCCCATCCCTTGAAATGTTCACATAAACCCATCTTTTTATTGTAGTCATACTAGAGGGTGATTATCAAATCCTCATGCCAAAGTTTGCCAGCATGAATGTTTCAGCATGCTGATGCAGCTGGCTTTCTAAGAGGATAATTTCTTTTGCCAGCTATCCCAGAGGTTATCACATCTTCAGAGTCAAAGAGTTTCCAGAGACCTCTTTCTGGTTTAGAGTTGCCTATATTTTGCTGAAAAGCAAACAAGGGTTACAGAAATGCTAAATGAAGGCAAAAAGGCTGGTCGCCAAGTGGGGCTCCTCTCTACCAGGAAGCTTTCTCTGGTTTGCAAGAGACTTGGCAAACTGTGGCAGTGTAATTGTCTGTCCACAGGGTCATTATCATTAACAGGAGAACTTTCATACTCCTCATGGCCACCTCTTTGCCCACCATGTTCCTGGAGTTTAAACTGAGCAGCCTCAGCCAATGGAGATTGATCTATGACAGGAGATGAGATCTAACATGTTGTTAAAGGAACAGAGTCCTGTTTGTGGATATTGTACCATGGTGACAGAGGGCAGAGTTTGAAGGGAAGAACCAAGTCTGATTTACCTCCGCAACTGCATCACAGCTACATCTTTAGAGCTGTTGAAATCCAACTGACGTAAGAATCGGTCTTTGACATAATGCAGCATATTGCCATGAACAGCATAGGCCGGCCGTTCCCGTTCCAGTTTAAATACAATCATGCCACCATCATGGCCTGAGACATGGAGAGAAGAGAGGAATTAGCTGTAGGCAAGAAAGCTGGAAACAGGAGATACACAAGGATGATTGAATATGTATGCCAAAAACAAAATTAAGACATCTCAATGTATCCTTTATTTGCCTAAATTATCATGATTTTTGGAACCTTTATTCAAATAAACTTTTGTGAATCCCTTCTTCTTACAGTAAGTCCTCACTTAAGGGAGTGAATAGGTTTTGCAACTTTAAGCAAAACAATGCATCATAAAACCAAATTTACCATAGGCTAATTGATATAAACAAGGGTTAGGTTCCTATGGCACCTCAACATTGTTAATAAAATGATGCTGAACCAAACGATGTTTTAATATTGAGGACGTGTGTGTTCTATCACACTGCCACACAGACATGCCCTTCTCTGTGTTCTCCTAACACTTTGTACAAACATCCATTATAGCACTTAATCACCCTACACTGTAATTGTGTATGTCTATCACCTCCACTATGCCATGAGCTCCCTAAAGGCAGAAATTACAATAATTTCCATACTTCCCAAGTCCCTAGATTATAAGAACATAAAAATACTTGTTGAACAAATAGATGCCTTTGTGGTTCTGTTTTTTAAAAATATTTTGCTAGGGCCGGCCGAGTGGCTCAGTTGGTTAAGAGCATGAGCTCTGAGCAACAGGGTCGCCAGTTCGATTCCCATATGGGCCAGTGAGCTACGTCCGAACTAAGCTGCAGCTGAGCTGCCAACAGGTGGCAGGATGGCACAGCTGGTGAGAGCTTGTGCTCCTAACAAAAAGGTTCCCGGCTGGCTCCCGCATGGGATGGTGGGCAATGCCCGCCTACAGCTAAGATTGAACACGGTACCTTGAGCTGAACGGCTGCAAACTGCTGACGAGTAGCCGGATGACAACTGGACTTGGAGCTGAGCTAGCTGCACCCTCCACAACTAAGACTGAAGAACCACTTGGCTGTTCCCCTTCCCCAGTTCCCCAATAAAAAATTAAAAAATAAAAAAAAAGTTTTGCTTTTTCCCTACAGCATCACCTGTCTCTTAGAGCAACCTTCGACTTTTGTCCTCCAGTCTGCTCTCCACATATAAACCAGACTGTGTCACTTCCAATGCTTTCCATTCAGAGTGAACTGCACAAACTCCTATACTTGGCCCCTTACTCACTGTGCTCCTCCTGGTATCTTCCTCAAACATGCTCAGCATCCATCACATCACAGTCTTTGCATTTGCTGTTCCCCATCAGGGTATGTCATTCCCTGCACTTTCCTGAGCAGCCGACATTAAAGCAGCAGTCTCCACTCATCCCTCTCTATCTCCTTTACTTTTGCTTAATTTTTCTTCAAAGCATTTTTCACTCTACATTGTTTTACATATTTATTGTTTCATGGTCTATCTCCCTTCACTGTAAATAAAAGTTCCATCAAGTCAGGGACATTGTTTTATGCTATAACACCAGCACTCAGACTGGGGCCTGACACTCAGTATATATTTGCTAAATGAATAAATAAAACACAGCTGCTAGCTCCTCAGTATGAGAACTCCAAATGTCCAGGATTAGCCTTCTACACGCCTAGGAACTAATGTGCTTTATGGTTAAATGGTTCTTAGTGGAGAAAAAAACACTGAAAGAATACTATCCCAGAAGGTAAGGGGAAAAAAGGAGAAAAGTCTTACTATGCAGCTCTGAAAATTCTATTTTTCCTTGTCATTCTACTATGCATTTACTGGAGACAAAGCTAATGGAGAATCCCTCTCAAGACTTATAAACTTTGAAATAAAACAAGGGTGAAAAAAAGAAGATATGGCCCTTACCTGCTGCAAAGAGGTTAAGGTTGGGGTGGGCAGCTAGGACCCAGAAACGATCATGGTCCCTGCGGAAAGTCTGAACCCCAGTCCTAGGAAAATAAAAGGCACACAAAGAAAAATATAATTTCCAAGGAATCTTCAGCCCATCATATACAAGAGTATTTAGTGGTAAGCCAGCATTTAAATCAGGGACAGTATACCGCATATCCTAAATAAAGGTAGACCTGATAAATTCTACAAAACAACAGAAAGAGAAAACTCCAAATTGACCCTATTATTTTGTTATTTCAATTTCCCACTATTTGTCATTACTTTCTACTATATTACTTTCATTCCACATTTCTTATTTCTCTAGCTACAGAAGAATATGCTTACATTCAGAGAAGAAAAAGAATACACACAGAGATTTCCATTTGATGGAAAATTTGTAAATGTTGGCTGATTTCTAGGTCCTTTCAAGTTTTCATAATAAAGGCATACCTCGTTTTACTAAGCTTTGCAGACATTGCATTGTTTTACAAATTGAAGGTTTGTGGCTACGCTGCATCAAGCAAGACTATCAGTGCCATTTTTTCAACAGGCTCAGATAATAGTTGACATAGCTTCTATATGTACTGGGATACCAAAAAATTCATGTGACTCACTTTATTGCCATATTTACTCTGTTGCAGTGGTCTGAAACTGGACCTACAATATCTCAGAGTTATGCCTGTACATGATTTGACTTTTCTACATGCTGAAGATGATGAGAAATAAAGAGGGGTATTCTAATCTAATTTTTAGAAAGAGAGCGAGTAAGAGGGAGTAAAGGGCTTCCCCTGGGTTTGGTCCCACAGCATCATAACCCATTTACCGCTTAGACATATCCCAGACTCGGATACTCTTGTCCTCAGAATTGCTGAGGATCAACTCTTGGCGAGGGTGGAAGACAGCACAAGACACATTGTTATAATGACCCCGGCAGGTATCAACCTCCCATGCCTTTGATTCTGAAGAACAAAAAAGAATTAGGTCATCACAACTCGCTACAACTATGAGTTTGGAATGCAGAATTATGACATCCTCTAATCAAATGCTAGGTACTACTACAAAGGGCTATATTAGGAACTTCTTTCTGATATCCTTGTTTTTTGTGTTTTTTTTTTGAGGGCAGTGTCACTGGCCCTCATATGTGGGACCCGAACCAGGGCCGCTGGCATCCCAAGCCAGCGCTTAACCACCGCGCCACTCTGCCGGCCCTACTTCTTTCTAATAAGAGCAGTTTTCTTCATTTAAGCCTCTGAATCTTTATATATTTAAATGTTCTTTCATTTTGACTCTCCTATCAACTATAGTACCTCTTCTCCATCATTCTTTATTCCCTTACCCAATTTTGTCACTAGCTGTCATTATAGAATAAATGTAAGCTCCACATGGTAGGAATTTTATGTTTTAGTCACTGCTATATCTCCAGAGCCTTGAACAATGGTTAGTAGAAAGTAGGTAGTCAATAAATATTTGTTGAGTCAATGAATTCCTCTTCTTCACTGTGTTCCTACTCCTCAAAAACCAGGATGCCATCACAAAAACAAAACAAAACAGGGAATGGGAGCTCTGAGCAACAGCAGTTCGATGACCAGCCTGAGCTGACCTGCCACTGAGCTGCCAACAGGTAGCAGGATGGCTCAGCTAAAAAAAAAAAAACAAAACAAAACAGGGAATGGGCAATTTTTATGCTTCTAGGATTAGCGTAACTACCTAAGATAGTATTTTAAATGGCTCACTAAGTCCAGAAGACCTAGCTACTTCACCTTGCTGACCTGGTGATACTGTCATTCTTCACTCACCATTCATGCGCCAGATCTTCACTTGACGGTCATCTGCCCCAGATACAATAAGGGGCATAGTGGGGTGGAAGGCAGCCCAGTTTACTCCACGATCATGACCCTGCGGAAAAAAAAAGAAGTGGTTCTTCTAAAATGGCTTTATGTCCATCACTCAAAGTAAACCAATGGACCATGCTGATGCTTATAAAAAATATCTCTGATTTTTACTCTTCATGGGAAAAGACTAAAGAGAGTATGCTGCTCTAAGATTTAAACATGCGAGTTACTATGTCAATCTATCCAATATTACCCCAAAATTTTCATGGGAGTTCCCCCCACCCCTAAATTCAACTTCATTTGCATCTGGGATATAATGCCTTGTTACTTGTCTCTATAAATTTCTCCAATTATTTATAACATCTCAAGAAAAAAAGCCAATTTTATAACTTAATGAAGAAATTCTCAAAGTGTGGTAGGGAAACTCTTGGATGATCCCCAAGTTCCTTTTAGGAAATCTGCAAGGTCAAAACTATTTTCATAACAATACTAAGATGTTATTTGTCTTCTCACTCTTTACTCTCTCATGAGTGTAGCATTTTCCAGAGGCTACATGTGATAATGTCATTGCTTTTATGGCTAATGGGATGCGTGCTTATATAGTTCATGTTTTAAAAAGTTCTTAGTTTTTGGGCTGGCCGAGTGGCACAGTGGTTAAGCACTGGCTTGGGAAGCCAGCAGCCCCAGTTTGGGTCCCACATATGAGGGCCAGTGACACTGCCTTCAATTTCAAATATGGTAAAAATTAACAGATATAATACATATAAACAAAAACTTTTTGGGGTTCTCAATAAGTTTTAAGAATATAAAGAGATACTCAGACCAAAAAGTTTACGTACTGCTGATTTTAGGATGTATTATACCCTATTTACCTAGTTGTACTCTGGATTGTGACATAATCATAGATAAGGCAGTTTCGAACTAGTTTTGCGACAGCGTGTGGTAAAAAGTACATAGCTTTTGGAGTAAAACAAATCCAAGTTTAAGTCCATTTACTATACAGATGGTCTCTGATAAACCACTTAAATTTTTTGTTTTGTTCTTTTTTAATTCTTTTTAGAGGGCAGTGTCACTGGCCCTCATATGTGGGATCTGAACCGGGGCTGCTGGCTTCCCAAGCCAGCTCTTAACCACCACGCCACTTGGCCGGCCCACCACTTAATATTTTTAAATCTCAATTTTTTTAATCTCATGTCAGCAAAATTAGGTTAATAATGTCTGCTTCAATGGATAATGGTGAGGATTAATTTTTTTTTTTTAAATCTATTTTCTATCTTGTGCTTTTGTATTTTCCTACCATATATGCAAGTTACTTACACATACATGGTTGGTTCTCAAACCTGATTAAATCCTCTCCCACACCTTCCTTACAAGAGGCTTGAGAATGGGCTCTATTTTGGGGCTATGTTTATAAGGTAATATGACTCCCTCTTAGGTGGCATATAAGCTTCATTTCTGTTAGCTCACCTACTATTCTATTTCCAGTGCCTAGCACTTAATAGGCACTGTATAAACCTTTGTTGAAGGAATGAGCAGGTGCTCCCCTAAGAAGAGCCCATATCCAGCCGAAGGATGTGAAGATCGCTACCTCCAGGACGTGCTTCACCACTGCATCCGTAGTTCCAAACAGATCCACCCCCGTTATTCCTCTCACATCCGACTCCACTGCACCAGGGGACAAGTTTTTTTTCCTTAGACCTTTGAGGGGGTAAGGAGTGGGATAAAAGATGCAAACATAATGTTACCAAAAAGAGCACAGTAACAGAAACACAGAAAGGTATACTGATAGACGAACATTAAAGAAAAGGAAGGAGAAAGAAATTTAGACACTGAGAAAACAAGAGAGATTCAAGAGCTCCTATCTATTTTTTTCTAACAATGTTCAAAATATTGAAGTACATTCACTATATTCTCTTTTGCCCCCTAACACTTAATAGACCCATTACTGGGGTTTCTTCCCAGAAGACGATCCAAATTTCTGACACAGCTAACTTCTTTAACAAACCTGACCTCGAGAATTGTCTATTTGAGATAATGCCCATCTCCATTCTTCAATGTTCTTGAAATGTGGCTCAGAAGGTAAACATTTAATTTCCACTTTTAACAATCTATAGCAACTTTTCTCCCATCATCTCAAAGAATTTTCAAAAAAAAGCCATTTTGGGAGGACACAGCTCAGTATTTCCCAAACCGGAAGCTTTTAGGCAACTCATGGGAAAGTTCCAGAGGAGTTAAGGAAACTAAACCTATTAAATATAAAACAGCTCTTCAGAGGGAGATACTGTAAAACTACAAACTATGCGAAAAGTGTACTCGTCTTCTACTTGACTCTTAGGTAGGGAACAAAATAATAGACTGCCATGTCCTTTTAAGCTCTTGATTAAAAGGCTAGTGATAGATGTGAATATATGTATTTTGCACTTAAACTTCTAGAAGCTAGTTTCAGTGGGAGGAATTAGTCCATAATTTGGAAACAATGGAAAAAAGAGTCTTATATGTATGAGACTCAAATTTATGGCAAAACTACACTTATCTTTAAAAGCTAACTATTTGTGGGCTGGCCGAGTGGCGCATTGGTTAAGAGCTGGTTTGGGATGCCAGCTCTGAGCAGCAAAGCCCCGGTTCGGATCCCACATATGAGGGCCAGTGACACTGCCCTCTATAGCTCCACCTGGAGCTGAGCAGCTGTGAATTGCCAGCGATGGTGTGGGCTGCAGCCCCTGCTGCAGTGGGCTGCCATAAGCTATAGGAGTGGCCAGCAGCCAACGTGAGCAGCAGGCAGCCAGCGTGAGCTGCCAAGAGGCGCCGTGAGTGGCCGTCCAGAGGCCGGCGATCTATCTGCCTCACCCGGGAAGAGGGCAATGATAATACCAACATGGGCCAGTGAAGCAACATCCTCCACAACTAGACTGAAGAACAAAAGGACAGAAACTTGCCTGTTCCCCTTCCTCGGTTCCCCAACGCTGTTCCCCTCCCTCAATTCCCCAATAAAATCTTTTTTTTTTTTTTTTTTTTGAGGGCAGTGTCACTGGTCCTCATATGTGGGACCCAAACCAGGGCCGCTGGCTTCCCAAGCCAGCGCTTAACCACCACACCACTCGGCCGGCCCCCAAATAAAATCTTAAAAAAAAAAAAGAGCTAACTGTGCTATAGTTAACCAAAACTATGATAACAACACTACTACCTTACATTTGAAAAAAACTTTGCGGTTTTCAAAGCACTCTGACATATGCTATGTGATTTGATTCTGATAACAACCTTTGAGACAGGCAAATAGGAACAATCATACCAGTTTATAAATAAGATAATAGAATTGGGACTAAAATCCTATCCTATGAAGTACCTGGGTCAAAGAGGAAAATGCAACTACCTGACATTTATAAAATAAAAAGCAAACGTCTATAATAGGAGGAAAAATAAAAGCTATCACTAAAGGGCCGGCCGAGTGGCGCGGTGCTTAAGCGCTGGCTTGGGAAGCCAGCGGCCCCAGTTCGGTCCCACATATGAGGGCCAGTGACACTGCCCGCAAGAAAAAATAGAAGGTATCACTGAAAATAAAAGCTAAATAGTTTTAAGCCTAAATTTTGACATCAGTAGGAATATGCAAACATTAAATTTAATAATATTTATCTTCATTATATTAAAATTATAATATATCTCTTTTATTATAGTGGCATGTAAATATCAGCATTGGAGAAACAAGTGCTTAAAAAGACATGACAGTTTGGGGCCAGACGAGTGGCATGTTGGTTAAAAGTTGACTTGGGACGCCAGCTCTGAGCAGCAGGGCCCTGGTTTGGATCCCACATGAGGGCCAGAGACGCCGCGTCCTCTACAACTAAGACGTTGAACAACAGCTCGACCTGGAGCTGGGATGCTGTGAGTCGCTGGGCGACAGCGTAGGCTGCAGCCTCTACTGCAGTGGGCTGCCGTGAGCTACAGTGAGTGGCTGACAGCCCATGTGAGCTGCCGTGAACTGCTGTGAGCCGCCGTGAGCACGGCCAGCAAGTGGCTGCCTCACCCAGGAAGAGCGCAACGATAATACCAACATGGGCCAGTGAAGCGACGTCCTCCACAACTAGACTGAAGAACAAAAGGACAGCAATTTGTCTGTTCACCTCCCCCAATTCCCCAAAAAAAATCTTTGAGAAAAAAAAAGACAGGACAGTTTTAATTATCTTGTTTTCTATCCAAGATAATCATTTAGCCAATAGATAGAAATAAAGCTGACGCTTAAAAAAAAAAAAAGCACTCTCCTAAAGCTTCATAAATATATTATCACAGGGATGCCTCCTTTCACTTATTTCACTTGTCCCTTTAATGGGATCTGTCAACTTTTTCTAATAAATCTGGGGTACAGAACAGATTCAAAGAAAGACACAAAGACAGAGAGCTGTGAGGAACTTCACCTCCAATAAGCTTCAAGAAACACATTAAAAGGGAAAGCTATATGACAGAATGAAAGCCTTTGTTGCACTTGCTTGTAATGATCCAGGAGAAGGGGAAAGGCAAAAACAGACAGATGAATAGTGACAGGCAATGAAAAGATACTTAGGGAAGAAATATTTGAGCCTTTGACAAGCCACTCGCTAGGACTGAATGACAGATGGAAAATTTCTACAGCAGCTACTCAAATCCAGAAGGAGGAGAGGACACTCTCAGAATGGACCAGTTTGACACACGCCTTCCAGGGGGGATAAGGAGAAATAGTAAAAAGAGACAGAGGAATGAGGACAGAAGTTGACAACAAATTAATACTTATTTAGTAGCCATTTCGAATATTAAGCCTGAATTACATGGGCTTGACATGCAAAGATGTTAGCACATTAAGATAATTTCATTTTACTTGGAAGCTTTGGGTAAAAAAGCAAACTATCTTCTATATCTAGGTTGTAAATATATTCCCTTTTAAGCAAATATTTTTTGCCAGGCTAACATAAAAGATTCAGATTAAGCTAAGCCCCATGGGGCTCAATTCTCATGGGAGAGGTATCAAGAAAACAGGTTTTCCTTTAAAGATTTCTGTTTTCTTATTGCTTACCTGGTTCAGAGTGTTCCCTTTCTTTTTATAGAATGAAAACAGAAAAATTAGAATTTTCACTAGTTCTTTAATTGTGAGGGTATTCATTCTCTGACTCAGAACGAACTTCTCCTCTCCTGGAAATATCAGCTCCAGTCCCTAACAGACCCGAAAGCTAATTCCTCTTGCTGTGTTCCGACTCATTGGAACTCAGGCAAAAACAACTGCTAAAAGGGCTGGTCGAGTGGCATGTTGGTTAAGCGCTGGCTTGGGAAGCCAGCGGCCCTGGTTCAGGTCCCACATATGAGGGCCAGTGACACTGCCCTCAAAAAAAAAAAAAAAAAGAATATGTTTAGTTCTAGAAAAGGAAAGAAGGTAAAAGTCTAACCCAAAAGCTCCTTCCACTTGGTTAATACCAAAGTATCTCCTTCCACTCTGGTTAAGGGGTTTTGGAGAGTTTCGAATTAGAAATTGGTAAAGAGAGCATTAACATTAATAGAGGATTTAGCACAGAATTTTCAATATCACAAATGCTAAATAGAGCAATTGTAATGTTATTATATAGTAATCCATGCACTTCACACATTCAAGAGCAAGTATAAACCCCAATTGGGATCACACTCTCTCCCTTTCTTCTCTGATTTAAGGCCCTTAATTCTGAGGCATAAATGTTCTCTGGCCTACAAAGGGGAAGAAAACGATTTCTTTCTTGCTTTGAGTATTTCATGATCACCAATGAGAATCTATCCACCTAACTGCCTCAAATCGTTTTAGCTAGGTCACAGGGAAACTGCTGTGCTAGTGTCAGGTGGCATAAACTCTTAGAGTGGAGCAGTACAAAGCCCTTCTTGACCTGGTGCTCAAGGAAGAAATTAAGCCCTAATGGCCAAAGCATCAGTTTATGCATATAACAAATTAACTTTTTTATGATCTACAATGGCATTTAGCTGTATACCATTCTTAGAATTGAGAAAATAGTCAAAGTATTTGAGTAGCTTTAATTCTGTCACAGAACCCAGTTGGGAAAGGCTAATCTAAATACTGTAACTGCTCCTCATCAGCTGGAACAGCATATGCCAGGATCCAACCCCATCAGGAGCTCCTACATCCCAAGACAGAGGGTGCTTTGAATGTGTGCATAGTGAAAACCGTGAGAAGCCACAGCTAGGTTATTGGGAGACTGAATAATACGCTCCCCAGTATTAGCAGTGAGGAGAGGGCACAGGCTCACAGTGTCCGTGCCTAACACCTCCTGTTGGCATGGCCGGTCACATCTGGGTGTACTTCAAAACACCTGGCCAGTCTGACGCAAAACTGCAATGGCAAAAGCTCTAGCTAAAGAGGGTCCAACTGTTCTATCTCCAGCACAATCTTGTTTATACGATTCCCTTCTAATTCGGAACCTTTGAATACTGCAAACACCACATGCTATAGAGCAGGAGTCGGCAAACTTTTGAGACAGAAAAGCCAATCCTGTCCCTCACAATAATTTAAAAATTATTCAAGAGCCATAAATATATTTTTTACAAATAAGGAAAATGTAAAGTAATATTATAACAAGTAATAGTACTAATTGTATCTTTATTAAAATAAGAAAAATTCACACATGCATGTACCCAAAGAGCCGCATGTGGTTCACGAGCCGCAGTTTGCCGACCCCTGCTCTAGAGGTTCTATTCTCCAACTGTCCTCATCTTCCCTTTGGCTTGTTTCTATGTTACATGAATCTTAAACAACTGCTATTTCAACATTCCAAATGCTGTACCCAGGAATCCAAATTCTCAACTTGCTGTTCATTAATGGCTTGTAGGAACAGCAAGTACCATACTGTTCCAGCCCACCATGCCACAAAGGAATTGGGAAAAGTTATCACCTTGGCCATATAATACAGAAGGGAACACTCCTTCATTAGCATAAAGAACCAGACAAGGACCTATGAGGGGGCCTTTCTTTTACAGAATGAGAACTGTTTTATAATCTAGCTTCTGTCCTTTCAGAGAACCCAATCTCCAAGAATTTCTAAGGCAACCAACAGAGATGATTCAGCAAGTGATAAGTAAACTTAACTGGGCATAGAATCACAGCATTTAGAGTTGCACTTCCCTATTCTGATTCCCAGCAAAGCACTTTTCATTTATCCAGCATGTCAATCTCATAGCTATAGTCCATTCAGCATTTTAATTTTCTGGTTAACAACTTGTCAGATCTCCTCCATTCAGCACTAAACATTTAAATACTATCACAAAATCAAGATATATAAACTATGAAAGGAGGGATTATCCCAACTATTCAAAAATCTGGAATTTATTTTAATTTCTGGTCCTAGAAGTCTGTCCTACTATTTAAAAGTATTCTGGAAATGGAAATAATCCCACACACAGACCTCCCCATGCTCCTTACACGAGGAGAAATATAAATGAGAGATTTTCCTATTTCTAAATGAAGCCACAGGATCCAAGAGTCTTATTTCCCTGCACTAATTTATTCCCTAAATTTGTTTTTGTCAGATTTTTTTTTTTTGAAAGCTTGATTCTTAATCAAATTCAGCCAATGGTATATAGATTTTAACTGAAACTGATCTAACTAAAAAGTGAAACTTTCAGGGGTGGCCAGGTGGCTTAGTTAGTTAGAGCACGTGCTCTGAAAACAAGGTTGCCAGTTCGATTCTCGCATGAGATGCTGGGCTGCTTCCACTGCAACTAGAATAAAAAACAGCAACTGTACTTGGAGCTGAGCTGCACCCTCCATAACTAGACTGAAGGACAACGATTTGACTTGGAGCTGATGGATCCTGGAAAAAATACAGTTACCCAATTAAAAAAAACAACAACAAAAAATTAATGTGGCCGGCCAAGTGGCTCAGTTGGTTAAGAGCTCACTCAAGAGTGCAAGCTGCTCTCTGAGCAGCAGCAGTTCAATGCCCAGCCCGAGCTGAGTTGCCAACAGGTGGCAGGATGGCTCAGCTAAAAAAAAAAAAAAAAGTGAAACTTCCTTCAAATTAAATGAATTTTCTAAAGCAACCACTTTTCTTAGGAAATACCTCTAACGTGAAGAATCATCAAAGCAGATTTAATACCTTCAGAAACAAAGATGTTATTATATGAGAACAGAATATTCTAAATTTTCCTGCTCTAAGTCAACTACCCTCATTATTTTAGGCAATTGCAGTTTTGCACCAGACATGACTAGATTGTCCCCTGAAATTGGGCAGCTCACCAGAAATATCCCAAACGCGCACAGTCTGGTCCAGGCTGGCTGATACAACCAGGTCTTCTGAGGGGTGGAACTGAGCACACATTACATAATGGTTGTGCCCTGTCAAAACACTGCAAGAAGAAAAAAAAAGACAATACCAAATTAGAGGCAGGAATCAACAGATTCCTACATGCTAAATACCATTCTCCATATTTAACAGATACAGATTTGATTAAACTTTTTTAGAGGCAAAGGCAAGTCATCCTAACAATTCTGAACTAATAATAAGCAAGGTCAGCTGTTTTAACAATGGCTCTCTTCTTACCTCTACTATTTAATATTATTAACTTCAGGAGAACTGAGACTGTATAGCTCTCCTCTTAAAGACATATTAAAATATCAAAATAAATGGAATATTAGTAATTCATACTGGAAACTATCTGTTAAATTTTAGTGGAATATCTCTCTTAAATAGTCCTTACATCTCAGGGAAAACTCAAGACCGAAACACAAAGCAAGACAAATGTCTAGACCTTAAGTTTAACAGGAACAGAACTAAAAACCAACTAAGTTTTCTTCTAAAAGCCTCGCTATATGACCATTTCTCTGGTAAGAAATGATCGGAAAAATCCAGATTCATACATTACTTACGAGATTGCTTCCATATTTATCATTTTATATGTAAAAGCGTCTTACAAATACAATCAGTAATTAATCAGCAGACACTGCCCATTAGGGAAGGGAGGTGATTGTTCTGAAGAAAAGCTGATTATAAAAACTGTCTCTGTCTCCTGTTTTACCAGACACAGGTTCTAGACTGCCAGTTCCACACTCGGATGGTCTGATCATCTGAAGCACTCAGAATCCAAGGATATTCCTGAAAGATATTCCAGACAAAGGGTTTGAACATTAAACAAAAGTGTCCTTTCAGGCTCCTGTACCCATTTCTCACTTTGGAGCATTCCATTGTTTAACATTTCAGCTATATGAGCAAAGGGATGCTACTTCTGATTTGATTCAATATAAACCTGAGTGCTTTCTTTTACAGGAGGAAACAAACCAGAAAGGTCAACACCACACAGATCCCAGAAAAGCCACTCCAATAACATAATTCTGTTTTCACAGCATGGTTTTTAAGGATTAAGAGGATGATTGCTATGGGGAAGGTGAAGAATGCTCTAAAACTAGAGGCACCATGGCTACTTACATGATGAAAAAACGTGGTGCGGATGTAGTCTAGGTGCCCGAGCAATGTGAAGAGACAGCGCCGAAGCTTGTAATTCCACACCTGCAAAGAGGGATACAGCTAAGGAATAGGACCTAAGGGTCCTGAGCCTCTAAAAGGCTCAGGTTTCTCAACAAACAAGTTGGATTTATATTTGGGCATTTCTAAATAGGTAGGAATCTTTTTTCTTTTTTTTTTTAAGATTTTATTGGAGAATCAGGGAAGGGGAACAGACAAGTTGCTGTCTTTTTGTTCTTCAGTCTAGTTGCGGAGGACGTTGCTTCACTGTTGGTATTGTCATTGCACTCTTCCCGGATGAGGCAGATCGGTCGCCGGCCTCTGGATGGTTGCCCACCATGGCTATTGGCAGCTCACGCTGGCTGCCAGCCGCTCACACTGGTTGCAGGCCACTCACTGTAGCCTGTGGCAGCCCACTGCAGCAGGGGCTGCAGCTATGCCATCCCGGGGACTCACAGCAGCCCAGCTCCAGGTGGAGCTGTTGTAAGCTGTAGAGGGCAGTGTCACTGGCTCTGATATGTGGGATCCGAACCGAGGCCGCTGGCGTCCCAAGCCAGCTCTTAACCAATGCGCCACTCAGCCGGCCCTAGGTAGGAATCTTAACAGGGAGTCTTGTTTCAAGTTGCAGGGAAAAAGACCAAGAACGAAAATGTAGGTCATCTATATAACACATGGGTTGGAAAAAAGACAATGCTATGGAAAGCCTAAAGCTAAAACCATGGAAAAGGTTTTTCCTTTCTTTGCGGAGAAATCATCTCTGTTTAATGACATGAGGAAAAATGCTTATCCAGGCATAACTTGAAACTTCTTTATGCTGCATAATTGTGTTCTCAGCTTAAATACAGACCCCTTAGTGCTTTACTTATCATCTTAGAGCAGAATAAAAAAAGTAGGACAGATACCATGACTTCAAAGGAAACAATAATATAACATACGACATCATCTTCTCTTAGACTCTTAACTTGGTGGCAAATGATGCCAATATGTTCATGATCTACACTCATCTACCCATCAACCATGTAAACAGCCTTTAACTCATTACTATGGGAAATACTATTGTACATGCTCAGTCAGGCTGAACAAAGCAGAGAAACATCATATTCACATATGAAGTTCAGTCAACTACCAAAGTACCAGACATCAATGGACACAACTGAAGAACACACTAAATCAGGATCACCAATGTAAGAGCTCATACCCCCCCACCTCAAAGACACCCCCTCCCCAAATGAAAGGTCAGATACTTTTTTTTTCTTTTCTAACTTTTTTTTTCTTTTTAGAGGGCAGTGTCACTGGGCCCTCATATGTGGGATCCGAACCGGGGCCGCTAGCATCCCAAGCCAGCTCTTAACCACTGCGCCACTCGGCCGTCCCTCTTTACTTACTTTTTTTTTAATTTTTATTGATGGAACCCGAACCAGGGCCGCTGTCTTCCCAAGCCAGCACTTAACCGCCGCGCCACTCAGCCAGCCCTCTTTACTTACTTTTAATACTTGTTTATAATCTCTCCAGGCCAGCTTGTTACTATCCTTTCCTTTGTTTTACTTTAAAAATTTTAAATTTTCTTTTGTAAGTTACAAAAAATAATACCATTTCCTGTAACAAATTAAAATAACCCAAAAGTATGATTGCCCAAACAAGACTATAAACTCCCTAGGGCCGGCCAATTGGCTCAGTTGGTTAAGAGCTCACTCAAGAGTTCGAGCTGAGCTCTGAGCAACAGCAGTTCGATGCCCAGTCCGAGCTGAGCTGCGATTGAGCTGCCAACAGGTGGCAGGATGGCTCAGCTAAAAAAAAAAAAAAATACTATAAGCTCCATAAAGACAGGGTCCTTGTCCATCACGCTCAACACTATAACCCTAGCTCATAATACAGTAGTTAACACTTAGTAGGTGCCTAACAGGTATGTGTAGAAATGAGAAAAAGTAAATAACACAAAAAGTGAAAATGTCCCAATACCTTCACCTTCATCTGTTCAATCATCCATAGACAAATATACATGTATAGAGCAGAGTTGGAGTTTCATACAAAAATTAGGTCAGACCATAAGTACTATTTTGTAATTAGCCTTTTGTCCCCTTATTGAGTTCAGTGTTTTAAACTTTTGTATTATTTCAAATAGTCTTGGCTCCTTTATAGTCCTTTATCAAACTCCAGAACTCTTGAATCCTTACAGACCAATAGGGTTTGTAGACTTGACCACTTACTGAGCTTCCTGTCTTACTCTTCGTAAGTCTGGATATGGCAAACAATATGATGAACCACAGACATGACTTTTCTAGATAATCTCCCTTTCATCAGAGAACTATAAATTAAAACCATAGCATGATAGCACTACATACCTACCAGCTAGCTAAGGCAGTTCCTTCAATTAAACAGCTTTTTTGACATATAATTCAAATCTCATGCAATTCACCCATTTATTGAATTCAATTACATTCATAATTATGCAAACATCACCACAATCAATTTTAGAACAATTTATCACCCCCAAAAGAAAACTATTCCCATTAGCAGTCACTCCCCATTTCTTCTCAACCCTAGACGACCATTAATCTACTTTTTGCTTTATAAATTTGCCTATTTGGACATTTCACATAAGTGGAAGATAACTCCTTTTTAAAAATATTAATCATTTTGGAAAATTGTTTTTGTGGAAGTAAACAGAGCAAATTTTGATTTTTTAAAACACAGGTTCAAAGTCTCTGGCTCTAGCTTTTGCCTTTACAATAGTCAAGCTTCTTCAAAGAATTGCCTATATTCTGCCTCTGCTTCCTCACTTCACATTAAAGTGCTAAGATCACTTATGCCCTGCTAAATAAGCAATAAAAAGGTTACTAGGTCTTTATCTTATTCTGACCACTTTCTCCTTCCCAAAAATCTCTCTTTCATTGGTGTCTAAGAGGCTTCTGCTTCTCCCTCTTGGTTCATCTCTAACCTCTCAAGTCATTCTTTTTTATTTTTTTTTAAAGATTGTCTTTTTATTTATTTTACTTATTATTTATTTTTTTTTTTGAGGGCAGTGTCACTGGCCCTCATATGTGGGATGCGAACCGGGGCCGCTGGCATCCCAAGCCAACTCTTAATCACCACGCCACTCGGCCGGCCCTCAAGTCATTCTTTCCTATACTAATTTTACTTTGTCTTTTAAATGACAGTTTATTTTCTCATTCAACATAATTCCTGAGTGATATGTTCTAACTGCTTCTGCTTTGGCTCCCTCCTTCATGATGACAACTCCCAAATACATCTCCAGTGCAGATATATATCTACTAGGCATCAGCATCAAGATGGTAATTATTACCCATCTGTTATGGAATGAATGTCCTTCCCAAAATTCTTATGTTGAAATTCTAATGCCCAAGGTATTGGCATTCATCCCCTGCCACCATGCGAGTACATAAGCAAGAAGTCAGCAATCTGCAACCTGCAAGAGGACCTTCACCAGACCCGAACCACACTGACATCCTGATGTCGGACCTGTAGCCTCCAAAACTGTGAGAAATAAATTTCTGTTATCAGCCACTCAGTCTGTAGTATTTTGTTACAGTAGTCCAAACAGACTGAGACACCATCTTCTTCCACTCCAGAAAACTGTACCTCTTGTTTTTCCTTTCCTAGCTAATGGTACCCCTTCCACCTAGTGACCTTAGCTAGAAGCCTGAGATAAATAAAGTAATCTCATTTATTTTCCCTTACCATCCCTCCAATATCCATGCAACAAACTTACTGATTCATTTCCTTAAGCGCTCACATCCATCTTTCTCTCCATTTCAAATGCTACTGCCTAAGCTCAGGCTCTGTTAATCTCTCACGTGGACTTATACAACAGTCTCCTAACTGGTATCTCTGCCTCCAGTCTTACCCAAATAAAAAAATGTCAATCTGATCTCACCCCTCTATTTAAAACCCTTTAATGACTCCTTGTTATCTGTATAACATCCAAACTCCTGAACACTGCAAACTCCATGATCTGGCCCTTTCTCTCATCTTACACAAAACTAACTATAGTTTCATTTCCAGCATATCCAGCTATGTCATGCCTTTTTGTCTCTGTACCTGAAATGCCCTTCCCTATTTCACTCTGGTTATCTCTCTACTGTATCACTCACTTAACTGCACATCTATTATTTGGGTATACGTTTATCTCTATTAGAATAAAAGCTCCTGAGAACAGAAACCATTTCTTACTTATTTTTGAATTCCCAAAAAAATAAGTGTCTGGTACACAGTAACCATTCAATAAATGTTGTGGATAAGTGCATTGTCAAAAGCCTGAACGCTGTATGAGTAAGAGGTACTGTTTTTTAGTTCCTTCCACAATTCCCAAACTCCACGTCCTCTGTTCTTTACTCCTAGTAATGACAGACTCACTGTACCTTAATCTTATAGTCATCTCCTCCAGAGACAAACAGTGGCTGCTGCTTATGGAAGTCGATGCCTCGTACTGGACCTGGGGAAGAAAGCAGACAATATATGTTAAAGACAGCTATGCTTCCTAATCTCTAAGGTGTTTCTTATTCAGGATTTTTCAGTTCTATCCCCTCTACATTCTTTAATCCTAAAAGAATTAATGTCAAACAAGACTTAAAGTATTCTAGAGGACAATAAACACATCTTTTTTAACTTCCTCCTAGAAACTATTATCTTACCATCATGTTCATCAAACTTGTCAATGAGGGTACACATCCGATAGTCCCATAACTGGATGACTCCATTGTGTAAACTGGTCAGGATCCAGGGTCTTTTGGGGTGAAAACTGAGTCCTGGAAAAAAAACAGAAAATGGTCCACAAATTAAGTAAGCCCCACAATTTCACCTCCTGTCAATTCTGATAAGAAAAAGGAACAGCTAGGTTAATCCTAGGTTCGTTCATTCATTCACTGGATGCCAGACATTGTAAATTTTATGTTATAAGGTGCTGGATTTTTGTTATAACCCTTCAAATATTGTTAGAATTTATTTTAGGATGCAGTTAAATTACTTGGAATCAGTTGATCCTTTTGAGACTTGCCTTTAAGTTTTGTTAGGGTGGGTCCACAGCAGCCATTAGTGTTAAGTCTAATTTGGCACCACTATTAAGGCAAAATACCCTTTTGAGGTCTCTGTATGATGGTCTGCAGTGTTAGGAGGTCTTTCCATCCTGGCTAGCAAGAACCGGTTTTGAGTTACTGAGTCTCTGCCACGCACTGTCACAAGCACTTTTCATATACTTTTGCATTTTAACTCCCTTTATTAGAGAATGTTAATTATTCACATTTTACAGATAAGGAAACAGATTTGGAAATGTTAAGTAAGCCATACACCTAGCTAATGGGTATTTCAGCATTCCAAAGCAAGCCGATCTGACTCCAAACACCAAGTTCCTAACCACTTTGCTAAGCTGCATCTTTTTTTTTTTTTTTTTTGAGGGCAGTATCCCTGGCCCTCAGATGTGGGACCCGAACCGGGGCCGAGCCAGCGCTTAACCAATGCGCCACTCAGCTGGCCCAAGCTGCATCTTAGTAAATCTTCAAGATATATACTTTTTCCCAAGTCTCAGAAGACCTTATTTCTCTGCCTTTTCCATTGTAATATTCTCAGAGACAACTGCTGAGATTTCAGTTATTTGCCCTCCCCTCCCAATCACTGATATCAAAGCTCGAGTTGCCATACTTAAGAAACAAATATGCCCACTTACCTTTGCATTTTAGATAAACCACCAGCAATGCCTAAAATTATTCACTGTTTATCTGAAATCTAAATGTAACGGTGCATCCTGGCAACCTTATCACGCTCTGACTTGACTGGGGGTTACAGGCCTACATGTCCTGTTTGCAAGTGGGAAATAAAGCCCAATGAGGCACCGGGCTGACCTGGTGCAGCCTGCAGCCAGGGCTCATCTCCGGGAAAGCTACTAACTCGGATACAAATGCCAGAGACCGCGACTCGGTCCCCAAGGACACTCCCTACAATACGGTCATCAGGACGCCAACAGGTCACAGGGCCTTGGGAGCGGAGGAATAAAAGTCGGGAACACAGGCCCCAGGTGGAGGAAGAGGGGAAGAAGAGAAAACTGGCCTAAGGGCCCTCCAGCGGTGTAGGAGCTCCTATGGGTAAATCACACTCCGACAACGCGCCGAGGAGCAAGCTGGAGAACCGCCGGCCACGGTCTCACATCCCTGCGGTACCTCTTCCTCGGGGTTCGTACCGGGGGCCCCAAGTCGGCCCACCTTCTCTCTTCCCCGGTGACAACGCCGCCCCTGACACCCAGCCCCCGCGCTCCCCCTTTCCTCCTCTACTACCTTTGACCCGCGCGCTCTTGGTCTCGAATTTGGTTAGCATCCTTCAGGCCAGCGGGCTCCGACCTCCTAAACCGAGCGCAGGCACTCCCTGCAGCCCTTCGGTCGCCTCCACGTCAGCGGCCCTCTGCAGCGGCTCCCGGAAGTGCCTCCGGAACGAACTTCCGGTCCTTGGACCTCCGGGCCACAGAGACGGCCCCGGCGTGGGCCTAGAGAGGCCCCCAGCCTGACCGGAGGGGAACAAAAGCTTCCGCTCCGCGGAGAGGCAAGATGGCCACGGCTGGGGGCGGTGCTATGGCTGACCTAGGATGTCGGGGTCTTTGCCTTTTGTCTTTCTGCGTCCTCCTGGCAGGTGAGGCCTCTCCCGCCCGTGAGTTCCAATCTGTAAGGAGAACCCTCCGGATCGGCCCACCCGCGAGCGCCACCATCTCTCTCTCTCTTGGTTCCCGCTGCCCCTCTGTCCCCCAACCCTGTAAACGCTCTTTCTCTTTCGTTCCCACAACAGAAGTTCCCCCTTTACCTGGACCCGAAGGTCCTTTCTCTCCCGCGGGATGTCGGGTCGCCCCAAGCCTCCTCCTGGACGTCCAGCCCGACTCTCTCCCAGTTTATCCGGATGCCTCCTTTTCCCCAGGGCCCCAGCCACCCATCCAAACTCAGAAAGGACAGATGTCAGAGCTCAGCTTCCTTCCCAACGCGTGTAGACGTTTCAAGATGAAAACGGCCTCATTCTGTGTAGTGCGGCGCTTTAACAGTCTTCATTTCTTTCTGTTGTTGACTTCTCCATAAACCCGCGTCCCCGTACTTCTCCTCAGTGTGTCTCATCAGTAAAGTGAGACAGAGGTAGAATATGGGGTACTCTTAAATGTTTAGACCGTGAAATAATGATCGAAGGAACTGTAGGTATTTTTAATGCTTATAAGTGTTTGCTTACATGCATTTATTTTCTGATACATGGCTTTCTAGTTGGTCAAGCCCTAAAATGCAAACATGCCTGTATATAACTGTGACCATACCTTCCCCAAGTTCACGTTGTTTTTAGAGATCCCCAAAGAAGAAACTATAGCTGCCCCACACTGGGCACACACAAATGATACACTGATGTTAGATTAACTGACAGGTGTGTGGCATAAGCGTTTTCCCAATTCTGTCTAGACTCCTGGAAATACGTCTCAGAAAGATGTTTTAAATTGTAATCTATAATCTTAGATTGGAACTCTTTTATTAATTAATTTTTAATATACGTACAGGATAGAAAAGTGGACATGTGGTCAACCCATGCAACCAGAAGCTGGTGCATGTGAAGTTAAATGCCTTTCCTCTGACAAAAGAAGTTTTTTCTTTTAGCTTTACTGTCAGTTGTTTTATGTAGAATTTGTAATAACCCTCTGAGGCACATAGTTGAATGCACTTATGTGTTCCAGTAAATGTACCCAAGAAGTGAGAAGAATAGACATTAGTTCAATTTTAGAAAGTATGATACACCCAAGCCATACAGTGAGCTAATGATAAGATGGAGGCTAGTGCTATCATCTCTCAGTTTTTTTCTAACACTTTTTGTCTTCCGATCAGGTTTGTGCGGGGGAAACTCAGTGGAGAGGAAGATCTACATCCCCTTAAATAGAACAGCCCCCTGTGTCCGTCTGCTCAATGCCACTCATCAGATTGGCTGCCATTGTGAGTTGAGGTTGGGATTTTTGTTTGTGGCCATTGATATTTCAGTCTTTGCCCTAGATATAAAAATCTTAACTCCTGCTTGGAAGTCTCAGCATACAAATTAGGCTATGTGGATGGGAGCTGATAGAGAACCATTTGTCAAACCAGGCAAGATAACTATTAAGAGGTAACATTTAGGAAATGCTACATACTAAGCTTCTTACGTATGCATCTCATTTAATTCTCACAGCAACCCTACGAAGTATTCAGTCCTATTATCTCATTTTGCAAAAGATGAAACTAAGTGAGACTTAAAGAAGTTCAGTAACTTTTCCAGGATCATCCTGCTATTAAAGATGAAGCCAGGGCCGGCCGAGTGGCGTGGTGGTTAAGAACTGGCTTGGGACGCCAGCGGCCTGGGTTCGGATCCCACATATGAGGGCCAGTGACACTGCCCACCAAAAAAAAAAAAAAAAAAAAAAAAAGATGAAGCCAGGGTTTGAGCCCTGGTGGTCCAGATTCTAAGCCAGGACTCTCACCACCCAGTGGTGAAACTATACTGTTTTCTTAGGAGAAAGAAGACTTATATTCTATGGAATCCATTCATCACCTGAACTCTGAATGATCTTTTTGGAACCGAAATGGGCTTCTTGAAGGCAGTGAACTATTTGAAGCATTTGGATTTGTCTTTATGCTTTGTAAATATGTTCCAAAATAGGGTACCATGACAACATGGCTATCAAACTATGAAAGAGGAAAAAATGTTGTGATCTGAAACCTGAATCCCAGTTCCTCTTCTGCTTAACCTGCTATCTTCAGATTTTGTTCTGTGGATAGTAGCTCTGTCTGAAGTAGTTTTGCAGGTAAGCAGGAAACAGAATAAGATCTTGGCTCTTTCATCAAATTAGTCACCTCTGAATTTCAGTTTACTCGTATAAAAACAATATACCTGCTCAAAGCTGAAAGCCAGACTACCTTTAATAAGTGTTTATTGATAATGCTGAGTAAATAGTGTGGTCTCAGCAGTACTGTGTGATTTTTCTGAAACGTTCCAATTTTGTAGGAGAAAACTGGAACATAAAGGACTTGCTCAAGGTGGCAGTTACTACTTTTCTACTCATCCTTCCCTCTTATATTCATTGTCCAATGTATTTGCTACAGGAAGTACTGGGAGTAGGTTCATTGGTTCTAAACAGTTCCAAATAAAATTTTTGTTGGACTTAGTTCTTAAACTGGGTTTGTGGGCAGAAGGGAGCCAGGTTCATTGTGGGTTGGTCTTGCTAGAACCCCACGTTAGTGCAAAGGCTAGGACCCCATCCTCCTGGAGCTGGCCTCTGAGGTATCCCCTTTGGGAATGAGTCATTCTACTGCATGTTCTTAGAGCAGCCCTATGGGAAGCAGAGCAGTAGCCTTTAGAGATAAAGCCAAGAGCCAGTACAGAGAAACAAGTGGGAGGGGCTGGACTCTGGCCACTTCCTCATTAAGATCTTATTTCCTTTTCAACCTACTCATTTCTAAGTCTTACTTCATCATATATGTCTGTCCTGAACAGGCTAAGCTCTCTTTAACTAGAGTTACTACCATGATAAAAATTAAGGAGAAAGACCCAGGGTTGATTTTTTTATTATAATGCCCTGTTTCTATTGGACCCTTTTAAAGTACTCAAAGGTCTTATATATATAGGTTTCTTTTCATTCCTTTCTTTTCTTTTTTAATTTGGCTTCACAGCATGTAATACAATAGATACGGGTGGAATAGCTTCTCCTCATTGAAGGCTTATATAAAGTAAGCGAATTACTTAAGACTACGCAGTCACTCATTGGAACCTAGATTAGAATCCAGGTTTTTTTCAGTGTTGTAGCTTCTTCCTGTCCTCCTTGGAGCTGAAGTTATATATTTTTTTATTTGCCAGACTAGCTTTTCCTTTTCCCATGTTTTAAACACTATGGCAAGGACTGCTGTCTTTTATCTTAGAACTGCCATTGGTAGATAGGTGTTTTTTTGTTGTTGTTTTTTTTAATGAGACTTTTTTTGTGGGCTGGCCAAGTGGCGCGGTGGTTAAGCGCTGGCTTGGGAAGCCGGCGGCCCCGGTTCGGGTCCCACATATGAGGGCCAGTGACACTGCCCTCAAAAAAAAACAAAAAACAAAAAAAACAACAAAAAGTAAAAATAAAAAAAATAAAATAAAATAAAATGAGACTTTATTTGAACCAAACTGATGACATATGCAAGTGAGCAAGATCTCAAATGCTCCCAGATAGATCTTTACTAAAGTTATTCCAGATTCTGCTATTCCTCTATATTTTTTTATTGTCACTATCAACATGAACTTAAGTGGGGAGAAGTCTTATGGGGAGACCCTAGGATGTCTCTACATGGATCACTAGGGACTTGAGGGCTATTGCTACATAGAACTCAGGGTCATCCATCCTCTAGTGCAGTGCTTCCCAATCTTTGTCATGTGATGAGATATGTAAAAAATGTTACAGGCCGGCCGAGTGGCGCAGTGGTTAATCGCCAGCTTGGGAAGCCAGCGGCCCCGGTTCGGGTCCCACATATGAGGGCCAGTGACACTGCCCTCAAAAAAAAACAAAAAAAAAATGTTATTTGTGTGGTATTCTGGCACATATAGAAATGGATGATATTTGTAGGACCTCCTGGGGTAATGGGTGAGTCTGCTCCAACCTAGGGTCCCCAGAAATGAAGGCAATCAATATCAGCACATCTCTAATCCATTCAAGGCCCATCACTTGGGAAGCTCTGTTCTAGAGACTTCAGAGTTCTTGATGAACTTTACCTAAAACTGGCCAAAAGCAATTAAAGTTATTCCCAAATAGGGCAAAGGAATGGAAATCCAGGGAGGCTACTGAGGCCAACAGAGTCTGCACATATGTTTTCATAAAGGAAGATTCAGAGCTAGAACAGTGAGCTAGAGATTTAGAGCCTGCCATTTCCTGGAGAAAATACAGGTTTAAACACTTTGGTGTCTGCTGTCACAGAACCTTGCATATATGGCTTATGAGGTTCAGGGAAGAGGGTAGGAAAATGAAGATCACAGAGCTTTTCTAACCTTTAATGAACAAGACCTCATGAGTAGACTTCTTGGCACTTTTGTCTTCTATTCCCTCCTGGTAGCCCTCAGGTTTAGTGGAACCGTTTCAGCTCTTTCGTTCAAGTCTAGATGTGGCTATATTAACCCAAATGTCTTGTGACATGTTTGGGGGATAGAAGATCTGCAAACTCAGTGAGGCAAAGTCTAGAGCTTTAATTTGACCCACTCTGTCCTGGCAGCATCCATTAATGGGGACACAGGAGTTATCCATGTAGTGGAGAAAGAAGAGGATCTGCAATGGGTGTTGACTGATGGTCCCAACCCCCCTTACGTGGTTCTGCTGGAGGGCACGCTCTTCACCAGGTAAGAATGGCATGTACCTGCTGGAAACGTGTGCAGGGGAGAAAATTCAGTGAACAGTCCTCACACTTCCGAGTGAAAACTTCCCTTGGCTCTTCTGGTCTGATCAGGGCAGGAAGTAGGGTGATCCTCAGAAGTAAAGATGCACCATCAAAAGGAATCATCTCAGTGACCTTACAAGTAGAGCTCTAGTGAGTAAGGGCCCCAGGGAGGAAGGAGGGGTGCACAGGGTCACTCAGACAAGGGTAGATGAGATTAAGCCCTGAATTTCATTGGGTCATACTCCTCTCAGAAATAGAGACTGAAGAGGCAAGAAATGAGTCAATAGTTTGATTCTGATAATAATTCCCCATTTGTTTGCACCCTGGGGGGCAGGATGTTGGGCTGCCTGATAACCTCCCTGTCTTCCTTTATGGTGTTCCCTCCCTGTTCCAGGAGGGTGATGGAGAAGCTGAAGGGGAGCACCAGTCGAATTGCTGGTCTTGCAGTGTCCTTGGCCAAGCCCAGTCCTGCCTCAGGCTTCTCTCCTAGTGTGCAGTGTCCCAATGATGGGTTCGGTAAGAGCCTCAGTGGGTCGGGGGAGCCTGCTGTCACCCAGAGCTCATTGTTGCATCAGTCTCATGTCTTCATCTATGTGTGTAGGATGGGGGGTGGTTTCTGTCTGTGTGTACTGTGAGCAACTGACTCCCTAACAGAAGATAGTGTTTCTTTGTCTTTGCCACTCATCCCTTCCCTCTCCTGCTTTCCCTTCCTTCCACTAACCTTCCATCCTCCATTTTTGTCACATGCTCAGATCCCTAACTGGCCAGTCAAGGGCTCCCTGAAACCAGTGTCTATTTTACTATGGTGGTGACATGTTGATACTTGCATCTTCGAGTCTCTTAGTCCCAACACTATAATATCCGAGCCTTCTTCCCTCACCTGGTCCTTAAGTGCTCAGTGTCCTAACATCCTGTTTATTTCCCTCCTCTCTTTCAGGTGTTTACTCCGACTCCTATGGGCCAGAGTTTGCACACTGCAGAGAAATACAGTGGAACTACCTGGGCAATGGCTTGGCTTATGAAGACTTTAGTTTCCCCATCTTTCTTCTTGAAGATGAAAATGAAACCAGTGTCATCAAACAGGTAATTTACTCTGCCAGCTCCTACCAATTCCAGTTAGAAAGAGAATTATTTTTTAGGCTTTCCTCCTGTTTGGGAGGGAGCCTCATCCTACTAGTGCACCCTCTGAAAGAGAGTTGCTTCAAGATGAGTAAAGAAGTTTATTTTTCTCACATTTCCCCTCTCCCATTTCTCTCCTGCCTTGACAGCATTGAAGGCTTTTAGACTAGAAAAAAATGTAAAGGGTGTTTAATATGAAACAAGGTATACAGCCCCTGTTAAGAGCCCCTAGGCTGGTAAAAAGAGCATTGGACTAGGAATTGAGAGATGTAGTTCAGTAGTTTCTGAAGTTCTTTTTAGCTCTAATATTCTCTAATTCTTGTCTAGCTTCTTCATTTTGAGACATAGAGCAGTTAAGAGATTTGTCCAAAGTTACATGGTGAGTTGATGTCCAAGCTGTCTTGAATTTGATTTTTGATCTCCAGTTCAGTGCTGTTTACATCAAATCACATGGGGAACTGTGGCTGAAACTCCAAATGGGGCCAGGTTATTTGGTACAGGGTAATTTCATTTGCCCCAACTAAGTCATTGAGTCTGTGCCCCTTCACACCCCTTGATGAGTTTTTCCCTTTAACCTTATAGATCCTGTGGTTGTACCAGGACAACTGCAGCTCAGGGACAGATGTGGGAGTAGCTTCAGCATAGAGCTGGACCCTCTTCTTTCTGGGAAGTGTGGGAGGGACTTCACAGCTCCCTGCCTCACTGGGGTCCATCTCCCCTTCCAGTGCTATCGAGATCACAACCTAAGTCAGAATGGCTCAGCACCAGCCTTCCCGCTGTGTGCCATGCAGCTCTTCTCACACATGCACGCTGTCATCAGCACTGTCACCTGCATGCGACGCAGCTCCATCCAGAGCACCTTTAGCATCAACCCAGGTAGGACAGATCCGAGGCATGCTGGGTATGCTGAGTGGGGATAAGAGGACCAGGCCAGGGAATGTTGGGAGACCACTGTGGGGAAGGAGTGGCCACAGTCAGGAAGCACTGGGTGGGAGAAAGGGAAACAGTTCTGAACAATCTCAGCTTATCCCTGAAGTGGATGGTGGCAGAGAAACCAATCTATAGCAGTAGAGATAGGGAACATGCCTCACAGAGTTCATGGGGCACTGGTCAGAGAGGTCTTCCATGCCTTTTTAGCTACCTTCTCCCTTACACCTGTTGATATCTCACTCTTTGTGTCCTCAGAAATCGTCTGTGATCCCCTGTCTGACTACAACGTATGGAGCATGCTTAAGCCGATAAATGTATCTGGGACATTAGAGCCTGATGACAGGGTTGTTGTGGCTGCCACCCAGGTGAGTGTTGGCCCCTGATTAGGGTGGGCAGAGCTGGCACAGAAAGGGCAGGCAGGCCTCTGTTGAACATCCCAGGTTTCAGAGTTGCTACAGTGTGGAAACCTCAAATGGAGATGGATCTGGGCCATGGGACTCTGGGTTCCAGCCCTCACTCATTCCAGGACATGAATATTCTCTTGGCTGGAACAAAAGAGGGGGTCTGGGGCCTGGTCCTAATTTCCATTTTCAAAGTGTACCTCCCTGCCTTTTCTGCTGGACCCAGCTGGACAGTCGTTCCTTTTTCTGGAATGTGGCCCCAGGGGCTGAGAGTGCTGTCGCCTCCTTCGTCACTCAGCTGGCTGCAGCTGAAGCTTTGCACAAGGCACCTGATGTGACCACCCTGCCTCGCAACGTCATGTTTGTCTTCTTCCAAGGGGTAAGGGCTCTGGCTGGAGTGTCATGGCTGGGAATTAAGGGCGGGGAGGGGTGGGTAAAGATGGGAACAGCCATTGTTTGGGGAAGATCTCAGCCCTTGACGTAAGCTGTTATTCAACAGAGAGCTTCTGGATGTGTCTACATGAGTTTCCCTTTCAGATTCTCCCGCTTTAGGGCCTAGAAGTGGTGAACTGCCCACTCCTCCCTCCCCCACTGCTGCCACCTACTTAAGTCATCCTTTTACTTTTAGTCTCTGGACCCCGTGTACTGTCACCTCCACCCCAAAGCCCTGAGGCTCCTGACTCTCCCCCGTCCCCACAGCCTAGTCCTAGAATAAGGGACCACCAGCTATGGCTGAGGAGGCGGAGGTATGGGAGGGGCAAGAAGCAGGCGCCGAGCAGCTGCTGTTCGCTTCAGGCGTTCCTGGGGCCACTCGGCCCACTTCTAAGCTCAAGAAGTCTTGTGATACACACATGTGAGATTCACAGCTGGGAGGCAGGGTGGAGAGGAGGGCCCAGTCACATGACTGTGTAAGCTGGCCAGCAGTTGAGATGCCATGAGACAGTGGCCTTCATACCAAGAGCTTTGATGGTCTGACCTCAAGGAACTGAGGCTGCCCTAACCTTTTGGAATCTCTCTTCCCTTTCCTGCCGTCTCTACCCCTCAGGAAACTTTTGACTACATTGGCAGCTCGAGAATGGTCTATGATATGGAGAAGGGCAAGTTTCCTGTGCTGTTAGAAAACATTGACTCATTTGTGGAGCTGAGACAGGTGTGTAGCATGTGTCCCCACCCCCTCCCTTCCTACTTAAAGCTTCCTCCTCTGTTGTCCTCACTGCAGGTACCACCACTTCCCTTGACTTCTCTTCTGATCCCACCCTTTTCTCCCAGGCATGGCCTGGAACAGGAGACTGATTATAAGTGTTGCTTCTTCCTCCTTCCCCCAGGTGGCCTTAAGAAATTCACTAGAGCTTTGGATGCACACAGATCCCATGTCTCAGAAAAATGAGTCTGTACGGAACCAGGTAATCTGAGCATCTCTCCCCCTCACTTCCAATTTCAACAGCTCAGAATACGAGCACCCCCTCACCCTGGCCCTATCCCCATTACCCCTCAGGTTCTGTGAGACAGGACCTTAGGCTGGGTGTTGGCTAAAGGGTGAATACCACAGCTGTTACAGCACAGCTCCCCAGAAGAACCATGAGCTCAGCTCATGTCACTCGTTCCCTGAGATGGGTAGTTCTCTGATCATTTGGTGCCTAGCAAACTATCGCTGCCCATTGAGGACAGGGCAGTTACTGGCTCCCTTCCCTTCCTGCTGCTACATGGGTCCAGTTGTCCAGGCTGCGCTGCCCCATTCCTGGCATGCCAGACTCCCGACAAAAACTGCCCTCCACTTTCCTTACTAGCTGTTCAAACCTCTCCTTCCCTTCTCGGTCCAGCTTTGGGCCTCTTTTTTCCATAAGGCCTCTTTCTGCTACTGTAGCTTCAGTGTCATCCCTGTTCTGGGCTCCTACAGCATTTACCAACTGGATTACCTGTTTTGTATTATTATTTGTCCCTGTAATTCTGCACAACAAATAATAAGTGAAGCATCTACTGAAGATAAGACAGAATCCTGAGGACAATAGGGTTTACCTATAAATATGAAAAGCACAGTTCTCTTCCTTCTTTGTGCCATAATCATGAAAGAAAGGTGGGGGCCAGCCGAGTGGCGCACTGGTTAAGAGCTGGCCTGGGATGCCTACGGCCCTGGTTCAGATCCTATGTATGAGGGCCAGTGACACTGCCCTCTACAGGTAAGATAGTGAACAACAGCTCCACATGGAGCTGGGCTGCGTGAGTCCTGGCGACAATGTAGGCTGCAGTCCCTACTGCAGCGTTGCCATAGTGGCCAGTAGCCAGTGTGAGCGGCTGGCAGCCGGAGTGAGTTGCCAGTAGCCACCGTGAACAGCCATCCCAAGGCCGGCGACCAATCTGCCTCACTCTGGAAGAGCGCAATGATAATATCAACATGGCCCAGTGAAGCAATGTCCTCCACAACTAGACTGAAGAACACAAGGACAGCAACTTGTCTGTTCCCCTTCCGCGGTTCCCCAGTGCTGTTCCCGCCCCCCAATTCCCTAACAAAATCTTTAAAAAAATAAAAAAAAAAGGGAAGGTGGGAGCTGCAGGAAATTTAGAGGGCATTGAGCCCAAAACCCTTGAGGAATTTAGATCTAGGAGGGCTTAGGGCAGCTCCCCAAGCTGGGGACTTGAAGTAGGGAACATTGCATTGCAGGCCTAAAAGAGACCTCCTGCTTGCCATTCCCCGGCCTCCCGTGAGTTAATCCTCCGCACCCTACCCACCCTACCCCCAGGTGGAGCATCTCCTGACCACACTGGAGAAGAGTGGTGCTGGCATCCCTGCTGTCATCCTCCGGAGGCCAGGCCAGTCCCAGCCTCTCCCACCATCTTCTCTGCAGCGATTTCTTCGAGCTCGAAACATCTCGGGTGTTGTTCTTGCTGACCATGCTACTGTCTTCCATAATCGGTAAGAATTACCTAGCCAGCATCCTCTTCCTTCTTGGTGAGTCCACTCTGCAGTTGGGGTTCCAAAGAGAGAAATGCCCTCTGTGTCAAGAAAGATCACTGTTCTCTCTACCCACACCACCCTCTCCAAAACCTCAGGTCAAATTGTGTTCTTTGCTCAGTGGCCTGTTCACATTTAACTGGTCCCCTCATTTGACTTGATGTTCATCCTAGAAAACAGTCCTCACCTTAGTCTTTTCCTGCACCATCATCCTCCCTGTGGTTCCACCTCCCAAGCTCTCCAGGCGCCTGAATTCCCCAGGAGTGCTGGCACAGGGCATCATCTCAAACAAGAGCACTGGAAGGGTGATTGGCTTCTTAGGGAGTAGGGCAGAGAGCTGTCCCTGTCTGAGGCCCACCCGAGGGTGCCTCAGACAATAAATTCTCTGTTATGTTGCATGTTCTTGCCATGTGATGAGTGCATGTGGTTCAGTGTGAGGGTATAGTGTCCCCTGCTGTTGAGGGAGCTCCAGAAAAAAGGAATAAGGCCTGTTAGTCACCCCTCTCCTGGCCCTAGGCACCCCTAAACTTCCCCTAACTTGAGCCCTGGGATAACAAGGGACTTCTTACTCAGGCTGGACTCCTAAGCTCCCAGCCTCCCTGCCACTATTCCAACAGGCCAAAGTTGTTTCTGAGTGAAAATGCTTAAGCTCTGGTTCTTCAACCTCAGCCAAGTAACAACTTGTTATTTATTTTGGACAGCAACAGTTCTGGTGCATAGGGTCAACTCTTCTCCCCCAGTTTGTTGTCCGCACCACTTTGGGGTAAGGGGTGATTCATTATTTGAACACATTTTGGACTTCTATGGCCTTGATTCTGTATGGGACAGGCATTTATTGATGGTAAAGTCTGGTAGCTCTCTCCCCATAGTTCCTCTCCTAAGACCTGTCTCCTTGGGGTTGCCCAAGGAGCGGCAGGGTGGTTTGACCCAGTGTAGTATTATATATCTGTGAACAGATGTGCTAATCCCCCTCTACTCCCAGCCACCCTCAATATAAATGTTCCCTGGAACAGTCACACAATTGCTCTGATAATGAGTGGCAGGCTTCTCTGAAAGTCATTTTAGCCATCCTCCTACATCTGTAGCCCAAATGATATAGAAGTATCTCTAATGTTTAAAGAGCTCCCAGGAAGGAGATTCCTGCATCCTGATCTTAGTCACCTTTTTCCACCTTGTCTGTGAGGAAAGTCTTTGTATTTAACCACTCCCACCCTCACTGCTGCCTCCCCATTCTCCACACTTTCTTCAATATGAGATGCTAATTTCTCTTCCCTTCTTCTTGGATGATGAAAAAAATGAGATATTGAGTTGCTACACAAGGGGCATTTGAGGGACGAAAGGGACAGGGCCCTGGCTGAGCAGCAAGGCTCATGCTGGCTTTCTTGGCAGCTATTACCAGAGCGTTTACGACACTGCTGAGAACATAAATGTGAGCTTTCCAGAAAGGCAGAGCCCTGAGGACCTGAACTTTGGGACAGACACTGCCAAGGTAGCACTGGGCTGGGCTGGGTGGGAGCACGGGGAACACGTGAAGGTGGTTAGAGTGTTGCTCTTTGGGGTCAGAAGAGGTAGACCATTCAGCCTTCCTCCCCACCTACCACAGGCCCTGGCAGATGTGGCCACGGTGCTGGGACGTACACTTTACCAGCTTGCAGGAGGAAGCAACTTCAGCGACACCATTCAGGCTGATCCCCAAACAGTAAGAGCACATGAGCCCTGACTCCTTTCTGTCCATTTACACAGCAAGCTGCTCCATCCTTTATGTCCCTTGCTTGGTCTCCCATACCTTGGAATTCAGCATGCCTGTATATGTGAGGACGCACCCCTGACTCCCCAGAACGCTCTCGGCTAGGCCTTGTTTGTCCCCTTGTGAAGCAACCACTGTCCCCCTAACCCCAAAGTCTGTCTGGCCGGTCAGGTTTCTACCTTGTGACTACATCTCCGCTAATCACCCTGTCCCTGGGCTCCAAGTCACAAGGTTCTCTCCTTATTATCCCAATCCTAGGTTACCCGCCTGCTCTATGGCTTTCTGGTTAGAGCCAACAACTCATGGTTCCAGTCATTCATGAGGCAGGACCTGAGGTCCTACTTGGGTAAGCACCTGATGTGGGAATGGGACCCTTAGCCAAGGAAAAGAATAGAGAGAAAGTCATCATTTGGGTTTAATGTTTACTTCTTTTTTTTCTTTTTTCTTTTTCTTCTCTTTTCTTTTTTCCCCGTTTCCCTTTCTCCTGATACTTGTTGGATCCTTCTCTCTTAACCTCCTGTTCTCTGGCTCTGGCCAATTCTGGGCTCTTCCTATTTCTGCCCATCTGCACTTCACCTTCCACCCACCAAATCCTCCCTTTCCTGTGGTTTCCAATCAGGTGATGGACCTCTTCAGCATTACATCGCTGTCTCAAGCCCCACCAACACCACTTACATTGTACAGTGTGCCTTGGCAAATTTGACTGGCAGGGTGATCAACCTTACCCGAGAGCAGTGCCAGGATCCAAATAAAGTCCCCAATGAAAACAAGGATGTGAGTGGCAGTGGGTATTGGAAGTGCCCCAAGGGTCCCTTTCTTGTGGGAAAATTGGAGGATCTTCTAGCCCAACTGGACCCACGGGCTTGGGATGGAGAGGTAGAGGGATGTAGCCCCTTGAACTTGAGTGTTGAAGAGTAGCCTGTGGGTGTAAAAGGACCATGTAAAGGGTAAAGGGAGTAAGTGAGGAAAGGTCACCTCAGCTGTGCTCTGACCTGTCTTCCTGTGTAGCTGTATGAGTACATGTGGGTCCAGGGCCCTCTAAACTCCAACGAGACAGAACGGCTGCCCCAGTGTGTGCGTTCCACAGCACGACTGGCCCGGGCCTTGTCTCCTGCCTTTGAACTCGGGCAGTGGGGCTCTACTGAATACTCGACATGGACTGAGAGCCGCTGGAAAGACATCAGCGCCCGGATATTTCTAATAGCCAGCAAAGAGCTCGAGGTGAGATGGGGGAGAGGTGGTGGCAAAGATCTGTTTGAGTCTTTCTGTTGCCGCTTGTCTCATACCTGCGTCCATGCCCCATTAGGAAGCTTGTCTTGACTGATAGTTTGCGTCCATGTTGATTCTGGAGGTAAGCTCCCATAGAGAACCAAGGAGATGTTCCTTACCATACGGTCCGGTCCGTAGTAACCCTTCCACAGCTCCGCTCCCACTGGTGTTCCCACCTGGAATAGCTGGGATGAGTCAAGTATTTCGAGTACCTGTCACAAGTAAGTCAGTAATATAATTGCCACAAGAGAATCAAAGTCAATGGGTCCTATCTTCAAGATACTTAAAATCTAAGTAATAGAAGATAAAAGCAAGAACAAAGGTACTTGACTGATCTTTTCAAATGAGGAGCCTAAGTCTCCAGATAGGGGAAATGTTGTCTGTGATGGTTCAGCCCTTGGGGCTTGGAGCCACCTCCAGCATTCCGATTTCCTGGCTCCCAGCCCCAAGCAATTCCACAAACTGCACTGAGATAATCTGAGAGCACCTCTCTTCCCCCTGCAGATCGTCACCCTGACAGTGGGCTTCGGCGTCCTCGTCTTCTCTCTCGTCATAACCTACTGCATCAATGCCAAGGCCGATGTCCTTTTCATTGCTCCCCGGGAGCCAGGTGCTGTGTCTTTCTAAGGAGAGCGCCAGCTTTTCCTGCCTGCTCTGTGGTTCACTTCCTAAATCATTTGTCCCGCTGGGACAGAAACCACTGGTTGTCACTGGAACGTCTCTGGGCCTGGCTCAGACCGGGATTAACATAAAGAAATGGAACTGCCCAAAAGAGACCGAGATAAACAAGTCCCTTCCCCTCCCCAGCTCCCCTTCGGGTCCCCCACTTCCCTGTTTCTTCCTCCCCCGCCAGCCCCACCCCCCAGGCAGGTTCTGGGATAACAGATAGAAGCTTCTTGCTCCTGTTTACCTCCTGGCTACCTACCCTAACGTACCCTTCTTTAGGGTCCCTCTTTTACTCTGCCTGCCCTGTACCTCCCTCTGCTCCCTACACCACTCCCTGTACCCAACCACCTTCCTGAGCAGGAAGAAGGACACGAAGGGTTGAATGCCAGGAACAAACTACAAAGAAGCCCTGAGGAGGAGGACGGGGTGATCTGTGGGCTGAACCTCCGGTCTCCCTCCTGCCATTCTGTCTCCAGGCCCTTGATGGCACATCAGGGTGGGGTGCTGCTGGGTGGGTATCCCACCTCCAGCCCACAGTTCTCAGTTGTCATTTTAATTAAGCTGTAATATCTATTTTTGTTTTCTTTTTTCCTTTTTTTCTGTGTGTAAATATATAAATAGCAAGTTTCATTAAACTAGACTATCCCATATGACCTGTTATACTTCCCCAACTTCCGTGTTCAGTGATCCTAGACTGGAAGTCATGAAATTGTTACCTCATTTGCTCTATTCTGGGTCTCCAGAGGCCCAGGGGGAAAGGCTTTGTCAAAACCAGCTGGAGTCCTGGAAGAAGGGCTCCTTCAGGAGCCTTGGAGCCCTGGTTTCTGTCTCAAGAACGACGTTAGAATTTCTTCCCACGTTTGTATTTGATAGACATTTCTTTATTCACTTTGAAACACTGGCGACGGTACAGAGATGAAGGGAATACAGCCCTTGAATAGCTCCCAGTTGGGGTGAAGGGAGAGACAAATATACTCGCAACTACGTGTGATCCAGTGTGATAAACAGAGTAATTATAGAATATGCAGAGTGCCCTGGTAGAGCACAGTGGGACTTGGGGCAGTGGGGTGGCGATTAGAAAGGCTGCACAGAGGAGGCGTTTGAGCTGTGCTTTAGAGTCACCAGTGTGGAAGCACAGAGCCAAGAGAAGGCACCGGTCACATTGGGGAATGGTGAGTTATTTAGTATGCCTGAGCCCTAAGGATCAGCAGGCGAAGCTGGGGCCAGGTCATGAAGGCTTTGGGGTGGCATGCGTAGTGGGCATTCTGTACACCAAACACAAGTGATACTGGAACTCTTCAAGAAAGAGAACCTTGGGGCCAGCCGAGTGGCGCAGTGGTTAAGCGCTGGCTTGGGAAGCCAGCGGCCCCGGTTCGGATCCCACATATGAGGGTCAGTGACACTGCCCTCAAAAAAAAAAAAGAGAGAACCTTGGCTCTCTTTGGAGATATTAATTCCCTGGGTCTCATGAAGGCAAAATTCTGGAGTGTATCAGCACTGTTAAATGATAGGCAGTGGCTGAGTCAGCTCCGGGGGAAAGAACGGGCATCAGTGGCGCTGAAGCCAGCCTTCTCCCACCACCGCCAAGAGACTGTCTCTCACATGCCTGAGGACAGCAGAGATGGGAAAGAACTGGCCATTTTCAAAGTCCCAAACCCTTCTCTTAGTTTCCTGATAGGGCTGGTTACCATTTCGAATCCTGTTGAGGTGATTTTTCTCCAGGTTTCTTTCCAAGTTCCTTTGTGGGCATGTTTGGGGTTCTGGGGAATGCAGATACACCCTGCTGCTTCCCCCAATGGCACCCCTCCCAGTTTGAGCTGGAGAAGCTGTGTGTGCTGTGCTGGCGGGAGCTGAGCACAGCTGCCACCATCATCTGGGCTGACTCCACGCCTCTGTCGGCCAACAGGTCTCCCAGCGGACAGAGCCCTAAGCTCCCTCATCCTGCTGGTGCTTTCAGGAAGCAGGGAAGTTCTTGGATACCAGTGAGGGGGCTGAACAGGGAAGCAGAGGGGTGGGCAGAATCAAGGGGATGGGGTGGGCAAGAGAGAAGGGTTTTTTTGTTTGATTTTTGAGGGCAGTGTCACTGGCCCTCATATGTGGGATCCGAACGGGGCTGCTGGTGTCCCAAGCCAGCGCTGAACCACTGTGCCACTGGGCCGGCCCAAGAGAGAAGGTTTTAAGATGCAGGCCCTGCGGGCCGGCCGAGTGGCACAGTGGTTCAGCGCTGGCTTGGGAAGCCAGCGGCCCCGGTTCGGGTCCCACATTCGAGGGCCAGTGACACTGCCCTCAAAAAAAAAAAAAAAAGATGCAGGCCCTGCAATAATCTCTGCCTCAGGAAGAGTCCCCAACACATGCTTGTTTTCTGCCTTTCATGCTAAATCCCCAAATACAGGGGAGGCCAGACTCGGGCTCCTCACCAGGCACCTGCTATGCCTTAGAAACTGCTGGGACTGGCGGGCAGCATCTTAGGGCTGCAAAGTTTAACTCAGCCACCTCCCACTTGCTCTGGGCCTCGCCCCTGTGCCTTCTGAAATGTGTTTCCAGCCCCTCCCTCTCCCACAGGGCTTCCCTTCCTTCTAGCCATGGATAGTGCACATTGCACCTTCTGTTCCACCCAGCGCATGCGGAAAGTTAAGTGACTGACTATGCCGCTCCAGCACCCAGCCTCTGCCTCTTGTGACATCTTATCCCTCAGCAACGATGGCTTTCCTGTTGAGTGAAGAGTTTACTCTTCTGTTTCCCACATCTGGGTCACAACTCCCAAAGGCCTAACCTGAGAGGACATTTTTCATCCAGAGCCTGGTGTTCTGTACCGAGATTACACCTTATTCAGAAGGACTTTGTTTCTTCCACAGACTATATCATAAGACCTTAGAAATTATGTGCATGGTCTAACTCATTTGATAGATGGGGGAGAAACTAGCCCAGAGGAATCATGTCGCTTGCCCAAGGTCACACAGAAAATTAGAGCTGCAACTGGAACATTTCTTCTATCTGCACTGGCAGATGCAGTAGTAATAAACACTTACTGAGCATGGCTATGCAAGGCACTGCCCCCACATCATAAAAGGGGGTGAGATAGGCCGCCTCCTCTCAGAGACTGAAGTTCCAAGGTCTAGATGGCAGGATGGGACTTGACACAAGAGAAACAACAACCAAGCAAGGCAGTATACACTCCATGCAAAACAAAATCAGTGCTGTAACAGGCTCTACCTGAGTCTAGAGGGTGGAGGGCCAGTGAGGAGGAACTCCCCATTGTGGGAAGAGTTCGGGACCAGATTTCCTGGTGTGCCCTGAGGCTCTGTGTGGCTTTGAAAAGGGTACTCACCCTCTTTGGGACCCGGTGTCCTCTATGTAACATGGAATTCCTCAGAGGAACCGATCTCTGAGGTTCCTCCCTCCGCCCGGCCTATGATGTCTGGTTCTGTGTGGCTTCCCTTTCTCCCTTTCTTCCTAAACTCAGGGCAGGGCTGATTTGAAAGGCTGACAATTCTTGAACCTTCTAAGCAAGGGGTCAATTCTGGAGAGTGGAGACTGAGAGGCACTAACTCAGAGACAATAGGAATTTAGTAGGGGAATTGTGGCCTAATGTGACTAAAAAAAAAAAACAAAAAACAGGCCTGTCACTCATCATCCCATCTGCAAAAAAAAGCAGTTCTGGAAAGTTAAGCTTGGGAAGAAGCAGAGACCCTTGGAAGGTCAGGGTCTGAATGGGCCTCAAGTCAGATGTTTTTTCCTAACTGAATCCTCACGCAGGAGGCAGAGGAGCCCCCACTCACACGGGGAAGGGCAGCGGTAGCCCCTGTCCCCAGCCAGGGATAGCTTTGAGCAGGAGTGCAGAGCATCTCAGGAGGCCTAAACTGGTGATGCAACTGTGAGTAAATGTTACCAGTCTGTGGCCCAGGCTGGCTGGCTGCTCAGGGGTTGGGGGCTAGGACCCTAGAATCCCCACTCTCCCCCACCCCCATCAACTGAGGAGAAGTTGGAGGGAAAGAAGGAAAGAAGGAAAAATAGATGAAGGAGGATATCCAGAAAAAACAAACTAGTAATGGGATATAGGAAGTAGGGACATCTAGTAGGGCTGAAGGAAAAGAGGGAGACTGGGAATGCTTCGAGGGAACCAGGGAACCAAGCCTGAGGGGAGAAAGGCCAGATGGGCGTGGCTGGGAGAGGAGTGGGCCCAGAGCTGGTGGTGACAGATGGGTGGACACAAAGAAGAGAGCTTCAGGGAAGACAGATGGATGGGGGAGGGAAGAGGAGAGGCTTGAGGAGGGGAGGGTGCTGGGCGTGCAGTGATCGGAGGCCATAATGAGATTGGAGTTGGGCTCTGAGCTGAAGAGAGGTGAGTGGAGAAGAAAGAAGAAAGGGGAGGCTGCCTTAGGAGACAAAGGTGGCAAAGCCTAGGGGGCCATGGGCAAGAGAGGGCTCAAGGACCTGGACTCTGAAAAGTGGGGCTTCCATCCTGGCTGACAGCAGAGAGTGACAGATTGTGTAGTTAGCCAGAGTGGAGACCTGCTGTCACCTTCTAGAGGCTCAGAGAGGTGGAGAAAGAGAAAGACAGACTGATAAGAGACCATGTTGAAGCAGGGAAGGCGAGAAACTCAAAGATGGAAGATCTAAGACTTGCAGCTGCTCCCCAGGAACATACGGGCTTCTGCCTGCCTTGCTCCTGGGACCCAAAACACAGCATCCTAGCCAAGGGCCACTCCCAGGAAGGGTCAGGCAGTGTGGCACAGCGAGGGTTAACGCCGTCTGCTCTCCCTGCCAGCCCACTTGCCTGGTTGGGTCCCCAGGGCTCCCCACATATGTCACCCCCTCTCATGCCAAACCCACTGCTTCCCAGCTCCTAAGGCCCTCCCTCCACTCTCAAGGACTAGGCCTAGGCCCTAGGGTCTTCCCTACACACCAACCTCCCTCCCCACCAATCTACCTCAAAGGCTGTGTGGAAATGAAGAGATTGTACCCAAGTGAAAGAAAACACCTATAAAATGCAAACTGACAATAACCATAGAGCCATATGCATTACCCCATCCCCAGGCCCTGCTTTCAGCAAAGACCCCCACACAACCCCAGAGTTCCCCTTCCCCCTTGGCCAGCCTGGGCTGCTGGCAACCTGAGCTGACCTCAGAGCCTCCCCAAGCCTCCCTCAACCATTAAGACCCATATATTGGGTTGTCAGAAAAGTCATGACATTTCTTTCTGTTTTTCGTTGCAAAAATTTGTCACGACTTTTCCGACAACCCAATACGTGTGTAGGCAACTTCTTGCCACATTTAGATCACAGTGCGTAGATGTAAAGGTTGGGGTGAGCACTTCACAATTTACCTCGCACTTCATAGTTGACAAAAGCAGACTCAGTCAAGGTTAAGTGACTTGTCCAAGGTCACCAGGACTTGGACTCACGTCTCCGGGCCCCAAGTTCAGTACAATTACGGGTTCTTTCTACCGCTCCATGCTTTTAGATCCTCTTTATCACATACTTATGTTCTCTGCAGCTACTCCCTGGAGCAACAAAACCTGAATTCCTGAGTGAAGACTTGCTGGGGACCCCAGGTGCACAGGAGGAGGAGGTGGTCCCAGAGCACTCTCAGACCCCCCTTTACATCAAACCTCAGCTTGCACTGGGGACGGTATGGACTGAGTGCTTCAAGGCTGGAGGTTGCAGGGACAAAGGATCTAAGCCAAAGGCCTGAAAGGAGGGAGGCTGGGAATGGGGATCCTGTTCCTCCCTTCTCCACGCACCCCCACCCCTTTCCATGGTTCCCTTCTGCTTCTAGGGCCTCTAGGTTCTGCTTCTGTTTTCCTCAATGTCTCACCCTTTGGGAACAGTAGCAGTCCCTTATCTCTATAGTTCTGTTTATCGTCTCTCCCCACCTTGTCTCTGTCTGGGGTATTTTTTTGGTTCTTCAGAACTGTCTGTGCTCTGCCTCTCTCTTGTCTGTAGGTCTCCACCATCTTGGGGCTTTCCTCAGGACTCTCTCCCAGTATCAGTATCTATCCATCCCTGAACATCTGTGTTTCTTCACATCTGTATTTCTCCCAGTTCTGTGTCTCCTTAATGGTCTCTTTTCAGGTCTTTCTCATGTCCCTGCCCCGCTGCCGTATCTTGCACCTCTGAGTCTCCCACCAAACCTGGGCAACCTGGCAATTCTGCTTCCATCCTCTCTTTTTTTAATCTCTGCCTCCATCCTCTATGTCTCCATCTCCCCATCACAAATCTTCCCTATGTCTGTTACCTAATGACTCTATTTTCTCATCTTTTTCTCTCTCTCTGGGTCTCAGTTTCTCCCCACGTCTCCCCTTTCATTTCCTCTACTTCCTCTCCATCTCACATTTGTTCGTATCTCTCCTCTCCCTCATGGCACGTTTGCCTGAGTCTCTCCGTCTCCCAATTTTCTGGATGGGGTGGAGGGCAGGAGCGTGGGGGAGGTAGAACCGTTGTTGCTGGGGGCTCATTAGGTGGAGATTGGTTTTTAATCAGTACCATGGCAATGATGATGCAAGAACTGAGATGCCACCTGATCCCCAGCCCCCCCCCAACCCCCCTCCTCAAGCCTCCTTTCCCCTCCAGCTCAGCCCATCTGCTGGCGCCTGGGCACCTGTCTGGGCCTGCCCAGGTGGGAGTCGGCACCTCCCAGGCCTGGGGATGGGGAGGGGTGGGGGAGCTTGGGGAGGAATTATAGGGCTCCCCTTAGGGAATGCCTCACTCTGGAGGAAGACCAGAAAAGGTTGATCAGCAACAGGGAAATAGCAAATGCCTCTAACAGCCTGAAGATGGGGTGTGGTCCTACTAAGATCTGGGCCTGGTCACATATATTATTTCACATAATCTCCACGGCAACCTAAGAAGCCTCTAGAATTAACCCCATTTTACAGAAAAGGACAGTTGAGGCTCAAGAGGTTACCTTACTCGGAGGTCACACAACCGACAGGGCTTTCTTCACTGTGGCACAGTATCTCTGGAGCCCTCCCAGCCATGGTTCCTTCTGGATACTTGCAAAGGTTCAGTGAAGACATTCAACAGCTGAGTAGGGGAGAGAACTTGAGATACCCAGCCCACTGCCTCCCTGTGCTTCCCTTGGTACCAGCTCCTGCCACCCTGACACACACATAGGCTGGAGGCAGCTAAGCTAGTGATATGAACTTAATCAATGTCCATGGTTGCATATAATTTTATATCTAGTTTTCTTATTGCTCTTTAAATGCCCTAGCATATGTGAAACCTGCCCAGGCTGCCCTGCCCTCCTCCCCCAGTGTCTTTCCAATGCTGGTTCTTCCTCTCTCCTCCACTTCACTCCTTTTAGCCCTGACTTCTTTTCTCCTAACAGCCCCTAATTCCCAGTGGATCAGGTTGGGCTGGGTAGCCTAGAAAAGCTCCTGTGGGATCTGTGTCAGGAATCTGATACCAACCCCTGTAGGTGGGAGAATGGGGGCTGGGATAAGAGTGTCTGGGGTGATCGAGCCTCAGGGTGATGAGGGCAGGGGCCTAAACAGTGGCCACAGGCAGCCTGGCAAGGGAGCTGTCGAATACCAGCTTTATAAAGGATGAGAGCTTGGTGAGGGCAAGGACTCGTGGGTGCTTTTCTGTTTTAGTGCTGTCCACTTGTGCTTTTCTAGATTTCCTGTTAGTACCTTGGGGAGCTTTCTTCCCAAGGAACAGAAGACAAGGGAAGGAGCTGTCAAAGTCACGCTGGGACTCAGAGTGGGACCCTGGCACTTAAATCGGGCTTGCTGGGAGTCTCGGTCGCTGCCGCCTCTGGTGTGAGAGATGGAGGGGTTCATCTGTGATCCTGCCCTGGCTCTCGCCTCAGCCCCACCCCTTCCCCAGCTCTCCATTTCTTGCTTATGAAATATGCATGGAGAACAGATGTCCCTGCTCCCCCACTCCCTGTCCTCTCCGCCCCCCCCCCCCAGGGCCAGCCCCTGCCCCCAGCTCCCAAGAGGGTTCCCAAGTCTCTCTGCCAATGGCTGCCTGGCTTGCCTGTTTAATATTGATGAGGGGGGGAGCCTAAGCTAGCCAATGGAGAGTTGGGGGTGTGTGTGTGTGTCTCTCCATATATATACATAGGACTGGGTCATCTCAGGTGTGTATGTCTGTGAGTGTGTGCGCTGGCGCGTGTGTGCGTACCCCAGTACCTGGCCAAGCCCACTCCCCCCACCTGGGCCCTATATTCCCACCATGTGTACCCCTCTCATCTGCCCGGGAGCCTATTCAGCCACACCGCGCTGCCCCCGAGAGCTCTAGAAAGCTGGTCACTAACTTTGCAGACGGATGAGCTCTGAGCAGCCAGAGAAGACTGGGGCTGTCAACGCTGCCCTGTCCTGCCAGCTTGGATCCCCTCACAGGGTCCTCCTAGGTAAAGGGGGAACCGGGCTGGGAGGGGTGGGCGTGTCCCTCCCACTCTGGCTCAAGTCCCCTCCCAGAGCCTCCCTTTAGTTCTCTCTCTAGTGCGCTGTGTCTCTCCACGCTGCACCTCCCTCTTCCCCACTTCTCCCCTTTGACCCTGTGTCTACCTATTTTCAGTCGGGTTGGGGATGGCAGAAGTAGGGGCAGAAAGTCCTGTCCTGGATGCTTGGAATTGCTGCTCTCCCTGATCCTTGGAGCCCGGAACTTTGAGACCAGAAGTGGATTTTGGGGTGAGGACTTAATGGGTAAATAGACGCTGCTGCAAGGACTGGAACTGGGGAGGACAGTGGGGCCAGGTGGAGATGGGCCAGGGATCAGATTGGCAGCAGACAGAAGGGAAGGGAGGGCACAGCAAAGTGATGAGGGATACAGGAACATGGGGGCCAGGCAGAGGGAGAATTGAGCTGCGATAGATATATTAAGAACCCCACAGCTGGACTCCTGAAGCATGGGGTGGGGAGTTGGGGCACTGAATGTGTATCGGAAGGTACTGATTTTGGGGCCTCCCACACTATTGCTATTCCCTCTTGTTCCTTTGGACCCCAGAATATGGAGTGTGTTCTAAATTTCCGGACTAACCACCTTCTGTTTTGTTATGGTTGTGTGTGTATATGCTAGTCAGATGTCGATGACGTTGCACTGCCGCCCCCCCGCCCCCCAGCTGGATACCTATTTGTGGACTACGATTGAACCTGTCTTCTGTGCAGTGGGGTGTGGCAAGGCTCTGGGGCCCTGACCTCTGTGAGGGTATCTATCAGGCAGGAGAACAAGGGCTGGTGAGACAGGGCAGATGGAGGCTGTGAGGGAGCCTCAGTGCCTCTGTTTCTGCTGGGCTCACAGTGAGTGACCCACTGTTCCTGCTTCACACCCCCTAAAGCAGAACCTTTTCCCCACCCTTCCCCATGCCATGTTCCTGTGCCTCACCTTGAACTCCCTTGGTCCCAGGGACAAGCAAACCTTAGCCAAGCCCCATAATGGTAGCCTCAAGAAGCTGTCCACATCCTCCTCTGTAGGCCATGTCTGAACTGAGCTTGGGCTGTGGGAGGGTGCAAAGTGGAAAGCTGATTATGTTCCCTTTCTCCAGTCTTCCTTGAAGAGGAAGGGCTGAGGGTGTTGAGGGTAGAGCTAAAGGAAAGAGCTGGTCCTGAGCAGGGGTATTGTGGCCAGAGGAGATACCGTCCCATGATTCGAGTGGACAGGGTGGTAGGATCTGGTGTCTGCAGTGGTCGGTTTGGGAGTGGGGGGTGGGCTGAGAGGAACTGAGCTGGGGCAGCTGTGCCAATCTCCATATGTCCCAGTCCACTCTACAATGGGTAATCTGTGTGTTTATCCTGGCCTCCCCCCTACCTCCACACACAGAGAAGCAGAAAGGATGGAGAGGGGCCCTGGGAGGCAGGAAATCACAGGGTAAAGCCTCATAGTTCTCTCCTCACAACTGGGAAAGGTTTACAGTCACAGTCACAGGAGCTGTGACTTCAATCTATTTTTTCCTTTTTTTATTAAAAAATTTTTTTATCATGGTAAAAAACACAACTAAAATTTCCGATTTTAAGTGTGCAGTTCAATAATGTTAAGTATAGTCACATTTCTGTGAAACAGATCTCTAGAACTTTTCATCTTGCAAATCTGAAACTTTACACCTATGGAACAACACCTCCCCTGGTAACCACCATGCCACTTTCTGTTTTTATGAAGTTGACTAGATACCTCATATAAGTGGAATTATACGATGTGTCTTTTTGTGACTGACTTACTTCACTTAGCAGAATGTCCTCAATGTTCATCTGTGTGGCTAGCATGTGACAGGATTTCCTTCATTTTTTAAGGCTGATAATATTCTATTGTGTGTATACACCACTCTTCCTTTATTCATTCGTCAGTCAGTGGACTCTGGATTGTTCCCATATCTTGGCAGTTGTGAATAATGCTGCATTGAACATTGGGTGGCACATATCTTTTTGAGGTCTTGACTGCAATTCTTTTTCTTCCCAATTTTAATTCTTTTGGATATATACCTCTGTACCATTTTCCATAGTGGTTGCACAATTTTACAGTCTCACCAATAGGGTACAATTTCTCCATATCCTCAACACTTGTTATTTTCTGTGTTTTTGAAAGCATCTATTCTAATGGGTATGAGGTGATATCTTATTATGGTTTTGATTTGCATTTCTCTAATGATTAATGATGCTAAGCTTTTTTTTCAAAAGTTTATTGGCCATTTGTATATCACCTTTGGAGAAATGTCTATTCAAGTTCTTTGCCCATTTTTCAATAGTTGTTTAATTTTTTGTTCACTTGTAGTTTTTTATAATCTTCTGGATTTTAACCTCTTATCAAATAGACGAGGCCTGGCAATTAAGTTCGCAAAGTTCAACGATGTTGCTAACCTTTTTTGATATCAGATGGATAATTCATTATGAATTTGTACCAACTGGACAAACAGTTAACCAAATTTACTGTTTGGAAGTGCTGAAAAGGCTGCATGAAAAAGTTAGACGACCTGAAGTTTTTGCCAACAATTCATGGCTCTTGCATTGCAACAATGCACCAACTCACACAGTACTGTCTGTGAGGAAGTTTTTAGCCAGTAAACAAACAATTGTATTGAAACACGCCCCCCTACTCACCTGATCTGGCCCCCAATGACTTCTTTCTTTACCTGAAGATAAAGGAAATATTGAAAGGAAGACATTTTGATGACATTCAGGACATCAAGGTTAATACAATGACAGCTCTGATGGCCATTCCAGAAAAAGAGTTCCAAAATTGCTTTGAAGGGTGGACTAGGTGCTGGCATTAGTGCATAGCTTCCCAAGGGGAGTACTTCAAAGGTGACTGTTGTGCTATTCGGCAATGAGGTATATAGCACTTTTTCTAGGATGACCTAATTGTCAGACCTCGTATGATTTGCTAATATTTTCTCCCATTCTGTAGGTGGCCTTTTCACTCGGTTGACTGTGTCCTTTGATGGACAAATATTAAGTTTGATGTAGTCCCATTTGTCTATTTTTGCTTTTGTTGCCTGTGCTTTTGATGTCATATCCAACATATAAATGCCAAGTCCAACGTCATGAAGCTTTTCCCCTGTGTTTTCTTCTAGGAGCTGTATAGTTTTAGGTCTTACATTTAGGTCTTTAAACCTCTTGCTCAGTTTTATCCTGCCCCATGTCCTCCTCATCACTTCTTCCCTGTTGCTCTCTTTCTGGATTCCCTTCCTTTTTACCATCTTTCCTTCTACTCCTTTACAAGGTTCCGCCTGCCTATCTCTCCTGCTGCCCTCTCCCCACCCTCCCCTGTTTCTGTGCTTCTTCCCCCACACTTACAGTACCTCCCCACTCCCAGCCCATCTCGCACCTTCCTCATAGAGCATGAGCTGTCCCTTCTTCCTCCCTATCAATTCCCCCTTCTCTCTTTCAGGCTTTCAACTGGAACCCTGACCATGGATCCCTGAAGTGGCTCTGACTTCTCAAGCTCAGTGGCAGACCCCAACACCCCAGACCCTTCCTGTGTCTCCCACAACCAGCTTTCAGGCTCCCAGAGGGAGGAGTGGGAAGGAGATCCTGACCTCAGGACGGGGGGCTTCCATCATGATGCTCAACTCAGACACCATGGAGCTGGACCTGCCTCCCACCCACTCTGAGACAGAGTCAGGCTTCAGTGACTGTGGGGGCAGTGCAGGCCCCGATGGGCCTCAGCCCGGAGGTATGGGAGGGGGCCAGGCCCGGGGCCTGGAGCCAGGAGAGCCTGGCCGAAAAGACCTGCAGCACTTGAGCCGGGAGGAGCGACGGCGCCGGCGCCGGGCCACAGCCAAGTACCGCACGGCCCATGCCACGCGGGAGCGAATCCGCGTGGAGGCCTTCAACCTGGCCTTCGCAGAGCTGCGCAAGCTGCTGCCCACACTGCCCCCAGACAAGAAGCTCTCCAAAATTGAGATCCTGCGCCTGGCCATCTGCTACATCTCCTACCTGAACCACGTGCTGGATGTCTGAAGGCGACCTGGATGTGCCCCTCCTCCCCTGGACCCTTCTCAAGGCCCGCTGCCTAGAACATCCATCTCCTCCCCAGCCCTGTACCCTGGCATGGACTCCCCCAGCCCCGGGCCCAGGCAGAGTGCCCTCCCCTCCCCATGTGTCATGAAGGCTACTTTCCATGACCGATCCAGGCATCCTAGGGCTGCTCTCATGGGCACCTCCTGCAGTTGGTGGTTGGGGTCCAGCTGGTTAGAAGTGTCTGCTTGGGAGGTCGCTACACAGTCCTTGTTGGATTACTAAGCCAGCCACATGTGGGTCCCGACTAACTCTCTCATGGGCTGCTTGCCTCTTCTACCACACGTCCAAATTTTCAGAGATCCCAGACCCATCCCTGTTGTCTCCCATCCTCTTTTCTCCCTAGTCCAGCTTCTCCTGCCCATGGGAAGGAGGGGGCATCAGAATGGGACGGGAGAATGCTGGGCTCAGAGCAGGGTGAGTTTCTTCCTCAGAGATGTCAGTCTAGTTTGGCAAAGGGGTCTGGGGAGGAGGGGACTGGTGAGATACCGCTTGTGAGGGGAATCTCGGTAGCCAAAATTACGGCAAAATTACTGTTTTCTAAATATTTTGTTCCTGAGCCTTAGCATATGCAGACCTTGGATCTTACTTGGTAGTGAGTGCCTTGCCCTCTCTGAGCTATTCGGCCTTCTTTCTGCCTGCTGCCTCCCACCCTCAACCATCCCAATTTTCTCCCTCCCTGGGTGCAGCTAGAGAAGGGGAAACCTAGATCTTGGGGTAGGGGATGATGTCCCCAAACTCAACCAAGGGAATGGGTGGGTCAGATTTCACACCTGCTTCCTCCATCCCAGCCCACCAGAAAAATGTGCAAACCCACACCACCAGTTCCTCCCTCTGATGTAGGGTGTGCCCCATCATTGCCTCCTGGGAATGCTCAGCTCTCTAGGCCGTAAGGCCTGTTTATTATATTTATTTCTCCTACCTAAAGCTGCCTTCAGCAAGGGAAGAGACCCCCTGCCCATTCCACCTCTAGACTTTCTGCCCCCACCCCCACCGTCCACATTGCTGAGCCCCACCTGCTCACTGTAGCGCAGGGTAAGCAGTAGAACAAGGGCCCTAGGACCTGGGTAGAAGAAATGAGCTCACTGCACTTACCATGCTCCTCCTCCCTCACACCAAACTCCTAGCTCTACAAGGATATTATTTATTTATGTATTTATTTATTTATTAATCTATTTATTTACTTATTTATTTATAAATATTAGTATTTATTGCCGAGCTGTGCACTTTGTGGCAGAGTGAGGGGGACCCTGGCAGCCCTAGCCAGGTCCCTCTTGCTTCCTCCCTGATTACTCCTTTCCCTTTTGTGCCCCTTTTGCAACTCTGTGTGTGTGTGTGGATCTTCTTTACTCACCACACCCACATTCCTTCCTCAGATCCATCCGTTCGGACACCTTAGCCCTCGTCTCCCCTAGCTCCAGGGTTCCTGGATCCTTCCTCAGCTCCCTCCATCCCCAGACAATCCCACCCCAGTACCGCCTGCCTTTTTTCTCTCTCCAGCCCTCCCCAATGACTCTCACTTCTTCCTAATACCCCAAGAGTGGGCTCTAGGGGTCTGTGTCCAGTGTGTGATTCCCTCTTGTTTGCATTTCTGACTTCATACAAAAAAAAAAAAATTAAAGTGACCTCGTTCTAGCACCAGGTATGGCTTGGATCATTTGATTGGGCTGGGAAGGTGGCCTGCGGTTATGGTAGGGTGAGCACTGGGGTTCTAGGCTTTGATGGCTCTTCTGATGGGATCATGAGAGCTCAGTCTGGTGAGTAAGTGAAGACAGAAGAAGGGGCCACAGAGTAAAGAGGTGCAAGGGGGGTTATAACACACAGGTCTCAGACCTCCCTACTGAAAGTCCCATGTAACCCTAACTTGGCACTCACTGAGTGACACTTTCTGACCTCTCTGATGTGCTTCTGTTCCTTCTCTCTATGGGCCCTAGAAGGAGCTGAATGTTCCAGTGGAATCCAACATATGTGTGTGGGTCCAACACTGCTGGGAAATACCACTGAATGAAATGTTGCCTTCCCATTATTGTCTCTAAGCTAGGTCAAAATTCCTTGGAATCTCAATTCTTGGCCCATTTTGTGTTCCCCGACCTTAAGGTACTGGGAGAACATAACGGAGGACCTAAGACTAAGAGAGGAATAAGGAAAGAGATAAAAAAGAGTGCTGAAGGAATATCAAAGAAATCCTGAAGGGGACCTAAAATCAATTTATAGATGAAGAAACTAAAGCCCAGAGAGAACGGCTTTGCCCAACATCACACAGCTAGTTGTGGGCATAAATGAAGTTCAAACCCAGGTTATTTTATGTTCTATATTGCCAAGGCAGTATATATTCTATATTGCCCTCTGCCTCCCTGAAATGAGCTGGCCTGATAGGTGGTTCTTTATGGACCCCTTTTTTGTTTGTTTTTGTTTTTGAGGGCAGTGTCACTGGCCCTCAAATGTGGGACCCGAACCAGGGCCGCTGGCTTCCCAAGCCAGCGCTTAACCACCATGCCACTCCGCTGGCCCAAGGACCCCATATTTTAACAGAACATTTATAAACTAGAAAGTAGTCAGAGTTGTGTGGCCAAGAAAACCAAAGGCCTGCGGACTACTTCACAGAAAGAATAATTGAAAAACTGAGGATATGTGTCCTTAGAAGAGTAGATTTAGGGGCATTGTGACACCCATATTCAAATATTGAAAGAATAAACAAAACAGACATTCTGTGTGGCCCCAGAAGTGAACCAGGACCAATAGGTGGAAGTTATAGGAAACAGGTTTTTAACTCCAAGAAAAGCTTTTTATTTTCATTTTTGAGGGCAGTGTCACTGGCTCTCACATATGGGATCCAACCGGGGCCGCTGGCATTCCCAAGCCACTCAGCCGGCCCCAAGAAAAACTTTTTAACACCTGGAACTGTCCTGCAATGGAAGGGCCAACCTTCAGGAGGAGAATGGGCCTGAGACGCGACCACGTGCAGTGATGCCAGGGAGCACATTCCTGCCTAGGTGCTCACCAAGATCCTTTCCAAACTTAAGGACACCTGAGAAGGCTGAATGCAGAGAGTGGGAAGAAAATTCTGAGATGTCCTTCAGTCTCTGAATCTGTGATGAGCACAGAATGCCATTGGCAGCAAGAGATGTTTGAGTTAGACTTGGAGAGAGTTGATACCTTTCCTTGCCCCTTTGAATTAGATTGAAATGTGCCCTGCTCAGAGCTTGGCAAGAGGGAGGGGTGAACTGAGGCTATGGAGAATCTGGGGACTATAAATGTCAAGAGTTGGAAGGGAGTACAGAAAATATTGAACCCAACACTTTTGTTTTAAAGGCTGTCCACAAGGGGGATGGGACTCACACATGATGGTGGACTGGGACTAGAACCTGTGTCTTCCATTCCTGGTCCCAAGTGCTTTGTGCCTTTCCCTGTGCAACAGCCACAGTCCTCTGAGCTCCCTGCCTCCCTCTCTCTTCGCTTTGCCTGGAGGGAAAGCAGAAGGGGTTACTGGGCCCCTCCTCTCAGGGATCCCTCAAGGCCTGGGGGTGGCGAGAAGGGGCAGCTGCAGCTGTTCTACTGCTAGCTCTGAATTTCTTCATATAATCAATTGGCCTCGCTGCTGCTGGGTTTCAACAGGACAGGCAAGGAAGGAGGTGGGGAGTGGGAGGGGGAAGTGGGAGAGGACCAGGCGCTAGGAGAGGAGACTGTCAGGGACAACAGGCTGAGGGCTGAGGGGTAAGTGAGAGCTCCAGGGCTAACAAACATAAAGGGGAGAGGAAGGGAAGGCTAGAAGAGCACCCAGCTTGGGGCCCTCATTTCACATCCTCCAAATTCCAGCAAGTGGGCCAGTGGGATAGGGGAGGGGTAGTTTGGGGGCACCAGGCAAGCGGGGCTGTGGTACCTCATCTCTCCCTTCCTCCTCCAACTCCCTCCCATCAGGCCATAGCTGTCCATGCTCCTTCCATCCCTAGTTATCACAGATTCTGACGCTCCAAGTGCTGTCTGTCATAATTGCTTCCCCTGTGCCCTCTTTCTCAGCAAACCCCACCCCCAGTGACAGCAAGACCCCAGGGATTTGAGAGTGGTATTGGTAGTAGTGGTGGGGACTCTTAGCCAATCCTCCCCCATACCCCTACACACACACACACACACACACACACACACACACACACACACACTTACTGTGTGCTACCAGGCATATGGCCCTTTTGTGCCCACACAATGGAGGCCCTGCCTGTGCCCTCTTCTTCAGTTCACCCAGCTTTCTTCTTCTCAGGAGATCTCCAGTCCCGTGCCCACTTTTTTTGCCTTCTCTTCCTCTATGTGGAAGGTCCTTTTGATTGCCCCCTTTCCCATCTTTCTGCCTCTTCCTTATGTCCTGTCCTGAGCTCTTGAAATCTGACTGTGAGAGGATTGTGAGAAGAAGAAAGAAGCTAACAGGAGGATCAGAGCCCTCCAATGCTAATTTGGGGAGAGAAGAAGTATGCAAGCAGAGAGGGAGTGGGGAGAAGGGAGGCAGTGTGGTGGCAGCAGCAGCAGCAACAGTGTGCTAGAGGGGTGAGGAAGTGCACACCTGACAGCCAGAGCACCTGTGTGGCAACACCACACTCACCTTTCCTGTTTGTGCCACAGTGAGCAAACCACATGCCTCTCTGGGTGTCAGCTTCTTCAACTGTAAACTAGGGAAGATAGTAAGACCTGCCTCACAGGGTTATTATGAGGACAAAGTGAGATCATTGTGTTGGTACTGAGCACAGTATGATGAGTGCTCACCAAATGGTACTTCAGGGGCAGTAAGTAGCAGGGCCAACCTATACTGTTGTACAGCTGGTGCACTGCACAAGGTGCCAGTCCAGGGCAGTGAAGAGGCCTGACATCCAGCCCATGCTCTACCAGACCAATCATGCACCAGTAAGGATGCATGCACTCACCTCCTTCCAAAGGTGGCCCTGGAATCAAGCCCTTCATGTGGGGTCCTGAGCACCAGTCAAAAGTACAAGGGAAGGGGCCAGCCGAGTGGCGTGGTGGTTAAGAGCTGGCTTGGGACACCAGCGGCCCAGGTTCGGATCCCACATATGAGGGCCAGTGACACTGCCCTCTAAAAAAAAAAAAAATAGAATACAAGGGAAAATTCAGGAGTCCTGACCACCTTGTAAACCAAGATAGTGTGGGAGGGGACAAGAAACTATGGGAACATCAGAGAGAAGGGAATCTCTTAGCTCAGTGTTCTCTGGAAAGTTGGGAAGAGCCAAACCATGAAATGTGTTAAACCGAGGATGGAGACACTGCAGCTGAAGAGACCAGAGGAAGGGCTGAAGAAACAGAAAAGGAAGGGACACCTGGGTCAGCGATGTGATCCGAACGCTGTGTTGGTCTACGGACCTCTGACACTTGCTTCTCCTCCTCTGTTATCTCCGGTAAATCAATTTCTGTGAGCCGGATCTGATTATTGCTTGTTGAACACCGCCCCCTGCTGGACACACTCTTCCCCTTCTCTGGCTGGGAGCCTCTAAAAAACTGAAAGAGAAGACAAAACCAGACAGGAAACAGAGGGTGAAGTACTTGTTATCCAGGATTCTGTTCTTGTCAGAGGTTTCTAGGAGATGAATGAGGGTTGATTGCTGACTACGGATAAATAGAGGCCAGAATTCATAGGTGTTTTATTCACATATGTTAATGGTCTGTAATTTTCAGATCGATTTTTTTCCTGTCTTTGTCTGTTTGGGGTGTGTGTGTGAGTGTGTGTGTGTGTGTGTGTGTGTGTGTGTGTGTGTGTGTGTGTTCTGTCTCTGGGGATTCCTGCCTGCTTCTGTGCTTGCTGTGTGTGTGTACATCAATGTGTTGTGTTTGTGTCCTTTTTTTATGTAGGAATCTGAGCAACAGTTGTCAGGCCTGAAGCTATTTCACTTCCTCTCCCCTAGAAGCCCTTTCCTTTCCCCTAAGTTTTACTTCTACCTCCTGGCTCCATCTACCACATGACTATCTACAGGTGACAGTCTTTTGTTGGCTCCTGCTCCAAATTGGACATTCCAAGCTCAGAGCCTTGCTGTGCTCTAACCTGGGACTCTTGGACCTTCCTAGCAGGGCCACCAGCTTGGTTCCCCAGTAAAGTAAGAGGAGAGGGAGGGCCCTGAGATCAGAGCCTGGCTGCCACCGACCTCCTTTTTATCCTTCCTGTGGCACTTAAACTCCAGCTTTCTCCTTTTATAGTCTTGTAGTTGCCTTCTTCATTAGTCAACCCCATTTTATTCAAAACACCATATGTTCATTGAGTAGCTAATGTGTGCCAGGAACTGTTGTAAGTTCCGAAATACAGACCCAGGCTCTCCCACATCTACTGGGGAGGTAGTGTGGGAACACAGACATGTAAACACATCAATTTTTTTGGCGGTGAATAACACACACAAACAATACCAGGAATAAAAGTTGTGCAAAGAAGGGCGGATTAACTTAGAGGGAATGTTGGTGAGGGAGGGAGCAGGTAAAACCTGAGTTGGGTTTTGAAGACAGATGGGGATTTGTCAGGTCTGCAAAGGTGCTTGCAAAGAATTCTGCAGTGTGCTGTCAAGAACCCCCTTCAGGGCTAGCCGAGTGGCGCATTGGTGAAGCGCTGGTTTTGGGATGCCAGCGGCCCCGGTTTGGATCCCACATGAGGGACAGTGACACTGCCCTCTACAGCTAACAACAGCTCCACCTGGAGCTGGTCTGTGCGAACCCCAGTGATGGTGTGGGCTGCAGCCCCTGCTGCAGTGGGCTGCCATAGGCTACAGTGAGTGGCCCGCAGCCAGTGTGAGCGGCTGGCAGCCAAGAGTGAGCTGCCAATAGCCGCGGTGAGCGACATCCAGAGGCCAGCGACCGATCTGCCTCATCCGATCTGCCTCATCCGGGAAGAGCGCAATGACGATACCAACAGTGAAGCAACATCCTCCACAACTAGACTGAAGAACAAAGGGACGGCAACTTGTCTGTTCCCCTTCCCCAATTCTCCAACGCTGTTTCCCTCCGCCAATTCCCCAATAAAATCTTAAAAAAAAAAAAAAAAACAGAACCCCCTTCACATATATTCTCCTTCATTGGACAGGAACACTTACTTCCCCAACTGCAGGAGTGTTGATTCACAGAGGGACTATCTCAGCTTGAGATCCACATGGGATTGCCAGAGGCCTGTGCTGCAATTGTATTGCATTTCAGCTTCTCTCTGTGCTTAATTCAGCCTTCCAACACCTAACAGGTGTTCCCAGAAGCACTCCTGCAAGCATTCTCCTGCATGCAATCTCAGAGTGCAAGAATCTGTTTCCCAGGGAACCCCACCTAAGACAGTGATATTCCAGGTAGGAGGTTCTGTAGGGATGAAGACATGGAGGCCTGAGGAGGCTTTGTGAGCAAGAACACACTACAAGCAGTTTGGTACTGTTGAGACATGAAATGCAAGGGGCTGGTGAGCTAGGAGAGTGATAGAGAATGGCCTGGAGAGATAAGCAGGAGCCAGGTCAGGAGAGGCTGTGTATGTTGTGCTAGGGAGCTTGTACTTTGCCACATAGTAATGGGATACCAGTGGACATTCTTCATTAAGGTAGATAAACACCATCAGATTTACATTTGAAAAATATCACTTTAAGGGTAGTTCTGAAGATAGACGAACAGAGAGAGGTAAGATCTGTGCAGGAAGCAGTTTTAGGAAGCCATTGCAAGGTCACCGGAGAGAAGATAAGAGTCTGTATTTAGGCAGTGGCAGTGGGAAAGGAGAAGAGATGACATATTTAGGAAAGCTGTTTATTTATTTAATAATTTTTTTTTCAAGAATTTTTTTCAATTGCATTTAGCATACTGTAATATTAGTTTCATATGTACAACACAGTCATTAGACATTTATATAATTTACGAAATGATCACCCCAATAAATCCAATGCTCATCTGACACCGTACATTGCAATACTACTGACTATATTTCCCCATGCTATACTCTATGTCCCATGGCTATTTTGTAACTACCAATTTGTACTTCGTAATCTCCTCTCCCCTCATCCATCTCCTCAACCCCACCCCCTCCAATCCAGCAACTATCAAAATGCTCTCTGTATGAGCTTGTTTCTGTTTTGTTTGTTCATTTATCCTGTTCTCTAGATTCCACATATAAGTGAAATCACATGGCATTTATCTTTCTCTCTCTGACTTGCTCCACTCAGCATAATACCCTCTAGGTCCATCCATGCTGTTGCAGGTGCAAGGTTTCATTCTTTTTAATGGCTGAGTAATATTCCATTGTAGATATGTACCACCTCTTGTTGATCCATTCATACATTGATGAACACTCAGGTTGCCTTCATATCTTGGCTATTGTACATAATGCTGGAATGAACATATGGATGTACATGTCACTTCAAAGTCGTGTTTTAGATTTCTTCAGATAAATACCCAGAAATGGGATTACTGCATCCTTCTTTGTCTCTTGTGATAGCCTTTGTTTTAAAGTCTATTTTGTCTAGGATAAGTATGGTACCCCAGCTTTTTTGTTGTTGTTTCCATTTTCATGAAATATCTTTTTCCATCCCTTTACTTTCAATCTGTGTGTGTCTTTCAAACTGAAGTGAGTCTTGGGCCGGCTGAGTGGCTCAGTTGGTTAAGAGAGCGAGCCCTGAGCAACAGGGTCGCTGGTTCGATTCCCACATGGGCCAGTGAACAGCATCTGAGCTGAGCTGCCGCTGAGTTGCCAACAGGTGGCAGGATGGCTCAGCTGGTGAGAACACATGCTCCTAACAACAAGGTTGCCTGTTCAACTCCCACATGGGTTGGGGGGCTACACTCACCTGCAACTAAGATTGAACACAGCACCTTGAGCTGAGTGGTCACAAGCTGCTGATGGGCAGCTGAATGACAACTGGACTTGGAGCTGAACTAGCTACACCCTCCACAACTAAGATTGAAGATCAACAACTTGGCTGTTCCCCTTCCCCAATGCCCCAACACTGTTCTCCTTCCCCAATTCCCCAATAAAATCTTAAAAAAAAAAAAAAAAACTGAAATGAGTCTCTTGTAGGCAGCATATGTAAGGTTTTTTTTTTCTTATCCATTCAGCTACCCTATGTCTATTGATTGGAGCATTTAATCTATTTACATTTAAAGTAATTGTTGATAGACATACACTTATTGCCATTTTTTTATTTATATTTTTGATCTTTTCTTTTTCTTTTTTTTTCTTAAAGAAGTCCCTTTAACATTCCTCATAATACTGCTTTGGTGGTGATAAACTCTAGCTTTTACTTGTCCTTTGATTCTAAATGATAGCTTTACTGAGTAAAGTAATCTTGATTGTAGGTCCTTTCTTTTCATCACTTTGAATATTTCATGCCAATTCCTTCTGGCCTGCAAAGTTTCTGTTGAGAAATCAGCTGACAGTCTTATGGGCACTCCCTTGTAAGTAACTAACTGCTTTTCTCTTGCTGTTTTTTATTTTTATTTATTTATTTTTTTTTGAGGGCAGTGTCACTGGCCCTCACATGTGGGACCCGAACCGGGGCTGCTGGCTTTCCAAGCCAGTGCTTAACCACTGAGCCACTCGGCCGGCTCTTCTCTTGCTGTTTTTTAGATCCTCTCTTTGTTCTTAACCTTTGCCATTTTAATTATGATGTGTCTTGGTGTTGGCCTCTCTGGGTTCACCTTGTTGGGACTCTGCACTTCCTGGACTTCTATGTCTATTTCTTTCACCTAGTTAGGAAAGTTTACCATTATTATTTCTTCAAATAGGTTTTCAATTTCTTGCTCTCTATCTTCTCTTTCTGGTACCCCTCTGATAAGAATGTTGGTATGTTTGATATTGTCCCAGAGGCCCTTTAAACTATATACATTTTTTTCAGTCTCATAAACTATATATATATTTTTTTGTATTCTATTTTCTTTTTGCTGTTCTGATTGGGTGTTTTTTGCTACCTTAACTTCTAAATTGCTGATTCAATTCTCTGCTTCATCTAATTGACTATTGATTCCCTCTAATGTATTCTTTCTTTCAGTTATTGTATTCTTCATTTCTGACTGGTTCTTTTTTATATTTTCTAACTCCATTTTTGTGTTTCCTCTCTCTTTGTTGAGATCCTTGAGCATCCTTGTAACCAGTGTTTTGAACTCTGTGTCTGGTAGATTGCTTGTCTCTATTTTGTTTAGTTCTTTTTCTGGAGCTTTGTTCTGTACTTTCCTTTGGGATATATTTCTTTGTCTCCCTATTATGGCTGTCTCCGTGTTAGTGTCTATATATTAGGTAGAGCTGCTATGTCTCCCAGTCTTAATGGCCGTATGTAGTAGATGTCCTGTGGGGCCCAGTAATGCAGTCTTCACGGTCACCTGAACTGTGTGCTCCAGGTGTGTCCCTTGTGTGGGTTGTGTGTGCCCCCCTGTTGTAGTTGAGCCTTGGTTGCTGTTTGTACATCAATGGGAGGGATTGACCTTCAGGCTGATTGCTTGTGAGGACTTGCTGTGATTATAGTGGAGGAGCTGTTGTGCAGGGGCTGACCCTGAGGAGCAGGATTCACTTTAGTGAGACTCTGGTGCCTGCCCAGTCTGTCCTTTGGGTGTGTCTTTTATGGAGCTGGTTTGGTGGTGCCCTGGTGGTCTGAAGCCAGCCACCAGGTATATTGGTTCTGCAATCTTTTGGGAGGGGCTCTGGAACAGGCCAAGGTTAGCTGCTGCTTGTGCCCTACCTGGGGCCACTTAGTATGAGCTATAAAGTGATCTGGGGATGATTGCCACTTGTGCTGGCCTTGGAAATGCCTGGGAGAGGTTAAGCTGGAAACCAAGGTTGGCTGCTGCTAGTTCCAGGCTTACAGCTGCTTAGCAAGAGGTACAGGACACATGAGGCCAGATGCTACTTGTTTGGGGTTTGTGAACCTTTGGGAGACTTTAGAAAAGCCTGTAGCATAAGCCTAGACAGGTCATTTATATGCAAAAGCCACTGGAAGCAGTTAGGTGGACTGGCAAGTTGGGTGGGCTGGGGTCTCAGAATCACTAGGGCAGGGCAAACAAACAATGTTAGCCAAGTTGATGGAGACTAAACGTTGTGTTACCAAACATTATGTTTTAAGATTCTGTTCTGCTTGGGACCGGTCGAGTGGCACAGCGGTTAAGCGCTGGCTTGGGAAGACAGTGGCCCCAGTTCAGGTCCCACATATGAGGGCCAGTGACACTGCCCTCAAAAAAAATAAAAAATAAAAAGATTCTGTTCTGCTTTAATATATGAGATTGAATTTAAAACACAATATATGGTAAACTAGTTCAATTTTATCTACATATATCATATGTTCATTCCACCATGTATTTATCGTATAAGATTTCTCCCCAGTCCCTTGCTGCAATGAGCATCCTTGAATATGTTATTTTATGTATTATTTGTAGGGTTATTTTTGTAATGTATTCCTAAAAATGGAACTGGGTTAGAGACTATACACATGTTCAATTTTACTAAGAACTTCTAAATTGCCCTACAAAACACATCAATTTATACTTACACCAGCAGCTCATGAAGATCCCTATATCCTACCACCTCACTAGCACTTGATATTATCCAATTTTTAAAATTTGCTTCTCAGGTAGATGTAAAGTGATAGGTATTCTTTTCCTATTTTGTTTGATCGTTGGAAATTTTCCATTTGATTGTAGGATCTCTAGGATTATAGGACTGTAGGATCCGTAAGATTATGGATAATAACTCTTTTGCCATGCAGAACACTTATTTAATCAAATTTTTAATCTTTTTTTTTTTTTTCCTATGGCTTGGCCTTCCCTGTTCCAAGATCATAAAAGAAAAAGAAAAACATAGGGCCGGCCGAGTGGCGCGGTGGTTAAGTGCTGGCCTTGGAAGCCAGTGGCCCTGGTTCGGTCCCACATATGAGGGCCAGTGACACTGCCCTCAAAAAAAAAAAAAAAGACAAAAAAACAAACTCCATTGTTTTCTTCTAATACTTATTATTATTTTGTTGTTCTTGTTGTTTACCTTTGGCCTTTTGATCTATCTACATTTCATTTAATATAAGAAATGAGGTGAAAAAAGAAAACCGATTCTGGGTGGTGAACACACATCGTGATATATAGAAGATGAATTGTACACCTTAATCTATGTAACTTTGCTAACAATTGTCACCCCAATAAACTTGAATTAAAAAAAAAAAGAAATGAGGTAAGTATCCAATTTTACTTTCCCAAATGGCTACCCAGTTATCCCAATATCATTTATTAAACATTCTATCTTCTATTTTTTCAAAGAACAGTTTTATTTCTTCATTTGCCATGTTTATATATCATTTATTTTCCTTTCCTCTTTTTGTTTTGTTTTGAGAGCTCTTCATCAAAAATAACTTGTCTTTTCACCTCTTTAAAGTGTGTTTTGAGTTGGGTAAGAGCTCGCTCAAGAGTGCAAGCTGAGCTCTGAGCAACAGCAGTTCGATGCCCAGCCCGAGCTGAGTTGCCGCTGAGCTGCCAACAGATGGCAGGATGGCTCAGCTAAAAATAAATAAATAAATAAATAAATAATGAAATAAAGTGTGTTTTGAAAGCAGAAGTACTTAATTTTGGTGAAGTCCAATTTATCATTTTACAGCTTTTATGGGTCATGCTTTTAGTGTCATAGCTAAGAAATCTTTTCCTAACACAAAGGTCACAAAGATTTTCTCCTATGTTTTCTTCTGAAAGTTTTATGTTTTACATTTAGTTTTATGATCAATTTTGAGTTAATCTTTGTGTTTGATGCAAAATATAGGTTAATATTCTTCTTGTTTTTTGGCATGTAGTTCTTTAACTGTTTTATATTAAAGACTCTTTTCTCTCTTTTCTGTACTGCATTGCCTTTGCACATCTCTCAAAAATTGTTTGGCCATATGTATATGGATCTGCTTATGAGCTCCCTATTCTGTTACATTGATCTATTTATCTTTTTATTTATTTATTTTTTTCCAGGGCAGTGTCACTGGCCCTCCTATGTGGGAACCGAACCAGGGCTGCTGGCTTCCCAAGCCAGCGCTTAACCACCACGCCACTCGGCCAGCTCTATTTATCTTTTTAAATTCCTATACTATACTGTCTTGGTTACTATAGCCTTATAATAAATCTTGAATAGATAATATGTCTTTCAAATTTATTATTTTTCAAAGTTATTTTGGCTGTTCTAGATCCCTTGCATTTTCATATGACATTTAGACTCAGACTGTCAATTTCTATGAAAAGATTGCTGTGGTTTAGTTTAGGATTGCATTGAATCTTTAGATCAATTTTGGGAGAATTGAAATCTTAACAATATTGAGTCTTTCAATCCATGCACAACGTATATCTTCCCATTTATTTAGGTCTTCTTTAATTTATCTGACCTATTTTTTTTTTTTTTTTTGGTTTTTTTTTTAGAGGGCAGTGTCACTGGCCCTCATATGTGGGATCTGAACTGGGGCCTCTGGTGTCCCAAGCCAGCTCTTAACCACCACGCCACTCGGCTGGCCCTATCTGAACTATGTTTTATAGTTGTCAGTGCACATATTTTGTCAGATTTACTTTTAAATATTTTATATTTTTGATGCTATTATAAATGGTATTTTTAATTTAATTTTTTGAGTGTTCAATTGCTAGTGTTATGTGTTAAATTGTGTCCCCCAAAAGATATGTTGAAGTCCTAATCCCCAGTACCTGTGAATGTGGCCTATTTAGAAATAGGGTTTTTGTAGATATAATTAGTTAAGATGAAGTTATACTGTAGTAGGATGGACCCTTAATCTATGATATAAGAAGAGGGAAACTTGGACACCGTCAAGCAGAGAGGGGAGATGATATAAAAACCCACAGGGAAAAGATGGCCATGTGACAATGGAGGTAGAGGTTGAAGTGATGCATTTGCAAGCCAAAGAAGTCATGGATTGTGAGAAAACCACCACAAGCTGAAAGAGGCAAGGAAGATTCGCCCCCAGATCCTTTAGAGAGAGCACAGTCCTGCCAACATTATCTTTTTGTTTCGTTTTTTTTTTTTTAATTTGAATGATTTTTTTCATGTTTCCTGAGGGGTGAAAGGAGGGGGAATGGAAGCAAAACCAGCCTCCTCAGTTGTTTTCCTGTGCTTTCTCTTCTTGAAGACGACCTGTTTTCATTTTCTTTACCTCCTCTCTGTCTAAGTGTCTCTGGAAGACTGCTTGGATTTTGACAGCAGTATTCTCGTCTTTTTCCTTATCTCCTTCAGATGATTTTTGAATGCATGGTTGTTATAGAAGTGGTCACCTACCTTAGTCCCCCATTCTGCTGGTCAAAGTTGGTTTCTCTTAGTTTTCTTAGAGCTGGTGCTGATGAGGTGCCTGCTAACATCTTGATATCAGACTTATAGCCTCCAGAACCATGAGAGAATAAATTTCTGCTGTTTTAAGTCATCCCAGCTTGTAATACTTTGTTATGAAAGCCCTAGGAAACAAATACAGCTAGTATGTAAAAATATAATTAAACTTTGTATATTGATCTTGTATCCTGAAACCTTGATAAATTCAGTTATTACTTCTAGTAACTTTTTTGCAGATTCCATTGAATTTACTGTGTAGGTGATTATGTCATTTTTGAATAAAGACAATTTTATCCCTTCCTTTCCAATCTGGATACCATTATTTCTTTTTCTTGCTTTATTGCACTGGCTAAAACCTCTAGCATAAACCTGAATAAAGTGGTGAGAACAGATATCCTTGCCTTACTCTTGGTCTTATGAGGAAACTGTTCAATCTTTCACCATTAAATATGTTTTCCATAGTTTTTTGTTTTGTTTTGTTTTTGATGGCAATGTCACTGGCCCTCATATGTGGGATCCGAACCAGGGCCACTGGCTTCCCAAGCCAGCGCTTAACCACTGCGCCACTCGGTCAGCCCTATCCTTTTAATATAATGTTTGCTTTTGTTAAGGATTTTTGCATTTGTGTTCCTATGGGATATTTGTCTGTAGTTTACTATAAAGTCTTTGTTTCATCCCGGTGTCAGAGTAAATGCTGGCTTCATATAATGAGTTGGGAAATATTCCTTATGCTTCAATTTTCTGGAGGAGTTTGTATGAAATTGGTATTATTTCTTTCTTAAATGTTTGGTAGAATTCACCAGTAAAGCCATTTAGTCCTGGTATTTCTTTGTGGGAAGGTTTTTAACTACAATTCAATTTCTTTAATAGCTATAGGGAGATTTAGATGATCTATTTCCTTTTGAGTGAGTTTGATATTTTGTTACTTTCAAGTGATTTTTACATTCATCTAAGGTGTCAAATTTATTGACATAAAGCCATTCACAATCTTTTATTATTCTTTAAATGTCTTTAGAATCTGTAGTGAGGTCACCTCTCTCATTCCTGCTATTAGTCATTTGTGTGTGTGTGTGTGTGTGTGTGTGTGTGTGTGTGTGTGTGTGTGTGTTTTCTGATTGGTTTGGCTAGATTTATCTTTATTTACTTATCTTCTCAGAGAACCATCTTTTGGTTTAATTTATTTTTCTCTATTGATTTTCTGTTTTCTATTTAATTTATTTCTGCTTTATCTTTATTATTTCCTTTCTTCTGCTCACTTTGGGTTTAATTTGCATTTACTTCTCTAATTTTTTTAAGATGGAAGCTGATATCATTGACTTGAAACCTTAGAGCCATAAATTTCCCTTTAAATGCTGCTTTAGCTACATCTTACAAATTTTATTATGTTGTTTCTATTTTCATTCAGCTCAAAAAAATTAATTTCTCTTTTAATTTCCACTTTTACCCATGAATTATTTAGAATGTTTTAAATTTCCAAATATTTGAGAGGTTTCTAGATATATTTCTATTATTGACATACAATTTAATACCATTGTGATCAGAGACTATATTTTGTATGATCTTATTTCTTTTAAATTTGTCTAGACTTCTTTTATAGCCCAAAATATGGTCTATCTTGGTAAATGTCCCATGTGCACTTGAAAAGAATGTATATTGTAGTTGAGTGGAATGTTCTATAAATGAATTAAGTCATGTTAGTTCATAGCATTAGTCAAGTTCTTTACATCTTTACTGATTTTCTATTTTCTATTTTCTTTTTTTTTTTCTTTTTTTTTTTTTAGAGGGCAGTGTCACTGGCCCTCATATGTGGGATCCGAACTGGGGCCGCTGGCATCCTAAGCCAGCTCTTAACCACCGTGCCACTTGGCTGGCCCTGACATTTGATTATACTTGTGGTTTGAAAATTTTTCAAAGCAGTTCTATCAGTTTTTGATTCATGTACTTTGAATCTTTGTTATTAGGTACATAAATGTTTAGAATTATGTCTTTTTGATGAATTGACCTCTTTATGAAATGAAATGACTTTCTTTATTCCTGGTAATACTCTTTGCCCTGAAATCTACCTTATCTAGTATTAATATAGCCATTTCAACTTTATTTTAATTAGTCTTAGCATGATACATATTTTCCATTTTCCATTTAACTTAGTTATGTCTTTATAGTTAAAAGTGTTTTTTGTAGGCAGCATATAGTTAGGTATTGCCTTTATAATCCAATCTGACAAACTCTGATATTACTGTCTTCCTTAAGATCTATGCCACGAGACTTTGAGTCATTTTACATGCCTCCTTGTTCCTCAACTGTAGCCCCCTGTAAGTCACCTCTCAAATTTGAACTTGCTTTTTTATCCTCCTTGTGGTGGAGCTTACACATTCACTCACTGTCAACTACTAACTATAATACATTAGTATTCTCAGTAGTCTCTCCATTCCTAGCCTCTTCTTCCTTCAAATCATCTGTCACTCAGCCACCAGTTCCCTGTGCCCCCTGAAAATGGATGTGAAATTCTGTATGTATTTTTCTGGAGAGAGTCTATAGCTTTCATTAAAGTCTCAAAGAACTCTACAGTCCACAAAAAGCTAAGAGCCACTGCCCTGTACCTTTATTTCAAGTGAAACAATGAGCACTCAGTTAATATGGTGCAGTTGACAGAGTATCCTGTGTGAAATCAGGAAACCTGGGTTCTAGTTTGGGTGATGCCACTAATTAGCTGTATGATTTGGGGGCAATTGAGTTACCTGTTCTGCACCTGTTTCCTCATCTGTAAAATAGAAAAATCTCTTCCAGACTCAAAATATTATTATTTTATTATTTACAAACAGACTTCTTTAACATCAGATATTCCACAGTGGATCTTCTCTGTCTCTTCTCTTTTGTTTCACTAGACAAACATTTACTGTTGTATATCATTCAGTGAGCTAAGTTCTGGGTGTAGAAAGATAAATAAAGCACTGTTCCTTCCACTTCAGAAGCTCACAAACCATCTGGGCAGACAGATATGTAAATAAGAAATTACCATACAATGTCATTAAAAATGCAGAGCTCTGGGAGCATAGAAGAGGCTCTTTTGGGGGAGGGACATCTAACTTGCTTGAAAAAGTTAGAGAGGGGTCAAAGAGAAAACCACAGCTGAGTTATGAAGGATGAACAGGACTTTCCAGTCAGGAAAAGAAGGAGATAATATTTCGGGCAAAGGAAACACCATGTGAGGGCAGAGGCAGTAATAGAGCCCCAAGATGGCAGAACAACCAGTGGATGAGCATAGTTTGAATGTATGTGTGCTGACTGTTTGAACTTTGAATGCACAGGGAGTACAGGAGATGAGGCTGGAGAGGGAAAATGAGTCAGGCACTGGAAGTCCTTACATCAAGCGACAAGAAGTTTTAACCTCATCTTGTAGACAGAAGGAAGCCATAGAATTATTTCAGGCAAGGGAGCGACAGTCTGATTTCTCCTTTAGAAAAACAAATAGACTGGAAGGGAATGATGCAAATTTGGAAGTGAAAAAGGTCTGAATAAGCCTAGGAGATGAGAGGTGCAAGGAAGATAATGTGTTCCCTTTAAACCTATTACATTTGGAGTGCCCAGAGAAAAGTCAAGTTAAAATGCCCAGTAGGAAGTTGGAAATAAGTGTCAGATGCTCAAAAGAGAGATCTGGATATAGGAGCATTAATAAGTAAGCACTGACTAAAGCAATAGGAGAGGATGACATTACCTTGGGAGACCATGTAGGATGAGGAGCAAAGGGGCCAAAGGTAAAATTCTGAAAAATGTCAATATTTAAAGTCAGGAGGAAGAAAGATATTGAGCAGTAGCTGGGTTGGAAAAAGCTGCTGAGGAGTGAAGAATCCACACTTTTTTTTTTACTAAGCCGTCCTGCCACCTGTTGGCAGCTCAGCTTGGGCTGGGCATTGAACTGGTGTTGCTCAGAGCTCAGCTCGCACTCTTGAGTGAGTTCTTAACCAACTGAGCCACTCAGCCTGCCCCCTAGAATCCACACTTTTAAGAAGGTTGAATGAAAAGGAAAGGAAAGAGAGGGCTGAAGCAAGAAGAAGCTGCATACCAGAGGGAGATATTTTGTTTTATTACATCTGCTAGGTGAAGATGAGTGATGAGGTCGAAGTTAGACATAGAAGAGATTGGGGACAATGGATGGAGGTGGGAAAGGATAGGAGTTAAGGCAAACCTGGAGGCAGTAATGCTAGGCAACGGAGGTGGTGGGGTGGGGGGAGGGGGACGGACTTATTCTGCCAAGAAAGGAAGAAGGGAATCAGAAAGAGTTTGATTTAATGGTCCTCACATTAGAATCACTGAGGTAACTAAAAAAAAAAAAAAAAAAAAAATCGAACAGCTGGGCTGGATCTTGGAGTTTCTGGTTTAATTGTCTGAGCTAGGTCCTGGGTATGGATCTTTCAAGGTGTTTAAAAATATGCAGTGAAGGGCCGGCCGAGTGTTGCGTTGGTTAAGAGTTGGCTTGGGACACCAGCTCTGAGCAGCACAGCTCCGGTTCGGATCCCACATGAGGGCCACTGACGCTGCGCCCTCTACAGCTAGGGTGGTGAACAACAGCTCAACCTGGAGCTGGGCTGCCGTGAGTTGGCAATGGCGTGGGCTGCAGTGGGGCTGGCCGGCAGCTGGAGTGCACTTATGTGAGCTGCCATGAGCCACCCTGAGCAGCCGTCCAATGGCTGGAAAGCGACTGCCTCACCTGGAAACACCGCAGTGATAATACCAACATGGGCCAGTGAAGCAATGTCCTCCACAACTAGATTGAAGAACAAAAGGACAGCAACTTGTCTGTTCCCCTCTTCCAATTCCCCCAATAAAATCTTAAAAAAAAAAAAGAAATATGCAGTCAAGGTTGAGAACCACTGGTTTAATTATAGATAACTTTTTAGATTAGTGATAATGGAATGGGATTTGAAGAAGCTCACACTTGATAAAGTCTGGATGAATAGGAAGTGGTAAATGTTGTCGGAGAATGGACCCTTCTTGGCATGGTGTCTAGGTTCTTGGCATCTTGAGCAAATAATTGAATGAGATACCAAGGCAAAGTAGTCAAAAAGCAGTTTATTAGAAGAGATAGTACACTCCAAAGAAATAGAAGCGGGCGAGCAACAGAGAATGGCTCGAGGGCCCATTATTAGAAGAGAAATTACACTCTAATGAGTTTGGAGTGTGCTGAGCAAAGAAAGCTCAAAAGGCTTTAAAAAAAGGGGAAGGGGATCAGGGCCCAAGACTCAAGGTGGCATTATTAGGAGAAAAAGTACATTCCAAAGAGTTTGGAGCAGGAAGAAGCTCAGAAGGTGCTCAAGGCTCAAGGGCTCAAACGGCTCTCTGACTGGCCAGGACTTGGAGTTTTTAATCCCTTTTTCTCTAGTATGGGCTGTCCCTCTACACCTGTGATTGACAAGAGTTTATTACCTCATCTTTTTAGACTGTACAGGTGTGAACGACTGGCCTAGTCTAGTTGGGTATTTTGTACCCATTTGTTTCCTCATAGGGGTAGGTAATTACAATGACAAAGGAGAAGTTTTGGGTGGAGAGGGGAGGGCCCCTGGGTGGTCGCACTCTGTGGATGTGCAAGAATGCAGAGACCCAATGTCTGCCTCTAACTGCCTGCCTAGTTTCTCCTTGAGAGACGTGATCCCCATAAAATCTCTATGGGAAGCTGAGGGACAGGAGGTCTTTTCTTCTGTATCTGCTTCCTGCTGGGCAGGGGCGTAGAGGTGTCCCTGCCTATTGGGAGATTCATGGAATTCTCACCCTAGCTGATCTTAGATGAGAGGAAAAGGTCTCAAGATCTACCTGGAAGACCATGTTGGCTTCTTTGGTTGAGACTGGCAATCTTACTGAGGTATCAACTGTATCCCCAAGTGTTCTGAATGAGGAAAAACAGATTTTAATTAATAAATTCTTATGAAGGCTGTTAGCTCTTATGGAGCCTGTGGCCATTCAACCGGTCACTCAGGTAGCCTCAATTGTCCAGGAGCTGGGCCCAGAATGGGTTTGGAAAGAAACATTAGACTTACTGGCCTGGGGAAATATTAAAACCTATTTAGTCTGTCTCTGGGATGGAATTGTCCAAGTTTGGTCTGGAATGGCTTGGGGGAATTGGGAAGTCACAGGCTTTTAAGTAGTTATCTAAAGCAGGGCAAGGAGATTTCTATGAACAATCTATTGTTTAGGATTCAGAAACTGATTAGAAGAGTAATCAAAGCCAGGGGCTAAAGAACTAAGAAACTGGGGAGGAGACTTGACATTTCTATAGGAAGGAAAACTTAAAAGTATTTCAGTTTGTGTGGGGTGGGGGAGGGCTACTCATTTGGCCCTTAACAGTCAAGTTTTTGGATAGGTGAAGAATGAAGACAAAGAAGTCAGAAGGGAATGGAACTAAAACTAACTTAGTGATTTTCATGAGCCATTAATGTAGAAATAAAAGAGATTTGGCCCTGTTCTTTTTTTTTTTTTTAAAGTCTTTTTTTTTTTTTTTAAAGATTTTATTGCGGAATTGGCGGAGGGGAACAGCGTTGGGGAATCGGGGAAGGGGAACAGACAAGTTGCTGTCTTTTTGTTCTTCAGTTTTTTAGTTGCGGAGGATGTTGCTTCACTGTTGGTATCGTCATTGCGCTCTTCCCGGATGAGGCAGATCGGTCGCTGGCCTCTGGATGTCGCTCACCGCGGCTACTGGCAGCTCACTCTTGGCTGCCAGCCGCTCACGCTGGCTGCGGGCCACTCACTGTAGCCTATGGCAGCCCACTGCAGCAGGGGCTGCAGCCCACACCATCACTGGGGCTCGCACAGCCCAGCTCCAGGTGGAGCTGTTGTTAGCTGTAGAGGGCAGTGTCACTGGCCCTCATGTGGGATCCGAACCGGGGCCGCTGGCATCCCAAAACCAGCGCTTAACTAATGTGCCACTCGGCCGGCCCTGGCCCTGTTCTTAAAGAGATCAGGAGCTTATGTGAGAGAGACACCTCACAATAATCGGACGGCATTACAGACTTCCTAACCAATTAAGTTCTTTTCTTTTCTTTCTATTTTGTTTCCTTTTCATTAAAAGTGAAACAAAATCCAGTTGTTCCACAGTATAGACCAGGTCTTACATTAGTAAGCATTGAATGTAGTTTTTCTAGGGAAGTGGATGCTGGGGAAAGAGCTCTAATCATCACGGGAGATGGAATTGTCCCTGGTTTCATCTGCTGGCTGCAAGAAGATGGTGGTTCTTGCCTGCAACGGAGTCACCTGTACCTGGGAGTGGTTGAAATTGCTAATCACTCACATTGAAAACCTTTGATGGCCATCCTGCTGAGGTGTGGAGCTTCTATGTACTAAGGATTCCCCTTTCTCAGCAGTGGTGCTGGGAAAGGGCCCTATTTTTCACTAGAGTAGAAGACCTAACCTTGCCACCATGGTCTGGGACTGACTTCTGGGAACAGCTTCATCTGCACAGGAAGCAGGCACTTCTCTGTAGCCAAGACCTTCCCTTGGCGAGTGTCCACTGCCACTTCTTGAACCCTCTGCATCTTTCCCAGGATCCTCAACCTTCCAGGGCTGCCTCTGGTATGCCTGTTCCATCCTGACTGCCTCAGGCCCGTGAGCTGGTAAGGAGTTGATAGAGTTTCTATATAGAACCCTGGTTCTTGGCTAGGAGCCCCCTTCCTTGAGCAAGATTCCCGAAAGCACTAGGAATCCCCTAGGCACGGGACAGAGGGGAAGTTTGGGAATTGACTGGGGCACTATGAATATGTGGAGGGAGTTCCTTCTGTTACCTTATTAGTTCCATTTTAAATACAGACATTGAGGCTTGCAGAAATTAAGAAACTTGCCCATGTTCTCAAAGCTAGGAACTATGTATTCAAAGTTCAATCTGTTTCACTCTGTTGTCCTTCAGTCTCCTGACCTCCCTCTGTCACTGTAGGTGGGCGTCCTTGGGAAAATCCTGGTTGGATGTCATTTCAGTGCTTTCCTCTCTCCTAAAGAATTAGGCTAGGTCCCTAGGTCCCTTGGGTCCTGGGGCACATGAGGCTCTTCTTTGGGTCTTTATTTCTCCATTCTCTGAGTTATGGATTTATGAGATCCAGGTGGGTTTCCATCCTACTGGTGAGGGTGGAAGGCAGTCCAGAGAATTGCTGCATGGGACCCACCATACCAATCAGATTTCCTGTTGGACTTCTCTGTAATCTAGTGTTTTCATTACAGAGATGTAATTGAAAGCCCCCAATCTCACCCTCAGAGAAGAAAAAGGAGAGACCAAGCTTATTCCAGTTTGATGCCTGATATCTGTTAATCCTGAAGCCTCATTTATTGACATCTTGTTTTAGGTTTTGAGCTTTATGTGGGGCCGATCTACAGAATTATCTGTAATTCTGGTGTCGGAAGCTCTGTTTCCAGTTCTTTGGGCCCTTTTGAAGTCTTTGACACAGGCTAGCATCACATGACCATAGTCCACATTAAACCTGCTCAATAGTCAGTTAGGGCAGCTAGGGCGGCCCAACACTGTCAAATCACACATTTGCTGCCCAGCACTGGGGGTGTGCTCTTGGCTGGGTTGGGAGCACCCTAAGGCCTCCCTATTTCCCTTTATATACCTGGTCATGGTCACTGCCAGGACCACAGTGCAGCCCAGTTCCTGTCACGATAGGCACCAATTGGACAAGCCTGAATGCATGCAGGAACTGGGTACCTAAAAAGACTGCATATTCCATGAAGTTGTGGTACTGAGCCACTTGCTGACCCAGGGTGTGGGAAGCAGGGATGAGGAGAGGCAAGGATTCAGACAAAGGAGAAGGGAAGTGTTTTTAAAGGCTCTTCATCTTTGAATGCTCACAATGCAAATAAAGATGGCTCTGTCCTCATCTTTGGTCAAGTTAAAATTGATGACAGAGAGGGATGAGATTGGGTCACAGAAAAAAAAAAATCATCAGGGAGAAGCAGAAATCGCCAAAGGAGTGAGAAACAGAGAGGCTGGGCGTCTCCTTCCCTGGGACTTCTTAATCACAGGGTTGGGAGGGAAGATACCAGGATTGGGAGTTGGAGGATGCTGAAATGTGGAGAGGGCTATGCCCTGCCCAGGGAGACATATGTGGAGGTGGTTTTGAAGTATTACTGTTCTAGGTAAGTGCGGGGTTGCACAGCAATAACACTAATGATAATCATACGTTTGCTTTCACTCCCTGCAAGAGAAACGCGGACTTTCCACAGCCTTGACTTTTATGGTGGAGATCACACTTGGTGGGTTCAGTTTATCGCCCACTTCACGAACCCCAACAGTGTTCTTGGAGTGCTCTGAGGCAGAAATGCCCCAATTATGGCGGGTTATTTTTAGATACCCTGTAATCCCTGTGTAGTACCTTCAACTCCAAAGTATCTGAAACCCCTGCCGAGAGCCCCGCCTTGCTTGGGGTGAGAGGCCCGACAGGCCAAAACATTTTTTTTTTTTTTTTTTTTGACTCCTGGAGGTTTCCTGGGAGAAGGGCCCTTCTCCTCCGCCATCCACACTCCCGGCGCCCTCGTTGTCTCCCCCTCCCCAACGCAGGGTTCCCTTTGTAATTAATCCCAACGCTCAAACCAGAGGGGAGGAAAAAAGCTTTAATGAGGGAGCGTCCCAGACTGACTGGGCGGCCGCCGCTTGCAGCTAGAATACCGAGTCATTAAATTATTTTTGGACGCGGGGGGGATCTGGGGGTGCCGGTGTCCGGGAAATCCCCGTATGCATAGGCAGAGGGGCGCGTCTCTCGCCATGAATGAAAAGCAGGGATGACTCTCCCTTTTCGCGCAACCTTGCGGGTGGGGGAGAAAGCCATCGTTGCACCTCCCTAGATTTCGAGTGGCCGGGTCTGGGGCCCGAAGGCATTCAACACGGTCATCCTTGGGGGTTTGGGGAGCTCGGTGTTGTCCGAACGGGGCGCAGGATCGAGGAAGGGCTGCAGTAGCGGCTGTCGGAGGCGCGGCAGGCTGGGCCACGGCCAGGAGTCGAGGCCCCCGCCCCGGGTCTTCGTTTGGGGGTCGGGGTCGCAGCCCTGCCGCGGAGCCCCGGGATCGCGGAGGGCCGCAGGGTATCTGCAGGCGGAGGCTGGGGGAGAAGCGGCTCTGGGAAGAGCGGGGCCGCAAACAATGGGTCCAGCGGCGGGAGGGCGGCGGCGGCGGGAACAGCCGGGAGGCGGCGCCGGGAGCGCGCTCCCCGCCCCCTGCACCCCCTCCGCGTCCCCTCCCCCTCCGCCCCTCCCCCCCGCCGCCGCCGGCTCCGGATCTGATTCCTGATCCCCGATTCCTAGATCCCTGGTCCCGCCATGGGAGCCTGAGCGCCCCGTATTGCCCCAGGCCCCCTGCCCCGGGGCCGTGAGGGGGCCGAGGCAGCGGTCTGGGACGGAGAGGGGGGGACTGGTCTCCGGAGCCCCCTCCACACCCTCGCCGTCCGCGCTGCCGGACAGGGAGCGCGGAGTTCCGAGCGACCCGGGGCGCTGCGGATACAAAGGCGGCGGGCCGAGGGGGGCGCCGACGGAACCCACCCGGCCAGGCGCAGCGGCGGGTGAGTGCCGGGCCGCGGGGGCGCGGACAAAGTTTGAGGGGGGAAAAAAAAAAGAAGGCACAGAAAAGGAGGGCAATCGTGATGCAAGGGGCCAGCCCCTGCCCGAGTGGGGTGGCCTATTGGGGAAGGGGGGCGCGGGGCAACCCACTTCTGATCCGTCCCCCGCTGCACAGCGGAGCGCGCCCCCCCCAACTTTGGGGAGGGGAAGGGGCGCGTGGGGAGGGGGCGGAGCCGGGCCTGGAGAGCCGGGGACTTTCCTGGGCCCGGGGCCCGAGCGGGGGCCTTAGTGATCCCGGGGGAGCAGGTTAAAGGCGGAGACTGGGAGTCGGTGCTGAAGGTGGGGAGAGAGGCTGTGCAATGCTAAGGGTCTGGAGGTATGGGCAGCGAAGGTGCTTAGGATGCATCCACACCTCAGGAGTGTGGGGAGCGAAGGGGCAGGTAGCGTTCTGGGCGAAATGTGGAGACTGGAGAGCTGGCCCAGGAGAGTAGAGGGGGTGTGTGTGTGCGGCTCGAGGATGGGGCTGTTGGGCTGGAGACCCAGGTGACTGGGTATGGAGGCCCAGCGGCAGGTACCAGCATCTCTATCCCCGCTCACTCTATTGACGCATTTGTGGGGCTGTGGGCGCTGCACTCGTGAATTTTAAAGGATTGGTGGAAGACCAGTGTGCACGGTTCTTTTGTTTTTGTGTGTCCTGCAGGTGGGCCCCTGGGTGTGGAGGTGTAGGTGTTTTTCTGTTCCTGAGAGTGTGCACCCAGGGAGTGGCTGACCGTGGGTCTACTGTGTGTTTGGATATGGACTTATGTGTACACTTTGGGGAAGGGGTGGTGTGTCTGTCTATGTGTGTGAACTATGGGAAAGAGGTGTATAGGTACAGAGGAAGGTGGGTGTGTTAGAACAGAATGGGGCATACCCGGATAGGTGTGTGTTCACCTGTGTGCTGAGAAGTGGTGTGAGTGAACCTGTTCTCTTGTGTGTAATCTTTGTGAATGGCTAAGTACCAGTGTGTGGTGCCCTCCCTAGGTGGTGTGTGTTTCTGAGTGTGTATTGGGGGGTACTACTTGCCTCTGCAGGCAGATTTTCCTGGCAGAAAGCCCAAAGGGAGAGTTGTCTGGAGGATTCTGAGGCTTTTTGGATGTCCCTGCCTGCGTCTGAGGGTACTGCCTTAAGTATCTGAGACCTATGGGTGAGAGGGAGTAGGTCTGTTTTGGGAAGTGGCTTTTCTTAGAAAAGGGTGTGCTTTGTGAGGATAGGGAAAAGGGGTTCTGCTTGTAGTCCTAGAGGAACTGGGGATTGGAGGAGTCAGGCAGAAGAGGGATCTTACCCCCTCCTCCCATCCGCCATCATAGGTTGGGTTCTATTGCTTGGAGAGGCTACATTCTTGGCTTTTTAGCCCAAATTCAGCCCTCTCAAACCACAGTTCTCTTAGAAAGCAGTGTTGGAGTCCACTAACTGCCCTACCTCCAGGATCCGACGGTCCCTGAGGAGCCTTGGGTTTTTGGAATGGATGAAGGCAAGAGGAAGGAGCATGCTTGCTGGAGGAATGAGGCCCATTGTGGAATCATTTGGGTTTCCCTCTGTGGGGTTGAGAAGGTGACATGGGAACTCAGGGGGAGGTCAGTGGGGGTGTGGGAAATGTTCTTCAGGAGTTTCTGCAAGTGTATCTGTGTGGTTTGTCACATAGTTTCCCTTTTTACTGGTAAGAAGCATGATTGATGGGGTTGCTGTCTGGGGCCAGGTCTGAGAGGGAGGTATAGGGGCTGAGCTTACAAGAGTTAGGGAAGGGGCAGGCACCATGTCCCATCATCATGATAGCATAGTGGGAAGTCATATTGCCCGGGAAGTGGGTGTAGCAACCAGAGAGGCAGCAATCACCTTCTTTTCCTCCTCTCTCCTGTCCATTCTCTTTTGGAGTGAAGGGAAGGGTGTGGCCTTTTTTTGGATGCACACCTTGTTTGCTCATCTCACTCTGCCATTTTCCTCTTGCTGCCAGAGATCAGGTCATGACGCCCAGTTTTAGGGGCTGGGGCTATGATTGATTGCTCATCAGGGTCTCTGGGGGATTGGATTGGATTGGAATGTTAGAGTCTCTAATGGGGACATGTGATTGGAATGTTCCTTCTTTCCTTCTCAGACTCCCCACCGTTCCGAAGACCCTGGGATAAGAGTAATGGGAGTTAGAAAATGTTGGGACTGGGACCAGGCAGAGTAGGAAAAGACTGGATTTAAAAAATGCATGATTCCCTCAAATCTGACACCTGTCTGGCGGGTAGGGCCCCTGTGGTGAGCATGCACTTGCATCTAGGACAGAGTGCCCTGGCCTTCTGTTATCTTGCTCACTCTGTGCAGTCTCACTGCATGCATGCTATACTGTATTGGTGGGGTACTCTTCCACGGAGGGGAAATTGTGGCCAGACAATAAGAAGTGCCATCTCTGCAAGCACTTCAGACTGAATTTACTGGTCCGATTGTCCCCTGCCCCCATTGTCATCATCTATTTCCTCTAATTTTCCCCACGCAGGCCTTTTTGGTATGCACCCTTATGCTCCGCTTTTTGCTCCTGTGAGTTCTGGGGAAGGGCCGTCTTCCCTGGGCCTGCCTAGAGGAGGGCAGCTTCTATCTACTCACCAGGTTTTCAAGAGGTCCTTCCAGTTAGAGGGGTCATGAAGCTTTGGGGGAAGAACTCTGGGACTCTCTTTATCCCCTTTTGAGTTTTAGGGACTCCAGTCATCTCCTTGGCTTATTCATCCTTCCAATAGCTCCCCACACTGTGAGGCCAAAGGGAAGAGTCTGACATAGTTGTTTGTTTGGAATTAGTATGTAATAGTGGTGCGACTTTGGGGTTTAAGAACCCCATTCCTCAGCCTCTTAGGTGTCTTAAGCTACTATACTCCAGCCCCAGATGTGGCCTTCCTCAAGGAATCCCAGGTCCCCACCGTGGCCTCCTTCCCTGGGTTTCAGCTTGCCTTCAGTTCTGATTTTGACACTTCCAAGTTTTGTGACCTCAGAGAAAAATAGATAAATTTTTTAAGCCTCACCTGTATAATGGAGTTAAAAATAGGCCCTGTCCCTTAGGTTTATGAGTATTAAGTGAAGCAATATGTAGAGAGAACTTCACACAGTGCCTGGCACATGGATAGCACTCAGTAATAAAATGGTAGTTTGTGTGGTTTGGGTTCTGATGGAAAGTTGCTATGGAGAGAGTTCTGGGCTGGGGAGGAGAGCTAGGCTTTGGTTCTGGCAGACCATGTTGGGTGCTGCCTATCTGCCAGGTGTTGTGAGAAGCACAGGGATGGAGGGGCGAATGAGACAGGCTTCCACAGAAGAGATGTGTATGAACATGTCGATTCACTTAGCCCTGTGAGTGCTATGTGGAGGTGTGTTCCTGAGGCCACCAGAGTATAGAGCAAGAGTGCTGGCCCTGGGCTGGGTGTCAGGGAAGGTACCTGGAGAAGATGCGCCCTTAGCTGACTCTTTTGTTTGTTTGTTTTTTAATTGAGATGAAATTCACACAACATAAAATAAACAATTTTAAGATGAACAGTGGCATTGAGTACATTCTCATTGTTGTGCAACTGTGGCCTCTATCTAAAAACGTTTTCATACCCCAAAAGGAAGCCAGTGCCCATTAAGCAGGTCCTTTCCATTCCTTCTATCTCCATGGATTTACCTGTTCTGGATATTTCATACGAATGGAATTATACAGTGTGTGACCTTTTGTGTCTGGCTTCCCTTACTTAGCTTAATCTTTTCAAGGTTCATCCACGTTGTAGCAAGTATCAGGCTTCATTCCTTTTCATGACTGAATCGTACGTATCCCATGGTGTGGATTGTCCTTAGCAGGATTTAATGGACAAGTTAGGCAGACAGTGTGGGGGGCCGAGGACAGGCTGACGAGGGGAGAAGCGTCAAGGGTGTTGGTGAACCACACGCAGCTTGGTATTACTGGATCCTGAAGTATGTGTTAGGGACTCGGCCTCAGTTTCCCTGCCTATAAAACCCAAGTTCTATGCAGTTGGTGGTAATAGGGAGAGGAGAGGCCCGGATAGTACTGCTTCTTTTCAGGGTTTGGGTCGGATGAGACTTTTAAACTTGCTCTTTCCTGGGCAGCTCCCTCCTCTATGCATCTACCCTCATCCTTGTGGGTTTCCATCTTCCTGTTTTACTGGGTGTCAACTTCCGTTTTTGAATTGACCTGAGATTTCTCCTCTTATGTTTTCCAGGTGGGTAACTTTATTCATGGTGAGACTTTGTAGCAGGGGTGAAGAAACCTGGAAGTAAATCCTACTCATACCTGCTCCCCCAGCAGCCCTCCCTTCTTTACCCTGTCTTTAGGTGACCTGACTTGGGCAGCCCTCTGTCATCTTTTTATAATCTGGAGAGAAATGAGGTGGGTCAGGGAAAATCTTTCCATCCCTTCCCTACACCCCGAGTAGTAGGAGCAGGAGGCAGAGGCCTGCATGGGGGTGGAGGAGCCATTGGAAACGAGGTGCTGCTGTGTTTGTCCAGTGCCCCTGGCAAGGTTGGTAATTACAGATGTGACAGCTGGGAACAGGTTTGGGAGAAGTGGGCTTGGAATCTGCGGAACTGAAGGATATCCTGGCAATCAGGGCGGGGGCAGTAAGAGGAGAGAGTGGGAAGAAGCTGGAGCGAGGTGGGGTAGGAAGCTTGGGTTCGCCTTCCCCTGGCACCTCACACACAGGTGGGCTTAGTGCCTACAGGAGACTGGGAGGTGATTGAAACGCAGGCCCTGCCTCACTGTAAGTGCTAGGAGGGAGGAGAAGAGAGAGGCTGGGGATCCAGGAGTCCCAAAGAGGCAGAGAGAGGAAGAGGGGTTTTCGCTGCTCTCACCAGCAGTGTGTGTGTACCTGGGTGTGGTCTCAGTTAGAGAGGGGCCCTCATTTGAACGTGGGGGCCAAAACTAGCCAGAAGAGATTCCCTTTTTTCTGGGTGGGATCTTATTTCTCACAATGAGGCTATGGGTACAGGAAGTGGAGGGGATTGGCTCTGCCTCCTCTAAAGAACAAAGAGGAGGAAAACTAATATTTTATTGAGCATCTTTTATGTGCCTGACTGTGATAGTCTGTATATGTTATTTCAGTTGAAAACTCTTAACCTTCTGAAGTAGGCACTATTATCCCCATTTTACAGATACGAAAACTGAAGTTTAGAGAAGGTGAGCAACTTATCTAAGATTACATAGCTCCTAAGAGGCTATTGTCAGGTCTATCTACCCTCATTGCTCTTCCGTTTCCCAAAGTGCTCTTTCCACCTTCCCCTATTCTCATTCCAGTTAGGGCTGATTTTACTCATTATTGCCTTTAATCTTGAGCTTGAATAATTGCCCTGTCTCCTGAAAAGCAGACTTGAATCCAGATATCAGCTTGAGTAGTAGAGAAGTCTGCCCCTAAGGGAAGGGGTGACACAGAGTCCTGGAGAAACAGTGTCTCCTAAAGGGTGGGGGCACCATTGTTGCCACAAGCCTGGGGCAGGGCTGCCATCTGGGCAGAACCTCTCTTGGGGCAGGCCCCCACATGGGGGTTCCTGCAACCGTAGCCCATAGGGTCTTAGAATTTGTGATTGGGAGGGGCCTGGCCCAGATTGCCTAACAATATCATTCAAACCCTTGCTGTCACCAGAGAACTCCTGGTTCCCCCACCCTGGCCAGAAGAGAGATGAGGTATTTGTGCATGAGTCTGGGAAGGGTGTCTCTGGCTTTTTAGGGTAAGTGGGACTTGGACGAGAACAGGTGCTGAGCCTGAGGTGTGAATGCAGCAACTTAAAAACAACCCAGTGTGAATAGGGACGCTTGTTTTGTTGTTGTTGTTGTTGTTGTTGTTTTGTTTTGTTTTTTTGTCACCTGCTATACCCAGGGAAAGGTGGCAGATATAAGGGGTCGGGGATGTTTCATTCCTCAGAAAGAGTGAAAACCTCCCTCAGGTGGTGGACTTGTCAAGATTTTGGAGGTTGGTTGGTACTTGGGCCTTTCAACTGGCTTGGTTTTCCTAAATGAAAACTGGCTGAGGGTGTGAGGAGAAGGTTCTCAGAATAGGGAGACCCAGGCCAGCCACCTGCACCCCCAGTCACACTGCGGTCTCACACTGTTAGGCCCACCCTCCTGATTTTCCCATACAAACCAGTCTTCCTTGCCAGTGGCTTCCACATCACAGCTGTCCCCATTCACATGCAAGCCTGAGGGTGGCTGACTCCCCCTCCCAAGTAGCTGCTTTCCACCTCCTTCCACTGCGAGGTAGGGGATGTGTGACCAGGATTTGAAGGTCTCTTGGGGTAAGGGACAGTTGGGGCCTACCTAGGACAGTATACTATAAAAAGAGGGAGGCATTTTTGTTTTCCCTGAGTGTAGGAATGTTGCGCACAGGAGGTTGGTCAGTTGGGCATCGCAGCTTGCTCACCATCATTTGTCCACCTTCTCCTGTCCCTGCAGACAACTTGGAAGTGCCGCCTTGGCTCTTCCACAGCTTACCTGGTGGGCAGGAAGGGGCCAGTCCTTTGCTTTTGCCCCAGCTGAGAAAAGAAGCAGCTCGGAGCCTGGTGGGTGGGAATTGTGGGGTCTGCTCATTGGTGAAAATTAAACAGCATCCAGGCATCTAGAAGCCGTGGTTACCTTCCCACCAGCTTAGCCTATACCTGAGATATATGCCAAAGGGATTACTCACCTCTCCTACTGTGGACTCCTCACCCTGCCCATGTTCCCTTCCAGACTGACTGGGAATGGGTCTGCAGGAGGTTAGGGAATGGAGTGCTAGGGTGTGTGTGTGTGAGAGAGTGTGTGCACACGTGTGTGCCTGTGTCTAGTGTGCTGTGGCAGGGACTTTCGGAGAGCTGGAGTGGGGGTGGGGGTGCCAGAGAAAGCAGAGCATGTCTCTACAGAACCTGCCTGCCCAGGGTGGGTGGAGCTGGGTGGGGCAGGCAGGAACCATTCCAGGTTTCTGAGGGGGAATACGCGAGTGGGTATACGTATGTGTCTGTGTTTAAGTGTGTCTGTGAATTTGGAGGGTACCCAGCTTTTCTTCTGCCTTAGACCCAGGGAAATTAAGGAAGTAGGTGGACAGGGCCTGGCTTTGGCTTCTCCGGCTCCTTTTCGGTTCAAATGCAAGCTCAGGTGTCCTGGCCAGGAGCCCAGTCTGCGGGCCCTCACCTGTTCCTTGCATTGGGGTCTGGTGGCGAGCAGCTGCTCTGGAAGCAGAGATGCCTGGGTGACCCAAGCACAGCCCCTCCCTTGCTCCTCAGCCCTGTAAGGAGAAGGTTCCTGCCCCCTGCCCCTGGGCTCTAAGGATGGTGAGCTCATGTCTGGGGCTGTCCAGGGAGAGTGCCTGGTGAGCCGCGTGGGGGCAGGGCACTTGGTGCCAGCTCCTGGGCTCACCAGTCTGGCTCTTTCCTCCTCTTCAGCCCACTGAGATCCAGCTGTTCTCCCTGGCCTTCTGGACAGCACTGTCCCTCAAGGACACGGGAGCCTTTTTAGGGTATAAGAATGAGGATCTGGTGCTTGGGGTTGGTCCTGGCCCACTCTGAACCTTAGTTCTTTTTGTGGTAGGGAAAACCCAGCCTGGGATTGATGGCCACTCCATGGCCTGAGGCTGGATGGGAATGAATAAAGGAACATCAGGACCCTTAGTTGGGAGTGGTGGATGGTGGGGCCAGAGACCACCCTTTTGTGGGGATGGGGCTCTTTGGTCTCAGCTGTCTTGGCTTTGGACTTTTTTAGTCTCTGCCCCCTTGTCACTGGTAAAAAGGGGGGATAGGTCAGGAGTCAGCGAATTCTCCCCTGTCTGGCCTTACAGTCTTGGCTATTCCAGAACCAGAAGGAGTTTTGTCAAGGAACCGAGTCTCACTCCTGAGGTGAGAGGAGCACACCTCAAAATCCCAGTGCTTGTGAGGTCTTTCAAACAACGGAGGCCAAAAGAGGGCTGCGTCAGATGTCATGACCATGGACTAGCCACCTTCTTTCTCTGGGTCCCACCTTTTTCTCTATAAAACTTGGGTTTTCAACTTGAAGGCCTCTTCCAGCTTGGTGCTGGAAGCTGCTGAAAACAGGGTGGGTCAGTCCACTGTCTCCTCCTGAGGGGGGTGATCAAAGAGGAACCAGAAAGGAGCCATGCTAGGGGCTGCATTTCCCCACTTACGCATATTGGATGCCTCCTGCCTCCTACCAGTGTCTGACAGGGTGGCTTGGATTGAGCACATCGGTGAGATTCGGGAAGAAGTGTGACACAAAAGGAAAAGCAAGAGTCTGAAGAGGGACAAGTGTGACTTTGAGTCGCTGTCATGCCTTACACTGTTCATGCCTTACACTTGGCAAGGGACTGGCTCTCTGGATATATAGACATCTGGCTCCTGGGACATGGCTGGGCGGTGGGGCTCCTGGTGCCACCCAGGAAGGTGGTCATTCAGCACTTTGGGTAGAACACACTGATATCCTTGGACATTGGGGTTGTGGTTGGGGAAGCTTAGGGAGCCCTGGGGCTGGGAGCGCCCACATGTCCACACCACCCACGGGTTGCAGTTGAGGGGAGAGGTGCAGGGCACATGCAAAGACCCGGGGTTTTGTGCAGGAACCAGAGACCTTTAATGGACAAGGATCCTTAGGCTCCTCTGCAGGAGAAATCTGAGGGCGTGATCATGGCCATCCCCTTCGTCAAGGCAGGACCACTTTTCCCTCATCCCGGACTGAGGAGAGGAAGGCCACTTGTTTAAAGTGGTCCTATCAGAGATCTGCCCTATCAGAGGAACACTTTTGGCTTTTTGTCATCTTTCCCATCTTCTTCCCCTTTCTGGTGGAAGTCCATTGTAAAACCAACCCACAGGCCTCTGCTGCACTGCAGCCCTGTCCTCCATGTAGATAGGAAACTGGTACCCTTTATTGGGTACATGTTTATGTCCTGTCCCTTCCCTTCCCCACCTCTTCTTCTGTGGCTTCTCCAGCCCTGTCCTCATCTCTGCCCTGCCTCCTTTCCCCACCCCAGGCCTGAAGGAGATGAGACTGGGTGGTGGGGTGGCCCCAGACTAGAACAGTGGAAGAAGGAGGTGGTAACCACAGCCATCTGCCCCCTGGTTATTGGTCCTCAGCATGTGCCCCACACGGCCATGCCCGCATCTGTGTCCAATCCCATGTCCACCTGAGCTGCTCCTTTGAGTGGGGCAATGAGGAAGGGTTTAATCTTGGTCTGCATTTTGGCCAACACCAATCTCCTTCCCATCTCCCCTGCCCCCGCCCCCGCCGGGGGCCTTGCTCCTTCTGCCTGTTGCCAGGTTCTGAGTGTATTTTTTCCAGAGGCCTCCGATTGTTTCCTGAAGAAACCCGATCCCAGAGCTCAAACAAAAGCTGGGGCCGCCAGAGGAGAAACCCCATTCTCTCCCCCTCTGCCCCTACCTCCCCCCCCCCCACCTCCGTAACTTTTCTCGCTTTGGATGCTGGGTATGGGTTCCAGGACCTGGCTGCCATCACCTAGGCAACAGGGGGCTTTGGTTACCATAGTGATCAATGTGGGAGAAGCTGGGCAGCTGGGACAAAAGCCCCCACATTTCCCCCCAGCCCTCCCCCCAATCCCCTTGGGATGATACTGAGACACATTCCATTAATTTTATTTCTGAAAGGCCTTTGGAGGGTAGAAGGGTCTCCTTTTTGTGACAGGCTCTCTCTTCCCTCCTCTCCTCTCTGGCCTCCTTTTAACCCCAGATAATCCATGGTTGGTTTGAGCAGGGGACTGAGTGAGTGTGTTTGTGTGTCTTGGGGGGTGGGGGCAAGGTGAAAGGCAACAAGACACATTCAGACCCTTTCCCTTTTATAGCCTGTCACCCTCCACACCAAGGCCCCTGTGTCCCACACCAAGTCTGGCTCCCCTCCGTTTCCACTTGTTGATCTCATCCAGTGATCCCTGCCCCCCCCCACTCTTCCCTGGGAACCCTGCCCACCCTGGAGACCCTCCAAACCCCTGATTCCTGAGGCTGATTAAACCAGGGGAACTTCTGCCCTTCTCTTTGCTCACTCAGCATCCCTCCGCCCAGCCCCTCCAGGGCTTGGACTCGTTAGTTCCCTGGGATTCTTGAGGGGACAGAAGGCAGAGGTCTCTGAAATTGGGTTTATTTGGGGCCCTTCTGTTAGGCAGGGGAGGGAGGACCAGGCTTTGGTGTTTTTTGTGCACCCTGAGTTGGGTTAGTCGGGGTGGGAGAAGCAGGCCAGGGAGCGGGGTGTATGTTAGGTCTTGTGAGAGCTGGGAAGTAGCTCTAGGCTGAGCAGTTCAGAACAAAGGGCTAGGAGAGGACTGGCACCCTTGTCTGGTTAGAAATTTATCTGTTGGGGAAACCAATGGGTTCCCTCCTGGGTGTGTTTGAAGTGGTGGTTCTGGTCAGGCGTGTGTGTGTGTATGTGTGTGTGTGTGTGTGTCACTTTTTATATAGTCATACAAACACAAGGATTTTTTTTTATACCACCTCTTTCCCAACCAAGTCTCAGAGGAAATGTCTGGGGATTGGAGTACGTGTATGAGTGATCCTGGAGCCAGAACATATTAATGGCTTACCTAATTACTAGCTGAACAATTTATAAAAGCACTTCTTTCACCCCCAGGATCCTCACAGCAACCCCATCAAGTATGTTTCATTATTTTCCCGATGATCCTGCCTACCAGACTACAAAGCACAGAGAAGTAACTTGTCCATGGTCACACAGCTAGTCAGTGGGAGAGCTAGGTTTTGAATGCAGGTCCTTGGATGCAGATCCCAGCCCCTTTTTGTTGTTGGCTCTGGCAGACTGAGGATTTCGGGATGAGGCTGAGGATATGGCCAGTCTGGGTTCTGGTCTTTGTCCGGACCCCAATCCATGGCAGTCCTTTTCCCCTTAACATCTCCATGCCCCTTGATCTGTAACCTACTTGCTCTCTTTGACCCTCGCAGTGAAATTCAGTTTTTATGAGGAGGACTAGAAGGAATAGGCTGAACCACAGCAGGAGAGGTGCAGGGGAGACGTCTAAACTGTTGAGGACCAAACCAGTAGAATGAATTCTTAGGAGGTGGGTGGAAGAGCCGAAGATGGAAACTGCTCACAGGGTGAGGAAAAAGTGCCCTGCTTATGGCAAAATTTTTGGAAAGGTCTGGGGCTGGGTTAAAGTCTTATGTCTCTGTCCTCGAGGTGTGTCTCTATCACACACTTGCTTTGATACGGGAATGCAACAAATATCACTAGACCAAGGAGTGCCTCCGGATAACTCCGTTAGGAGGATAAATGAATGGACTTAGCATTGATTTGATCTCCTTGTATTCATTGCTGTTTCCCTGAGAGTCAGAGGCATATTCATTTACTAGGTGGGTGTCAGTTACTTGCTCTGTGCCCACAGAAGGGTGGTGGATACCGTCATAGTCATTATTTGCAATTTGCTGATGGTTTAGTTTCATTGGGGGAAAAGTTAACAACTACATAAAGCAAACACATTTTAATCGACCTCTCAGCAGCACTTGACTGGTTTATTTTATTCCCACCTCGGAAAGCTCTGACTCCATGGCTGCATGAGAACCCACTCCAGGCTTCACCTTCTCAGTTCTCTGCCTCCTCCTTTTTTCTTCTGGACATATTTACATATTGAGTGGGGACCCGTTATTTAATTCCCTATGTGATCCCATCACTCCCATGACCTTGCACCTCCAGCTCGGACTTGGTTCTGAGTCCAGCTCCTCTGACACTAGCTGTTTATTTGACTGCCTCTCACAGCCATGAACTCAGGACTCTGGAAATGGAACTCATCATCTTCCCTGCCAAACTTACTTCCTCCAGTCTCCCCACCTTACAAGGGCACTACCATCAACCCTTGCTCAGGCCAGAGATCTGGACCCTCAGCTCGTCCTCATCAGGTCCTGTGGATCCTACTACCGACATATGAGTATGTCTTAGACATGACTATTTCTTACCTCCTCTGCTGCTCAGCCCCATCCAAGCCTGCGTGACTGCAGTGGCCTCCTTACTCATCTCCCATTTTCTACTTTTCCCCTCTTTCCAGTCCATGTCTGAATAGCTCAAGTCCTTCGCAGCCTTCCCTTGCTTAGAATACAACCTGAGCTCTTCACCTGGTCTACAGATCTTTTGATAATCTGGCCCCTGGCTGCCTCTTCAGCTCCCCCTTCCACTGCCTTCTCCCTGGCCTTTTAAGGTTCTTTAAATACACTGAGCTCTTTGCTGCCTTTGGCCTTCCCACATGTGACTCTCTGTTCCACAGGCTTCCCCTCTACTCTGCCTGGTTAACTCCTGCTCTCCTGCAGGCTTAGATGTCACCTTCTCAGAGAGACTTTCCAGAGCCACCCAGTTTAAGGTAGGCCCCACTCCCTGGAGTTGTTTCTCATAGTTTCATCGTCCACCACTTCTACAGTTAGTCATACTATTACGTTCTGACAATTAAGTCCTCAAAGTCATCCTAGAAACAGTGCTACGTACCTCATTACTGAATATACTACACTCACCTTCGAAGTACTCCCCTTGGGAAGCTATGCACCGATGCCAGCGCCTAGTCCACCCTTCAAAGCAATTTTGGAACTCTTTTTCTGGAATGGCCATCAGAGCTGTCATCGTATTTCCCTTGATATCCTGAATGTATCTAAATGTCTTCCTTTCAGTATTTCCTTCATCTTCTGGTAAAAAGAGAAGTCATTGGCCAGATTAGGTGAGTGTGTGTGTGTGTGTGTGTTTGTGTGTGTGTGTGTGTGTGTGTGTGTGGTGGGGGTTCCAATACAGTTATTTGTTTACTGGCTAAAAACTCCCCCATAGGCAGTGCCATGTGAGCTGGTGCATTGTCGTGATACAAGAGCCATGAATTATTGGTGAAAAGTTCAGGTTGTCTAACTTTTTCACACAGCCTTTTCAGCACTTCCAAATAGTAAACTTGGTTAACTATTTGTCCAGTTGCTACAAATTCATAATGAATAATCCCTCTGATATCAAAAAAGGTAGCAACATTGTTGCAACAAGTTCACGAACTTAACTGTCAACATAAACGGGTGTATGCACTCACCTGTTTACTTGCTCAGTGTGCACCTGCCCTGCTATACTGTAAACTCAGGTCTGTTTCACCACTGGATACCCAGGGTAGGTGCCCAGGTAGAGCTGGTGACTCAGTGAATGCAGATCAGACATGAATGCCCAGTGCACAGTGATTGAAGGGGTCGCCATCAGCGGGGAAGCTAGAACACTGGATGCTAGAGTAGGCAGGGTTGGACTTCTAAGAAGGGCTGGGGATCGACTCTGAAGAATGAACAGGATTTGGAGAAGAGGGGAGAGGAAGAGGTCATTGTGCTCTGCAGAGTTAGAATGTGAAAGTATAGATGAATGATGCTGCCTTTCAAGCACGTACAGCCAGATAAACAGACCCTCCTCTTCCCTATTTCAGGGTGTTAGGCTTTTGGAGAATGGTTTCAACTTGCCTTCTCCCCCCTCCCACCACCACATTATCCGTAGTTGTCATCCCTCACCACCCCACGCCTAGTACACACATGCAAACACACTCACTCAGCCTCCAGGGCAGCAGCCAACCTGACCTGGCCAGGAAATGTGGGTGTGTTTGACGTAGATGCTGGGGAGATGGTGCCAAGAGAACAGCCAGCCATAGGCAGCCCCTTGTGGGCACACTCAGAAGCTGTGGGGTTGGGCAGGGTGAAAGAGAGACCTGGGGTAGCTTTTGGACAGAAGCCAGATGTTTCCTGCTCTCTGGGGTCTTCATTGGTCTAGCCCAGGGGTCAGCAAACTGCGGCTCATGAGCCACACGCGGCTCTTTGGGTACGTTCCATCTCAAAAGTTTGCCGACCTCTGGTCTAGTCTGTTGGCCTGGCCGGCAGCTGTCCTCTCTGAGCCTCAGTTTTCCTGGGCTAGAATAGGAAAGCATTGCCCTGGTTCTCCCCTCCAGGGGCCCAAGGTTGGGTCACTTTGGGTGGCTTTTGCTGGCATCTTCCCACCACTCTGAGCCCTTGGCATTGGCACAGCCTGTGGGTGCTTCTTCCAGGAGGCAGGGCAGGAGGAACTGGGCCCCTTGAGTAGAGTAGGAACCTGGGTAGAAGAGTCTCAGGCAGTGACCAGGCTCTCCTGAGCTTCTGGCAACTGCCGTTCAGGAATAATCTTCCTCTGTCCTGATCACCATAGGAGCACAACTACCCCTAACCAGCTGCTTCCTCTCCCCAGGAGCGTCGCTTGATTTTCTCTGAGACAAGCCCACCCGTCCAGCAAAATAGAGTCCCTCAGGGTGACGGTTGATTTCCTGAAGGTGCCCTTAGGCCTGAAGAAGCCGGTGCTGAAGGAGGTGCCTGTGGGCCGCACCCCAAGGCCCCAGCCTGTGGCCCTGGAGCGCTACAAGGCACGGCGTTCAGACGCCATGGACACCGAGTCCCAGTACTCGGGCTATTCCTACAAGTCAGGCCACTCCCGCAGCTCCCGAAAGCACAGGTGACACAGGTGGTAGAGGGGATAGGGGGGCTTCAGAGGTGCATACCTGTGGGGGAGGTTGGGGGCGGGGTGGCTGCTGAGAAGACCCAGGTTCTCCCCTTGACCTGTGTGTGCCTGTTCCCCTGGCCTCCTGCTGCAGGGACCGACGGGATCGACACCGCTCTAAGAGCCGAGATGGGAGCCGTGGGGACAAGTCGGTGACTATCCAGGCTCCAGGGGAACCCCTGCTGGACAATGAGTCCACGCGAGGGGATGAGCGGGTGAGTGTCAGGGGGGATGAGGTATAGGTCAGGTATTTCCAGACTGACCCTTGCAGAAGCTAGAGGTCCCCCAGTGAGGGGAAGGGCCTGGAAGCCTGGTCTCATTGGACAGAGGCCAGATCTGGGAAGGCCTGTTGAATCCCTGCTCAGGGAATTTCAGTAGCAATCCCTACAGAAGCAGCAGCCTCTTCCTTCATCACACCTGGACTGTGTAGTGGGAATGCTCTGGCCCCTCTAGCCAATGCTGGTCAGTCAGGCTCCGGGGAATCTGGAAGAGGGCGGTGCTGGGTGGGGCCTGGCGGTGAGGGCAGCCCTGAGTTTTCCTTGAGCCTTAAGGTGCTGGCACTCAGGCGCGCTCTGGTGTCGGCCTGTGGAATCGCATCGCCTGGGTCTTGGGGAAAGGAGATGTGGGAGGAGTTGATGGAGAAGGGAGGTAGGACACAAAAGAGGCTGGGGGATGGAGGAGGCTGGAAGAGAGTTCTCCAGGACACGGATGAACAGGTTGCTCTGCTCCCACTGCGCTCACCTGGTAGAGATCAGTAGGCAGAACATATTGCTGGGATAGCGGGCCCTTGTCTCATTACTTCTCTTTTCTTTTTGGGAACATCATAGGAGTCTAGAGCCTCCCAGCTCTTTTTTCCTCACAAGAACCCTCTGTGACTTAGGAGTTCCTGGGTCTTGGGGACAGATCAGTACCAAAGGGAAATGTTTTTTCTCCCTCTTTCTCAATCCCATCTTCTCCCTGAGACCCGGCCTCCCAAGTTCTTCAAGTGACCCTGAGATGTGATAGGCTCACCTGCTATTAGGAGGAATTCCCATGCCTTGATCCTTGGAAAGGGGTAGGTATTGTGCCCAGGGTTACACTCGAGTGAGGACTGGACTCTGTTCCTTGAGCTGAAAGTGGCTAGTGCATCCACTTTCTATCTTCACATTGGACTCTTCTCCTTGGGAGAGGAGCTTCCTCAACCCCCTAAATCACAGACCCTGCCAGGCAGTCTCCTAAACACCCCATCCCATGCTTCAGTGCTGCAACCTAAGTCCCCTGGGTGTGGGATGTGACTCCAGATCCCTAGGCTGTCCAAGGGGGAAGAGCATGGATAGTGACTGCCACTGGTGGTCTTGGGGCACATCTGTGGGATGGCGTCTAGCCTCTGCAGAGAAACAGCTTGGGTGGACCACACTCAGAAGGGCATCTGGGGACCTCCGTCTGTCCACCCACTTGCCTCCAGGAACAGGCAGCCCCTGTGCTGTGGACATTCAGATGGCCCAGCAGAGCCAGAGTGGCCCTAGTCTGCACTGTGTCCCCCAAGCCCTGCACCAATCATTCACCTTCCCCCTGGTGGCCCCTTCTCGTCACCATGCCTCTTTTGTCAAAAACCTCAAAGCTCCTAATGCCTGGAGAATAGGTGTTTCTTGCTTAGTTTGGTATGGCAGGTGGCCTGCCTGCCCTGCCTGGTGAGTATGACCTTAGATCCTAGTCACTGCCTGAGCAGCCCCCTTGGCATCTCTCTTGTGGCCTCTGCTCTGAGAGTCATCTGTGCATGTGCAGTTGGTCCTGTCACGCTGACCGCGTGGAGCTCCCCGAGGCCAGGTCTCATGCCCCATCCTGCGGAGGCCTGGCCAGGCTTGGACACGGTGGAGCTCCGTCCGTACCTTGCTGGCTTCATACCGGCTGATTACCCTCTCTCCTTTCTCCTCCTCTCCCATGCTTCCCTCTCTCTCTTCCTCTCCTCCTCCTTTCTTCTGTCTGCCCCCCTATTGCTACGGCCCCTCCTGCTGTAGGACGACAACTGGGGGGAGACCACCACGGTAGTCACAGGCACCTCAGAGCACAGCATCTCCCACGATGATCTCACACGCATCGCCAAGGACATGGAGGACAGTGTCCCGCTGGACTGCTCCCGTCACCTGGGGGTGGCAGCGGGAGCCACGCTGGCGCTGCTCTCCTTTCTCACGCCGCTGGCCTTCCTGCTGCTGCCCCCTTTGCTGTGGCGGGAGGAGCTGGAGCCCTGCGGGACAGCCTGCGAGGGCCTGTTCATCTCTGTGGCCTTCAAGCTGCTCATCCTGCTGCTGGGCAGCTGGGCGCTGTTCTTCCGCCGGCCCAAGGCCTCGTTGCCCCGCGTGTTCGTGCTGCGTTCCCTGCTCATGGTGCTCGTCTTCCTGCTCGTCGTGTCCTACTGGCTCTTCTACGGCGTGCGTATCCTGGACGCACGGGAGCGCAGCTACCAGGGTGTGGTACAGTTCGCCGTGTCGCTGGTGGACGCCCTGCTCTTTGTGCACTACCTGGCAGTAGTCCTGCTGGAGCTGCGCCAGCTGCAGCCCCAGTTCACACTCAAGGTCGTGCGTTCCACTGACGGGGCCAGCCGCTTCTACAACGTGGGCCATCTCAGGTACGAGCACCTGGGAGCAGGTGGATGGGCGTGGGGAGGCAGGGCAGGCTGTTGTGCTGAAGGGGCTGGAGATGACGCGTTAGGAGGGCCATGTGGGGAGGAATTGAGTACTTTGCTCATAGTAGGTTTTCAGTAGTGTTTTCTGCTTGATGCGGGGCTTGGGGGGTGGGGGTTACAGTCATGGACAGGGTCCTGGGGCAAGATGAGGTGGGAGTGAACCAATGAACCGATAAAGAGATTGGGGATCTTAGAGAGATGGGCCAAAGGGGAGAAAGGTGTGTGACACAGATAAGGGCTGTTGGGTATTACTTTTCTAGCTCTTTCTTGGAAGCACAGCCACTTATGAGCACAGGGTGAGTGGTCACTGAGATGAGCTGGCCAGAGGACAGACCTCCAGAGCAAAAGATAATGAGGAAGGCTCTTCAGCCCCCCCTAAACTTGTGGGCAGGATGCTCCCAGGCCATACAGAGTATCAGTAGCACTTCCTGGTCCTGTAGGGAATCTTGGGGGCAATCCTGAAGGGGCTGAGTGAGCCTTTGGCTGGGGACCCAGGCCCAGTGTCCTTTCTCCCTGGGCTTCAGCATGACAGGGAAGGACTAGCAGGCTCAGCCCTGGGGAAGGCTTGGGAGCCTGGTAAGTAGACCTCAGGCCCTGAGCCAGGCTTCTTGGAAGCAGCTTGCCCGTGTCCTGTGTCTTTTTCCTGCCCTGCCAACCTGCCCTGATGTATCCCTTCCCCTGTGCACCTTGTCTGTCCCTTCTTTCCCCTCCTGTGTCTTCCCCACAGCATCCAGCGCGTGGCAGTATGGATCCTGGAGAAGTATTACCATGACTTCCCTGTCTACAACCCTGCCCTTCTCAACCTGCCCAAGTCCGTCCTGGCCAAGAAAGTGTCTGGCTTCAAGGTGTATTCCCTCGGAGAGGGTGAGCGGCCCTGCTCCTCCACCCTCTCGGTCTTTTTCCCAAGCAGGACTCCAAATCACCCCTCCCCCCGTTTCTCTTGCCTCTTTTTCCCTTGCTTTCGCCTTTCCCCAGCCCATGTCCCAGCCCCTTCTGTTCTGTCCTTTCCCTTGACTCCAGGTGGCTGGTCTGAGCTGCTGATCCTACTTGCTGTCCCCTTATGCCATGGTGTTGTCCCCCCAGTCTGGCTCCTCTGTGTCTGCTCATCAGACCTGGTCCTAAGCCCTCAGCTCTCTGAGCTCCAGAAGCGCCTGCACTGGCGAGAAACGTGCAGAGCTTCCGCCCTGCGGTGCTACCTTGTTTCCTGTGGGCCTCTCCCAGGCGTGGCCGTGGGGTTTTGCTGGGGGTGGGCACAGCTTCCTCTGGCCAGGTTGCTGTCTCCAGACTTCCCGGAGTGAGAAGCAAGGCCATGCTCCAAAGTGACCATGCCCGCTCTGCCCTGCTTCTGTGCAGAAAACAGCACCAACAACTCCACGGGCCAGTCTCGGGCTGTGATTGCGGCAGCGGCCCGGAGGCGGGACAACAGCCACAACGAGTATTACTACGAGGAGGCGGAGCACGAGCGCAGGGTGCGCAAGCGGAGGGCCAGGTGGGTCCCGGGGTGTGTGCCCGGGGTGCGGGGGGGTGCGTGCCCGGAATGCGGGTGTGTGTATGTATGTGTGTGTGTGTGAGTGTGCGCGCGCCCGGGGTGCAGGGGTGTGTGTGCCCGGTCCCCGGGGTGTGGGTGTGTGTGTGCCCAGGGTGCGGCCGTGTGTGTGCGCACCCGGGGTGCAGGGGTGTGTGCCTGGAATGCGTGTGTGTGGGCGCGTGCGCCCGGGATCCAGGGGTGTGTGCCCAGCCCCCGGGGTGCGGCGGGGGTGTGTGTGTGCCCAGGGTGCCCGGGGTGCGGGGTGCGTATGCCCAGAATGCGGGTGTGTGTGTGCACGTCTGGGGTTCGGGGTGTGTGTGTGCCTGGTCCCCGGGGTGTGGGGCTGTGTGTGCTCACGCGCTCGCTGAGCGGTTGGGTGTGGATAGGTTCAGGAGAGGAATAGCAATGGGCTTCTGTAACTGCTGGAAATAGATGAGTGAACAGTGATGATCAGCGTGGGGGGGGTTGTATTCGTGCTATGTTGCTGCCCAAACAAATTACCATATTGCTGCCCAAACAAATTACCATCAACACAGCTCTGTAAAACAACACATGCGTATTTCATGCGTATTTCCTTACGGTCCTATGGCTCAGGCAGGGCTCAATGGGCCTCCACTAAGGTCTCACCAGCTGACAGCCTGGGTTGTTTTCCCGGCTCACAGGTTGCAGAACTTTGTCACCTGACCCTGTAGACAGTTCACAATATGCAGTTTGCTTTTCCCCTCGAGGATCGAGGACCTCAGGAACAGGTCTCTCTCTCTCTGACTTCTGCCACCAGCCTTAGGAAACTGCTTTTATTTATTTATTTATTTATTTATTTATTTATTTATTTATTTATTTATTTATTTATTTATTTATTTTAGCTGAGCCATCCTGCCACCTGTTGGCAGCTCAACGGCAGCTCAGCTCAGGCTGGGCATTGAACTGCTGTTGCTCAGAGCTCAGCTTGCACTCTTTTTTTTTTTTTTTAGCTGAGCCATCCTGCCACCTGTTGGCAGCTCAACGGCAACTCAGCTCGGGCTGACCTCGAACAGCTGTTGCTCAGAGCTCAGCTCGCACTCTTGAGCAAGCTCTTAACCAACTGAGCCACTCGGCCGGCCCTCAGCTTGCACTCTTGAGTGAGCTCTTAACCAACTGAGCCACTCGGCTGGCCCTCAGAGGAAACTGCTTTTAAAGGGCTCATGAGCTGATCTGTATTTTAAAGTCAACTGATTTGGCACTTTAATTGTATCAAAATGTATCGAGATTATTGAATTGCCAGGGGGTGGCATTGTGGCAGAGGTGGACTGGCACATATTTGAATTCCGTCTTCCACCGTGGGCTAGAGACCCAGTGAAAGGATGCCAGCCTCTTCTACGACAGCAGGGACTGAGGCTGCTACATGAGACCCCCTACTGGGACATACAGGCAGCAGACGGCGCATTTTTACCTGCAAAAAATGAGGGTCTGGTGCCCATATCTCGGAACATTCTTCAATGCTGTCCTCACTCTGCCCTTTCCCCTTTCACATTATGTGAATTTATGGCATACCTCAGGAATCTTTCTTGGTGCCTACTGCTGCCAGGTCTCACCTGGGTCTTTTGGGATTTCTACTGGGGAGGAGCAGAGGACCTCAGGCCCCTTCTCACAGGCCTCAAGGGAGGAAGGTAGCCCTTAGCGTGTTCTGACATGAGCCTGGTGTCACCTGAAGTAGATCAAAGATTATGAACCTCATTTCTGCAATAGTCGAGCGTGTTTCCAATTGTGTTAGAAGTGGCCCTCATGGGAAGGAAACCAAAGAGGTCTCCTGCTCCCTTTACCTTCTGCTCTGCCTCGGGTCTTCCTATCTTCTGTGTGGCCACCACTATTCTTGGCCCATAGGGGAACCTTTCCTTCCCTATTGCCTGGGTTGTAATCAGGAGAAAACTTTTTCCCTGAGACAAAAAGATAATTTCAAAAGGAACTTTACTGAGACACGTAGGGGAAGCAAAAAATAAATAGTCGATGTTTACAGAAGTACATGTTTATTTAGCCCAGAAGCCCATTCTAAGCTCCTTGATAGGCTTCTGAATACTGGTGTCTGTATCTGCTTTTAATGTAAATTGACTTATTTTTCCTGTTTCACCCTTAATACTGTGTTTCTGAGATTCACCCAATACATCTGGTAATGTTACCAATACATCTCTCTGGTTTGTTGCATCCTATCTCTGCAGAGTAGTTCATGGAATATTGACAACATCCTAATGTACATTTGGATTATAGTCATCTTCCTAATTTTTTTCATTTGGATGGATAAGTAATATCTTATTAACATTTTAAATATCTCTAATTACTAGCAAGTGACTAATTCATATGTTGTTTAGCCTTTTAGACCTCTCATGAATTATTTGTTCACCTCCTTTGCCCATTTTTCTTCTTGATTTGTAGCAAATTCTTTGCATATTCCCATCCCCCGCAACCCACCAACATATGTTCGTTAATGTTGCCCTGGAAATCTGTCCTTTCGATGTAGTTGTATCTTAATTTTTCACCTGATGAAGTGTGATTTGGGGGTCTTATTTAAGAAGGCTTTTCCTAGGGTTTGATGCAATGCTGGTATTCCCCGTAAGACAGCTCCTAGTTGTCTCTCTGGATTTGACACTAGAATGTCCTCTGAGTCCCTGGGTTGGGCTCCCTGAGCTCTACAGCTCTTTGCTGTCCCCAGTGGAGGAAAAGCCCTCCTCCTCCCTAACAACATATGCCCGTGCGCACCCGCACACGCACGCACACACGCGCACACACACACACACACACACACACACACACAGCCCTCAAAGCCGGGCCCTTGGCTCCCGATGGGTTCATATTGCTTCCTTGAGAGCACAAAGGCCTGACCTTGCTCAGGCTGCTGCAGGGCTGGAGCAGGGGGAAGATGAGAAGAGGGCATCTGGTCCAGAGCCCTCCTGTCCCCTAGGCTTGTGGTGGCAGTGGAGGAGGCTTTCACTCACATTAAGCGGCTGCAGGAAGAGGAGCAGAAGAACCCCAGGGAGGTGATGGACCCCCGGGAGGCAGCCCAGGCCATTTTTGCATCCATGGCCCGTGCCATGCAAAAGTACCTCCGGACCACCAAGCAGCAGCCTTACCACACCATGGAGAGCATCCTGCAGCACCTGGAGTTCTGCATCACGCACGACATGACGCCTAAGGTAGGCCTGCTCAGCTCCATCCTTCTTTCTTTAGCTCTGGCCCCCTTTTCCACCTGCCTTTTCCCATATTCTCTTCTTTCCTTATTCTCCATCTTTCTCTTTCCCTCTCCTGTCTGTCTCATAGTTTCTTCTCTCCTCTCTACCATCCATCTCTGCATGGGGTAATGTTCTTAGTGGTGAGAAGAAGGGGGAGCATTGGGATAGGCTGACACCTATTTCTTATCTATAGAAGGGCTATGAAATTTCCAGATCCCATGTCCACCCCTTCACCTCCATCAGGTCTTCTTTGATCTTTGTGAGCCATTACACACTCCTCAAATCTACTGCCCAGCTCTTAGAATTGCTTTCCTTGAGCCATCCTTAGTGAATGGGTAACTAGAGATGTTGCACTCTAACCAAGACACCTCTAGCTTTGGGCTCGTGCAGACCTGCTTGTGCTAACCACGCCAGCTGGAGGGAGTGGAAGGAGGAATGCAGGAGGACTTGCTCGGGTCATTAAATGGTGCCGGGGTAGAGAGGAGGATGAAGGTGTCAGGAGAGCTGAGTTCCACCCTAACCCTGCTCACCCATATCACCTCTGTGGGCTCCTGCTCCCTCATATATAAAACAGGGGTCTGAACCAGATGATCTCATGCCTTTACCTGCTCTAACATTCTAAGATCATATGCTGGTGAGCTGGAGATATCTTGGTTGTCTTTGGAAGCTGTGCCCCCAGGGGATGTAGGATGGAGTGTGGGTGGGAGAGCTGCCCACACAGCTCCTTGTCCCCTCCTCAGGCCTTTCTGGAGCGGTACCTGGCGGCTGGACCCACCATCCAGTACCACAAAGAACGCTGGCTGGCCAAACAGTGGACACTGGTGAGCGAGGAGCCAGTGACCAATGGGCTTAAGGATGGCATCGTTTTCCTTTTAAAACGCCAGGACTTCAGCCTGGTAGTCAGCACCAAGAAGGTTCCATTCTTCAAACTGTCCGAGGAATTTGTGGACCCCAAGTCTCACAAGTTTGTTATGCGACTGCAGTCCGAGACCTCGGTGTGACTGCAGCAACTGATGGAGTGGGAGATGCGGGGCCTCCGCGGGCAGTAGGAGGGGCTCTGGGCTCGGCGCTTAGGCCCAGCCACATTCCCAGCAGACCTTCTCCCTCTTGTCCTTGCTTTTTTTTGTTTTTTGGTTTTTTTGGGGTTTTTTTTTTTTTACTTGAATTAACTTACTCCTCACTCTGTCCTTCCCCTCTTCCTTATTCATCCCATGTGAACCTGGAAAGACCATCCTGCTAGACAGTATCTAGGAAGTTCCCTCTTTCCCCCCTCCCCCCACCCCCCACTTTTGTATCATTCCAGGCCCTGCAGGAATCAGTGCCTCTCTTGACCTCCTTTCACTGGGTGACAGTCTTTTCTGAAAGTGCACAGGGTTCTCCTGAGCCCCCACTCTTGAACCAGGTTTTTGTGGCTGTTCTCTCCAGTGGCCACCAACAAGATGTCTCTGGGGGGCACAGACATGACTCCAGAGAACCACGGTGCCAAACTCCTCCATGGCAGCAGCTCCTCGTGACCTCCAGACGGCAGGTGATCCACCCCTCCTGCCACTCACCCCACCTGTAATGAACCCTGAGTTCTTGGGGCAGGGACATGCCTGTGTTTCCCCATACTGTCCCAGAATTAGGGGTTCTCTGCCAGGGTTATTTTCTTCCATCTGTTAGAGCCTCCCTTCCCCATTCACACATGTTCAGAGCAAGGAAAGATCTCTCCTTTACCCTGAAATCTCTACCTTCTGTTTCTGACTTGTAAATTCATGTGTGACCATGGGCAAACTAAGGCAGAAACCCTCTGTGATGCCCTTTTCTGGGACCTTTCTTCCAATGGCTGTTTCTTCGGCAGCCCCTGAGGGAAGGGCAGGAGAGACCGCTGTGAACATCACACACCCCTGGCCTCTGAACCTGCCCTCACTTTCATTGCCACCCTGCTAGGGCCGGTTCCCCTTCCCGGTGAAGGATGGCATGTAGACTCCTGTACAGAATGAGTGGCTTGCAGACCCCAACCCAACCCCGGTGGTCTTAGGCAAATGTTTTTCTTTCCTTCACCAGCTACCCCCAGTTCTGCTGTCCTGTCTCTTAGTTCTAGAGACCTGTTGCCGGATCTTTTTTGAGGAGCCAGCAGCCCCTCTTCACCCCCTGCCTTAAGTCCACTTCTTTGCCTCAGGGGTCTCTTTTCCTTGGCTGGCCAGGGTCCCTTCTTCTTCTCCCTCTGCCTGGTTCTCTGGGCTCTGGTCTTCCTCTGTACTGGGGTGAGGGACCAGGATTGCTGCCTTTTGTGGGTACATGCTTAGCTCCTTACTCCCTTTAGCTTCCATAGTCTTTGCACCTAATCTGAATTCTTCAAAGTTTCCATCTTATTTTGAGCAAAATTCTCTGGCCCTCTAATACATATATTCAGTGTAAATCTGAGCCTTTAGATCATGTAGTTTTAGCCAAAGGGAATAGAACTAGGAAGCATCCAGATACCTCCAGCCAGGATCCACATAGCAGAAGGGTTCTGGTGGCTGGGCTGAAGTGTGCCCCTGGGTCAGTCCTCTAAGTAACTCACAGTGCCCTTTACAGACCTGTCTTTCCCCTAGTTGTTGCCTTGCAGAGTGCACCTTGGGGTAAGATCCCCACGATGGGTCAGGAGGGAAGTTTCCTCTCTGTGTAGTGGCCTCCTGGGCTTCGTGGGGCCTAGTGATTGACATTTCTCCTGCTGTCCTTTCTGAAAAAGCACATCTGTCCACCCATCACTTCTAGAGAAGGGCTCAGTCAGCCCGTACATACCTTATTCCCACAGGGTTGGGTTGCAGGGCTGCCTTAGGCAGGGCCTGGAGGTTTGCCTTGGGCTGGGGCTGTGGGGTTTTAGATAGGCCTGAGTGAAATACATCCTCTCCTGGGCAAGTTATCTTTTCTTCTCTTGAAAGACCTGGTTTTAGAGGAGCCTCCTCCAAGTCACATTTCTAAATACCTCGCTATCCTGGAAAATGGGGCCTGGGTGGTGAATTGGGGTCATTGCCTTTGTGGGCAGGAGTGGGATGTGGTGTGGTTTGAGGAATGAGTTGGGGCAGGGAGAGGGAAAGTATTTGGGATCTTGGATACTGCCCTTAGGGGCTGGGGAGTGTTTATTTTAAGAACCTGCCATGTTTTTAATCACTGTGATTTTTTCATTCCTTTTTCTGGAAACAAAACAAAAAAATTTTTCCCCCAACTCTCTCTCCAAGCACTAAGGGCTGTGACTGAGAATGGTAGTGTTTTGGTTCTTTACGTCAGAACTGTGGTATCTTTGTCTTCTTTGATTATTATTATTAATTTTAAAAATGTCAGGATGAATTGTCAAGTGTGGCTGTGTTTGTCTTTTGCTTCTCCTATATAGGAGTTTTTCTTCATGCTGTGAACTGCTGTGGGGCGTGCAGCTGACTCAGTCCCTCTGAGCAGTGTCCCCCACTTTGCCTGGCCCATCACTCACTGGATTTTTCTCATTCTTCCCATGTGGGGATGTGCCCACCTGTTGCTACCTGGATCACCATAGGGAATGCTGTGGTTGGGTCTTTTCTATGACTACTTGGCATCTTAGTGCATCCCAATTATATTGAACTAGGCCTTCCTTTTTGTCACCTTGGAACACTTGTCCTCTTTCCCTCCATACCAGGACACTGTGCCTCAGTCCTTCACCTACCTCGCCACTCTGCCACTGTCCCCATTGGTTCATTTCTCTAAATTACTCTTCTGCTCTGTTCTAGTTTATTTCCCTTTAGTCTCATGTTTCTTCCCATTTCCCCGCTGTTTCAGCCCGTAATGTCTTGCTTCCCTACCCCCCACCTCAGTATGCCTGTTGCAAATCCTGATACAATACCTGTGATTGGATATTGGGATTCCCTGAACCTTCTCATCTCACACATCCATTTCTCAGTTTGTGCTTCTCCTTTTCTTTTGGGCCCGGATGAGTTCGCTGACTCTCTGTGGTGTCTGTCAGTCTGTCTTCTCATTGGTCTGTCCTCCCCATGGGCAGCATCTGCTGATGGACTTGGTCCTGGTGTGTGATTGTTGTGATTCGTTCTTCTGTGTGTGAAAGAAAAGGGGCTTTTTGAGTCCTTTCCAAGTGACATTGTAAATGTAGAGTTTTCTACTGTTGGATATAAATTTTTTTGGGGGGTGGGGGGGTTACAAAGCTGAGACCTTGTGCATGCATGTAGAAAATTGTAAAATGTAAAATTTTTTTTAATATATAAAAAGCTTGTTTTTACAGTTTGCAGTGGATCTAAACATTATGGCAATTTTAGGGATTTTTTTTCTTAAGCATAGGAACTAAAACTGTACAATTTTTTTTTATATATATATATAAAATAAAGACATTTGACTTTTGTGGGGGTATTCTGTTGTTTTTCTTTTTCTTTTTTTTAACAAGAGTAGGAGCAGAGACAGGATATTTGCTCCTTGTTAAGGAGTTGGTGGGCCAGGAGGGGGCAGTGTGAGCTCATTATTACTCTATTGTTCCTCAGATGAATGAACAGGAAATTGCCTATTGTGAGAAGAGACAAATGTGGGAACTTGCGGACTCCTTTAGCCCTCCCAGGGTGATTGTCAGCATAAGAAGGAAGGGAAGATCCAAAAGAATTTCAGAGAATAGTTGATGATTTCAGTCAATAGTGAAGCTCATCACATTTCATTAAGAAAAACTCCTGAAGTATATTTCTGATTTCTAAATATCTTATTTCTACCATTATTTCTAATTTTTCAGGCACTGCACAAAAGAATATTCTAAACAACAGGCATTTATTTTAAATGAAAATATTCAGTTGGCTTTGTGCTTGTAATCAAGCACCAAAATCATTAAGAAGTCATTAAGAGGACCTTCTCTCAGCTCTACCCAGACCCAAGCTTCTCCGTGACTTGGGGCAAAATACTTAGCACATAAACAGCCATCTAAGGTTGAAGCAAACAAGCAAATGTAAACTTTCTTGTGTGGAGTTGACGCATTTACTAGACTCAACCTTCCTCTCCCCACTTCATGCTTTGCCAGGCTCTGAGGATGCAAGGACAAGAGACACAGTTCTTGTCCTAGAGGATGATCCAGCCTACAGGAGATGACAGACTAAATGACTTAATGTAAGGCTGCGTGGCATGTTCACAGGCAGAGCTCAGAAGAGCCCTGACTGGATTCCAAGGAGCCTTTCCTCAAGAAATTTAAGGAATTTGTTTAAGAATCAAGAAGTGGTAACATCTCCTTGAGGGCAGGGGAATTACCTGTTTTGTTTACTTAAATATCCCTAACACCTATACTAGTTCTTCACATATAGTTGGTACTCAATAAAAAAAAAAATTGTTGAGGGCCAGCCGAGTTGGTTAAGAGCTGGCTTGGGACACCAGCGGCCCTGGTTCAGATCCCACATATGAGGGCCAGTGACACTGCCCTCTGCAGCTAAGATGGTGAACAACAGCTCCACTTGGAGCTGGGCTGCGTGAGTCCCCGGGACGGCATAGCTGCAGCCCCTGCTGCAGTGGGCTGCCATAGGCTACAGCGAGTGGCTGGCAGCCAGCGTGAGGAGCTGGCAGTCCGTGTGAGCTGCCAAGAGCCGCTGTGAGCGGCTGTCCACAGAGGCCAGCAACCAATCTGCCTCACCCGAGAAGAACGCAATGATAATACCAACAGGGGCCAGTTGTCCTCCACAATGTCCTCCACAACTAGACTGAAGAACAGGACAGCAACTTGTCTGTTCACCTCCTCCAATTCCCCAATAAAAAATCTTAAAAAAAAAAAATTGTTGAATGAATAATGAATTGAAAAGCTAACAATACAATAGGGGCATGTAAAAGCAATCTTATACTTACTTCTTCCTTTAATTTAATTTAATTTATTTATTTTAGCTGAGCCATCCTTCCACCTGTTGGCAGCTCACCTCGGGCTGGGCATCGAACTGCTGTTGCTCAGAGCTCAATCTCGCACTCTTGAGCAAGCTCTTAACCAACTGAGCCATTTGGCCGGCCCACACTTCTTCCTTGAAAACAAATGAAAACAAATAGGATAACTTCCCTTGAAACTGCATCCCCCATTCTCATGGCTCTTTTCTTGCTGTTTTCATTTATTCAAAGCCAACTTCTGAGTTATTGTGACCAAATTTCTACCTTAGCATGCCTCTCAAATTACTCTTATTGGGACAAATAGAATAACTTTTGAGTTTAGTGAGTTTTTATTCAGTGCTTGGACTTTCCCAGGCTGACACTGAAGTGCTTCGGTTGGTAGATAGTGCATATGTACCTTCCCTCACTGATACAACCTTTGTGGCCCCTAAGCCATCTGTATTTAACTCACAGACCTCCTCCTGTCATGCCGGACCCAGGAATTCATTGATTTAAGGCCAGATCTCAATATTTGATTTATGGGATCGTATTTTGTTTCAGTGTTTGCTGAGAGCAAAAGTGATAATCCCAGCCATTTGTCATGTACCTGTAACAAAGAAGGAAGAGTTTTTCATACAAATACTGCACATAGCACTGGAGATAGGCACTCATGGTGGAGGGTCAGGATCACGCTTGGGACTGACTTCTCTTTGACATTGCTACCCAGGTGTGATTTTCCAGCCTTTGTCTTTGAAATGCAGTCAAGGGGGAACCAGTCCTGGGTCTCTGGGTGAGGAGACATAGAATCTTTGTATCCAGTTCTTGGCCAATTCTTATTAATGTTTGTTTGTTTGGGTCAGTTTAATGGCTACTGAAAAACTAAAAACCAACTGCTTAAAGTAGCATCTGGCTTTTTATTTGTTAGTTTAAGCAAGTGATGGAAATACTCTTCTAATTACTGGGAAGGATGGCTGGGAGGAAGTCAGCCTTTGGAAGAGCTGACAGCATTAGTGCACAAATGATCATGCTGGAGAGATACTAGAGGACTATTCACAGAATGGAAAGATCTTGGGGAATGACCATCCCTGTACAGCTCTCAGTTTCTCTATAGATGGAGGATGGAGTCAATTTTCCTTGTTAGAAAAAGCAGGGCAAACATGCTATCCTAGCAGTTCATAACAACAAAAGCTAAACTTAAGCATGAAAAAGTGGGATAAGGTTTAGAGTTGTGAAACCTGGGCAAGGTATTGGCTTCTCTCATTTCATCTCAGCAAATATTGGGGGGACACTGTGCTATGCAGTGGGATAGAAACAGATAAAACATAGTCCCCATTCTCTAGGAGTTCATGGGATTTTTGACTAGTAAAACTGGGAAATTTTATGATTTCGTCACCTGTTATAAGCAACCCAAGTAAGTAAACTATTTTCTAGAGGTGGTAAGCAACCACTGGCAAGAGACAGACTGAAGCCAACACTTGGCCAGTACATTGAGCTTGACAGGCAAATTATTTGATGTCACCACTCAAAGCACCATCTATATTCTCTGATGTCCTGTAAGGGGGATGGGACCACTTTGTTTGAAAAAAGTTAGGAGTATGAGATCTTCGTCTTTGTCCTGTCCTTCTGCTTGCTTTTGGGGACAGTTATTCCATGCTGCTGCTTTACCTAGGGCAAATGCATGGTTAAACGTGAAAGTGGACTTCGAAGATTTTTAAGGTAGTGCATAACTCTCTATGATACTATAATTTTGGATACATGTGATTATAAATTTGTCCAGACCCATAGAATGTATGATACTAAGAGTAAAACCTAATGTAAAGTGTGGACTCTGGGTGATAATGTCCTGTCAATGTGGTTTATCAGTTGTAACAAAAGTACCACTCTGGGCCAGGATGGTGATAATAGGGAAAGCTATATACGTACGTGTGTGAGGTGCAGCATGCATATGGAACTCTGTATCTTCTGCTCAGTCTTGCTGTGAATCTAAAACCACTCTTAAAAAATAATATCTGATCAAAAGGTACAAACTTCCTGTTATAAGTACTGGGGATGTAATGACTGTTGTTAACACTGATGTATGGGATATTTCAAAGTTACCAAGAGAGTAGATCTGAAAAATCATCACAAGAAAAAAACATTTTTCTTTTCTTCTTGTGTCTATATGAGATGATGGATGTTAACTAAACTTATTGTGGCAATCATTTCACAATATACATTTCACAATTCACTATGTTGTATATCTTAAGTTTATATAGTGTGTCAGTTGTATCTCAATAAAACCAACAGAAAAAAAAGTCAATTAAATTAAACCAAACATACCCTTACTCAGTTCTAGACACAGACTTAATAATAAAAGTAATAGAATAGGCACTTGTGATTCAGAAAAAAAGTGAGTGTATGCTATAGTATTTCCCCTGGGTCCCTTAAAGTATGTCATTGTGGAGCTTGGAAATCTGATAAAGCCAACTGAGGAGGAAGAAAAGGATCTGCTGGTTCATCAACACTGACAGCCAAAAATTTGCATGAGTGGACTTCACTGTGTCAAAAGTACATAGTTTAACTTAGTTGTGGTTTTTGCTCCTTTCAAATTCCTGTTAATGGTGTTCTTTCAGGTGTATGAATGTATGATTTTAGAGTGAGGATGATGGATAGTTTTGACTACAATAAAGAATGGTTGAAGGATACAAGCTGCCCATTATGAAATGAGTAAGCTCTGGGGGTCTGATATACAGAGGGGTGACTGGTTAATAATACTATGTTCTGTCCTTTAAATTTGCTAAGAAAGTAGACCTTAAGTGTTCTCACCACACACACACACACACACACACAAATGTAATTATGTGAGATGATGGATGTGTTAACCTGATTGTGGTAATCATGTCGTAGAGTATACATTCGTCAAGTCTTTACGTTGTATATTTTAAATATATAACATTTTACTGGTCAATTATACTTCAAAGCTGAAAACGAAAAACAAACACCTGTTGTTGGACTGCTTGCCTTCTGTCTGTTTACTTATATCCTAACTTGATATCCTAGCAGTTCATGATATCCTACCCCTGGCCTCAAAGATGAAATCTAGTTACAAAGGAAGCAGAGAAAGCTGGCCCTGAAGGTTTCATTTTCGAGGACTGGTCAACAATTTGGTACTTCTGGTGGGGAGTGTATTGAGGAATATGACACCAGGGAAACTGTGTCCTGGGATTTATTTATTTATTTATTTTTTTGAGGGCAGTGTCACCGGCCCTCATATGTGGGACCTGAACCGGGGCGACTGGCATCCTAAGCCAGTGCTTAACCACCGCGCCACTCGGCCGGCCCTGAGATTTATTTTTATTCTATCTTGAAGTGGGTCCCCAAAACAGAACTTCTCAAACTTTTATTGTGCCATACAGTATGAAAATCACTTTAAGGGGACGGCTGAGTGGCTCAGTTGGTTAAGAATGCGAGCTCTGAGCAACGGGGTTGCTGGTTCAATTCCCACATGGGCCAGTGAGTTGCTTTGGAGCTGAGCTGCTGCTGAGCCAGCAACAGGTGGCAGGATGGCTCAGCTGGTGAGAGCACGTGTTCCTAACAAGGTTGCTAGTTCAACTCGCACATGGGATGGTGGGCTACAACCACCTGCAACTAAGATTGAACACAGCACCTTGAGCTGAGCAGCCGCAAGCTGCCGACGGGTGGCCGGATGGCGACTCGACTTGGAGCTGAGCTAGCTGTGCCCCCCACAACTAAGATTGAAGGACAACAACTTGTCTGTTCCCCTTTCCCAATTCCCCAACACTCTTCCCCTTCTCCAATACCCCAATAAAAAAATCTTTTAAAAAAAAATCACTTTAAGATCTAATTAAAATGCAGATCCTGATTCAACAGGTCTGGGTTAGGTGCTTTGCTTCAGTGTTTCTAACAAGCTCCCAGGTGTCTTAGCTCAGGTTGCCATTAAAAAAATACCACAGACTGGGTAGCTGACACAACAGAAATTTTTCTCATAGTTCTTAAGGCTGAAAGCCTAAGATCAGGGTACCGACATCGCTGGGTGCTGGTGAGAACCCTCTTCCTGGCTTGTGTGGTGTGGCAGCTTTCTTACTGTGTCAGTCATCACATGGCAGAGGGAGAAAGAGCTCTGGTTTCTGGTCCTCTTCTTAAAAGAGGGCTGCATTCTCATGACCTCATCTAAACCTAATTACCTCCCTGTTGGGTCTGAGGGTGTCAATCAGGGACCATCTGAGAAGTGAGATGCCCAGCTGAAAGAAGGCACAAGGCAAACTGTGTGCCATAAACGCAGCACCAACTCTAGTCATCTGAGGCTGGGAAGAGAGGGAGGAGGGAGAGAGGGAGGGAGGAGGGAGAGAGAGGGGGAGGGAGGGAGAAGAAGAGGGAGGGAGAGGGGGAAGGAGGGAGGGAGAGAGAGAGAGAATGCTCCAAAAATGGGAGCTGGGTTTTTATGCGCTCATACAAACAACAGCAGCATGGTGCCAGCACACATGGGCACAGGAAAGAAACTTAAAAGTAATTGACACGAAATGTACATCAACAAATTGTTTCCCTCTGTCCTTCCCAAGAGGGAGGGGCAGGTCTCCAAAGCTTGTAAACATTTCCTAACTAAGAGGCCCTGACAGCTGGGCCCCACACTCCCAAAGGCCCCAATTCCTGAACATCACATTGTGAGTTAGGGCTTCAACATACCAATTTGGGGAGCACACTCTAAGCCTACAGCACCAGGTGATGCTGCTGGTTCTGTTCTCTGAGTAACAAGGCCCTAAATGAAACTTTGAGCTCCTATGACAGTTTGAGGGGCCCAAACATGCCTTATTTAATGCTAAGATACTTGGTATAAGGGATCAAAATTGTTAAGAGGTGTAAATTTTATGAATGCATGCAGTAAATAGCTTGGTAAAGTCATTGTTGCTTATGTTATAGGATTACACAATTGTTATCAGCTTGTCATTTTTGAAACTCTTAAATGATATGTTGTGAGTTGGCCTTAGATGTAGAGTTTCTGCAAAAGCAGTTCAGTGGACCTCTTAACTGATCCAGTGAGACATTTATAATGATACTAAAAAAAGAGCCAAGCTAGTGAGACTTTATTACTAAAGGCCACATAAATTAAAGGAGTCAAAATATAAGTTATTTTTGGCCATAAATTCTTGCTAACATTATCAATAGAACAGAGGAAATTCAGGAGTTTTACCAAGTTTAGAGAGTTTCAGATAAGGTGGCTTACTGTACTTCAATACTTACATTAATTGCTACGGATGTACAATGAAGGTAAATTATCATCACATATCAATAATTTAGAAATACCGTCTCATGTCTCTTTGCTTTCAAAAGTCTTTGTGATCACTATACAAACTTCAAGATCACAATGATCATGTCGTTGCTGTTGCTGGAAGCTGCCTTATCTGCGTCCAGTGTTTTCTACTCATTTAGTCATTCAACAAATATTTGTTGAACACCGCCCATGTGCCAGAAACTATGCTAGGTGTTATTCATATGGCAATGAATAATACAGATGTGGCCTTTGTTCACAAACAGATGTTGATCACATAATTTCAAATGTGATGGATGTAATGAAGGAGTATGGAGGCTATTGGACTTTATAATAGGTAAGTAACAGGGGCTGTTATGGAAGGTTTCCTTGAAAAAATGTCATTTTTGCTCCGTGGAAAAACTTATGCTTGAAAGGGTGAGGCACAAAAACATTTTTTAACGGAAGGAGCCTCCCCTTTCTCTTTAATGAGGAAACTGTGTCCAAGTAATTATTAAGAAATGAGTGTCAAAATCATTGGACCTTAGGAAGTTGTCAATAGATTTCTTGGAGAACTGAGGGAGTGTTATTTGATTAAGACCCAGTGATGGCAACTGAGATAAAAATTATAAATGAATCCTTTGTTCTAAGGATAAAACGGAGACGAATTGGAGCATCTAATGTGCCCTGATGACATACACCAACTGTCCGAAACTAGAAAAGGAGGGACTTTCTGGAACTCCTTCATGTTTAGACCACAGAGCCCATATCTGGTGTGTGCTTTTCCTCAGCCGCCATGGTTTGTCCTGAGGGGGGGGGGTCTTTGCCTTCCCCAAGCTTATAAATAGTTGCTGAAACAGTATGTATGTACTATTTGAGGGAAATTCTGAGTTAAGCATTTTCAGTTTAAAATTTTGTTTCCCCTTGAATTTTCAATAAGCCACATGAAACCCTTCATTCCAAAATTCCTGGTATGACACATGCTATGTCTAAAGAGATGCCCAAGAAAGCCTGCTGGGTGCTTTAGGTAGGACCCCACAGAGTATTAGCATCTTGGATGGTCACTACTGGTCCAGACATTCTATTTTTATCAATTAATTAAAGGGTAATAACATTCTGGGGATGGAATCAAACCAGCCATACAGACAAGAGCAATTATAAATAAGAATGCTACTTCACTAATTTATAACATTTGGTAGATCTAGTTTGGGAGCTGGGGTTGCGCATCTGTACAGTAACATGCCTGATGAGTTGGATCAAATTAATAAATTAGCATCTTGTTTGTTAAATACAGAACCAGACAGCATTGTAAATTCTGAAAGGACATAACTGTTTCAGTACCCTTTTCTCTTTATCTACACACTGTCCCTGGGTGACTTCATCTATTCCTATGGCTTTCTTTAAATACCATCATATACCAGGTAGCATAGCATAGTGGTAACGAGCTTGGGCTCTGGAGTTAGACTGGCTGGATTTTTCTTCTTGCTTTACCTCCACTAGCTGAGTGATCTTGGAGAAATTTCTGTTTCTTCATCTTTAAATTGAAGGTAAAAACACAGTGCCAGCCCCATATGGGTATTGAGAGCATAACTAAGAAAGTATTCATAAACTGCTTAGATAGATAGTGCCTGGCACATAGTAAGCACACAATAAATGTTAAGTTATATGCTAAGTACACTCAAATCTCTATTTCTTGCCCTGACTTTTCCCCAGAACTCTATTTTTTTTTTTTTTTAGCTGAACCATCCTGCCACCTGTTGGCAGCTCAGCAGTAGCTCAGCTCGGGCTGGGCATCGAACTCTGTTGCTCAGAGCTCAGCTCGCACTCGTGAGCAAGCTCTTAACCAACTGAGCCGGCCCTTCCCCCAGAACTCTAGATTCATAAATCTAAGTGCCTATTTGAGATCTTCATAAAGTCATCTAAGAGACATTTCAAATGTAATGTGGCCAAACAATGACTGATTCTCTATCCAAATCTGCTTCTTCCCCAGTGATCATGTTTCATTAAACAGAATTACCATCTACCTACTACCTAAAATAACATAGGCATTTTCCTTGATTCCTCTTTTTCTCATTCTGGACATTCACTTCTCTTATCTCTTTCTGGAACAAGCCATGTTTATTTTCAATTAAGTGTCTTTGCATTAGGTATTCTCTACCTGGAATGCTTATCTTTTGTTCTTCACTTGTTAGGCTCTTGTCATTCATATGTCAGCTTAAGGTCACCTCATAGAGGTTTTTATAAACAACTAATATAAAGTAGTTCAACTTATAATAGCCATTGAAGATAAAGATAGTGTTTCTGGAGCAGAGGGCAATGACTTAACCAGCCTCTTGAGTGTGGTTCTGTCAGTAAGCAAGGCTTTTTGCACTTGCTTTCAAGTTTCATGTGACTGATGGTGGCCCAGTCTCAAGTAAATACATTTATGGTTTTGGTCTACCCAAAGCTTTATTTCCTCACTACTGACACTGTTAACTTTAGTTTTGGCCAGAAGTTCGTTAAGTAACCTGTACTTTGTTGCCTTATGGCTGGTACTATAGGGCTGGTTTGCAATGCCACAATAACACCCCTTTCTCTTCCCACTCAGGAAAATAAACAATCAAGCACCATTTGGACAGCTTGCCTCAATCTTAACTCTCACTTCTTAGCCTCATTAACAGGTAAAAGAATTGGGACCCTTACTCCCCAGCTGTTGCCTAACACTTGGATAAGAGCATTTACTACTGCATCCCAAGGAGCCTCTCATATATCCCAATCTAGCCCGCAAAGGGCCCTTGTCCTTTCCTCTTCCAGAAATTATGTATCTGTTAGCATCCTGTTGCCGAAACTTTCAACACCTGTGAAGGATCTGCAATTTTTATCCCCCTTAACAGCTAACAGATTTGCCTGTCATCTCTTCATGGATGCTGACAGAAGACACAAGACTCCTGAATCAGAGACAAAGAACTTTCTTACTCATGCCCAGCAGGTAGTGAGACCTTCACATTTGCTTTGGTTGTCCTTGCCTCCAGCTCCTCCTGTACGATACAAAGAAACCCAGGTAGATGCTTTGCATACAGTAGGTTTGTGTCACAGCTGAAGAGCCCCAAGCTTAGGGAACCTCAGTACTTCATAGGACATTTACATGGGGCATAAATATATTCACAGTATGTCCATCTCACAATAGATCTTTCTCAGACTTTTTTTTTTAACCCATTTTAAAATTATATTTTTCTTTGAAGGGTCTGACCAGGTGGCAATCCTGTTAGATACTGCTTTAAAATTTTTATTTTTTTTTAGATTTTATTGGGGAGTTGGGGAGGGGAACAGTGTTGGGGAATTGGGAAAAGGGAACAGCCAAATTGTTGTCCTTTTGTTCTTCAGTCTAGTTGTGGAAGACACCGTTTCACTGGAGACCCATGTTGGTTTTATGATCATTGAGCTCTTCTTGGCTGCGGCAGTCGGTCGCTTGCCATTGGATGGCCATTCACGGTGGCTCATGGCAGCTCTCACCGGCTGCCGGCCACTCATGGTAGTTCACAGCAGCTCACTGTAGCCCACTGCAGGCTATGCTGTCGCTGGCCACTCACGGCAGCCCAGCTCCATGGTTCACAATCTTAGCTGTACAGGGCACAGCTTACTAGCCACATGTGGGAATGGAACCGGCAGCCCTGTTGTTCAGAGCTTGTGCTCTGACCAACAGCCACTCGGTCGGCCCCTTGATGCTGTTTTTGATTCATGTAGATACGTACTTCAGGCCACCTCCTTCCAAATAAAGTGGACAACTAGATATGCTGCTTGAAGTTCTATCCACTGGAGAGATTTTCTGACTTTGAAGGTACTGCTGAATGGGGTTGTAGTGGAGAAGCCATCCTCTTGTGTTTGGAGCTAACATAGTGTGCATATCCAGGCCAATACCTTCTCTTTCTCCGATATTGTTCTGACAATGAAGCTGTAGGTGTGGGGTGAGGAAAGAGATGGGAAAGCATTTGGAGCAGTTACTATGCCACCTGCTTATACAGCTTACTTGTGCATTCCATACCTATTAAGGCCCAGTCTGGTATATCCTGCTTCTCTTTTATTTTTATTTATTTATTTTTTTAAAAGATTTTTATTGGGGAATTGGTGGAGGGGAACAGCGTTGGGGAATCGGGGAAGGGGAACAGACAAGTTGCTGTCTTTTTGTTCTTCAGTTTAGTTGCGGAGGATGTTGCTTCACTGTTGGTATCGTCATTGCGCTCTTCCCGGATGAGGCAGATCGGTCACTGGCCTCTGGATGTCGCTCACCGCGGCTATTGGCAGCTCACGCTTGGCTGCCAGCCACTCACGCTGGCTGCGGGCCACTCACTGTAGCCTACGGCAGCCCACTGCAGCAGGGGCTGCAGCCCACACCATCACCGGGGCTCGCACAGCCCAGCTCCAGGTGGAGCTGTTGTTAGCTGTAGAGGGCAGTGTCACTGGCCCTCATGTGGGATCCGAACCAGGGCCGCTGGCATCCCAAAACCAGCGCTTAACCAATGCGCCACTCGGCTGGCCCTTGCTTCTCTTTTATACTGGATTGATGTGAAGCACATTTAATTTTATATTTTGTAGTTCAGATAAACACCCAGTTCACGATGGGCAGTTTGAGTTGCTTGATACTTTGGTTTCCCATGGGCAGACATTCAGTCTGTACCAGCTCTCAGAAGCAAGCCAGGGACAGCTTTTCAAGCATAGAAAGGACATCAGCACAAGCGACCACCAGATTACAGCGGATCTCTAGAGGTCTCCAAGACTCCCAATGTGGGATAGGGAAATCAATCTAAATTTTACTACAAATAAGTACAGGACACCTCCAGCCTAATTCTTTTTATTTGTAAAAAGGTAAAAATGACAAAAAAAATTAGCTACGATTTTAAAAAGCTGAAAGAAATTCTTCTGTACCAAGCCTTAAAAAGTTTTACATTACTTGGTAAAATAAAAACAAGAACACTAAATTTAAATTCAATTTTACTTACACTTCTAATCAAAATGAACACTGTTAAAGTTATTTTGTGAATTTGGGGTTAAATTATGGCTACCTCTTTTGCTGTTTCCCACACCATGAAACAAAAATGCCAACATGGCATATTAATTAATTCAAAACTTTGTATTTACGTTTTAACAAAAAACTAGACTATAATGAACTATTTAAATTCTTTATACTTGTCGTATAGGTCAGCTACCTATTCTATTATTTAAAAGTATATAAATCTAAACATAGATATATACAAATATAACTACATTGAATCATAATTTAAATAAGTGGTATGTGTATAAATTGGTTCTTTTATGAGTATATAAATCTTAGGCGATATTGTATATTATATGGACATACAGAGTTAACCCATTTATACTATGTGTAAATTTTAAAGTGTTATTGTTTTTCTGGAGATATATATATCATATGTATACAGAGGGTGCCAAAAAATGTATACATATTTTAAGAAAGGAAAACTGTATTAAAATTATAATACTCAATATATACTGAAAACAAAAGATTAATACAAGTCACATTTAACTTCTGCATTTACAAGAGGTGCTCAAAGTGGTTACCATCAGTGTCCAGACACTTCTGATTATGGCAAACTACTGCTTGAGCAACGTTGACCAAAGTGTCCACTTGTACACATTTTTTTGGCTCTATCTATCTATCTATCTATCTATCTATCTATCTGTCTATCTATCTATCTATAGAGCCAAAAAAATGTATACAAACGATGAATACAAGTCATGAGTATACATTTTTTTTGCATCTCTGTATGTAAATATATATATGTATATCCCCAGTTGCTGGCACAGAGTTCCTGAAACCCTTGTAATTTCCTAAGTGATAAGAGCATTAGGAACATCTTTTGCTCTAATATTTGGTCTTTGACCCTGGTTCTTGACACAAAATTCCTAATTCCTCAGAACTTTTTGTGTGTTAGGAGTGTCTTTTGTTCTAATAAAGGCAACTCTTGGTGGATGCCTGGATGGGAGCTGGTCACAGAAAAAACAAACCAGGACTAGAAGCTTGGAATTTTCGGTCCCATCCCCCATTCTCCAGAAAGGGCTGGGAAGGGAGTTAATAATTGATCATGTCTATGTGATGAAGTCTCCATAAAAATCTTAATAGCATGGGATTTGGAGAGCTTCCGGGTTAGTAAACACCTCCACATATAGGGGAGGGTAGAGCACCCCAACTCCATGGGGACAGAAGCTCCCACACTGAGGACCCTCTGACACATTATGTATTTCTTCATCTGGCTTTTTATCTGTATTCTTTATGATATCCTTTATTATACGAGTTCTGACAATTAAGTTCGTGAACTTGCCACCATGTGCTTACATTGGCAGCACTGTACAAACAGCTTGGTAAAGTTTCATAACTTTGGTTTATCAGTGTCTCAGCTGTGTTCGTATTGACGTGTGGAGGTGTCACTTGTTGAGTGGCACTCATTATTGTTGCTTGTTTTTTGTGCTGTTGTGAGACTGTCTATGCTTGAATTCGAGCAATGAACAAACATTACATTTGTTAAACTTCGCAAGAGTGAAAGTGAAATCAGGGGCATGTTAGTTCAAGTTTATGGATATAATGCCATGAAGAAAACGGCAGTGTACAAATGGATTAAATGTTTCTCTAAGGGGAAAGAACGCATCATTGATGAAGAGACATCAGGGCACACAGTAACGAGCAGAACTGACAGAAACATTGCAAAAATTTGTCAAATTGTGTGTCAAAATCATTGGTTCACTGTGAGAAGCATAGCAGACAAAGTAAACATAGATAGAGAAACAGTTAAGAAAATCTTAACTGAAAATCTTGGTATGAGAAAGGTGTGTTCAAAAATGGTTCCGAAGGAGCTCACCAATGAACAACAGTGAAGGACAGTTGAAGTTTGCCAAGACTTTTTGGAGCAGCAAGATGATTTTTGGGCCATGTTATCACTGGTGATGAAACATGGGTTACCAGTACAACCTGAAACAAAGTGTCAGAGTGCACAGTGGAAGTCAGTCAATTCTCCATGACTAAAAAAGTTCTGTCAGTCAAAATCAAGAGTTAAAATGATGTTACTAAACTTTTTTGATATCAGAGGGATTATTCATTATGAATTTGTACCAACTGGACAAACAATTAACTGTTTACGATTTGGAAGTACTAAAAAGGCTGTGTAAAAAAGTTAGATGAAAATGAACTTTTTGCCAACAATTCATGGCTCTTGTATCACGACAATGCATCAGCTCACATGGCACTGTCTGTGAGGGAATTTTTAGCCAGTCAACAAATAACTGTACGGAACACCTTCCCTACTCACCTGATCTGGCCCCCAATGATTTCTTTCTTTATCTAAAGATAAAGGAAACATTGAAAGGAAGACATTTTGATGATATTCAAGACATCAAGTGTAATACAATGACGGTTCTGATGGCCATTCCAGAAAAAGAGTTCCAAAATTGCTTTGAAGGGTGGACTAGGCACTGGCATTGGTGCATTGCTTTCCAAGGGGGATACTTCAAAGGTGATTGTAGTGATATTCAGCAATGAGGTATGTAGCACTTTTTCTAGGGTGAGTTCGGGAACTTAATTGTCATACCTTCATTATAATAAACTGGCACACACGTAAGTGTTTCCCTGAGTTCTATTAGCTGTTCTAGTAAATTATTGAACTCAGGGAAAGGATCATAGGAACCCTGATTTATATAGCCAATTGGTCAGAAGTACAGGTGACAACTTGGGACTTGTGATTGAAATCTACAGTGGGGCAGTCTTGTGGGACTGAACCCTTAACCTGTGGTATCTGACACTATCTTCAGGTAGATAGTGTCAGAACTGAATTGAATTGTAGGACACCCGGCTGGTGTCATAGAGAATTGCTTGACTTGTGGAAAACCCATACATCTACTGTCAGAAGTGAAGTATTGTGAGTGCGGTAGTAGTGTGAAAGTAAAGGAGAAACACACAGGAAGAGTATGTTTTTCTTTTACAAAGGTATCTTGAATTAAAAAAAAAAAAGTGTAAGGCCGGCCGAGTGGCGCGGTTAAGCGCTGGCCTGGGAAGCCAGTGGCCCACGTTCGGGTCCCACATCTGAGGGCCAGTGACACTGCCCTCAAAAAAAAAGGTGTAAAATTGAGGTTGGAGGACTAGTAGGTGAGATAAATGAAAATTCACCTCTGAGGGCTGAGTGGCTCAGTTGCTTAAGAGCTCGCTCAAGAGTACTAGCTGAGCTCTGAGCAACAGCAGTTGGATGCCCAGCCCGAGCTGAGCTGCCAACAGGTGGCAGGATGGCTCAGATATAAAAAAAAAAAAATCACCTCTGGTTTTGTGGTCTATATTCCTGGGGAGGTAGTTAAGAGTCTTTAAGGCTCTTTGTTTGTTTTCATGTATTCTGCCTCGATTGCAAACATTGCTTCACCAGAGTGGATACTATTCTCAAAATTAACATTTAGACTGCCTCTGCTTTTGGGTACTTCAATAACTGTAAAAACAGGAGTTTCTCACTTTTGGATAAATAAACATTTCTCAAGTTCTGTCTTACTTTCTGTTTCAGTTGTTATAAAATGGTTTGTCTGGTTAATAACACAGCCAGGGCTGTGGCCATTATCTACTCACAGGTATTTATTCTTATTTTTATCAACTGACTATATTCCCCTAGCAATTCTATCAAATATTGCTCTTTCCCAAAATCAGACCCCACATTCATAATTCTTGGAGAGTAATGTGGTTTTTACTACAGTGGCTGGACATTCTGTCCATAATTTTAATAAACATGAGTGTTATAGCAAACAGAAGGCTAGGACACTTCCTACATGAAATATGAATGGCTAGGGCCCAAGAGATGCCTGGTCAGTAATGATCATGCATTGGTGAAACATCATGTGAAGGATAATGTGTTAAATTATTATAAGGTGTTAAGGGCTGATTCAATGGGATTAATCAAGTTGCATCCCCAGAACACACTGCTTTAACTTTGTAGAAAGAGGTCTGTCAACAAAAGGTCATGCCACCAATCCAATGCCAACAGGAGTCCCCAATCTGGAGTGGAGAGACTTTATTTAGGTGAGTGGTTTGCAAACCGGGAAGATGCAGCTTCCCTTGGAAACTGAAAGTGCACTCCCCCAAGACAAAGCCAAGTGTCGCTTGTATAAAGTGCCTGCCTCCCCTGATCCTTGATTGGTGTATTTTTATTCAAATGAAGGATCCAAATTTGCAGTTTGATTGGTCCAAATTGCATGATACTGTTTGGTTGGAATCGCATGTCTTGATTAGTACTATGCAAATAAAAATATAGCTGTGCAGCTCTTATTGGACAGAGTTGGTTTCAGATCTCCTTTATAAGAGTTGGCTCAGACCACAGGAACACAGTGCTGGCAGCCCAGTTTGTGGTTTTTCCCTAAAATGCAGCGTGTGTGAGTGACCCCATGTAAACAACAACTGCTAGATTCTGATTATGAATTTGACTCAGTTAACCACAAGGAGTCTTTATGATATGTAAATTCCTTCTTGGAGTCAACAAGTGTAATCAAGTCAAGCTGTTAATAAGACCCCTGTTTTAGATCCATGCCTCTCACGATAAGGAAATATCATGCCTACCCATCTAAACAGATGCTTGCTATTAATCTTTGTGTTTCCTTAAACATTGGATTAACAACCAATCTACCTTTTCCTTGAGTTTCAGACCTATTGGAAATGTACTGGAATCCCCTAATAGTATCCTGGGACTATGAGGACAGCAGGCAGGCCTTCTACTCTAAGCCTGATAATGAAATCCAAAAATTTTCCAGAGTTGCTCCAAATAAGTACCATTCTGCAACAACTGGTGAAAGAAATTTCCAGCAAGACAGTACTCACCCTGCCCATTTGTTGAAAAAAAAAAAACCTCTTGCTTCTGATTTAACTTATTTGTTCCTAAATTGTAATCTAGTTACTAGATTGTAATTAGATTTGTTTGTTCCTAACTGGATTGCCCACCTAATTCTGCCCCTGCACAAACCCTGCACTTCTACCCTCCACCCCAAATATCTACAATTAATAGTTTCTCACACATTCTTCCAAATTTTCTTTACATGTATGCAAAATAAAATTTGTCTTCTTTCCCACCCATCTTTCATACAAATGATAGTATATTGTAGATACGCTGCTTTGCTCCTTGTTTGAAGATGCAAAAAAGGACAAACTGTAAAAGACAATATTGGTAGATTTAACTGCATTAAAATAAAACATCTTTTGTTTATCTAAAAAATTCCATGCAAAAGTTAAAAAAAAATACTTCATAGATTAGAAGATATTTGCAATGCATATATGAGATCTGACAATTAAGTTTGAGAACTTGTTGCAACGATGTTGCCAACCTTTTTTTGATATCAGAGGGATTATTCATTATGACTTTGTACCAACTGGACAAGTAGTTAACCATGTTTACTATTTAGAAGTGCTGAAAAGGCTGTGTGAAAAACTTAGATGACCCGGCTGGCCAAGTGGCTCAGTTGGTTAAGAGCTTGCTTAAGAATGTGAGCTCTGAGCAACAGGGTCACCAGTTTGATTCCCACATTGGCCAGTGAGTTGCGCCCAAGCTGAGCTGCCGCTGAGCTGCCAACAGGTGGCCGGATGACTCAGGTGGTGAGAGCATGTGCTCCTAAGTTGAACAAGGTTGCCTGTTCAACTTCTGCATGGGATGATAGGCTACTCCCACCAGCAAACTAAAGACTGAACTTGGCACCTTGAGCTGAGCTGCTGCCCAAATGACGCAGTGAATAGAGCATGTGCTCTTAACAACAAGGCTGCTGGTTTAACTTCCGCATGTGGCTACGCCCACACACAACTAAGATTGACCACACCACCTTGAGTTGAGCAGCTGTGAGCTGGTCATGGGCAGCCAATGGTTACTAGACTTAGAGCTGAGCTTGCTGTACCCTCCACAACTAAGAATGAAGGACAACAACTTGGTTATTCCCCTTCTCCAATTCCCCAACACTGTTCCCCTCACCCAATTCCCCAGTAAACCCTCCCCGCTAAAAAAAAAAAAAAAAAAAGTTAGGTGACCTGAACTTTTCACCAACAATTCATGGCTCTTGCATCACAACAATGCACCAGCTCACACAGCACCGTCTGTGAGGGGTTTTTTTAGCCAGTAAACAAATAACTGTATGGGAACACCCTCTCTAGTCTCCTGATCTGGACACCAATGACTTCTTTCTTTACCCAAACATAAAGAAAATATTGAAAGGAAGACATTTTGATGACATTCCGACATCAAGGGTAATATGACGACAGCTCTGATGGCCATTCCAGAAAAAGAGTTCTAAAATTGCTTTGAAGGGTGGCTTCAGACATATCTTCCCAAGGGGAGCACTTTGAAGGTAACCAGAGTGATATTCAGCAATGAGGTATATATTGTAGCACTTTTTCTAGGATGAGTTCGTGCACTTAATTTTTTTGTACTTATAATAAAGAATAAATATATGTAGATCTGTGGGAAGCTGACAGCACCCCAGTGTCTGACAAGGCCACATTGCCCTGCTCAGCACTGGGTATTAGGGGTGCTGCCTTATGGTTGGTCATGTAATATCTCCTGCCTCTATGAACCCATGTGCCTTTTCTTCTATAGGAGACAATATATTTACTACACTTGTGATATGTTCCTGTGGTGCCCCAATGAGCTAACTACGCAGCCAAGGACGGGTAAGATCTCCTAAAAGAGGGGAGACAACCCAAGCCAGGCGGTAGTTCCATGGGGGACCCCTGAACTGAGATACTGGGGACTCAAGCCCCTTGGAAACTGAGGCACAGGCCTCTGACAAACTCAGGCCAGAAAACTCAGGCCTGTGAGAAGCTGATGCATTTGCCTAAGGGTCCTACTGTGAATAGTCTCCTGAAAGATTAAGTCTTCAGGCCATGAGAGTTCCGGGTAAGAGGCAGCTCTAAGACATCCTCTGACCATGGATTTGTTAATCAGCCTTGTGTGAATTCCTTTGCCCAGTGCCTTGTTGCAGCAACAGATACTGAAGCTTTGACTGAGAAACGGATGCAGCCCTCTGTAGGATAAGAGGTGTGAAACCCTTTTGGTTGCTAGGTATTGTTATTTACAAACGAATAGATTTTAGATGCTTTTACCTTAAACACAGCCACTCCTAGTCTTTTGGTATAGCTCAAGTATACTGTGAGTTTTATGATTGTATTTAACTGCTAGAATTTAGGATGATTTCTAGATAGTTAAGATAGCTTTAGTAAACATTCTTTAGGTGACTTACAGAAACCGAGTCTGGGTTTCATAGCAATTATCATAATAAAGACAAGGTAATCCTTTAACGGAAGAGTAAGTCACAGTACACCCTGGAAAGAGCACTTTCAGGGGAGTAGAGGACTGTGTAAATCCTGAGAACTACAAACCACCGTTAATGATTTGTTACAGTTTGCTTCCTTGAAAATTCTCAATAAAAGCTATGCGCTGACCCGATTCGGGGCTCAGTCTTCTTTGGCTGAGTCCCTTGGGCTCAGTCGTCCTTGGCTGAGTCCCTTGGTCTCGCTCTTATCTTTCTTCTGTCTCTTGTTTTTCCTTAATCTGCGTCGCCCCTCTCGTGTCCCATTTGCCCTTGCCATGCAGGACGTGACATAGATCTTCTATAAATTGAGAGAAAAGACAAATGATTTCGTTAAAAATTGGGCTGAAGAGATGACAGGTAATTCATAGAAAAGGAAAGCCAAGGGCCAGCTGAATGGCACGGTGGTTAAGCGCTGGCTTAGGAAGCCAGAGGCCTCGGTTCGGGTCCCACATATGAGGGCCAGTGACACTGCCCTCAAAAAAAGAAAGAAAGAAAGAAAAGCCAAATGCCCAATAAACTATTAAAAGATCAGAGAAATACAAATTAAAAACAATGAGTTCTGGTCAAGATGGCAGAGTAGGTAAATGCTGTGTTTACCTTCACTCGTGACCACATCAAAATTACAACTAAACTACAAAACAACTATCATTGAGAATCACCTGAAATCTTGCCAAACCGAAGCCCTACAATGAAGGTCATACAGAAGAAGCCAACTTGAGATAGGAATTGATAGGAAGGGCAGAGACATGGAATGAACTGGTCCAACACTTGCATGTAATCATTAAAAAATGAGAGCGAATTCTCAGCTGCAGAGGTCCCCTCTGGAGAAGTGAAGGGGCCTAGCCCCTCCCCAGCCCAGGCTTCCAGTGCTGGGGAGAGAGGTCCCAATAATTTCTGGCTGAGAAAACCAGCAGAGATTGTGGCTGAGTGAGACAGAAAGTAGCTGGAATCCCAGGCACTCCTCTTAAAGGGACTGCACACAAAATTACTTACCAGCAGAATTACTGGCTCTGAGCTCCAGGGCTGGGGCAACAGCTGGAGAGGTGACAGGGACATATTGGAGGGGAGAGGGGGACTGAGTTGTCTGGCTTCAAGACAAGTGCTGGAGGGGCAGCTTTCTCCTGGATGGAGGAATTGGCAGAAGTCTTTGTTTCTTTCTGTCTTTTTTATTATCTGGCCATCCTGCCACCTGTTGGCAGCTCAGCAGCAGCTCAGCTTGGGCTGGGCATCGAACTGCTGTTGCTCAGAGCTTAGCTCGCACTCTTGAGCAAGCTCTTAACCAACTGAGCCACTCAGCTGGCCCTAGAAGTCTTCGTTTCTTTGTTGAGCCTTCCCCATTCTCCGTATGCAGACACAAGCTGCCTCCATATCTGAGTCGCCATCTAGCTGGCTAATGCCATTTGTTCGCCATGCCCTGGTGATTCTGAAGCCCTGTCATGCCCAACTTTCTAGCACACCCAGTCCACTTCCAGTAGTTTTTTGTACAAACCACTTGCTTTGGCTCATGCTGCAGAGTTTTATAGGGTCCCTAAAAGGCTTGCAGAACCTGGAGAAGCAATATCTGACTTGAGCATTTCCTGTACCTCTGGCTGAGCAGCCCTAAGCCTGGCACTAGCGGCAGTCTGTCTTGACTCACAACTTGGCCTCTCGAGGCACTTCCAAGCATGGCATCGGCAACAGCTATCTGCAGATTTATTTGTGGCTCCTGCTGGGTGGCCCCAGGTGGGGCATAGGCTGCAGCTGAACTTGGCCTGTAGGAGGTTGTCTCCCAGGTGGCCTTGGAGCCAGTGCACCCAGTGGCCAACTTTGAAACAAGCTGGAGCATCACCCATCTGCCTCCAAGGACAACACGCCCAAGGAGTCAGGCATCAGAGCCCTGCTGAGGCAGATTCTGCTCTGCAGGGTTAGCCCCTGCACAACAACTTCTCCACTGTAGTCATGGCTAGTACTCACAACCAATGAGCCCAAGGGTTCATCCCTCCCATTGATGTGCAAATAGCAACCAAGGCTCAACTGCAAGAGGAGGGCACACACAAACCACACAGATACAGCTGTGCATGGCCCATGTGACCAGAAGACTGCGCAACTGAGTCCCACAGCACATTGACTACAGAAGGTCACTCTACTAAGACCAGGAGACATAACAGCCCTATCTAATACATAGAAATATACACAGGGAAGCAGCCAAAATGGGAATACAAAGAAACAAAGAAACATGACCCAAATAAAAGAACAGAACAAAACACCAGAAAAAGAACTAAACAAAGTGGAGACAAGCAATCTACCAGACATGGAGTTCCAAACACTGGTTATAAGGATGCTCAATTTCTCTGAGAGGACTTCAACAAAGAGATAGAAAACATAAAAATAGAGATAGAAAGCGTAAAAAAAAGAACCAGTCAGAACTAAAGAATACAATAGTGGAAATGAAGAATACATTACAGGGAATCAACTGTAGCTTAGATGAAGCAGAGGATAGAATTAGTGATTTAGAAGATAAGGTAGAAGAAAACACCCAATCAGAACAACAAAAAGAAAAAAGAATCCAAAAAAATGAGGAAAGTTTAAGGGGCTTCTGGGACAACATCAAGTGTACCAATATTCACATTATAGGAGTGCCAGAAGAAGAGAGAGCAAGGAATTGAAAACCTATTTATCACTGCACTGAAGCTGATGTTGTATAATATTGTATGCCAACTGTAACTGAATATATAGATAGTCATGGGATGTGGAGTATACTGTGGAAGGGAGTCAAAGGAATTGTAATAGATATTTATGATATCGGGGGGGGAGTGGGGTGGCAAACTGGGGGAGGAAGGTTGTCACTTTGGGGGGTAAAGAGTATAACTATTGCATTGTGTTGTACACCTGAAACTAATAAAAAAAAAAAAAGGAAAAAAAAAAAAAAAGGAAAACCTATTTAAAGAAATGACAGAAAACTTCCCTAACCAGGTGAAGGAAATAGATATAAAAGACCAGTAAATGCAGAGCATCCAAAACAAGATGAACCCAAAGAGGCGCACACCAAGACACATAATAATTAAAATGCCAAAAGTTAAAGACAAAGAGAGAATCTTAAAAGCGGTAAGAGAGGGCTGGCCGAGTGGCGCGGTGGTTAAGCACTGGCTTGGGAAGCCAGCGGCCCCGGTTCTGTCCCACATATAAGGGCCAGTGACACTGCCCTCAAAAAAAAACAAACAAAAAAAAAGCGGTAAGAGAAAAGCAGTTAGTTACCTACAAAGGAATTCCCATAAGACTGTTTTCTCAGCAGAAACTTTGCAGGTTAGCAGGGATTGGCATGAACTATTCAAAGTGATGAAAAGTAAAGATCTACAACCAAGATTAGTCTATCCAGCAAAGCTATCGTTTAGAATTGAAGGGCAGATAAAGAACTTCCAGACAGGGCCTGCCGAGTGGCACATTGGTTAAGTGCTGGTTTTGGGATGCCAGCGGCCCCGGTTCGGATCCCACATGAGGGACAGTGACACTGCCCTCTACAGCTAACAACAGCTCCACCTGAAGCTGGGCTGTGCGAGCCCCGGTGATGGTGTGGGCTGCAGCCCCTGCTGCAGTGGGCTGCCATAGGCTACGGTGAGTGGCCCGCAGGCAGCGTGAGCGGCTGGCAGCCAAGAGTGAGCTGCCAATAGCCGCGGTGAGCGACATCCAGAGGCCAGCGACCGATCTGCCTCATCCGGGAAGAGCACAATGACGATACCAACAGTGAAGCAACATCCTCCGCAACTAAACTGAAGAACAAAGACAGCAACTTGTCTGTTTCCCTTCCTCGATTCCCCAAAGCTGTTCCCCTCCGCCAATTCCCCAATAAAATCTTAAAAAAAAAAAAAAAAAAAAGAAAGAAATGAAGAGGAGAAAGGAATCCTTTGGAGTCCTTGACTTTGGCTTATTAAAAAAAAAAAAAAGATAGGGTGGCTGAATGGATGAGAAAAGAAGACCCTTTCATATGCTGCCTATAAGAGATGCACTTCAAATCGAAAGAATACACAGGCTGGGCCGGCTGAGTGGCACGTTGGTTAAGAGCTGGCTTGGGACACCAGTGGCCCCGGTTTGGATCCCACATATGAGGGCCAGTGACACTGCCCTTTACAGCTAAGATGGTGAACAACAGCTCCACCTGGAGCTGGGCTGCTGTGAGTCCCTAGGAATGGCATAGCTGTAGCCCCTGCTTCAGTGGGTTGTCATAGGCCACAGTGAGTGGCCCGCGTGAGCAGCTGGCAGCTGGTGTGAGTTGCCAAGAACCGCTGTGATCAGCCATCCAGAGGCCGGGGACTGATCTGTCTCACCCAACAAGAGCGCAATGATGGTATCCACATGGGCCAGTGAAGCAATGTCCTCCACAACTAGACTGAAGAACAAAAGGACAGCAACTTGTCTTCCCCTCCCCCAATTCCCCAATGAAATCTTTAAAAAAAAAAAAAAAAGAAAAACATACACAGGCTGAAAGTAAAGGGATGGAAAAGGATATTTAATGAAAATGGAAACAAACAAGCAAAAAGCTGGAGTAGCAATACTCCAGATAAAATAGACTTTACCAGATAAAATAGACTTTAAAACAAAGACTATAACAAGAAACAAAGAAGGACCTAGTAATCCCACTTCTGGATATTTATTCAAAGAATCCCCCCATCCTAATAATGGGATGTGCTCATCTATATGAGCATATCTACAATAGCCAAGATATGAAAGCAACTTGGATGTCCCTGAAGGGATAAAGAAGAGGAAGTATATATATGCAGTGGAATATTACTTAGCCATAAAAAAGAATGAAATCTTGCCATCTGCAACAACATAGATGGACCTAGAGGGTATTGTGCTGAATTTAGTAAGTCAGACAGTGAAAGACAAATGTCATATAATTTCACTTGTAAGTGGAATCTAAAGAACAAAATAAACAAACAAAATAGAAACAAACTCATAGATACAGAGAACATTTTGATGGTTGCCACACGAGAGAGGGTTGAAGGGTGGGTGAAAAGGGGAAGGGATTAAGAAGTACAAATTGGTTGTTACACAGTAGTCATGGGGATATAGGGCATAGCATAAAGAATATAGTCCATAGTATTGTAATACCTACGTATGGTATCAGGTGATACCATAAAACTATCAGAGTGATAGATGGGAGGAGGTTGGGGGCTGGGTGAAAAAGGGGAAGGAATTAAGAAATACAAATTTGTAGTTATAAAATAGTCATGAGGTTGTAAAGTAAAGCATAGGGAATATAATCAATAATATGGTAATAAATGTGTATAGTGCCAGGTGGGTACTGTTGAATAATTGTGATGCACACCTAAAACTAGTATTATATGTTAGTTATATTTTAATGAAAATCTTTAAAAAAAAAACCCCACACAGTAAGAGTTCATTTCATATGCATCAGATTGGCAAAAATGTAAATTTGACAATTTCAAGTGCTGATTAGAGGTGAGGCAACAGGAGTGAGAATTACTTTAATCAATTGGAAAATGATTTAATAATACCTGGTCATCTTGATGAGGCCACCACCTGATAACCCTGTAATTCTGCTTTTCGGCAGAGAGCCTAGAGAAACTCTTTGTATATGTGTACAAGGAAGCATGTGCATTTCAGCCTTCTTTTAAAGAAATCAAAGCAAAGAAAAAAACTCAACTTAAACATATTGTGGTTTAATCATACAGTGGAATACTATCTAACAGTAAAAACGAACTATAGCATCATGAATAAGCATGAATGAATTTTTGAAGCATAATATTATGCCAAAAAGAAAGTGATTAAAGAATACACATAGAATACTACTTCAAAATTTAAAAAGCATGCATCACAATACCTTTTGTTGTCTATGGATATAAATGTAGTTAAAGTGTTAAAAAAAAAAGCATTGGAATGATAAGCACCGAATTCAGGGTCGTGGTTACATCTGAGTGAAGGGAATGCTTTCAAAGAGTGTTCACAGGGGCTTCAGCTATATTTTGTTGAGCTTGGGAAGCATACTCTAAAAATTTTAAGGAAAGGTAATTTACATGATAATTTTTATTTATTAAATTAGGTGTTGACTCCATTGATGTTTATTATTATCCTTTACACTTTTTATTCATGTGGCATATTTAAAAATAAATTGTGTGATTCTGTGTAGTGCTGTTAACTTTGCTGAAACATCCACATGTTACATTATTCAAATATTCAAGGGCCGGCCGAGTGGCGCGGTGGTTCAGCGCTGGCTTGGGAAGCCATCGGCCCCTGTTTGGTCCCACATATGAGGGCCAGTGACACTGCCCTCAGAAAACAAAACAAAACAAATATTCAAGCTACATTTCTAAAGCATTTTCATTTCTTTTCTTTTTTTTAAGATTTAATGGGGTATTGGGGAAGGGGAACAGCGTTGGGGAATCGGAGAAGGGGAACAGACAATTGGTGTCCTTTTTGTTCTTCAGTCTAGTTGTGGAGGACATTGTTTCACTGGCCCATATTGGTATTATCATTGCACTCTTCCTGGGTGAGGCAGATCAGTTGCCGGCCTCTGGATGACTGCTCATGGCGGCTCATGGCACCTCATGCTGGCTGCCAGGTGCTCATGCTGGCTGCCTGACACTCACTGTAGTCTATGGCAGATGGTCCCCGGTGACTCACAGCAGCCCAACTCTAGTTGGAGCTGTTGTTCACCATCTTAGCTATAGAGGGCAGTGTCACTGGCCCTTATATGTGGGATCTGAACCGGGGCCTTGCTACTCAGAGCTGGCGTCCCAAGCCAGCTCCTAACCAACGGGTTACTTGGCTGGCCCCCAGAGCATTTTCTTGTTATTTTATTTAATTCACAACACAGTTTTTTCTTTTTCTTTTTCTTTTTTTTTTAAAGATTTTATTGGGGAATTGGGGGAGGGAACAGGGTTGGGGAATTGGGGAAAAAGAACAGGCAAGTTTCTGCCCTTTTATTTTTCAGTCTAGTTGTGGAGGACGTCGCTTCACTGGCCCATATTTGCATTGTGATAATTGCACTCCTCCTGCTGAGGCAGATAGGTCGCTGGGCATTGGATGGCTGCTCATGCAGGCTACCTGCTGCTCACACTGGCTGCCGGCCACTCATGGTAGCTCACAGCAGCCCACTAGAGCCCCACTGCAGCCTACGCTGTCACCCGCAACTCATGGCAACCCAATTCCAGGTGGAGCGGTTGTTCACCATCTTAGCTGTAGAGGGCGCAGCATCCTTGGCCCATATGGAATCTGAACCAGTGGCCCTCGCTCCCAACCAACTCTTAAGCCACTCGGCAGGCCCACAACACAGTTTTTTCAATCATTGGTTGTAAAAAAGAAACCTGCTATCTCACTCAATAAAAACCAAGTTTGCCAGTATAGGGAGACTCTCTCCATGAGCTGTGAAGCCTGATCCCAGATACCAGCTCTCCCACTTGTATCCCTGTTTTCCATTTGCCTTATCCATGGGTATCTTTCATTAGGCCATTATTGCCCAAAGATGGACTCACAACTTTCCACTTCCTTCCTTCCCCAGAGCATGGCCTTCCCTATGGAACAACTTTATTCTTACCCAAAGGGATGAGGTGTTCCTTGGGACCTTAACAGTTCTACCACATAAAAATTGAATTTCATAAGCCCCACATTGCAGCAATGTGTCACAGACAGGAGGGCTGGAGAGGTTGGTGTTTATTTAACCTTACCTATCACGTGGTTCCTTATCCACTGTAAGCTAATGACTAGGCCAAAATAATAGTGCAGACTGTATGGGGTCCCTCAAGCAGAATAACGGAGGATAGAAGTCACTAAGATTTGCCAGATTTCCCATCACTTGCAACATGTTATTCAACAGCAATTCAACATGTGTCAAATGATTAATGGGATGATATCTTAATTTCAGCTTCACTACCACTATCCCAGGCTGCAATAAATATTTAATAAACAAACAAGAATCTTCCTCATAGGTTGCTATGTCTGTAACTAAACCATAATCTTCATTCAATTTTAAGCACTGGAGTTGGTCTTTGTAAAGTAACAATGGAACTGGACCAAGGTGAGTTTTGGTCAGTACAACTGAGGAGCAAGGGAGTTTTTCATACAACTTCTCGGATTGAGAAGAATTCACACAGTATTTTCCTATTGATAACCTTTGCGGATGGTCCTCTCAGGTCACTCAACAGTAGCAAAACCATTGACAACTTTTCACTATAGGCTGTAGTTTGTAGGTTTTATTAGCATCACTACGTGAAGTAAATAAGCCTCAAGTCCAGCTACTGCAGCTCGAGTCACACATACCCATGAAAAGGGTATCATCTTGAAAAGGGCACACATCATCTTGAAAAGGGCATCCTCTGAGTAAAAAAGATAATGTAAGCTAAATGGGGGAAGGGTAATGTGTATGCTCAGTGTTAACATTTATTTTTATTTTGAATTTTCTTTCTTTTTTTTTTTAACTTTATTGGGGAACATTGTTTTCCCAGGACCCATCAGCTCCAAATCAAGTTGTTGTCCTTCAATCTTAGTTGTGGAGGGCGCAGCTCAGCTCCAAGTCCAGTCGCTTTTTTCAGGGGGCACAGCCCACCATCCCATGTGGGAGTCGAACCCGCAAACTTGTTAAGAGCACGTGCTCTAACCAACTTAGCCACCCTGCCTCCCCCTATTTTGAATTTTCTCAATTAGTGTTTGGTTTTTTTGCGTTTCTGTGATAGAACTGGGCCATAATTTATGGTGGGGGTACCAAGGAGAGTTTTTGTATTAATGATTGATTAACTCAACAAAACAGTAGTCCAGAGATTAGACCCAGATATCTATGACATCATGGGCTGACGATATCTTAGGAAGTTTTTTAAAAATGCAGGTGGGCACTTGGCTTTGAATTTTGGGAAGCCTGTTGCTTTTTCTTAATCTACCTAACAGTACCAACCAAGCTATCACATAAAACTTGATGTTCTCACCTGAAACTTGAGAGAGAGAGCTATCCTATGCGATATTTTTACACAACTTGCCTTCTTTCCACAAGCCTGTTGTTTGTTTTGTTTTTTAAAACTAAACTGGTTGAATCTGAAAATAAAATCAGCCACAGGTTTTAAGCTTTCTTCTGGTTCCAGATTTAAACTGAGTTTACAGCCTGTGGTGCCGCTTGCTAATGGGAGTGGGGTGGTGTGACTTATGAGGGTGGAGTGGGAACTGTTGGCACATCTGTTTCCGCAAAGGTACCTCTCACTTCCTTTTTTATTTTATTTTATGTTTTCTATAGAAAAAATACAACTTCAAATTAAAATAAAAAAGTTTCAGAATAGAAAAGCTAAGCCATCTGCTGGCCCTGGTGAGACAAAAATCCACCCTGGCCTGAGCAGCCTGTGGCTACCTGAAAAGGGACCTTGTGCACCTGGTACCGTGGACGTCTTGGCTGACCAAGCCTTGCTGGCACAGCTGGCTTCCCTGGCAAGGTGGATTGATAGTAACATTGGTGTTAGACTTCTTTCTGGACTTTGGTTCTTTGTCTGTGAATTGACGGGGTTTGATTGATTGACCTCTAGGTTGCTTTTTTTTTTTTTTTTCTTTTTTGAGGACAGTGTCACTGGCCCTCATATATGGGACCCGAACAGGGGCCGTTGGCGTCCCAAGCCAGCGCTTAATCACCGCGCCACTCGGCCAGCCTCTAGGTTGCTTTTTAAAAGGTCTTCTTCTTTTGAAAACAAGAATCTCAATTTTGCACTAGAAAGCTGGGAGCAGAAATCATGTGGTTTAAAGCTCTGTTAAGTAATCAGGTGTTGTGTTCACCTCTGACACAGTGTGGAAAGCACTGGTGGTTCTATCCTAACTCCTGCTGGCTACTTTGCCTCCAGTGTTGTCAAGGTGATAAGCATGGCCTTTGTGATAAATGATAATAGGCTAATGCGGATATATAAGAGGATAAACTAGTCATAGTGCTTGCATAGACTCTAGTGCTTTTTCAATCCACTAACATGGCTGATGTCAATCAGTTATTTACAAAGCGCAGACATTGTACTAAGCTATTTATACACACTATTATTACTTCTTCATTTAAATATACAGAGGGTGCCAAAAATGTATACACATTTTAAGAAAGGAGAAAACTATAAGGAAAAGAAATGGTTATCACAAAAGTCAGGACAGTATTACATAGAGGAAGAAAGGAGGGACATGGGAGGAACATATAGAGAGCAATGTTCTGTTCTTTATATAAAGTGTATATATATATATATATACATATATAGTATATAAACACTTTATATATATATAAATATTTTATAAATATGTAAATACACTTCATAACAACTCTATGAGATGGGTACTACTATAGCTATTTTACAGAGGAGGAAATCAATGCCTCAGTAAGTTAATTAATCAGATCACATGGATGTAACTCCTAAGTGCAGGTTTCAAACCTAAGTCTTCCTGTCTCCAGAATCAAGCACTTAACCACCAGTCTACACTGCTTCTCTATAGAAACGGTTAAATGGCTCCTGCATGGTCTTAGAACCCATGTTGGAGTCCAATTAACTATCTTAGAACCTACGTTTCCTGACTCCTATCCAATGATTCTTTCTTTTTTTCATTTTTTAATTGTGAAATATATCATACACAGATCAATTGAATAAACACACACACATATTATAATGAACCATTTGAAATTGCCAATATCTGCTCATATTTGACACATGAAAATGGCAATTTCATGATTTACTGTATATACTATTTAATGAAGTACTTTGAAGTTAAAGCAAACCCTAGTATAACCGACACCCAGTTTAAAGAACAGAACATTGCTCTCTATATGTCCCTCCAATGCCCCTTCTTCCTTCCTCTCTGTAACACTGTCCTGACTTTCGTGATAACCATTTCTTTTCGTTATAGTTTAGCAAGTGTTAAATTTTAGAGATGTTGGCATCCCTAAAGAATATGGCTTAGTTTTGCTTTATGTCTTTATGTAAATGGATGATACAGCACATGTTCATTTGTGATTTGCTTTTTCCATTCATTACTATGTTTGTGATATTGAACTGGATTGATGCATGCCATTATAGCTTTTGTTGTTGTTGTGTAATGTTTCATTATGTGGATAACATTTCTTGTAGTGCCAATCTGCTGGTAAGGAATTCTTTCAGCTTTTGTATGTCTGGAAAAGTCTTTATTTCAGCTTTGTTTCTGAAGGCTATTGTCATTGGGAAAATAGAAAGTAGGAAGTGAGGGAATTCATGGAATGGGGTAATATACAAAAATGTAAATAATCTTAGTGTTAGTTTTATTTTTATTACACAGTCGTGGTTTTGGTCTACTTTACTGACAGGTCCTCTTGACTTGATTGACCTCAAAAATTTGCCTTGAATGGTTTTGAACAGTTCCTTGGACTTTTCCATTGGTGTCACCTGATTTCTTATTCTGTTGCTCCTCGTCCTCGACCCCAGACATGTTCTGTAGCCATCCTGCCTTTTCAGCTCATCTTCGAATGTTGTGCTCAATTCCCCTTGGCCTTCTCTTCTACTTTAAAGCTTGTAGGCTCCTTTTACTTACTTCAGCTTTCTGTTTGAATCTCAAGTGCTTAGGAATTCCTTTTCAACTTTTTCAGGTACCTTCCTTAGACACTAATTTGATTCTCAGTCCCATTGATCCCTAAATCTCTTTTTACAGCAGAGCTACTTTGGATTTTTATAGTCTTAAGACTGCTGGAGTTGGGACTTATTGAAGTTACTGAGCTGAGCATTAGGACATATGGGGGATGGCCTATGTAAAGATTCAATACTTCAAAGTAAGGAATAACTGCAATAAATATGTAAAGGATGAACTGGATTGTTAAATAAAATAGTTACTTACCAGGCTGGGTAACTACTCATCATCAGACTTGTTATAGAGGCATTTGAACATGGGGTGGAAGTTTGAGCTGGATGGTCTTAAGAGCTTTACAACTCTGAAAGTCTGCTATATTAGCAAATTTATTATCAGGTTGACTCCTCCTTTTTTGCGTTTTTGAAAGTCTCTTCAACTGCATGAGAGATCTTGGCATGATGAAATGTTCTAAAATTGGACTGTGGTGATGGTTGTACAACTCTAAATTTACTCAAAATCATTGAACTGTACACTTAAATCATTGAACTGTACACTTAAAATGGATGAACTTATGGTATGTAAATTATATCTCAATAAATCTGTTTTTAAAAAGTTTCTTATGGTCATAAAATGTCATATTTTTAAAACAGTGTGCTTATTTTACATTATACATTCTATATGTTTAAAGTATATGTTAAGAATTGGGATTTTTAAAAGAGACTAGATATTCAAATAGTACCTTTAGTGCCTGGAAAATTATTTAGAATACATTAAAATCATGTAAACGTAAAAAATGGAATGTGTGTTACTACTGAAACTATTTACTTATTCTTTCAAAATTATTTAGTTTTAAATTTACATACAGTAAAATGCAATCTTTGTGATATATCTTTCTATGGGTTTTTACAAATGTATATAATCATAACAAGCTCTGCAATCAAGATATGAAATAATTCCAGGGCCAGCTGAGTGACTTAGTTGGTTAAGCGTTAGCTTAAGAGTGCAAGATCTGAGCATCAGGGCCACCGGTTCTATTCCCACATGAGCCAGTGACGCTGTGCCTGAACTGAGCTCCCGCTGAACTGCCAATAGGTGGCAGGATGGCTCAGCTGGTGAGAACACATGCTCCTAATAACTAGACTGCCTGTTTGATGGTGGACTATGCCTGCCTACAACTAAGACTAAACTTGGCACCTTAAGCTGAGCAGCCACCCAGATAGCTCAGTGGATAGAGCATGCACTCTTAACAATGAGGCAGCCTGGTTTGATCCCCGCATTGGATGGTGGCTATGCCCACCAGCAACTTGAGCTTACAGGCCACGAGCTGCCGACAGGCAGCCAGATGGTGAATGGCGCCCTCTACAACTAAGACTGAAGAACAAAAACTTGGCTGGTCCCCCTTCCCAATTCCCCAATTAAAAAAAAAAGAGAGAGAGAGAGATGGAACAATTCCATCACACTCAAAAATCCCCTTGTGCTACCCATTTGTGATCAACCCCTTCTCCACCCACAAACCCTGGCAACCACTGTTCTCTGTCCCTATAGTTCTGCCTTTGCAAGGACATTATATGACATATAAATTTTGAAGTTTTTCAAATTTAATATTTATCAATTTTAACTTTTTAAAATTGAGATATAATTGACATATAACATTATATTAGTTTCAGGTGTATGACATAATGATTTGATATTTGTATATATTGTCAAATAATTACAATAAGTCTAGTTAACATCCATCGCTATATATAACTACAGTATTTTTCTTGTGATGAGAACTTTTAGGCTATACTTTCTTAGCAACTTTCAAAATATACACTACAGTTTTATCAACTATGTTCACCATGCTGTGCATTACATTCACATGACTTATTTATTTTATAACTGGAAATTTGTACCTTTTTTCCACCTTTACCCATTTCATTCCTCATCCCACCAGCCCCATTTCTGGCAACCACCAACTCTGTAACTATGCATTCCTTTTGTTATTGTTTGTTTTTTAGAGTCCACATATAAGTGAGATCATACAGTATTTGTTTTTCTCTGACTTATTTTAATTAGTATCATGCCCTCAAGATCCATCCATGTTGCCAAATTTTATTTTTTCAATTATAGAAATTGCGGGGGTCCAGCCTTCGCAAGTCCAGGGGTTCCCTCAGGTGGAGACGGCATCGGCGAGGGAAGAAAAGAAAGAAGGAAAAGAGTGGAGACACCAAGTTTCAGAGAAGTGTCACACTTTATTGCCACAGCATGTCCTTTTTATAGGAATTTTTGACCATTACCTTAATCACAAGTTAAGTTCCACCTCTTAGGACTTTTGTAGTCTTTACTTCCTTGTAATTATTCTCTCCAGGGTACACTGGCCTATTCTATGTTAAGGATTCACCTATCTGTACATATCGCCTAAAGAGTGGTTACCATGACAACCTAGCCATTATCCCAAATTCCAGCAGCTAGACTCACAGGGCATATACTTGAGCTATTACTAAAAGACTAGCAGTGGCTGAGTTTAGGGTAAAGATTATCTAAAGTCTATTCTTATGTGATTACAATACTTAGTAGCTAAAGGGAGTCTTAAACATCTTTTATCCTACGGAGGGCTACATATTATTACAATAGAGGGTAGCATCTGTTTCTCAGTCAAAGCTTCAATATCTGTTGCTACAACAATGTACTGGGCAAAGAATTCAAATAAAGCTGTTAATTAACATACCCCATGGTCAGTAAGCTGCCCAGAGCTCTCATGGCCTGAAGACTTTTAGTCTTCAAGGAGACTTTTCACAGCAGGGGCCTTAGGCAAGTGAGCTCAAGGACTGATGTTATCATCAGCTTCTCACAGGCAGGCTTTTTGGCCTAAGTTGCCAGAGGTTTGTGCCTCAGTTTCCAAGGGCCTTGAGTCCCCAATATTTTTAGGAAATCTTGCCCCGTCGTTGACTTACACAGCCAGCTATCATGTACCACAGGAATTTGTCACAAATGCAGTGAGTGTATTGTCTCCTATAGGATCTGATGTAGAGGAAAGGCACATGGGTTCATAGAGGCAGGAGATATTACATGACCAACCATAAGGCAGCACCCCAAACATCCAGTGCTGAGTGTGGCACTGTGACCTTGTCAGACACTGGGAGGCTGTTAGCTCTCAACAAGAAATAATAGCTATTTTGGGGGTTGTGGGAATTTCCCTAGTGATTAGTCAGATTGAGAAGATCATGTTAGTCACTGACAGGAAGAGATTACTCTGAATTCAGTTACACTCACAGAATCACAGGCAGTTAGGACTGGAAGCAATTTCAGAGTCATTTAATCAATATCCTAATTATAAATGTGCAGAAACTAAGGTCCAGAAGAGAAGAATGAATCTCAAGATTATATTATTAATACTATTAGTAGTTGCAGAGCTGGCCTAGCACTGTTTCTTTCTTTTTTTGTTGTTGAAGATTTTATTGGGGAATTGACGGAGGGGAACAGCACTGGGGAATTGGGGAAGGGGAGGAGACAAGTTGCTGTCCTTTTTTTTGTTCTTCAGTCTAGTTGTGGGGGACGTCGCCCCACTGGCCCATGTTGGTATTATCATTGTGCTTTTCCCGGGTGAGGCAGTCACTCGCTTGCCATTGGACTGCCATACACGGCGACTCTCGGCAGCTTACGAAAGCACACGCCAGCTGCCTGCCAGCCCCACAGCAGCCTAAGCTGTTGCAGGCGACTCATGGCAGCCCAGTTCCAGGTTGAGCTGTTGTTCACCATCTTAGCAGTAGAGGGCACAGCATCACCGGCCCTCTATGTGGGATTCTAATCAGGTCCCTGTTGACTCCGAAGCCAACTCTTAACCAATGCGCCACTCGGCCAGCCCCAATTTGTACTTCTTAATCCTTTCACCTTTTCACCTAGTCCCCCAACCCCACACCCATCTGGCAACCATCAGTCTCTTCTCTATATCTATGAATTTGTTTCTGTTTTTGTTGTTGTTGTTGTTGTTCATTTATCTTGTTTTTAGATTCCACATATAAGTGAAATTATATGGTATTTATCTTTCTCTGTCTGACTTATTTCATTTAGCATAATACCTTTCAGGTCCATCCATGCTGTATCAAATGGTAAGATTTCATTTTTTTTTTTATGGTTGAATATATATGTACCGTACTACCTGTTCTTTATCCATTCATCTTTTGATTGGAGCATTTAATCCATTTGCATTTATTTTTATTTTTATTTTTTAGAGGGCAGTGTCACTGGCCCTCATATGTGGGATCCAAACCAGGGCCCCTGGTGTCCCAGGCCAGCTCTTAACCACCGTGCCCACTCAGCCAGCCCTCCATTTGCATTTAAAGTAATTTTTTTTCTAGTTAAACAGTGATTTTTTTTTTTTTTTGAGGGCAGTGTCACTGGCCCTTATATGTGGGACCCAAACCGGGGCCACTGGCTTCCGAAGCCAGTGCTTAACCACTGCACCACTCGGCCGGGCCAAACAATGATTTTATTGAGTACATAGACAAATTTATGCAACCAGGGCAGAGTCTGTGGATGACTCATATTTCCAATTGGGGGAAGGACTCATTTGGTCTTATAATATTGAGCCAACTGGTGAATATGGCTCTTGATCAGAATCAGATGGAATTTAGCACCCTTATCCTTTCTGTTCCTCTCAAGATGCTTTCAAATGGCAACAGCTTTCTTAATTAAATGGTAGAGATCCTCAGGAAGATCAGGAGCAAGTCCTTTGTACTTCAGAATTCTCAGGATTTTATGCCTGTCACAAAACATACTTGTACAACACCATGTTAGTCTTTCAGGATCACACTGATTTGTGAGGAAGTCAGCCCCTTCTTAGCCAGTTTGTAGATCTGCTCCTTCATATCGTCAGATGTCAACTTCAGCTAGGTGGGGATGCTGCAGCGGTACGGCAGAGCTGACTGGGACAGGCCCTTCCTGGGAGCATGCATGCGACCCATGATGGTGCTGGACAGGCCGTGCAAAAAAAAAAAAGCTAAAGTAATTATTAGTAGGGATATAGCTATTGGCATTTTATTGTTTTCTGATTGTTTTTGTAGTTCTCTGTTCCTTTCTTACACTCTTGCTCTCTTCCCTTGTATGTTGTTGACATTCTTATATTGTGTTTGGATTCTTTTCTCTTTATTTCTTGTATATCTCTTGTAGATTTTTGGTTGTGATTACCATGTGCTTCATATATAGCAAGCTGTTTATAGCAGTCTATTTTTAAGTTGATGGTCACTTAAGTTTGAACATATTCCCAAAATCACTACTATTTTTACTCACCCCCTCCTTGTTTATGTTTTTGTCCTTGTTTTTTACTTCTTGTGTGTGTGTGTGTGTGTGTGTGTGTGTGTGAGTGTATTTGTTTGTATCCCTTAATTTACTGTTGTAATTACACATGATCTTTCTACTTTTGCCTTTTAACCTTTGTACTAGCTTTAGTGTTGGTTGATCCACTGCTTTTATTATGTGTTTTGCCTTTGTCAGTGAGAATTTTTTTTCTTATTCATGTTTTCTTTCTTTCTTCTTCTTAGAGAAGTCCCTTTAACATGTCTTGTAATACTGGTTTTCTTGGTGTAGAATTAACCCCTGAGAATTAACCCCTGGTTGTTTGCAGAATGTGAAAACATTCATGAGGCTCTACAAAGTGGGAGAGCAAGAAAAGGTTTATTGAAAGTCAGGCAGAGAGAAATACTGGCAAATGAGTTTGTCAGGGTGGAGACTGATAGACAGCTACCCCAATGAGAAAGAGTGCTGGTGTTTTATAATTTTCCGTGTAGGATGCAGGGTGCTTGTCAGTTTGCTGGGGGCGGAGGGTGGGGTGGAGGAGGGGCTGCCGTTAAAATTGTCTTCTCCTGGGAACTATCCTGTTCCCATCTATGATGGGCATCTGCTTGCAGGGGTTTGCTGTTGCAGTTGGGAACTGTTCTGTTTCCACCTATGATGGATGTAAGGTGCTTTCATGGACGTCAGGTTGCAGGTGCAGTGCTAGCCAGGGGATGCAGAGCCAAGCCATTCCTGCTAGCTCACAAGCTCGCTCCTGTTAACTCTTTGCCCATCCCATCATGCCAGCTCACAAGCCCACTCCTGTTGAAACTTTACTTGTCTCATCACTGGTTTGGTGGTCATGAACTCCTTCAGCTTTTTCTTGTCTAGGAAGCTCTTCATCTCTCCTTCAATTCTAAATGATAGCCTTATTAGGTAGAGTAATCTTTGTTGTAGGTCCTTGCTTTTCATCCTAATGAATGCTTCTAACCTGCAAAGTTTCTATTGAGAAATCAGCTAACAGTCTTATGGGAGCTCCCTTGTAGGTAACTAACTGCTTTCAAGATTCTCTTTGTCTTTAATGTCTTTAATTTGGCATTTTAATTATGCCAAATTATGTGTCTTGGTGTGGGCCTCTTTGGGTTCATCTTATTTGGGACTTTCTGCAATTCCTGGACTTGTATGGCTATTTCCTTTGCCAGATTAAAGAAGTTTTCAGTCATTATCTCAGTCATTATTTCTTCATCATTTATTCTGACAATTAAGCTTGTAAACTTGTTGCAACAATATTGCTAACCTTTTTTGATAATCAGAGGGATTATTAATTATGAATTTGTACCAACTGGAAAAACAGTTAACCAAGTTTACTATTTGGAAGTGCTGAAAAGATTGCATGAAAAAGTTAGACGACATACTTTTCCCCAATAATTCATGGCTCTTGAATCATGACAATGCTCCAGCTCACATGACACTGTCTGTGAGGGAGTTTTTAGCCAGTCAACAAATAACTGTATTGGGTGCTCGTTTCGGCAGCACATATACTAAAATTGGAACGATACAAAGAAGATTAGCATGGCTCCTGAGCAAGGATGACATGCAAATTCGTGAAGCATTCCATATTTTTTGGTTATGCAAGATGTTACATGATATCAGGGGAAGTTGGGTGAATGGTAAATGGGAACTCTCTGTTCTATCTTTTGCAATTCTTCCATAAATCAAAAAGTTTTCCAAGATAAAAAGTTATAAAATAAAATAAGTGATATTTGTTGCAGCCCCCCCAAAAAAAAAAAAATAACTGTATTGGAACACCCTCCCTACTCACCTGATCTGTCCCCCAATGACTTCTTTCTTTACCCAAAGATAAAGGAAATATTGAAAGGAAGACAGTTTGATGACATTCAGGACATGAAGGGCAATACGATGACAGCTCTGATGGCCATTCCAGAAAAAGACTTCCAAAATTGCTTTGAAGAGTGGACTAGGCACTGGCATTGGTGCATAGCTTCCCAAGGGGAGTACTTTGCAGGTGACCATAGCAATATTCACCAATGAGGTATGTAGCACTTTTTCTAGGATGAGTTCGCGAACTTAATTGTCAGAACTTTGTACTTTCTTTTGCTGTCTCTCTTCTCTTTCTGGTACCCCATATGATGTGAATGTTGGTACACTTGATGTTGTCCCAGAGGTCCATTAAGCTATCCTCATTTTTTTTGAGGGCAGTGTCACTGGCCCTCATATGTGGGATCCGAACCGGGCCGCTGGCTTGCTTAACCACCGCGCCACTCGGCGGGCCCTATCCTCATTTTTTTGAATCTTTCTTTTTTTTTTTGCTGTTCTAATTGGATGTTTTCTGCTGCCTTGTCTTCCAAATCACTGATTTATTCTCTGCTTCATCTAATCTGCTGTTGATTCTATCTAATGTAATCTTCATTTCAGTGATTGTATTCCTCACTTCTGACTGGTTCTTTTTTATGTTTTCTACTTCCTTTTTTGTTTCCTATCTCTTGGTTGAAGTTTTCACTTAGATCATCTATTCTTCCCCTACGTTCATTGAACATCCTTGTAACTAGTATATATATATATTTTTTTTAATTTAACTAAGCCATCCTGCCACCGTTAGCAGCTCAGCGGCAGCTCAGCTCAGACTGGGCATCAAACTGCTGTTGCTCAGAGCTCAGCTCGCACTCTTGAGCGAGCTCTTAACCAACTGAGCCACATGGCTGGCCCTTTCTGATAGGTTCTTTACACACACTATTTAACCTAATTAGGATTGATTAAAAATATTTAGCAACTGGTAGAGCATAGTCAGTGACCAATCAGGATGACATTGGCCATTAACAGTCAGTAAGTCATGCCCTCAAGGCTTGCCTGAATATGGGCCTTGAGGAAACAGGCTTAGAGAGATTGAGCAGTTTTTATACAAGGTCCAACAGCCAGCAAGGAGGGGTTTAGGACTACTCTCAGAGCTGTCCCACCACAAAGTCCTTGGTCTTTTCAGCTACTTGAACACTCCAGAAGAAAGTAGCCACATAGAGTTGAGCTATTATTATTCTCAGATGTAGTTACTCTAATATTATTTGGAAAAATAAAAAAAAAGGGCAAAGAAGTTTCATTTTTATGGGTCCCCTTTCAAAGAAACACTGTTTTTCTTTCTTCTCTTGTCTTTTTCTCATGTCTCTGGTGGACTAAAGAGTAGTTCAGTTATGAGTCTCAGAGTCTTATGCTCAGACTCTTACTTCCTCTCTGTGGGACAGGCACTCTGTAATTGAGATGCATTTAAAATACTGAGAGCAACACTCAAGAAAAAAGAAAAAAAGGACAGAGGGGGAACAGATCAGAAAAAAAAAATACAAAGGAGGGGATGAGAGAGAGAGAGAGAGAGAGAGAAAGAGATCAGACTAAGGCTAGGTCTGGAGCTTGTATCTACATATTTAATCTGATGGGCTCATAACAACTGGAAAGTTTATTAATTTAGAAGTCATTTCTGGTTTCCTCTCAGCTTCCAACATCAAAGTGTTTCAGAGTCCCCAGCGTATTTACCCAAAACCAGGGTTGTGGTAATATGACTCAGGAAGGGGTGTAACTAAAAAGGTAGAGACTCTAACTATTTGTGGAAAAAAACAAGGATAAACATAAAGAATTAAAATAGGAAATGACTCAAAAACCATAGAAGGGGACGCTCCCCTCATCCGTATTACCCCCTCACAGAAAGGAGTGTTTCCATTAGATTTGTTTTTAGGATTTTTTTTCCTCAACAACAATTCAGACTCTCCTAACTTCCTCCTATGAGGGAGATTCAGTTTTTCCAAAGTCAAGACCAACTTCCCTGCCTTCTTTTTTCATTCTGACTTCTCTTAATCCATTTTAATACTGAATACTTGTGTTCAGTATTTGCTACTGAAGAAAACAGGATTAGCCAAAGATTCGTAAATACATTCTTTAAAAAAAAACACCACAGCAGCAGTTGCAAATTTTATGTGTGAGACAAAATTTATCTGAGTAGCGGAAGGCTCTGGGGTTTAGAAAAGCTCATCAGTAGGCCTCCTTGTTCAGATCTAGATCCCAGGGTCTGTTCTGAAAAGGGAACTACTGTGATAAAGAGATTAAATCAGTTTGGGAAAGAGAGGAACAAGTGTGTTTCAGTTTTCTGCTGTCCGGAAGGGTAATGTTTAACAACCACCTGTCTAATAAAAACAACAAACAAACAAACAAACAAAATAAACCACTTTTTGTTAGCCTCCTTTGTTATACCTTCCTCTTTCAGAGGTAGCAGTCTACCTTTGCCTCTCCTCTTTTCAATCTATACTCATTCATCACTCTCCAGGTGACTTCATTTAGACTCATGCTTTTAAATATTACTTATGTTTTGGTGATACCCAGGTGTAAGTTGTCTATACTGATTGACATTTCTGGATTGCTGACTTCTTTAGCTCTAAGTTTAGGTTATATAAAACAAAAGCAAAACCCAGGAACTGACCACTGAGTTGTTCCTTGGGTCCTGAGCTCCCTAACCTGTCTGGCTTCTTCTGTCCACCTTTTAGAATCTTATGTTTGTTTCATATATAATGTCTAGGGTTTTTCATTATACTTAGTGGGAAGAATAGCAAAAAAATATATACCAACTCTATCTTGGTAGAAATGTCTATTGAATTTTTTAAAAATTAAATTTTAAATTGTGGGAAAAAAATATATAAAATTTACCCTCTTAACCATTTTAAGTATATAGTTCAGTAATGCATTCAGTATAATGTCATCTATGTTGTAGCATGTGACAGAATTTCCTTCTTTTTTTAAAGTTGAATATCTATTGAGTTTTGTTTTGTTTTTTTTTCCTTGAGGGCAGCGTCACTGGCCCTCACATGTGGGACCCGAACCAGGGCCACCGGCATCCCAAGCCAGCTCCTAACCAATGCGCCACTTGGCCGGCCCTTGAGTTTTTAATTTCAGTCATCTTCATTTCTGGAAATAAAATTTTATAATATCTTGCTTCTTGTTTTATGTTTTTAATAATTTTAAGAATAAATATTTTATATTCTAGTTCATGTTGTCAACTTATTATTTCAAATGCTTGAGGGCTGTAGTTTTTCTTTTTTCTTCTTTTTAAAAAATACGTTGACTTTTACTCATAATGAATTGTTTCCTTGTGTGCTTTGGAGTTTTTAATATAAGCTCATGTTTTACAGATTTTTGTTATTGTTAGTATTTTCCTATGAGAATCCTTTATGGTCTCGGTTTGGAAACTAACTATCCTGTCTGAGCATGTGTGAATGAATTACAGAGGACTATCAGAAATCAAGACCAAATTTGGAGCCGATTTCTTGATTTGAAGATTCTACATCCATATGGGTAGTATAAATGTGAACCCAATATAAAGTGGAAACCCATGGTTTTGAATTCTCAGATTCTCAGAGGAAGCTTTGTTTCCTTCACTCAGAGCTCAGGTAAGACAAGATTCTTTGTTGTCTCCCAATTCAGGTGGATGTATCACCCCTCTCTCCCAATCCATTAGAATCTAGATAGTGCAGCCATTGGATGGCCTGACTTTATGTGGCGTTTTCAGCTTCATCTCTCCACCTTGAAAGGTCTCATTCCTTATCCTTAAGTGGGATTAAAATCCAAGACCCTGGGTTAACTTTGGTATTGTTTTTAATTTTGAATTATATATGGCTGAAATACTGAGGTAACTAGACTCCAAGATGGCCTCCAATGATCCTTGCTTTCTGGTATTTATGCCTTTGTATAGTCTCCTCCTACGTGGTACCATGGTTGTTTTAAGCAACCAATAGAATGGCAGAAGGGATAACATGTGACTTCCAATATTCAGTTTAAAGGCATTGGGACTTTGCTTGTTCTCTCTCGGATCATTGACTCTGTGGGATGCCAGCTGCCATGTCATGAAGACACTTAGGCAGCTTATAGAGAGGTCCAAGTGACCAAGAACTGCTGTCTCTGGCCAGTAGCCAATGAAGATCTGAGGTCTACCAATGAGCATGTGAATGAACTTGGAAGCAGGTCCTTCAGCCTTTAGGTGTCTGCAGTCTTGGCTGGCATTTTGATTGTGACCTCTTGTGAAACCCTGTGCCAGAATAATCCAACTAAGCCATTTGTGAATCTCTGAAACCATGTGAGGTAATGAATGTCTGTTTTTTCAAGATGCTGAATTTTGGAATAATTTGTTACATTGCAACAGTTAATTAATACAGGTATCATAATTGTTTTATTAGTTTAATGCCTTAAAGATATAAGTATATATATATATTTATTGTTGTTGTTGTTGTTTTTGAAAATTTTATTGGGGAATTGGGGAAGGGGAACAGCCCAGTTGTTGTCCTTCAATCTTAGTTGTGGAGGGCACAGCTAGCTCAGCTCCAAGTCCAGTCAACATCCAGCCAGCCGCTCAGCTCAAGGTGCGGTGTTTGATCTTAGTTGCGGGTGGGTGGGCGTAGCCCACCATCCCATGCAGGAGTGGAACAGGCAACCTTGTTGTTAGGAGCACCTGCTCTCACCAGCTGAGCCATCCTGCCACCTGTTGGCATCTCAGCAGCAGCTCAATTCAGATGCAGGTCATTGGCCCATGTGGGAATCAAACCAGCCACCCTATTGCTCAGAGCTCGTGCTCTTAAGCTAACTCTTATCCAACTGAGCCACTCAGCTGGCCCCTATAAGTATATTCTTAATAATATTGATTTAGGACCTTAATCTTCTTGACTTGGATCTTTATTTTTACCACCCTCTGCTTTATCCACAAGTTAGGCCTTGCCAATTATCATCTAGAACTGCTCTACTTGTCTGAAACATTGAACTTCTATTTGTAACTTTTGCCCAAAACTTTTTATCCTTTTATGTCCTATGTTATTTCTCTACACAAATTAAAAACCTCATCAATATCTTAGTCCAATGATCCACTCATTTTTCTTTTCTGCAGGTTTTTGTCTCTTTCGTGGCCTCACTTTTTTTCTACTATAGTTGACCTATTGCTTTTATGTTTGCTAAACACCTATATCTTTTGGAAATTACCCTTCTCCCATTCCACATGGTATTGGTTGGGCTGTTGATCATGTGGCCTACCCACCTCCACCATAGCTGTGGACTCCTGACCCAGGCCTTCCAAGCAATTTTTTTTGGAAATTGATATGTACACTGTGAGAGAAAGATCAGCCTATGGGGTCATGAGCTCTAAGGAATATGTAAAAATGGAGCTGCTGGAGGTTGTGCTGCCATACCTGGAGAGATTTGGGAGAGAATGAAGTCTAACAGAGGCAAGCAGAACTGAGAGATGAAGAGAGATAATGTTCTTTTTTAAAAAAAAGATTTTTATTGGGGATTGGGGAAAGGGAGCAGCGTTGGGGAATTGGGGAAGGGGAACAGACAAGTTGCTGTCCTTTTGTTCTTCAGTCTAGTTGTGGAGGACTCTGCTTCACTGGCCCATGTTGGTATTGTCATTGCGCTCTTCCCAGGTGAGGCAAATCAGTCACCTGCCTCTGGATGGCCACTCACCGCAGCTACTGGCAGTTCACTCTGGCTGCCGGCCACTCACACGGGATGCCGGCCACTCATTGTAGCTTATGGCAGCCCACTGCAGCAGGGGCTGCAGCCTACACCGTTGCCGGGACTGGTGCAGCCCAGCTCCAGGTGGAGCTGTTGTGCACTATCTTAGCCATAGAGGTCAGTGTCACTGGCCCACATATGTGGGATCCGAACCGGGGCCGCTGGCATCCCAAGCCAGCTCTTAACCAACGCACCACTTAGCCGGCCCGAGATAATGTTCTTATGACACTATTTGAACCATGGATACTGTTGGACATAAAGCCAGTTCTGTCTATTGGTTAGTCCACCTATATGAGCCAATAAATCCTCTTCCACCTTTGTTTCCTTTATATTACTTTATAATATTTTTGTATTTTACAACCAAAAACATTGTGACTAACATACTTACATAGCCTGGACCTCTGTTTCAGTTATGAACATATTTGGTTGAAAATCACCAGAAAATACAAAACCCATGTCTTACATAAATAAGGATTTATTTGCCCCACATAATAAGGAGTCTACGGTAAAATAGTCTGGAGCTGATGCAGGAGCTGCACAATACTGCCCAGATCCCAAGTTCCTTCTACCTTTCTGCTTTGCCATCCTTACCATCTTGACTTTGTTCTTGTACTTGTAGCCTCTAGGTTGCTAAGTGGCCGCTGCTTCCCTAGACATCATAACTGTGCTCTAGGTGGAAAGAAGGAGGAAATAGAAGAGACATAATTCGCAGACTTATGCTTATCTCATTGATCAGAAGTGTGTCACATGGCTTCCTGTATCTGCAGGAGAGCCTGGAAATTAAGTGCTTATATTTTACTATCTCTATATTAAAGGTAGGCAAAGGAAAGAAGAGTTGGAAATAGACAAATCCAAGTCAACAACTTGGGTTATTTTCTGGATCCCAACACTTCATCTTACCTCTTTACCTGCCCTATAAACCACAAACCATCTGCTAGTTCTACAAATCATTCTGTATTTGAGTGCTGTGTGTTATGAAAATCACAGAATTATAGAGAATGGAGCCTCTACAGATTAATGGCATTTAACATCATTTAATATAATATTCATATAGTATTCAGAACTGTTTGTTAGTTCTTTTTAATTTTGGTTTTATTACTTCCTCTCCTACTCCCTTTATTATTTTATTTTATTTTATTTTACTTTATTTTATTTTGATGGCAGTGTCACTGGCCCTCATATGTGGGACCCGAACCGGGGCCGCTGGCTTCCCAAGCCAACGCTTAACCACCGTGCCACTCGGCCGGCCCATCCCTTTATTATTTTAAATCTTTAACCTGTACTACCTTCCTTAAGCCCCCTTCTCATATTTTCTTCAGTCTCAACAGATTATAGTTTCTTGATTGTTGAGAAAGCGAGGCTATCAAACATGAAGTTCCTCAATTTCCTATAACCATTCCTTTCCTCCTTTCTTTGTTTTCCTTCACTTGGAAGACCAGAATTTACAGTTATAGTTTTAACCTCACCCACATTGATTATGCTACAATCTATTTAATGTCTATTTTATTCATTATTATATCTCAACACTTGGCATCATGTGGTAGTAGTAGGTCCACCATAAATATTTGTTGGATGCTACTGAATCCTTTTTGCAGGACTCTGCTATATCAGTTATCTCTTTCCTCTCCTTACCTTTTTACTTGTCCCTCTTTTATCTCCTGTCTTTTAGTGTATAAACAAACTCAGCCTTTTTTTTTACCCTAAAGAACAGAAATTGCAAAAGAACAAAAGCCTTTCTTCTAATGTATCTGCATTAACCACCTAGCTATCATATAATTTTTCTCTTTCTCTATTGAAACAAATTTCTCAAAATAGTATTCTCCAATTTCAGTCTCTATGAAAATCTGGCAATTAAGTTCTTGAACTTGTTGCTAACCTCTTTTGATATCAGAGGGATTCTTTATTATGAATTTGTGCCAACTGGACAAACAGCTAACCAAGTTTACTATTTGGAAGTGCCGAAAAGGCCACATGAAAAAAGTAGCCTGACCTGAACTTTTTGCCAATTCTTGGCTCTTGCATCATGACAATGCACCAGCTCACATGCACTGTCTGTGAGGGAGTTTTTAGCCAGTAAACAAATAACTGTATTGGAACACCCTCCCTACTCACCTGATCTGGCCCCCAATGACTTCTTTCTCTACACAAAGATAAAGGAAATATTGAAAGGAAGACAGTTTGATGACATTCAGGACATGAAGAGCAATACGATGACAGCTCTGATGGCCGTTCCAGAAAAGAGTTCCAAAAGTGCTTTGAAGGGTGGACTAGGCGCTGGCATTGGTGCATAGCTTTCCAAGGGGAGTACTTCAAAGGTGACTGTATTGATATTCAGCAATGAGGTAAATAGCACTTTTTCTAGGATGAGTTCGCGAACTTATTTGTCAGATCTTCATATGTCCATATCTCCCAGTCATTTCTCATCTCCTTGGTAGCAGCTTCAACCCCACCATGTCAATGAAACTGTCCTTGCTAAGGTCCCTGATGACTTCCTACTCACCAAACTTACATATTATTTAAGTTTTCTGCAGAATTTAGGCTATTTCTTGAACTCTCCCTTTCCCTGAATTTTGTGACACTAGGATTTTCTAGTTTTTCTAACTCTCTGTTGATACTTTTTTTTGTTTTGTTCTCTTTGGATTCTCTTTCTCAGGGGTATTATTCAGGGCTCTGTAAGTAATCATTTTCCCTTTTCTATGTGTATACTTATTGGGTGACCTTACCAATACCATGACTTCAGCTGTCACCCAGATGCAAATAGTTCTTAGACCTGTATTATTGCATTGTTGGAAAAGTCATGATGTACTTTTTCTGTGTTTTTCATTGCAAAAATGCGTCATGACTTTTCCAACAACCCAATATTTTGGTCAGACCATAGAAAGTAACATTTAGGCAAAGACCAGAGAGAGGTGAAGGATCAGCCATGTAAATATCTGGTAGAATATCATTCCAGGCATTGGAAAGAGCAAATGCAAAAGCTGTGAGTTGAAAGTGTATTTGGCATGTTCAAAGAATGGCTGAGAGTAAGGGGAAAATTAGTAGGAAATGAGGTCAGAGAACTAATGGATGGGGGAGGAATAGTCATGTGAGACCTTATAGGTCATTTTAATGACCGTAACTTCTACTGGGATTGAGATGAAAGGCCAATGGAGGAGTTTGAGCAGAGGAGTGATATGTTCTCACTGAAGTCTTCAAAGGATCAATTTGTGCTGAGAAGAGATTGAAAAGAGCAAGGTAGGAAGCAGGTCTTTCTGATAAGGCAGCTATTGCAGTAATTTAGATAACACATGATGGTGATCTGTACCGGGTACTAGCAATGAAGTAGCAAATTATGGATCTATTTTAAAGGGAGAATCAATAGAATATGATGACAGATTGGATGTAGAGTTTGAGAAATAAGGAGGATGCAAAGATTTTTCTCCCGGGTAACCGAAAGAGTGTAATTACAATTTATTGAGATGGGAACACGTGGGAAAAGCAGGTTGGGGAAAGATTAGGAGATCAAGTTTGTACCAATTAAATATGAGATAACTATTAGACAATTTAGTGCAGAAGTCTCGAGGCAACTGGATAAATGATGGAGTTTAGTGGTTAAGTGGGATTAGATATATACATTTGGGAGTCAGCATTCTGTAAATGGTATTTAAACTTATGAGGATAGATGAAATCATCATTGGAATTAAAATAAGTAGAAAAGATAAATGTTTTCATAACTGCGACTTGGAGTAATCTAATGTTAAAAGACAGGGAAATAGGGCCAGCAGAGTGGTACATTGGTTAAGAGCTGGCTTGGGATGCCAGCGGCTCCAGTTTGGATCCCATATATGTGGGCCAGTGACACTGCCCTCTACAGCTAAGATGGTGAACAACAGCTCCACCTGGAGCTGGGCTGCACCAGTCCCGGCAACGGTGTAAGCTGCAGCCCCTGCTGCAGTGGGCTGCCATAGGCTACAGTGAGTTAACGGCAGCCAGTGTGAGCTTCCAATAGCTGCGGTGAGTGGCCTTCTATAGGCCTGCGACCAATCTGCCTCATCCAGGATGAGCGCAATGAAGATACCAACATGGGCCAGTGAAGCAACATCCTCCTGCAACAACTAGACTGAAGAACAAAAGGACAGCAACTTGTCTGTTCCCCTTCCCCAATTCCCCAATGTTGTTCCCCTCCCCCAAATCCCCAATAAAATCTTTAAAAAAAAAAAGACAGGGAAATAGAAATACACCAATAAAGGGGACTAAGGAATGGCTAGCGTGTGGGAAAAAAATAAGAAGAGTGTGGTTTTCTAGAAAATGATTGAAGAAATGGCTCAATAAGATAGGGAGCGATTGACCATGAAATGTTGCTAATATGTCATGGAAGTTGAGGACTGAGTGTTTCAATGGGTCAAGAGAGTGGGAGGAGAAAAATAAAAATTTTTCTGTAAAAAGGAGAAAAACAAAGCAGTACCTAGTGAGAGAGAAGTGGGATCAAGAAAGATTGTTTTAAATGGAATAATAACATGTTTATAATCTGCTGGGAAAAATCCAGTAGAGAGGGAATTGGTTAAAGCAGAGAGAGAAAGAGAATTGCTGGAGCAATATCCTTGGGTAAACAAGAGGATATGGTTTCTAATGAATAAATAGAGAAACTTTCTCCTGACTGACACAGTTAAATTCATTGATAGTAACAGGAAAGAAGGTAGGATACAGACGCAGGCAGATGGACAGATGTTATAGTGGGAGCATGTGGAAATACTTTTCAGATGGCTTCTATTTTTCTCCATAAGGAAGCTTAGAATGAAGTCGGGTAAAGAAGTGTTGGAAAATTGATTCTCTTTATTATTTCACTGCCTTCATCTCCTAGTTGTGTAGGAGAGTGAGAAAATGAACTAGGGAAATAAAATACAAAATACAAATACAAATAACCTGATAGCATTAAAGTTAGGGACCATACTTAAGCAAGACTAACCATAACATGGTTATACATTTTTCTTAAGCTATCCTTAGTTGTGCAAATTTAGGCATGAAGAGCCTAAAAGTTGGATTTAAGCAATATTCACTTTTTTTTTTTTTTTGGCTGGGCAAATACAACCCAAAATGAAACAAAGGAGCTGAGAATATATGGAAGGAAGTGGTAACAATGACTGACCAAGAAATTCAAACTGGGTAAGAAGGAAAGTGATGATATGAGGGGCATGAGGGGTAGTGAAAGGTGGTTGGATCAATGGACTGTAGGTTGGGGGTGGGGGTGGAGGTTAAAGGATTGTTGGAGCTGGGGTAAAGGAGGGAGTAAAATAGAAAGATAGAAGGTGGTGATTAGAGTGGATGCGTGAAATTAAGATTATGGAAAGACTAGCTTTTTATACTAAGGTAGGACTATAGGAGATGTCTAGTAATCAGAATCTAGATAAATAATTCGACTCATGGGGCAGGAATTATAAGAGAAGCCAAGTCAAGAAGAGGTAAGGAGGATCCAGGAAGACAGGGAATGGTGCAACTGAAAAGCTAAAGGAGTAAAAGGGGTGGAGAACAAGATCATTGGATGAGAAGAGATCAAGGATCTGTAGAGCGAGGCTAATGAAAGGAACACCTACATGGGTAGAATTATGAAAGGAGTAACGTTGAAAATGTAAGAGTCAACCAGGAGCTAAATTCTTCAAGGAATGGGGGCAGTGACCTGAGGATAGCAGGTTGTTATAACAGGAAGAGTAAAGGTGTTATATAGTCTTTTAACACAAGATTCAAAGCTAAAATTGCCCATTTCATGGTCATGCATGACTTCCAACTTACCAAAATTTAATCTTAACTTTTCTGCAGAATTTGTCATCACTTCCACTTCTTTGAACTTTTTCCTTAAGATCTTGTGACCCCTGAGATCTGTTGCTTCCTCTTCCTCTCTGTCAATTCCTTTTGTTGCCATCTCTTGGATTCTCCTCAGTGGTGTTACCCAGGGCTCCCTACATGTCCTCTTCTCTTCTCATTGTACATGCACGCCCTGGGTGATCTCACCAATTTCATGGCTTCAGCTGCTCCCCAAATGCATGTGGCTCCCAAATCTGTAGTTCCAGCCCTAACTGCGCTCTCTGCTCTAGTCCTGTATTTCTGATTACCCACTGATGGAATTTAGATGTCCTTCAGACAGTTTAATTCATTTAAGAATTAATTAGTAATTTTCTTCATCAAACTTTCTTCTATTCATTTTTGGATTTCAGTCAATCACTAAGATATATTTGACTCATATAGTCAGATTCCTTTTCCTTACATCCCATATGTAGTCAGGTCACCAATTCCCATGAATTCGATTTCTAAATTGTGAATTCTGTTTCTGAGTTGTCAAAAGTGATTAAATCCAACTCTTTGACTCATTCAAACCTGTACCTGTGCAACAGAAAGCTGGTGAAGAAAAGCACCATGGTATTGCCCTGGCTTCATGAAGGACTAGGAAATATAGTTTATTGGATATTCTGTTTTTATAGCCCAGAAAAGCACATAAAATGACATGTTGAATGTCAACCCACTACCCTGACATATCATCATGAGATTCAGTTACATGGCTCCCTAAGAGAGGGCATTTCTAGGTTGAGAATTGTATTTTTTGTGTATCCACACCACATAAAAAAAAATTTTTGTTGCAGTTTAATTTGTAAAATTAAAAAAATTAAAAAACCCAAATAGTCACTACCTTAGAGAAGCCTTCCTTGATTATCCTATGTAAATAGGCTTTTCCCTATTATTCTCTAACTGGTTCTTTCACTGGTTTACCAAGTATTAGGCCATCTATTTTGAATCAGGTACTATTCTCTTTTTTTTTAAGATTTTATTGAGGGAATTGGGGGAGGGAACAGCATTGGAGAGTTGTGGAAGGCAAACAGACAACTTGTTGTCCTTCAGTCTTAGTTGTGGAGTGCGCAGCTAGCTCAGCTCCAAGTCCAGTGGCCATCAAGCCGCCCATGGGCAGCTCGCAGCCGCTCAGCTCAAGGTGCCGAGTTCAATCTTTGTGTGTGGGTGTAGCCCATTATCCTATGGGGAAGTTGAACTGGCAACGTTGTTGCTAGGAGCACGTATTCCCACCAGCTGAGCCACCTGTTGGCAACTCAGCGGCAGCTCAGCTCAGGTGCAGCTCACTGGCCTGTGTGGGAATTGAACCGGCAACCCTGTTGCCCAGAGCTTGCGCTCTTAACTGACTGAGCCACTCAGCCGGCCCCGGGGAAAGCCTCTTTAAAGAGATGCAATTTTAGGGGACTGACCCTAAGACCCTGTCTTAGCCCTCATGACAGGCGGTACTCATATATTCATTTGTGTGTACCTATTGAGATCTATTATATATTTATTTAGTGTTTGTTATCCCCATGATTCCTGAGGACCGAAAGCATTTCTATGTTGTTAAAGGTCCATACCTAGTACCTGACACATAGTGCGCATTTAAATACTTACTGAATGAATAACTAAATAACAACTACTTAGAAATAAAATTATTTGTAAGATTAGTTGTTAAAGATATATTGTTATTTTCTAAATATAAAATTATAATGTTGACATGTCTTTTCAAACTATATTTTCTGCTATTATAAACACGTTCTTTTCTTGCATCCTACCTCCCCTGACATTTTCTTTTTGAAAAAGTTAGATGTTCAGGGCCGGCCAAGTGGCGCGGTGGTTAAGCGCTGGACTTGGGAAGCCAGCGGCCCCGGTTTGGGTCCTACATATGAGGGCCAGTGACACTGCCCTCAAAAAATAAAATAAAATAAAATAAAAAGTTAGATGTTCAAATTACTTTCCCCTTTGCCTTAAATTGCCCTATGAATTTACCCTATAATTTGGATTGTTATCAGACCCCCAAGAGGGGCGTTGACAGGGATGTTTTCCTTTCCTTTGTTCACTAGGAGTATTGATCACATTGATCTATGGATATGTATGAAGGGAAAGAGAAAAATAGAGTTTAAGGTGATTATGGAACATCCTGGAGGTGTTCAGTCAGCAGAATCTAGGGAAACAAATCTATTTATGGGACAGGAATCATAAGAAAGCCAAGCCAAGGAGAAGTAAGGAAGAGCCAGAAAGATAGAGGAGGTATAACTTACTGGGAGCTAAAAGGAGGGAAATTTTTTTTTTTAGTTTCAGGCATGCAAAAAAACGTAACAGTTAAACATTTATACCTCTCACAAAGTGATGACCCCCTCCCAATCTACTACCCCTCTGACATTATATATAGATATTACAGCTCCACTGACTCCATTTCTTATGCTGTACTCCACATCATGTGGAGATATATATATTTATAGCTGCCATTCATTATTATTCAGCTTGTTTCAGGTGTACGCTGCAGTGGTCAGGAAACTACACGGTCCATGAAGTGGTCTCCTTAATAAGACAAGTGTCCGTCTGATATCCTATAAAATATTTACAACATTATTGATTATATTCCCCAAACAGCCTTTCACATCCCAGTGTCAATCTTGTGGTTACCAACCTTTCTAATTCCCTCACCTTCTCCCTCATCCCCAACCTCCTCCTATCTAGCAACCCTCAGTTTTCTCTCTATAGCTGTTTCTGATTAGTGTGTTCATTTATTCTATTCTAAAAGGACGGATGTTTGAAGGGTAAGGAGGGTTCTGTAATGTCAAATGCTGCAGAGAGCACCAGAATGCAGAGAAAAGACCTTTGTTTCCGGACATTGCTGCCTTTTTTTTTTTTTTAACTGAGCCATCCTGCCACCTGTTGGCAGCTCAGTGGCAGCTCATCTTGGGCTGGGCATTGAACTGCTATTGCCCAGAGCTCATCTCTCACTCTTGAGTGAGCTCTTAACCACCATGCCACTCGGCCGGCCCCATTGTTGCCTTTTTAACAATGCAGTTTAGAAGGGTGGTGATGCTAGATGTGAGGAATTAAAAGCTTTGGACATAAGCCATTCATCCTAGAGGTCTGATAATCAAAAGTCAGTGATATTGTCTCCTTCCTTTTTTCCCCACAGGGTGTGTTGTTACAGGAGAGCAGACTATTCTTGGCGTGGTGTCCAAGTATTTGGCATTTTGAGCAAACAATTGAATGAGACACAGAAATACAGTGTTGAAAGAGCAGTTTCTTAGAAGTGAAAGCACACTCCAAAGAGATTGGAGCAGGCCTGATCACAAAGAAGTGGCTCAATTGTCTCATTATTAGAAGAGAAAGTACACTCCAAAGGAATAGGAGCGGGCCTGAGTAAAAGCATGGCTCAAAGGGCTCAGACTGGTGAGGACTGGGAGTTTTTCTTTTCTTTTCTCTAGAATGGGCCGTTTGTCTCTAGGTGTGGGCCACTTGATTGGCACCTGTGATTGACAGGAGGCTACTATCTTATCTTTTTAGACTGTACAAGTTCCTTCCCAAAAATCAGTCAGTTATATTGATACTAAGGAACTTCCAGGCATATGTATGATATTATAATGATGGTATAATGAGGCTAACTTGAGATGAAAGTCATTGTAACCTTTACTGTGTAGGTGTCAGTGACCAGTCTAATCTAATTAGGTATTTTGTATCCTTTAGCTTCTTCACAGTGATTGATGGTTATAGTAGATAAAGGAAAGGTTTGGGTGAAGAGTGGAGGTCTTCTGGATGGTTGCTTTTCATAGGTCATGTTGGATATGCACAATGTGACCTGACTTGTTTGGGCATATCAGAGACCCAACTCCTGTCTATAACTGCCTGCCTTATGTCCCCCTTGAGAGATGTGATCCCCATAAGTCTCTATGGAAATTGAGGGACAGGAGATGTCTTCTTCGGTATTTGCTTCCTGCTGAATGTGGCTGTTGTCCCTACCTGTTGGGGATTCACAAAACTCTTGCCCTATTTGATCTTAGAAGAGAGAAAGGGGGTCTCGAGATGCTTGGAAGACCGTGTTCACCTCTTCGATTGGGATGTACTGGAAGCCTTGCTGGGGCATCATTTGTATCCCATCAGCCCCTAGATGAGGAGAGATAGATTTTAGTTAAACAGAGTTAAAAATGTTGACCAAGAAGCAGGACTGAAAGCCATCAACACAAGTTGGCTGTGTGATGGAAAAGTCTCTTTAGCTTCATGGAGCTTGTGGCCTTTCTCTCTAGTTTAACCCGTTATTCAGATGGTGTTGTTCACCCAGGAGCTGGGCCCAGAACAGCCTGGATCAGGAAATAAGGGGCTTCCTATGATTCAGGGTAGGAATATTTTCTATTTTTATTTTTTTTATTTTTTTTTGAGGGCAGTGTCACTGGCCCTCATATGTGGGACCCGAACCAGGGCCGCTGGCTTCCCAAGCCAGCGCTTAACCACCGCGCCACTCGGCCGGCCCCAGGAATATTTTCTATTTATGATTAAAAAGCTGATTTGAAAGGTGATTAAAATTGGTAACTAGGGAGCTAAGAAACTAGGGAAAAGGAGACTTAAAATTCTTATAGTAGGGGTGGGAGAGCTCTCCTGTATCACTCTCAGTTTTGTATACCACATATCAGTGAAATCATATGGGTCTAAACTTTATTGTGTGACATATTTCGCTTAGCATAATAATCTCAAGATCCACCCATTTTGTCGCAAATGGCACTATTTCATCTTTTCTTACGGCATAGTATTCCATTGTGTATATATACTATATCTTCTTTATCCAATCAACTGTTGAAGGACACTTTGGTTGTTTCCATGTCTTGGCCACCATAAATAAAGCTGCAATGAACATCAGAGCACATGTATCTTTATGGATAAATGTTTTCAGATTTTTTGGTTATATACGCAGGAGAGGGATTGCTGGGTCATATGGTAATTCTATTCTTAACTTTTTTGAGGAACCTCCACACTGCATTCCACAATCTGCATTCCCACCAACAGGTTCCTTTTTTCCCACAGCTTCTCCAAAACTTATTATTTATGTTGTTGATGATAACCATTATAACCAGTGTGAGGTGATAGCTTATTGTGGTTTTTATTTGCATTTCTCTGATGATTAGTGATGTTGAGCATCTTTTCATATATCTATTGGCCATCTGTACGTCCTCTTTGGAGAAATGTCTATTCAGGTCCTCTGTCCATTTTTTAATTGGATTATTTGTTTTTGTTGTTGTTGTTGAGTTGTATGAGTTCTTTGTATATTTTGGATATTAGTCCCTTATCAGAGGCATTGTTTGCAAATATCTTCTCCCATTCAGTTGGTTGATAGTCTAACAATCTTAATGTCATTCATTTTGCATGCTGGTCTTTCTCTAGTTTTAAATTTTCTCCTCCACTGCATCTACCAAACTTACTTGCTATCTATTGTTTGTTCATTCATTCAACACTATTTATGGGGGGGGGTCTACTTTGATGGACTACATACCATGTGAGGTTTTGGGAACACAGTCACTATTCTCTTGGAACTTAGAGCCCAGTGAGATATATATATCTCAATGTATGATAATTAAGTTCAAGAACTTATCCTAGAAAAAGTGCTACATACTTCATTGCTGAATATCACTATGATCACTTTCAAAGTACTCCCCTTAGGAAACTATGCACTGATGCCAGTGCCTAGTCCACCCTTCAAAGCAATTATGGAAGTCTTTTTCTGGAATGGCCATGAGGACTGTCATCATATTACAGTTGATGTCTTGAATGTCATCAAAATATCTTCCTTTCAATATTTCCTTTATCTTTGGATAGAGAAAGAAGTCATTGAGGGCCAGATCAGGAAAGTAGGGAGGGTGTTCTAATAGTTATTTGTTTACTGGCTAAAAACTCCCTCAGAGATAGTGCTATGAGAGCTGGTGCATTGTTGTGATGCAAGAGCCATGAATTGTTGGTGAATAGTTCAGGTCGTTTTCATCTAACATTTTCACGCAGCCTTTTCAGCACTTCCAAATAGTAAACTGGGTTAACTGTTACTCCAGTTGGTACAAATTCATAATGAATAATCCCTCTGATTATCAAAAAAAGTTAGCAACACTCTTTTGACTCTTGATTTGTGTTGAGAGCCAACAGCTCCTCAGTGTCTGACAAGGTCACGGTGCCACACTCAGCACTGGATGTTTGGGGTGCTGCCTTATGGTTGGTCATGTAATATCTCCTCTCTATGAACCCATGTGCCTTTCCTCCTATAGGAGACAATACACTCACTGCATTTGTGACAAGTTCCTGTGGTTCCCCGATGATAGCTGGCTGTGTAAGTCAACGACGGGGCAAGATTTCCTAAAAATATTGGGGACTCAAGCCCCTTGGAAAAGGGAACTCCCTATGACAGGCTATACAGCCCAAGGGGACCCCTGAATTGAGATATTGGGGACTCAAGCCCCTTGGAAACTGAGGCACAGACCTCTGGCAACTTAGGCCAAAGAGCCTGGTTGTGAGAAACTGACAGCCTGCCTGTGAGAAGCTGATGATAACATCAGTCCTTGAGCTCACTTGCCTAAGGCCCCTGCTGTGAAAAGTCTCCTTGAAGACTAAAAATCTTCAGGCCATGAGAGTTCTGGGCAGCTTACTGACCATGGGGTATGTTAATTAACAGCTTTATTTGAATTCTTTGCCCAGTACATTGTTGTAGCAACAGATACTGAAGCTTTGACTGAGAAACAGATGCTACCCTCTATTGTAATAATATGTAGCCCTCCGTAGGATAAAAGATGTTTAAAACTCCCTTTAGCTACTAAGTATTGTAATCACATAAGAATAGACTTTAGATAATCTTTACCCTAAACTCAGCCACTGCTAGTCTTTTAGTAATAGCTCAAGTATATGCCCTGTGAGTCTAGCTGCTGGAATTTGGGATAATGGCTAGGTTGTCATGGTAACCACTCTTTAGGCGATATGTACAGATAGGTGAATCCTTAACATAGAAGAGGTCAGTTGTCCCTGGAGAGAACAATTACAGGAAAGTAAAGACTGTGAAAATGCTGGGAAATAGAAAACACCAAACTCATGTGAAACGTAACTTGTGACTTGTAATATTGGTCAAGAATCTCTATAAAAGAGACATGCTGTTGCAATAAAGTGTGACACTTCTTCTCTGAAACTCCCCCAGTGTCTCCACTCTCTCCCTTCTTTCTTCTTTCTTTTCTTCCCTCGCCAACACCGTCTCCATCTGAGGGAACCCCTGGACTTGCGGAGGCTGGACCCCAGCAGATTTGGACTGACAGAAATTTTTGGTCATGGAGAATTGGCTGACTTCTATTGTGCACTTTGACGCTTTTTTTCAGGGTTGTATTGGTACATCCATGTTTCATCACCAGTGATAACACAGCCCAAAATATTGTTTTGCCTCTCCAAAAGGTCTTGGCATACTTCAACTCCCCTTGTGCTTTTGTTCATTGGTGAGCTCCTTTGGGACCATTTTTGCACACACCTTTCTCATGCCAAGATTTTCAGTTAAGATTTTCCTAACCATTTCTGTATTGATGTTTGCCTGGTTTGTTATGCTTCTCACAGTCAGCTGACGATTTTGACACACAATTCAACAAATTTTTGCAATGTTTTTGCCAGTTCTGCTCCTTACTGGCTGCCCTACCTCTCTTTATCAGTGAGGCATTCTCTACTCTCAGAAAAACATTTAATCCATTTGTACACTGCCGTTTTCTTCATGGCATTATCCCCGTAAACTTAGACTAACATGTCCCTGATTTCACTTCCACTCTTGCCAAGTTTAATAAGAAATTTAATGTTTGTTCATTGCTCTAATTCAAGCTCAGACATTCTCATGATGGCATACAAAAGCATGCAACAACAATAATGAATGCCACTCAGCAAGACACTGCCACACATCAATGTGAACACAGCTGTGAGACACTGATATACCAAGGTTATGAAACTTTACTAAGCTGTTTATACAGTGCTGCCACTATAAGCACATGGTGGCAAAAGTTCACGAATTTAATTGTCAGAAAAATATCTCTATATAGTTATAGATATTTATATCTATCTTAGGTATATCTATCTGTAAACACATTAAACATAAAATTACACAAATGCTTATAAAATTATGATTTTTATAAATGTTTGGAGAAATACAGAGGGCTATGAAACCATATAACAGGGAGAGCTGACCAAACTGGGAGTGAGAGTAAATATATCAGAGAAGGCTTCTTTGGAGAAATGATATAGAAGCTAAGTGCTGAAGTGTGAATAGGTATTGGCTAGCCTGCTGTGTGTGCACGTGTGTGTGTGTGTGTGTGTAGAAAGTATTACAGAGGGAACTGAATATGTAAGGCACATAGGCAGGAAGGAGAGTTTGGATTATTCTAGGAGCTGAATGAAGACCAGTGTGACTGGGATACTGTGAAAGAGAAAGTGGAGATGTAAGTAGGGGTCTTGTAGGCCATGCCAAAGGTTTAGGATTACCAGTGGACATTACTGGGTGCTGCTTAAAACAGAAGGGGATTTTTCTTCCCTTTTATTAGTTTCCCAGCACTGCCAGGAGCCGACATCTGACAAGGTCACATTGCCCTGCTCAGTACTGGATGTTTGGAGTGCTTGCTGCCTTACGGTTGGTCATGTAATATCTCCTGCCTCTATGAACCCATGTGCCTTTCCTCCTATAGGAGACAATATATTCACTGCATTTGTGACAAGTTCTTGTGGTACCCTGATGATAGCTGGTTGTGTAAGCCAGCGATAGGGCAAGATTTCCTAAAGAGAAGGAAACTCCCTAAAACAGGCTACAACCCGAGGGGACCCCTGAACTGAGATATTGGGGACTCAAACCCCTTGGAAACTGAGGCACAGACCTCTGACAACATAGGCCAAGAAGCCTGCCTGTGGCCTAAGGGCCCTGCTGTGAATAGTCTCCTTGAAGATTAAAGGTCTTCAGGCCATGAGAGTTCCAGTAAGAGGCAGCTCCTCCCTGACCATAGGGTACGTTAATTAACAACTTTGTTTAAATACTGAAGCTTTGACTGAGAAACAGATGCAGCCCTCCTAAGACAAAAGATGTTAAGTATTATATTTACATAGGAATAAGGGCCGGCCGAGTGGCGGGTGGTTAAGCGCTGGCTTGGGAAGCCAGCGGCCCTGGCCCTGGTTCGGTCCCACATACGAGGGCCAGTAACACTGCCCTCAAAAAAAAAAAATATATTTACATAGGAATAGATTTTAGATGGTTTTACCCTAAACACAGCCACTCCTAGTCCTTTTAGTATAGCCCTGTGAGTCTAGCTGCTGGAATTTGGGATAATGGCTAGGTAGTCATGGTAATCACTCTTTAGGTGATATGTAGAGATAAGTAAAGACTGAGTAAATCCTGGGAACTAGAAACCACCAAACTCATGTGATTGAGACAATGGTCAAGTATCCCTATAAAATGAATGTGCTCTGGCAATAAAGTGTGACACTTTTTTCCTTTTCTCTTTAACTCCCCGGTGTCTCCACTGTCTCCTTTATTTTCCTCCCTCACCGAAGCTGTCTCCACCTGAGGGAAACCCTGGTCAGTGGAGGCTGGTTCCCCCCACCCACACACTGGACAGCCAATCACAAACTTCTTACATCAATCTAAGCAGTTTAATAGTGTTGGTGCGGTTCCCTCTATTTTACAATGAGAACATTAAAGAACAACTTTCTTTGCTGGGCAAAGAAAGTTGTTTTTGTTTGTTTGTTTGTTTGTTTGTTTAAGGAATTTTGTAAGCATTGTATATTTTCTTCCCTGGTTACAAAATGCATAATTTATCTTTTGGGAATGGGGCATCCAGGTCTTAATGTGTTTACCTTCAGAACAATAGATTAGTTATAGTTGGTTAATTCCTTTTGTTTCCCACCAGAAAGAAAAAAAAAAGGATTAATTTATGGTGAGTATTGGGTGGTCTTCAGGTCTATATAGAAGACCTGGTTAAGAGTTTCCCATAACAATGAGAAAGAGTAGTAAAAGATTAACTGATATAAGGAAGAGTAGTGGAAGAAAAGTCTTGGAGAAGGAAATCTAGAGATTTTCTTTCTTCTTTCCTTTCTGATATCTTAAATTTGATATTTATATTAGACATATAAGTGGAAATACCATGGAAGGAAAAAGCTCAGGAGACTCAAAATAACCGCATACGATGGAATGAACATAGAAAAATTTCATAACTAAGTTGACCATGGCTGTAAGTCACAACTTTAGCTTCCTTCATAAAGTTAATCTGTGCCTTTTCAGTGGGTCTGTTTGTTGTCTTTTTGCACCTAAAATGACATCTTTTGAATGTCAGTAATCCTTTTTCTGGATCCGAGTTGGAAACTGCAAAATTCCTCATTATTATGCTTGTCTCCTGAATATACCATCTCTATGTGCTATAAAAAGAAAACTGTTAACTACCCTGCACCCACCTATGTAAAAGAAGTATCTGTCTCTCCAGTTTACTTTTATCCAATCCCAGAGATTTCCCCACTTTGCTTTCTCCCACCCTGTGAATCTATCACCAATGGATTACATGTAACCTTCCTCCTTTGATTTTATGTATAAAATAAGCTGCAAACTGCCATTTTGTGGAGCATTTTCTCAATCTGTTGAGATTTTGCTTCCCGGCAATTGTTGTCAGTTTGGCTCAAATAAATTCCTAAAAGTTTTCTCTTAAGCTGGATGTTTTTCATCAACAATACTAAGTAGGCAATTGGTATGGTAAATTAAGATGCCAGGGCTAAAGATATAAATTTAGGAACATTTGCATATAAATGGTATTAAAGCAATGGGAATGGTTGACATCACGTAAGATGAACATGTATATGGAAAAGTGCAAGGGCCTAGTTCTGAGGCTAAGCTCCAGTCTTTTATGGCGCTACAGAAGAGAAAGAGATTTAGAAGGAGACTGGGAAGTAGCTAGGAAGGAAAGAGGAAAACTAGGGGAATGTGGTGTAAGCCAAGAGAAGAGTGTGGCATTGATAATAAATATGGAGAATGTTTAAAAGTTTCAGGAAAATATAAGAATCAAGAAGTCTATATTTTCTTACCTGGTCTATAAGTGAGATTTCCTCATCTAGATGGATTAGAGATTCCTTCCATTACATGGTGCCTAATTTTCTAGCTGGTTTTGGGCATCCTAGATATTGAAAACATTTCTCTACCTGCTCTGCTTTCACAGATTATTCCTTCTTCCCTTCTGAAGAGACTTGGAAGCTTTACTTTTCTTTTTTTCCCCTCTGATACCCTTGATAAGGAAGGCACTCTTATCTACCCAAAGAAATTTCCCCTGAGCTTTAGGTCATCTTGTGTAGTGTCCATGGCAGTAACCCTCTTTTCTCTTCTTTGATGCCTTCATGACTCTATTCCTGGAAGTCCTTCCTTTCTCCTGATCAATTTTCTCAGTCCTGTCCTGTTGCACTGACTGGCAATGTAATTAATAGCCAGTGTTTGAGATTAATGTAACTTTGATGAGTTTTATCTTGTTCATCTATTGTTTGCAACCATTATTTCAGTTCTTTGCTGTTTAAACTCCCCCACTCTTTCCCATTGACTCTTGAGATCTTGAGAGTTGGTCTCTATTACAGTCTCTAGCACCTGGACTCTCTCAAACAGTCCTAGGCTGTTCAAAATTTTGTACTTAATTTTAAAAATTTATTTAAATTTTTAGAAGAATTTGATAGTTTTAAATCACAAAACAGTATACTATTGCTGTAACTATTTAAACAATTCAGAGATATATAGAAAAAACCATGAGATACAAAAGTTGGGGTATGTCACAGAGCAGATAGGTAAAAGGGTTATCTAAGGTAATAGTAAAGGGAAGTCCCAAGACAGTTGCTATGCATTAGACATAAAAAATAACCAACTCAGGATGAAATATGAGGTCAGATGCTCCAATAGGAATGTATCTAGAAGAACATGAAGCTAATAAATTATTTAACAGGCTTAACTGAGTGGAAAATTATACCGAGAATCATTTTTACAGAAATAATGGAAGGTGTGGGAAGATAGTCAAATGTTTAATGAAAATGAAGCAAAGGGGAAAATGAGGCATAAGGAGATTAACTCCAAGAAAAACTAAAAGCTGTACAAGAAGGACAATGCAATCATATTCATTCCTTGGCTCAGGAACCAAATAGTATTTTACATGGTCATTATGATGAAAGCATTTTAATATGTATATAACCAAAATTGAGATGTCTTTATATTAGGAGGATGGGGCAGGAAAAGAATAAATCTAAACAAATAAGTCAATAGACAATGTGTTTTTGTGTGCGTGTATGTGTATGTGTGTGAATGAAAAGTACGGTAGAGGGAATATAAAATAAGAGACTGTCTTTAGTTGTTATATGCATTTTTAAGCATATTTGACTTTTAACTATTTGTAGGTAAAACTGACAAAAATTATCCAAAAGCAAAAGGAATATAGCAGAACTACATAGTCTGACATTGTAAAGTTGTCTAAAAAATATTAAGAAAAAAAAAAAAAGAAAAGAAAATTCTAAAAAAATATTTTTTTCTGGTAAAAAAGTTATTCTTTTAATATAAAAATATTATGGGAGTCTTGGTTCTTCTTGCCGACACAGTGAAGAATCAAAGGTCAGCAAGCTGATTAATATGCAAGCAGGGTTTGTTAGTGATACATTCTCAGGGAAGAGAATGGGCCTAGCTGGGGTGGGGAAGAGGGGGAGAGAGAGAGAGAGAGAGAGAGAGGAAGAGAGAGCTCCAGGGCCTGAGAGAGAGAGAGAGAGCCCGTGTCCTGAGTACTTTTTATTGGTTTGTCGGAAAAGTCATGACGCATTTTTGCAACAAAAAACATAGAAATAATACGTCATGACTTCCGACAACCCAGTAGTTTGCTGGGTGGAGTGTGAAGGAGTTATATATTGATTTGGTGGGAAAAGTGGTGCAAGCTTTTCCACGGGATGGGGGCGGGGAGGCTGGGGGGGGTGAGTGTGGGAGGGGTGAGTGACCTACTAAGATGGGTGGAGGTCTGTTAACTCAGATCCTTATCTTGCTCCAGACCACCTCTTGTTTTCTGTTGTAAAAACAGAGACATGACTGGAGGCAGTTAATCAAAGCTAGTTATGAGCTTTTTCTGTAGATACTATGGATCCCCTCCTACCCCTTCTCCTCCTACATTTTTTTAACTTCTACCTAACAAAATCATTAATAGTAGTTATCTTGGAGTTTGTAGTGGATTTTTGCTTGTAGAATATTTGAATATTTACAATGATCAGGCATTTATTATTTTGAGGATCCGAAAAAGACACTAAAAAAAAGACATATTAGAGTGGCTGAGGGCCGACAGAGTGGCGCAGTGGTTAAGTGCTGGCTTGGGAAGCCAGCGGCCCCGGTTTGGTCCCACATATGAGGAAGTGACCTCAAAAAAAAAAATAGAGTGGCTGATAATCAGCTAGATGGTGGAATAAGAGGTCTTGTTGTCTCACAGAAACAACAACTTAATAGCCATTCACAGACAAAAATTCCTTTATGAAACCTCCAGAGTCCAGTTGAGATGTTCAGCACCCCAGTGGAGCACAAAATATGAGAAAAGCCAGATTTGAAAATGGTAAGAAGAACACTTTTAGTTTATTTGCATCACCCCTTCCCCAAGCTGGCACAGTTCAGTGCTGAGAGAGACTCCCTCAGTCTGTGATTTTTTCCACAGGAGAAATAGCGAAATGAGTGTCCTGCTCCGCTTGCCTTTTGGAATGCTGCCAGAGAAGCCTACTTCTGTCTTGCCTCATCAAGAATGCTAAAGGAACTCACATTTCTGCACCATTGAGGTACATCTGAGAACAAATAAATGGGGTTGGGGATCACAGTAGCTGATGTGCGGGTCTCAACAACCAGCCCATGGATCCAGTTAGCCAGCTGGCCCACCAGTGGATCCCGCCAGCTGGCCCACCAGTGGATCCCGCCAGCTGGCCCACCAGTGGATCCCAACAGCTGGCCTGCATATGGCCTTGCAACAGTGCCCCATTGTTCTGTGAAAAGGCTGTGTATGCAAAATGCCCCCCAAATACCAAAGGAGCTGATAAACCAAAGAATGAGGCCAACAAATGTAGCTTGTCAGTTTTGAGAGTTTAATAGGGAACTTACATGCAGAAATGGGTACTAGGTGGCCACAGGATAGTCAGATACCCACACCTTTCACCTCCTAGACAATCCTTGTTACCATGCTAAAGGTCCGGCTGCTTGCCACACGAAAGCCAAAACTTGAGAGGTAAGGTTGGTGGAAAGAAAAGCAGATTTATTCAGAATGCCAACATTAGGGGAGGATGGGACATTGTGGGGGGGAGAGGCGGGAAGCAAAATGTCTTAACACCCCACCCCCCCAGGCACATAAGAAAAGGCAGAACAAAGGAAATGTTCAGAGATAGGAGTGGATCTGCAGAACAAAGGAAAAAAGTGGTCAAGCAATTTCCCTGAGGCTGGTTTGTGTCAGGGGTAGGAGTGGGTCTTATGCAGATGTAAAAACTTCTTTCAAGTCAGTGTCCTGGAGGTTTCCTTGAGAGAATAGGGTCTTTGAGCCTGGCATGCATAAGATCTGGAGTAAACAGAACCATCGAAACTGGTATGCATAGTAAATATGTAGTAAACAGAGTCATTAAAGTTTGGTAGGTGGAATAGGAAGCAAAGAAAAGAAAAACTTTCAAAAACTCCAAGTTAAACTACATGGTTAAATCTAATTATACTAGAGGTTTAAATCTCAAAATAGAAGATATAGTGTCACTGTTACTCCCTCTCTTAGCTAACCTTAGAGGTTCCTTACTTAAGTCAGAAAAGTGATGCTCTCTGTGCTCATATACTCTTTACTTGCCCTTCTGCTATCTATGCTTCTAATTCCCTGTTAGCAGCTGCCAATTCTTGATGATGATTACATAGTAACAAATCAATTACAGCTGTATGTTGATGATTTAGTTCTGAGTATAAGAAAGCAAGCATAGCCTTTGCTGCTTCTAATTCAAACCCCAAAGTCTGAAGTTTATGTTCCATTTCTAACCAGAAGCCTTAAATTGACTCTCTGTGTGCATGTTTTTGTTTTTTAAAGGTTTTATTGGGGAATTGGGGGAGGGGAACAGCATCGGGGAAGGGGAACAGACAAGTTGCTGTACTTCAGTCTAGTTGTGGAGGACATCGCTTCACTTCACTGGCCCATGTTGGCATTATCGTTGTGCTCTTCCTGGCTGAGGCAGTCACTCGCTGGCCTCTAAACGGCCGCTCATGGTGGCTCATGGCAGCTCCCGCTGGCTGCCAGCCGCTCATGGTAGCTCCTGGCAGCCCACTGTAGGAGGGGCTGCAGCCCACACCTTCACTGGTAACTCACAGCAGCCCAGCTCTAGGTTGAGCTGTTGTTCACCATCTTAACTGTAGAGGGCAGTGTCACTGGCCCTCATATGTGGGATCCGAACTGGGGCCCTGCTACTCAGAGCTGGCGTCCCAAGCCAGCTCTTAACCAACGTGCCACTTGGCCAGCCCTCTTGTGTACATGTTTTAATGACTGAAGGTCTGCAGAATGTTTTTACTGTAAATGGTTTTCGAGAGTTCTTTGTTCCTTTTCCTTTCCTTCTTCCATAGTTTGAAATGCAAGAATTTGTGCATCTTCTATTTTATTTTTATTTATTTATTTATTTATTTATTTTTTTGAGGGCAGTGTCACTGGCCCTCGTATGTGGGACCCGAACCGGGGCCGTTGGCTTCCCAAACCAGTGCTTAACCACCGCGCCACTCGGCCGGCCCTGTGTGTCTTTTAAAGATGTATATCTTTGTTGATGTTGCTCCTCTAATTCTTCAAGTTTTGTGTAAGTTGTTGTCATTCTTTTTTTAAACTTTATTGGGGAACAGTGTGTTTTTCAGTTGTGTAGGGCACAGCTCACTCACCCATGTGGGAATTGAACCCACAACCTTGATGTTATGAGCCCGCACTCCAACTGTTGTCGGAGAGTGGGCCCTTCTCAGTGCGATGTCCAGGTCCTTGGCATCTCGAGCAAAGGTTTGAACGAGATACCAAGACAAAGTAGTTAAAAAGCAGTTTATTAGAAGAGAGTACACTTCAACGAAATAGAAGCAGTTTCGAGCAGTAGAGAATGGCTCAAGGTCCATTATTAGAAGAGAAATTATACTCCAAGAATTTGGAGTGGGCCATGCAAATGGAGAAGCTCAAAAGGCTTTAAAAAAAGGAAAGGCGGGCCGGCCGAGTGGCGCATTGGTTAAGCGCTGGTTTTGGGATGCCAGCAGCCCCGGTTCGGATCCCACATGAGGGCCAGTGACACTGCCCTCTGCAGCTAACAACAGCTCTATCTGGAGCTGGGCTGTGCGAGCCCCTGTGATGGTGTGGGCTGCAGCCCCTGCTGCAGTGGGCTGCCATAGGCTACAGTGAGTGGCCCGCAGCCAGCGTGAGCGGCTGGCAGCCAAGCGTGAGCTGCCAATAGCCGCGGTGAGCGACATCCAGAGGCCAGCGACCGATCTGCCTCATCCGGGAAGAGCGCAATGACGATACCAACAGTGAAACAACATCCTCCGCAACTAAACTGAAGAACAAAAAGACAGCAACTTGTCTGTTCCCCTTCCCCGATTCCCCAATGCTGTTCCCCTCCGCCAATTTCCCAATAAAATCTTTAAAAAAAAAAAAAAAAAAGGAAAGGTGAGGGACCCAGACTGCCCAGGACTTGGAATTTTTATCCTTTTTTTTCTAGAATGGGCTGTTCCCCTCTGGGTGTGGGAGCACGTGATTGACAAGAGGCTATCATGGAGAGGGGAGGTCCTTTGGGCAGTGCATTCTGTGGGACATACAGGAATGCAGAGACCCAACGCCTGCCTCTAACTGCCTGCTTTGTTTTCCCCTTGAGAGACATGATCCCCATAAAATCTCTATGGGAAGTTGAAGGACAGGAGGTCTTATCTTCTGTGTCCACTTCCTGCTGGGCAGGGATGTAGAGGTGTCCCTGCCTATTGGGGGATTCATGGAACTCTCACCCTATCTGATCTCAGATGAGAGGAAGAGGTCTCGAGATTCACCTGGAAGACTGTGTTGGCTTCTTTGGTTGTGACTGACAATCTTGTTGGGGTATCATTCGTATCCCCAAGGCCCCTAAGTTTGGAAAAAATAGATTTTAATTAATAAATCTGTTAGCTCTTAGGAAGGCTGTGGCCATTCAAGGTGGCGTCAATTGTCTGGACCCAGAATGGGTTAGGCAGGAATCATTAGGCTTACTGGCCTGGGGAAATGTCAAAACCTATTTAGTCTCTGGGATGAAATATCCAAGAGCTTCCAATTTGGTCAAAACTTGTTGCTTCCTTTTTTTTTTTTTTTTTTTTTTTTTTTTATTGGGGAATTTGGCGGAGGGGAACAGCGTTGGGGAATCGGGGAAGGGGAACAGACAACTTGCTGTCTCCCTGTTCTTCAGTTTTAGTTGCGGAGGATGTTGCCTCATTGTTGGTATCGTCATTGCGCTCCTCCCGGAGGAGGCAGATCGGTTGCCGGCCTCTGGATGTCGCTCACCGCGGCTATTGGCAGCTCACGCTTGGCTGCCAGCCACTCACGCTGGCTGCGGGCCACTCACTGTAGCCTATGGCAGCCCACTGCAGCAGGGGCTGCAGCCCACACCATCACCGGGGCTCGCACAGCCCAGCTCCAGGTGGAGATGTTGTTAGCTGTAGAGGGCAGTGTCACTGGCCCTCATGTGGGATCCGAACCGGGGCCGCTGGCATCCCAAAACCAGCGCTTAACCAATGCGCCACTCGGCTGGCCCCCTTTTTTTTTTTTTAAAGATTTTATTGGGGAATTGGGGGAGGGAACAGCGTTGGAGGATCAGGGGAACAGACAAGTTGTTGTCCTTTTGTTCTTCAATCTAGTTGTGGAGGACGTCGCTTCACTGGTCCATGTTGGCATTGTGATCATTGCACTCTTCCTGGCTGAGGCAGATCGGTTGCCAGCCATTGGACGGCCACTCACAGCGGCTCTCGGCAGCTCATGCCAGCTGCTGCCTGCTCACGGTAGCTTACGGCAGCCCACTGCAGCCTATGCTGATGCTGGCCACTCACAGCAGCCCAGTTCCAGGTTGACCTGTTGTTCACTATCTTAACCGTAGAGGGCACAGCGTCACTGGCCCATGTGTGATCCGAACTGGTGGCCCTGCTGCTCAGAGCTGGCGCTCCTAAGCCAACCTTTAACCAACGAGCCACTTGGATGGCCCCCTGCTGCTTCATTTTTATGTGATCTAATGATGCTTCTAAAACTGGAATCTTTCAGGCCGGTCGAGTGGCGCGGTGGTTAAGCGCTGGCTTGGGAAGCCAGCGACCCCAGTTCGGGTCCCACATATGAGGGCTAGTGACACTGCCCTCAAAAAAATAAAATAAAAAAATAAAACTGGAATCTTTCTTTTAAGGTCTAACTACTCTGTTACTTTACTTTTATATCGCAATATGTTTTCTTTTGTTTTGGCAAGAATTTGTTGGATTTCTTCTTCATGAGCATCTTTGAGACCTTGAATTGCAGAATCATGCTCATCATTCTTAGTGTTCAAAGCATATATTACCTTGGTGAGCTGGGTGATTTTTCTTGTTTATTTTCAGGTGCAGGTTCTGGCTGTAGTCCATGGGGTGCCCCACCTACTATGGGGAGGGTAGCAAGGCTATGAATTTGGCCTTCCTGGCCACTGAGCCATGGTAACAGTGCTACTGCCAGATCATAGCCAAGTCGCCAAATTCCCGACAGGCTGGGGCACCTGTTCCCAACTTCAGGGTGGCCCATGGAGCAATGGTGTCTGGGAGGCAAGAGCCAGGGAGGTTGTTTCTGGAACTGACACCCAGAGCCTTCCAGCTGCAACTGCAACCACAGGTGTCCTCCTGCCCAGAGACCCCTGGGTCACCCCCATCCACCATCCCAGCAGCCCCATTGGCCCGAAGTGGGGCACAAAACTCCACATTGTCTTAGTTAATTCTCATAAAACTTTATTATACATTCATTTATTTATTAAAAATATTTATTGAATATTTACTATGTGCTAGGTGCTAAGGATACAGTGATAACTAAAATCATTATGGTCCTAGAGGGTTTATAGTATAGTAGGAGAAATTCACATTAAACAAATAAAAATAAATATTTAGTGACATGTAATAAATGACATGGCAGGTGTGACAGAATAATTGAGGGCAGGGGATCTGCTTCAGATAGAGTGGTCTAAAAAGATCTCTCTTTTTTTTTTATTGGGGAATTGGGAGAGGGGAACAGCGTTGGGGAATCGGGGAAGGGGAACAGACAAGTTGCTGTCTTTTTGTTCTTCAGTCTAGTTGGGACGTATGTTGCTTCACTGGCCCATGTTGGTATCGTCATTGCGCTCTTCCCAGATGAGGCAGATTGGTCTCCGGCCTCTGGATGTCGCTCACTGCGGCTATTGGCAGCTCGCGCTGGCTGCCAGCCACTCACGCTGGGTGCTGGCCACTCACTGTAGCCTATGGCAGTCCACTGTCGCAGGGGCTCACACAGCCCAGCTCCAGGTGGAGCTGTTGTTAGCTGTAGAGGGCAGTGTCACTGGTTCTCATATGTGGGATCCGAACCGGGGCCGCTGGCATCCCAAAACCAGCTCTTAACCAATGTGCCACTCGGCCGGCCCTAAAAAGATCTCTTTTAGAAGATGGCATATGTAAGCCGAAACTTAAATAATAAGATGGAACCAGGCCTTGAGGCAGATGTGAATAGTTCTAACATAGAGAGCTCCTTCCTCTAATAGAGGAGCCAAAGAAGATCAGGGAGGCTAAGTAGATATAGTGGTGGGTGAGTCATGATGGGCTAGAACATCCAGGGCCATGGTGACTCAGTTTCATTCTGAGTGCATGGGGAAATCTTGCAGAGTTTTAAGTAGACAAGTGAAAGATCTGATTTATATTAAAAATATTGCTTTGGCTGTCTTGTGGAGAATGGAGTAGATGGAGATAAGAGCAACAGTTGGGGAGAGTTGTTTAAAGTTTATTGTATATTCCAGGTTAGAGATGGTGGTGGTTGGATATAAGATGATGGTTGAAGATTTGGAGAGAAGTGGATATATTTGGAGGTAGAGAAGCTGAAGTCAAGGATAACTCAGGTTCCTGGTTTGAGTAATGAGGCTGAGGTATTACCATCTTCCTTTTTTATTTTAGGAGACCAAAGCTTCAAGAGCTTAGGTAACATGTCCCAGGAGATATGTCTATGAAATGAAATATGAAGATTTGAGCACGGATCCATCCAACTCGAGACAACACATGTAGCCAACACATTGTACTCTTCCCCAGTGAGTCACAATTCTGCTGCTTTCTGAAAGGATAGACATGGTTGTCTTCTGAATTATAGTCTCTCTGTCAACCACAACTCCACTTGCTTAGTTACCAAAGAGAAAGTCAATATCCAGACATGTTATCTGAAGCATGTTTTGGCCTGGAGTAGATTAGAAAATATTATTTGGATCACAGTCTGCAAACGATGTTATTCCTTAAATGTTTGACCTGGGTAAGCAGGTTCAAGTCTGAAGGACTGGAAGTGATAATTCTGGATATTCAAATTCTGTTGCCAGGAAGACACCAAGCTCTGTTCTTTCCCATGGCATCAGGAGAGAAGATGCATCATTCTTGATTTCCTTTGAGATCTTTCAGCAACTTAGATTGTCAAGGGCAGGTGCTCTGGAAGAAATGGGCTTACTTTAATGGGAAAAAGAGGAAAATGAAATAGATTAATAAGGACCAGAACCTCAGGTCACCCATCATGGCTATAGAGGAAATCTGGAGAGCACTAGCAGGTTATTGATAGCATAAGGCAGGATTACATTAAAGAACAAGCAGGTTGAAAACTCAGTTATGCGTGGTGATCTTAATACAAGGTAACATCTTGGATATGTTTTGGTGAAGTCCAGAGATTTTCTATAACCTGCTGGTATTTGTGCATCTGTTAAATGGCCCCTTTACTTTTACTTCATTTGCAAAGTCAAAGTTCTGAGGAGAGAGGTAAGAATGTAAGAACAATCTTACCTGTTTGAATTCAAAAATTGTGGAGTAAATTGTGGAGGAGTCATTGTTTTTCATAGGTGTTAGGCTTTCCATTCTCTATAAAAAGGAATCATACCCATTTGGCTCACACAGACAACGAGATAGATATATTGCATAGATATATTCTTAGGGAAAGGTAGTGTGACAAAAATAGGGATGATGTCAAAGTTCTTCAGGAGGAAGGCTAGGGAATGTTTAGCAAGAGGAGCTGGAGACCAAACACCACCAACTCTCAAACCTGTAAGAGTTTAGTGGCATTTTTGGTGCCCTGGGCAGACTCACACTGCAGCAAACCAGTGGGCTCACGAACCAGAGTGATGGAAGAGTGACCTTGGCAGGCGGTGTGAAGGAAAGGAAGCATTGTTGTTCTGCATCCAATTCTACTCTCCATCCTCCATTTTAAAGAACTAACTTATATATCAGATGTTTATTGTATTATATCTTTTGATCAGATCTGTAAGAGCTATAACTGGAGGAATTGCCTGCTCCATTTTGTCTCTGTGATTCTAATTGCTTAGTCATCAAGTCTTTGGGTTCTCCACAAGCATGGGGAACCGGTCGGGGAAACACCTGGTATTAATAGTAATTCTGCTTGGAATACAAATTATAGCAACAGCAGAAATCCTCCATGCTCAGAGGTTATAATAGTTAAAATTAATTAAGGAACATTTATGGTATTATCAAGACCTCTGAAACTCTCCAAAGTACAATTTTATACTAAAGAAAAAGCTAAATTTGCAGGAGATTAGTTTCTTAGTTGTTGAGAGTGATTCATCTTGTCTTCAAGAAGAAATTGGAAAGGCAATAGAAATATCTGAACAAGTAGGAGTATCCCTTTGTGTTCCCTCTCTTCAAGGAGCCTGCTTTGCAAATACCTGTGAGGGGTTGTATGAGGGGAGATATGCTTGGGGAATCCTAGATGTCTAGGTAAACCATTGCTTCCATCAGTTGGAGAATGACAAGTCCTCTAGGCTTATTTTTCAGAAGACATGGAAACTGGCCTCCCAAGATGTGTAGTGTTCTCAGAAATGTGCCTCTTGCAGGTATTGTTGATACCTGACCAAATCTATCCTGTTATCTTGCTAGAGGAGAAGAGAGGATTGAGGACTGCTCATACCTTTAATGTCCTCTACTGTGGAGGGGTTACAAATTCTTGCCCTCCTTCCCCTCTTGAGAGACTGCTTCTCAGCACCCCTGTTTTCCCTACATCCACGGTGAGAAGCCCCCTGCTACAGAATTGTCTCCTTTGGAAACTCTCAAACTTAACTGCACTCTGATCCACTCAGCAAGTATCTACTGAGTAAATACATGCTAAGGTGCAAGGGAAGAGAGAGGAAGACATAATTTTCACTTTCAGGAAACTTGTAATTAAGCTGAAGGGACAAGACTTAACTAATGCAGTAAGTAGTTAGAGAACAGTGTAAAGCAGGGTATGAGTAAACATTCCACTGGGATGAGAGCAATGGGGTCTGGAAAAGTCCTGCATAGAACTTTATAGCTCCTGTAGCTGCCTTCTCTTCTCCTCAATATGTACATCATTTGGATTAGTCAGATAATTGTGCTGACAAGTTTGTGAATAAGGACTAAAAATAATGACAGTGATAGAATATAAAACTGAAAGGACTCACCATGTTTGGACGAGTGACCTGAGTATACACAGTGTGCCCTGGAGAGAATGTATCATACTCTGGGTTCCTCAGGGTCTCTGCTATAAACCCAGGATGATAAAGTTAGTGGCAGAAGGACTCTGGGTCTGCTTTCCTGGTGCCCTGACTACCCCAGGGGAATTTCTGGTCCCAAAGATGCAGTTTGAGGCATTGCCCTTTCTTAGGGTTCATTCATTTTTGACAATCTTTGGAATTCTGGCTTGAACATGAACCTTCTCAGTCATGTGATCTATTTCTGACCTCATCTTTTGGAGGAACATGGTCTTGAGATACCCTAAAGTTTCAGAGTCTCCCTATGAATTCACATGTAAGCCATGAAGCTCTTAAGACCAAATAGTACTGCGTACACAAGAGCCAGACTAGAGAACCTCATGGGCAGGCATAATGGAACCAGATTATTTCATGTATACATTACTAAACTTTTCAGAAGTCCTTAAGGTGAGTTTGATTACATTGGAGTTGAGGAACTGTAGGCTCAGAAAATTCTTATTGCTTGGCACAAAATCATATAGGAAGGGATTGAATAAGAACTTGATGCATGCCTTCTGATTCCAAAAATCATGCACTGTTCTCTATACATGATGTCATATATCTCTCACCCATAAAATGAGACTCAGTGCCAGATGAATCCAGAGTCTGCATTCCAATCTCTATATCACACATTCTCTTTTCAATGTGTCAACTCAATGCCCAAACCCTGGCTGAACAGAGTGATGGGGTCAGGCAGTTTATCTTTGGGCCTTTGATGCTCTAATCCTTTCCTTGCTCTGGACATGTCAGGTGATAATGGATAGGGTATGAGCCCTTTCACTGGCACTTAGTTTCTCCATCAGCAGGGTGGGGAATGATCCTAAACCCACTCCAAGAAATTGTGTCAGTGATTGGTTCACATGCTTGTAAGGGACCCTGTAGGACCCACAGGGGAAAGGCTTTGACAGTTATAGCTTCTCCCCTAGCATAATCTGGTCAATCTGAGTAATGATATCCTGACTCCATCCTTTCTCATTATCCAGCCCTCTGACTGGCCCCTTTCTTCTTCCAATAGGCTCTTTCCATCTGTTTTATATTTGGGAGTTAAGAGTCTGGAAGCTTACCAGGACTCTGGGTTTGCTGAGGACAGAAACTTGAGGAACCTGAAAAATAAAATCAGGGAAATAGAAACTTGTGACTGTAGTGAGAGAGGCCTTTCACCCCCTAACCTCTAGTGTCTCTCTAGAGAATGTGGTGGGAGGGGACCATAAAGGGAAGGGCAGGCAGGTCCTGAGGTTGGGTCCTACATTTCCCAGTAGGACCCCTTCCTCAGGAGATTAGCAGGTATGTGGTCATACCACAGGTGTTGTTCCAGTGAATTAGCTGAGCCAGGGTTTGCATCCTGCCTCACTTTGCCTGAAGCCCTAGACTCTAAGTCTCTGAAATCTTGTAGAAGAGACAAGTAGAAAGAAAGGAAACCTGAACATCTTTTCCTTCGAACAAAGTAGCACACAATGATAATAAGGATCAAAGGAACTGTTACTGCTGCTATTAAAATCCATATGATTTTCAGGTCTTGATTTTTCTCATGAAAAACACCTGAAAAGAAAAAAAAAAGAAGTTGCACTTAAGATACAGTGAGTAAGGCCACAGTGTTTTTCTCAGAGCCTCCACATAACCTCTTCTATGTCACCTTTGTGGGTTCATCTATATCCAGAAGCTCCGGGGCTTTGGGCAGGATTTCTGGGAGTGGGAGTCTCATGTGACAGACAGGGCAGGGTGGGGCCTGGTAGAGCCAGGCAGAAAAAACATTTCTGCTTTCCCTAAGGCTTTGTTTGTAAGCCTCTGGGGCTATGGAAGGGGAGGGGAGGGAGGAAGGTGAGACCCCTGGGGGTAGTGAGAAGCACAGAGCACCAGAGGGTGTCTGACCTCTCCCACCATCTTTGGCTGCCTCCCTCTTAGCCACTGTTTTGGGAATCATGTAGGTCATGAGGACACACCATACCCCATAGCTGCTCAAGGCTCTTGGAGACACCTGAGATAGACTGTTACCTTTGCAGAGACTTTGGACAGAGAAAGAAAAGGATAAATTGCTGACAGGATTCTCAGCTATGCAGAAATAGGTCTGTTCACTGGAAGTCTTAGGGTCCCAGGAGATCGTGAGGTTTGCTTCCTCTAGAAGTGTGTTTCCTGAGACCTGCCACCTGAATGAGACATAATCATGTGGATTCTCCACAGAGCAGGCCAGGTGGATCTCACAGGTCTCATTCTCAGAGAGTTGCGTGTAACTGACAACGTATAAGTTCCTCAGTCGTCCTGTGTGCGGAGAAAAGGCCTGGATTAAGGACAAACGTCTTGGCTCAGCCCTCTGTGAAAAATATCCTTCCCCTCAATGTACTCCACCTGACACTCTGTTATATGTTATGGTCTGTATACTCTGTAAATAACTCTGCTTGTATTGCCGAATTGATGGGAACAAGGTCTGGGATGACCAGATGAGGAACATCAGCATGAGACAGAGTAGCCAGTGTGAGAAATGAGAAGGAAAAGACTGGGGTTACCACCCACTAGTTGGGTGGTTTTGGGCTGGTTTCCTTACTTTTCTAGGCTTCAGTTTATTCCGGGGGGTCCTTTCGAGCCCTTGTTCACTGCCCCTTGTGTAAAGACCATTTGGAAACTAAGCTGAGGGCCAGCCCTACCTTAGCCAGGTCAGAAACCAGAACCAGGCACAAGAACCCTGTTTCCTCCATCACCAGAATTCCCTAGCTAGGGTGGAATAAGGATGCTTAACTTTCTTGGAGAACCATATTTCGGTCAAATCTGGGAATCCTGGTCCTCATTGTATCTGATGCTGGCTCTGATGGTGATAAAGATACTGATGTGGAATGTCAGCAAGACAGAAAGAGACAAGCTGAAAACTGAAAAACTGGGGAAGAACGAAGTGAAGAAATTGAGAGAATTTCGGGCAACAAATAAGTGTTATATATTCAGGCATTTGAGAAAACATCTACTGCAAACATTTCTTCCTTCCTTTCTCCCTCCTTCCCTCCTTCCCTCCCTCTCTCCCTCTCTTCTTTCTTTCTTTCTTTCTTTCTTTCTTTCTTTCTTTCTTTCTTTCTTTCTTTCTTTCTTTCTTTCTTTTTCTTTTCTTCTGCAAAACTTTCTGATAGTAGAGATCAGAAAATATTGGCTAGTAAGATGTCAGTAGCTATGAATCAATGGGGACATAGGAACAGTACAGGAAAGTTCATTGACCTAGACTTAGCCTGAAGGTCGATGACCCAGTAAAAACAAAATGAGGGCCGGCCGAGTGGCGCATTGGTTAAGCGCTGGTTTTGGGATGCCAGCAGCCCCGGTTCGGATCCCACATGAGGGCCAGTGACACTGCCCTCTACAGCTAACAACAGCTCCACTTGGAGCTGGGCTGTGCGAGCCCTGGTGATGGTGTGGGCTGCAGCCCCTGCTGCAGTGGGCTGCTATAGGCTACAGTGAGTGGCCGGCAGCCAGCGTGAGTGGCTGGAAGCCAGCATGAGCTGCCAATAGCTGCGGTGAGCGACATCCAGAGGCCCGCGACCGATCTGCCTCATCCGGGAAGAGCGCAATGACGATACCAACAGTGAAGCAACATCATCCGCAACTAAAACTGAAGAACAGAAGGACAGCAACTTGTCTGTTCCCCTTCCCCGATTCCCCAACGCTGTTCCCCTCCACCAATTCCCCAATAAAACCTTAAAAAAAAAAGAAGAGTGTGAGCTGAGCTCTGAGCAATGGCAGTTCGATGCCAGCCTGAGCTGAGTTGCTGTTGAGCTGCCAACAGGTGGCAGGATGGCTCAGCTAAAAAAAAAACAAACAAACTTGCATTTAAAAAAAAACAAAACAAACAAACAAAAAACCAAAATGATTCTAGCTGTCTGATTAGAAGAGGCAGAGTAATGCTTTAAGTTTAGTCAACTGAGTAGAAGTGGTGGAAGCTATCTTGCGGGAATGGAGCTTTTATGTAACAGTAAGAGTATTGGATTTGGAGTGAGGAAAACCTCGGTTAGGATCATGACTTTGTCATTTACTAGCTGCACCACCGTGGACTGATACATTGTTAATCTCTTCAAGCCGCTGTAAAAGCTTCTGTAATACCTACTTCTTAGGTAATTATGATGATTACATGAGACAGTGCCTAACACAGCAATGGCAAATATGTGGCATGAATGTCACATCTCCCTCAAGGGAGATGTCATTCCGTGGCTGACCTCAAAAATCTATCTTATTGCCCTTTTCCACTTGATGAATATATAACTACCTACTTGACATTTCCACTTGGATATAATGTGTATCTCTAACTCAACATGTTCAAAAGAAATCCCGTTTTTCTCTCCAAAACCTGCTCAATCAGCAGCCTTCCCCATTTTAGTTGATAACAACTGCATCTTTCCAGTTGCTCAGGTCAGTATCTCAGTTATCTCAGAGTTATCTCGGAACTCATCTCTTTATCTCATACCCTCAACACCAGGAAATCCTGGTGGCTTACCTCCAAATGTATCCAGAATCCAACCACTTGTCACTACCACTCTGGTCCAAGCCAGCATCATTTTTTTGCTTGGATTGTTGCAATGGCCTCCTAATTGGTCCAGTGGCTTCCACACTTGTTACTTACAATCTATTCTCAACAGAGCAGTCAACGGGATCTTAAACAAGTAAGTCAAATCATATTACATCTCTGTAAAACCCTCTGATGGTTCTCAATCTGAGAGTTAGAAGCCGATGTTCTTATGCTGGCTCCCAGAGCCTTATATGATATGGCCCCTTTATTTCCTTACTGACCTCATTTCCTATTATTCTCTCACCACTCTGCTCCTTGATTTTTGACCTCCTTGATGTTCCTTGAGTACACCAGGCACAAAAAGTGCATGTGCTGGATGGTTCTCCATCCAGATATCTGCCCAGCTCACTTCCTAACTTCCAACAGATCTTGACTTAAGTGTTGACTTCTCAGTGACTGATGTCATCTTATTATGACCACTCTAATTGAAATTGATCCCGCTCCCTGGCAGCAATCCTGATACTCCTTATGCCATTCTGATCTCTCTTTTCTCCATAACACTCATGGTTTTCTTATATCCTGTGTTATTTGTTTATACATTATATGTATTGTTTATTATCTTCCCCTATTTCCCACCCAGAATGTTCGCCCCATGAGGGCAGAGATCTTTGTCTGTTTTGCTCACTTATATATTTCAAGTGCCTAAAATACTTTTTCAACAAATATTGTTGACTCAATGAATAAACTTAACATGTATGACTTTACACTGAATGTTAGGTAGTTACTTCCAATTAATTGATCTTGGTCCATAAGATAAAATCTTTGCCATTGGGCCAGCCGAGTGGCGCGGTGGTTAGGCGCTGGCTTGGGAAGCCAGCAGCCCCGGTTCGAGTCCCACATATGAGGGCCAGTGACACTGCCCTCAAAAAAAAATAAAAAAAATCTTTGCCATCCCTACCCTGGTACATTCAGAGTAATTGGTCAATGTTTTCAAAAACCTATATAGTTCATGCCTTGAAATCCCTTGGCACTATTGTAAAATGTGTTTGTGTACACACCTTTGAAGGAGAAGTATTAAAAGGTCCTGAGAAGGGACTGACATTGAGCCTCAGGAGTGTGGTTGTTGCAGAAGTCATGCTTGGTCTTCTGAATGGTGGTAGAAGAGTGTTGTCTCAAGTATGATAGGGGTTCTATTTTCACTTTCTACTGGATCTCTCTCTCTCTCTCTCTCTCTCTCTCTCTCTCTCTCTCTTTTTCAATTGCGGAATTGGGGAGGGGGACCAGTCAAGTAGTTGTTCTTCAATCTTAATTGTGAAGGACACCAGTCACCATCTGACTGCCAGTCGGCAGCTTGTGGCCTCTAAGCTCAAGGTGCTGTGTTCAATCTTAATTGCCAGTGGGTGTAGCCACCATCCCATTCGGGAGTGGAACTTGGCAGCCTTGTTGTTAAGAGTGCATGCTCTATCCACTGAGTCATCTGGGCGTCAGCTCAGCTCAAGGTGCCGAGTTCAGTCTTAGTTGTGGGTGGGCATAGCTCACCATCGAACAGGCAGTCTTATTGTTAGGAGCACGTGCTCTCACCAGCTGAGCCACCCTGCCTCCTGTTGGCAGCTCAACTCAGGCGCAGTGTCACTGGCCCATATGGGAATGGAACTGGCTGCCCTGTTGCTCAGAGTTCACGCTCTTAAGCTAACTCTTAACCAACTGAGCCACTCGGCTGGTCTGGATGTGTCTCCCTTATTCCCAGAGTCCTAGCACTGCCTTAATGATCTCTGATTACCCAGAGTGATTATGCCTGTAGTGGGTTGAATGATGACCTCCCCCCCAAAGATATTCTAATTCCCAGAATTTTATTTGGTAAAAGGGTCTTTGCAGATACAATTACGTTAGATGAGGAGATGATCCTGGATTATCTGGGTGAGCCTTAAATCCAATGAAAAATGTCCACATAAGAGAAAAGCATAGAGATATTCAAGATAGACAGAAGAGGAGAAAACACAGGGAAGAGGAAGAGGCAATGCGACCATGGAGGCAGAGATAGATATAGCCACAGGCCAAGGAACGCAAAGAAAAGCCAACAGCTGGAAGAGGCAAAGAACAGACTGTCTGCTATGGCCTCCAGAGGGAATGTAGCCTTGCCCACACTTTGATTTTGGACTTCTGGTTTCCAGAACTGTGAGAAAATAAAATTTCTGTTGTTTTAAGCCACCAAGTTTGTGTATTTTGTTTTGGTAGCCCCAGGAAGCTAATACACTGCCCCAGGGTGATTTTGCCCCTTAGTTTGAATTCCTTTTCAGAACTTTTCCAGACATTCTTTCTTTCCCATGACATTTACTTGTTATGTGTTCTATGCTTTTAGGAACATGACAGACTAATCTGGCGTGGTAAACCTGCCAAATACTCATGGGATATTAAAGGTTAACATGTAACCCATTTGTGGCATTTTAACTTTTTTTTTTGGATACGATGTCTTAACTCAAAGGACTCTGAATTAATTTTAGACACTATGCGTTCTCTAGCAGATAAAAATTATGGAGTCTCAGTGGTTTTTAAAGTTTCAATTTAATGCTTAAATCTCCTGTACAACATCCCTGCCATTCATGGCATCTCTGAACATCACTGATTGCTAGGAAGATTTTTTTTTTCCTGATATTGACTCATAAGCAGTGTCATGATAGTTTCCATAATTTGTTGTCGAAGACATGAGCTGTCTGGGGACAATATTATTTTATTAATTAAACAACCTTGATAAAAAAGACGTTTCTCTTTTCCAGCTCATCCTTATAGAACATTTTCTAGATAGACCACTGTTTTATACACTGACTATTGGGTCAGATGAGCCTTTATTTACAGCGAGATATTATGTCAGTTAGTTATGTGGGAAGCCCTCCCACTTACTACCTCTGTGACTGTAGAGAGGTTGCTGTGACTGACATTGTGCCTTAGGGGTAAGGATAGTACTTACCTCATGGAGCTTTTGTGAGGATTACATGACAGATATATGTAATGCACATGGTAACAAAATCATAGATACTTCATTTCATTTACTTCTACTACATTTCTAGTTGAAAGGAACCATTTTATGATGTGAAGGGGAGTGAAGTGATTTTGGGCTGGGAGTCACAAGACAGATCCTATTCTCAGCTCTGTCCATGGCTGTGCAATGCGATTGAGTTGCTTTACTACTGGAACTGAGTCTGGCTCCAAATGCCATATTCTTTACCATTAGGCTACACTTGCAGTCACATGGAATTATGTATTGAAATACATAATGTTTTTTACATATTTAATTAAACCCCAAGCTTTGACTCACTGAAAATCCTCAGACTGTAATCGAAAAACTTTGAAATGGTCGGTGTGGTTATCTGGACGCGATACAATCCTGTGTTTGCCATCGTCAGGTTTTTGATCTGCAAAGAGTAGGACGGGGTGATGTTCAGTTGACCTTCCCATTTTGGATCAGTCACCTGGATTTTTGCTTCTTTTGGCTGTATGAAGATGATAGATGTTGCATTATAAAGCCAGGTGATGGACCGGATCTCCTCTTCTGCAGAAATCACCAGGGGAAGAGTTACCGACTCCCCTAACACTCCTTTCAATGGGGTTTCAGAATTTGTGTTCCCTGTAAACAGAATGAAAACTGCTATAACTCCTCCTGCCCCCCACCTTCACCCCATAACTCGGCTCATCTATTAGAGCTCTCTGATGCTGAAGCCCATAGATATGATGAAGATGGAAAAGGTTAGAAAAAGTGTTGAAATGGACAGTCAGGAAGGCTTCATCCCCAACAAAATGCCTGGCACTTTTTGATAATAGGCAGCTGGCCCAGATGGTCCTGGCCCAGTCCACCCTCCCACACTAGCTGGTTTCCCTGGGTCATGGTCACACTCTCCGAACCCAGTCTCTGAGTTCTCTGGGCATAAGATGGGGATGGATGGTAGGGAACTCCATCAACTTCTTGCCACAGACTCCAAAACCACAAATGTTTGCTGATAAGGTATAATTAAAGCTCAACATTTACTGATTATCTACTATGTGTTCAACATCAAGGGGGGTTTGTGAGATTTAGAGGACTAATAATATTAATTTACAGTTCTTCTTATACATTACTTCATTTGATGTTGACAATTCTGTAAGGTAGGTAGGCTGGATGTTATCTCCATTTATAGATTAAGGAACTGAAGCACAGACAGGTTAGCTAATTTTCTCAGGGTTACACAGCTAAAGAATGAATCAGGGTTCAAACCCAACTACTTTGACACCAACTATTTTGTGTTTTTTTCATGATATCAGAAGATATCTTTTCTCAAAAAGATTATAGTCTAGTAATTGAGGAGATAAACATAAAAGTAACAAATATTTCAAAGGAACATATAATGGCTATGTTCTTGTGAGCCTATATCAGAGCCATTAATATTTGAGCAAAAAAGATGAAATAGTTGTTGGGAGCCGACAGCACCCCAGTGTCTGACAAGGTCGCATTGAAGTAAAGATCCACGCTCAGCACAGGATGTTTAGGGTGCTGTCTTATGGTTGGTCATGTAATATCTTCTGCGTCTATGAACCCATGTGCCTTTCCTCTACATTGGATCCTATAGGAGACAGTACTCTCACTGCATTTATGGCAAGTTCCTGTGGTACCCCAATGAGAGCAGGCTATGCAAGTCAATGACGGGCACGATCTCCTAAAGAGAAGGAGTACTTCGAGCCAGGCTGTAGTCCCATGGGGAACCCAGGACTGAGAAAGAGGGGACTCAAGCCTCTTGGAAACAAAGGCTTAGACCTCTGGCCATGTAGGCCAACAGCCTGTCTGAGAGATAACATCAATCTGTTGAGCTCACTTGCCTAGGGTTATTGCTGTGAGAGTCTCCTTGAAGACTAAAGTCTCCAGGCCATGAGAGTTCTGATAAGAGGCAACTTACTGACCATGGGGTATGTTAATCAACAGCCTTAATTGGATTCTTTGCCTTATACATTGTTGTAGCAACAGATACTGAAGCTTTGACTGAGAAACAGATGCTACTCTCTATTGTAGTAACAATAGAAGAGAGGTTTGAGCCCCTCTTTTGTTACTAAGTATTGTAATAGACTATAATTTTACCCTAAACACAACCACTCCTAGTCTCTTAGTAGTAGCTCAAATATACGCCCTGTGAATCTTACTGCTGGAATTTTGGATAATTACTGGATAGTCAAGGTAGTCATGATAACCATACTTTAGGTGATATGTAGAAACTGAGTCTGGGTCACAAAGAGATTATCTAATCCTTAAAATAGGTCACAGTGTGCCCTGGGGAGAACAATTACAAGGAAGTAATGACTGTAAAAGTCCTAAGAGAGAAAAATACATCAAAACTATGTGGAGCTTAACTTGTGACTGGATAATGGTCAAAAGTCCCTATAAAAGGGGACATGCTGTAACAATAAATTGCGACACTTCTCTGAAACTTCCCCCGTGTCTCCACTCCCTTCTTTCCCCTCGCCGACTCTGTCTCCACCTGAGGGAACCCCTGGATTCCATGGGAGCTGGACTCCCACAAATAGTCACAATTATTCTTATAGGAGATGTTTCCTTAGCATCCTTTACCAAATACTGAGCATTTGTCACACTGTTTTGTGGCCCTCTCTTTACTTGTTTGTCTAATGGACCATGCTTTAATTATCTTTGTATCTTAGCACTGCCTGACACAAAGTAGTATCTGGAAATATTTGAGTGAATACATAACTATAACCATGACCTCAACCTTCCTGAGATCTCTTAATTCTTAGGAAAGGATGTGAATACGGGAAGAAATGTCCCATGGAATGTTGACACTTAGCTCCTGGGTGATCTCACCCTTCCTCTTTCTTCCCTGAAGTGTCATGTGGATGCCAGGCACATGAACACTGCCATCATCAATCCCCCCTCTGTACCATATCTTTTCCCATCAGCACTTTAACATGCTATTATTTGTCATCTCGACTCATCTTCCATCTTGGCACCATATGTGTGAACATCACAAGCAAATTTTTGAGCCAAAAAGTCCAAATACAAATAAAATACAATGGTATGATTCCATTTATTTTAAGTTAAAAAACAGACAATACATGGGGCAGCCGGTTAGCTTAGTTGGTTTGAGCCCAGTGCTCATAACACCAAGGTTGCAGGTTCAATCCCCACATGGGCCTCTGAGTTGCACCCTCCACAACTAGATTGAAACAACTACTTGACCTGGAATTGATGGGTCCTGCAAAAACATACTGTTCCCCAATAAAAATAAAAAAAACACACCAAAAAAACAAAAGCAGGCAATACAAACCTATGCTCCTAGCATAAGGATAGTAGTTACTTTTGAGGAGGAGGGTGGGACGGCAAGTAGGAGGGAACATAAAGGGGGAATTCTGGGGTGTTAATAACGCTCTATTTCTTGATATGCATCTGGATACACAGATTTATTCATTTTATGGTAATTCATTGAGCTGACACTTAGGATTTATACAGTTTTCTCTCTGTATGTTAAATTTCAGTAAAAGAGATTAAAAGAACAACAAAAACTAAACCAAAACAAAATAATTACAGTGACCTATAAAGACCAAAATGTTCGGTCATTTTTCTCTCTTCAACCTAATTTCCTATAACACTCCTGTGTTCACTTTGCTCAAACTACACTGGCCTGGCTATTCCTTCAGATGGTCAGTGTTTGTACACTTGCAATTCCCCCTTCCTGAAATGTGGTTCTTTCAGGTGTCCATGTGGCTCATTCTTTCATCTTCATAATGTCTTTAAAGCAAACATTCCCTTTCAGACAGGCCTTCTGTGGCCACTCTTTCCTCATCACCAACCTTCACCCCATACAACTGTCTTTGAATTTATTTTTCTTCATAATACTTAGTGTCTAGCATACTTTATAATTTGCATATGTGGTTTTTACAAATTCTTTTTCCCTTCTACTAGAATGTAAGCTCCACGAAAGCAGGAATTTTGACTATCTTGTTCATTGTTGTAAATACCTGTGAACAGTGCTTGGCACATAGTAGGCATCCAGTGCATATTTGTTGAGTGAGTGGACGTGTCTCTGTCCCTTCTCTTGGAGGTTCTCTGTCCAGGGTATGAAGGACCAATTCCCCTTTGTAAGGAGTCTGGGCATACTCTATGGCGCAAGGGCTCCCCAGGAACTGTACTTCTCTCACTGAACAAGTTCCTTTAAGATTCTTTTGTTTTTATAGACCGCAATTATTTGTTTATTTAACAAATCATTCTAGTATTTGCTCAATTCTAAGCCAATTTAGTGAGTAAAGCCTTAGAAATCATGGAATTCAGACCATATTTATTAGATTCCTTTTATGTGCCAGTTTCTACAGTGAAGACTGGCAATACAAATATGAATGAGACATGTTGGTCCTCTGGGCTCAGTGTTGGTAGAGGAGACTGAATGATACACAGTAGTTATGGTGGATAAGTTAGGCATTGGCCTAAGGCAGAGCTTGCCTCCACATTGCCTTTATACCACTAATTGCACCCTGTACACTCAATATCAAATACTTCTTTCTCTTTGTTACAATTATGAGATTGTTTTCCTCTCTTTCCCATACTTTTAGGGTAGGGATTATGTTTATTATCTGTATTCCTAGCATTTAGCACAATTTCTAGCTCAATAAATGTTGAACTGATAGAGGTATGTGCTCCATGGGAGCACAAATAGTGAACCTGATAATTGTTGATATTTAGGGGTTGTCAAGTAATACTTCACAAAGGAGATAACATTGTAGCCGAATTTTGAATAAAAACAAGAGGTTCTCCATTACTCGGTTATTTGTGATTCTTCCAAGAATGCCCTGTTCTTTCTTTAAAAGAATTGTTGTTTCCTTGGACTGAAACACTCTTCCCCACCTTTGCCAAGAGGTGAGCTCCTATTAATCCTTCAAAGATGAGCTCAAATATCTGTTTGCCTCTGTTTATATTTGTGGGGGTGGGATTGCATTGGTACAAGGGGAAAAGAAAAGAGTTTGTGGTGGGAGAAAAGTAGAAGGTGGTAGAAGGAGGAGAAGTAGAATAGTTCTCTACAGGTCTAAGGAGAAAAATAAGATTTGAGCCACAATGCTTAGGGAAGGCAAAGGTCAGAAATTACTGAAAATGTTCAAAAGCTCTTCTGTGAGACTTTAGACACAAAGATAGCTGCCTTGGGGCACAGGTGATGTGGTGTGGCCCAGAGAGCAAAAGGAGGTCCTTTACTCTGCCTGGAATCTACATTGATGCTTTGAGAATGTCCTAGGCCAGCATCCTTGTCATGGATATTGATGCTTTCAGAATAGCGTATTGGGGTCTCCTCAAGGTGGCTGGCTCTGCTGATATGAAGGACTAGAACCAGAAGAGGAGATTAGTTGGGAGGATACCTCATGACTGCAACTGGAGGCTGATTAGGTGGCCCATGGGGAGCAGACGTTTTGGGGACCCTTATAAGTCACTGGGAGACCACTTGGAGCATGGGAGTGATACTGAGGTCCTGACCATTTTCTGGTGAGGATGTCGAGTAAGCAGACATTTGGGGGTATGTTTGTTGACATGTTTCATTCATTGGATGATGTGATTCTGGGAAAATGAATAATGTCCTAGTCAGCTCTTTATACCCCCAGGACGTGGCCCAGGGAACTCAGTGAAAACTAAGAAGACTGAGATTAGGATGTGAAGTCTCTTAAATGATTATTGAATAATTTTTTTGAAAGGTATTAAGGAATATGGAGTATTTTTGAGAAATGAGGACATATAAAAAGTAGCAGTAGGGCCGGCCGAGTGGCGCAGTGGTTAAGTGCTGGCTTGGGAAGCCAGTGGCCCCAGTTCAGGTCCCACATAAAAGGGCCAGTGACACTGCCTTCAAAAAAATTTTAAAAAAAGTAGCAGTGTTTTAGAAAGGAGAGGAGAAATGTAGGATTCAGCTGATTCTGAAAAAAAAAAAAAAAAACAAGAAAGAAAGAAAAAAAAGTCAGAGAAACTTTGGGATTTCTAACCTAGAGGATTGGCTTAGGCCTGCCTGTAAGTAAGAGGTATATAGCAGGTTATTTCAGTTCGGCATGAAACAAGTTGGGAGTTGGTGCTGATTTCTCAAGAGATTTAATAGAAAAGAGAAGAGAAACATAGGGCAGAATCTTGAAAAGGACAAATGAAAATGAAAGCACAACAGACTAAAACTTAAAAAATGCAACAAAAAGGAGCCTAGAGGCAAATTTAAGCCATAAGTGCTTACATTAAAAAAAGAGAAAGGATCAAACCAATAACCTAACTTTACCTCCCAAGGACCTAGAAAAAGAACAAAATAATCCCAAAGCCCAGAAGGAAGGAAATACCAAAGATTAGAGCAGAAATAACCAAAATAGAGAATAGAAAACCAATAAAGAAAATCAACAGAACCAAAACTTGGTTCTTTGAAAAGATTAAGAAAATCGACATACATTTAGCTGGATTAATTAAGAAAAATTAGAGAGGACTCAAATTAAAAATGAAAGAGCGGACGTTACTGAAGACTTTATAGAAATAAAAAGAGATTATAAGAGAATACTATAAATAACTGTATAGCAACAGATTAGATAATTTAGATGAAATAGACAAATTCCTAGAAACAAACAAATTACCAACACTGATTTAAGAATAAATGGAAAATCTGAGAGGATCTGTAACTAGTAAAGAGATTAAATCAGTAATAAAAAAACCTACTGGCAAAGAAAAGCTCAGGACTAGATGGCTTCACTGGTAAATTCTACCAATTATTTAAGGAATAATTAACACCAATACTTCTCAAACTCTTCCCAAAAAATAGAAGAGGAGAAAACACTTTCTAATTCATCCTATAAGGCCACCATTACCCTGATACCAAAGCCGAAGACATCACACACACAAAAAGAAAACTACAGAACAATATCCCTTGTGAATATTGATGTAAAAATCTTTAACAAAATACTAACATACTTAATCCAGCAGCATTATAAAAGGATTACAAATGGGAGTTCTGGTTGAGATGGCACGGTAGATAAATGCTGTGTTTACCTTCTCTTATGAGCACATCAAAATTACAACTAAACTACAAAACAACTATTATTGAGAATCGCCTGAAGTCTTGCTGAACTGAAGCCCTACAACAACAACAACAAAAAAAATTGCAGAAGAAGCCACCTTGAGACTGGTAAGAGAGGGAGAGATGCAGAACAGGCTGGTGACCATAAAAAATCAGAAGGGAGGGGTGGCCAGTTCACTCAAGTGGTTAGAGCATAGGCTCATAACACCAAGGTTGGGCCAGCTGAGTGGCGCGGTGGTTAAGCTGGCCTGGGAAGCCAGCGGCCCCGGTTCGGGTCCCACATATGAGGGCCAGTGACACTGCCCTCAAAATAAATAAATAAATAAATAAATAAATAAATAAATAAATAACAACAAGGTTGCTGGTTAGATTCCCACATGGGCAAGTGAGCTGTGCCCTCCACAACTAGATTGAAGGCAATGACTTGACTTGGAACTCAGTTGTGCCCTCCACAACTAGATTGAAAACAATGACTTGACTTGGAGCTGATGAGTCCTGGAAAAACACAGTTCCCCAATAAAGTTTAAAAAAAAAGTTGGAAGGGATATCTCGGCTGTGAAGATCCCCCCCAGAGAAGCAAGAAGTCCCAGTCACACCCCAGTCCAGGGTTCCAGTGCTGGGGAGAGAAGTCCCCATAAATTCTGGTTGTGAAAACGAGCAGAAAATGTGGCTGAAATGGAAGGCAGCTAGAATTCCAGCCACTCCTATTTTTTTTTTTTTTGAGGGCAGTGTCGCTGGCCCTCGTATGTCGGACCCGAACCCGGCCGCTGGCGCTTAACCACTGTGCCACTTGGCCGGTCACCAGCCACTCCTCTTAAAGGGACCACACAAGGACTTAATTAATAGCAACCAAGGTTCAAATACAGGAGGATGGCACATACAACACACACAGTGGACACATCTGGAGTGCTTGGCTCAAGTGACCAGAAAGACCATGCCGTTGAGCCCCACAGCACACCTACTACATAAGGTGACTCTACTAAGACCAGAAGACATAGTAGCCCTAACTAACACATAAAAACTAACACAGAGAGGTAGAAAAAATAGGGAGACAAAGAAACATGTCCCAAATAAAAAAACAGAACAAAGCTCCAGAAAAAGAACTAAACAAAATAGAGACAAGCAATCCACCAGATGTAAAGTTCAAACACTGGTTATAAGGATACTCAATGATCTCAGGGAGAGCTTCAACAAAGAGAGAGGAAACATAAAATTAGAGATAGAAAACATGAAAAAGAATCAGTCAGAATTAAAGAATATAATAATGGTAATGAAGAATACATTACGGGCAATCAACAGTAGATTAGATGAAGCAGAGGATCCAACCAACGATGTAGAAGATAAGGTAGCAAAAATCACTCAATCAGAACAGCAAAAAGAAAAAAGAATCCAAAAAAATTTAGGAGAGTTTAAGGAGCCTCTGGGACAATATCAAGTGTACCAACATTTGGGTTATAGGGGTACCAGAAGGAGAATTGAGAGAGCAAGGAATTGAAACCTAGTTGAAGAAATAATGACAGAAAGCTTCATTAACTTGAAGAAGGAAATAGATACATAAGCTCAGTAAGGGCAGAGAGTCCCAAACAAGATGAACCAAAACAGGCCCACACCAAGACACATCATAACTAAAATGCCAAAGGTTAAATACAAAGAGAGAATCCTAAAAACAGCAAGAGGAAAGCAATTAGTGATCCACAAAAGCGCATCCATAAAACTGTCAGCTGATTTCTCAACAGAAACTTTGCATGCCAGAAAGAATTGGCATGAAATATTCAAAGTGATGAAAATCAAGGAACTACAACCAAGATTACTCTACTCAGAAAAGCTATCTTTTAGAATCAAAGGACAGATAAAGAACTCAGACAAGAAAAAGATAAAGGAGTTCATCACCACCAAACCAGTATTAAAAGGAACCTTAGAGGGACTTCTTTAAGACACACACACACGGGCCGGCCGAGTGGCGCATTGGTTAAGCGCTGGTTTTGGGATGCCAGCGGCCCCGGTTTGGATCCCACATGAGGGCCAGTGACACTGCCCTCTACAGCTAACAACAGCTCCACCTGGAGCTGGGCTGTGCGAGCCCCGGTGATGGTGTGGGCTGCAGCCCCTGCTGCAGTGGGCTGCCATAGGCTACAGTGAGTGGCCCGCAGCCAGCGTGAGCGGCTGGCAGCCAAGCGTGAGCTGCCAATAGCCGCGGTGAGCGACATCCAGAGGCCAGCGACCGATCTGCCTCATCGGGGAAGAGTGCAATGACGATACCAACAGTGAAGCAACATCCTCCGCAACTAAACTGAAGAACAAAAAGACAGCAACTTGTCTGTTCCCCTTCCCCGATTCCCCAACACTGTTCCCCTCTGCCAATTCCCCAATAAAATCTTTAAAAAAAAAAAAAAAAAAAAAAAAAAAAAAAAAAAAAAAAGACACACACACACGAATAATAAAATGGCAATAACTACATATCTATCAACAATTACTTTCAATGTAAATGGATTAAATGTTCCAATCAAGATAATGTGGCTCAGTGGCTAAGAAAACAAGACCATACATATGCTGCCTACAGGAGATGCACTTCAGATTGAAAGACACACATAAGTAAAGGCTGAAAGTAAAGGGATGGAAAGAGATATTTCATGAAAATGGAAACAAACAAAAACTGGGATAACAATGCTTACACCAGACTAAATAGACTTTAAAACAAAGTCTATGACAATATACAAAGAAGGACCTAGTAATCCCACTTCTGGGTATTTATCTGAACAAACCCAGAATGCTACTTTGAGGGGACGGGTTCATCCATATGTTCATTGTAGCATTATTTACATAAGCCAAGATATGAAGGCAATCTGGGTGTCCCTGAATGGATGAATGGATTAAGAAGAAGAAGTATGTATATACAGTGGAATATTACTCAGCCATAAAAAAGGACAAAATCTGTCATCTGTGACAACATGGATGAACCTAGAAGATACTGTGGTGAGTGTAATAAACCAGACAGTGAAAGACAGATGTCATATGATTTCACTTATAAGTGGAATCTAAAGAACAAAATAAACAAACAAAACAGAGACGAACTCATAGATCCAGAGAACATTTTGATGGTTGCCAGATGAGAGTGGGGTTGGGGGTGGGTGAAAAGGGGGAGAAGTTAAGAAGTAAAAATTGAGCACCATATTTAATTTAATCTAAGAAGCATTGATTGTAAAATATGCCATTATTTTCTATATTACTAAGAAAGTTGGATGGGAGAGAATTGACTATTAACTTGTGACAGTTAATGGCCAAGCCCATTTAAATTCGAGATGCTAAAGTGTGCCAAAAAAAACACCCCAAAACAAAACAAAACAAAAAAAGTACATTTTAGGATCAATGAAATTTGGTATTTTGACTCTATTCCTGAAGAGAAATTTAGAATTAACAAAGCCAGTTCTCAGTCCTAAGTCTTAGAGAATCTTTTCCTTCCTAGATCTTGGGATCTTTCAAGTTTCAATCTTACCCTTTCACAAAAATTGGGGTCTTCCTTTTGTCACTCACAAAGAGTAGGGAGATTATGTATCTTTTGTATAACATTCACACACTGTGAGAAAACGGTTCATTTTAGTTAATGACAAGTTAAAATAGCACTGTCACAAAATGAAACAGAATAATAGCACTGGCATTTATGTTGTAAAATTCTGTTACCACAAGGAGCAGATATTTTCCTCTTTTGTTCTATGCATTAACTTTCCCAGAAGTATGGACAAATTGATTGAAAGAAGATTGATTATTCCCCTCTTTTAATGTCAGGCGCTACAAAAGTGGCAGCTTCTTGTCATGACAGGAAACTTGCATCAGTTGGATATTCTTTTGAAAAATGAAGTTTTCAAAGGGCCATTGACTTCCCCAAATTGAACAGGCTCAGGAAATTTTCCTTCAAACTCAGAACATTCTATTTTAAAGTTTTATTTATTGTCAGCAATTCCTTAGGGATGTCACTTTTCTCTCAGTGTGATTGATGTAAAAGTGTTTTATGAATTGAAAATATTTTTATTTTATTGCTCTTTCAGTTTAATATGAAATAAAGGTCTTGGTGATTTGATTTTTTTTAATTTAAAATAAAAGGAGTACAAACTGTTTGTTACACAGTAGTCATGGATGGGGTAGAGTATAAAGCATATAGTCGATAATATTGTAATAACTATGTATGGTGCCTAATGGGTCCTAGAGCTATTGGGGTGATAGATGGGAGGGGGTTTGAGGGAAGGGTGGAAAAGGTGATGGAATTAAGAAATACAAATTTGTAGTTACAAATTAGTCATGGGGATGTAAATTATAGGGAATGTAATCAATAATACGGTAATAACTATGTATGGTGCCAGGCGGTATTAGTCACGGGGATCATTTCCTAAGTTATAAATGTCTAATCTCTATGCTATACACTTGAAAATAATATAAAATAATATTGAATGTCAACTCTAATTGAATAATTTAAAAAGGGAGAAAAGAATAATATGGTGATATTGTGGTACAGTGTCAGATGATTGCTGGACTTATTGTGATCACTTCTTTAACATAGGGAATATAATCAATGATGTGGTAATAACTCTGTGTAGTGCTAGGTGGGTACTGTTGAATAACTATGATGTATACTTGAAATTAATATAATATTGTATATTAGTTATATTTTAATAAAAGTCTTTCAAAAAAATTTTAAAATCTTTTTAAAAATTAAAAAAAAAAAAAGGATTACAAATGACCAAGTGGAATTTACTCCAGAAATACAAGAGTAGTTCAACATATGAAAATCAATCAATGCAATACACTGCATTAATAGAATGAAAGAAAAGAGACACATGATCATTTCAATTGATACAGAAAAGGTATTTAACAAAATCCAACAACATTTCACATTTAAGAATCTAGGATTAGAAAAGAACTTCTTCACCTTGATAGAAGGCATTTTGATGACCCATAGCTAACATTCTACTCAAGAAGACTGAAAGCCTTCCACCAAAACCAGAAAGCCTTCCACCAGAAACCAGAAGTGCCTACTTTCACCACTTCTATTGTGCAGGAAGTTCCAGCTAGAGCATTTAGGCAAGGAAAAACAAAAAAAAAGATACCTTAATTGGAAAGAAAAAAGCGAAACTATTTCTATTCACAGATGACATGATCTTATAGATAGTAAATCCTAAAGAATCCACACAAAAAATCATCAGATCTAATAAATTAGCAAAATTGCAGGATAGATGATTAATGTACAAAAATGAGTTGTATTCCTACACACTAGCAATGAACAATCTGAAAATGAAATTAAGAAAACAATTTCATTTACAACGGCATCCAAAGGAATAAAATACCCAGTAATAACTTAACCAAGGAGATTCAAAACTTAGCACTGAAAGCTATAGAACATTTCTAAAAAAACTAAATTAATGGAAAGACATTTTATGTTCATAGACCAGAAAACTTAACATTAAGATGGCAATACTACCCAAAGGAATCCACAGAGTCAATGCAATATCTATCAAAATTCCAATGACCTTTATGACTTTTTTTCAGAAATGGAAAAGCCAATCCTCGAATTCATATAAAATTGCAAGGGGCCCCAAATAGCCAAAACAATATCGAGAAAGAAAATCACAATTAGAGAACTCATGTTTCCCACTTCAAAATTAAACAGTAACAGTAATCAAAATAGTATGGTGCTGACATAAGGGTAGACATATAGATATCTATGTGGAATTGAATTGAGAGTCCATAAATAAATCCATGCATTTATAGACAATTAACTGTTAACAAGAATGGCTAGATCATTCAATGGGAAAAGAAGTTGCTTCAATAAATGGTGCTGGGACAACTAGATATCCACATGCAAAAGAAGAAAGTTGGACCCCTACTTCATACCTATACAAAAATTAACTCAAAATATTTCAATGGCCTAAATATGAGAGCTAAAATTATAAAACTCTTAGAAGAAAACATAGGAGTAAATCTTCAGAGGGCCAGCTGAGTGGCGTGGTGGTTAAGCGCTGGCCTGGGAAGCCAGCGGCCCCGGTTTGGTCCCACATATGAGAGCCAGTGACACTGCACTCAAAAAAAAAAAAAAAAAAGAGATAATAATGAAATCTTCATGTCCTTGGATTTGGCAATGGATTTTTAGATATGACACTAAAAGCAGGAGTAACAAAAGAAGGATAAATTTGACTTCATCAAAATTAAACTTATTTATCAAAGAACATTATCAAGAAAATGAAAAGACAACCTACAGAATGGGTGAAAATATTTGTAAATCATATATCTGATAAGGGTCTAGTATTCAGAATATTTAAAGAACTTTTACAACTCTACAACAAAATGATAAATAATCCAATTAAAATGAGCAGACTAGAATGGATATTTCTCCAAAGAAAGCATACAAATGGCCAATAAGCACATGAAAAGATGCTCAACATTATTAGTCATAAAGAAGATGCAAATGAAAATTATAATGAAATATCTTTATGTTTGCTAACATGGTAAAATGGTAATGATAATGAGTAAATATTGTTGGTAAGGGTGTGGAGAAATTGGAACCCTTATACATTGCTGGTGGAAATGTAAACTGGTACAGCCACTGAGGAAAACTATTCAGCGATTACTCAAAAAATTAAGCATATAATTATCGTATGATTTAGTAATTCCATTCCTAGGTATATACCCCAAAGAATTGAAAACATGTACTCAAATACTTGTAGACAAATCTTCATAGCAGCACTATTAACATAAGCAAAAAGGCAGAAAAAATACAAATGTCCATTAATAGGTGAATGGATAAATAAATGCGGTATATACATACAATGGAATATTATTCAGCAACAAAAAGGAGTAAAGTACTGATAGATGACATAACATGAATAAACCTTGAAAACATTGTATTAAGTGAAAGAAGTCAGATACAAAAGGTCACATATTGTATGATTTCATTTATATGAAATACCCAGAATAAGTAAACCCATATAGAGAAAACAGACTAGTATTTCTGGGGGGGGGGGGGTTGACGGGATGGAGATACGTGGAGTGATTGCTTAATGGATACAGGGTTTCCTTTTGGGGTGATGAAAATGTTTTGGAATGATAGAAGTGGTGGTGGCACAACATTGTGAATTTACTCAATGTCACAAATTGTACACTTTAATATTAATATTATTATTTTATGTTTTGTGAATTTCACCTTGATGATAAAAACAAAAGAAAACAAGTCTGAGTGTGGATGGAGACACAATTGAGGGTAGATCTGAATCAAAAACTGAGAGGCGGGCTGGCTGAGTGGCGCAGTGGTTAGGAGCTGGCTTGGGACGCCAGCAGCCCCGGCTCAGATCCCACCTATGAGGGCCAGTGACACTGCCCTTAAAAAAAAGCAACAAAAAAACAAACAAACAAAAAGCTGAGAGGCATGGAAGGTCGGAGGTCACAGTGAGGACAGATCTCAGATTCTGAGAGATAGAAAAACAGTTGTTTTTGAAGATAATGACATAATATAAAACAACTCGCTGTCTGTGGTGAGCAACAATAAACATATGAAGGTGTTGGAGGTTGGTAAAAAGTAGATAATGCTTCTCAGCAGAAGGGGAGTCATTAGATTAGAGGCTTTTAGCAGAAGAGTCTGCAAATTTTAAACTCACAACCTCAGAATCATTTGTATTGGCTCTGCCTCCATTTCCAACTACTATTATCTCCTGGACAGAATATCTGTATCTGCTTCTTGCAAACCTAACAGCGAATTAGTTCCCATTTCTCCCTTCCTCTAGACCCAATATGACTTAATCCATGAAATCTAGAACCTTGCTACCCAAAGTGTGGTCCATGGAGCAGTACTGGGTTTACTTGGGAGCTTGTAATCAATGCAGAATCTTAGACTCCACCCCAGAATCAGCATTAGTAATTTGTATGAATATTAACATTTGACAAGCTCCATCTAGAAAGAATAATGGAGAGACAAATGAGATTCATTTGTCCCAGGGCATGATGATATCTGATTCTGGTTATACCTATTAGGATTGTTTCTCAACAGGGTTTATCTTTCCAGATGAATTTTCTAAAAGGAGAAAGTTGGGCTGGCCGAGTGGCGCAGTGGTTAAGAGCATCCTTGGGATGCCAGCGGCCCTGGTTCGGATCCCACATATGAGGGCCAATGACACTACCCTCTAAAACAAACAAACAAACAAAATGTTAAAAGGAGACAGTTATGGTGTTCAACCCACTTGAGACCACTTGAGGAAATGTGGACGGATGAGTCATCTTCCTTTACGCTTGTTTTCAAGGTTGATTTTTTAAAGTGTTTTTTTTATTTTATTTTTAATTTTTTTAAAATTGGGGAACAGTGTTTTTCCAAGACCCATCAGCTCCAAGTCAAGTAGTTGTTTCAATCTAAGTGTGGGGGATGCAATTCAGTGGCCCATGTAGGGATTGAAGCGGCAACTTTGGTGTTATGAACACTGCACTCTAACCAACTGAACTAACCGGCCGCCCCTCAAGATTGATTTTACTTGTGCCACACTCTTGCCACAGTGGTTTTCTTCCCCTTCCTTAATTGCTCCAAACTCTTCCTTGCACCAGGGCCTTTGCACACACAATTCCCTCTGCCTCGAAGGCCTCTTCATGAGACTCTTCCCCATTTGAGTTCACACGTCATTCTTCAAATATCAGATGAGAATCTACCTTTCCAAAAAATCCACATTACCCCATTCAAAGCAGATCGCCTTGCTTTTCTCTCCCATGGTAACCTATTTTTTTCCTAACAATCAAGTTTTGTAATTACATATACATTTATGTGAATATGTAGCTGTATGTAAACTAGGCGGAATAGTGAAGTGGTTATAAGCACAAATCTGGAGCCAGACTCCCTGATTTCCAAATCTGGCAATCGCTGCTTTCCTCCTGGGCCTCAGAACAACTGCCAACACATTCAAGTATGTTTGTGTTCCTACACCACCCAGTGTCACCTCCCTGTGACATTAAGCAAGTTACTTAAGGTTCTGTGTCTTCGTTCCTCTTCTTTAACGTGGGGATAGGAACACTATGTTTCATAGGGTCCCTTATGAAGAGCATCAAGGGAAATGAGAAGAAGCAGAGGAATTTTAGCCTGAGGACCTTCAGAATATTTGACTCTAGCGGTGGGTTCAATTTTGTAAGGAGGTAAAAATGAGACAAAGATGTTGGTCTCTGTTCCCAGGCCAGGGAGTGGCTCTTGAATGCACAAATGAATTCTCCCACTTTCTGCATCTTCTACATATTTCCAAAGGTTCTATCCTCTTTCCACTTTTCTCTTGAGCTTCACTTTTTCCTATGCTGTGACTTCCAGGGCTCCAGCCTCAGCCCTACCACTAACCCTGTTTCCAGCTGCTTTCAGGAAATCCCTTCATGGGAATCATACTGATGCCTTAAAATTCATAGGTCTAGGGCAGGCCGAGTGGCACAGTGGTTAAGCGCTGGCATGGGAAGCCAGCGGCCCCGGTTCAGGTCCCACATATGAGGGCCAGTGACACTGCCCTCAAAAAAAAAAAAAAATTCATAGGTCCAAAATTAAACTTACCTTCCTCTCCATGTCTGTTCCCTCATCCCCCCAACTCTGTCACCTTCTTTGGTTACCCAGCCTGAAATTTCACTGCCCTCCATCCTGCATCATCCCTTTTCTGTGCTTGATTTCTTTCCTCCTTATCATTTGTCACTCTACAATATACTATTTCACTTATTTATCTTGTTTCTAATTTGTCTCTCCTGCTACAGTGTTAACTCTTTGAGGGCAGGCATTTTTGCCTGCTTTGTTCATGATGTATCCCTAGAAACTAGAACAGTGCCAGGCATTAGTAAGTGCTCAATGAATATTTATTGAATAACTTAATGAATTCACCTTTCCCCTCATGGCCAATGCCAGTTAATCTAGTGAATTCTACATCTACGGTAACTTTTGCTTCTGTCCTTCCTCTTGTGTTGCTGCCACGTGTGTTCAACTGTCAGTGCTTCTCAGAACTACCACAAGCGCTTGCCATCTGCTAGCTAATGAAATTTGGACAAGTTATTTAAATCATTTGAATTCATGTAAAAATGGGGATAATAATAGTGCAGACTCATAAGACATGAGGCTGATGTGTATAAAGTGTGTATAGAGCTTGGCCCAGTGCCTGGAACCGAATAAATACTTAGTGAATGTTAGCTATTTATATCTGCTGCCCTGGGCTAGTTCTGCCCTAGCTTTTCTGTCTTGTTTCCTACTCCATCTACCCCTGAATCATACTTTGGCCCCAATGGACCCCTGTGCTTCCCCAAATACGACATTTACCTTCAGGTTTTCCTTGTAATAAACAGCAGGAAATGAGAAGCAGACAGCATCAGCTAACTCCTTTCTCTCTCACATAAACTACTGGGGAACAAGTAGCCCCGCAGGGGACCAGCCTCTGCAGTCCAGGGTTTCTCTTAGGTGGAGACAAGCATCGGCAGGGGAAGAAAATAAAGAAGGGAGACAGTGGAGACACCGGGGAGTTTAAAGTGTCACAACTTTATTGCAATAATGTGTCCTCTTTTATAGGGACTTTTGACCATTATGCAATCACAAGTTTAAATTCCATATAGTTTTGATGTATTTTTCTTTCTTAAGACTTTTACAGTCTTTACTTCTTTATAATTGTTCTCCCCAGGGCACACTGTGATCTTTTCTACATTTAAGGATAATCTCATCTATGATAATCTCTTTATGACCCCGACTCAGTTTGTCTACCTTGACTATCTAGTCCCGGATTCCAGCAGAAAGACTCACAGGGCGTATACTTGAGCTAAAGCTTCAGTGTCTGTTGCTACAACAATGTACAAGGCAAAGAATCCAATTAAGGCTATTGATTAACATAACTCATGGTCAGCAAGTTGTCTCTTATGGCCTGGAGACTTTTAGTCCCCAAGGAGACTTCACTGTGATTATTTTAGGCAAGTGAGCTTAACTGATTATGTTATTATCAGTTACTCATAGCCAGGATTATTGGCTTATGTGGCCAGGGGTCTGGGCCTGTTTCCAAGGGGCTTGAGTCCCCTATTTCTTAGTCCTGGGGTCCCCACGGAACTACTGCCTGGCTTAGATTGTCTCCCCTCTTTTCTAGGAGATCTTACCCATCGTTGGTTGCGTAGTTATCTCATTGGGGTACCACAGGAACTTGCCATAAATACAGTGAAAGTACTGTCTCCTATAGGATCTGATGTAGAGAAAAGGCACATGGGTTCACAGGAACAGAGACTATACCCGATCATGAAACCTTGTCATTATATTGGGGTGCTGACGGCTCCCAACATAGCCCCAATTTGTATCAAAGGAAGAGAGAACTAGAAAACTCTTTTTTTCACAGCAAGCTGAAACTAAGAGGACTAGTGTTTTTCGTTGGGCCCAGAAATTTTGGCTAACCTGATTCACAGATTTTCAAGATTTTAAATGAGGTTAGTGAGGCCCAGGAGGAATAAGTAACGTACTTGAAGTTATACAGCAAGATAGTAGCTAATTTGGTAAAGGATTTATTTTCCTAATCTTAGTACTCTTTATTAAAACATGCTGTTAATATACCCCAGAGTCTTATCTTAGAAAAGCTCATTTCCCATGTTCCAGCAGAGAATCCCCTTAAATGCAGGCACAATTGAAGTTGGCGACTGAATCACTTAACGTTCAAAATTGAGAAGAGGCAGCAGGTTATCAAGCATGACTGTGAACCCCACCAGGCAGAGAGACAGATAGACACTTATATATAGGCTATTCAGGCTGAGAAAGCTACTATATGGGTCCATTTCAGCATTTACCTGGGCCAAGGCAGAAGACAAGTGTGAGAAGCTGGGACAGCCCGATCATGCTGTTAGCACTGGAAACTGGTGCTGGAGACCTCCAGGCAATCAAGTTCATCCTCTGTTGAAAGTGCTTCGTTCTCAAACATCCTCTTCCTCTGAGAGGCGTGGTAACGCCTTTTATGGCACCATAAGTCTTAATTTTTTTTTTTTTTTTTTAGTTAGTCTATTTACGTTTTTTCTAAGCAATGGGGGAGTCTTTTGTTTTACTATTTGGTCTCTTGTTTTCAGTGCATGAAATATCTTCAGAGCTATAACGATGAAATAGATGTCTTGTTATAACAAGCCCCCTTTCACTCCAATTATGTATATGTTAATGAGGTAACTTTTAGACTGCACCTAAGGATGGCTGGTTGGCAGGGGAACCAATCCAGTGATTAGAGCAGGGTTTGGCAAACTTTTGAGACAGAAAAACCAATCCTGTCCCTTACAACAATTTAAAAATTATTTGAGAGCCATAAAACAAATGAAATCACCATTATGTGAATATTATCCTTTTAAAATTTCATAAATGAAACTATGATAGTTTTATTTTCATTTTCAGTTTTACTTCAGAGCCACATGTATGTACCCAAAGAGCCACATGTGGCTCACAAGTCACTGTTTGCCGACCCCTGGATTAGAGGGTTGGAACTTTCAGTCCCACCTCCTCACCTCCAAGGAAGGGAGAGGGGCTGGAGGTTGAATCAGTAACCAATGGCCAATGATGGAATCAGTTGTGTATATGAAATGAAGCCTCCATATAAAGTTGAAAGGACAGGGTTCAGAGATATTCTGGATTTATTAACACATGGCAATCTGGGGAGAGTGTTGTCCTTGGAGAGCACAAGGAAGCTCCTCACCCTTTCCCCAGACCTTGCCCTATGCATTTCTTCCAACTGGTGGTTCCTGAGTTATACCCTTTCATAATAAACCAGTTATCCAGTAACAAAAATATTTCTCTGAGTTCTGTGAACTGCCTCAGCAAATTAATCAAACCCAAGCAGGAAGGGGTTGTAGGAACCTCTAATCTATAGCCCAGGTGACAACCTGCACTTGCAACTGATATCTGAGCTATGGGGAGGATGGGGACAGTCTTCTAGGACTGAACCCTTAAATTGTGGAACCTGATGCTATCTCTGGGTAGACAGTGTCAGAATGAGTTGCATGTAGGATACCCAGCTGGTATCAGAGAACTCCTTGTTGCTGTGGAAACTCCTTTCCCCATCCCTCAATGGAATTGGGTACAGAACACTTTATTACTCCAAACAAAATCTCTGTAACCCTTAAGCAATAGTAACTCCCTATTGTCAATGAGAAAAACATCCAGCCCAAGAGAAAGCCTGTAAGTTTATTTGAGCCAAACTGACAACAACTGCCAGGAAGCAAAATCTCAACGGATGGAGATAATGCTCCCCAAAATGGTGTTTTGCAGCTTATTTTATACACAGAATCAGAGGAGGGTTGGTTACATGTCATCCGTTGGTGGTAGATTGAGTGGGAGAAAGCAATGTGGGGAAATCTCTGGGATTGGATAAAAGTAAATTGAAGAGACAGGTACTTGTTTTGCATAGGTGAGTACAGGATAGTTAGTAGTTGACTTTCCATAGCACATAGAGATGGTAATCAGATGACAAGAATAATAATAATGAGGGATTCTACAGTTTCCTGCTCTGGTAGCGGGTGGGAAAGGGATTACTGACATTCCAAGGGCATGTTATCCTAGATGCAAAAAGGAAACAGACAGGCTCACTTAAGGCAAAGATTGACCTTTGTCAAGGAAACTACAGACAAAAGATGTGACTTCTCTCCATGGCCCCCCTTATTTAGGAATTTTTATATTCTTGCTATCCTATGTGGTTATTTTCAGCCTCTGAGCTTGTCAGGTTTAACCTATGGTTCCTTTTCCACCCGCAGTTTCCCCTTTTGGTCATAAATCAATCCAAAGGACGCACTGATGACCAATCTTTTGGTTGGATAATGTGGTCCCACAGTGGTAGGAAGGCTCATCCTAGGAAGTCTTCGTGTCAGTGTTTGTCTTGCTGAATGTTGGACCTTTGTGACAGCATCTAGTCAGACCCTGGAATCCTCTAAGCTATTTGTTTTGTTCTTGGAAGAGGAAAAGATATTTTCCTCCAAGTCTTTCAGGAGTAATTAGTAGCCTATCTTTAGATAGGCTAGATATTTTACTTGGTGTAAACAGAATCAATGCTTGTCCTTTGAGACCCTATATCCTTTATGACTAGCTATTGTAATAGGTAAGTTGTGCCCTCTTAGGAATTTAATATATCCTAGAGCATAAGAGTAAATTATCCACATATTGGATTAGAATAGAATTTCTGGGACATTCAACATTATTCAAATCAGCTTTTAGTATCTGAGAGAAATAGGTGGAACTCTGTATACCCCTGAGGCATTACTGTCCAAGTAAACTCTGATCTTCCCAGGTGGAAAAGCAAAGAGGTATTTCCTGTCTTTATTTATTTATTTTACAGGAATGCTGAAAAAGACACAACATAAATCTATCACAGAAAAATATTGGCAATACACACAGGAATAGCTGATAATAGGGTATGTGGACTTGGAACCACAGGATATCTATTTATAGCTCTGAGATCCTGTACAAATCCCTGTCCTTTCTCATTGGGTTTCTTTACAGGAAGGATAGGAGAATTACAGGTGATGATACATGGAATTATAAGCCCCCCTTTCAAAGGTAATCTTGTTTTGTTTTGTTTGTTTTTTGAGGGCAGTGTCACTGGCCCTCATATGTGGGACCCGAACCAGGGCCGCTGGCTTCCCAAGCCAGGGCTTAACCACTGCTCCACGCCACTCGTCCGGCCCTAAGGTAATCTTGTATAATGAGCTAATTCCAACTAGTGTATCAGTCCTCAAAGGATATTGGTGAATATTAGGTAGAGGCGAGTATTATCAATAGTTATTTAAATGGGAATGGCTGACTTAATCTTGCCAATATCAGTACTGGAAAAAGCCTAAAGTTGTATTGGAACATCTGCAGCAAACATTAAGTCAGTCTCAAGAGTAGTTTCCTCTTATGTAGTTTCTTTTAAAATCATTACTTCCCCAATCTTATTCATTTAGTACTAAATACATTTCACCCTTCTGGGAGAAGGATATGTGAGCATCATTGGTTAGAAAGTCTCACATGATCAGGTGAGTGGGGCAGATTTGAGTAGTAAGAATATGTGTTGCCCCTTAACATTTCCTAGACGGAGAAAAATAGGTTCTGATTTAAACAGACATTGATTAGATGTCCCTACCATTTGTATAGAAGCTTTACTCCAAGGGAGAGGGCAATTTAGTCAAGTAGTGTTAACACATAAAATAGCCCCAGGGTTAATAAGAAGGGGAAATGCCCTCATAGTCCTTGGAGCAGCCCCATGCTTGCTTCTATTTCTTTTCTTTTTCTAAATCCCATTTTAGTTTTCTACAATCCTTAAGATGACTTGAATTTTTACAATAAAAGTAGATTCCTTTACAGGAGTTTCCCTAGCAAACCTTTAGTAATTCTGTTGCTCAGAAACCAGTGAAACAGGATTTTTTATTTTTTTATTTTTTTTAGCTGAGCCATCCTGCCACCTGTTGGCAGCCTAGCTGCAACTCAGCTTGGGCTGGCATTGAAGTGTTGTTGCTCAGAGCTCAACTCACACCCTTGAGCGAGCTCTTAACCAACTGAGCCACTCAGCCGGCCCTGAAACAGGATTGTTTGATGTGTGTTTTTATGTGTATCGCCAGGATCCTGGTCTTGTGGAACTGAAGAATGCAGATGTGGACCAGAAAGGTGAAGTTGCAGAAAAGGACATTTTATTAGAAGAAAAAAATACATTTCGAAGAAGCAGAAGTGGGTCTGAGCAATAGACAGGTAGACAATGGCGCAAGGGCCATTATTAAAAGAGAAAGTGCACTCCAAAGAGTTTGGAGCGACTGACCAAAGGAAGCTCAAAAGGCCCAAGAGGCCAAGGGCCAGGGCCAGGGCCAGGGAGTCATTATTAGGAGAAAAAGTGTACTCCAAAGAGTTTGGAGCTGACTGAGCAAAGGAAGCTCAAAAGGCCTTAACAGGCCAGGACTTGGAGTTTTTATCCTTTCTTTCTCTAGAATGGGGTGTTCGTCTCTGGGTGTGGGACCGCTTGATTGACACCAAGCTATTACCTCATCCCTTTAGACTGCACATGTTTCTTCCCAGAATTCAGTCTGTTATAATGATATTAATGAACTTCTGGGCATATGTATGATATAATGATGGTATAATGAGGCACAGGTGAAATGAAGGTTGTCATGGCCTTTACTGCACAGGTGTGGATGACTGCTTTAATCTGGTCGGGTATTTTGTACCCATTTGTTTCCCTGTAAAGGTAGATAATTACAATGAAAAGAAGTTTTGGGTGGAGAGGAGAGGTCTCCTGGGCAGTGCATTCTGTGGAACATGCAGGAATGCAGAGACCCAAGGCCTGTTTCTAACTCCCTGCCTTGTATTCCCCTTGAGAGACATGGTCCCCATTAAAATCTCTATGGGAAATTGAGGGACAAGAGGTCTTTTCTCTTGTATCTGCTTCCTGCTGGGCAGGGCCGTAGAGGTGTCCCTGCCTATTGGGGGATTCACGGAACTCTCACCCTATTGATCTCAGATAACAAGAAGGGGCCTAGAGATCCACCTGGAAGACCGCGTTGGCTTCTTTGGTTGGGACTGGCAATCTTGCTGGGGTATCATTCCTATCTCCAAGGCCCCTAAATGAGAAAAATAGATTTTAATTAATAAATACAAAGAGCAGAGCTCAAAGCTATTGATGTAAGGTGACTATGGGTTTGGAAAGAACATTAGCCTTTAATGTTTACAATCAACAAGTATACTGGCCTGCGGAAATGTTAAAATCTATGTAGTCTCTGGGATGGGATTATACCAGAGTTAGGTCTGGAATGGCTTGGGGAATATTGAGAAGTCATAGGCTTTTAAGTAGTTGTTGAAAACAGGGGTAGGTGAGACATATTCTGTGATTCACTCTGGGGCAATCTTTAGTCTAAGATTCAGAAACTGATTATAAGAGTAATCAAAGCCAGGAGCTAAGGAACTGGGGAAGAGGAGACTTAGAATTTCTATAGGAAAGAAAACTTAAAAGTTGTCCAGTGCCAGGGGAGGGGGTGAGCGCTACTCGCTTGGCCCGTATCATTTGCTTTTCAGGCAGAAAACTTTTTCATAGTATCAGTAGCCTAACCCAATATCCGTACCCTACCCAATAGTTTAACAAACTTGGTTTTATTTAGAAGAGAGAGAAAGCTTAACTAATTTTGTACCAGCTTACTTTTGATACTTAAATTTACTTAATTAATCACATTCAATTTAACCGTATATAAAATTCTCTCAAGGTTTTTCTTAACAAACTTTCTATAACATTCCCAGTCTCTCTTACTTTCCTAAGAGAAACAAGAGTCTCCTCTCACTCCTTCAGAAATAACCATCCTTAGGACAAACTACTTTCTTTCAGTTCCTTCAAAAATGCATTTCCATACCTTATACCTTCCTTGAAAACATATATAATTTCCTTTCATATTAATTAGAATGCATAACCTTCAGAACCTTAATTTTTATTGAGAACTAAAAGCAAGTAACCAATGTTTCCATTAGCAAATCCATAAATACATTTTGCAACTTTTAGAAGTATAGGTTTTTGTAATAAAATGCAAGGTATATTTATTAACAGATCTTAATTTATCTTTTATCTTTCCTGTGACAAGAAGCCAGAAATTGATGAACTCAGATCCACTAATAATAATATTTCAGTATTTCATTATTTTGAAATACCTAGATATTCAATAATTTTTATCACTTAACACAACTTAGTAAAACTGAAATTTTAAGTTACCCAGAGGTGTTGAGAAACCTCATTCAAGCATCCACATGTGGATGGAAAAGGGGCCACATGTTAAATCTGTGGGAATCGAACCGTGGCCCTGTTGCTCAGAGCGTCGGCTCTAAGCCAACTCTTAACCAACTGAGCCACTGAGCTGGCCCCTTCAGTTAGTTTTTATCATTTAAATTTATATAAGCACTTAATCTTTTTTTAAGCCAATCAAATATAGTCTGCTAATATCATCTGGAAGCAAAAACACTATTATATATAAAACACAAACAAACACAGATATTAGGGATCATATACATGTAAACAGAATTATTAAGCACTGCAGAGAGGTCCTAAGATTTTACAATTGCTCCTAAAATTTCAAAGAGGCTGGAACTAGTGGGGGCAGGGGGTCTGGCTTGAGAATTAGCAGCTTGTGTCTCTTCTTTTTTTCCTTCAGTTACCTCAGCTTCAGGCATTCTTGGTTATACGGGGATTAAGGGATGTGTGGAGTCCCCTTTTCTGTGAACTATGAGTTTACTTTTTTTTTTTTTCAGAGTGTATCGTAGACATTTATACATAAGAAATTTCATCCTGTTTCCCAGACCTCTAACCGAACAATTCCAATTGCAAAATAGTATAATAATTCAATGAGCTATTGAGGAACCAGTGCCCTCCAGAATCTAATATATACGTTGGCCAACCAGTATTGTAATAGAACATTAATTTTGTTTAGGTCAATAGCTCATAGCCATAGTTTTGCCAATGACGTAAATGATGCCAACCACAAGCATGCTACCAGAACCAGAGCAAGCTTGCAACCACAGCCCCTTACTGGTGGGGACATTGTGCCTGCTGGATATTTCAATCTCACCTATTGGTGCCAATGGCTCAAAGAGGAGCGAGCCCCAGACGGTGAGTTCAAAATCTTCCAGCTGCACACACCAGGGCCACCCCGTTTTCTGAACCAGCGAATAGAGGCAGGAAACAGAGCAAATGCTTATTCTATCCCAACTGAGCACAGAAGGCCTCCATGACAGGTGGGCCCTGGCACAAACCCACCTTGGTGAGCAAAATCACTCAGCCGCTGCTTCCAGAGGTCGGTCTTGTGCCAAGGAATCCGCCCAGTCCCAGGCAGCCCCCAAGACCCTCCACAAGCTGAAAGACTTGCCAGAGAAACCCTGAGGCTATCCCTTCATGGTTGCCAGAAACTGAAACTGGAGGCCAAATGAGTCCAGGGCTGTCCTGCCTACACAACTCAGCCAATAGATCAACACAGGAGTTGAGTCATAGAATAAGCATTTATCAGAAAAGCAGTGGTCTGAGAAGGCAACAGCTTAACACCTCCAAAAACATTCTCAGACCAGCTTGTGGCCACGTGACTTAATGGTGGAGTCAGCAACTCAGGGACAACAATGGGATTAGTCTGGTAGACCAGTGAGATTGTGATCAATAAGCCTAAGGATATTAATCAAATATGTTAGGGTATAAAACAGGGAACTGGGTGGGACAGGGGACATTCTGAGCTCTAGCTGCAAGGGGATGACCTATTGTTAAGCTATAGGTAGATCAAGGAAGAGTGAGACCAGGGACATGGAGGGTGCCAATTGGGCCCTGTTTCAGTCCTAGAGAAGGTTGGGGGAATCTTTAGTAGATTCCTTAGTTCTGTTTGTATACAATTTTGATTCCCCTCTGTCTGAGACCAGCTTTTCTCTAACGGGAGCTGCAATAGAGGTGTAGAAAAGAGAGATGTGGAGGAAAGGAGAGTAAGTCCAGACAACAAAGTAAAGCATACAAGTGGGACAGTTGGAGAAGAGGGAAAAGCCTGCTGTTGGCATTGAATAGCTCAGAAACCTTCTTTAATTCAGAAACAGTCTTTAAATTTTCTTACTAACTTCCGGGAGAGAGGAACGTCTCTTTGTGTACCAATTCAGAGGTCTCTATTTGCCAATCGAGGTAAGCCTCCCATTTCATTCAGTTTGATTTTTAAGTCAGCTTTCTCTAATTGGTCACACAAAAAAATGTAGAAGGCAAAAGAGCTCCATTTTGGCCATCTTAAGTTTGTATCACTTCTAGTTAAATCTTTCCATTTGCATAAGTACTTGCAAATAAAGACTCCCTAGGAATGGTACATTTGCTGGTGTATTTAATAGGGTTGGAGTCTGGGAGCTTATCAGCCTGAGGCACAATTTCCCATGTTAATTTTTAGTTTTCTTTTGAGATCTGCAGAGTCTGATCAAATATCTAGTGATATTGTGTAATAGGTTGAAATATGCTGCTTATGGGTTGAGCTCTAAAGGGCTGTCACCTCCCAACTTGCTTCAACTCTCTTATGTGCCTCAGTTTCTCTCCCTGGCTGTCTAGTACTGTGAAGACTTGTAGTGCTAGGTAACCAGCCTTTATGTGCATGTCCCCGGGTGAGTCAAATATTTAATTACAGTTGTGTTGGAATTCCCTATGGGGCCACTGCACGTTTTGAGGAGTACCCTCAAACACCTCCACAAAGATTGTTAGTCACCTAAAAATACCCGAAATTTGAGCTGGAGGGAGTAAATGCCCTTTATCTTCGGAGTTGAACAAACTCAGACTCATTGCTTGGGACCTATGAGCTGTTCTTTTCTCTTTCTATTTTTTGAAATGGAAATGTCTATTCTTTGTGTCTTCCACCATTGTGGGTTTTTTTAATTTTTTAAATTTTTTTTAGCTGAGCCATCCTACCCACCATTGTGTTTTGGAAGTTTATAACTTTTCTGGTTTCACAGGCTCACAGCTGGAGAAGAGTCTTCCCTCAGGATGAATCCTTACTTGAGTATCCCTCATGCTTGATTTTGATAGTATTTAGATGAGACTTTTGACTTAGAGTTGATGTCAGAATGGGTTAAGATTTGGCTGGCTGTTAAAATAGGGTGAATGTATTTTGCTTGTGAGAAGGACATGGATTTTGATGGTGCAGAGGGCAGAATAATAGGCTGAAATGTGTCCCCCCTCCATTCATATATTGAAGTGCTAATCCCCATTACTTAAGAATGTGACTATTTAAAATTAAGGTCTTTAAAGAGCTAATAATTTAAAATTAGGTCAGATGGGCAGGCCCTAATCCAATATGGCTGGTTTCCTTATAAGAAGAAGGGATTAGAATACAGACACACAGAGAGAAGACCATGTAAAGACAAAGGGAGAAGATGGCTATCTACAAGCCAAAGAGAGAGGCCTCAGAATAAAACCAACATTGTGGACACCTCGATTTCAGACTTATATCCTCCAGAATTGTGAGAAAATGAATTTCTGTTGTTTAAGCTACCCGGTCCGTAGTAGTTGGTTACGGCAGCCCTAGCAAATGAATACATGATTTTGATTATGTTGTATTCCTAATTATTGAATATTTTAAATCATGAAAACTTAAATTTTGTCAAGTGTTTTTTCTGCATCAATTGAGATGATCATGTGTTTTTCTCCCTGTTATTCTGTTAATGTGTTCTTTTACATTGATTGGTTTTTTTGTTTTTTTGTTTGTTTGTTTTGAGGGCAGTGTCACTGGCCCTCATATGTGGGACCCGAACCAGGGCCACTGGCATCCCAAGCCAGCTCTTAACCACCACGACACTCGGCGGGCCCAACAGAGGGTAGTTTTATTAGAGCAGAAAATAACAGCTCTCAAAACGAGAGGGGGTTCTGACTGGGGTGCCCAAGTTAAGTGAGGAATAACTCCTTTTATCCATATTTTTTTTTTGTATACCCGGGGAGGAACTTTGCCCAGAGGAGGTGTTTTTCTCAAAATTGTCTAGTTGCCTCAGAGCATAATTGATGTCTCTGTTTTGATAGGATTATGCTATCTCAAGATTGGGGCTTTGAAGATATTGTCTGCTGCTCATTCTATCAGGGAGTTCCTGACTGCCTTATGTTATATTAACTAACCTGTCTTAATCCCTCCCTTCTGGAGGTGAAACTTAACTTCTTTTTTGGGGGGGTGCGGGGCAGTGTCACTGGCCCTCATATGTGGGATCTGAACCGGGGCCGCTGGCTTCCCAAGCCAGCGTTTAACCACAGCACCACTCGGCTGGCCTGAAACTTAACTTTTTTTTTTTTTTTTTTTTTTTAAAGATTTTATTGGGGAATTGGCGGAGGGGAACAGCGTTGGGGAATCGGGGAAGGGGAACAGACAAGTTGCTGTCCTTTTGTTCTTCAGTCTAGTTGCGGAGGATGTTGCTTCACTGTTGGTATCGTCATTGCGCTCTTCCCGGATGAGGCAGATCGGTCGCTGGCCTCTGGATGTCGCTCACCGCGGCTATTGGCAGCTCACACTGGCTGCCAGCCGCTCACGCTGGCTGCCAGCCGCTCACGCTGGCTGCGGGCCACTCACCGTAGCCTATGGCAGCCCACTGCAGCAGGGGCTGCAGCCCACACCATCACCGGCGCTTGCACAGCCCAGCTCCAGGTGGAGCTGTTGTTAGCTGTAGAGGGCAGTGTCACTGGCCATCATGTGGGATCCGAACCGGGGCCGCTGGCATTCCAAAACCAGCGCTTAACCAATGCGCCACTCGGCCGGCCCTGAAACTTAACTTCTGAGTTTTTTGTTATAGGCTTTGAAAAAAAAATCATCTCCTCCTCCCCCTCCCAAGTTTGTCCTTCTGGTGGGGTCCTGTGACTTAAACCTATCAGTCAGCTATTCAAATTATTTCTCTTGGCTTTTGTTATGGTTTTCATCCTGATTCCCTCTACCTTGGCCATTTCCCTGACTGACTATAATTTTCCTATCTCAGGAGGAAGGTATTATTAAATCAGCTTTACTTACTTTTTCTGAGAAGCATGAACTGCAACATTCCTCATCTTCTCAGTTCTCTGGCAAAGCCCACACTGACTTGCCGAGGGATTGTCCTGGCTCACCGGCTTCCACTAGAGGGCCCTGTGCCTCAGATTTCAATTTCAGCATATTTCAACAGAGCTGACACATCTTTGGTGTAATACAAGATCTTGTTCCATTGAAAGAATATGTATATATATATATATATATCTTTAAAGATTTTATTGGGGAATTGGGCGAGGGGAACAGCAATGGGGAATCGGGGAAGGGAAACAGACAAGTTGCTGTCCTTTTGTTCTTCAGTCTAGTTGTGGAGGACATTGCTTCGCTGGCCCATGTTGGTATCATTATTGCGCTCTTCTCGAGTGAGGCAGATAAGTTGACGGCCTCTGGACGGCCGCTCACACTGGCTGCCGGCCAGTCACTGTAGCCTATGGCAGCCCACTGCAACAGGGGTTGCAGTTATGACTCACAGTAGCCCAGTTCTAGGTGGAACTGTTGTTCACCATCTTAGCTGCAGAGGGCAGTGTCACTGGCCCTCATGTGGGATCCGAACCCAGGCAGCTGGCATCCCAAGCCAGCTCTTAACCACCGTGCCACTCTGCTGGCCCCTGAAAGAATATTTTGATTTTATAAACCCGTTGGTCACAGTCTGGTGTGTCTGGAAAGCTGTGAAGGGAAAATAAGATCACAGAAAGAGAATCTGAGAACAGAGCCTTGGGAAATGGGGGTGGGGGTGTGGGGGTAGTTTACTTCTTTGTAAATCAGAAGATTCACAGGAAAGTAAGAGTAAGAGACAAGAATACAGTTGTCCTGGGTCCCAAAAGCGTCTTTAAGAATTCCTGTGCACTGGTTCCATCCTAGGTTTGTTCTCCTGGAAGACCTAAGATACTTTCGCCTCTGGTTCTTTTCTTTCAACCACCCCCACCCATCCACTTTTCACTGGGACTTTAGGACACTAGGAATTTGACTGCATGAGCACACCAGGGAGAGGCGGAGGCAGAGGCAGATTAGAGAACAAGGATGTTCAAGAAGGATCCATCCCGTAAAGTTGAGGAGTGCTTTTATTTTAGGAGAAACTCAGCTTATTCAGTATCACTTTGGAATTTCTCCATCCTTTATCATCAAGCCTCATTATTCCTTCATGTCTCTCCCAAGTGTAGCTACCTGTCACCTCCTCACACCTGGTTCATTGCTTTAGTTGACCTCTTATTGGTCTGTCGAATTCTGAAAGTCTTCTCCCTCCAAAATGCCCATACCCTGGGAATAGCCTCTGCTGTCTGCATCCTGATATTAAAAGTTTGCCGTAATTTTATTCCACTGTACTCATCAGCTTTTATCTATTGATACTTCCAGTATGTTCCTTCTATTTGAGTTGGCTGGTCACTTTCAAGTCTCTTCAATAGCATTTATCACTCACTAGCAGGGTAGAAGGCACTGTGTTGGCTGATGGTGGAGGCAGAGGTGAATAAAGCTATCACCTCTTCATGATCATGAAGTTATGGATTATGGATCTTGCCCTTTAGTAATGTACAATATAAAGGGAAACAAATAATTATCTATACTGTACCATAAGGCAGAAATGATTGACGGACCAAAGGGGGAGAAACGGAGTGCAAAAAGAGCCATAATTAATTTGACTAGTGATACCAGGAAAAGCTTCATAGAGGAGATGACATTTGAGCTGGGCATTGAAGGTTGTGTAAATGGATAGGGAACATTCTAGCTGAGGCACTATGCTACACACAGGCAAGGGACTGTGAACATGCATAGTGTATCTGGAGAGGTGCCCCAAATATACCACACAGATCCAGGCCTCTTTTTTGTTGTTTTTCATGCTTTCTTTATGTTGATGCCCCCTGTCTTCTTCATTTTCTGCCTAATCCCACCCATCATCCTTCAAGGCCCAGCTTTAGCCTCTCCTCCCCCATAAGGTCTTTTCTGACTGTGCTAGCTCATGCTACTTTTGGCAGTATGTGGCTAAGGATTTTACTGTAGTGTCTGTGCTGGAATTGGTTCCTCAGTTATCCCAGGGCAGACATGCTTATCTCATGCTTTGGGGGTCTTACAAATCCAACACAGTGTTAATGGTAGTTGGGGCTAGGTGATTCTATGGACCCTTCACTGGAACTAACACCCTCATTCTACCTAAATGCAGTTTATTTCTGCTGTCTAGTCTGAGACTGTTCAAGGGGATTTAGGATCTAGCTGGTTATGTCTGCTAACTCATAAGGGAAGCAATTCTTCAAATACTCACTTGAATATTCTGCTCAGCCATGGCAGGGGAGGGAGAGGGATACCTAATCTCAGCTTGAACTCCATGACTGTCTAGGTGGAGGCTTAGGAACTAGGGTGACCCCAGTTTCATCATCTACAACGTCATTTCCCCAAGTTCTCTCTGGAGAATGATTTTGCATCTTCCAAGGTCCCTTGTTTTGATGGTTGGGTTAATTTAGTTCCCCTAAAGTGCCAAAAATACAGCTTATGTATTCCTTTTGGAGAATAAGCTACTGGGTATGGCTTTTTCTTGTTGCTGAGGATTCTTGGAGTATATATTAGCCTGGTTCTGCAGAGAAACAGAACCAACAGGAAATGGATATAAGGAATTGGCTCATGTGGTTATGAAAACTGAGAAATTCAAGATCTGGAGTCTGGAGAGGCAATAGTATATTCATATAGTTCCAGTCTGAGTCTAAAGGCCTGAGAGCCAGGAGAGCTGATGGTATAAGTTCCAGTCCAAGTCCAAATCTGCAGTTATGAGAAGATTGATGTCCCAGCTCAAAGACAGTCGGGGGGTGGGGGGGTGGGGGGGGAAAAGAGAGAGAATCCTCCTTTACTCTGCCTTTTTGTTCTATTCAGGCTTTCAATGGATTTGGTGATGCCCACCCAAGGAAGAAGGGGGTTAATCTGCTCTACTCAGTCCAGCAATTCAAATGTTAATCTCATCTAGAAACACCCTCACAGACACAACCTGAATAATATTTAACCAAACGTCTGGCTACCCATGGACCCAAAAAAATCCATACATTAAATTAAACAGAAGGAATGCTTAGCCAGAAAGAAAATCTTCTGAGGCTTCTGAAGTAGAGCCTGAAGTAAACTGTCCCAGCAGTTAGTCCCTACAGAATGCATTTTCCAACATACCATTGGGAGGTGTGTCTGCACTGCTGAGAGCCACAGCTCTGATGGCTTCCCCTGCCACATGGTCAGGTATGGTTGTACTGGTCCAGCCAGTTGTACCCTGAACAAAGGTTCCTGGGCAAAGGGGCAAGTGGAGACTGAAATGCAACCCACACTCTACTTGCCAAGCCATGTACTTAGGCAAGGAGCTGCATCTGCCTCAGGAAAGGGGGCCCTTGCCTAATGTGCCCAAGGTGCTGTGTGGACTGGTGGAAGCCATGAAACCAGGGCTCCTTATGTATACTGAGTGTGAGCAGAGTATCCTAGGTGGTGTGCAAACGCTGATCCTCTTTTCTGTATGGTGTTGCCAAGAAGGGTCATCGCCTGCAGCCACGAGAAGTCTCCAGCCCCATGCAGCCTCTGGACATGAGCAATCTTGATTATTTACCTCATTGTGCAATGAAAATATTTTCTACATGTGCTGTGATGCGAAGAAGCTTGGGAAGCACTGTGCCATTCTTCCAGAAGGCAGCCACTTCAGACAGGGCACATGCTCATCTGTCTCTCTAGGCACAAACCATGCCCAGCAGCAGAGGGTTTCCTGCTTTGCTAACATGTTGGGAAGTGGTGATTTGCAAACTCCAGGTAAGATCTGGGCAGAGAAAGTGTGGATCCGGGGCATCTGCCATTATCTATAGTTGTATTTCAGTTTCCATAGAGAGAATGCTGTCCCACAGCCTAGATCACAAATTCATAGCTTGAAGTACCAGAAGGTTTGCTGTCCTGAGTGTTGGTTTTTTCCATCTGTGCTCAAGAGAAAGACGGAGGACATGTTAACTGAAAGGTGCTGCTGGGGAATGAATTCCAATCCCATGAGGTCCAGGGAGATGCCTTAGATTTCCCCTGTGCTGGTGAAATCTGGGGCAGCAGGCAGGGCCTTGCCCTTTGCTGAGTCCTTCACCTCTGCTTCAGCCACCCCTGGGAACCCTAGGGTCATCAACTTCTTCACCCAGAAAAAACAGGAAAGAATGGGGGTACTTGCATTGATTTTCATTATAGGTTTGAGGCAACATTCAGGCTCAAGCTACCTGCCTACTTTGTTCCTAGTTGGTCCCAAGTTCCCTCTGTACCCCAATAACTATACCTTTGCCTATATGCAGTGGTGAGTCACTTCTGCTAGCGTCTCATGTGCTCTTGTTAGAGTACCCAAGACAACCTTCTCCCTGGCTTGAGGAGTCTTAAGTTTTAAATTGCATACTGACCAATTAATAATTGTCATCCAATTTGTCTAGAGGATTTACTTTCAGATGTCTCAATCCTAGATTTCCTGATTAATTCTTCAAATCTAGTCCTTTCCAACTTTATCTCCTATTCAGTTTCCTCCCCCTTTCCTTCAGTCACTTGCCCCCCCTTTTTTTCTTCTCTCTCCTTCCCTCTCCTGATCACCGAGGAAGAAAAGGTCCTGTCTCTTTCTCCAGGACACTCGGCTTATGTTTACATTCTAACTGTCCTGTGCATTAATTTCCTTTGCAACCTCCCTGCTTGTCCAGCTCACATATGCCTTATAGAATCAGCTTTTAATTCTTATTTGTGGATTCATTTGCATTCATTTCAAGTTCCCAATATATCTTCTCACTATTCATTTGTTATCGTTACTTTCCCATTCCTACAGACTCCTGGGTTCAAATTTATCTTTCATGATTAGTTTCCTGCCTGTTAACTCAGCTATTACTTTTTTTTTTCTTTAGCTGAGCCATCCTGCCACCTGTTGGCAGCTCAACGGCAACTCAGCTCAGGCTGGCATCGAACCGCCGTTGCTCAGAGCTCAGCTCGCACTCTTGTTAACTCAGCTATTAAAGAGGAGCATTTGCAAAACATTTCATTCACCAAGAGACCACAAAGCTATCCTGCTGACGGTAGCAGAAATGAGGATCCTCAGACAGTGACAGCCTGCCACCAGATCGCCCATACTGAAAATCCTGTTAAAGGACAGGGCTTACAGTTCCTTACAGGAACTGAAATTAAGCCTGTGTTCTACTTGTGGGTCTGTGCACCTGGTGTGGGCCTATCTCTGCCCACAGGGAGACACCTGTTTTCTTATTGTCACACTGTGAGCTAACAGTGGCCCTGGGTGTTATAGAGGCTGGCTTTTCCACACTGCAGTTCAAGGGCTTAGGGGCTCTTGCACTTAAAGGGTGGATGAGCACCCCAAGCAGGTGAGCCTGTGGATGACCATGGACCTGGGGAGCAGGGCTCTGTGCAGTGTGTGGAGGTACCTATAGACGAAAGCCTCTGGTAGTTAGTCCTGAGAAGTCTAGCGAGGAGCCCCAAGGGAACCAGCTGGTCCTTCCTTAGAAGAAAAGGGTACAGCAGAATGGGTGGTACAGACAGGACTACAGGGATAAAAAGTCAGAAAATATTTACCTTATCAGAGTACTGCGCCATGGAATAAATTGTGTGTATTAGCCTCTCCTTGGTAGGGAACACCTGTAAAACATCCATCTGCCCCTCAGTGAGGGAGCCCAGGCAAAATGTTATGAATCCCCCTTCTTCCTTCTGCCCCTTCCCATCAACCCTCCCTGGTCCCATTTTCACTAGGTGGCTTTCTCTCCAGGCCTCAGGTCTACTTCCATCCAGCTTTGGAGAGAATCAGCGTCAGGTGGGGGTAGGGTGGTAGAGTGGGTAGCATTTGGGCAAAATCCTCAGGAACCAAGAGGAGGGGTCTGAGTGGTTGAGACCGAGTCTTGCTCAGTCATGGTTTTTGCTATTTTTTTTTATTTTAGAGGGCAGTGTCACTGGCCCTCGTGGGATCCGAAGAACCAGGGCCGCTGGCGTCCCAAGCCAGCCCTTAACCACTGCGCCACTCTGCCAGCCCCAGGGTTTTAGCTTTACATGGGCTCTATAGACCTAGCTGCTCTATCAGTCCAAGCACGATGCTATATTCTCCAGGTAGACCTCAATTTCCCCCTTCATTCCTGTAGACTTCAGGGGAGCAGGCTGGTAAAGACACAGAGGAAGGTGATACCATGTAGAATCCTGATTCAGGGTGGAAGTGAGAGGGGCAGGAAGGTGAAAGGCAGGTGAGGGGGAAGGATGTGATATAGAGTGACTCTGAGCCTGAGGGAAGGAGGCTGCTGCTGCAGCCAGACCCGGAAGTGCGTTCAAGAGCACCTCTCAGTTCTGTGCCCTTGGCAACGTGTTTATGTTTCAGTGGGCACATAACAGCCCTCATCTCACACCAGGGGCTCCCTCATTTGTCCCTGTAGAGGACGCTTCACTCTTAGTCATGACTCTCATCTAACCCTGAGTTAGGCCCCCATGTGAAAGCTTAGGATCTCAACTCTGGAGGCTGCCATGGGGTGACAGTTGGCCATATTCCTGTCCTCATAGAGAGGATCGTTGCATTGTTTTCCTGATACAGTATTTCTGGTTGGACTTGGACTATGGCTGCTGTCTAAGCAACAATACACAGACATGCTGCCCATGACTCCTTGTCCTGTGGATGCTGGTGGAGATCCATGAGTAGCATCAGCTCACCTTGGATGGGGAGATTTCATCATAGATTCTGGATTCTTCTGGCTGGGTGTCCCTTGAAACTGTTACATATGTATATATTGTGTTCTTTGAGACAGCATCTGTGCCACAAATAAACAGAACCATGGTCAAAGTATGTGAAAGGTGGATGAATTTTTAGAGATGATTAATTCTAATGTTTTCTTTTTAAGATGAAGACCTAAGAGGTTAAATAGCTCCCATCCTTTTGAGATGGATGCTTGGACTTGTCTCCTTTTTCTAGGGATTGCATGTGGTATGGGAAGCATCCAGCTGAAGCCTTGCCAGGAGCTTAGTGGGATTTTTTTTTATCCTAGAGTCCACATTAGGCTAAAGAGACTCCCCAACTCCACCCAGTGTCGTCTTATTGTCTCTGGCACTTAGCATAGACTTTCTTGCATGGTTAGTTGTCTTTTCATGTGAGGATCTTGGTTTTTCAACTAGATTGATTCTCTCTAGTTGTACACTGTGTTGAATTCTTCTGGTGCATACATTACTATCGCAACCTCAATCTTAATCACATAGCAGATGCTCCACAAATATTTGTGGCGTGCTTGATTGACTCACACAGTCAAGCATTTATTAAGCTTCTATGTGCCAGGCTCTGTGTGAGGCCACAGGAAAAGACAGAAGAGATAAGTCCCTACTTTTGATAATTTGTGGGATAGCAGAAGCGTTCATCCTAGTGTACCAGTTTTCTTTGCTCCTAACATGGAACATTTTAAGGTCAAGTTGAAAAGAGATAGCCAGAATTTGGGGCCTTTATGTTGCAGGGCACTAACATATCTACACATAACAAGTCTGAGCTGAGCAATATCATAAGGATTGAACATTTCAGAGTTTAGTCCTGTTTCAGCCCCTGCCTTAGACCAGGTGAGTGAGTCAGACTGAGTGTATTCAGTCTCTTATCTCATTTGTAGATAAGGAAAAAGTAGCCCTTCTTCCTTCCCAAGAGGCCATGAGGGATTAAAAATCAATGTCTCTTTGTGGAACCCTGAAGATCACCTATGGCCTGAGCAGGTTGTGTGACTTCTCATTATGAGACCAAGCGGGGGACTGTCAATTACAAGTATAGTAGCTAACATATACTAAGTACCAGGCACCGGGCCAAGTGTTGTATATGTATAATTCCACTTAACCCACTTAACGAATATATGCAGCAACCCTATTATTAGGCATATTTTACAACTGAGAAATCAGACAATGAAAAAATAACTGGTAGCCATAAATGGTCAAGCTGAGACCTTCATCCCAGACTGCATGCAAAGCACAAACTTAGTCTTAACTACTCTGCTGTTAATTCATCTCTCCCAATAGTCATTCGGGAAAAATTGTATCTGAGAACTTACCAGGTTTCTTACTGAGAGTATTCAAGTAGGAACCTGAGGAGTCAGACCAAAAGAGAGTCAAGAACATGGAAGCAAAGGTAGAGCCTCTCTATATCCAAGCTTGTTATTATGATTGGTGGGAAAGGAAGATTTGAAATAAAGATGGGGTTAGAAGGAATAGGAGGGTGTAATGATCTCCTAGGGTGCTAAGATCAGGTTTTCTGAATTGAGAATGGCACAATTACAGGAGGATCCAGAAGGATCTCGAAGGATCTAGTGACAACCATGGAATACAAAATTAGTACATGACCCTCAATGACTCTCCAAAGGTCATAGTCAATATGATGGAATTGAAAGTGGCCCTGAAGACCCTGTAGTCCAGACCTTATTTCACATGTAAGAACACTGAGCCAGAGAGGTAAAGACACATGTCTAATGAAGCACAGCTTGTTAATGGCAGTGCTAAACTTGAACCCAAGCTGTCGGCCCACCAGATACTGGTGATCCCATAAACAGATTCTAAAGACCATTCAGGGTGATGTCATACAGTTCTCAGGGCCATCATTCTGGGAGTTTGTGGTGGGGTGGGGTGGGGTTTGTAGGTTCTCTGAAACAAAGGAGTTCTCTACATCACCTTGGATAAATGACTTCAGTTCCAGGAAGAAGGATGGTGCATTTCCACATTGGAAAATCTTACCTTGTTCTCTCTTGCACAAAAGAAAGATAAGCACTGAAGGCAGAATGAGTATAAACAAAGAGAGCACAGCCAATCCACTTAGCAACCCTGCATGGTGAGTATGAAGGTCCATTGCGAGATCTGGAAATGGAAGATGCAGTGAGATCAGGAGATAGGTGCCAGATGCTGGGTGGGATCTTTCCCACATTCATGAGGCACTATCAAAATTGGGTGCCCTCCAGGGGAGTGTCAAAGCTTCAAGGGAAAGCTATTAAAAGCCAGGATTAGAAATGGAATCAGGGAACCAAGCAGGGGCTACCTCAGAACACACTGAAATGCCTGGCATATCTCAGAAGGCTTTGGACTTGTTTCCAGGGCTTTCTGGAAGAAGCCCATGGGGACAAGGCCTGGCATAAGGAAAGCATATTGCCCTGGAGAATGAGGCCCATATTCAGGCCTTACAGCTCTTCAGAGTGGTTTGTGAAACTCTAGGAGAGATGGACAGAGCTGGTTACCTGAACAGAGCTGCTGGGCAGAGATGGAGTCAGAATTGTTGCTGACAGGGTTCTGGGCTGTACAAGTGTAAGTCAGCTCTTGGTTTTCAGGAGTCTGGAGGATTTGAAGGACACTACCTTCTTCTCCCAGGGGACTCCAACTGTATATCACATTCATTTCTTCATTCTCCACAGAGCATGTCAGTGTGACATTACAAGTACTGTTCACAGATGTCATGAACCTCTGAGTAATTTTTGGCTTCTCAAGTCTACCTATGAGGGGAAAACACATTAGCCAGTGGTAAGCTGGAGTTGACTTATACTAGTTTGTGAGAGACAACTGTTAAATTTTCAAGATGTTTGTTAAACACAGACATCATTAAAAATCAAAGTATACTAACTTACAATAAAGGAAATCATATATTAAAAACAAAGCTAAAAGATACTCAAAACTCATCATTTTTTTTTTTTACCATTTACCATTATCTGTGCTCTAGAAGTTATTTTCATCTCTGTTTCTGTCCTTAGTAATGATGTACAAAGTCTTTTCAACTTGGTATGTCTCTCTTTTTTTTTTTTTGTCTACTTGCCTAGTGCCATGGAATTAGCACGATGTACAAATCAGAAGGTCTGGAGCCTAGTCTAGAACAATTCTTTCACCTCCAAGGTTTGTGATTTGTCCCCAGAAAATAGTTGAACTAGATTATGCAGACAACCTCTTTTAGTGAGAAAAAACAATTAAATTCAACTGACATTTATTCTCTGCCCAGGTCATGTCTGGATTGTTTGAAGGAAAACTTCTTTTTTAACTTTGCCATGTCTTAAAATTAGCCATTTTTGACAACATGGATGGATCTTGACGGTATAATGCTAAGTGAAATAAGTTAGATGGAAAAAGACAAAAACCATATGATTTCACTCATATGTGGAAGATAAAACAAAAAGTAACAAATGAATTATTAAAACAAAACAAAAACAAACTCATAGACACAGACAACAGAATGGAGATTACCAGAGGGGAAGTGAGGTGGGGAGAGAGTAAAGGGGTTCAAACGAATAATGAAAGGAAACTAGACTTTGGGTGGTGAGCATGCAATAGTGTAAATAAATGTTGTATTATAAAGATGTACACCTGAAATTTATATAATGTTATTAACCAATGTCACCTCTAAATTTAATTTAAAAAAATCAGCTATGGTAAGAGTACTTACATCACAGGAATTATCAAATGCTACAGACTGGGGCTTGATTTACTGCCTTGTTGATTGTCTTTCTAGACTAAAGAAAGCAATGGAAGAAATGTTACTAAAGCAGATTAAACTTAAAAGTATGTTCTGTTGGGGCCAGCTGAGTGGCTCAGTTGGTTAAGAGTGCTAGCTCTGAGCAACAGGGTCGCTGGTTCAATTCCCACATGGGCTGCTGAGCTGCCAGTGAGTTGCCAACAGGTGGCAGAATGGCTCAGCTGGTGAGAGCACATGCTCCTAACAACAAGGTTGCCGGTTTGACTCCTGCATGGGATGGTGAGCTACGCCCTTAAGCACCTTGAGCTGAACAGCTGTGAGCTGCCAATTGGCAGCCAGATGGCAAACGGCACCCTCCACAACTAAGATTGAAGAACAACAACTTGGCTGGTCCCCTGCCCAATTCCCCATTACTGTTCTCCTCCCCCAGTTCACCAATTAAAAACAAACAAACAAACAAACAAACAAACAAACAAACAAACAAAAACATTACAGTGTGTCCTCATCCACTTTATTCACTGGATCTGCCACCATGTCTGCCTCTTCCCCAAACTCAAAATGATCATGAAAGGTAAAGGTTTTGAATCAATTCATGACAGCTCAACTAAAGACACTCACGAAGGATTTCCAGAACTGCTTCAGAAAGTGGCAAGTGGGATAAATGTGTTTGAAGTGAGGGGGAGTATTTTGAGGGACATTAATGACCATGTGTCTTTTACTGTAATACATTTTTTAAATTTAAACATTCACTGTATTTTTTTTTATCAAACCTATAAATATTTAGTAAAAATTAATGAAAGCATTCTGTGAGTCAATTGGCTATATGGAAGTTACAATAAAGACTGTTGTAAAGGTTATACTTTCAGTATCATGTCTATAGTTTGTTACTAGAGCAGTTTTTCTGAATGCTTAGAGCACCCAGGAATGGGTGGAATGGGAGGTGGAATGAAAGGCGGCATGTTCTAATTCCTATAATAGTGCTTTACCATTATTAATGAGAACTGTGAGAGGAAGCTCAAGGTAGTGCTTCTCACCTATAACTTCAGAAAAGTCAGTTGAAGGAAATGAGTGGAGAAAAGGCTGGCTGATGTTTAAGAAAATCATTATAACCGTCAGTTACTGGTTTTAGTTGACAACATATAATGGTTTACTGCTGTCACTGTCCCTGCCTACAGATAATTTATTTTGTATTTTTGAATAAAAAGACATTTGTAGGGCCGGCCGAGTGGCGCATTGGTTAAGCGCTGGTTTTGGGATGCCAGCGGCCCCGGTTCGGATCCCACATGAGGGCCAGTGACACTGCCCTCTACAGCTAACAACAGCTCCACCTGGAGCTGGGCTGTGCAAGCCCCGGTGATGGTGTGGGCTGCAGTGGGCTGCCATAGGCTACAGTGAGTGGCCCGCAGCCAGCGTGAGCGGCTGGCAGCCAAGCGTGAGCTGCCAATAGCCGCGATGAGCGACATCCAGAGGCCAGCGACCAATCTGCCTCATCCGGGAAGAGCGCAATGACGATACCAACAGTGAAGCAACATCCTCCGCAACTAAACTGAAGAACAAAAGGACAGCAACTTGTCTGTTCCCCTCCACCAATTCCCCAATAAAATCTTAAAAAAAAAAAAAAAAAAAAAGACATTTGTACATTTCTAATAACTAAGAACAAAAACTGTACCAATGTACTGCTTTTCTTTTATTAATTAAAGTTCATTGGAGTGACAATGGTTAGTAAAGTTACATAGGTTTCAAGTGTACAAGTCTGTAATACATCATCTATATATCACACTGTGCATTTACCACCCAGAGTCAGTTCTTCCATCACCATATATTTGTCCCTGTTTACCCTCCTCTGCCATCCCTCTTCCTCCTTACCTTCTGGTAACCACTAAACTATTGTCTACATCTGAGTTTTTGTTTCTTTGTTTGTCGTGTTCTCTTGTTGCCTTCAGTTTTATATCCCATGTATCAGTGAAATCATATGGTTCCCAACTTTTTCTGTATGACTTATTTAGCTTAGTATAATAATCTCAAGATCCATCCATGTTGTTGCAAAATGGCACTATTTCATCTTTTCTTATGGCAGAATAGTATTTCACTGTGTATATATACACCACATCTTTATCCAATCATCTATTGAAGAGCACTTTTGTTGTTTCCACATCTTGGCCACCGTAAATAAAGCTGCAGAGAACATTGGAGCACATATATCTTTATGGAAAAATGTTTTCAGATTTTGGAGGTATATACCCCATGAGAAGAATTGCTGGATCATATGGTAATCCTTAATTTTTTTTTTTTTTTGAGGGCAGTGTCACTGGCCCTCATATGTGGGACTGAACCGGGGCCGCTGACTTCCCAAGCCAGTGCTTAACCACCACGCCACTTGGCCAGCCCAATCCTTAATTTTTTTGAGGAACCTCCACACTGCCTTCCATAATGGTTGCACCAATCTGCATTCCCACCAATAGTGTATGAGGGTTCCTTTTTCTCTACAGCTTCTCTTTTCAACTTAAATCACTGAGGCATTTTTACCACTCTTCTATTAAAATCAGGATTTCACTGCTTGCCACCACCTGATGAGAAGTTAAGAAGCAGCCTTTCTGTGGAGAGTAAGAATAATTGTGTACATAGTAGAGAAATATCCAATTATGTGACAGCTTTTGTGTAATGAAAATTTGTTTAAAGTAAAAAAAAGTATATTTTATGAAATTGTGTGCCATACATCCTTTAAGTCAATAATATTTATATATACAAGTGTATATATAATGTATATACACACACAAATACCCATCAAGAACTAGTTGAACATTTATCAGTATACCACTGCATGAAACAGTCTTTAAAAAAAGTTTTTTGTTTTTTTTTAAAGTGCTCGTGGTGAAAAATTAAAACCTCTTTAAAAGTCATTAAAACACATTTTCTCTAAAGCAATCAAAAGATAAGCTGTAAAAGCTGTAGGCTACCAAAGAACAATTTATTTAAATTGCTAGATCTGGAGCTAGCACAAGGAAAGGGAACTTCTTTTATCAGGAGATAAGAAAACCACCTCATTTAGGGTTGATAAGTTTAGTTCATTTTTGTCAAAGCTGTTGTGATGGGATTTGTTCCTTCCACTCTAGTTATGTGAGGAAGGGAATAAAGTTGGAAGGAACTGGCACATAACTTTCTAGTTAATGTAGAGTTTATAAAGGCTATATATTCGGCAGTGTAAATATAGGAACCATTTGTGTGTACTTGTGAAGGAGGAGAACACAAAAGTAAGAGGCTGTAAAGGTTTTTGATTCCAACTTAACCAAAAACCCTAGTCTTAAGAGTTTCTTAGAGGGGTCTATTTATTCCAAGAAAACTTCTAAACAAGTTTGATAGCTATGACAGTGATAAATATAGATATGTATAGAGCAAAATGAACCAAATTTTGTGTGTGTGTGTGTGTGTGTGTTTCTTTAGAAACTTAACTTACAAGAATGTTTATGTCTGTGCTTGGTATTTACTTATTTTTCGAAAGACGTTTTTTGTGGGCCGTTGAGGTGAAGAATAGGATTCCATCTCATTTTTCTCAGCAGGAACACGTTACCTGCACAAAGCTGCCGGGCAGAGAAGGTCAGAGTTGTGACAGACAGGCTTTCATCCTTTTAAGAGAAAAAGTGTGGAAACCACTGGAGACCTGGTTCTCTATCTCTAGGCTTCACTACTCTCTAACTGTAGTATGGTGGAGAAGTATACAGTTTCACTGAGCTTTAGTTTTCTCAATTATAACATGAGCATAGTGATGTTCCCCTGCTAGGATTGTTGTGAGGATTAAATGAGCTATTATATATGAAGACCACTCTAATATCTATCTACCTATCATCTATCTATCATCCATCCATCCATCCATCATCTATCTGTGATTGTATGTACATTAATTATCTATGGAAAAGACAAAATAAGCTAGCAGCAGTGACCAGCTCTGAGAAGGGAGAGTTGCCTTTCACTGTATTATCTTTTGCTCTGTTTCTGCATATATTGCCTAAATATGTATAATCTTTATATATTTTCAAAAATTAGGTGGTAGAATGCCAGACACAAAGACAGTGTTCAATAAGTGTTAGTTTCCTACTCTTTATCTTCTCAGCTAACTACCCCAAAAGTACAGATTTTGTTATACGAGCAATATAGCTTTCTCTAAGATTTTTACAGTGGTCTGCCCTAATTGCAGATAAAACAATGTGTCTTAAAGATTGAGTAAGGAAAACTAAATGTATAAAGGAATGAAAACAAACATCGTAAAATGTAATACCCTCTTAATTTTCTCAGCCAAAGTTCTTAAGTGAGTCAAATATTTTCTAAAGTGTCCACACTTGGGTATGGTTCTTTCACTATGTCACTCATGTCCAATTCAGATCCTTCTTCATCTAGGAAGTCCTCCATAAATACAATTTAAGAGGGGACTGAGGGTTTAAAAATTAACAATGACCACTAGTTATTGAGCACCTACTTTAAGGCATGCATGGTACTAGGAGCTCAACTAAAACTACATTGTTTAAACCCACCTATTATAGTCTATATTCTACAGATGAGGAAAATTAGACCCAGAGAGTGTAAATAGCTTGCTCAAGGTCACACACCTGGCAACACTAATGCTCTTTCCACTATGCCTTCCATTCAGATACAAGCTGATTCAGTCATGCTGTATTAATTGAGCACTTAACAATTATCAGGTACTAGGTAGGACCTGGGACTATTGTGATTCATTTATTTTTCCATTCAACAAATACTTCTGGTGTGCCCACTATATGTCTGACAATGTAGGTGCTGGCGATACAATGATGAACTTCATATACAAAGGCCCTGATTTTATGGAACTTAAATTTTAGTGGATTAACTATGTACCTGAATTGTATCTATCACAACATGGATTAGCCACATTTCTGTAGTTTTTCTGCTGTGGGGCAAATTGACAGTAAAATCCAAATTGACAGTAAAATCCTTGAGACATGGCTCAAATATTCTCTATGCTAAAAATTAGTGCTGCTCAATAGAAATAAAATGTGAATCACTTATATAATTGAAAATTTTTAATTGCCACAGTAAAATAGTGAAATAAAAAGGTGATATTAATTTCAACAATATATTTTTATTTAGCTGAATATATTGAAAATGTTATCTTACCCTGTAACCAATATAAAAATTAATGAAGTATTTTATGTTTTTTTTGTGTGTGTGTGTGCTAAAACTTTGAAATATGGTGTGTATTTTACATTTACAATACATCTCAATTTGAACCCACCACATTTCAAATACTCAAGAGCCATAAGTGGCTAATGGCTATCTTATTGGACAGGGCAGTTCTAGATTAGTGCTTCTCAAACCTTAGCACACATAGGAATAGTACAGAGAGAGTGTTAATAAACAGATTCCTGGGCTTCACAACCAAAAATAAGGAGTGGGACCTGAGAATTTGCATTTCCAACAAGTTCTTAGGTAATGCTTATGCAGCCAGGGCGCAGACCACACTTTGAATAGCATTATATAACATACCACATATATGTGAATTGTGGAAATTTTAATAATGTTCCAATATTTTACCTTTTAAAAGTACTTTGCATTAGACACTAGAGAAATTCAAATTAAAACCAAAATGAGAGGATTTCCAGTTAAAATGGCAGAGTAGGTAAATGTGATGCTCACCTCTCTCAGGATCACATCAATTACAACTAAACTACAGAACAACCATCATTGGGAATCACCTGAAGTCTAGCTGAACTGAAGTCCTACAACTATGAACATACAGAAGAAGCCACCTTGAGAACAGTAGGAAGGGAGGAGATGTGGAACAGGCTGGTCCGACACCCACGTGTGACCATTAAAAATCGGGAGGAATATCTCAGCTGCTGAGATTCTCCCCAGTAGAGCAAGGAGTCCGAACCCCACAACAGGATCCCCAGCCCAGTGTTCCAGTGTTGGGGAGAGAAGTCTTCATAACTTCTGGATGTGAAAACCAGCAGAGATTGTGGCTGAGTTAGAGGGAGGGTGGCTGCAGTCCTAGGTGATCTTTTAAGGGGCCCCCATGGACTTATCACTGATAACTCATTCTCTCTGAGCTCCATCACTGGGGCAGCAGCTTGAAAGGCACCAGGAACTTACAGGGAGGGCTGAAGGGGCAGCTTTCTCTCAGAGGGAGGACCTGGTGGAAGCCATTGTTTCTTTGTTGAGCCCTCCCCCTCCCTGTGTGCAGATGCAAGCAGACACCATATCTGAGTCTCCATCAAATTGGCTATCACCTTTATCTGCCCTGCCCAAGTTATTCCCTCAGACCCTGTCCCACCTAAATTTTGGGCACAACCAAGTAGCTTCCAGTGGCTTTTCCATGCAAACTGCCTGCCTTGGCTCATGCTGCATACTTTGCTAAAACTCTCAAAGGTTCACAAAATCCAAACAAGCATCATCTGGCTCAGTATGTCCTGTACCTCTGGGTGAGCATCCCTAAGCCTGGCACTAGCAACAGCCTACTTTGGTTTGTGGCTTGGTCTCTTCAATGTGCCTCCATTCACAGTTCAGGCCATCTCTGGATTGCTTTGTGGCTCATGCCAGGTAGCCCTGGGCAGGAAACAGACTGTGACTGACCTTGGCCTACTGTGGTCCCCTCCCAGGAAGCCACAGAGCTGGCAAACCTAGTAGCCAGCTTCAGACTGGGCTAGAGTATCCCCCAACTCCAAGGATAACACACCCAGTGGTTAGACTGGGCAGGCACCAGAGCCCCACTTCCCTGTTCTTTAGTATCAGCTCTTTCACCACAGTGCCTCCATAGTCATGGCCAATCTTCACAATCCATCAACTTGAAGTCAATCCCTGTCATTGATGTGCAAACAGCAACCAAGGCTCAAGTACAACAGGAGGGCACACACAAACCACACAAGGGACACACCTGGAACACCCAGCCCTGGTGACCAGAGAGAGTGTGCCACTGGGCCCCACACCACACCTGCTACATAAGGTCACTCTACTAAGACTGAAAGACATAACAGCCATACCTAATACATATAAACAAAAATAGGGAGGCAGCCAAAATGGGGACCAAAGAAACATGTCCCAAATAAAAGAACAGAACAAAACAGCAGAAAAAGAACTAAACAAAATGGAGACAAGCAATCTACTATATGCAGAACTCCAAACATGGGTTATAAGGATGCTTAATGATCTCAGGGAGAACTTCAACAAAGAGATAGGAAACATAAAAATGGAGATAGAAAACATAAAAAAGAACCAGTTAGTACCGGCCGAGAGGCGCAGTGGTTAAGAGCTGGCTTGGGACGCCAGCGGCCCCGGTTCAGATCCCACATATGAGAGCCAGTGACACTGCCCTCTAAAAGAAAAAAGAACCAGTCAGAAATAAAGACTATAATAACTGAAATGAAGAATACATTAGAGGAGAGAGGAGATCAACAGTAGCTTAAATGAAACAGAGGATCGAATCAGCAATGTAGAAGATAAAGTAGCAGAAAAGACCCAAACAGAACAGCAAAAAGAAAAAAGAATCCAAGAAAATGAGAAGAGTTTAAGGGGCCTCTGAAACAACATCAAGCAAACCAACATTCCCAACATAGAAGAACCAAAAGAAGGAGAGAAAGAGCAAGGAGTTGAAAACCTATTTGAGAAAATAATGATGAAAAACTTCCATAACCTGACAAAGGAAATCCATATACAAGCCCAGGAAGTGCAGAGTCACAAACAAGATGAACTAAAATAGGCCCACACCAAAACACATCATAATCAAAATGCCAAAGGTTAAAGACAAAGAGAGAATCTTAAAAGCAGCAAGAGCAACAGAAAAGCACTTACCTACAAGAGAGCTCCTGTAAGATTGTCAGCTGATTTCTCAACTGAATCTTTGCAGGCCAGGAGGTATTGGCAGAAAATATTCAAAGTGATGAAAATCAAGGAACTACAAGCAAGATTACTCTACCCAGCAAAACTATCATTTAGAATCAAAGGACAGATAAAGAACTCAGACAAGGAAAAGCTAAAGGAGTTCATTAGCACCATGCCAGCATTACAAGGAATCTTAGAGGGACTTCTTTAAGACACACACACACACACACACACACACACACACACACACACACACACACAAACACTAATAATAAAAATAAATATGAATAATAAAATGGCAATAATGACATATCTATCAACAATTACTTTCAATGTATATGGGTTAAATGTTCCAATCAAAAGACATGGGTGGGGCTGACCAAGAGGCGCGGTGGTTAAGCACTGGCTTGGGAGGCCAGCGGCCCCAGTTCGGGTCCCACATATGAGGAGGGCCAGTGACACTGCCCTCAAAAAAAAAAAAAAGACACGGGTGGCTGAATGGATAAGAAAACAAGACTCTTACATATGCTGCCTACAGGAGATGCACTTCAGATTGAAAGACACACACAGACTGAAAGTAAAGAGATGGGAAAATATACTTCATGAAAATGGAAACAAACAAACAAAAGCTGGGGTAACAATACTTATACCAGACTAAATAGACTTTAAAACAAAGTTTGACAAGATACAAAGAAGCACCTAGTAATCCCACTTCTGGGTATTTATCTGAACAAACCCAAATGCTACTTTGAGGGGACGTGTCCATCCATATGTTCATTGTAGCATTATTTACATAAGCCAAGATATGAAGGCAACCTGCCTGTCCCTGAACAGATGAATGGATTAAGAAGAGGAAGTACATATATACAATGGAATATTATTCAGCCATAAATAAAGAACAAAATCTTGCCATCTGCAATAACATGGATGGATCTAGAGGGTACTGTGCTGAGTGTAGTAAGTCAGACAGTGAAAGACAAATGTTATATGATTTCACTTATAAGTGGAATCTAAAAAACAAAATAAACAAACAAAACAGAAACAAACTCATAAATCCAGAGAACATTTAGATGGTTGCCAGTTGGGAGTGGGGTTGGGGGTGGATGAAAAAAGGAAGGGATTAAGAAGTACAAATTGGTTGTTACAAAGTAGTCATGGGGTGATGGGGTGTAGGTTATAGCATGAGGAATATAGTCAATAGTATTGTAATAATTATGGTGTCGGATGGGTACTAAATTTATTGGGGTGATAACTGGGAGGGAGTTGAGGGACAGGGCAAAAAAGTGAAGGCATTACAAAGTTCAAATTGATAGTTACAAAATAGGCATGGGGATATAAAGTAAAGCGCAGGGAATATAGTCAATAATATGGTAATACCTATGTACAGTGCCAGGTGGGTACTAGACTAGTCAGGGTGATCACTTGCTAAATTGTGTAAATATCTAACCACTATGCTGTACACCTGAAATTAATATAAAATAAAATTGAATGTCAACTGTAATTGAAAAATTACAAAAGAAGGAGAGGTGAAGGGGAATAATAGGTTCAAATTTCCAGGTACAAAAGAAATAAGTCATGGGGTTGTAATGTACAGTATAGAGAATATAGTCAATACTATTGTGATAGTGTTGTAGTGTCAGATGGTTGCTAGCCTTATCATGGTGATCACTTCTTTAAATATATAAATAAATATTGAATAACTATTGTGTATTCCTGAAATTAATATAATATTGTACATTAGCTATATTTTAATAAAAATCTTTTAAAAATGAGATAGTACCACACACCCATCAGAGTGGCCAAAATAAAAAATAGTGATAACACTAAATACTGGAGAAGATGTGGAGAAAATAGATCATCACTCATATATTGCTGGTGGGAATGTAAAATAGTTTGGCAATTCTTTTAAAACTAAAAATAACTCTGAGTTCTAAGTTCTGGAGAGAGCTATCAAGCCATGAAAAGACATGGAGGTAACTAAAATGTATATTACTAAGTGGAAGAAGCCAAGCTGAAAGGGCTATGTATTGTATGATTCCAATTACATGACATTCTGAAAAAAGGCAAAAACCATGGAGACAGTAAAAAGATCAGTGGTTACCAGGGATTGTGGGGAGGTAGAGATGAATAAGCAGAGCATAAAGGGTTTTTAGAGCAGTGAAACTCTTCTGTGTGATACTGTAATTCTGAATACATGTCATTATGTTTGTCAAAATTCATAGAGTATACAACTCCAAGAGTGAACCCTAATGTAAACTGGCCTTTGAATGATAATGATGCATTAATGTACATTGTCAATTGTAACAAATGCACCACTCTGGTGGGGGATATTCATATGGGGGAGGCTGTGCATGTGGAGGGGCAGGGTGCTCGTGAGAACTCCCTGTACTTTCTATTAAATTTTTCCAAGAACGTTAAACTGCTCTAAAAAAAAATTAATCTATTTAAAAGGGAAAAAAATATTCTGAGATGGATAGTGGTGATGATTGCATAACAATGTGAATGTACTTAATGTCACTAAACTATACACTTAAAAATGGTTAAAAGGGGGCCGGCCGAGTGGCGCGGTGGTTAGGCGCTGGCTTGGGAAGCCAGAGGCCCTGGTTCGGATCCCACATATGAGGGCCAGTGACACTGCCCTCAAAAAAAAAAAAAAAAAGAAAGAAAGAAAAAATGGTTAAAATATTAAATGTTATGTACATTTTATCACAATAAAAATTTTTTACAAATAAAAGTAGATTCACCATATGATTTCACTCTTGGGCCTTTTTCTCAGAGAAACAAAAACTTATTTCAGGCAGAAACTGGCATATAAATATTCATAGCAACTTTATTTACAATAGCCCCAAACTGGAATCAACTAAAATATTTCTGACAGGTAAATGGTTAAACTAACTAGTACCTCTATACCATGGAATTCTATCCAGCAATAAAAATATAAACTATTGACACTTGCAATAATTAGGATGACTAAAAGAAATTGCACTGAGTGAAAAAAACCATTCTCAAAAGCATGCATACTGTGTGATTCTATTAATATAATATTTGTGCAATAACATAATTATAGATATGAACAAAGGATTAATGTCTCCCGGAGTTTGGAAGGGGAAAGAGGGTGGTAATGGGTGACTATAAAGGGATGAGGGACTCCTGGTGATGGTACAATTAAGTGGTTGTACCATCTTAGTAGATATATGAGTCAATATATGTGAATAAATTGTTCAGAACAACACATGCACTCACACATAAATGAGTGCCTGTGTAACTGGTGAAATCTAAATAAGCTCTATTTATTATACTAAAGTAAACTCTCTGGTTTTGATATTTTACTAGAGTTATGTAAGATATTACCATTGGGAGAGGGAGGGTACAGTGCTCACAGAACATCTGTAATTATTTCAAAATAAAATGGTGTTTTGGTTTTTTAAAAAAAGTACTTTGCATACACTGTCTCACTTGATTCTCACAATAACTATGGGAAGTGAATAGGATAATTCACATTTTATAGAAAAGAAAAACAAGGTCATGGGACAAACTGCTGATGGAACATTACAGAAGTAAAAACAAGCAAAGCCACATCCTTTTTATAAGTATTAATGTAGTTAAATAAGTATTTATAAGTGTAAAAAGATTTGGGTACCCAGTTGTCAGAAATGTAGGTGTTCTTTAATAGCAAATTTGCAAAGCAAAAATAAAAAAATCCCCTCTATCTTCCCACAACTTACGATAGACTTGAAGGTTGTAGTTCCTGGTGACAGTGGTGAATTCCTCCTTTTCAGAGGTCTTTATATTTATGTTGGCTTTGTAGATCCCTGCATCTTCTAACCTCAGATTGCTGATTTCCAGGTCATAGTTCTCGTGTGAGACGTTTATTCGTTTTTGATAATTTTGGTGGGTCACAGTAACTTTGGGTGCTGTTCCTGAGTCGCTTGGTACTACAAGAGCAACGGATGTTTTGGAATTCACCCAGGCAATGTTGGCAATTTTCTGTGATTTTTGGTAATTCAAAGGGAAAATAACTGCATCCCCTAGAATCCCATTCACTGTGAGGATATTTGTATTGGTTCCAGCTGCTTCCAGACCTGAGGACATAGAAAACCAGAGCCATTTGACTGTTGCACCTTTTAGACTTCCCCATCTCCCCAGGCTTGCGTCTCCCTCAGGAGATGCAGATCATCCAGTTTCTTGAGAATGGCATTTCTTTATATGGCATTCTACTCTAGATACAGTTAATATGTTATGATGGTTAAATTTTCAAAAGGATTCTCACTCAAAAACTAAGTGTCCAGTGAATTTCCAGGGATCCATTTCACTAAAAACATGTTTATCTAGACTTACAGACTCTGAGAGCTAGAAAGAATTTGAAAGCCTCCACAAGGTCTGAGATATTATGTCTTTCTTTTCCAAGATCATATTGCCAAGTGGTAGAAGAGCTGGGGCAAGATCCTGGGATGGCTACTGTGGTCTTTTCAAAAAGGAAGTTACATTTATGCCATTGTTCTTGGAAGACATAGATAGAGAGTGCCTTAGAAACCCTGGAGTAAGTACTCCCCAAGTTGGTGATTTTGAGGGGCTTTTTTATTCACTACTGTATATCCCCAGTCCCTGGAAGAATACCTGACATACAAGGTCTGACAATCAAGTTCGTGAACTTGTTGCAACGATGTTGCTAATCTTTTTTAATATCAGAGGGATTATTCATTATGAATTTGTACCAACTGGACAAACAGTTAACCAAGCTTATTTGGAAGTACTGAAAAGGCTGCATGAAAAAGTTAGATGGCTGGGCCTGAAAAAGTTAGATGGCCTGGGTGTGGTGGTTAAGAGCTGGCTTAGGACGCCAGAGGCCCTGGTTTGGATCCCACATATGAGGGCCAGTGACACTGCCCTCAAAAAAAAAAAAAAAAGTTAGCCTGAACTTTCTCCAGCAATTCATGGCTCTTGCATCATGGCAATGCTCCAGCTCACACAGCACTGTCTGTGAGGGAGTTTTCATCCAGTAAACAAATAACTGTATTGGAACACACCCTCCCTACTCACCTGATCTGGCCCCCAATGACCTCTTTCTTTACTCAAAGATAAAGAAAATATTGAAAGGAAGACATTTTGATGACATTCAGGATATCAAGGGTAGTATGATGACAGCTCTGATGTCCATTCCAGAAAAAGAGTTTCAAAATTGCTTTGAAGGGTGGACTAGGCACTGGCATCGGTGCATAGCTTCCAAAGCGCAGTACTTCAAAGGTGACCGTAGTGATTTTCTACAATGAGATATGTAGCACTTTTTCTAGGATGAGTTTGTGAACTTAATTGACTGGTTGTATATAATGGGTGGTGAGTAAATATTTCTGGGACAAATTAATAAATGGGATTCCCTTCTGTTTTGCCTAGAATCTCTTGGAACAACTTTTGAAATAAGTTTCATTTATTCATTTATACATTTATGAATGAATACATGTATTTATTATTCAAGGTAAGTTTTTTTCTGGATACAATGGCAGGTATTTATTAATTTAATTTATAATACAACGGTTTGTTGAGCATCTACTCTTTTAAGCATGATGTAAGGAGCTGGGAATACAATGGTGAATAAAAATAGATATAGCTCTTGCTCTCCAGAACTTAGTTAAAGACACCAGTGTGGATTGGATAATCACAACTGGTTAGATACAAAATACATAAGTGCTTTGAGAGAGACATGTATTATGCTTTGAGAGAGAATAGCAAGGGAACTTGATCTGTTCTGGGAATTCAGGAACACTTTCTAGTAAAAGCTGAAGAATGAGTATTTTTAAGATCTAACATGGGAAAAGAAAAAAAAGGTTTATTTTCTTTTTCTCCATAACCTAATGGAAGATAAAGTGATTTAATACATAGTTTGTAAAATGAAAAGCAATGTAATTATGTTATTTTCTCTCCTTCTTCCTCTTCTTTCATTACTTTGTTATTCTCATAGAGCTCTATTTAGTTAGAAGTAGTGTTTTGAGCCACCATGGATGATATTAAAAATATTTAATAACCAATAGGCACAAGCACTGACCCATTAGTAAGAGTATCAACCATAAACAATAGCAAGGTCATTCTCATGAGTATTGGCTGCATGTAAACCTCAAAGAGGAGGATGTAAGTTTTCCACATAAGTGGGTTAAACTGACCCTAAAATTTATCAAGGGCTTGGCATAAATAGAGCAAGAAAATGGCTCATTGAGAATACATGTCATTTTGAAGTATCAGAAAAGCAAAGGGATTTTTTAACCTGCTGGTGCTGTCTCACTAAGGTCACCTTTGTCCTCCAGCCCAGAAGCTCCTTAATGAACCCAGGGGCTGTTAATATAAACCTTTTTCCTTTCAGACTAACCGAGATTTTTCCCTTAGGAGGACTATCCCAGCAAGGCTAGTTGTTGTTGGCTAAGTACAAAGGGAGATGTAACAGGGCCCTGGGGGGAGGAAGACACTACGGACCCTCATTTACAAACATTTATTAAGTGTTAACTATTTGCCAGTTGCTGTGTTATGACTCAGGGATAAATAGGACATGGTTGCAGCCCTAAGGAAGATAGATGTGCATACAAATGAAAAATAATACAATGTGATGAGTGGTAAGTGGTAAGTGCCGAAGGAACACACCATTGGGGGCCAGGCTGAGGAGAGACTAAGGCTGCCTTCGGTGGCAAGAGTAATAGTTTATCAAAATCCATTCTCTTGAACATTAATTCTTTTCAGGTAAATTATCCCACTGGGCTGATGAACTATCATAAAGGGGCATGTGGAGTGTCCCAGCCTGAATCCCTGGATGTCCCAGACATGGTTATGTGACTTCTGCAGTTGCACAGAGCCTTGAGCTCAGAAGGACCCTGAACTTGGCTTAATGCTGCTGTGCCACCTTGAAATTCTTTTTTTTTTTTTTTTTTGAGGGTAGTATCACTGGCCCTCATATGTGGGACCGGAAACGGGGCCGTTGACTTCCCAAGCCAGCGCTCAACCACCATGCCACTCGGCTGCCCCTTGAAATTCTTAATAGTATTAGAACAAGGAGCCCCACATTTTCATGTTATACTGGGTTCTGCAAATTATATAGCTGCTCCTGGTACCAGATCTCCCATGTCTATCTTAAGGCTTTTTTTGAAGTCAGGCTCTAGTGTGTAATTGCTATTCTGCTCTTCAGATTCAGGTTACATGGGATGTGGGTTCCATAGACTTATAATTCTGGTGAGTTCTCTCATCAAACTTCAGGAAGTGCGTAGGCAGTTTGCAAAGGTGGGCCTTCTTAGTGTTAGAGCAGTTTTGCAGCCACAAAATGGTTGTTGTGCAACACTGTTTTTGAAGTCTGTCATATTTTCCATAGCAAGTCATTCAGGAAGTGATACTGGGGTGTCAAAGGGTGATAAGGCAGAAGGGCTGGGGGAAGTCCTGCTACTATTTGAGCTGCTATGGTTATTGATTAGAATTCTGGGCTTGCTGAGAAAAAGCACAGGGTTTATACAGGTATAAGTAAAGATTCTGCCACCTTCGAACATTCCAACCATAGTGTGACAGGCAGCTGCAGAACCATAGCATGTAGTGAAAAGATAGAGAGGCTTAAGGCCTCGATGCTGGTACTTATACTAATGAGCTGGGTAAACTTAATAAAATCACAAAACCTTTCTGAGTCTTAGTTTCTTCATTCATAGAATGGAAATAATAGCTGTAAAATTTGCCTTATCTAATTAATGATCAGCAAATCATATAATATGAGTGGAAATGCTTCGTTAACCATCAAGGCACAATAAATGTTAGTTAGTTCTGAGGTTGATAATAATAATGAGGATGAGACTCATCCTCATCATCTGCTTTATCATCATCATAATAACTGGCACATGCCCTTGAAGTCTTCCCTAGTATGTCCCTATGATGGCCTTGGTTCAAGGCCATACTAAAGAATGTATAAAGAACCATTATGAAGTGCTAATTCGAGTAAAGACCGGGGGGATAGTTTAAAAACTTTGGGTTTTTTTTTTTTCGTTATTATTTATTTTTTAAAAAGAATCTTCATATCAACCCAAATATATGTTTTTCTAGGTGTTGAAAGGACTTAAACATTAGTGTTGGTGGGGACCTTAGGGAAATCCAATTTCAGAGAGAACTTGTGGCACAAAAAATGTCTTGAGGACTTACCATGAAATGCAGTATGTAAGCCTATGACCAAGATAGGTTCCCTGCCTTTTTCAGGGATTTCATATCTGGTTAGGAAAATAACATGCACACATACACATAATTCTCCTTTGCAATATAAGGTAGAAAATGATAAATTCAAATGAATGGTAGAAACAGTAATTGCAGTAGGAATTCAAAGAAGGGAGAGGTTACTTTGAGCCGTAGAGGTTAGAGAAAATTGTTGAAGAAAGTAGAATTTGGGCCGGCTGAGTGGCACGGTGGTTAAGTGCTGGCTTGGGAAGCCAGCGGCCCCGGTTCGGGTCCCACATATGAGGGTCAGTGACACTGCCCTCAGGGAGAAAAAAAAAAAAAAGAGAGAATTTGAGGGACATCTTGAAGAGCAAGTAGAATTTTACTGGATAGAAAAGGAAAGGATGGGCATCTCAGGTCCTTTTAAAAGTTTAGAAGCAGGAGAACATGCGATGTAGTTTAAATGAGTACAGATTTTCATAACAGAGTAGAGAGAGATAAGGCTGGAGATATAAAAAGATATGGTTTAGATTTGGGACGGTCTTGAGTTTGAGGTCTACACCACAGGCAGAAGGGTACAATTAAAGTTTTTGAGGATGGAGATTAAAATGTTATTTTAGGATCATAGTAATATAGTAATGATGTGTAGGAAGAATAAAAGGGAAGAGAAGCTGGGCTTGAGAACCATTTCAGAAATTATCATAGCCATCTTGGCATTAACTGGGGGATGATAATGGGAATGGAAAAGAGGCTAAATTTAAGAGATAGCACAGAAAAAGACAAGGAATAAGGAGGCATTTAGTAGAATTCAATTGTTCAACAATATATTTTGAGAGTCTATTTCATATCAGTGGAAATCTATTCAGTTTATTTTGGAAGGAAGTCAAAAGGAGAAGACGAGTTTAGAGCTAGAAATATTGAATTTGAGATGATGATGGGAGGATGGAAAATAAGGAGGGAGAATGGGCTTGAAGTTTTTGTTTATTTGTTTGTTTGTTTGTTTTAGAGGGCAGTGTCACTGGCCCTCATATGTGGGATCTTGAATCCGGGCCACTGGTGTCCCAAGCCAGCTCTTAACCACCGCGCCACTCGGCTGGTCCAGGCCTGATGTTTTTGGTTTTTTTTGCAGGGACTGTGGCCAAATTTTCTGGTTGTTTTCCAATATTTATTCTTTCCATTCTAGGTAACAGAATCCCTAATTTGCAGCAGGGCTTGTAGTCACCAAGAATAAAGACTACATTGTCCAGGTTTCTACTAGCTAAGTTTGATCATATGAGTAAATTCAGGTCAATGGGATGAAAATAGAAGTGTTGTGTATAACTTCTATGTCTTTAAGAATAGCACACTTTGCTTTCTTCTTCTCTTTCTTGCTTTTTGCAGGCTGAATGTCATGACAGCTGGATCTCAGACGGACATTTTGGATCATGAGGATGAAGCCAAGTATTGAGAATGGTGGATTAAAAAAGTATGGATCCCTGATGACTATGTGAACTATTCTAGCGATGGAACTGCCAACTCTGGACATTTTTTTACATGAATAAGAAATAAACTTATTTCTTCTTTAAGCCATTCTTTTTTTTAATTGTATTTTTACTTAACATTTAATTAATTGATTAATTAATTTATTTATTTATTAAAATTTTTATTGGGGAATTGGGGGAGAGGAACAGACAAGTTGCTGTCCTTTTGTTCTTCAGGCTAGTTTCAGAGAACATTGCTTCACTGGCCCAAGTAGGTATTATCATTGCGCTCTTGCCAGATGAGGCAGATCGGTTGCTGACCTCTGGACGGCCACTCACAGCGGCTCTTGGCAGCTCACTCTGGCTGCCTGATGCTCCCGCTGGTTGCAGGCCACACACTGTAGTTTATGGCAGTCCACTGCAGCAGGGGCCGCAGCCTTATCTCTGGGACTCGCGCAGCCCAGCTCCAGGTGGAGCTGTTGTTCACCATCTTAGCTATAGAGGGCAATGTCACTGGCCCTTGTCTGTGGGATCTGAACCAGGGCTGCTGGCATCCCAAGCCAGCTCTTAACCAACGTGCACTTGGCTGGCTCAAGCCATTCTTATTTTTGAGTCCCTGCCACTTGCTATCAAACTGAAATCCAAGTGGTTAAGGAATCATTAAGGAGAGGAGGTGATTGAAGAGAAGAGGATCTTTCAGGAAGAGTAAGGCTGAAGTTCAAGGCTGAACCTTGTGAACAGTGTTCAGTTATAGAAGAGGCACTATAAAAAATAAAACAATACAAAACACCCCCCACCAAACCCTGAATAGACCAAGTGGCAAGAGAGACACCAATAGTGGACAATGCTATGGGACCCAAGAGGAGAAAGAGTCTCAAGAATGGGGTTTTTACTGATTTCTAATTGATTCAGAGTGTTCAAGTGGGATAAAGACTGAAAATGGCCCCTAGAGTTTGTCTGTTAGGAGGTTATTGATGGCTTTTGAGATCACAGTGCAAGTAAGATGATTCAAATGAAGGTCAGGGTATAAAGGGTTGAGGAAATAATAGGTGGTAAAAAAGTGAAGAAGCCTGACAGTGAAAGAAAGTTGGTTATATAGAAAAGTAGTGAGCGGGTCAAGTAAAATTAATTTATTTGATTTTGTTTTAAAATAGAAGAAACTGGTGGGGAAAGGCTGGTATGAAGGGAAAGCAGATAGAGATTTCCCTGGTTGGTGCTGCCCTAGGTGAGTTGCTTCTACTCATGGGTTCTCCACAGCTCTGTGTTTCTGTCTCATTGTACTTGCTAAATTGTGTGGTAGTTATGAATCCATGTGTCTGTTTCTGGGCACTGTGAAAGAGTTGAGTCCAGGGAGCTTTGCCTTCAAATCCCTAACTCCAGCTCAGTGTATTATACAAAGGTCACCAATACCCGTTGTGGAACTAAAGATGGATGGTAAGTGGCAGGCAGTGGAAGGTATACGCATAAGAAGGCCGTGCCTTCTTCTGAAATGGAAGGGAAAAGGGAAAGGATGAGCAGACGGATAAGAGTATTTTGAGGTGGTTTTGGGGGGGGTAGAAAGGCTTCTTGGTGAGGTGAAGAGAACACAGGTTTGAGCCAGGTTCAGTTCCTGACATTTACTGAGAACTTTGCCTCACTTTAGTACAAGATGGGACATAATGCCTGCCTCATAGATTGTTGTGAGCACAGATAAAAGGTGTTTGATATATAGTGGACATTTTATTTATTTGTTTATTTATTTATTTATTTATTTATTTATTTATTTATTTATTTGAGGGCAGTGTCACTGGCCCTCATATGTGGGACCCAAACCGGGGCCGCTGGGTTTCCAAGCCAGCACTTAACCACCGTGTCACTCAGCCGGCCCTATAGTGGACGTTTTAGAATAGAGTTGATAAAATAGAAGACACTCATACTTGATTGCCTTCATCTCTTCAGTAATGTAGGAAGTGAGACTATCTGGTAAAAGTAAAGAGTCTAGGGTAGGAGTAGCTAGGAAGTAAAAAGATTAGGAACACAAGCTTTGAATCTTGATATATTTGAACCTATTTGTGTTATCTTGAGAAAATTATTAAAATTCTGTGATCTTCAGGTTCCTCACCTCTAAAATGTGGGTAATTATTACTGCAATTACTAAAATAAAGCACTTAGCACAATGCCTGGCACATACAAATTGTAGTTTATTATTTGATGGATGTAAAACTTTTGAGGAAATGCTACTGTAAGGAATACCCTGGGGAGCCTATCCAAGATTGATTAAAGGGATGAAAGGATTGCTGAGCAGCCTTGGGAACCCAGTGAAAAAGAGGCGACACACATTTATAACATCTTTCAGTGAGTGTGTTTGTTTCCTGTCATATGCCAGACCACAGAAGGGAAGTTTAGGAGAAAAACAGCACTTCTCAAGAAGAAGCAAAGGCAAGAAAAGACTGGAACCTTGTGGTGTGGGCATAAATTAAAAAATACTTTCATTGTATCCCCTATGTAGTTATGGTGAGAGGGAACCCAAGGGGAAGGATGACACCAGGTTGGACAGAGAGCACTGTGGACAAGCTGTTAATTGGAGGTGGCCTTGCCCTCCTAGAGGGAAAGCTGGCACCTTTCCCAGCCTAATATATTTTTGTGTGCATTAGATAGTAATTCCTGGTTCCCTTGATGAACCCATGTGTATGGGTGGAATTTACAAATGTACAGTTCATGATACAGTAGCTGCCAAAAACCACTAACTGGAAGAAGGCAATAGAGATGATGAGAAAAAGAAAGGTATTTGGGAAAAAATCAGAATCTTTGTCTGAGTTAGAAATATTAATGGGGTAGGAGGACTTTAACTGGCTAGAGGGAAACTCTTCAGAGCTGAGCAAGAGGAACTTACTAAAGAAGTATTGGGTGGAATTTAAAGAGATTTTGAAACATAAAATATTTATGACAATGAAGAGGGCATTTAGACCTAAAACCTCATAGTTCGCCTTAGATTCTATTAAAAACAAAGACAGTGTACACTTGGGGTTATGGGGAGCTCCCTAGTCTCCTTTAACCTTTGCTTTTTTTTTTTTTTTTGAGGGCAGTGTCACTGGCCCTCATATGTGGGACCCAAACCGAGGCCGCTGGCTTCCGAAGCCAGTGCTTAACCACTGCACCACTCGGCGGGCCCCCTAGTCTCCTTCATACTCTTTGCTATCATCATCTACTGAGTCCTACTTGTTCTGGCCCCTCCCTTTCTCTCATTTCCTATCCTCTCTCCCTCACTCCTACCACACTGACTTCCTCCTTCTTCCACACTGACTTCCTCCTGCTTCAAAAAGAAACATTTAGCTGTTGTCTTAGAGATTTTGCATTTGCTCTCCTCCTTTCAACAGTTTTCCTAGCACTCCGTCACTGTGAAGCTCTGCTCCAATGTCATCTCATCAGAGGGAGATTTCCTGATCACCATGTTTAAAGCAGCAATTCCCTCCCATCACTCTCTATTGCCTTGCCTTATTTTGTTTTTCTTCATCATATCACTATGAAAGCATTGTATGTGTATATCTATTTATTGTCTTCCCCAGCCCATACCCCCACTAGAATGTAATTACCATGAATGCAGAGCGTTTGTCTGTTTTTTTTTTCTTCATTATTATTTCTCTAGAAACAGGTGATGATTATTAAATATTTGTTGAAAGAATGAATATATTTTTTGGCTGCTGACTCAATTACCTTTTTTCTAGCAACAAAAAGCAAGGCAGAAAAACTCAGAGCAGGAGAAAAAGTGAGGGCAAGAGAGAACTATTTACTGGTGCCTGTATCTTGGTGTGGAAAGTTTAGGGTATAAACTGATTAATGTGAAGGAGCAGTTGGCTAAATATAACTTCTTTCCACTTGAATATTCTCATACTGTTTGCAAAAAAAATTTTTTTTGCATAGGTCCACAAGATGGTGATTCACAATGTGGTTAGTAAAAGTGTCCTGAACTAGGGATCAAGAAACATATTCTAGTTAAGGCTTTGTTACCAACTAGCTAAATGACATGAATAAATCACTTACCTGCTAAGTCTCAGGATTCTAGTTGGTAAATTAAATTTAAAAAATATGCCCTTCCACTTGAGGAGTTATAAGGATGAAATGAAATGGAAGTGCTCTTAAGTGTGTGTGTATACCAATGGAGAAGAATCTAGAGACCACATAAAGGGTCTTGCTGTGAGTATCACGCTCTGTCTGCTCCAGTGTGAGGCAACATGACTTAGGGATAAAGAGCCATACTACCTAAGTTTAACCCTGTCAGGTATTAGCCATGAAACCTTGGGAAAGTTAGCAACCTCTCTGTCTGTTTTATCAGCTTTAAAATGAAGCTAATAGGAGCACTTACCTCATAGAATTGTTTGAAAGTTAAATGAATTAATATTTATAGAACTGTTAGAAAAGTGCCTGGCATACACTAGACACTCTGTGTTTGTTATATAAAAATAAGAAGCATTGTTACAGAGATTAAAATCATACTCCCAAGCAATTCTTAAGGGACAAAGAAGAATTAAAGTATTGAGGAAATGTAAAGAACATCAACACGTATCTATTAATAAGAGTGGAAATGAGGAAGAATGTATTGTTGCTTAACAGCTACTTAAACCCTCTCCTTTTTAGAGGATCCTTTAAAAAGCATTTTTTTAATGGGGGGGCGGGCATGCCACTAGCTAACCTTCCTCTCCTCTTATTTTAGCCAGTGCCTCCTAGATCAATAAATGGCAGTGGAACCTTCCTGAGTATGGCAGACCTGGAAGGGCAACTTCAAGAAAGCTGTATCCTGTGGCACTCAAGAGATTTGGTTATAACCAGCCATACTGAATGAAAGGAAGTAGAAAAAAAAAAAGAAAGCAAAGGGTTGAGCAGCTGGTTTTGTGTCATTCTCTGAGAGTCTGGAAAGTCTTTGGTCATGAGGTTTTAAGGAAAGGAAACTACCTTCCTCATACAATAGTATATTCTGCTGCATTTTAAACTTTATATGAGGTGTGATCAAACAATACGGTGAATGTTAACCACTGTGATCACAAAATATGGCAAATGCTGCTGCCAAGTGCCATCTAATGGAAAGGCAGGGATTTCAATACAGGAAGTGAGGCATCAAACCTTAGTAACAGTGTGTGACAAGTTTCAATTTGTTCAGTGCAGTCAGTCAGGTGTGAGCTACAGTTGAGAGGTGTGTTTTAACGTGTGCCATAAATCATGGATCATGAACAACGCATTAACTTGAAATGGGCAAAGGGTTTCATCCTCTATCATGACAATGCTCTGTGTCACACATCATTTCTGGTATGGCAATGTCAGATAAAAATATTACAGTGTGTCCTCATCCACCTTATTCACCGGATCTGGCACTGTGTGACTTCTGGCTCTTCCCCAAAGTCAAAATGACCATGAAAGGTAAACATTTTGAATCAATTCAAGACATCAAGGCAGCCATGGCAACACAACTAAAGACACTCACAAAAAAGGACCACTGCAGAAAGTGGCAAGAATGACGGGATAAGTGTGTTTGAAGCAAGGGGGTATTTTGAGGACAATAAATAGCAATGTGTCTATTTTTAAAAAATTTTTAAATTTAAACATTCACCATATTTTTTTTATCATACCTTGCATCATCTTTATTGAGATTTGGGTTGACTTGAATCTGCTTCTTGAAAACAAATACACAAATTCTCAAAACAGAGATAAGATCCTGGCCAACCACTCTGTTATTACAACTTCTCTCTCTTGGTGTATAATAAAAAATTGAGTATAACAAAAAAGTATAGGTACAAGCTCAACCAACATCAGTCCCCGAACTGATTGCTCATACCTCTTTCTTTTCCAGCTTCCACCTAAATGAGCCTAGTTACACCCAAACTTGCAGGTTCATACTTTTCTGAGGTTTAGGACAAGAAAGTTTTGTTCCAGGAAATATTTGAGTAGCCTGAGTGGCCAGGGACTAACTTTTGGGCTCCTATTGTGAAGGCACTCGGGCTTTTTTATCAGTCACCATGATCTCCAATGCTGTTTCAGCCTATCAGGCTGACATGGTAGCCTGTGTTATCACAAGGATGCAGCTTCCCAGCCTCTATTTGGAAATTGGATTTTTGAGCTGATACCCAAATACAGAATACATATTTCCATTTCTGTAATTGGGCTTCTGCTTTTGAGCCCTTTCTGAGTATCTGCTCAAATCTCTTTCTAGAACAGAGGTTTTATGTTTATCTTCAAAGGTTTTTCTCTGCAAGGACTTTGGACCAGTGGCAAATGGCTTTTGCCAGGACTCTTCTCCAGGCATGATGTCCTGTCTGTAACACCCAGGATGATGGATGGGGCCTAATTTTTTGTGGACAGATATCCAAATGGGCCCACTGACCTCTTGGACTTTTAAGTATCAACTGTTGGAATGCTTCATGACTGTACTTTATATTAAATAGAATTCAAGGCCTTGTTTATATTGGGCCTTTGTTTGTTTTTAAGAAGCTAATTCAAGTTAACCCAAATCATATTGATGTGAATTGTACTTAAACCATATCTAGTTATTGTCATCTCCTTGGATATTCTGCTTTGCTGGTATGCCTAAACTTTTGTTATTGGTGTAGGCCTGCCCACCAACCCCACCCTTCTCTCCAGGTGGGTGTAGAGACAGTTCCAGTCTCTCCCTGAATAATTCTATCTTGCTGGGAATAACTTTTCACGACAAATCCCAAAATGTGGTAAAAATCAATAGCAGGTACAACATTTTATTCCACTTCAGCTTTGAAGTACGTGAAGGCAATGTTTAAATCTATAGACACAGGAAGTCAAATACTACTTTCTCCACTTTTTGGCTAAATGGCCTCCAGTTTTCTGTGTCTCAATGCTTTCACCTGTAAACTTGAAATATTAATAGTACCCATCTCATAGGGTATTGTGAGGATTAAATAAAACAATAAATGTAGATTACTTAGAGTAATGCCAGACATGTAGTATTTGCTCCATAAATGGTTAGTTATTACTACTGCTGGGAGATAAAAGAAGGGAGCAAAGGGAGGGTGGAAGAAACTGAAGCAGGAAAGATGTAGAGAAAAGGAAGAATTAAAATTGCATGAGAGAAAACAGGTAGAGGAAAATAGATATGGACCAAAAGTGGTGGACTCTCCTGTCTTCTAACCTAGAGGGTGGGTGGCTAGTACAATACTTGAAGGGACAGCCAGAGTCACAGGGCTCACAAGTCATGATGAGAAAGTTGAGATCAGAACATAAGCCTCTGAGTCTTAGGTCTTACAGGAAAAATTTCCAACATGGAAGAGGCATGAGTTCACATACTTAGACTTCTTTTATTTCAGTGATTTCAAGGGGAAATGGGGATTTCTAACTTCCTTTCTCCATTGCTTCAACTGCTCTGAGTTCCAGAGAAGTGCATGAAATCAGTGTTGATTCATAAGCCCAATACTAAACATGAGGGACTTCCTTTGCCAGGAAATGTTTGTGAAATAACCTTTAAGTGGCAAACAGATCCATTCAGCAAAGGCAAATGCATTTGAAAGTACTTCTAGTTTACTTCTATAAAAATAAGCCCCTACCCCTGATTTCATGGGTCCTTGACAAAATGAATATCTCACCCCTGGTTTCCTCTTCCAGAACACCAACAGCCCACACCTGAGCTCAAACTCTCACCACCTTCTCTCCTGCTCATGTTCCTTGGATCATCCCAAACAGAGGAATTATGCCCAGGATCTCTGTGCAATAAAGCCCTGGCTCTTCCTAATGCTACAGGAAAAGTGAATGAGAAAAACAATAGCTTTAGCTAATATTTGTTAAGCACTTACTATATATTCAGGTACTATGCCAAGTATTATACATGAATTATTTTGATTCTCAAAACAATCCTATGGTAGTATGTATCAACTGCTGGAATAAAAAAATTACCCATTTTGAAGTCAAAACAACAGGTTAAGCTTATATAACTTTCCCAAAGTCACAAAGCTAATGGATGAATGATTCATTACTAGTTAAACTGACAACTTCAATTTCAGGTTCAGTAGATGAAGAAAGTGTATTATACAGCTGTCTTTTAGCATGTGCTAGGCCTTTGAAGAGCATCAGGGGTTTGAAAATTTAATGAGTGAAGAGGTCAGAAAAAGTGTGGAGCAGAAGGAGCTATAGTTTTGGGATTAGAGGAACCAATGTCTATTATTATCTCTACCAATTTTAGGTTGTGAAATTTCAAGTGGATTGTTTAACCTGTATCTTAGTTTATACTTTTTTTTTTCATAATGGGGTCAATAAGATCTATCTTGTTTATTTCAGTGGTTTTAGCATGGACCACATGAGAATGTAGGCATAAAAATTATAGAATGCTTTGCAAATTAAGTGATAGCAAATACCACCCTTCTCTGGAAGATTGGGGACGTCCCTAGATATCCACTTAGGTTCTTTCCAACTCTTTTCCCTATCTACTTACATTTTCTATCTGCCATGTCAGGGTGAGTAGGATAGATTCCAAAAACTTGGCTTGCCTAGTGGTTGCAATCTCTGTGAAACTCAAATTAAAAGAGCTACAACTTTAAATGCTCAAGGGAACCAGAGACCACAAAGCGCTTTTATTCTACATTTTCAGGAAATCCTAACCCACTAGATCTCTATTTTCTTACTCATGCCAGGAATTTGCTAGTGCATTTTTAGAGCTGGTAAGAGATAATATAAGTAGATTTAGAAATGCCAAACATAGTCAAATTTATATAAACAAGGCAATTGTTTGGGTTTAATGAAATAATATATGCAATGACAAAACACTCCCAGAACTGCTAGTGTTAGATCGTTTTCTTTGTATTAACAACAAATAATATTCATCTGTTCTTTGTAGTTTACTGTTAAGTCATAAGTAAGAAAAACAGAGTTTTTAGTTCAAATCCTCCATTTTCTTGAGACCTAATGAATTTGTAATATAGGGATAATAACCTCTTTCCCATTAATTTTAGAGAATATTTGGAAGATAGAAGCAGAATAATAGTTCTAAATGTGCTTTGAAAATAAAGGGAGCTTCTGGAGATGAAGTTTTTACAATGATAGTCATGCACCACTCCAATCTGATAGAGCAATGAAATAAAAATGGGAAAGGCATATATATCTGTCAAAAACTATACACTACATGCTCATGCTAAAAAGAAGCTGTTTTTAAGTTATTGAAAATTTTGGATTTTTATTTTTTTGCTGTGCTTTCTGAGTGGGTCTGCCAGCTGCTGACTTTCCTGAGCAGAAGGGTTTGTCTCAGTTCTTCAGAGACGGGACACAGACAAAACTCAGAAATATAAACTCTAAAGCTGAAAAACAGTTAGGATCTTAAGTCTCCCCTCATCCTTTTACAACCCAGGGTATTTTTGATAAAACAGATCAAAAGGGTATTTCAATGTCTTCCTTAAGGACAATCTCTAAGATTTAATAAAAACTAAGAAGGGATCAGCAAGGGTAAGAACTCACGGGTTTGCAGGCAAAGGAGCAAGATCCACAAGTAGTGCTGAGCCATCGTCTTCCAGGGTCTGTGCCTAGAATGGCACTCTTCCAGCAGAGTCACTTTCACTTGAATTTTTTTTGTTCCTATCAGCACTTTAAAAAGGAAGTGTGAACTAACTGATTTTGGAAACATTGGTCTCTATATATATTATGCTGTTTTTTTTCCTGTTATATAACATAAAGTTCTTAGCATTAATTAATTATGCATTCAACAAATAGTTATTGAATGCCTACTATGTGCCAGGCACTATTCTGGGCACTGGCAATATAAACAGCAACAAAGCAATTGATCTCCCCTTGTTGAGGAGATCAACAATTAAACAGGTAATTCCAACATAGTATGGTAAGTGTTTCAATAGAGAAAATATGGGGTACTGGGAAAGCATCAGCGTCATCTACCCCACACTAGCAGAGTGTGGGGAAGGCTTTCCAAGGGAACTAAAAACCAAGCTAAGACAGATCTGAAGAGTAAGTTAGTGTTATTAGGGAAAAGATGGTGGGGATAGGGAATAGGAAGAATGTGTTAACATGATAGGAGTTTAATAAGTGGTAGCAACTAATTACGGTTATATAATAATACATAATAGAATTATGCTGACATTTATATAATTTACAAAGTGATCCCCCCTTTCCCTGGTTAGTCTAGTACTTGTACCTGGCACTATACCTAGTCATTACCATATTATTGACTATATTCCCTATGCTTTAGTTAACATCCACATGACTGTTTTGTAACTACCAATTTGTACTTCTTAATCTCTTCACCTTTTTTACCCGTTTCCTCAGCCTCTTCCCCACAAGAACCATCAGTTTATTCTCTGTATCTATGAGTCTGTTTCTGTTTTGTTTGCTTGTTTATTTTGTTCTTTAGATTCCACATATAAGTGAGATCATATGGTGTTTACCTTTCTCTGTTTGCCTTATTTCACTTAGCATAATACCTTCCAGGTCTACCCATGTTATTGCAAATGGTAAGATTTTATTCTTTTTTATAACCAAGTGATATTCCATTGTATATATGAACCATATCTTTTTTATCCAATCATCATCTATTGATGGGCACTTAGGTTGCTTCCATATTCTGGCTATTGTAAATAATACTTGAGCAGCAATTTTTAAAAGACATTGACAGTTTAATCTCTGTTTCTATGAGTCTGTTATTGTTTTGTTTTGTTGTTTTTTTGTTTGTTTTGTTTTTCTAGATTCCACATATAAGTGAAATTATGGTATTTGTCTTTCTCAACTGATGGTTGCCAGAGCGGGGAGATTGGTGAAAAACGTGAAGAGGAATACAGTCAATAATATTGTGATAACTTGGCACAGTGACAGATGATTACTAGCCTTAGTGTGGTGATTTCATTGTAAGGTATATAAATGTCAAATCACTACATTGTATACCTTAAACTAATATAATACTGTATTCTAACCAAATGTAAATAATTAAAATAAAAGACATTGACAAACAGGATTGTATTTAGAGGACAGCAGTCAGGACAGTACAAGGGGCATGTGTCATATAATAAATACTTTAAAATAAAAGGAGACTTAGACACAAAAGAATCTTAGGAAAAGGAGATCTTAGAAATCATCTTGTTCACATTCCCAACTCTCCACTTAAACTAGAGAAGACATGAAATCTGGGGAGGTCAAGTGACTTGTCCACACTCAAAAGTCACATAGAAATGACAGTTATTTTCAGATATATGAAAAATTATCATGTGGTAGAAGAATTAGACCACTCAAAGAGGAGAACCAGGATGAAGATAGTCAAATTTCAGGAAAAAGGATTTTAATGAGCTCTCTAAAAATGGAACATGTGAAACTTCAGTTGGAGAGAGTTCAGGGAAGTCTTGGAGGATGCTTAACCAGGGAGTTTGAGAAAATGTTGGGATTTCAGAGAGGGAGCAATAAATGATACCTACTCATCTCTTTCTGAACCAATTTTGAGGTAGGCTGAAGCCATATAGATGGAGAAAAAGGGTCAGCTCTATTACTGATGAAGTTGATTGGCAAATGTGGCTTCAGGTGAGTTAATGCATGATTAGCACTCAGGAAAATGCCTGGCACTTAGCAAGTAGTCAATGAATGTTGGATATTATTATCATTATAATTATGATGAGGAGGGACAAGGGGGAAAGAGGAGAAGGGGAAGAAGGAGAAGGCCACAACGAGCTAGCAATTCCAAGCCTCCCAACAAGAGGACAGCCTACCCTGGTGAACAGGTGTGAGTAGATAATAATGTATATCCTACAAACAGGTTAGCTCTAAGAAAGAGAGCTCAGCTGGGCTGAGTTGAGCTTCTTCAGTTCATCTTCCCAAATTCACAAAACAGTTTATGAGACAGAGTGAGTGAGGGATGGGGTGTGGGGATAGGACAGGAATGTCACTCTAGCTGAAATGCTCCCACTTGGAGGGATGCCTACATTCTGTCAGAGGTTAGATTAAGAGAGCTCTTAAGATTCCTATCACTTATTTAAGTGTTTGAAGCTATATTTCTTAAAATATATTCTCAGTTTTATTTTACCACTGTTTTCTATAGTTTCTCCATCTCCTTTTTACCACTTCATTCAGATCTTGATTCCTCATTTTCCCAGTTTATTTAAATTCTTTCTAAGCTAAGAGTACCTTTTTTTAAGACTAAATCACTTGTGATTCCTCCTTCTCCATGATTGGCAGTAAAGAGTTGCTATGATACTACATCAATCCATTTTAGGGATTCCAGTGAGCTCTCAAGGAGACATGAGACAAAATTCTCAGGCCTTCAGTAGATAATATACAGAGATGGAAGAGCACACTAATTAGAACACCAGAACTTAAAAATCCCACTAGAATCTTTCTGGCTCTTATTGCAAAGCAGTTACCAAATCCCCCTCACACTCACTTTAGGACACAGGCTGGAGGGAGAGCTTTCTTCTAGACAGGGGAGCTGGTGGAAGCCATTGTTTCTTTGTTGAGCCCCACCCATATCCTGGCATGCAGACTTAGGAGGCTGCCATATCTGAGCCTCCAGCAACCTGGCTAACACGGTTTGCCCCACCCTGGTGATTCCCTGAGACCCTGCCCCACTCAACTTGCACACCCATCCAAGCTGCTTCCAGTGGCTTTTCAGTACAAACATTCTGTCTTGCCTCATGCTGAGGACTTTCCTAAAATCTCTCAAGTGTTCCAAAAAGCCAAATAAGCAGCATCTGGCTTTGGCATGTCCCATACCTCTGGCTGAGTAGTCCTAATCCCGGCACTAGTGATAGCCAACCTTGGTTCATGGATTAGCCTCTTGAGGCACCTACAAGCCCAGCACAGGTAGCAGCCACCTGCAGATTGCCTTGTGACTCATGCCAGATGGCCCCAGGCACAACACAGGTTGGCCTGCAACAGGGTCCCTCTCAGGAGGCCCCAGTGCTGGAACACCTGATGGCCAGTTAGGACTGAGCTGGAGCATCACCCAGCTACCTCCAAGAATGACACACCCAAAGGCCAGACTAGCCCAGCACCGGAGCCCTGCTAAAGTGAATCCTGCTCTGTAGGGTCAGCCCCTGCCCAATAGCTCTTCCATTATAGTCATGGCCAGTCCTCACAACCAATCAGTTTGAGGGTCAATCCCTCCCATTTATGTGTCAACAGCAACCAAGACTCAACTATAACAAGAGGACACACACAACCCACACAAGGAAGAAACCTGGAGCATCCGGCTCAGGTGACTAGGGAGACTGTGTCACTGAGTTCCACAGGATACCTACTACATAAAGCCACTCTACTAAGACTGGGAGGCATAGAAGCCCACTTAATACATAGAAACAGACACAGGGAGGCAGCCAAAGTGGAGAAACAGAGAAACATGTCCTAAATGAAAGAACAGAACAAAGCTCCAGAAAAAGAATGAAACAAAATGAAGATAAGCAATCTACCAAAGATTTCAAAGCACTGGTTATAAGGATGCTCAATGATCAACGAACTTCAACAAAGAGATAGGAAACATAAAAATGGAGATTGAAAACAAAAAAGAACAAGCCAGAAATAAAGACTACAATAACCAAAATGAAGAATACATTAGAGGAAATCAGAAGTAGATTAGATGAAACAGGGGATCGAATCAGTAATTTTGAAGTTAAAATATCAGGAAACACCCAAACAGAACAGCAAAAAGAAAAAAAATTCCAAAAAAAATGAGGATAGTTTTAGGGGCCTCTGGGACAACATCAAGTGTACCAAATTTGCATCACAGGGGTACCAGAAGTAGAAGAGAAAAAGCAAGAAATTGAAAGCCTATTTGAAGAAATAATGATCAAAAACTTCCCTAACCTGGTAAAAAAAATAGACATACAAGCCCAGGAAGTGCAGGGAGTGCCAAGCAAGGTGAATCCAAAGAGACCCACACCAAGACACATCATAATTAAAATGCCAGAGTTTACAAAGAAAAAAATCTTTAAAGCAGCAAAAGCAACACAGTTAATTCTCCCATAAGACTGTCAGCTGATTTCTCAACAGAATCTTTGTGGGCCAGAAGGTATTGTCATGGGCCGGCCGAGTGGCGCATTGTGTAAGAGCTGGTTTTGGGATACCAGCGGCTCCGGTTCAGATCCCACATATGAGGGCCAGTGACACTGCCCTCTACAGCTAACAGCAGCTCCACCTGGAGCTGGGCTGTGCAAGCCCCGGCGATGGTGTGGGCTGCAGCCCCTGCTGCAGTGGGTTGCCATAGGCTACAGTGAGTGGCCAGCAGTCAGTATGAGCAGCCAGCAGCCAGCGTGAGCTGCCAATAGCCGTGGTGAGTGACCATCCAGAGGCCGGCGACCAATCTACCTCATTCAGGAAGAGCGCAATGACAATACCAACATGGGCCAGTGAAGCAACGTCCTCCGCAACTAGACTGAAGAACAAAAAGACAGCAATTTGTCTGTTCCCCTTCCCCAATTCCCCAATAAAATCTTTAAAAAAAAAAAAAAAAGAAGGGATTGTCATGAACTATTTAAAGTGATGAAAATAAAAACCTACAACCAAGATTACTCTACCCAGCAAAGCTATCATTTAGAATTGAAAGACGGATAAAAAGCTCCCAGACAAGAAAAAGCTAAAGGAGTTCATCACCACCAAACCAATATTATGAGACATGTTAAAGGGACTACTTTAAGAAGAAGAAGAAGAAAAATCACAATATGAATAATAAAATGGCAATAACTACATATCTATCAACAGTTACTTTAAATGTAAATGGATTAAATGCTCCAATCAAAAGACATAGGGTGATTGAATGGATAATAAAACAAGACCCTTACATATACTGCCAACAAGTCTCACTTCAGATCAAAAGACACACAGACCGAAGGTAAAGGGATGGAAAAAGATATTTCATGAAAATGGAAACAAACAAACAAACAAACAAAATCTGGGGTAACAATACTCATACCAGACTAAATAAGACTTTAAAACAAAGTCTATAACAAGATACAAAGAAGGACCTAGTAATCCCACTTCTGGGTTTTTATCCTCAGAAACTTAAAATGCTACTTCAAGGGGATGTGTACATCCATAATCTCATTGCAGTATTGTTTACAATGGCCAAGATATGAAGGCAGCCTGAGTATCCACCGATGGATGAATGGATAAAGAAGTGGTACGTATATACAATAGGATATTGCTTGGCCATGGAAAGGATGGGTTCTTGCCATCTGTGGCAGCATGGATGGATATGATGAGTATTGATTGGGCTGAGCACAGCATGTCAGACAGAGAAAGACAGGTGCAATGTGATTTTGCTTACATGTGGAATCTAAAGAAGAAAATAAACAAACAAACCAGAAACAAACTCATAGATACAGGGAATATTTTGATGGTTGCCAGATGGGAAAATGGTTGGGATGCTTAGTGAAAAAGGGGAAGGAGCTAAAAAGTACAAATTAATTGTTACATAGTAGTCATGGGGATGTAGGGTATAGCATAAGGAATAGAGTCAATAATATTGTAATAACTATGTATGGTGTCAGATGGGTACTAGATTTATTGGGGTGATAGATGGGAGGGGGTTGAGGGACAGGGTGAAAAAGGTAAAGGCATTAAGAAGTACAAATTGATAGTTACAAAATAGTCATGGGGATGTAAAGCACAAGGAATTTAGTCAACGATATGGTAATAACTATGTATAGTGCCAGGTGGGTACTAGACAAGTCAGGTGCTTCACTTGTTAAATTGTGTATAATAAATGTCTAATCACTATGCTATACACCTGAAATTAATATAAAATAATATTGAATGTCAACTGTAATTTAAAATTTTTTTAAAGGGATAGAAAAGGTGAAGGGGAGTAAGAGGTCCAAATTTCCAGGTATAAAACAAATAAGTCATGGGGATGTAATATATAGCACAGGGAATATAGCCAATAATATTGTGATAGCCTGGTACGGTTGCTAAACTTAACATGGTGTTCACTTCTTTAGGTATATAAATGTTGAATAACTATGGTTTACACTTGAAACTAATATAATATTTTATGTTAGCTATATTTGAACAAAAATCTGTTTTAACAGAATGAAAGGCCAAAAAAAAAAAAAAAAAAAAGAAAAAGAAACAGGATAATTAAAGGAATGTTGGGAGTAGGAGAAAAAAATCAATGTTTTAAATGTTTGTAGGATTTTTCAAATAGATGTATTATATTTTGTTTAACTTAGCTGCATCTAAAAGAATAGAACTAGTCGGGGTGAGGAGTGAATGGACGGGGGCCATAATAGGAAGATGGATATTTGCTTCATTTCAATAACTTTCAAACAACCAGGGATTCCCACTACTGGAGATAGTAAAGCATGGGTCCCACTATCAGAATGTGGTAGAGGAGATTCAGGACTTGACCAAGCAATGGACTCACTGGATGGATTGCCTTTAATGTTTGTTCCAACTCTAACTATCTATAATCCTATAAATATAAATGTGTGATTCATAGCCTAAAGGATCTTTTGGGACAAGAAATTTTGAGAAAAGCACTATCCTTCACTTGATCTAACAATCATTATTTAATTTTATTTCTCTCATTTCATTTCTTCATTTTCCCAAATCATCTCATAATCCCTATTCAATCCAAATCCATCAGCATTTTCTAAGCTTCCTTTCTCCTTCTCAGCAGTTTCTAATATATATTACTCTTTTGTCCCTCTTGGAATCTTCTTTCTTACTTTCTGTGACACCAAGTGATCTTATTTTTGTCCTTGACTGTGTTTTAAATTCTGTTTTTTATTTTTTATTTTTTTACACATTACACATTTTTACACATTATCAGTGGCCTACTTTTTTTTTTTTTTTCCTCTTCCTAGTCTCAGGTTCAAAGTGTAACTACAAGAAAACTAACTGTGATATCTTGGCTCTCTTTTTTTATTCTGACCTGCAGTGTCTCAATTTAGGCTATGCCCTGACATTTTTTCACTTCCATTTTAACTTCAAACTTTTTACTTAAAATACATCTCCCTCTTGTGGTTGCTGTGTGGAACTCTTCACAAAATCCTTTCTAGTTATAACTAATGCCTCTACATTGGTGGTTCTATAGATCTCAATCCAGATTTCATTTGGGTTTGAGCATCAGTATTTTTATTTGTATTTTTTTTAAAAAGATTTTATTGGGGAATTGGCGGAGGGAAACAGCGTTGGGGAATCGGGGAAGGGGAACAGACAAGTTGCCGTCCCTTTGTTCTTCAGTCTAGTTGCGGAGGATGTTGCTTCACTGTTGGTATCGTCATTGCGCTCTTCTCGGATGAGGCAGATTGGTCGCTGGCCTCTGGATGTCGCTCACCGCGGCTATTGGCAGCTCACACTTGGCTGCCAGCCGCTCACGCTGGCTGCGGGCCACTCACTGTAGCCTATGGCAGCCCACTGCAGCAGGGGCTGCAGCCCACACCATCACTGGGGTTCGCACAGCCCAGCTCCAGGTGGAGCTGTTGTTAGCTGTAGAGGGCAGTGTCACTGGCCCTCATGTGGGATCCGAACCGGGGCCGCTGGCATCCCAAAACCAGCGCTTAACCAATGCGCCACTCGGCTGGCCCTGTATTTTTTTTTTGAGGGCAGTGTCACTGGCGCTCATATGTGGGACCCGAACCAGGGTCGCTGGCTTCCCAAGCCAGCGCTTAACCACCGCGCCATTCGGCCGGCCCTCAGCATCAGTATTTTTAAAAAGTTACCCTGGTAACTCAAATATTTAGACAATCCTGGAAATAATTGGCAGGTGTGGGCCATGTTTAAGTGACCAGGTGGCTACTTTCAAAATATGACTTTTTTATAGCTCTACCTCTTGGTACATAGAAGTATATTTAGTCTACACAGAGATCATTAGGGAGCAAATGTGTTTTGAGATCAGTTGTTCTCAATCAGTGGGAAGATTTTTCCCACCAGGGAACATTTGGCAATGTCAGGAGTCATTTTTGACTGTCATAACCAGGAACAGGGGATGTGCTACTAGCATCTAGTGGGTAAGGGTCAGGAATGCTGCTCAACATCCTACAATGCCCAGGACAGCCCCCATGACAAACAATTTTCTAGATCAAAATATCAATAGTGCTGCAGTTGAGAAACCCTGCTCTTAGATTTGCTCCACAAGGGGAATTTGGAGAAGTTCAAGGAAGGGGATTACTCTGGTGGTGACAAAAAATTAAACAATTCTTTAAACACAGTTCTCTTCTCCATGTGGAAGGCTCCTGACTGCGGAAGAGAACACAGAGCTAACCCTTGCTCGTGCCCTAGGAAAGGGACAACTTCACAGATCATCAAATCAAATCAGCCACCTTCAGTGTTTCATAACTGTAACTATAGAGACACAAAGCCATGAAACATGTCTTGCCATACTGCTATGTTATGAATACTCTAGGTAACACAAGACAGGAGTGCAATTTCCTTAATGGATTGTCTGTATTTTATTCATTTCTGGGAGATAGAAACAAAAACTTTAGGAAGGGAAGTAACTTACTGTAATCAGTGGTTTCTCAGTCAGTATAGACACCCTTTATCAGTCATATCCTGGTTGTGTGACTAGAGGAAGTGTCCTAAAGAGGCTTGAGACCACACCCGTTGTGCTGCAGAACCCCAGTCCCTTAAGACCAAGAATGGGTCTGCTACTTTCGTGTTCTCCAGAATTCAGATATGTTCATACAAAAGAAAACGTAAGAGAAGACACATGGGGGAACCAGACTCTAAAGTATTAGTTTTATGTTTTTAAGCCTGAAGAAAAGGAACTCTTCAGCTCACTCACAGTGCCTTTGGAGAAAACTGGAGAGGGGGAAAAGTATAATCTGAGGGGTTCCCTGCTTTCCCACTTGAACCTGGGGTCTGGTAGTGCATGATATAATGTCAAATATCATTTGAAGGATGGCACAAAAGACTCTAAGACACAGCCATCCTCCCCAGGGAGGTCTTGAGCCTAGGACAGGGAATTTTGAGGGGATAACCTCTTCTTCCCACTTTTGTTCCTGCCCTTCCATCATGTTGAATTTAGCCACAGAAGAAACCCAAGTGTTGGGAACTGAGCTGCTAGAACAATCTGAGTTTTAGTAAAGAAGGAAACACTCATAACAGACAGGTAATGAGGCCATGCTTAGACAAGGGTGAAGTAGTGGATATTTGGCTTTTATTGCCTGCTCAGCATTGAATTCCACTACTTATGTTTGGAGAATTTTCTAACTCATAAGAGACAGACCCCACCAACCACTATGAAAGTAAAAAATGCCAGATATTCAGTTCCTAGCCTCCTTTGAAGTAGAACATGGACATGTGATCTAGGATTGGCCACTCAGTCTCAGATTCTGAATTAGAAACTAGAGATGAAGAGATGAAGAGGGGACCCTGGAAAAATCACTGTAGATACAGACAGTGCAACAGCAATATTGAGTTTTCAAGTCCAGTGAGGTAGGGGGAGAATGATGGAGTCCAGATCTAGTGCTGGGAAGACGATGGCAGTGCAACTGGTGCCCAGCATCATCAATCCCTGGGCTGGTTTTCTGAGTTGGACTGCGGTCCTAGCTGCAACCTAAGTCTCCCTTTTTCCCACTCATTTTCAAAGCGTAGTTTTACAGAGCCTCCTAGCAGTTATTTGAACTAACCAATATCTTCTCAGTAGATTCCTTTTCTACATTAAAAAAAAAAATATCCTAAGAACAGCATTACCGAAATTGGTACCAGGAAATGGGATACACTAAGCAACAGAACTAAAATGTGAGTTGACTGAATAGAGACGGCACAAGGCAATAAGGACCTCAGAGTTTTAAGTTGGAAAGTTGGTGACCCTTATTATACAGTTGTAAGATAGCTGGTGGTTTCTTAAAGTGTTCACTAAGGTCATACAAAAACTTATCAGAAAGAAGAGCTTAAATTGAAGAGGGCCTGCCTGAAAGCAGAGAACAGGAAGAAAATAGGACTACGAAAAGAGGCTTTTTCTGTCTGCAGCCTGCAATTTAAGTTATTAAGCATTCAATTACTTGAAGCTGGGGGGCTAAAATATGTTAATTTCCTACTTCAGGATAAATTTAGTTTGAGAAGAGGTATGCAGGGATTAGGAAGTGCCTGGTAGAGACCCTGATGACACAAGGCCATGGATATAAAATGGATTCAGAATCAGGTTGGAGAGTCTTGTGCCGGCCGAGTGGCACAGTGGTTAAGTGCTGGCTTGGGAAGCCAGCGGCCCGGGTTTGGGTCCCACATATGAGGGCCAGTGACACTGCCCTCAAAAAAAAGAGTCTTAGCTGAGGCTCCAGGTTTTTTGTTCACCAGAAAACTAGGATTTAAAAACATTTTAGGAAGTGGAAAAACCACCCTGGAATAAATTCTGATTATCTCAAATTCCTTTGTAATAGCATCACCAAACTTGCCACTTTAAATCTGAACACCATCTGAACAGAACTATACTTTTAAGAATATTAGATAACTTTTATTCCATTATTTAAAGCTCAGAGACCTCAAAGTCATGTTTTCAGTTTATTGACTCTTTAGCTTCTTTTATAGAATAATCTCAGAGTGTTTTACATATAATAAAGAATTCATCTTTCATTGTCCATCCAGAGAGTGAAACTGAGCCACAGATCCTTGATCAGGTGTGCACGGTGATCAGGCTCAGCTCCCAGAACCAAGTACAGGCAGTCAAAATGTAAACTGTTCCAGACTTTGTGGCTGGTGGTAAGCTGTCTGAGATAGGTGTTCGATGTCCTGGCTTTTTGCCTTTGGCTTTTATTATCCAGTCCTGGCGAAGAGCAAGACACCTGAAAGTCTGGACTCACCGACCCACATTATCTATGTCATCTGCTACACCACAGGGATGGAAAACTCTGTTTTGGGCCTGTGTTCTGCAGAGCAGACTAAGTGTTTGGGAAGTCTCACTTCCTTGTCCATTTCACTGGTCGATGTGGAAGCAACATCACTGGAGTTGATCCAATGTATAGAGTATTACAGGGAACTTGAGACCTGGGGCCAAGTTCAGTGTTTATTTTGGCTCCTCCATGTTCCTTCCGAAGGTCCCTTTACTGGGTCTATGGTGTCAGCTCTCTGGAGGTGTTATGCTGGCATAGACTGTGATAGAGCTTGGTTCCTGGGAGCAAAGCAGAAAAAAATCTGAGTGGAGAGACCAGCAGTAGCTTCACAGGAACAAATGGAAACAACGTTGCTTAGGAAAACCAAAGGGTCGTAGAAAATCATGTAGCATAGAGACTTGCTAAGGGTCCGTCACAGTTGGGCATTGCTGGAGGCAGCACTCATGTCCCTAGACTGCCTGCCCTGCCCACAATATGGGCTACAGCTCCCTTCCAAGCATACATACACCATCAGGGAGACTGGGAGACCTGTCCCAGAAACCTGAGGATGAGAACTCAGTACCCCACCTCCCTCACTGCGTCCTTCCCTTCCCTTAACCTATAAAAAAAACCATTTGTTTTACTCTTAGGCATGGAGGCAGTTTGGAAAAGTTAAGAGAGTTCTAAATTATTGAGCTTTAAAAAGGATTAGTGAGGTGCAAAAGCAGAAGGAAGCAGTAGTTCAGGCAGGAGAAGAAGGAGGGAGAGAAGATGAGGATTGTGGGCGTAGGGAGAGGAGATTCAAGAGTCTGAGGAGGAGACAGAATGGGGGAATTAAGGAGGTTTTGCTGTAAAACGTGAAACACTTTTTTTCTTCCCAACAAAACTTCATTTAAAAAAAAAATCTACAGGGCCGGCTGAGTGGCACGGTGGTTAAGCGCTGGCTTGGGAAGCCAGTGGCCCTGGTTAGGGTCCTATATATGAGGGCCAGTGACACTGCCCTCAAAAAAAAAAAAAAATCTACATTATTTTTTTTAAGCTTTTGAAGTCAGATTTGTGTTTTTAGTTCCCCCTTGGATAGAACAGTATTCTGAGAATAGACCTCAAGATAAAGACGGCACCATCCCAGGCATTTCTGGGTGTGTGTACAGTAGGAACTTTGAAGAAGAAGGGTAAATGTAGGTATTTCTGTGGTCTCTGAATCCTCAGTGTCTCCTAAAATGCTTTATTGAGTAGAGCCCAATTGGAGCCAAGATTTCAGCCCAGAATTTATTTCTGTCCATTTAGTAAAAGGAGAGATTTCTGCCTAGTAAACTTAATTCATGCTGATCTTGCAATGGGGTAGAATAGGTGAGGCTCATTCTAGGCTACACATCACATTCTCTTCTAGGCTTTATACCTATGCAGAGCTCAACTCCTAAATATTCTGATTAAATAGGGTTGGGTGGAGTCTAGGCACAAGCAGTTTTACAAAGCTCCCCTAGTGATTCTGCCGGACTTGAGAACTGGACTCAAAATGCCATTCCCAAACTTAAATATGCATCAGGATCACCCGTGTGCGGAGGAGGGGGAGGATTTCTTTTTCTTTCTTTCTTTCTTTTTTTAATTCTTTTACTGTGAAATAAACATTTTTTTAAAAAATTAGTTTCAGGTGTGCAACGCAGTGCAATAGTTATACTTTTTACCCCTCAAAGTGACAACTCCCCTCCCCCAAGTCTCCCCCCACCCATATCATACATATCTATTACAATTCCCTTGACTCCCTTCCACACTATATACTCCACATCCCGTGACTATATTTCTTTCTTTTTTTTAAATGTGTAGATACCTGGTTACTTGCCATGGACATTCTGATTGAAGAGAATCCTAGGTGGAAGGTCCCAAGAATCTTTATTTTTAACAACTATACCAGCTGATTCTGATGTGGTCCTTGGATAACTCTCAGAGAAATACTAGTGAGCACAGGGAGCTGTGACTCCATGTGAGCAGCCATGAGGGGTTGTCTGGAAACCCTGCAACCATGGCCACAAATGCTCCTTGTTACCTGCTTGCTAGGGCCTGCCTGTTCTATTCCAGGATTCATTTCAGCCCTAACCAGGTCCCACTTCTCCCCTCCTCCATCTATTCCATCTCTACAGAGAGATGCCTCACCTGAACAGGCTCTGGGACAGGCTCTGTGGCAGCAACATATATGGTGGTGCAGGGATCCTGAGCTGGCAGGGGATCAGGTTTCTTCTGAACAGACTACAAGGGAAGCAAAGAAAACAGGAAATTAGCTGAGCAGAGAGTTATTTCCCATCCAACTCTCCCCATGGAGAAGCACAAAATCAAAAAGCTTCCAGTTAGAAGGCTCCTTAAAATTATTTGGTCCAGCTTTCTTTCAAGATGGAAATTCTCCCCCAGGTTTCCTGGAACTCCTTAGACTCCCCAAGTGACATCTTGGAACTCACAACCTCATGAGTCAGTCAAATTCATCATTAGCGCTTCCTAGATGCTTAAAGGTCTTCTTCACAGTGAACTAAAATTGGTGTGACTCTTACTGAGGCACCTGAAGAGAAGGTGATCATAGCATTTGAGTCTTGCTAATGTCACTCATTATATGCAGAGTTCTTTCCATCTCCACAATTTTCTCATTGCTTCTCTTTCCTGCCCAAACATTGAACTCAATAATAACCACACACGTAAGTGTGTTAGAGTTTACAAAGTCCTTCACATGTCTTCTCATTTGTCTTACAACCACTTTATATGTTAAAAACTTTCGTCACTCACATTTTACAGATGAACAAGTTAAAACCCAAAAAGACATAATACTTTCCTAATGTATACAATGCAAGAAGTATTAAAGCCAGGAGCCCCACCAAGGTCTTTTAACTTTAAAGTTTATGCTGTTTCCATCACACCATTTTTCTTTGGTTGCTTCAACTTATAATGACCCCTTCTTTCCCTAAATTCTTCAGGTATTTAAAGTCTAGGGGCCGGCCGAGCGGCCCGGTGCTTAAGCACTGGCTTGGGAAGCCAGCGGCCCTGGTTTGGTCCCACATATGAGGGCCAGTGACAGTGACCTCAAAAAAAAGAAAAAAATAAATACATAAAGTCTAATTTACACTCTATAGCACTAATCTATATGTTGTATTTAAAACACTCATATTTACACATTGTTTCTCTAAACAGACTTTTTTTTTTTCCTTTGATTAGCATTTATTTGATGTATTTACTCCCGGGCCATAAGCTTTTGTTTCTTCAGTTTCTTCTGGGAGATCTTTTTCTTCTGTGCAACCTCCTCTTCTGGTTTAGGAACAATTTGTTCCTTTTCAGTTAGGATCATCTCCATATGGCAGGGAGAGCTCATGTAGGGGTTGATGCGCCCGTGAGCTCTGTAAGTTCTGCGTCGCATCTTGGGAGCTTTATTCACTTGGATGTGCTCTATGACTAGAGAGTCTACATCTAAACCCTTAAGTTCAGCATTACTCTCTGCGTTTTTAAGCATGTGCAGTAAAAATTCTGCACTCTTTTTGGGCCACCGGCCCTGTGTCCAACCCCACTGTTTGGCCTGGGCACACCTCCCAACGCCACCGTTGTAAGGACGGAACGGCACACACTGCTTCTGTAACGTGACGTCCTTTAGATATTTGGTGGCTTTTCGGATATGCATACCCTTGATGGCCTGGGCAGTTTCACGCGTGTTCTTAAAATGAACCCGCAGATTCGAACCTCTCGATTTACATGATTTTGTGGGGTTCTCCGGGTCAAGAGAATAGCGAACCATTTTGAGGGGTCACCTCAGGCCGCTTTCGGGAAGAGCTCTAAACAGACTATTAATTCCTCGATAAGTAGCCTATATTTCTGTGCAGTCCCCACAAAACAGTGCTGGGCACATAAAAACTTGGAATGAATTAAAATTTGCAATACCAGTATGAAATCAGTGTGGGGATAAATTGAGACCACATCCCTCTAAGATGGAGAGGACATAATTTGTGCCAGGAAAATCATCCTTTCAACATAATTTGGGGGCACTGGTGTAGGGTAATGCTACTCTCCACTTTTCCTGGATCTAGAGCAAGACTTGAAACCGAAGCACATGGGTTTTAATGGGAGAGAACTAGAATCTTGTCATCTGATGGAAGAGATAAGAAATTGGAAAAGTTTACTAGAGGAAAGAGGATTTCAGATAGGACATAATCTTTCTCTTCATATGAATTGATAATTGCCATATAGGAGAGAAATTAGATTTGTTCTATACAGTTCTTTAGGTTTAAACCAAGATTGGAATTTTAGGGAATCTTCTGGTTCAATATAATAACGATTTTTCTAATAGTAAGAGGTATTCAAATGTGGGATGAATTGCCTTGGGAGGCAGTGAATTTCCCATTACTGAAAGTACTTGGGGTAGATCAGGGTCTCTCATACTTTAATGTGCATGTGAATTAACTGGGGATATTGTTAGGAGGCTGGTTCTGTTTCAGTAGATCTGGTGTGGAGCCTGAGATTCTGTATTTCTAATAAGGACCTGGGTAAAGCTGTTGCTGCTTGGTGACAGACTGTATTTTAATAAAAAGGACTAAGCCAACACTGAAAATAATGTTGTAGAAGATAATTCAAACAGTAATTGCCTGATTCAAATAGATGATTTCAAGATCCCATACAACTTGTCGATACTACATTTTGGAGAAATTTCTAAGTTAAGGAAGAATTATTTGCAATGATGAGATGAATGAGGAGAATCAAAACTAATTTAGAGACCTTTATCAATAGAAGCAATGCCTGTCTTCCTGTCTGGGAGGACTGTAGTCTGACTTGTTTTAGAGGCATGGGGAAAAGGTAAATAACTTATGCTTTTAACATTTAATTAAAAGGTTTTAGAAGGAAGAAAAAGTATAAAGGAAATCACCCATAGTCCTATTGCTTCAACACAACATGGTTAATATGTTGTTAGATTTCCTTCAGGAATTTTTATCTAGGCATAGGAAACTATTTTAAACATAGTTGTAATGATTTAGTAGATTTTTGTATCTTGGTGTCTTCAGTTAGGATACAATTCCAGGATGCATAATATGCAAGAAACTCCAGGAGCCTTATTCTTACATATTCTTTGTGAAAACTATCCTCTGAGATTGTGCAAGGTGGTAGCCCTCATGAGTCCTATAAGAGTTCTTAGCAGAGAGCAAACATTTGGTAAATAATTTTTTCATGCTATTATAGTCTTTACAATGGTATTATATAGCCATTAAAAAATGAGAACAAATGAAATGTTAATTTTTAAATAACTGTCCATGTTATCACAGTCTTTGTATGATATCATATAGGCATTGTAAACAGAAATAAAGAAAATTGTAAGGTTGTAGGTAACTTTGTATGTTGAAATGTATGTTGAAAACAATAATAATTATGTCTCATATGTTTAAAATATATAAGAAATTTAAATAATGACCAAAAGGCACATAAATCAGGAGGTACAAGTTAAAGGTAGAATTTAAGTATTGTCCAGGAAGAGAATAAATCAAGGATGCATTTCATAATTTCTAGGGTAGCCAATAAAAGAATAGAAAAAAATTGTTTAATTACTAATCTAATTATATTTAAATCTTAATAATATATTTAGCTCTGAGAGCTTCACCTGTGAATTCTGCCCAATATTTAAGGTTCAAAATAACATAAATTTTAGGGCCAGCCGAATGGCGCGTTGGTTACGAGCTGGCTTGGGACCCAGCAGCCCAATTCAGATCCCACATATGAGGGTCAGTGACACTGCCCTCTACAGCTAAGATGGTGAACAACAGCTCCACCGGGAGCTGGGCTGCGTGAGTCCCAGCGACGGTATTGGCTGTAGCCCCTGCTGCAGTGGGCTGCCATAGGCTACAGTGAGTGGCTGGCATCCAGCATGAGTGGCCGGCAGCTGGAGTGAGCTGCCAAGAGCCGCTGTGAGCGGCCGTCCAGAGGCCAGCGACCCATCTGCCTCATCCAGGAAGAGCACAATGACGATACCAACATGGGCCAGTGAAGTGACGTCCTCCACAACTACACTGAAGAAAAAAAGGACAGCAACTTGTCTGTTCCCCTCCCCCAATTCCCCAATAAAATCTTTAAAAAAACACACAAAAAAACCCCACATAAATTTTACTCCAACACTGTCAGAGAATAACAAAAAATAAATACACCTTGTAGTGGGTTGAAGTGTTGCCCCAAAAAGGCAGGTCTACCCAGAATCTCAAAATGTAATCTTATTTGAAATAGGGTCTTTGTAGATGTAATTAGGTTAATATTTCAAAAAGAGGTCACGCTGGATTAAGGTGGGTCTTAAATCCAATGACAGGTGTGCCTATAAAAGATAGAAAAGAAGAAGACACAGAGACACACAGAGAGGAGAGTTATGTGAACATGGAGGCAGAAATTGGAGTTATGTAGCCAGCTACAAGCCAACAAATGTCAGAGAGCACCTGCAGGCACCAGAAAATGGGAGAAACAAAGAAAGATTCCCCCCTAGAGCCTCAGAGGGAGCATTACCCTAGTGACACCTTCATCTTGATTTCAGCCTTCAGAATGATAAGAGTATAAATTTTTGTTGTTTTAAATGACCGCGTTTGTAGTAATTTGTTACAGTAGCACTAGGAAACTAACACACATCCCAGCTTATTCTGTGAGGTTAGCATAATCTTGATGTCAAAACCTCACAAGAGCATTACTAGAAAGAAAAATTACAGGCCAATTTCACTCAGAAACATAAACAGAAAAACATTGCTAGCAAATAAAACCCAGCAACATTTATGTGTTGTTTTTTGTTTTGTTTTGTTTTGTTTTGTTTTGAGGGCAGTGTCACTGGCCCTCATATGTGGGACCCGAACCCGGGCCGCTGGCTTCCCAAGCCAGCGCTTAACCACCGCACCACTCTTAGCACTTGGCTGGCCCAAAACCCAGCAATATTTAAAAAGGACCAAACTACATTGCTTTTACACCAGGAATGCAAGGTTGATGTATTCTTTGCAAATCAGTGTAGTTCAGCAGATAAATAAAAAAGATAAATTTTAAAAAATTATGAGATTATATCAATCAATGCAGAGTGTTGATATAATCTCAACATCAATTTATGATAAAATGTCTTAGCAAAGCAGGATTATTCCTAATCAGATAAAAAGGCAGCTACAAAAATTGTTCAGCAAAAATTATATCTAATGGTAAGATATTGAAATCTTTTCTTTGGAGTTTGGAACCATACAAGGATGCCGCTATTACCACTTCCATTTAACATTGTGGGAGACATCTTGCCAATAAAATGGGGCAAGAAAAAGGAAGAGAAGTTATGTGAATTGAAAATGAAGAAATAAAACTAATTTTTTACAGATGATGCGGTTGTGTACAGAGAAAATCCTAAATCATCTATAAATAAATGACTGGAGTTTATAAGTGAGTTTTAAAATATTTCAAATATAAGGTTAAAATATGTAAATTAATTGTATATCTATATATCAAGAATAAACAGAAACTAAAAACAATTTAAGATAACATTGCTGATAGTATCCCAAAATATCAAATGCTCAAATGCAAAGTAAGAAATCATGGAGGACATACAAGTCCTCTTATGTAGAAAACTATAAAACATCACTTAGAGAAATTAAAGAAGATCTAAATAAAGGAAAGGATATATTATTTTGTGAATCAAAAGACTCAACCCTAGAAATATGTAGGGTCCCTTCAAATTGATCAGTGCAGTTCTAGTTAGAATTCTAGCAGGATTCTTAGGTGGAACTTGACAAACTGAATTGAAAATATATATGAAAATACAAAAGATCAAAAATGTCCAAGAACACTTGAAGAAGAACAAGAATAAATGAGAAGACTCATTTTACCAGATATCAAACTTATAATAAACCTATAATCACAGATTGTAAAGACAGTATAGTATTTGTGCAAGTATAAACAAGTAAACCAATGGAGCAGAATAGATAATCTCAAAATAGATCCACACACACATTTGGACCCTTGATTTACGATGAAGGTGGCACTGCAGTGGGCAAAGACAATCTTTTCAATAAATGATCAATAGACTATCCATAAGGAAAAAATTGACACTTGACCCATCTCACCATATTCCGAAATCATTGTCAGGTACCTAAGAGATATAAATAAGGAAGATAAACCATACACCATTACAAAGATGATAGAATATTTTTATTACCTGAAAGTAGAGAAAGATTCTGAAACAGGACATAAAAAGTGCTATTTATAAAGGAAGGAATTACTAAATCTACACACAAAAAGAAAAATTGTCCTTATCAAAAGGCATCTCTGAGAAACTGTAAAGGCAAGCCACAGAATGGGTGAAGATATTTGCTAACAGAACTGCCCCAAAAAACAAAAAAAAATGTTTAAGAGCTTATATGAAGCTATGAAAAAAGTATGAAACGCCAAGGAAAGTGGGCAAGTGATTCAGTTACTTTAAAAAAGAGGACATTTATATGGCCAGTAAACATAAGGAAAATTGTTCAACTTTCTTAATAATTAGGAGAATTCAAAATAAAACTATAAAAGCTACATCCAACAAAATGACTAAAATTTAAAAGACTAATAATATCAAATTTTGATTAGAATGTATAGCAACTAAAACTCTTCTATGTAGCTGGCAGAAAAGTAAATTGGTACAACCACTTTGAAAACCAGTTTGACTTTATCTAGTCAATTGGAGGTTATGCATGCTCCATGATTCAGTGATCCTACTTCTAGGTATATACCCAACAAAATTATGTGCACGTATCTACCAAGAGACATGCATTTGAATGTTCATAGTGTAATTTTCATAATAGTCTCAAACTGGAAATAACCCAAATGTCCATCAATAGTCAACTGGATAAATAAATTCTAGTATATTCATACATTGACATTCTATAGAGCAATGAAAATGAATGTATTCTAGCTAAGCCCAAAGACATGTATGAATCTCATAAAGGTAATATTAAGCAAAAAAAAAATCAGATATAAGAGAAAAAATATTGTAGAATTCCATTTTTATAAAGTCAAGAAAAAAAAGAGAGGAAATTATATTTTTAGAAATCAGGATGGGGTGTCTTAGGATAGGAGACAGAGGATAGTATAATAATTGGGAGGAGCCCAAGGAGATCTTCTGGGGGTTGCTGGCAATGTTTTGTTCCTTGATAGGAGTGATAGTTTATGATAATGGAAGATTCAATACTGCAAGATCTAATTTCTCCTCAAATAGATCTGTAGGTTCAATGCAATCCTAATAGGATATTTTTTCCCTTTTGTAATACTTGAGAAGCCAATTCTAAAATACATATATATGAAAGTACAAAGGGACAAGAATAGCAAAAACTCTCGAAGAAAAACAAGGTGGGAACACTTACTTAACTAGATACCAAGATGTGGTAATTCATTGAGCTGACACTTTTACATTGTGTAGTTTTAGAATATATGTCATACTTTACAGTAAAAAGAGGGATGCTTACAACATGAGCTAGAGTAGTAGGTTAGGCACCACTGTAAATGCAAGGGTAGTGGTTGCTCTTGGGACTCTAAATGGAGGTTGGGTCTCAGTGGTGGTCATAAACCACCTGTGTAATAAACCTTTCACGCCACTAGAGGACAGCAGAAATAAGAGCTCTGTCCAAGAGTTCATCTCTGGTTATCAGAAATGCATTTATTGTCATCTGATGCAATTTTCCAAGGTGCCAATCAAAGCTTTCTTTGTTTTCTTACCCTTTACTCCAGAATTTTCCTTTTCTACACCCTGATGGCCAGATTCTGGCATATATATCACCTAGAGATGTCTTAATGTCTGAAAAACTGTATCTTCATAGCTAACCATAATCCCTTTATCCTCCCTCTTACTTCCAATATCTGCTCCTCAACTTCATCATGACTCTAGGGTTTTCATCCCTCTTCTGTCTCAGTCCAACCATTACTCCATCACTGGTTTGCTTTCTTTCATTCCAGGCTGTGTATCATCTTCCACCCCTTCACCCAGAGTCTCTAGCCAGAGTCCTAAAGATTCTCCTTCCTGATCTCTTTGGCACTTTGCAGACATCTGAACTTGGCTCAGACCAACATGGCACACCATAGCCTTTCTAAACCTTTCCCTCTCTCCTCAAGTCCATACCCTTTTCTCTAGAGGAGAGAGTTTGATGACATGGGCCTGCCAGAGCTACAAGGAGTCATACATCATGTCTTTCTAGTTTCCTCATTTTTTTTCCTATGAAGAAACAGATGACCAGAAGATTACCCAGTGTTTCCCGTTATTTCTTTAACAAATAGTCCCACACTAAAATTTAATGCCCTTTTAGAGAGCTCTTGTTCTTGATTTCTGCTTCCCTAATTTCCCCTGCTCCAGAACCCATGTAGAACTATGAATATCAGACATGCAATTCAAGGGAAACATGACGGACGGTCCACCCCAGACAAAGAAAGTACAGAACTTACACCTGGTTTCTGGACTTGGGCATAGATAGTAAGGCTTTTCGTTTCCACTGTTGGCTGGTGATGGTCTGCTTCACCTAGGGAAAAGAAGCCATCCTGGTTATTTCTTTCTGGTCCCCAGCATGAACTCTCTGCTCAGACCTGTCTGGTTTTTAACCCAATTGCATATCGACCTTCCCCGCAAGAGCACCACAGGAACAAAGCACTAAGTCCCAAACCCTCTGCACATTTCTCATACATTAGGTTAGTTATTGATCTCTCTGGGCCTATTTTCCTATCTGTAAAATGGGGTTGAAATACCTGCCTCACAGGGCTGTTGTTGTCATGATTAAATGAGATATTACTTATAAAGTGTTTAGAATAGTGCCTGGCACATAGTAAATTCCCAATATGTGTTAGGTGTAATCGGTATGCCATTCAATTATTTAATCTCTATTTTTTGATGTTTGTATCTGATCTTCTAATAGGATTCTAAGTTCTTTAAGGCAGGACAAGTTATTTATACTACTTCTGTACTCAGTTTTCTTGTTTGTTTGTTTGTTTGTTTGCCTTTTCTTTTTTTTAGCTGAGCCATCCTGCCACCTGTTGGCAGCTCTACGGCAACTCAGCTTGGGCTGGCATCGAACCGCCATTGCTCAGAGCTCAGCTCACACTCTTGAGCGAGCTCTTAACCAACTGAGCCACTCGGCCGGCCCTGTACTCAGTTTTCTTACCTCTCTGTTTCAATGGGACTTGGTGTGTGTGAAGTGGGGAGTGGACATAAGAAGGATGATCCACTTGAAACTATTTAAAACTTACAGCTATAATGTCATTCTAGTGTCTCCAACTGGAAACTTTGTTCAGAGCCTGAGGTCTCTGGAAAGTAATAAGTTGCAGAACATTTTAGTTTTTAACCAATTTTATAATTTTTCTTTTTAAATTATAGAAATAATTCATTCTTGTTACAAAAATTTAAATTATATAGAGTAAAAAGTATGTCCCTCTCCTCCACTAATCAGTGCAATTCGTTTTCATAAGTAATCAGTTTTAACAGTTTGATATTTATCCTTCCAGACCAGCTCTGTGCAACAGAACTTTCTGCAGTGATGGAAATGTTCCATGTCTGTAGTCAAATATGGTAGCCACAAGCCACAGGTGGCTATTGAGAACTGAACTGGGCTAATGCAACAGAGGAATTAAATTTTAAATTTGATTCATTCCAAGCGATTTAAATTTAAAAAGCCATATGTGGCTAGTGACAACCATATGAAACAGTGCAATCCTGGACATTTGCTGTACTTGTACAGATATTTTAGTGCAAATTTTTTTGTTTTGTTTAGCTGAGCCATCCTGCCACCTGTTGGCAGCTTAGCGGCACCTCAGCTCAGGCTGGCATTGAACTGCTGTTGCCCAGAGCTTAGCTCACACCCTTGAAAGAGCTCTTAACCAACTGAGCCACTCAGCTGGCCCAATGCAAATTTTAATGTAAATTTTAAAAAATATATTTTTATTGGGGATTATTGGGGAACTCTGTGTTTCCTCAGGACCCATCAGTTCCAAGTAAAGTAGTTGTTTCAGTCCAGTTGTGGAGGGAGCACCTCAGTGGCCCATGTGGGAATTGAACTGGCAACCTTGGTGTTACGAGCCCTGCACTGTGCGCTCTAACTACCTGAGCTAACTGGCCGTCCCTAATGTAAATTTTTTATACACATGTCTCCATAACTTGACCATTTCACTTACAATGTTTTGAGGACATTTTCCATGTATCTCATTCTTTCTAATGTTTCATGGTATTCTTTGCATGCATCATGTAGCAGTAAGAAGGGTAGAGGGAAAGTAACAGACTAAAAAATAGAAGCCTGTTTGGGGACTATTATAAAGTCCAGGCAGAAGCAATGGAGACCCAATTCAAATCACACAAAGTCTTTAGAGTACACTTATTTTAACACCAATGAATGTATCCTCTTAAAAACCGTAGATGCATATCTCTGAGGGACTAGCACTTAGCAGAGGTATATTTTTCTTTGAAAGGGAAGGCCTAGTATGTATGTATGTGATGAGAGTAATGGGCCCTGTGACATGAGGGTGTGATCCTGGGGGAGGAAGTGATGGGCAGCCACTGGGGAACCTCAAAGAATGTCAATGTATGATTTTCTGGTGTGTGTATGGGCATGGAGTGCCTGGTGGTTCCAACTTCACTTTTTGGTTAGGGTTGATACTGGCCAAAGAGTATGTGTATAGAATGGAGGGTAGAAGTTAGGCTGATCAGAGGAGATAACAGAAGAGGTGCAAGTTAGTTCTGTGAAATACACCCTTTCAGTTCAAACCCATAAGTGTTTGCAAAGTTAGAAGCACTGACCCAGCATTGTCCTAGGTGCTGTAAGGGAACAAACAGAGAACAGACCCCATTCTTTAAGGACTTTCAGTCTTACAGGTCAGCTCAGGCTAAAATTTAGAATTGGGACAGTCCTACATGGTCACACAGATGGAAAAAGGATGGCTAAAAGTTGCTTCTCAAAAAAGCCACTAGTTCAAGACCATTTAGTCTCATTATTTGGTTCCCAGGAGATGAGGATGGATATGTGTGTTGGGAAAGGTGGTAAGGAATGGTAGTGGGATGGGGAGTACTAATTCCTTTAGAGCACAACCGCATGATGAACAGAATATAGCTGAGGAAAAAATGTGGGTGAAGATCTCAGCACTTTTCACTAACTAGGTTAAGGTGGGTGTGTTGATCTCAGTTTTCTCAGCCCAGGTGTCTCACTGTTCCCTTATTATCCAAGCCGAATGTGGTTGCCCCCCAACCCCACCATCGCCTTAGGCTGTCCTTATAATTTCTAGCTGAATCACCCCACCCTCCATCTCCTCCCCAGATAACTCTAAAGGGAGGAAATGAGACCAAAGTAGGCAGCTGTGCTATGATCTAGGTTTCCTCATACAAGCAAAACCAACATCAGAGTGCTGAGGTAAGGGCTTTTCCAGGAAGGTAACATGTGAACATTGATCTACTTTGAGAATAAGATTGGCCATTAGCTTGGTCATAGCATAAGGATCAAGCTCTCTCCTCACCATGGGAAGGCCAGCCCGAGGTCTGTCTTGGTCTTGGAGTAGGACCTTCTGACTCTAGTGTGAGTGGATGAGGAAAGTTGTGGCTGAGGGGTTTACACTGCCCTGAGATATTGAATTATAGGACAATTTGGATGAGAGTTCAGGAGGAACTACTTCCGTGAACTTAAACTACAAGGGAATAATTGGGCTTTAATGGTTTCAGTCTACCATGAGCGACTTTCTATACTATTTTGTTTAGCTTTAAGCAACCTCACAAATCTCACACTTTCCCAAGCTGAATAAGAATTTGTACTAAAATCTTAGTGAAGAGTGTTCCCTGTGCTGTCTTCTGATGACCTGTGGGCCTTCCCAGTGGAAAGCACCCTGGTAGTTGGGAGACATAATTCTAGTTCTGATTCCCTCGCCAACCAGCTGGGTGACTCTACATGAGTCACTTAGCCTCTCTGTGCCTCTGTTAGCCCACTGCTAAGTCACAAAGAAACAACTACCATGCTTGTCTCAGAGGGATATCTTAAGGATAAAGAGAAATTATAGAAAAGATTCAACCCTTGAGTAAAACATCTCATTATAATGTCCCTTTACTAGTCAGTAATTATAATTTTTCTTGAATGAGATCCAAGAATCCTCTGAATTTTGCTCTTGGTGAATATTGTTGAGCCTCTCTCTGGACCTCTTCAGCATCGTGTACATACCTCTACTGCAGTGCTTGTCATACTGAATTTAAATTACCTGTGTAATGTCTCCCATGTTAGTAAGTATGACTCATCTCTCTTTTTATCCCCATAGACTGGTATAGGGGATCAAGGCATTTTGAATTAGACTGAATGGAACAAGATCCCTGGATATGCTTTATTTAGTGTTTTTGCAAAGGTGTTCCCTATAGAAAGCTAAAGTGGAGAGAGAAGTTAGTGCTTGTGGTGAGAGGTCCCCTGCTTACCACAGAGTCTGATAAACATCTCTTTATTGTCAGACACCTACCTCTTCTTCTCAACAGTAGCATTACCACTTGGAGAATCATGATGACACCAATGATGCCCCCTAAGAACAGCCCAGCATACAGTCCCCATTGTCTTGGTACTGAAAAAAAGTCAAAGGGCAATCTCAAATATACTGTGAGTGTAAAAAACATCCTACACAGACGTGGGGAAGATGGACTTGAGCCTCATGTTCTCTTTCTACATTCTCTCTCAAGGAAGACATTTATTTTCTGGGTTTTAGAGATCAGCTTTAGACTACTGAAGATTTCAGTATTTGTTTTCTTATCCTCAATTTTCTTACTATATTTGACTTTCATATTCCTAATTTCTGTAAAGATTTTTCTATTCAAATGCTTTACTTTTACTTCAACTACCACATCACATGTGTAAAATCAAACTTGTCTTCCTAAGTCATATTTCTCTGCCTGGTTCCTCTCTTTTTAAATGTCTAATGTGTTCTGTATCCATTTTGGTAAAGAGAACATGATGGCTCCATGTGCTGTTCCCATACTCCCCCCATTAGTCTCATGAGACTGGGAGAAAGAAAGACCTACTTCTGTTTTTCTAAAAATAAACATAATAGTGCTATTATTGTCCGTCTATGCAAAAACTTTGAACCCACTAGACCTGAACTGAAAGAAAAGCAAGTAGTTTTCCTCCCAATCCTTCCCATGTTTAATATTTGCTCTAGAGTACCAGTCACCTAAGCTCAAAATCAGAGCTGATTTTTATTGCTTTCTCTCCTTTACCCACTTTACGAAATCCTTCTGAACTAGAAGCAGCACTTTAGAAAACAGTGATTGAGACCAATTGCCCCAGTAAACAAGACATTTAGCTCAAAAATATAATAACAGATGATTCTCAGCATTTACAATGGATCAACCTTTTTTTTTTATAGTGCATCACGTGTATTAATGTATTTAATTCTCACAACAATCCTATGAGGTAGGTACTCTCATTACTCCCATTTTATGGAGAAGAAAACAGGCGTGGAGATCCTTAAGAACTAGAGCTTTGTCCAGGAGTAGAAACATGGCTGAATACTGAAGACAGACTTCTTGGCCTTGGAATAAGTTACACCAGGGTAATGAACAGTAGAGGCCAACCTGAAGCACTGGGGTTCTATGTTAAGGTTCTAAATAGTATACTGCCAGGTGTTGACATTAATGTGTATGGGCAACTTGTCAGGATGATTGTGGAATAAGCCTGTTGTTGAACCTGTGATGAATTTGTTGGGAAGAAGTTGAAAGGAAGGAATAAGTAGGTTACAAAGGAGTAGAATGCTTGCAGACACAATTCAGATATCTATAGAGCTGGCCAAAGATAAGACTAAAGTCTCAATGAATTGATAAAAGGCATTCCACTGAGACCTAAGCAGACCTGATAGCTAACCAGAAGTTGCCTCCTGGTTTTGAAAAACATCTCTCGTTTTCTTTTCAGGCCTTTCAGACATCAAGTCATCCCAAGGAATCTCACTTAACTGGCTTTAAAGTGAACGTCTTGATTATAGATTCTCTTCCCCCAATTAAACATGTTTTAACTCTTCCAGATACCAACTTAAGCAGCTAGTCATATGACCTGATGAAAAACCTAGGGGACAAGTGGAGTTGCAATAAGACTCCTGAATTTACATAAAGCATGAAATTTGAGCATGGAATCCCTGCTGAGGCTGGAGTTGTTCTGTGAGCCGTTCCACTCTAAATGACCACTCTGAACACATCTTATGGTTGCTGAGAACCCTCTGTGCAGGGGTGTGTGTGTGTGTGTGTGTGTGTGTGTGTGTGAGAGAGAGAGAGAGAGAGAGAGAGAGAGAGAGAGAGAGAGAGAGATTGAGATGATCCAGGGTTTATGTTGTCAATACCAGGTACCTGTGGAGAAACCTCTCACATCTAAGATAAGAAGCAGAGGCAGCAGCCTAAGCACCACCATGTCTCCTCAGCCCATGGAAGTGACCAGAAAATTGTTCTAGTAGCCCTTCCTATTTTGAGACAATTTCCTCTTTTTTTCCTCTCATGTATTTGGGGAACTTCTAAAATAACAGTTAATTTAAGAACAAATGCTCCAACCAGTTAAATCATTTAAGAAAGTAATGTTTCTCTCAAATTTCATTTGAGATAAAAATAAAATAAAACCGGGCTGGCCGAGTGGCTCAGTTGGTTAGAGAGTTGCCATTTTGATTCCCACGTGGGCTGGTGAGCTGGGCCTGAGCTGAGCTGCTGCTTAGCTGCCACGAGCTGGTGAGAATGTGTACGCTCAACAACAAGGTTGCCAGTTCGACTCCCGCATGGGATGGTGGGCTGCCTCCCCTGCCCCCTCCAACTCCGCAACTAGATTGAAAGTGGCAACTGGACTTGGAGCTGAGCTTGCACCTGCCACAACTAAGATTGAAGGACAACAACTTGACTTGGAGCTGATGGGTCCTGGAAAAATACAATGTTCCCCTTCCCCAATTCCCTAAAACTGTTCCCATCCCCAATTCCCCAATAAAATCTTAAAATAAAGTAAAATAAAACCAACAAACCTCTAAAACCAGAAAATAACAGATGACAAAACTGCCAAGTGAGACTTTCTTCTGTCCCCAGGACCTGTTGCTGACAGCTACTCAGGTAAACTAAAAATGACTGGGGCATGTTACTGAAGCCCAGAGGGCATAATAACTCCAGCCCTTTCTTTTCCAGGATCTCAGGAGGATGAAAGTCATATGCTACCCTTGTCCTATGACATAAATTACCAGCTTCTGCCAGTCCAGTCACATCTGAGAGGCATCCTGGCCATAGTCCTGAAAGAGGTTTTGCAAGCCTTAATCTTTTCCCCTAGTCTTTGGATACAAAGTAATATGAATTTATTGGAGGATTTAAGTTACAGGACCATAGACTTTCCTAACCTTGAAGGAACTATAGAGCTTATGTCACCCAACCCACTAATTTTATGTTGTGGAAAAAGACTCAGACAAGTGTACCTAGAGTCACAGAAGAAGTTGGTGGAAGAGCTGGGAGAGGTAAGAACTGCAGACTTTGTAGTTTGTGTTTTAGCTTGTGGAGGTGGGGCTCCACAAAGAAAGCAAGCTCTCTGAGGTGCAAACTCTTCCCTTCACCATCCTCCATCCAATACCTGCCCATTCCTGACGCCATGCTCTGCCCCCTCCTTTCCCTGCTGCACCTTCAGCTGTCTACCAGGCTTTATTTGCTTCTCTCTTCCATCTGATACAATGTAAGGCAGAGGCACTCAATATCTATGTGATGAACTAAGTTAAATTAGAGGCCATAGAATGAAGCTGGGAGAAGACTGTCATGTATCTTTTTGTCAGAGTGCTAAATATACTTGTAAGAAGGTCTCAGAAGGAAAGCAGTGTCACCTTCACCAGGGCAGGAATAGAAGGAAATGAGAAATGACCAACTTGGGATATGCTTTATAATAACAACAACTTGGGACCAGGAGGAAAGTGTATGTCTGTGCTGTGAGCACCACCTGTGTTCCCATTTTCAAACCACCATTTCCTGTGGCAGAAACTCCACCTCTCCCTATTTTGCTCAGAAATAGAGTCAGGTCTCTCAGGATGTCGATGCTCAAAAATCAGACCGAGGTTGTTCTGTTGGTCTAAGGTCCACGGGCTTCATTCTTCATTCACAAAGAAACTCTATTTGAGCATTCTTAAACAACAAGCTTGGTACATCACCCCAGCCCCTGCCAGCCTTTTAGAGAGAGCTGAGCAGACTGATTAAGAACTCCTGTGCCATGAAGTACTTACAAAGAATACTGCATGAGTCTCCACCTTTTGGTCCTCTACTCTATTGGCTGTGGTTTAAACATGATAACTTGGCATGTCGCCATGCCTCTGAGAAAATGCTGGAGGGCCTTTTTTCAATCTCTGAAGGTCTGCTGCCACAGAAACACAAAAGCTCCTCTCTCTCCTCAAGTCCCCAAATCTTAATATTTAAGGGAGATAAAGAAGAAAACCAAAAAGAATCTGAGAAACAAATGTATTTTGCCTCAGGAGATACTGAGATGCTAATATAACGGTCTGAGAATGCCAGATCTCTTTCCTGCCTTTCATGTGGTTCTGTCAGCAAGACTGCCTGAACCATGTACATCTACTTGAAGAAATCAACCATCTTCAAGAGACATCTTCTCGTTGGTGGCAGTTTCCACTCAGAATTGGGGGTGGGGGAAGGATGCTTACAAACCATGTACTAATTTAAGATCAGGGGCTATCAGAGTAAAAATGTTTACAGAGTTTATAGCTTCCAGAAAAATCCCTTATACCTGCCTATCCCACCCAGCATTGTGTTGCAGAAGCTGCTAGCTGTGCCCCCAGTGCCATTTACCCCATTCCTCCATGAACAAGTCTTGTTCAGTCACATGCCTGCCCAGCTAAGGACTACATTTCTCAGCTTCTCTTCATGTGTAAGGCCCTTGTCCATGAAGGGTGCCCAGGTTCCATCCTTCCACCATTATTGTCATGCTTGCAGGATTGGGAGTTACATGGACTGGGACCTGCCCCTGTGCATAAAACATCTAGGTGACTCTGCAACAATGGGATCTCCCCACTTGAAAAAATGGCCTTGGTGAAAAGGGAGAGCCCCAGGGTCGGCCGAGTGGCGCGGTGGTTAAGCGCTGGCTTCGGAAGCCAGCAGCCCCGGTTCGGTTCCACATATGAGGGCCAGTGACACTGCCCTCAAAAAACAAAAAACAAAGAAACAAAAAAAAGGGAGAGCCCCGAGAGCTCACTGGCAAGTATCAGCTTTTTCTTCCACTGAGCTACCCCAGATTTGCTTAGGCAGCTTTTTGCCAGTCTACTGAAAGTTGTCCTCTTTTCACAATGAGCTTCCATGGTCATTTCCTTTGAGTTGAATCATTTATAGTTTTGTGTTTTTCATGCTAGTACAATGTTGGAACATAATAGAACCTCAATAAATGCTTTGTCAAACTAAGCACAGGCTTTTAAGAATTAGTACTATTCATTTGCAAACACAATTCAATAAATTAATAAACTCTTTTTTCAGTAGTTAGGCAACCTGGTATATTGGAAACAGCATGCTACAAACAAGCTGTGTGATCTGGTTTTGACATGCTGTTGTTCTCTATCCCTGGAGGCAGGGGAAGTTATCTCTACTTGTGTTATGTGTTGAATTGTGTTTCCCCAAAAGTTCATATGTTGAAGCTCTTAGAATGTGAACTTATTTGGAGACAACGTCCTTACAGAAGTAATCCAGTTAAAATGAGGTCATTATGGTGGTGTTATGGGCTGAATTGTATTCCCCAAAATTCATATGTTGAAGTCCTAACCCCCAGTACCTCAGAATGCGATTATGTTTCCAGATAGGGTCTTAAAAGAGGTGATTAAGTTCAAATGAGGACATAAGGGTGGGCCCGAATCTAATCTTACTGGTGTTCTTATAAGAGAAAATCTTTACACACAGAGAGACACCAGGGATGTGCATGCACAGAGGAAAGACCAGGTAAATACACAGCAAGAAGACAGCCATCAAGGGGCCCGCCAAGTGGCGCAGTGGTTAAGAGCTGGCTTGGAATGCCAGCGGCCCTGGTTCGGATTCCACATATGAGGGCCCGTGACACTGCCCTCTGGAAAAAAAAAAAAAAAGAAGCCAAGGAGAAGGGCCTCAGAAAAAACCAACCTTGCTAATACCTTGATCTTGGACTTCTAGTCTCTCGAATTGTGAGAAAATAAATTTCTGTTATTTAAGGCCCACCGCCCCAGTCCGTGGTATTTTGTGAGGCGAACGTGGTAACCACTACACTATGGAAATACGGCAAGTCCGTGATGTTTTGTAATAGCAGCCCTAGAAAACTAATTACAGGTGGGTTCCAATCCAATATGACTGGTATCCTTATAAGATGGGTAAATCAGAACAGAGATATGCATGGAGGGGAAGACAATGTAAAGATATATAAGAAGACAGCCATCTACAAAGCCAAGGAGAGAATTCTGCAACAGATTTTTCCTCTCAGCCCTCAGGAGGAACCAGAGCGGCCAGTAACTTGATTGTGGACTTTCAGCCTCTAGAATTGTGAGACAACACATTTCTATTGTTTAAGCTACCAGTTTGTGGTACTTTGTTAGAACAGCCCTAGGAAACAAATACACCTTCACTTTGGTAACCCTTAATTAGCATTTCTTATTCATGTACATACCAGCTGAATCATAGAATATCGACTCTGGCAACAACTTCAGTAGCTCACCCTTTTTATTTTACAGATGATAAGACAGAGCCCCAAGAATGTGAAATGGCTGCCCTGTGCTGGATAGTTCTCAATGACTGAGTTGAGAACTTGAAAGGGCTTTTCCCATGGCACCATGTTTATGCTTTTCCTGTCTCTCTGCAGCCCCCAGGAGCCTGCTTCATACTCAGTAAATCTGGTTCATGTTACTGCACACTTGATCCTTAAATTAGCTTACATAAGGAAGAGCATTTCACGTTTCTATGGAGTAGCTGGAGCCAAGGGCCAGAACATACACTTTATGGCCTGTCAAGACTTTGGAATGTACTAAATAAATTCTTGTTAAACCACATGGAGAAGCATGAAGAGAGTTTTCCCCTTTTTTTGAGATAGGCCAGAGTACAATATTTGGTGCCCTGCTTTCACTCTAAGAGGGCTGTGCAGGGGTAAGGGTTACTGCCTCGTCAGCCCCAAGAAAAGCCACAGCACATTTTTATTATGATTTACAAGGTATTTTAAGTGTATTGTCTCTTTCACTAGTACCTACAAGGATTCCAGGATCAGACAACTAAGCTCTGTCACTTGCTCTGTGTGTGATCTTTTTATATCCTTATTTCCTCATCTGTTAAGTGAGGGTACTAATAATACTTTGTTGCTGTGAGGATTAAGTGAGATGCCACACAACTGGCACATAGTAAATAGTGAAGACCTGTCATATAGTATTTTAGAGAAACAACCTAAGTCTTAGGTTAAATGATTTATCCTTGTAAATAAAAAGGGCAGCATTGTGCATAGGACCTCTGGGGCCACATTCTGTAAACTCTAAAGTATGCAACACTGCTTTCTTGGTCCTGCCAGCATGTGATGAATGACTGTGGGTAGGGAGGGAATTCTGAACTGGGGGGTAGCCTCAGAATGTAGTTTGTGTGCAAGGTGGGCAAGCAGCCAGATACAAGTAGTAGGTGGGCAGATGTTTGACTCTGCCATGCATAGCTGTGAGAGGCAACACACAGTAGGTTAGGTTCACCAAAGAAATCTCAAATGCAGACTGGAGACCAGATGGGATTTCTCCAGCAGTCCATCTGGGAATACCTCAGGGGAGTCTCTGACTGGAGATGCTATGCTAAAGGGCATAACCTGGCTGGATTCCCCCATCCCCCCACCCCCAGTCATCTGGAAATCCCTCATATAAACATCAAGTCTACTGTGAGTGGGAGTCTCCTTGGAGACTCCTAGTGGATGCAGAGAGGAGGATGTTAGGGCATAAGTAATACCTTGCAGGGCCAGCATCATGGTCCTTCCATCCTTGAACCTACCTGAGACATGGACATAAAATCTATTGGTGAAAAGAGTCAATGGTCTGTCTTATTTCCAACCTCTAGTGGTTAGATGGGCATACTTAATCAGCCCTCCATTCCTTTTGAGAACCGAATAATGATGCTTTTCTTTCTGGAGAAAGAGCTGTTAAAGATCTAGGTTTTAGGTGCTGAGTCTACAATTTATAAGTGAAGAAACTTGAGGAGGGTACTTAAATGCCATGAGATTCAAGTTCTTCATCTGAGAAATGAGGATGATGATAACATTTATCTGGTAAGGTTATTGTGAGGATCAAAAGAGATTATATATTGTAGTTAAAAGTGCTTTGCCAATAATAAAGTGCTATATCTTTATCATTTTTTCCAAACTTCCCACTTCAGGCCTTAGACAAAAAGCTGACTGGGTCCTCTGATGACCTATGGGATTCACAGTCCATTCTGTAAAATGTGGCTCTTCATTATATCCTGCTTTTCATTGTTGAGCAAATGTTTCATGTCTTATCTTTACAACATGTTGCTGGAGAGCAGAAAGCACGTGTCGTCATACCTTTCCCCAATTTCATATAGCCTAGGTAGTCAATAAGTAGTTATGGGTGGTGTAGAACTGTCCCCCCATTAGTGGAACAGGGACATAGGCGTCAGGACCTGCCACCCACACTTGCTTACCCAGCCACCCCTGCAGACTGGAGCTAAGGCAGGAGGAGAAAAGAAAGATCACAACATGGACCTGGGTTTCTGGATTTGCCTCCATCTTTTCTTAGTGGTTTCCTCAACTGTAAACTGAGCATAATAATGCCACCATGGTCATTAGGCACAGAGAGCACATGCGAGGCTTTTATAAACTATAGAGAAAATGTAAAGTGTTACCAAGGTGAAAGCCATGACTATGGAAGCAGAGCGATTGGTCCAGGTGTGGACAGAGCTCATATCATTAATGTGGCTAGTCACCACTGGGGCACTCACCTGGGGAATGCAACTTGCAGCTGGACCATGGGATGATGAACCTGGAGAGGGTGCTGATGGGGTTGCTCGCGGTACAGATGTAAGTATTGTTGGCATGCTGAGGGCCAAGGGTGAGGTACAGGAGGTGAGAGCTGTTGGCTGGGCTCAGCAGGTTGGCACCTGTCTCCTCGCTCCAGTTGTAAGCCACGTGGTCCCCCCTTTCCACCTCGCAGGCCAACATCAAACTGCAGTTCCCGTTCTCCTGGGTCCAGTTCAACACCTTAATTTCTGGAGTGGAGACCTGTTCTGTCATGAGTGGGAGGAAAGGAGCCATTACTGAAATGAACCCTCTGGAAATCTGATTTGACTTTTTGTTAGAAGAGAATGCAGCCTAATGGCACTTCCCCTCCCACTGTGTCTGCAGTGTGATCTGTTTCTAGTGGGGATCTACTGCTCTGCACCACCCCTCTCTCCCCACATACTCCTTCCCTGAACCACCTTGGGATAAATAGAGAAGAAAAAAATTGTCTTTTAGTTCTCTCCTAATTCTTTTAGGGATCCCCTTGCCTTTTCAGGTGTCCCTAATTTAGGCTGCTCTCCTGTATTCTATCCTTGGAGTATAATCCATGGGTTTAATTGTCATTGACTGAAGTATTACCTCCTAGATCTAAAAAAAAAAAAAAAAAAAAAGAATGACCCTTTAGTGGTGGGATTTCATCTACTCTGTGTGTGTGTGTGTGTGTGTGTGTGTGTGTGCGCGCGCACGCCCAGTGCTTTAGTGAGTCTGAAGTAGGGATAGCCATAGGCCTCATTAACCTATTTCACTCTAATGCTATAAAATAGGCAAAGCAAAGGGAAATGTTTTATTTATTATATTTGGCAGTTACTATAGGGCTAGCACAATGCTGGAACCCTATATTCATCATGTTCTCTAATCTCCTTAAAAACTTTCTCAACAATTACAACTGTAGTTATAATTATTCCCATTTCATAGATGAGGAAACTGAGTCTAAGAGAAGTGGAGTATCTTACATAATTTTATTCAGCTTCTAAGCAGCCAAGCTGAAATTTGAACCTAGGTCTGTCTGACTCAGAAATCCAGCCTTTTTCTTTGACTTAAGGAAAACACCATATGGGTCGGCCGAATGGCGTGGTGGTTAAGCGCTGGCTTGGGAAGCCAGCAGTCCCGGTTCGGGTCTCACATATGAGGGCCAGTGACACTGCCTTCAAAAAAAAAAAAGAAAAACATCATAGTTGCAGAGGTCATATTTTCCAAGATGAGAATTTGATCACAAAATGTGACTAGATGTCACAAAGGCAGTGAACTGTTCTGGAAAATGTATGATATGTAGTCTCCATGCTCCTAGCAGCCTTGAGCCAAGGACCACGGTTGGAGTGATCAGGACTTCCTGGTACCTGCTGGAGGGCTGTAGGAATTCTGCATACACTGGAGGAAAGGGAATGCTAGGGGCAGGGGAAGGGTAGAAAAAGTATTGCTGTCTCTCCTGTAGTACCTGAGGATTTCAAAAAAATTTTGGCTGGGTGGGGCTCCCTGTTCCATCCTCTGAGATTAGGAAGCCACTGTGAGGAAGCAGGACAGCCCACATGGTGGTCAGGATCCCTGGGAATTTAAGGGAGCCTCTGGGCCTGAGAGACACAAAGAGGGTGCATTCAAGAGGGGCTGGCATTAAAGAGAGTCATTAAAGCATTGGCTTTGGATTCAGAGGACCGAGAAGGTTCTAGTTTAAATTCTGCAACTAAGTGACTGTATAACCAGAACCTTTGTTTAAATGAGAAAAATGTGCCTCTTCCCCAGGAAGATGCAATCCTATGCCATGCAGGAGGGAAGGCTTGGGGAGTGGCACTTCCGCTGAGTTTCTACTCTTTTCCCAGGATCCCTAGTGCAGTGAACCATACACACAGATGTGTGGAAGCACATGCAAACCACTTCTTTAGTTTTCAGTGTCCTCATCTATGAAAGAGAGGTGGGGCCTTGATCAGTAGTATTCAAACTTTTTAAAAATCAGAAAAGAATAACAACCCCATGTTTCAAACAAAATCTTATTTGCAAATTGAGGCTCTTGAGGCTCCAAGTTACTCTAGCCCACAGGCAGCTGGGCTCCTTTCCTTTGGGAAATGGGGGTAAGGGTGATTAGTGCTAACCAGCTACCACCAAAATGCAATTTGGACAAAAGTTCTGTGAACCTCTAAAATTTCCTCCTGAAGCACAGTTTAAATGCCCCTGGACTAGGTGATCTTTCAAGTTGCTTCCAATTTTGAATACCCTTTGCTTGAGAGATAGGTCTAAGTTCTTAGGCAAGGGACCATCTCGGCCTTCCAATATGGACAGGGGAAGCCACCATTATTACCATAGAGCTTCAGCTCCAGGCAAAAGTTCTGAACTGAAACCCGTTCCTCCAAGCTCATAAAGTACCAGCCCTCATTTTCCTTCTTGCTTTCCAGGATCTCCAGGCTCAGGTTTTCCAGATGAAATTTATAGCCATCTTCCAGGTGGCTTAGAGAGCCTTCTTTTGGAAAACCAAGAGACACGAGTTTATAATTGCGTTTGCTTCCTGGTGATTTTCCCATTGTGACAGTGATGCGGATGCTCTTGTTCATACTGTTATTTATCCTTTCAGATGTCAGGGGTAGCAGCACATTGCTTCCCAACTGCCTATGGACCATCCCGCAATTCGAGCCCTTGCCTGTGGAAGGAAGAAGACAGTCTCTTATTGTGGAGGCCTTTGAGAAACACATCCTATTTTTGCACCAGGGATAATAGACTGGATATTCTCCCTTTCCTCTTGGGCCATCCCTGGGCTTTCCAGGCCTTAGTGGTCTATAAGAACTGTCATGAGGGTCCTAGAGTACTCTCAATATTTCAAAAATCCCAATGGAATTCTTTTTTTTTTTTTGAGGGCAGTGTCACTGGCCCTCATATGTGGGACCCAAACCGGGGCCGCTGGCTTCCCAAGCCAGCACTTAACCACCACGCCACTCGGCTGGCCCAATGGAATTCTTAAAGTTACTTATTACAGAGCTGTGTAGAGTAGGACACTGGGTTTCTTTTATCTAGGAGGGAATTCTATCAACTCAGATTTATAGTTCAAGCACCTAAGGCATAGGGAAGTAAATGACTTCCCTAAAGTCACAAATAACTGAACTAGAATCCAGGTCTGTTAATTCCTCAATCAGACTTCTTACCACTATACACTATGAAGGATAGACAGCAACTGCTGAACTAGTGAGGCCAGGAGACCAAGGTTACAGAAGCATGAGTTCAGACAATGAGGAAGAGAAAAGTCTGAAGGATGTGGAATCAGCTAGGTTTTGAGCCCAGTGTTCAAACTATGGAATCCTAGTCCTCCAAAAGACTATATAAGATAGTTAATAATATTGAGGGTCAGAAATTATTTTCTTTTTCTTTTTCAAAAAAGCTGAGCCAACAAAAAACAAACAAAAAAACAAAAACAAAACCCCAAAAGCTTTCAAACTACCAGTAAGGAATCCTACTACTGACTATTTAACACCTCCTCTCTCCCCAAATCTACAACCTCAGCTGATGATGCTGCATCTCATTTCACTGAAGAAGTAGAAGAAACAAAAAGAGAACTTCCATTAATCATCACCACCAAATTAACCTACCTATTTGGATGGGTCATCTATGCTCTCATCTCCTCCTTCATGGACCACTCACCTACTTCAAGGCTTTGCTCCTGCAATTGCCCACACCTTGCATCATCAGCTTTATTGTGGTATGATACGTTGTGGGTTATTTCCAACATGTAATTTCCTTCACCTTAAAAACTCTTCCCCTGGTCACAGGTCTATCCCCAACCCACTCCCCATTTCTCTGTTTTCCTTATCACAAAGTCCTTTTAGGTGTGTTTATACTTTCTGTCTGTTTACACTTTCCTTGTACTCACTCTGAACAGGCATTCTTCCCTAACTGCTCACTGGAACCACTCTTGTCAGGGTCACTGTGTATTTCATGATACCAAGTCAATTCTCCATTTTCATCTTGCTTTCTCAGGAGCACGTGGCATCATTCACCACTCCCTTCTTGAATCCCTGTCTTCATTTTAACCCTGGAACACTACATTCTTCCAGTTTTCTTTCTATTTTATTGGTGACTCCTTGACTGGAACCTTCTCCTCTTAAAGACCTCTTAAGTATTGCAGCATCCCAGAACCCAGCACTCAGACCTCTTCTCTTTCCCAGTCACACTCATTCAGTTGCATAGTTCAACATATTTTGGGAATGCTTACAGAGATATCTGTCCCACCCAAACCCTTCACTGTACTCCTCAGTATTTGGAGGTCTAAAGGGTATCTCTCACTTATTGGGTTGTTGGAAAAGTCATGATGTATTTTTTCTATGTTTTTCATTGCAAAAATATGTCATGACTTTTCTGGCAACCCAATAGCAAATGAACTCTTAATTCCATAAGCCCTTCTGCAAACAACATCACAATTTCCCCACATTCTCATGCCAAAACACTGAAATTATCTTTAACCCCCTTCTTTCTCATACTCTACACTCAGTATATCAGTAAATTCTGTTGGCTGTGCCTTCAAAATCCATCTGGCATCCAAGCACTTTGGCCTTGTTTGTTTCTACAAACATCATCATGGGCCTGGGCACTGCCGTTGTCTTCCAACTAATCTTTTGTATCCATACAATGGAGAGTGTGTGGCTACATAAAACTCAGGTTTTGTTTCTCCCACTTTTAAACTTCCAGGCTTTCTCGCACCTATAGAATAAAAGTCCATAGTGCTTGTTCTGGATTCAAAGACTGAATAACCGAGTCCCTGCTACCTCCAAGTCCATTCCCTGCCCTCTCTCTGCTCTCTGCACTATGGTCACACTGGCTCCGGCTGCTCCCTTACTCATCAAAAACATTCCTAGTTCAGAGCTTTTGTATTTGCTGTTCTCCTCTCTCTCTCTCTTTCTCTGTCCCTCCCTCCCTCCTACCCTCTCCATTTCTTCCCTTTTTTCTCCTTCCTTCACTTCCCCTCTGTCTCTCTCCCTCTTTTCCTCTCTTTCTCTCTCTCTCTCTTCTTCTCCCTCTCTCTTACTCTCTCTTCCTCCCTTTTCTTTCCCTCTCTCCCTGGAAATCTCTTGCTTTACATATCTGGATAGGGCACTTCCTCACTTTATTTTAGGTTTCTGCTCAAAAACTGATCTCTCTGTGAGACCTGCTCTCACCATTTTATCTAAAATAACATTCCCTTTATTGTTGTACTTATCACTCTCTGATGTTATATTGTTATTCATTTATTTTATTGTTTTTGTCTCCCCCACTGGAATGCAATCTCCTCAAGAGAACGAATTTCATTTTGTTCATTATTTTGTCCTTAGGACCTACAACAATGGTTGGCATATAGTAAGCTTTTAATGAATATTTGTTCAATTTGTGAATGTTGAAAGCCACATTACCTGACTAAAATCTCTCTTATTTAGTTTTGTCCAATATATAACTGAACTTAACCATAGCTAATGTTCATAAAAGAAGGAGCCCATGACTCAGAGAGAGTGTAGATTATTCTTGTTGATAAGCAAGTCAGAAGAGAAAAATAGCAGAAAAATGGCTGTAATGGAGTCACCTAGAAAAACACAATTAACTTGTGTTTAAGATGAGTTATTGGAAAATTGAGCAAACTGGCCAAAAAATTCTTTTTTTTTGAGGGCAGTGTCGCTGGCCCTCATATGTGGGACCCGAACCAGGGCCACTGGCTTCCCAAACGAGCGCTTAACCACCATGCCACTCTGCCAATCCCAAAATATTCTTGATACCAAAATACCCTGAAATCTTAATGCTGTCCTGTGAAATACCCAACTAATATCAGACTAGAGATTCAGAGATTAGAGAGAAACAAAGCAAAACAATATAAAACAGTCTACCTAGGCTAACATCAGGGTTAGAGTGGTTGAAACATAATTATTATGGAAAAGTGAGAAAAACAGTTAGGCATTTGTTCTTTTAAATATTGCTAATATACCAGCTCTGAAAACAGAGTGCTCTCCTTGTTGCTTAATTGATTAGATGAGGAATGCTGGTGTTGGTGTTTTTACAAAGATAATCTGGGTAGCATGTTGGAATTTCTTCCAGCCACATTAATGGGTGTCTAGCTGTTCAGATAACGTGGTAGGTACAATACTCAAGAGAGTAATCTCTTATATCCTGAACTTGAACTTCTACATATAAAAGGATGGCAGAAAATTAGATTCATACATACAAGTAGAAATGTTTTGTGGCACACAACTCCCCTGAAATTGTGTATAAAAAGTTGTCAGATAAGCATATAAACATTTTTTTCTGGGAGCACATACATAAATGTCACTTCTCACAGGGGTCTGATGCTCCAAACAAGATTAAGAATCATCATACTGTCGATATTTTAGATCAATTTTGATATAGAGAAAAAGAAATGGAAATGATTCCACTCTCACATCATAACCTTCCTTCTCCCATATGTCTCCCATGTGTCCTTTCCCCTTCCTAACCCAATACCCATACATCACTGTTGGTGGGGAGAGGGTGAAGAGGAGATATAGGATGAGAGAGGGAGTAGCAGAGAGAGAGAGAGAGAGAGAGAGAGAGAGAGAGAGAGAGAGAGAGAGAGAGAAAGAAAAGAAAAGAAAAGAAAAGAAAAGAAAAGAAAAGAAAAGAAAAGAAAAGAAAAGAAAAGAAAATAGGAGGGGGAAAAAGGAAAATAAAAGAGGGGGCAGATGAGAAAGATAGGCTGAGTGGTTCGTGCACACTCAGCCCTGGGAGCGGAACCAAAATTTGGCTAGGAAGAGACCCTCACACACATAACCACATAAGAATGATGGTGTAACAGCTGAGTGTGTGTGAATGGCTGGGGGATTGAAATCATTGCCAACTAAGAACAAGTGGAAAAATAAGTGGGGACTTTAAAGTGGTTCACAAAGCCCTTCAAGTGGAGTCCCTGCTCCTGAAATGTGTGGCTGCCTGATGACTGTTTTCCAGTGGGTCTGTGATTCAGTCACCCCTGTTTACTAAAAGGGCCTGGAGGGAACATTTGATGGTGTTAACACCAACTCACTTTCCTTCTAGGGTAATTCTACTTAGAAAGTAGCGTGATTCACATAGGCCTATGGATATTTTCCTGAAATCAGTAGCATGTAACCAACCATTTCCCCAAGATGGGATTCTACCTGATGATAGTACCGCACTCCCACCTCCCCCATCTTTCACATGTGCTTGTAGCATCTTGCTACAGTATTTCTTTTGGGTAGAGAAGAGGCAGGACTTCTAGGCCTCACAGTTCTTATGGCAAAGAAAGAAAAGAAAACTTGATCTAAGGCTGCTTTTTAAATTGTAGTCCCACTAACTGCCCTCCTTTTCCCATTCCTCGATGCTGCTGTGTCCTTCTGTCTTAGGGTATTTGCACTTACTATTTCCCAGCCTAAAAGCCTGCTACTTTTTAAAAGCCTTCACGTGCCTGACTAACACCTTCCATCCTGCAGGTCTTTGCCTCTGACTCCTGGCTGAGATGAGGTTTCCCTGCCATGTGCTTCCGGTGTACTTCTCTCTCTCCATATCACTCATCACTCTCTTATCTCTGGCTCAGTGCCTGACATCCTCACCCAATTATAAGCTTCCAAGAGTAGAGACTGTGGCTGTTGTGTTCACGACTGTAATCTTAACACCCACCTGGGACATAGTAGGAACTCAACAAATCCTTGTGAATCAAGAGAATGAAACAACTGAATGAGATAAATGAATGAATAAACAAACAAATGGCAACAGAGTCCAAGTTCTCCTCTCTCCAAAATCATAATAATATACTCTTCTTTATCTTTTTAACATCCCTAAGAGATAGGGAAATGATGGGGACCCTTCTCCCCATTTGCCAGATGAGGAGATGTAAGTGCCTTAGCTATGAACCTTACGTTTCAGGTACAACAGACCATGTACCATTTCCTCTGAACACTCACAATACTTCACCTCTGCATTTGTGCCTTCATGGAGCACTCTTTTCAAGTCCTATAAAAACCCTACCAGATGTGTATATTTGGAAGGACATGCAAGAAACTGGTAACAGTAGGTGCCTCCAGCGAGGGGTGTGGAGGGGAGATTTGTTTCCAATCTATACCCTTTTGTATTGTTGAAGTTTTATAGATGTACATGTGACACTCTTCTAGCCAACAAACTGTTAACGACACATTAAATGAAAACTTACACGATGAAAAGAAGTTTCCATTCACTTTCCAAATTCCAGATCAAATATTTCCATATGCCCTGTATTTCCTTCTATGGTTTTATCAACTACTCTCATCTTTTCAGAATCCCTACACTTCAGTTCACTTAAACTCAGTTAAAATCAACTCATATGCTTCAATTATAGATAGCATATTCCAATTTTTACCTTGGGACCTGGATACAAATTGTAGCATACCTCCCTCTCTAAACATAAGCTCATCCAGTTTTATTTGTTGAGGTCTCCGGAGTCAGGCTGTGTGCCAGCAGAGAAACTGCTAAACTACTCTGTGCCTCTCTTATAACATTATAATGGTAACAATAATTAACACATAACTTATAGGGTTGGCATGAGAATTAAATGAATAATATACATAAAGCACTTACAACAGTGCCTGGTATATAGTAAGCATGCTGTTCATACTATTATTACTCATTCAACAAACACTGTCTTATGTACCAGACAGTGTGTCAGGTGCCGAGCAGAGGCTGTGCTTGTTCATTTTGCTTCCCCCACATCTCACACAGTGCCTGCTACATCGTGTGTCCTTAATAGATAGCTGCTGGAAAGGACTGTCCAAAGTCAACCTATGGATAAAATCAAATAGCCCTGATGTTCTGATTTCCATTTCAGCATTGGAGACAGTAATTGTGATGGCATCATATCACAGTATTGAAGCTTTTGAGAAATCTATGTGCCTAGATTTACAACTTGGGATACAATGGGCCTGTGAACACACAAAGTTGGGTCAAGTCTAAAACCCACACACTTAACTTGTCCCTTGCTTCTCCCCCACATGTGTAAAGTAGGTGGGGAGGATCTGCATGAAGGAATAAAAAATCCGATTGGGGTAAACACCACCTGTAACAAATGTGCCACAGTGTGTGTGTGTAGGGGGAGGGGTGGTGCTGATAAAAGGGGAGGCTGTGCATGTGTGGGGATAAGGGCAAACCTTTGTACCTTCCCCTCAATTTTTCTGTGAACCCAAAACTGCTCTAAAACTAAATTCTATTTAAAAAATAATACCATTGGGGAAATGGAGAATTCACCTTCTTGAGGGAAGGAACATGTGGACTTTTTGATTTTCACAATTCTGACTGGGAATTGGAAGGTGAGCTGGGTAAATATAAGAAGGGAAGGGAGCACTGATTTTACAAGAATCGGGCTTCTTGGTTGGGTAAATCTGTCAATCTGTCAAGGCTGACCTGTCCCACTTGCAAAGCATTTCTGTCTGGGTTTTATTGGGGCTTCACAAAAGGGTGCGTATTTAAAAATAAAAACACTAAAAATTTTGTACCTATTTCAGAGAAGATGGAATGCAAGGAAGGAAGCTGCTGGTGATTGGGTAGACACGCCTTATGGGGCTGGGCTGTTTCTCACTAACTAGTGACCTCTAGAGCTTTCAGCCTTGCCTTCGAGTGGAACAGCTGTCAGCAGCACCTGAAACATCATGGGCTGGGAGGCAAGCAAGCACAGGGACAGCAAAGCCCAGCCCACTGTTTAAACCCGTCACTCCTGAGACACTAAGAAGTATTCCAAAAATGGGGGAGTGACAAATAAGGTGCACCCAGGAAGGCTTGGCTCTCCCTGTGATGGCTTGAAGTGGTTCAACTTGACTTTCTGAGCCCTGAGCTCAATTATTCCTCTCCTAGACATCAGGCAGCAAGAGCCATGGGCCTGCCTGATTCTGAAGAAAAGTGGGACCAGGAAGGACCTTTCCATCTGGGGGTCTGGCAAAAGGTAGACCTCATGTGCAACCCCTCCCACATCCCTAGCATATCGCTGGGCTTTTCCTGGAAAAGTCCATAATGGATTTGCGGTCTTGAAAACCCCAAGTGCAAAACACCAGAACCTCAGGATTTCCCCCCTTCCCAAATGCTGCTTCTGCACCAGGCTGCCTCTCACAGTCTAACCAAAGTCCCGAGGCATTTAAGCAGAAAAGAGATTCTCACCCCACTCCATGGTGAGCCCAAGGTCCATTTCTTGCTTGGCTTTTTCTTTCTCAATACCTTTTTCATAGCCCTGATACTTCTAAGCAGAGAACGTCAGGTTGCCTTCGGAAGAAGACAAGACAGACAGGAGCACAGCCCAGCTCCGAATGTTCTGTTGTGTGGCTGGCCTCACCCTGAGGCTGTCCTAACCCTCAGGGTTCCCCATTTGCATTTCCCATTTACTGTAACCAGCTCTGGGCTCTAGAAATCCTGGCCTCTCCCTCTCTTGCTGCCTTGGAACCTTCCCTTCCAGGAAAGTAGCCACCAGTATGACCACACTGTGGCCACTGTATGTTCTCAGCTGAATGCCTGGGATTTTCATTTCTACCCTCTCTTGCTATTACAGCCCTTCCTCGTTCTCAGACCATGTTTCTGCTTTGTCAGCCTGTGTTAGTATCCCCTTCCAGGGTAGGGGTGTAAGAGTCAAATTCTCCCAGAGCTTCATCCCCCCACCTCAGTCCCTTAGCCTAGGTCTTTGCCAGAAGGGTACCCACCCAAAACCAACCACTCAACCAGAACCGACCAGAGCCTCTCACTCTGGAGAGCCTGATCTAGAATGTGACCAGTGCCTTTGGCGCAGAGCTCCTGGTTTCCTTGGAAACAAGGATTGGTGGCACTGCACCTTGGAACCCAGGGGTCCAGGAACTCTCAATGTTCCTTTTTTTTTGAAAGAGGCAGGCAAAACTCAGAGCCAGTCCCTAAGAAAGAGGAAGCTGAACCACAGACCCCAACTCCTGAGACTTCTCTCCATCCATGGGGCTAATCTCCCCTCCGTGGCAAGTAATAATGAGACTCAAACACATGGACACTCACCTGTTCCGCAGCTCAGTTCAAAAGCCAGTGAGAGAAACAGCAGAAAGTTCAAGGAGAGGAACCCCTTGGGATCCATCAGCCAGAGAGGAGAGGAAAGGGACCTGGTGAGAAGCCCGGCAGCTTCTTGAAGACTCAACAGCAGAAGCAAACTCTGTATCAAGTAGTGCTGCCTCTGCTGTCTAGTTTATGCATAAGAACCAGCAGGCTTCCTGTCTCATGGGACTTTTTGTGTCTTGAGGATTGCTCATCTCCTTTCAGGCCTTAAATTACTTTGTTATTCCCAAGAAGTTCAGGTCAGGTGCTTAGGCTACTAGAGCCGAGAAGGGAGCTGTGTGGTCACCTCGGCCAAATCCTGGCTGTGAGCAGAAATATGTTCCCCTCCTCCCTTTGTTAGCTGTCTCCAGGAAAGGGGCACCAAGTTTCTCTGGGCAGTTCCATCTAGTTACTCATCTTAGAGTACAAAGAAAAGATGAAGTTTTGTCAGACCAATCCCAAATTTAGGTCAGTTAGTTCAAAGTAGAACTTGGATGACTAAACATTAATGAGCTGATGGACCTCTTATTTTTGATTTGGTCCATAATTTTAGACAACATCTCTATGTGCAGTCAGGTCTGGGTGCCAAAGTCACAGAGAATGGGTGGGCAAGTGCAGATCAGTTGTCGGAAACCCAGTTTCCCTACTGGGTACATTGTGGTAGGATTTAGTGAGCCCTGTGCTATGTTTGGAGGATCCACCTTTATTTCTGAGGTTTTGTCTAAATTTTTGTTGAGGAAAATGAACTGCAATTGACAGAAGAAACACCATGTACTTTTCTATGAGTTTTGCTATAAGAATGAAACACTGGAAAGATGTTATTACTAGAGCTCAAAGGAGACTTTGAAAAAACAGGCTAAAAATAAAAATAAAAATAAAAAAAATAAAAAAAATAAAAAGCAGGCTAGTGTTTTTAAAGTCCATTTTAACAGGTCAAAGTCACTCTTCAATGGGTCTCCCTAACGAGATTAGGGTAATAAGAGAAACAAAGACTTTCTTAGATAAAAATTAAGGGAATTTGTTGCCAGTGGTTCTGCCTTGCAAGAAAGTTAAAATAAGTTTTTTAGTGAGAAAGAAAATAATATAGGTCAGAAATTCAGATCTATATAAAGAAAGGAAAAGCATCAGAGAAGAAATAAGTGAAGGTAAAATAAAAATTTTTGTTTTTCTTACCCTGAGTTGGTCTAACAGATAACACATTGTTTGAAGTAATAATAGCAATAATGTATTCAATTATATGTGCTTATGTATATATATGCTTATATATGCTTTTATATACGTGAAATGAATGACAGCAGTAATACAAGGGACACAGGAGGGCAGAATTAGGATTATTCGTTATCATAAAGTACTGATACTAACCATGACGCAGGATAGTGTTATTTGAAAGTGTGCTTGGATTAGTTGTAAATGTATATTGCAATATCTAGGGCAATCACTTAAAAAAATTTTTTTAAATGTATAACTGATATACTAAGAAAAGAGAAAATCAAATTACATAAAATTCTAAATTAAAACCACTAATGGCAGCAATAAAGTGGAAGGCAATAATAGCAACAAAGAGCAAGAGTAACAAATAGAAAATAGTAACAAATGTGATAAATATTAATTCAACTATATCAAAAATCACTTTAAATGTTAATGGTCTAAATGGACTGATTAAAAGACAGAGATTAGCACAATAGCCGAGGTGGGCGACATCTAGAGGCCGGCGACCGATCTGCCTCATCCGGGAAGAGTGCAATGACGATACCAACATGGGCCAGTGAAGCAACGTCCTCAGCAACTAGACTGAAGAACAAAAAGACAGCAACTTGTCTGTTCCCCTTCCCCGATTCCCCAACGCTGTTCCCCTCCCCCGATTCCCCAATAAAATCTTTAAAAAAACAAAAAATACCCATAAATTTATAAAAATAAAGAAGATAGAGATTAGCAGAGTGAATTAAAAACCAAGACTCAGCTATGTATTGTCTACAAGAAACCCACTTTAAATATAAAGATAAATATAGATTAAAAGTAAATGGATAGAGAAAGGAAGAACAAGCTAACACTAATCAAAAGAAAGCCGAGTAGCTATATTAATTTCAGACAGAGCAAAGGAAGTAAAGTTATTAGAGAAAAAGAGGGATATTACCTAATAACAAAGTGGTCAACTCTCCAAGAAAAGATAACAATCCTTAACATGTATGTGCCTAGCAACAGGGCTTCAAATACGTGAGGCAACAGCTGATAGAACTGTAAGGAGAAATAGATAAATCTACTTTTATAATTGGAGACTTCAAAACCCCTTTATCAGAAATGGACAGATTCAACAGGCAGAAAATCGGTAAGGACACAGTGGAACTCAACATCACCACTCATCAACTGGGTATAATGAACATGTGTAGACTACTTCATCCAACAACAGCAGAATACACATTTTTCTCAAGTTCACATGGAACATTTATCAACATAGACCACCTTCTAGACCATAAAATACACCTTAACAGATTTAAAAGAACAGAAATCATACAATGTCTACTCTCAGACCACAATTGAATTAAACTAAAAATCAATAACAGAAAAATAACTGGAAACCCCAAAATATATGGAGATTAAACAACACGCTGCTAAATAACACATGGGTCAAAGAAAAGTCTCAAGAGAAATTTTAAAATATTTTGAACAAAATGAAAATGCAACTTAAAATTTGTGGGATGTAGCAAAAGTAGTGCTTAGAGAGAAACTTATAGCATTGAATGCATATACTGGAAAAAAAGAAAGACCAAAAATCAATAATCTAAACTTCCACTTTAGGAAATTATAAAAAAAAAAAAAAAAGAGCAAAGTAAGCAGAAAAAAGAATAAAAACTAGAGCAGAACGCAGTGTAATTAAAAACAGGAAGTCAATAGGGAAAATCAATGAAATCAAAAGCCAACAAAATTGATAAGCCTCTAGCCAGGCTAAATTATAAAAAAAGACAGAGAACACAAATTACTAATATCAGAAATGAAAGAGGAGACATCACTATCAAGCCTGTGGACATCAAAGGATAATGAAGGAATACTATGAACAATTTTATGCCCACAAATTTGATAACCTAGATAAAATGGAACAATTCTTTGAAAGACACAGACACAATCTGCTAAAACTCACACAAGGTGAAATACACAATCTGAATAGGCATATATCTATTAAATAAATTGAATCAATAAATAATCTTACTAGGTAATAATCAAATAATTAATCATCTTAATAATTAATAATCAAATCAGAAAGCACTAGTTCCAGCTGGGCTTACAGGTGCAGTCTACCAATTCTCCAAGAAAGAAATTCTCTACAATTTCTCTCAGAAGATAGAAGTAGAGGGAATTCTTCCTAACTCATTCTATTCCATATTCTAACTCACTCTGATACCAGAATCAGATGAAGACATTACAAGAAATAAAACCACAGAACAATATTTCTCATGAACATAGGTTCAAAAATCCTCAACAAAATACTACCAAATAGAATCCAACAATGTATAAAGAGAATTATATACTACGACCATGTAGGATTTATCTCAAGTATGCAAATATGGTTCAACATTTGAAAATCAACAAATCCATCATGTCAACAGACTAAAGAAGAAGAAGAAATGTGATCATATTAACAGATGCAGAAAAAGCATTTGAAGAAATTGAACACTTATCCATGATTTTAAAAAAAGTCTTGGCCAAATATCTTTAACTTGATTAAGAATATGTACAAAAACCTACAGTTAACCCAACAAAGTTTGTGGTCATTTGTTATGGCAGCCACAGGAAACTAATACAGGATTTAAGGGCCACCTGACTAATCTGAGGTTTATAGTAATTATATCCGATATACAAAGCTGCTTTTGTCAGCTATAAAAGCAGACTTTTACAGACCAACAACAGAAAATACCAGGTGATAATGCCCTGTATTTACAAAGTCATTCACTATCTCATTTGATCTTTAAAACAGCTCAATGAAGGAGGCAGAGCTGGTTGTGGTGTAAGGCAAGGCCTGGACTACACTTGGGAACCCTGACTCGGTTGAGACTTCTTTCTCTTTCCCTGGAGTGTACTCATTACTCCCAAGAATACTTAAGAGGGTAAGGAGGAAGAAAATCCCATTGATCGAACTGCCTAGAGGCCTGGGGCTTCCATGTACATTATTCCATTAATCTTTGTAACAGTAAAAAGCAGGCATAATGATCACTATTTTACAGATTGTGGTACAAAGCTGCTACATCACTTTTCTAATGGTTCAGAGCCAAAAAAATGGAAGGATTGGATTCAAATCCTGCATTATATGACTCCACGGTCTGTACTCTATACACTCACCATACCACTTCTATTACACTGGGCAAGAAGCTTCGCCAGTTTTCAGGCTCCTGTTGGTCAATAGCCCATTATCCATGAAACATTCCCTCTGGCACAGATACAAGCTTGGGCAACAGGAGAATCTTGGGTGAGCGGCGTTTTCTGCCCCTCACCTCCATCATCTGTGACAAACACCACTCCCTTCCCTATAGCTATATGGAACCCTGCCAGAGGTCAAGGAGGACCACAGATCTGTGAAAACAGCCTTCTCCAAACAATCTCAAGTGGGCTGCACAATGAGGCCATCTCCTACTCTTAAACAAGAGGGTGTAACATCCCCCTAAGACTTGCTACTCTTTTTTCCTGACACTGTATGACAAGAAGTGGCAAAGTGTCCTGCCTGAAGGTATCTGGGGCTGGGCTGCCCCTAAGCATCCTGGCTTCCCAACCAATGACTGTCGTCATCATGGCCTCTGACCATTGGTTCCTATCACATGAGCCAGCCCCACAGGGAAGGGTCACTGAGAAGAAGGCCAGATCACCTGGCCACTTAGAGCCCATGATGAGCACGTTTATCTGGATTTAAAAAAACCCACAAAAGACAGACAAACAAAAAAAGCCCACACACTCAAAAAAATGAAAATACAAAATTCCCCCAAACTCTGAAACATCTCCTAGGAGACCTGATCATGAGCCACAGAGCCTAAAATTGGTCTGGGGAAAGCACTGGGAAAAACACACTGGGGTCAGCCCTGCTGGGTAAGATGAGGAAGTCCACAGGGACAGGTGTCTGACACAGGGGCTAAGCAGACCAGTCAGCCAGTCAACCTTGTTGTGGGCTGAGTTTCTAAGTGTTGAGGGGAGAGAGAGAGAAGAAAACTAGGCTATGAAGTGACTCTAGCTCAGACCTAGGCCCAGGTTGTACTCAACATTTTTACCCAACATCACGCCAGCCAGTCACCTTCATGAACACATGGATGTGAGTAACCCAGGCCCAGGAAGGGGAGCTGGGGGCATGCATGGCCCAGTGTGGCCTATGAAGATGCCTTCTGGCAGTGCCTTGCCTTCACCAAGTTTCCCATCCCATGCTTCCTCCAGAGTTCAGATCCAGTTCAGAGCACAGAAGTGAGAGGTTGAGAAGAGCTATCCATGGCATCTGTAATCCGAGGATTTTCACCCCAAACTCTTTGTCAGTTCCAGTTATGCTCCTCCTATCCTTCTAGATCCTGGAACCAATGTGTGTGGATCTTTCCCCTTCTGTGGTCTTCCCTAGACTGACCCCGAACTTCTCATTTCCCTGCAGTCTCCAGAGCTTTTTGAGAAATATTCTTGGTAGCGTTGGGGTGTGTGTGGGAGTGCTTCTTAGTATTCTTCAAATTACCCTACATAGCAGCCATGTAGTTTGCTAACCTGCTTTCTATTGGCATAAGCTGCTAGAGAGACTGAAATGCCCATACCATTCCACTCTTTCTAGGAAGGAGCAGGGTTTAGGGACCAGTTACAGTGGCTGTAACCTTTTCTGTGCACCAAACATTGCCGCCTGTAGTGCTGATCTACCTTATTAGAGTAAAAAATATGACAAAAATTTGCAAAGTACCCCAGAAATCCTGGATAACCACTGTCAACCTATTCTTCCCTCCAAACAAAACTGAAGCTAAGACCTTCTCTTCGGTAGTTCTAGAAAGCTCTTTGGCAAGTTCACTGAACACGTTTGCTATAAAGGCAGATGAAGAGCAGGATTCATTCCTTTCTCTCTGAATAGCTCTAGACTCTAACCAATCATTGTTTCCCTAAGAGACAGAGACAGCTGGGGAAGTGGGAGCTGCATGCTCCATGAGGTCATTCAACAATCCTCTGAGATGCTTAGGGACCATGTATGGAGCCCAGAAAAGGGATGCCTGCACTGTCACACCAGTGAGGTGGGCTGACATGAAGTGAATCTAGGAGAGAAGGAAAAGCTGATACTTGAGCAGTGTGGAAAACCAAGCTGTAAACCAGAAAGCTTCAGTGAAAAATTCTAACTTGGATCATTGGAAACAGCATTAAATTGGTGGGTGGGGGTGATTCCAGATGAAGCACGTGGAGGAAGTCCAATAGCTTCCTCTTCTCTGTTCACTTGCCTTCCCCAGCACTTCCCCAGGAATGAGAAAGCCATTCCATTGGGTGAAAATATGACTCTAAACATCCTTTAATGATGTAATCATACAAGGATTAACATGATTATCAACCACGTGAATGATTTTTCAGATATCATTTCTAGTTAAGAGTAGGATATTTAGGAAGTGGGATTTTTAAATATTAGAGCTTTGTCCCCTCATTTTTATTTTTTTTTTAGAGGGCAGTGTCACTGGCCCTCATATGTGGGATCCGAACCAGGGCCACTGGCATCCCAAGCCAGCTCTTAAGCACCGTGCCACTCGGCCAGCCCTGTCTGCTCTTTTTAAGATTTTATATAATATAATATATGGTATTGAATATAATATTGAAGAAAAAAATATTTTTTAAAGGTTTTATTGGGGAACAAAGAAGGAAACAGTGTTGGGGAATTGGGGAAGGGGAACATTGTGTTTTTCCAGGACCCATCACCTCCAAGTCAAGTTGTTGTCCTTCAATCTTAGTTGTGGAGGGCACAAACTCAGCTTCAAGTCCAGTCGCCGCTTTCAATCTAGTTATGGGGGACTTCGAGTCGAACTGACAACCTTGTTGTTAAGAGTACATGCTCTCACCAGCCAAGCGGCTGCTCAGCTCAAGGTGCTGTGTTCAATCTTAGTTGAAAGGGGGTGCAGCCCCCAATCCCATGTGGGTGTAGAACAGGCAACCTTGTTGTTAAGAACAGGTGCTCTCACCAGCTGAGCCATCTGGCCACCCATTGACAGCTCAGCTTGGGAGCAGCTCACTGGCCCATGTGCAGTTCGCTCTGAAGCAACTGTGCCACCTGGCTGGCCCGAGGAAATTTTTTTAAAATAAAGAAACAAAATATTCCCTAGTTTTCTAATCTTATGAAACTGCTTTCAAGTTTGCAAATCTCCTCTCAATCTTTTTTTTAAGGCACTAGAGTAGACTGGTTCAGAACTCTGGCTCTATGGTCAGAGAGGCCTAGGTTTAAGGCCCAGGTTTGTTATTTATAAATCATGAAATCTTGCAACCTTGGACAAGTTATTTAACCTCTCTAAGCCTTTCTTTCCTCAGCAATAACATAGTTAAGATGAGGCACCATCTCATACGGTTGTTGGGAGAATTAAATGACATTAATGCAAGCAAGGTGTTCAGTGCAGGGCCTGTCATGTGGTAGTTATTTTGCATTTGGTGTCTACCATTTCCATGGTTTCCTGAAGGTGGCCATGAGTGATTGAATAATGAACCTCATTTAGCTGCATCTGGTGATGTACAGAAAGTACTACCTCATGGTCAAGATTAAGGACTGTCCTAGGAGACCTGAAACAGAAAGCTTCAGGCACCCCAGATATGAACATCATTTCTGGGCTTCCCCTTAAGAGTCAACAGTACCTTTGTGGCATAAATTAAAAACAAAACACATTATGGGCCATTAAAAACTTTTAGTAATTGAAGACAGAAGGGTAGATTTTCTGCCATGAGTATTTAAAAGCCCTGTAATAAAGGAATCAAAAATTCTCAGCAGACTGTCACATCTCATAAAAGAAAAAATATCAGTATATAGAACAGAACAGGAACAATACAAAATATGAATCAGAACAGAAAATGTGAAACAGAATGAAAATATGAAGCAAACCCTTAACCACACCTGATTCAGTTTCGCAAAATCCACGTGTGAAGGGATTTGAAATCCATACGAAATCACGCAACACAGCAATTACAGTTATTGTTTTAAGTGACTGTATGAAATACCTATAAGGTTTTCATTCTGCAAGGTGGATTTGATCGCCTCAATTTATTCTTTTGCTGTATTATAAAATGTAAGTCAAACAATGCCTCTGGGTATCATGAGTACACACCTGGTAGTGGGGTGAATTCCGATAATAATTACAGTCACAATGCTAGGACCCAGGGAAGTACTATGGAAGCATGGCTCCTCACTGAGCAGCGGCCTAAAAGAAGTGCGTTCTTGACTCAATAGGCTACTCATTCCATAAGCACGTTTGTAACTATAATGACAGGTGTGCACACACTTTCATACTTTTAAAACTTAACATAATATGTAAACATGTATTTATTATATGCTGTTGCCTAGTTTTATGAGCAGGGATTTCTTAAAGAATATTGTGTCGGGGCCGGCCAAGTGGCATGGTGGTTAAGCGCTGGTTTACGAAGCCAGCGGCCCTGGTTCGGGTCCCACATGTGAGGGCCAGTGACACTGCCTTCAAAATAAATAAATAAATAAATAAATAAATAAATAAATACATAAAATAAGAATATTGTGTCAATTATCTTGCCTTGAAAACAGAGCAAGTGCAGATCAGATCATGAGGTAGTTTAAAATGTTAAGTTTTAGAAGGCATTCTATGGGGTATCCGTATCCAGAGACAGGCTTCCTTCTTCAGTTTCACTGTTTCTAAATTTTGCTTTAAGTAAGGTAATAGAGCATGTTCCATCCTAAAAAAGTTTTCTGGGAGTAAATACGTCAGTTAAGAGAAGGCCTCTAATTCTTTTGTGTTGTCTTTAGGAAAGATGGCTATAGCTTCCAGTTCTGATGACAGAATCAGGATAAAGGCCATTCAAATGCTAAACCTCAGTCTCATTTGGGCCAAGGTTTGGAATATTAAATTCTGCATGCTCAGATGGCACCCTGATACTCTCTGTCCTTCTTAGCTTTCACTGCAGCTAGAACCTACAACAGGGGTCTGCAGACATTCCCCTGCATCCCAGAGTATCCACTCTTCCACCTGGGGAAGACACTGCGATGGAGGACTAAGAGAAAGACAGATAATCATGTTTCTTCTTATGTTGCTTAGTTAACCCTTTAAAATCCAAGAATTGACTTAAAGAGCCTAGGTTCTGAATTTGGTTTGTCCACACAGGTGTGGGGAAAAATATGAGATTTCTACAACAGAAACAACCTATCTTTCCTATGAGCTCTGCAGCAGGTCAGGTCTAATTTTACAATTATTATCCCCAATTCACAGATGAGGAAACTGAGGTTTAAGGAGTTAAATAATTTGCCTGAAGTCACACAGTAAATAAGTAGCAGGGGCAACACTTGAATATAAACTTTACCACCTCCTGCTATGCTGGCCTGGGATACATGTGCCTAGCAAAGCCATTATAAGAGCACTTCATATCCAGGGGCTAGAAGGAGAGACCAGGGGAAGAGAACAGCTGTGGCCCTATATGTTCATTCTATCACATCCTTCCTGGGCTCTGCACCCCACCTAATCTATTTATCATTAAGTATCTATGACTGTTTACTTTGCTGGTTCTTGTCCTCTTCTTGGGAACGGCCTCCATTTTGACCTTAGACTCTCTCTTTCTCCCTTTCCCTATGTCCCATTTTCATCAGCCCTTTGAGCTCTCTAACTCCCAGGCCCACTCTAACTGGCCCAGCCAGGTCTGTGATTGCTGCCTTGCTGGCTTTTTCAGCTGCCAGTCTTCTACAAAGACCCATCCTGGGCCTCCCCTAAGGAGTGTCTTTTTCTCCTTGTCCAGAATTTCATATTGAAACCCACAGGCCCTGATACTTGCACTGTCTGTTCTCAGAAATCTCTTTTAAGACCTTAAATACTGAGCCAAACTATTGCTCAGCTCTAATGCTTTCTCCGAGAATGTATGTGTGTGATAGCTTATACTACCACCCAAATACCTGAGGGTTCAAGTTTGACCTTATGCTAATGAATTTTTTTCTAATTTCAGAAGTACATGTAGCCAAGGGCTCATGGAGTCAGAAAATATGAATTAAAATCACAGAGCTTTCACTCAGTACTTGTATCACATAGGATAAGTTTTGGTGAAACGTAGTTTTCTTATCTGTAAAATAGTGCACTACAAGTTACTCATGTAGCAGATGCTATGACATGCAGCTCAGATCTCAGAGCAGCAAAGCAATCTCGCCCCAGTTGCTGGATGCATTGGTGGCTAACAGCTCTCAGCTGAGTCCTTGTTCTAGTAGCTGCCCTCAGCCAGTTCCTTCCATGAGGGCCATGAAAGGATACAAAGTCTAGTCCCCTTGCCTCAATTGGGAGCAACTCTTAAGGGGTATCAGTTCCAGAACTTCTTGTGGGGTCAGCTAGTCCTTTGTTGCAACTGTATTGAGTTCAACTCCTCCCTTTGCTCAATTCTACACCCTTTACTTCCTACAGGTATTGAATCCACAAGTACTTCGCAGTGAATTTCCTGCACACACATCTCTATTTCAGAATCTGTTTTGGGGGGAATCTGACATAAGAGATCTTGTGTATTTTTTTTTTTGAGTGTGAAAACAACATAGTGTATATAAAGTACAATATTTGATACAGCGTGGGCACTCAGTATTTGCTAGTGCCCTTCTCTTCCTTGTTGTTTTGCCTTTCATTCATGTCTAAGAATATCTGACCTACTAAACCTAGGCTTCTGACAGGAGGGCAATGTTCCTCTTTTTCACATACAAATAGTTAAACACATCCTTGGAAAATTGTTCATCCTCTTGATAGGAGTCACCAAAAGTTTTAAGCAGGTAAGTGACCTGATTAAATTTCTCCTGTAGGAAGATTACTTTGGCCATACTGTGGAAGAGGTTTAGGTAAAACTAGAGGCTGTGAGATGATTAGAAGAAATAATAGTCTCCACTAAGGAAGTGACAGTTAGGTGAGAGAGAAAGAGTCCCGTTGAAGACTTATTTCATACGTGGATCTGGCAGGGTTTGGTGAATGATTGGATGTGGGGTGTGAAGGCCTTTAGATTTATGGTATAGTCTCAAGGCGTATAGCAATGCCATTCTCTGTGATAGGAAGTATAGGAGGTAGAGAAATTTGAAACAAAATTGGGAGCAAGTGTATAATATTAGTTTGTTGGCTTTGGGATAGATTTAGTTGATGTATCTATGGTACATCTGGATGGAGATTTCCAGGAAGTACTTGAATATATAGAGCTGAATTTCAGGCAAGAGATATATCTGGAGAAAAAAAATAACAACAAAAATCTTAGAAGCCACCTCTCTAAGTCCCTCATTTCCCTCTCAGAAAGCTGAGACTTAGAGGTTAAACACCTCTGAGGGAATTGCCAGAGGCCTCATGACCAGTTTTTGTGACGCCATGATCAGAAACCAGGTCTCTTGGGTTTTAGGTCAGTGTGCCTGTCCCCTGAGTGACTTTCATTTTGCTCTATTTATATTCATGTTTCCCCAGTCTAACAAGGCCTGACATACAGTAAGTGTTTAAAAAGCTTGTGGAATGAACATACTAATTACAACCATTCTCTCCTCTCTACATCATCATTGAAATTATATCTCAGCTGCATCTTGGAAATCATCAGACCCAAGAAAGTCCTGTGTAGCCACCAAGTTTCCATTTCCTCAGGTATTTCCCAACCCCTCTCTACTTCCTCTGACAGCAAAGCCTCTGTTGTGCAGGTCATATCCAAGGGCAGGCTTTGTGCTGAGTCCACAGACTTGAGTGGGAAGATTAACAAAAGCAAGAAGAATAGAAAGATGGTAATGTTTGGGACATAGAGATCATATAATCAATTCCCTCTTATTTTACTCTTGGAGAAGCTTAGGTTAAGAGACCTTGTTTTGGGGCCGGCCAAGTGGCTCAGTTGGTTAAGAGAACGAGCTCTGAGCAACAAGGTAGCTGGTTCGATTCTCACATGGGTCAGTGAGCTGCACCTGAGCTGAGCTACCACTGAGCTGCCAACAGGTGGCAGGATGGCTCAGCTGGTGAGAGCACATGCTCCTAACAACAAGGTGGCCAGTTTGGCTCCCGAATGGGATGGTGGATTACACCCACCCACAACTAAGATTGAACATGGCACCTTGAGCTGAGCGACCGTGAGCTGCCGACGGGAGGCCGGATGGTGACTGGACTTGGAGCTGAGCTAGCTGCGCCCTCCACAACTAAGACTGAAGGACACAACTTGGCTGTTCCCCTTCCCCAATTCCCTAATACTGTTCCCCTTCCCCAATTCCCCAATAAAATCTTAAAAAGAAAAAAGAAAAAGAAATAAAAAATAGAGAGGTCTTGTCCTGATTCAGTCAAATTAAAGTCCTGAGCCTAGGAGCAGGGGGATGGGTGGTGGCAGAAGAAGGCAACTAATATTTATTGAGTATTTACTGAGGCTATCTCATTTAATCCTGATGAAAACATCATCCACTTTTTCATTATGCTAAGTGAGATAAGTCAGACAGAGACAGACAAATACCATATGATTTCACTTATATGTGGAATCTAAAGAACAGAATAAATGAGGAAACTAATCAGAAACAGTCTCAGAGATATAGAGAAAAAACTGAAGGTTGCTAGATAAGAGGGGAGATAGGGATGAGAGAGACGGTGAGGGGATTAGAAAACACGATTGGTAACCACAGGATTGCCATGGGGACACAAAAGGCAGTTTGAGGAATATAATCAATAATGTAAAGATTTTGTAGGGTGTCAGATGGGCACATGTCTTATTAGGGAGACCACTTCACGGACGGGGTAGATGCTTGACCACTGCAGTGTAGACCTGAAGCTGAAACTGAATAATACTGAATGTCAACTATAATTTAATACATATATAGTCACAGGATGTAGAATACAGCATAAGGGAATATAGTCAATGGAATTGTAACAGCTATACACGATGTCAGGGGGATAGTAGATTGGGAGAGAGGTGTAATCACTTCATGAGGGGTGTAAATGTCTATTACATTGTTTTATATGCCTTAAACTAAAAAAAAAAAATCCACTTTTTTTCATATTGAAAACTGAGATTTAGACTCAGTTTACTTTTCCTGAGGTTCTAAAACTGGTAATTGGTAGGTTTGAAGCTCAAGTTCAAGACTACCTGGCTCCAAAGATTATTCTCTTTCCCTTACTCTATGCAGACTTCCAGAGGTTTCCATTGTGGTTCCAGGTGTTAGGTATAAGCCTGAAGACCAAATATGCTCATTCTAGTGCTTTCTATGGGTGCCAACAAGCCCTTTGATGTTGCCATCTTAGCAGGCCATTCAAAATTCAGTGGTCTAAGGTTTGTTGAGAATCCAGGAGACGCTTATGAACATCAGAGGGCAATGGGGCAAGCCTCAGAGAGGTTGTCAGTAAGTCCCAATGGAAGGAGAAAAGCAGACAGCATCTCTGACTTCCAGCCTCAGCTCTGCTGGTAATTTGTTATGTGATCTTGGGCATGTCATTTCCCTTTCTTGGTCTTCCAAGATTGAAGAAAATATAGGGAAATGCCAATTTTGTGGGTTTCCCTGCTGATGATTTCCAAACTTTCTCTGTAATAATCATCTCTATTACATAGGGGATGGAAAGAGATTATGTATGGGGGAGGGAGAGAGTCTCATCCCTAACTTCTGAAGTGGTTTCAGGATTTGGAGAAGCAACAATTGGTTTGAATCTTGACAAATGAGTAGGAGTTTGTTAAGCAGACAAGGAGAGGGAGAGGTAATTCCAGAAAGTGCAAAGCTTGAGCAAAAGCACTGGGGGAGTTTGGGGAACTGCAACTAGTTCAGGAAGGTTGCAGCATTTGCGCCAAGGGAGGAGCCAGGCTAGAAATTAGGCAGGAAACATCCACAGAAGCTGAGTCACGTAGGGATCAGTAGCAGCCTTCAGGCTTTGTAAGGGGCCTACCTTTGAAGATTCTAAGCATGGAAATGTCACAAACCTGTGTTTGAAAAAGATCCTCCTTCTCTGTAAACCTGCCCTCTGCCGGAGAAGTGCACAACAGAAAGGAGGTGCTCCTGTAGCCTGGGAACTGGAATGGAAAGGGATTTGTGATGCAGAACCCTGCTGAGCCACAGCCAACCTATAGCCTCTACTTATCAGTTATTCATGGAGGCTTTCTTCTCTTCTTGATTGATTCAGCAGGAAACTAATAAGAGAATGGTTATCTACTACCTCAGAAAGCTGCAAAGTGAATCAATTGCCTCTAGTTGTTTTCGACAAACACCCCCAGGGACAAGGCTTTCACACTGTGTGATTTCTGGCCATCCAATAAAGGCAGGTTTGCAAGTGGGGTCCTTCATGTAACCACCACACAGACAGTTCTCTGGGAATGAGGTTTTAAAGGAGCTTCAATTCCTTCCTACTCATCCAGTGTCTGCCAAGCTGTTGGTTTTCACCATGATTGGGGGCTGTGGGTTTTAAAGGCAAGAGAGAGGCTAGAGAAAGTGAGATGGGACTAGGGCAAGATAAAATACCACAAAGCTCACTGTTCTTATTGGGATTCAGGCATTTTCCTTAAATAAACACTCCCTAAATTTCTGTAAGCCTTTGGTTAATTTATAGAATTCTGGAAAAGTTGATTCTGTTTTTTGGTGTTTTGTTTTTTTGTTTGTTTTTTTGTTCTTGTTTTTGTTGTTTTTTTTTACAGTCTTTTCATTTATGGATGAGAGGTCCTATTTTGAAGGTCCTTTGTTTTTTTGCCATTTTTGCTAACATTTACTATGCGTGTAAAATTCTCTTTGTTGGGTTAAGGGAATTCTCATCTAGGTTGATTAAAATAATTTTTACATTTTTCTTCACTTATTGAAGTGATTGTATGCTTCTCCCCTTTAATTAGCCAATGTAGTTAATTACATAAATAGGTTTTAAAAAGCTGAACTATCTTTGCATTCCTGGGATAAACCCTATGATAATATTATTATGTTAATGAATTCAATTTGGTAATATTTTATTTAGAATTTCTGTCCTCAAGTAAGGTTGACCCATAGCATAGGGAACTAAAAGAAGAATAGCTATCATTTAGACAACTGAAGTGAACACTATATCCGTGGCATTACTTCTATGTGCAAGGGTTGGCTATAACTTTTAGATGGTTTCCCTAGTAGAAACATGATTTACACATGGTAAATCAGTTAAGATTAGAAATAGGTGAGTTTTAGAGACCTGGAAAAAAGTGTCTTAAGCAAGATACATGTTTATTATTGTCTCAATTAAAAAAAGACAAGAGATAGGGAGTTCAGTTTGGTATGGTGATTCCTCAGAAATCTCTAGGAATTTTGGGATATCTCTAGAATATGGCAATTTATCATCCTTAGTTTGTGACCTTTGTCCCCATGGTCCAAAATGGCTACTGAAGCTCCATCCATCCATTTTTGTCCCAGACAGCAGGATGAAGGAAGAAATGGAAATTACCTTCCCATTTATTCCCAGAAATCCCACACAATTTTGACTTTTTTTTTTTTTTTTTTTTTTGAGGGCAGTGTCACTGGCCCTCATATGTGGGACCTGAACCAGGGCCGCTGGCTTCCCAAGCCAGTGCTTAACCACCACGCCACTCGGCCTGCCCCAATTTTGACTTATTAATAATGGCTAAAACTTAGCTACATGCAAAGGAGTTGGAAAATGCAGCTTTTAGATGAATGGCAACATGTCCAGCTATTAATAAATATCAGGGTTTGCTAATTTGAGAAAAAGAGAAGATAAATATTTATTTAATAAACAATTAGGAGTCTCGGCCACCCAGAGAATGTTTTGATCATGTAAGAGGTCATCTTTGTAATCAGATGTATGGGAATGATATATGTAGGTGAATGTGTGTGTGTGCTTGTAAGCACATGTGCTTGGCAGTCAAGGAGAGTGAGAAGGACAACTATCAATGTATGTGTTCATCTTCTTTTTCCTGAGAACAGTGTTACAATAGAGTTTATCCCTCACATTTATTAAAAGTTAATCATAGGGCCGGCCGAGTGACGCATTGGTTAAGAACTGGTTTTGGGATGACAGCGGCCCCGGTTCGGATCCAACGTATGAGGGCCAGTGACACTGCCCTCCACAGCTAACAACAGCTCTACCTGGAGCTGGGCTGTGTGAGCCCCGGCGACTGTGTGGGCTGCAGCCCCTGCTGCAGTGGGCTGCCATAGGCTACAGTGAGTGGCCAGCAGCCAGCGTGAGCTGCCAAGAGCTGCGGTGAGCAACCATCCAGAGGCCGGCGACCGATATGCCTCATCCGGGAAGAGCGCAATGACGATACCAACATGGGCCAGTGAAGCAACGTCCTCCACAACTAGACTGAAGAACAAAACGACAGCAACTTGTCTGTTCCCCTTCCCCAATTCCCCAACGCTGTTCCCCTCCCCCAATTCCCCAATAAAATATTAAAAAAAAAAAAAAGTTAATCATAAGTTTCTTGATCTGGGTGCTAATTACAGAGGTATGTTTACTGTGTAGAAATTTATTGTGCACTTTTCATTACATATGTAATATTCCAGTTAAGAAAGATAATGATGGGCCAGCCGAATGGTGTGTTGATTAAGAGCAGGCTTGGGACGGATCCCACATATGAGGCCCGGGTTTGGATCCCACATATGAGCGCCAGTAATACTGCCCTCTACAGCTAACAACAGCTCCACCTGGAGCTGGGCTGTGCTATCCCCGGGGATGGTGTAGGCTGCAGTCCCTGCTGCAGTGGGCTGCCATAGGCTACAATGAGTGGCCGGCAGCCAGCATGAGTGGCTGGCAGCCAGCGTGAGCTGCCAATAGCCGCGGTGAGTGACCATCCAGAGGCCGGCGACCGATCTGCCTCATCTGGGAAGAGCACAATGATGATACCAACATGGGCCAGTGAATCAACGTCCACCGCAACTAGACTGAAGAACGAAAAGACAGCAACTTGTCTGTTCCCCTTCCCTGATTCCTCAATGCTGTTCCCCTCCCCCAATTCCCCAATAAAATCTTTAAAAAAAAAAAGAAAGAAAGAAAGATAATGATAAAAGATGGCTGTGAGAAAATACTGGCTTTTAAGGTTTTGTTTCAAATTCTTTCCTAGATTTTTCCATTTTAGTCACATCACTTTGAACCATTATTCTCTCTCCTTTATACAGAAATATATAATTATTTAATATATAAATATATTTATCTTACTATCATATAGAAACACATAATATAATTTATATACATATGTATATTTACCAGGATCATTTCTCAGGCCAATGGGCCTACATTTAAAGCCTTGCTTGATATTGCATTACATTAATTATCCCAAATCTAAAAACATTTCATAAAATACATCCAAATTAATATTCAGAATTTTTTCAAGAAGCTATTTCAAATTTCATAATTTGCTACCTTGCATCCTTATCCTGCAGAAAGTTCACATGGAACCATCCCTATCAACACCTGTAACTTCTTTAGAAGTTTCCACACATCAGGAAGAGCAATCTTTCACAACACAAGCCTAGCCAGGCACCTTCCCTGCTGAAGGCCCATCAATGGTTTGTCAGTATCCTTAGGATGAAATTCCCAGGACCCAGCATGACATGGCCCCCAAGACCCCACCAGTCTTGTCCCCTGCCATGTTTTCTCTAGTTTTCCTAGACACACTGGTCTTCTCTCAGTCTCAATCTCAGGAGTGGCAAGCTTTTCCTCCTTTTCCTGAATTAGGGTTTCCTGAATTAATTCAGTTTTGTGTCTTTGGTGTTCATGCCAGGCAGGAGGAGATGGGAGGTGGGAATTAGAGCAGTGTCTTTGTAGGTGCTGACCTAAGAATCTGTTCCATCTACCAATACCTATTTTTGACCCTTCTTGGAAATTCATAAGAGCCTTGATTCTCCTACAGCCTCACCTCTCCAGAGCCCTCACAAAGGATTGGAGAGGGGTTACTTACCCTTTACAGAATAACTCCTGACTTTCCAGTTTTTCTCAGAAAAAGAACACTCAACCCTGTCATGAATGTGTTCAATGTCCTTTACTGAATTGTCCAGATCTCAAAAGCCCAGGGATCTTTAGGAGGAACAGTGGTTAAAAAATTTTGCATATGAAACAGAGTGCCAAGCCTCTGGAAAACAGCCCGAGTTGATTCATCACTCACAATTTGTCTATTAAATCTTGCTACCTAGATGCCAATATTCAGTTTTTCTCTTGATTCTTCAAGTTACTCCCAAACCCTTCAGTGAAATTCTCCCCCACCTTTTTTGTTTGGCTAGTTTGCATAAATCAACTGATACAGGAAGCAGCTTCTGCCCTTTCAATGGTTTCTCATCTTTTGCAAAAACAAATGTCCTGGCTCTGGTCTGATACTGATTGAAATTCTCCTTTGTTCAAAGTTGATTTTGGAGTTGGGAAAGCTAAACTCTAGGCTCAAGTGTGAGAGAGAAAATGAGTCCACTCCATTCTAATTGAGTTTCCCTACTAGTGAAATTTTGCAGCTGAATTTCTCACTAGTTTTCCTTAGAAATAAGCAGGCCTCAGTCATATTAGGGAAAAGAGAATTTTCTCATTGATCTGACCCTGATTCTTTTTTGTTTGTTTGTTTGTTTGTTTGTTTGTTTGTTTTTTAAGGGCAGTGTAACTGGCCCTCATATGTGGGACCGAACCGGGGCTGCTGGCTTCCCAGGCCAGCGCTTAACCACCGTGCCACTTGGCCGGCCCTGACCCTGATTCTTGTGAAATTAAAGAATTATTATAAGAAACATTTTATTTTTTTGAGAACTGGTTTATTTTTCAAGAGCCGCCGCCCAAGGTGGCTCTCTATCTGCCATCTAGAAATGTGGCAATCATTTCCTTTAGATACTTTTTTATTCACACCTCTCTAGCAACCGGTTGTTTTTTTCTTCTAGAGCACCCCTGCTTCATCCTCTTTTCCTCTTCCTTTTTTTTTAATGTAATTTTTTTTTGTTTTCATTTTTATTTACTTTTTGTACATGTAATTCACATGTATCAAATATACAGTGAAAGTGTTGTCAGAGAGTGGGCCTTTCTCGGCGCAAAGTCCAGGTCCTTGGCAACTCAAGCAAAGAATTGAACCAGATACCAGAGTAAAGCAGTAGAATAAGTAGTTTATTAGAAACGATAGACAATTTTGAAATAGAAGTAGACCTGAGTACTAGAGGATGGCTCAAGGGCCCATTACTAGAAGTTACATACCAAAAGAGTGTGGAGTGGACCACATGCAAAGGCGAGGCTTAAAGGGAAGAAGCAGCAGCAGAAGTAGCAGTAGCAGTGGTGCTTCCCTCCCAGGACTTGGGGTTTTTATCCTTTTTCTCCAGGATGGGCTGTTCTTTCTGGGCGTAGGACCACTTGATTGGCACCTGTGATTAACAAGAGGTCCTTCGTAGGTGTGAGTGACTGGTTTGATCTAGCTGGATATTTTGTGCCCATTTGCTCTTCCCATTTGCTCTTCCAGCAGGGGTAGGTAATTACAATACAAAGGGGAGTTTTGGGTGGAGAGGGGATGTCCCCCAGGCAGTCACACTGTGGGACATGTAAGAATGCAGAGACCCAATGCCTGCCTCTAACTGCCTGCCTAGTTTCTCCTTGAGAGACGTGATCCCCATAAAATCTCTATGGGAAGCTGAGGGACAGGAGGTCTCTTCTTCTGTATCTGCTTCCTGCTGGGCAGGGGCGTAGAGCTGTCCCTGCCTATTGGGGTTCACGGAACTCTCACCCTAGCTGGTCTCAGATGAGAGGAAGGGGTCTCAAGCTCCACCTGGAAGACCGCGTTGGCTTCTTTGTTTGTTGGGGTATCCCCTTCATCCTCAAGGCTCCTGAATGAGGACAAAAATATAAATCTGTTAGTTCTTATGAAACTTGTGGCTATTCAGTCCATCACTCAGGTGGCATCAGTTGTCTGGACACAGAATGGATTTGACATTTAGCTTCCTGGCCTGGGGCTGTTAGGAAGTCTCAGGCTTTCAACTAGTTATGGGAAGCAGAGGTAGGAGACTTATATTGTTTCAGATTCAGGAACTAATTTACAAAGCAATTAAGAAGCAAGGGGGATCTTCCCTCCAAGATTCAAAAACTGGTTAGAGGAGCAATCAAAGCCCAAGAGCTAAGAAACTAAAGAACTAGGGAGGAAACTTAACATTTTTATACTTAACATTTCCATAGAAAAGAAAATATTAAAGTTTTTCCGTGGTGGGGTTGATGCTGCTCAGTTGGCTGGTAACAAAAGGTCTCCCTCCATCTCTTCTTTTCTTCTTTCTTGAAGGCTCCACCATACACACTCCCCTGACTTATCTATTGTAACACCTATTCATTTTCAGTCTTTGATTCCAAAGGGAAGTTCTCTCTGACCCTCAAACCCAGATCCAATCTTCCTGATTTATATCCACTCAGTCCTCACTAGCTCTTTAGTGGAACAGTTGTCATATTTGACACCTGTAGCATTGTCATAATTGAAATTAAATTACTAGGGCCGGCTGAGTGGCGTGTTGGTTATGAATTGGCTTGGGACGCCAGTTCTGAGCATCAGGGCCCCAGTTCAGATCCCACATGAGGGCCAGTGACTCTGTGCCCTCTACAGCTAAGATGGTGAACAACAGCTCAACCTGGAGCTGGGCTCCTGTGAGTCACTGGTGATGGTGTAGGCTGCAGCCTCTGCTGCAGTGAGCTGCCATGAGCTACTGTGAGCAGCCGTATGACAGGCAACTGACTGCCTCAGGAGGGAAGAGCACAATGATCACAATACCAACATGGGCCAGTGAAGTGATGTCCTCCACAACTAGACTGAAGAACAAAAAGGACAGCAACTTGTCTGTCCCCTTACCTGATTCCCCAAAGCTGTTCTTCTCCCCCAATTCCCTAATAAAATCTTTTTTTAAAATAAGAAAAAGAAATTAAATTACTAATTTTCCTTAGAGTTATCTTCCAGACTAGACTATAATCTGTGTGAAGGCAAGAACTGTGTGTCTTTCTTTTCCTTCTTTTTTTTTTTTTGAGGGCAGTGTCACTGGTCCTCATATGTGGGACCCGAACCAGGGCCGCTGGCATCCCAAGCCAGCTCTTAACCACCATACCACTCGGCTGGCCCTGTGTGTGTCTTTCTAAGTGCTGAATCTAGAATGGTGTTTAACTCATAACAGCTGCTTAATAAATACATATAAACATATTTTTAAAAATAGTCTGAAATTGGTTAGTTGGGAGATAACATGAAAGAATGCTCTTTTCCCCTCATTCACATCAGGGCTATATCAAATCTGCCTTCCGTCACTTAAGGATGTTTTGGGAAAATCCCTCAGTTTCATTTTTATCACTTCTAGTAATTTAACAGTACAGTTCAATGTAAAACTCCCCTATAACCTCTTCCTGTCAGTCCAGCTCAAGCTTGTCTCATGGTCCAAAAATCTATAATAGGGAGGGAAGTATGGTTTAATCTTTCTCCTATTTTATCTCATCTGGTTTCAACTTTTCAAGTGGTTTAGGGCATGCTGGATAAGGCCAAACTATTTCTGTTACCTGGGTGTTGTTGGTTTCCTCTGTTCCTCTAACTAATACTGATCCACTGTGGGTGCCTTCTCTGATAGACATCTGAATACTTGCTCTTGCATGGAGCATAAGTGTGAGTGTTTTGGAGGCCACAGTAAGGTTGGTGGGGAGCTCTCCACTAAAGAGTGCCAAAATGGGAACTATTCTCTGGCTTGGCCTCTCCTGGCCCTCCTCCCACTCAGCTTCCACTGATGATGTACCATTCAACCTGTTGCTACTGGGATCTACCTGCTTGGTGGCCAGGTGGTAAGACAACTGAAGCCTGGCTATCATCTGCAGTGTCCACTGTGGAAACTCCTACATCCTTGCCATACCAAGCAGTGGGTGTGCATGTTGCACACTCACTCCAATGCCATGTTTCTACCTTTGGGAAGATCAACAGATCCACTACCCAACCAGGAAGAAAGACATTAGTCTCCACTTCTTTTTTTTTTTTTTAGATTTTATTGGGGAATTGGGGGAGGGGAACAGCATTGGGGAACCGGAGAAGGGGACCAGCCAAGTTGTTGTTCTTCAGTCTTCATTGTGGAGGGCGCCAGTTGCCATCTGGCTTCCCGTCGGCAGCTTGTGGCCTCTAAGCTCAAGGTGCTGTGTTCAGTCTTAGTTGTGAGTGAGCACAGCCACCATCCTATTCAGGAGTCGAACCAGCAGCCTTGTTGTTGTTCAGAGTGCACACTGTATACACTGAGCAGTCCAGGCGGCAGCTCAGCTCAAGGTGCGGAGTTCAGTCTTCGTTGCAGGTAGGCATAGACCACCATGAATAGGCAATCTTGTTGTTACACCAGCTGAGCCGTCCTGCCACCTGTTGGCAGCTCAGCGACAGCTCAGCTGGAGTGCAGCATCACTGGCCCATGTGGGAATCGAATGGGCGGCACTGCTGCTTACAGCACGCACCCCAAGCCAACTATTAACCAACTAAGCCACTCGGCCGGCCCCTCCACTTCTTTTCTATTCCTTGAATCTCTCAAGTGGTGCTTTTGGAACCCTTTTCATCTGGCACTACAGAAAGGAGATCTCATTCACGAGGAAGGGATGGAAAAGCCACAGGTCTTTCCCAACAGCAACAATTTTGATTCTGATGATTTTCTCCTTTCTCCCTAGTTTTCTGTTTTTAGAATGGGGGTGAAGAGTGCTAGGGTGATTGCTGGGGTAACAAAATCAGTTCAGGCACTAGAGGTAGTGCTATCCCTGGCTTATTTGTAGTTTTTTTTAAAATGTGAAGTCTCTTTGCCCTAACTCTAAGTTTGAGGCAATGAGAAAAGTCCCATCACAAATTCCATCACAGATATCTATCTGTTGAGACAATGAACCAATGTGTTTGTTGTGCTGTCTGCTCCATAGGGAGCCTCTGCCCAAGCTAGCCTCTCAGGTGCAGAGGTCACTGGGCTGGGACGCATTTATTGAGAGAACTATATTTTCTATTTCACTAAGGAGGGAAAGAAACCAACCAAGGCACTAACTATCAGGGACTTTGAAACCCTTGAGGGCAGATGGAACATCAGAGGCAGAACCAAGCATGGCGAGGCCTTAGTAAAAAAGCAGGAGTTATGAAAGAAATGTATCAGCAAGATGAGGTGGACTAGAAGAAAGAAAAAATAAGAGACAGGAAGATGATGGTAACAGAAAATGAAAGTGATAGAAATTTGGAAAGAGGGAAGACGGTGGAGGAGAGAGGAAGCAAGACTAAGAAGCTGAGGCCAGGAGAAGGGTACTAGGCAAAGGGAATGGGCTATAGCTTGCCCAGCTAAAGCACGGGGGTCTGGGCAGAGCACTAGTGAAAGAGAGCAAAGGCCTGTGGTTGCCACTTTCCAACTGGTGCAGGTGGCTCTGGGCTAAATCTGTGCCCTCCCCCACCATGCAGTGTTCTGAGAGGTGGTGAGGGAGAAAGGAGGGGGGAGGGGGAGGGGAGACCACACCTCTCCAGGTGCAGGAGCTGCCACTTCAATAAATGCACTTGAACATAGTTCAAAGGCCCTGGAAGTGGTGGATCCTGTTATTCCTGGACAAAATGTGAGGATAAAAGATGGAACCTTTCTAAGGCTGCTTTGATTTCAGCAAGAGTTATGTAGAATAAATATGGTCAAGGGAACCACTTAAAATTGAAACCCCCTGATGAAGAATTTTGGAAAGACTTCTTCTAATATCCAGCTCCATTCCTTCAAGAGGGGCGTTTGGGTCAAGAGCTCTGCAGAGAGCCAGGAACTTAGATGGGCTCAGCCCAAGTTAGCTCTCATTAAGCAGCTCCCAGCATAAGGTTACAGCTCCCAGCATGGCCAGGCACTCAGTAAATATGGGTGGGGGATGAATGAACTTATTGATCTGAGAGTCAGGTCTAATTTATATGTACCCCTACCTGGTCCCACCACCAGAGCGCAATCCAAGCTGTTCTTTTGTGCAGTGCCAGATATGAAGGCTGAATTCTCTCAGTTCACAGGAGCTTCTGGCCTTGCAAACATTCCATGTGTCACCTAGTGCTGCCTGTTGTGACAAGCTGGTCCCTGGCAGCATAGCCAGTGCACCTGGGGACCATGGGAACCTGGGAAGGACCATTAAAATTTTTAACTTGAGAAGGGAAGGAGTATGGTAGCCAGGAGCTGAGCAGGGTAGGAAGTGGAGAAAACCAAGTCCTCTGGACAGGTCTAGAACCACTCAGGTAACAGTCAGAACAGCAGAAAGCCTGCAGAGGTCTTGTGCCTTTCTGCTCACTGGTGCGTGGCAGCAGCATGTGAGTCACCCAGTAACTCATTAGAAATGCTGAATCTCAGTCCTCACCCCAGACCTACTGACTTAAGAGTCTGCATTTTAACAAGACCCCCAGGTGACTTGCTGCAGTTATAGTGAAAGTTTCAGAAGCACTGATCTGATCTAATCCAAGGTGTTGTTTTACTTAAATGTGCTGCAATGGAGCCAGCAGAGGGCAGTATGACAGGGCTCCCAGAGCGTGCTAAATGACCACTTGTCCTCAGCCTTCATTTTACCATGAGAACTTTGGGCTGATGCTGGAATATCTTCTTTGCACAAAAACAAATGACTTGAGTTCACTGAATCACCCCACTAAGTTCTGAAGTATAGGAAAACATATAAGGGGCTGGGGAACACCTGAGAATCAGGCGTGGTCTCTTTACTAGAACTCCCAGACAAACCATGGTCTTGGCTTAGGGTATCAGGTGTCCTTGAAGCAAACTCGGATTCATGGACATTTGACCTGTGCAAACAAGGGTACTGTGCTCAAAGGGGTGCTGTGCTTGGTTTAGTACTCTGCTTCACCATCTTGAAATTCTTAATAATTTTATCGTTCAACTTGTGTTGGTTTTTTTTAGATTTTTTAATTGGGGAATTGGGGGAAGGGAACAGCGTTGGGAAACCAGGGAAGGGGAACAGACAAGTTGCTGTTCTTTTGTTCTTCAGTCTAGTTGTGGAGGACGTCACTTCACTGGCCCATGTGGGTATATCATCTACTCATTGTCCTCTTCTCGGGGGAGGCAGATTGGTCGCCGGCCTCTGGGCGGCTGCTCACAGAGGCTCTTGACAGCTCACGCTGGCTGCTGGCCACTCACACTGGCTGCCAGCCACTCACTGTAGCCTATGGCAGCCCACTGCAGCGGGGGTTGCAGCTATGCGGTCCCGGAGAATCACAGCAGCCCAGCTCCAGGTGAAGCTGTTGTTCACCATCTTAGCTGTAGAGGACAGTGTCACTGGCCCTCATATGTGGGATCCGAACCAGGGCCACTGGCATCCCAAGCCAGTTCTTAATCAACGCACCACTCGGCTGGCCCTCAACTTGTGTTTTTTAAGTGAACTCCAATGGGACAGTGGAGCATGCATATGAGCAGAGATGTGAGTTATATGTATGTCAACCACTGTTTCTTGTTGCCCAATTCACATGTAGCATTCAGAGTATAGAATCCAGTGGTCCCACAATGTATGGGTATTCAGTGAGTCTCTGTACTAGAACTCGCAGACAAGCCACTGTCTTGGTTTAGAGTATCAGGTGTCCTTTAGGCAAATTTGGATTCACAGGCATGTAACCTGTGCAATCAAACAAGGAGAACAAAGGAACTATGTTATGGAAGACAGAGTGTTGGTGGAATGTGTGTGCATGAAGTAAAATAAAAGCAGTTAAGTTAGTGTTTTGCAGTATTCCCATTGTGCTGTTAAGAACAAAATACATATGTGTGTATGAGCCACAAAATATGAATTGAATATTTTCAGTGATTCCACATAGAAATGAAATGTTCTTGTATTTAACTCAAAACTGACACTGCAAAATGTAAACAGTAAAATTCATAATAATAATTTAGAATTTTAATTTTATTTTACTTAGGACAACATTAAACAGCAAATTAAAAAAATACCATCCCAAGTAGAGAGAGGCTGTAGAAGAAAGGGGAAAGCTTTATTTTAGTACATTTAATGACGCTTTTCCCCCCGCTTTTTGAACAAGGGGATCTCACATTTTCATTTTGCACCGATTATGTACCACAAATTATGTATCTGGCACTGCCTTGGGGGATGGGAGGGGCAGGGGACAGTTGCTGCCTGTGACCTAGGCTTGTCTAAGGTGGGATTGCCTCAGGTTTTCAAGTGAGGAACCAATAGAAACATGATGCCTGGAGAGGTGTGCCTTTTCCTCAGCAACTGAGGAACATGCTGACTTGAGAAATGCAGTGACATTTCTTTCCTCTTTCCCCAGAAATGCTCTTCCATTCCACTTGTATGTGAGTGTGTGTGTGTGTGTGTGTGTGGTTTCCCTCAGGAAAACCTCCTCTTATACCAACAAAAAGTGAGAGAAAAAAGAAAGACACTGTGAACTGAAAGGAAACCTAGATCGTCTGATTGCAGGATGCAAGCTGATCAGAAGTGAGGTTGAGGTGGGACTGCAAGCTGGTATGAGGGAGAGACTGGGTGTCTTAGGAAGCCCAGGCTATCTTGTGATAAAAACCAAAACCCAAAATTTCTTATTATGCATGTCCAATGCAGACCAGGCAGCTGCCTTCTAAGCAATGGCTTGACCCAGGCTCCTTGTATTATATGACTCCACCTCTGAGTCCCTTACTTCTTATTGGTTGAAACCAGGCACATGGTTCCCACTTTCTATTGGCTAAAATCAAGCACATGGCTCCAGCTAGATGACAGGGGACTAGGAAAAAGAGTTTTTCTATTGACCCATGTATTAGCCAGGGTTCTCCAAAGAAACAGACCAAGAGGACACACACAAACACACACACACACACACACACACACACACACGCACACACATGCACACGCACACAGGTTTATTATAAGGAATTGGCTCATGCAATTATGGAGGCTTACAAGTCCCAAGATCTGAGTTATCAAGCTGGAGACCCAGGAAAGCTGATGATATAATTCCAGTCCAAGTACGAAAACAGGAAAAACCAAATGTCCCAGCTTGAAGGCAGTCAGGCAGGAGGAATGAGCCCTTTTGTTTTACTCAGGCCTAGAACTGATGGAATGAGACCCACCACACTGGAGAGGGTAATCTGCTTTATTCACTTTACTGATTCAAATATTAATTTCACACAGAAACGCTCTCATAGACATACCCAGAATAATGTTTGACTAAATGTCTGGGCACCCCATGACCCAGTCAAATTGACACTTAAAATTAACCATCACAGCCTGGGAAGAAAAATAAAGTGTTGGCGAAGACAAAGCATTGTCTCTGCCAGAGAGGACTGGATGTGGGGAAGTCTAGTTTGGTGTAAAGGCAGTGATGGGTAGTGGGGCAATTCCCTGAAGGGGGAGCCTACCCTTTAGTGACTCTCTCAGCTCCAGGCCAATGGGGAGCCTTTGAGAAGAAAAACATCCAAAAAAAATTTCAGTTGTTATGTCAGTGGTGGAACTAGGCACTCCTACCTTCATATAGTGGAAGACTCTGGTGAGAACATTTTGTCACTTTGATAGTTTTATAGGATCCCGTGACACAACTAGGAATTGAAGAGCTGCCCACAAGAAAACAATGATGAAAAGAGGAAGGGGAACTCAGTTCCCCATGAAAGGCTTGGGAGGGACTCTTTTATGTGGTACAGCTGCATACTCAATTCTGGAGAGTAAGCCTGAGAGAGGCCAGAAGAAAGCAAAGCACCAGGAAGGAGGCAAGAACTTGGTGAGGGGGAAGTTTGGGAGTGCTGGAACCCAAGCATGAATGTGATAGACAGCACAAATTAACTCCTCAGTCGCACTGACACAGGAGCCTATGGTCCCAGTCTCTTCCCTTTTGTATCTCGATGTTCCAGTTTGTCGATGCTGATGGAGCTGGTATTGTCTGAAAGATTTGGGGTAACTGTGGGAATCGACTTTGACAATCATCTCAAATATTTACTTAAACAAGACAACACTGCATAATATAATAATGTCTTTTGGTGGAAAGAATGCATGTATATTTATACGTGTGTGTTGAAAAACAACTAGGGATATAAAATAAAATATTAGCTATGCTTTTTAAAAAGTTATTTTGAAAATCTTTATAGATGTCTCAACTTGAAAATCTTTATAGATGTCTCAACAACACACTTTCTCCATCCCATAGAGCCAGAGGTTCTATCTGGGTTAAGAGCATGGTTGCTGATGAAGGCAAGACCCTGCAGTCTTGAAGTTTCACTCCTGAGTCAAGAGAGCTTTCTCAGGTCAATAGGAGACCAAGAATGGTGGGCACCACGACCACTAGCCATGGTGCAATCCAAGCTACTCCAGAGGATTGGGCTGAAAAAGAAAGAGATGTCTTGATTAGATGTCAAACATTTAGATGTCATGATTAATGCACTGAGAAGGGGTGTGGGTGTGGACATTGTCATGGGAGCAGAAGAGTGTGTTTCCTCCATGAATCCAGTCCCAATGTGTCTGGGACATCCTCTTCCCAGATTGACTCAATCTCCCCAGATGTAAACTTTAGAGTGCAGAAACCCCCCAATTATCACTGGCTCAGCTGAGTCCTGTGCTTGCAGGTTCCCTTACATGTCTGTGGGCCTGGGAAAGAATCACTCTCCTCCACTGGACAGAAATGAGGTAAGGCAGAGCTCCATGTGTAGACAGATGACCATATAATGCTATGCACAGCTGACCTTAGGGAAGGAAGGACCACTTCCCCGTCCTGTTTCTCCATCCCACGAACCATCTATACCAACTAGGAGCAAAAGCGGGGGAAAGAAAAGACAGAGGGAGGGAAGAGAAAAGAAGGGAATGAAAACAGAGGAAGTGAGGAAGAGCAGAGTTGAGGAGAGGAACAGAGAGGAAAGAGGAGGAGAAGGGAGGAGAGGAAGTACAAAATAATGAGAAAAAGAATGGTGATAAAATAAAGAAGGGAGATTAGGGATGCTTTTCTAGGATAATTGGGGTGGCTAAGAAGTGACAAGATAGGTTTAGCCCTTCCAAAAAATTAATGTATTATTGTTTTCATCCTCTCTGCAAATGAGCAGTCATCCTCATTTTATAAAGGACAGGGATTCATTCAGTCCTTACAACAGCATGAGATAAGCACTATTATTTTGTGTTATTTAAGAAGGACATGACTTGGAGAAGCTAAGTAATTTTCTTAGCTAGTAAGTGACATTCCCAGAATTGATCCCACATGTCTGACTTCAAAACCTATGGTCTTACTACCCAACCTTAGCTACCCCAGTATAGGTCCTGTTTAGGCTTGATAGAAAGCTAGGAGTGATGCTCAAGTGAGTGGATTGTCCAAGGAGACAGAAAAATCTGAAACATAAAACCCAGAATTTTCCTGTCTAAATTCATCAAAGGAACACATATGTGGGGAAGAACAGAGAGCCTCTACTTTAGGATAAGGCTCTCACTCCTACTCACTGCTTGTTCTCACCCATGCTCATCTCCTTGGCCTTTCTTGCTTTGCTGATTTAGGCTGTCTACCAGAAACCCCTCTATGTAACTGCTCAACAATGTGTGGCTTGCTCTCCCACTTGTCCTTTTTCTCCCTGCTCACCCTGATATCGCAGATTGTCCTACAATTACCCTGGCCTCAGATTCTAGGACCATGCATCATTACAGCAGGCAAGGTGGGGGGGGGGGGCGGGGGGAGGGCGGGGAGTAGACATCCTATACAACTGCCCTCTACAGATGGGAACACAGAGCTCCACAAAGGTAAAGTGAGCTCACTGGAGGTGGTAGCAGAGCCAAGAGTAGAACTCAAGTCTTCCAGATACCTTTGTGATTCTCCTCCAAGTTCCGTGCCAGGAGGCTGAATAGAATCTCCACACCTTTCTTCACTGAAGAGAAAACTAGCTACCCACCTCAGCTCCCTTAGGAATGTTTCTTACCCTCTTTACAGTCTGAAGTAAAGTAGACTGTTTCATTGTTGCTGCTCACAGGATTGCTGACTTCGCAAGTGAAAGAGCTGGAGTAGTTTTTTGGCTTAACGGTGATTTCAAGCATATCACTCTGGGGCTCTTTTAGAATGGGCCATGAATCCCTATACCAGCTGTAATTGAGAGGTTGGGACTGGCTGACGATCACACATGACAGGTTCAGATAACAGCTTTTGTTCACTTCCTCTATCTTGTTGATTCGTATGACAGGCTTAGGCACAGGATCTGAAGATGAGGAGGATGATATAAGATGAAACAATGGATTTATGCATTTATGAGGCATTTATGCTGTGAGAGGTTACCAACAAAGTACAAAGGAAGCTAGGGAGGGGCCGAGTGTTTCCGGAAGTGGAGTCATGGACAAGAACCATGGACTCCTACAGAGGGAGTCAGTGAGCAGCTTTACACTCCGGGAGGCTTCAAACTGAAAAAGCTACTCCTTGAGGTGAAATAAACTGTATCCAGCAGGAGGAGCCGTGCACCCAAAAACAAAATAGGCTTACGACCATCTGTGGGCCAGGAAGAAGAGCACTGTGTTGACAGAGAGATCCCCTGGGGTCAGACTTAGTATCCCAACTGTCTGAACTGCTCAGGGCCTCTTCTCTAGCAATGGTCTGCAGTTGGCACTATGGCCCATCAGTCCTTCAAGGGCTCTCGTGCTCAGATTCAGCAAGAGTCCTGGGGTAAGAGGTACTGCCCTGGACATGGCAAAGCCCTTTCCTGGACTCTGGCAGAGCTACAGAGAAGAACCTCATGTAACCTCCAGCACATGCCAGCATTGTATCTGTTAACTTTGGTATCTCAGTGTTTAGTGCAGTGCCTGCCACATAGCAGGTATTCTATAAGTATAGGATGGGTGGATGGATGGATGGATGGATGGATGGATGGATGGATGGATGGAGCAGTTACGAGATACAAAGGACAAAACACTAGCTGGATTGAGACCAGCCTGGATCCTGGACTTGGCTCTGGTGGAGTTATATTAGGCAAGATAATTAACCTCTTGAATCTCCCAATTTTTAAAATGACTCAACCTCATACTGTAAGCTTTATATGCATGTTGGAGGGCACAAACATCGTTTCTGCTGTTGTCCTGCTGCTGGATGGGAGAAATAGTAATCCCAGCATCTGCTCTTCTTTTTCTAGGGCCACATTACTTGAAATCCTCTGGGGTCTTTTTGTTCTGGCCAAAGATAAGCCATCTGCAGAATCTGTGCAGCTCAGATGTCACAGGATTAAAATGTGCCAGAGAACTGACCAGATCAGAGCTTGCTTCTGGGTTATATGTGTATGGAGGGATGATAGGAGCTCTACCAGACTGGCATCCTGAACTCCAGACTCATCTCCTCCATGATACCCTCTCAGATTGCTCAATTCCCCTTGTACACTTTGAGCATTTTTATGCTGTTTCTCTTTTTCTCCATTTCCTGTGGTCTAGCCTCATGTCTTACACAACTTCCACATTTCCCACGGTGAGCAGCACAGCACTGAGCACTTTGTGGGTGGGGTTTATTGAATCAGCTAGGGTAGTCTGGTTGCAAGATGCCCCCTTTGAGCAATTGGAAATTCCTGGGCTGCACTAAAATATGGTTCTTCTGCTAATCACATCATGAGGGTCTTATCTTCAGGTAGATGTGCTGAAGCCAAACAAGCTTGTGGATTTTAAAATATTCAGAAACTTTGCAAGCTGATTGTGTAACCACTAGTAGCTTGGAATTGGCTGTGATGGGAGTATTTACCACAGAAATTGGTAAATGATATAAATTTGTTGTTGTTTTTTTAAACACCACTGTAACAGACTTTACCTCTTTTCTGTTCCCAGGACCTCCTGAATTTTCAGGCTATATGACATGGAGGGAGTGAAAAAGAAGGGACTTTTAGCCTCTTAGAGCAGAGCCTGCCTGGCTAGTGGGACATGAATATATACAACACTTCTCATTTGCACTGTTTTAGCATTTTAAAAATGATCTACTTTGATTCTCATAACATCCTAAAGTGTAGCTACAATTATCCTCATAATATAATGAGGAGCCCAAGATTCTGAGGAACTCATTTCTGTTGGGTGTTTGCCCAACCCCGTTTCTCTAATAATTGCCTACCTCAAACCCCGAGAAATCTCCCCAGGACATGTTTCTGCTTTATAACCTGACACATTTGGCCATAAGTGCTTAGATCAGGTACACATACCTGAACGAAGTTGGGTAAATCAGTTTCTCTCTCTTGAGAATTTAAACTGAGAAATACAAAAGTCTAGACTTTAAGAGATAAATCACATAAATGACAGAGATCCATGGACACAGTCCACAGAGTCCTGAGGCTGGGGACTCTGGACTGGCTCTGGTTCTCACTCATCCTCCCCTTCAGCCCTCCCTGAATCTTCAAAAGTCCTTGAATTGTTCTAAATAGTCCTAGTTTCTTAAATAAATTTCCTTTTTTTTGCTAACATTTCATTGTTGATTTCTATTACTTGCCATCAAAAGAAGCTTACCTCAACTTCTTTATCCAATCAGCACACAATATGATATGCAGATGATGTATTACAGAATTGTACCCCTTAAATCTATGTAACTTTGCTAACAGTTGTCACCCCAATAAACTTTAATTTTTGAGAAAAAGGAAGTTTACCTAATATGGGCACAGAAATGTTAAGATCTTTTTCCAAGGTCACATTGCTAGAAAGTGATTGACCAGAGATTTAACCCACGTCTGTCTGATTCCAAGTAGAATGTCCTAGTCCTTATTCCACATATACTGGTTAAGCTGGAGTTACGAGTGGAATCCCACCTATTCTGAATGGTAAAAAACCCTCCTTAATAGCTCCTGCCCAATCCTTGATTTCTTTTACCTTTTCCTTAAGTCTAATAAAGTCTTTGTTCAGATATATTATTAGAATGAACTCAGAATTGACCTGGGTTGATCACAGAAAAGTATGAAGAGAATAGAGAGGAAACCATCTCTATTATTTTCCTTCACTTCAAATCTTAGACTCACTTACAGCAGAAGAGGTTTTAAATGTCGCAAGTCTATCAATTTGGGTTCTGCTGGCCCAGGCTCACTCCCAAGTGGCTCCAGGAGAAATGAATTAAGCCTGTCCTGAGGATTTTCTTTCCTCCTCCCAGAGAGAGTCTCCATGATCCCCAGAAAGCCTCCCACTGGTCCATCCAAGGCTCTGGAGTGAGGACATGCCCTTTGGTTCCCCAAACTCACCAAACACCTTCAGTGGGACCTGCCATTCCTCTTCAGTCCCAGTCTTTTTTAACACCTTCAGGAGGTAGGTGCTGCTGTCTGCTTTCTGGACTTTATAGATGTGGAGCGTGCCATCTTGAAAATCAAGTGTGAGCCTCCCCATAAATTTAGATTGGTAGTAGTAAGGCTCAGGCTTGTCGGACTCCCATTGTAAAATCTTCTGTGTTGTAGTGTAAAACCAAGTGAGTTTTTTGTGGTTTTCAGGCAAATTGGAGATTTGAAGACTCACATTGCTGCCAGAGACCGCGCACACTGGATGTTCTGAATGACCTGCCAATGAGAGTCAGAGTGAGATCCATTTTAGAGAAGGCAGAGATGCCCTGTGGCCCGGGCTTTGGCCTGGGCTAGTGGATCAGGTAAGAAGGAAGGGATTTCTGCGTGGGACTGGTGACTATGGTCTTTATCAGAGGATCTGGCTTCCTGATCAAAAATTCAATGAAAGTTGGAGATTGAGAAGTGGGTATGGGGGCAGAGGATGTTGCTTATAACTCATCTAGTTCTGCCTCAGACAATAAAGAAAAAGGACACTGAGGCTGACCCAGCAGATTTTCAAATGAAATAATGACAAGTCAGTTCTCCTCTCTGGGCTTGTGTTCCCTAGTGGTTCAATTTAGTTTTCCAGCAGTAGGTGGGAAATAGAGTGAAACAAGTTTTGGAGTGAATGGGAGCCAGAGCTATTCAGTGGCAAAGTATTATAGAAACGTGAAGGCATGTCATTAACAAAAAACGTATGTTATTTTTCTGGCTTTCGTAATATTTGTAGTATATGTCAGCTTTTTAAAACTTGTGATACATTGGGATTTCTTTTCTCATTCTAGCTAAATTCATTTTTTGTTCTTATTTGTATCTACAGTTCCATTCTTTCTTTCATGAGGGTATCCCAAATTGTATAAGCCTTAGCTCTGAAAAAGCAGGTTTGGTTAAGGCAATGAGAAAGAAGATAGCCAGAAGATGCAAGATGAACGGAGCCTATCGACTCTTTCTGTGGACAGGGAGAACTAAATATATATATACTCATTCATGCACTACAGAACAATGCTTTGGTCATCAATGGACTGCATATACAACAGTGGTCCTATAAGATTATAATGGAACTGAAAAATTCCTATCAGATAGCTGTTTTAATGTTGTAGTATAATCCATTACTCATGTATTTATGATGATGCTGGTGTAAACAAACTTACTGCACTGCCAGTCATATAAAAACAGATCACATACAATTATGTACAATACATAATACTTGATAATAACAACAGAGTATGTTACTGGTTTATGTATTTATTATACCACACTTTTTTAAAAAAAGAAGATTTTATTGGGGCATTGAGGGAGGGGAACAGCGTTGGGGAATAGGAGAAGGGGAACAGACAAGTTGCTGTCTTTTCATTCTTCAGTCTAGTTGTGGAGGACGTTGCTTCACTGGCCCATGTTGGTATCGTCATTGAGCTCTTCCCGGATGAGGCAGATCGGTCCCCGGCCTCTGGATGGCTGCTCACCACAGCTATTGGCAGCTCACACAGGCTGCCTGCCGCTCACACTGGCTGCCGGCCACTCACTGTAGCCTATGGCAACCCACTGCAGCAGGGGCTGCAGCCCACATCGTCACCGGGGCTCGCAGCCCAGCTCCAGGTGGAGCTGTTGTTAGCTGTAAAGGGCAGTGTCACTGGCCCTCATATGTGGGATCCGAACCGGGGCCGCTGGCATCCCAAAATCAGCTCTTAACCAATGCGCCACTCGGCCGGCCCTATACTACACTTTTTATTGTTACTTTAGAGTATACTCTTTCTACTTATAAAAACATTTCCTGTAAAACAGTTACACCTGCAGTAGCCTCTCATTGTATCTCTTGATTGCATCATATTCTCTTGTTCTTGATTTAATCCTCTGTTGTTTTGTAAATCTAGTGTAGCCTAAGTATGCAGTGTTTATAAAGTCTACAGTAATGTACAGTAATGTCCTAGGACTTCACTTTCATTCACCACATACTCACTGACTCACTCAGAGAATCTTCTAGTCTTACAAGCTTCATTCATGGTAAATGTTCTAAACAGTGTACCATTTTCCAACTTTTATACCATAGTTTTATTCTTTTTCTATGTTTTGATATTTTTCCACACAGTAACATTCTGTACAGGCTTGTAGCCTAGGAGTAACAAGCTATATACCATATAACTGAGACGTGTAGTAGGATATACCAGTTAGGTTTGTATAAGTGCACTCTATGATGTTTGCACAATGATGAAATGCCTATTGACACATTTCTCACCACATATCACTATTGTTAAGTGACACATGACTGTATAGGCTGAGAAAGATCAATAGAAAGAAGCTAATGGTAGAGGAAATATGACTTATGTTCCTCCTGTCTCATGCACTGTCACACAAAAACTGAGTCATATTGTTCAACATCATATATACACCTAGCTGTTCACTTCCCACACATCCATCATTTCCAAAAGCATTCTCCTCAATGGCTGAAAGATGAAAATGCCTATGTCCCAGGACTTTCAAGTTTCTATTCATTAATCCTTCCAACCAACTATCTATTCATTCAACACGTATTTATTAAGTACTTACCCTGTGCCTGGAGCATAGGCAGACACACCTAGGCATTCATTTCCACAGTGCTTCTGCTTTGATTGGTCCATTTGATACTTTATAATCTTTGTGACATAATCAATTCAGTCCAAGCAATAGTGTTTGAACAACCACTATATGCCTGGCACTATGCTAGGCTCTCACATCAGCAATGTAGACCAGTGTCTCTGGTTTCTTGGAGCATACAGCCTAGTAGGACACTCTCTTTTGGATTTTAAAATCTATAGACATACATGTATAGTCTAGACTAGTTCCCATTCTGTTAATTGTTTTCATGTGGATTAATAAAAATAGTGACAATAGATCAGTGTTTATCAATCTTGGCACTATTTACATTTTGGTTCAGATAATTATTTGATATAGGGGGCTGACCTTGTGCATTGTAGGATACTTAGCAGTACCCCTGGCCTCTGCCCACTAGATGCCACTAGCTTCTCTCCAGTTATGACAATCAAAATTGTCTCCAGACACTTCCAATGTTCCTGGGAGTGGCGGGGGGTGGGGATCTCCCCACCACCATTCTGATTGAGAACTACTTCCCTTAGGTCATCCTTGCAGACTCTCCAACAAGTGTCAGATATATGCTCAGAAAGATAGTACAACCCACAATTAACCACTTCTTTATTTCTCAGTAAGGAGTCACAGCCAACCACCAGAATGGCCTTTTTGGAATTATTATACATACATAGGTGGTGAAGGAATGAAGAAGGAAAGATACAACATCTTGTGTATGTCTATATCTTAGCATTTATTATATTGAAATGATCTGTTTAATGTCTACTATCTGCCTCTATCACCAGACTGTAAGCATCCTAAGGACAAAAAAAAAATATTGAATCCTATGAGTCTAACCCATTTTCCATTATAGAATGATGGTTAAGAGCAGGAGCTCTGGAATCAGACTGCCTTGATTCAAATCCTGGGTCTGCCATTCACTAACTGTGTAACCATGAACATGTTACATACCCTCCCTGCTTTTGTTTTAGTACTTATCTCCTAGAGTTTGTGATGATGAATTGGATGTGTCACTTAACTGGTCTAGGGATGGCCAGATAGGTGGCAAAACATTATTTCTGGATGTGTCTGTGAGGGTGTTTCTGGAAGAGATTAACATGAATTGGTGGACTGAGTAAAGAAGATCACCCTCACCAATGTGAGTGAACATCATCCATTCCTTTGAAGGTCCAAATAGAACAAAAAGGTGGAAGAAGTGTCAATGTACTCTCTGCTTGAGCTGAAACATCAGTCTTCTCCTCCCCTTGGACATCAGCGCTCCTAGTTCTTGGGCCTTCAGACTTAGACTGTGACTTACAACATTGGCTCCCATGGTTCTCAGTCCTGTGGATTTGGACTGAAACTATACCACCAACTTTCCTGGGCCTCTATCTTGTAGATGGCAGATCATGGAATTTCTCTATATAGAGAATTATATAATATGCATTATGCTTATATACCATAATATGGTTATGTCATAATTACATGAACCAATTCTTTATAATAAATCTCTTTCTACATATTTATATATACCATATTTTGCCATGTATAATGCGCTCCCATGTATAGTGTGTACCCATGTTTTTGGCCCAAGCTTTCAGGGAAAAAAATCTTTCCTTTTAATTTTTTAATTCAAATTTTTATTTGTTTATATTTAGGTACTTGTTTTTTGTATTATAAAGGAATTTTAGCTTTTATTTTTTAACATATTATGGTACAAGAAATTTTATGTGACAAACAATTACAAAACACAAGAACAGTTAATAGGTACAAGTCATACAGTTTCTGGTAAAACTCTTAAGAGTGGAAAGAGGTGCATTTTATTTTTATTTATTTTTTATTTTTTGAGGGCAGTGTCACTGGCCCTCATATGTGGGACCCGAACTGGGGCCACTGGCTTCTCAAACCAGAGCTTAACCACCGCGCCACTTGGCTGGCCCTAGAGGTGCATTTTAAAGATATGGAGTTACCTGGAGTTCCCTGTTTAATCAACGATTTAACAAACCTACACAAACCTTTGTTAGGAAGTAATTTGGCAGAAGGTATTAATACCCCAGAGGTTTGAGTCATGGGTGACAAGATGAATAGAGTATCACTTCCTGAGATGTGAAGCCTAATGAGGCCAGATCACAATGAGTCAAGGGCTCAATGAAAGATGAGAAAGTAAACTGTTCTTGGGAGAAGGTCCAAGATAGCAGAATGGGTAAAAGCTGTGTCTGTCACCTCCCATGATCACATTAGAATTACAACTAAATTATAGATCAATCAACCTCGAGAATCACCTAAAGACTAGCTGAACGGAACTTCCTCCTATCACTAAAGATTTAAAGAAGAGTCCACATCAGGACTGTTAGGAGGGGATCCCTGGCTGAGATGGCTTTGGCTGCCGGGCTTCAGCTTCCTAGATGCTCAGGCGCGCGCCGGAAAGGGATTCGCCTTCTCAAATCTTCGGGTTTTTTTTGTTTTCTGAGTCTCGGTAGCCCACATCAGCGTCTGTCTAGGACATTTAAACCACTGGCTTATATTGTTCCTCCCAGGGACCTCGCCCTTGGCCTACGCCGGAGAACGTGAAACCATGGGCTGTACTGACACCCACTATGGCGCTGAAGTCCATCTTGCTCCTTTCGGCTGAAAATCGGGCAACACTAAGTTTTCTTTTATTTACCAAATATTTACATATTAACTGCTCCAGGGAATACAGAGGTAAGAAAAAAACTAATGATCTCTGTTCGCATGGAGTTTAATAGTTAAAGGGATAATAACAGGATTTACCTAATAGATTTGAGTATGTAAAGCACTTAGAATAGTGTCCGGCACTTGGTAAGTGATAGGTCGGCTGGTAAAGAAACGCGCAGGGTCAGGCAAGTTAAGAAAGATTATTAAGAGAAAGTCTATTTTATTAAGAGACAGTATCTGGCTGAGGCTGAGCAAAGGTGACTGCAGCCCGGAGGGAGGAGGTAAGGAGGGTTGTTACATAGCGTCGGTGCTGACAGGGTAGCATTGTTCAAACAGAAAATGCTGACTGCCTATAAGCTAGTAGCTGTTTTGTGGCGTTTTCTGTTATCACAAGTTGGGCTCCGCAGGCCAACAGACATTTTGTTGTTTTCTTGCAGACGTGGCTCTGTCTATAAGTCAAAGTCTCTGCAACTTAACATTCAGAGACCTAACAGTAAGTGCCCAATAAATATCAGCTGTTATTATTTTCATCTTAATCATTCCATGGTCATCATCATCACTATTATCATTTACATTTTTAAAGATTTTAATTAAAAGATAGCTAACGTACAATATTATATTAGCTTTGGATTTACACCATGGTTATTCAACATGTATAGACCTAAAGAAGTGAACATCGTGATAAGTCTGGCATCAATGTGACACTGTACCACGCTATCACAATATTATTGACTATATATATTCCCCATGCTGTACATTATATTCCCATGGCTGTTTGTTTTATACCTGGAAATTTGAACTTCTTATTGCCCCTCACCTTTTTCACCCCTTGTAAAATTTTCTATTATAGTTGACATTCTCTATTATTTTATATTAATTTTGGCTGTACAACATAGTAGTTAGACATTTATATTTAAGAAGTGATCTCTCTGACTAGTCTAGTACCCACCTGGTGCTATATATAGTAATTATCATATTATTGACTATATTCCCTATGTTTTACTTCACATCTACATGACTATTTTGTAACTATCAATTTGTACTTCTTAATCCCTTCACCTTTTTCACCCTACCCCCAACCCCCCTCCCATCTATCACCCCAATTAATCTATTGGGTTGTCGGAAAAGTCATGACGTATTTTTTTCTATGTTTTTTGTTGCAAAAATGTGTCATGACTTTTCCGACAACCCAATAGTAGCTATCTGACACCATACATAATTGTTAAAATATTATTGACTATATTTCTTATGCTATACCCTACATCCTACACATGACTACTGTGTAACAACCAATTTGTATGTCTTAATCCCTTCTCCTTTTTTACCCACCTTTAAACTCCCTCCCACCTGGCAACCATCAAAATGTTCTCTGTATCTATGAGTTTGTCTCCAATTTGTTTGTTTGTTAATTTTGTTTTTTACGGTCCACATATAAGCGGAATCACATGACATCTGTTTTTCTCTATCTGACATACTCCACTCAGTACAATACACTCAAGGTCCATCCATGACACCACAGATGGCAAGAACCCATGCCGAGCAATATTCTTTGTATAAATGTACCACTTACTCTTTATTCATTATTCCATCAATGAACACCCAGGCTGCCTCCACATCTTGACCGTTGTAAACAATGTTGCAGTGAACATGGATGCACACATTCTCTCGAAGTAGTGTTTTGCGTTTCTTCAGATAAATACTCTGAAGTGGGATTACTGGGTCCTTCTTTGTCTCTTGTTATAGCCTTTGTTTTAAAATTTATTTTGTCTTGTATAAGTATTACTACGCCAGCTTTTTCTTTTTCTTTTAATTTTCATTTCCATTTTCATGAAATATCCTTTTCCTATCCCTATACTTTTAGTCTGTGTGTGTCTTTTGATTTGAAGTGAGTCTCTTGTAGGCAGTAAATGTAAGGGTCTTGTTTACTTATCCATTCAGCCACCCTATTTGTTGATAGGAGCATTTAATCCAATTACATTTAAAGCAATTATGATAGGTATGTAATTATTGCCCTTTTATTATTCATATTTTTAATCTGTTCTTTTTAAAGAAATGCCTTTAATATTGCTTGTCTGCATTTTGTTTAGTTCCTTTTCTGGAACTTTGGTCTCTTCTTTTATTTGGGACATGTTTCTTTGTCTCCACTTTGGCTGTCTCCCTGTGTTTGTTTCTATGTATTAGGTAGAGCTTCTATGCCTCCCAGTCTTAGTAAAGTGGCCTTATGTAGTAGGTGTCCTGTGGGTCCCAGTGGCGCAGCCTCCCTGGTCACCAGAGCCAGGTGCTCCAGGTGTGTTCCTTATATGGGTTGCATATAAGGGTTCTACTGAAGCTGAGCCTTGGTTGCTGTTTTCACATTATTGGGAGGGATTAACCCTCGGGCTGATTGGTTGTGAGGACTGGCGTTGTCTATAGTGGAGGAACTTTGGTACAGGGGCTGACTTTAGGGAACAGGATTCACTTTACCAGGACTCTGATACCTGCCCAGTCTTCCCTTGGGTGTGTCATCCTTGGAGGTGGTGAGGTGATGCTCTGGCTTGGTCTGAAGCTGGACACCAGTTATGCGAGCCCCACTGTCTCCTGGGAGGGGATTTGCTGCACACCAATTTCAGTCACAGCAGCCACAGATGGCTGCTGCCTGCACTGGGCTTGGAGGTGCCTAGAGAGGCCAGTTGCAAACCAATGCCAGCTGTTGCTAGTGCCAGGCTTAGGGCTATGGGGCCAGAGGTTAAAGCCAGATGCTGCTTGTTTGGGTTTTGTAAATCTTTGAGAGATTTTTTTTTTTTTGAGGGCAGTGTCACTGGCCCTCATATGTGGGACTGAACCGGGGCTGCTGGCTTCCCAAACCAGTGCTTAACCACCACGCTCCTTGGCCGACCCAATCTTTGCGAGATTTTAGGAAAGCCTGCAGCATGCCAAGACAGGCCATTTGTACGAAAAGCCACTGGAAGTGGCTTGGTTGGGTGGGGTGGGGGGGTCTCAGGGAATCACCAAGGCAGGGCAGACAAATAGTGTTAGCCAGGTGATGGAGACTCAGAGGTAGTGGCCGCCTGCTTTTGCACACCCATAGAGGGGAGGGCTCAACAAAGTAACAATGCCTTCTGCCAGCTCCTCCGTCCAGGAGAGAGCTACCCTTCCAGCCCTCTCTCTGAAGCCAGACAACTCCATTCCTCCTTGTATATCCCTGCTGCCTTTCAAGCTGCTGCCCTAGCACTGGTGCTCAGAAAAGTGAGTCCATCAGCGAGTAAGCCCATGTGTGGGCCCTTAAGAGGAGAGACTGTGAGTCTAGTCACCCACCATCTCATTCAGCCACAATCTCTGTGGTTTTCACAGCCAGAAGTCATGGGGACATCTCTCCCTAGCACTAGACCCTGGGCTGGGGAGCCTGTTATGAAGCTGGTATGGAGCTAGGGGTCCCTGGTATGGAACCCCTCACTTTTCCAGGGGTTGACCTCCAATTTCTGCAGTTGAGATATCCTTCCTGATTTTTAATGGTCACATATGGGTGTGGGACTAGCTCATTCCAAGTCTCTGCCCCTCCTACCAGTCTCGAGGTGACTTTTTTGTATGTACTTAGTTGTAGGACTTTAGTTCAGCTAGACTGCAGGCAATTCCCAATGGTTGTTGTTCTGTAGTTTAGTGGTAATTTTGATGCTGTCATGAGAGGGCATAATCACAGCATTTTCTTTCTCTGGCATCTTGACCTAAGCCTATTATCATTTACTTTTTCATTGTCAATCTTGAAGAACAAATATATTTCCTCCTTAAAGAAAAAAGAAAAAAAAAAGAAAAAAAAAGACTGGTAGGAGGGGTGGAGATGCTAAACTGACTTCAAACCAATGAATAGTGGTGGTTGGGCACCGGGAGGGACACCTTGGTGGTGGAAGTCCCCTCTGAAGAGTGAGGGGTCCCAGTCCCACAGCCAGGTTCCTCAGCTCAGGGGTCCTTTGCCAGAAAGAGGAGTCCCCACAACATCTGACTGTGAAAATCAGCAAGGATTCCATCTATCTATCCCGGTGAGATGGAAGGCAGCTGGAAACTCAGACATGCTTTTAAAGGTCCCGTGTACAGACTCACTCACTTGCAAACACTCACCCTGGGCTCTGGCAGCAACTCGAGGGGTGCCAGAGACATAGAGGGAAAGACTGAGTTGTGTGGCTTCAGGGCAAGTACTAGAGGGACAGCTGCCATTATCCTTGTGTGGAGCCCGCCTCACATGTAAACCTACAAGAGGGCTTGACCCATCTGTCCTGTGTTGAACCCTCCTCTGCAGGTGAGACTGCATTGGTCGGGTAAAATCCACTTGCACACCACCTTGGTATCTCCCTGGGATCCTGCCTTATCCAACTGGTGTGGCATCACCCAGGGCACTCTTGGCTCCTGGGTGGCCAGCCCCACACGCTGGGCTTTGGGTGGGGCTTCTATAGAGGAGTAGCCTGCAGTGGCCTGGGAAACTTTTGGTGATGGCTGTCAGTCCCAACTCATGTTGCAGCCTTTCTTGGGGTCTGCAGGCCTGAGGTGAGCAACATCTGGCCACGGTGTTCTCAGAGTATTTTGCAGAGTGGCCTCAGGCTCAACACTGGCACAAAAACTGAATATGTTTTAACTTTGTAAAAACCACTGGCCACACCCAGTGACTCCTTGGGACTCTGCCCTCCCAACTAAGTTAGCATTACCAGGGGCACTGTCAACACCCGGTAAACCAACCTGGCCCAGGCACCTAAGGAGATTCCCTTAGTGGCTGAGCATTATGGGCAGCCAGCAGGTGGCAACAAGCCTGGAGGGGCTCTAGGCCTTTTGCTAAGCTGCCCCCATACCAATACTGGTGGCAGCTCGCCTTGGTTCACAGCTAGGACACCCACACATGCCCATAGGTCCAGCACAGGCAGCAACCAACTGCATATAGCTTTGTATCTCATACCAGGTAGCCCCAGGCAGGTCACAGGCAAGGGTGAAATTGACTTGCACAGGAGCACCTCCCAAGAGGTACCAGAAACAAAAGACCCTGCGGCCAGCCTCAGATCATACCAGAGCACTATTAGCCCCACAAGCAGCACTCCCAAAGGGTGGTCTCAACAGGCACAACAGTCTGCTGGGGCAGATCCATCTCTGAGGGGTCAGCCCCCACACAGCAGTTCCCATGCTGTCTGTGTAGTCAGTCCTCACAGCCCGTCATCCTGAGAGCCAATCCCACTCACTGATGTGCCAAAAGTAATCAAGGCTCAACTACAACAGGAGAATACATACAACACACACAAGGGACAGCCCTGGAAGACACACACAGGTGATCAGGAGACTGCACCACTGGACCACACAGGACATTTACTACATAAGGCCACCGGGGAAAGACTGAGACATAGGAGATCTACCTAACACAAAGAAACAATACATAGAAACAAGCACAGAGAGGCAGCCACACTGAGGAAACAATGAAACAAGTCCCAAGTAAAAGAACAGGAGAAAACTCCAGAAAAAGAACTATTGGGTTGTTGGAAAAGTCATGATACATTTTGCAATGAAAAACAGAAAAATACGTCATGACTTTTCCAACACCCCATTAAATGAAATAAAGGCAACCAACATACTAGAGACAGAGTTAAAAATATTGGTTATAAACAATGCTTAAGGGGGCAGCCAGATAACTCCGTTGGTAAAAGGGTGAGCTCTAAAAGGGCCAGTAAGCTATGCCACTAAGCTATGTCCTCTACAGCTAAGATTGTGAACAACGGCTCAACCTGGAGCTGGGCTGCCATGAGTAGCCAGAGGACAATGTGAGCTGCCATGTGCTGCTGCGAGCTTCCATGGACTGCCGTGAGCTACTGTGAGCCGCAGCCAGTAGCAAGCATGAGTGGCCAACAGTCAGCGTGAGTGGTCAGCAGCCAGTGTCAGTGGCCGGCAGCCAATGAGAACTACCATCAGCCGCCGTGAGTAGGTGTGCAAAGCTGGCAACGAACTACCTCAGTGGGGTAGAGCACAATGATCATAATACCAACATGGGTAAGTGAGCAGAATCTTCCACAACTAGACTAAGAATAACAGCTTGGAGGTGGTGGGGGGAGGGGAGAAAGAAGGGGGGAAGAAGAATGCTTAAGGAGCTGAGTGAGAACTCCAACAGAGATAGTAAACAAAAGAAGGATACAGAATCTATTAAAAAACCCCAATAACCAGTCAGAAATAAAGAATATAATAATTGCAATGAAGAATACACTAGAAGGAATCAACAGCAGATTAGATGAAGCAGAGGATCGAATTAGCAATTTAGAAGAAAATGTAACAGAAAATACCCAATTGGAACAACAAAAAGAAAAAAGAATTTAAAAAAAATTAAGATAGTTTAAGGAACCACTAGGACAACATCAAGTGTAAAAGCAATCACATCATAGGGGTACCAGAAGGAGAAGAAAGGGGGCAAGGGATCAAGCACTTATTTGAAGAAATAATGACTGAAAGGTTCCCTAACCTGGAGAAGGAAATAGACATATAAGGTCAGGAAGTGCAGAGAGTCCCAAACAAGATGAACCCAAACAGGCCCACACCAAAACACATTATAATTAAAATGGCAGATTGAAGAAATAGAGAAAATCCTAAAAGCAGCAAGAAAAAGATAATGAGTTACTTACAAAGAAATGCCCATAAGACCATCAACTGATTTCTCAACAGAAACCTTGCAGCCCAGAAGGTAGTGGCAGGAAATATTCAACGTGATAAAAAGTAAGGGCCTATTTATGATAAAAACTCTTAGCAAAGTGGGAATAGTGGGATCATATCTCAACATAATAAAGGCCATATATGATAAGCCCACAGCAAACATCATACTCAATGGGGCAAGGCTAAAAGCTTTCCCCTTAAGATCAGGAACAAGACAAGGCTGTCCACTTTCACCACTTCTATTTAACATAGTTCTGGAAGTTCTAGCCACAGCAATCAGACAAGAAAATGAAATAAAAGGCATCCAAATTGGAAAAGAGGAAGTAAAATTGTCATTATATGCAAATGACATAATACTATATATAGAGAATTCCAAAGACTCCACCAAAAACCTGCTAGAACTGATAAACTAATTTGGTAAGGTAGCAGGATACAAAATTAATATTCAGAAATCAGTTGCATTTGTATACACCAATAATAAACTATCAGAAGAAGAAATCAGGAAATCAATCCCTTTTACAATTACTTCAAAAACAATCAAATATCTCAGAATCAATTTAACTAAAGAAATAAAAGACCTGTACTCAGAAAATTATGAGACACTGAAGAGAGAAATCAAAGAAGATACAAATAAATGGAAATACATACCATGCTCATGGATAGGAAAAATTAATATAGTTAAAATGTCAATACTACCTAAAGCTATATATACATTCAATGCAATTCCAATCAAACTACCAAGGACATTTTTTCTCAGAAATAGAACATAGAATCCTAACATTTATATGGAAGCACAAAAGACCCCGAATAGCCACAGCAATCTTGAGAAATAAGAACAAAGTGGGAGGCATCACACTACCTGACATCAAACATACTACAAGGCTACAGTAATCAAAACAGTATGGTACTGGCATAAAAACAGACACATAGACCAATGGAACAGAATAGAGAGCCCAGGAATAAACCCGTCCATATACGGTCATTTAATCTATGACAATGGAAGCAAGAATTTACATTGGAGTAAAGATAGTCTATTTAATAAATGGTGCTGGGAAAACTGGACTGACACGTGCAAAAAAATGAAAACGGACCACCTACTTACACCATATACGAGAACAAACTCAAAATGGATTTAAGACTTAAATGTAAGACCTGAAACCATAAAACTCCTAGAAGAAAACATAGGGAGTACGTTTGCAGACATCACCCTGAGTAATATTTTTACTGATATATCCCCTCGGGCAAGGGAAATAAACGGAAAAATGAACATATGGGATTACATCAAACTTAAAAGTTTTTTCACAGCAAAGGAAATCATCAACAAAACAAAAAGGCAGCCTACTGAATGGGAGAAGATATTTGCCAACGATGTATCTGATAAGGGCTTAATATCCAAAATTTATAAAACACTCATGCAACACAACACCAAAAAAAACAAACAACCCAATTAAAAAATGGGTAGAAGATATGAAGAGGTATTTTTCTAAAGAGGACATACAGAAGGCCAACAGACATATGAAAACATGCTCAACCTCACTAATCATTAGAGAAATGCAAATAAAAAACCACAATGAGATACCACCTCACTCCGGTCAGAATGGCTATCATCAATAATTCAACAAACAACAAGTGCTGGCGAGGGTGTGGAGAAAGGGGAACCCTGGTGCACTGTTAGTGGGACTGCAAATGGGTGCAGCCATTATGGAAATCAGTATGGAGGTATCTCAAAAAACTGGAAATGGAATTGCCGTATGACCCAGCAATTCCACTTTTGGGTATCTACCCAGAAGAATCCAAGACCCTAATTTGAAAAAATATATGCACCTCTATGTTTATTGCAGTGCTATTTACAATAGCGAAGACTTGGAAACAACTGAAATGCCCATCAGTAGATGACTGGATTAATAAACTGTGGTACATTTATACAATGGAGTATTACTCCGCTATAAAGAAGAATGAAATCGTACCATTTGCAACGATATGAATGGACCTAGAAACTATTACATTAAGTGAAATAAGTCAGTTGGAGAAAGACAAATACCATATGATCTCACTTATATGTGGAATCTGAAAAACTGAATGAATGAGCAAAGTAAACAAACAGTCTCGTAGATATAGAGGAAAAACTGAGGGTTGTTAGTTGGGAGGGGGGTGGGGATGAGGGAGAAGGAGAAGGGATTAGACAGCATAAATAGATAACTACAATATTGCCACAGGGATATGAAAGGGAATATAATAATGGCAGTAGATATTTTGTAGGGTGTCAGATGGTCACATGTCTTGTTAGGGAGACCACTTCATGGATGAGTAGAGGCTTGATCACTGCACTGTATACCTGAAACTGATGTTGTATAATATTGTATGCCAACTGTAATTGAATATATAGATAGTCACGGGATGTGGATTATACTGTGGAAGGGAGTCAAAGGAATTGTAATATATATGATATGGGGGGGAGGAGCAGGGTGGCGAATTGGGGGAGGGGGATTGTCACTTTGAGGGGCAAAAAGTATAACTATTGCACTGTGTTGTATACCTGAAGCTAAATTAAAAAAAAAAATGTTTATTTCACAATAAAAGAATAAAAGAAAGAAAGAAAAAAAAAAAAGAAAAGTAAGGGCCTAAACCGAGACCACTCTACCCAGCAAGGCTAACATTTAAAACTGAAGGAGAGTGTCTACCGAGTGGCGAGTGGCGCATTGGTTAAGAGTTGGCTTGGGAGTGCCAGCTCCGAGCAGCAGGGCCCCAGTTTGGATCCCACATGAGGGCCAGTGATGCTGCGCCCTCTACAGCTAAGATGGAAAACAACAGCTTGACCTGGAGCTGGGCTGCTGTGAGGCCTCGGCGCCAGCAAAGGCTGCAGTGGGGCTGCAGTGGGCTGCCATGAGCTACTGTGAGTGGCTGGCAACTGGCATGAGTTCCCGGCAGCTGGTGTAAGCTGCCGTGAGCCACCATGAGCCGCCGTCCAGAGGCCGGCGACCGATCTGCCTCATCGGGGAAGAGCTCAGTGATAATACCAACATGGGCCAGTGAAGCAACGTCCTCCACAACTAGACTGAAGAACAAAAGGACAGCAACTTGTCTGTTCCCCTTCCCCAATTCCCCAATGCTGTTCTTCTCCCCCAATTCCCCAATAATATCTTTAAAAGAACAAAACAAACAAACAAAAAACAACCGAAGGAGAGATAAAGTGTTTCGCAGACAAGGAAAAGCAAAAGGAACTCATTATCACTGAGCCAGTATTACAAGAAATGTTAAAGGGACTTCTTTAAGAAGGGGGAGAACAAACAAACAAAAACAAATAAAAAATATGAATAGTAAAATGATAACTTATCAATAATCACTTTAAATGTAAATGGATTAAATGCTCCAATCAAAGGATATAGGGTAGCTGAATGGATAAAGAAAACAAGACCCATACATATGCTGTCTACAAAAGACCCACATCAGATTGAAAGACACACATAAACTGAAAGTAAAAGGATGAAAAAAGATATTTCATGCAAATGGAAACAAACAAGGAACAAAAACTGGGGTAGCAATACTTATATCACACCAAATAGACTTTAAAAAGAAGACTATAGGGCTGGCTGGGCAGTTCAATTGGTTGAAGTGCAAGCTCTAAGCAACAGGATTGCCAGTTCGATTCCAACATGGGCCAGTGAACTGCGCCCAAGCTGAGCTGCTGCTGAACTGCCAATGGGCACTCGAATGGCTCAGCTAATGAGAGTACGTGCTCTTAACAACAAGGTTGCCAGTTTGGCTCCCACATGGGATGGTGGGCTGTGCTCCCCGCTCCCTGCAACTAGATTGAAAGTGGTGACTGAACTTGGAGCTAAGCTTGCACCCTCCACAATTAAGATTGAAGGGCAACAACTTGACTTGGAGCTGATGGGTCCTGGAAAAATACAATATTCCTTTTCCCCAATTCCCCAACATTGTTTCCTTCTCCAATTCCCCAATAAAATCTGAAAAAAAAGAAAGAAAACAAACCCATTTATAATTGCATCAAAAAAAAAAAAAAAAGCGTTTACCTACTGAGCCATAAAAATAGACACAAAAATCAATGGAATAGAATAGAGAACCCAGAAATAAACCCATGCCTATGTAGTCATTTAATCTATGATGAAGGAGGCAAGGATATGCAACCTATTCAATGGATGGTATTGAGAAAACTGGATAGATACTTGCAAAAAAAAAGAAAAGAAACTGGACCACTTTCTAACACCATTTACAAGAATAAACTCAAAATGGATTAAAGACCTAAATATAAGACCCAAAACCATAAAACTCCAAAGAAAGTATAGACAGTAAACTCTCCGACACTGCTCTTAGTGATATTTTTTGGGCCCTCGAGCAAAGGAAACAAAAGAAAAATATAAATAAATGGGACTACATCAAACTAAAATATTTTTGCACAGCAAAGGAAACCATCAACAAAATGAAAAGACAGCTTACTAAATGGGAAAAAGTATTCACCAATGGTGGTATATATTGAGTATTACAATTTTAAGACCATTTTTTCCTTTTTTAAAATGTGTATACATTTGTTTGGCACCCTCTGTAGAAAACCTGAATGAGTCAACCAAAGCCTATTAGAACTGATCAATGAATTCAGTAAAGTAGCAAGATACAAACTTAATATTCAGAATCAGTGGCCTTTGTCACGTCCTGCGTGGCAAGGGCAAATGGGACTCGAGAGGGGCAATGCAGATTGAATAAGAACAAGAGACAGAAGTAAGATAAGAGCGAGACAAAGGGACTCAGCCAAAGACTGAGCCCTGAATCGGATCTGCGCATAGCTTTTATTGTAAATTTTTAAGGAAGTAAACTGCAGTAAATCATTAACCGTGTATAAGTATGTGCCTTAGGCTCCTTTTCCATTAATCCGGATAGTCATCTTTGTTTTGTGTCCCAAGGAACTGACCGTCCTCACCACATACCTCCATAAGTAGATAGTAAGCACCCTCCAGGTGCAGCAAGGAAACAATATGAGCAGATAAACAAGTTATGCTTCACCAAGCCCACTAAGGCCAGCTTGCAAGCCCTTCAATGTTGGGGACCATGACCCTCAACAGGCCTTTTTATACACCAAAAATGAACTGTCAGAAAGAAATTAAGAAAACAAACCGGGGTAGCCCATTAGTTCAGGTGTTATTTACCCAAAGAAATCTAAAACACTAATTCAAAAAGATATACAATGCACTCCTATATTCATTGCAGCACTATTTACAACAGCCAAGATATGGAAACAACCGAAATGTCCATCAATAGATGATTGGATAAAGAAATTGTATAATAGTACCAAATACAATGGAATATTATTTGGCCATAAAATAGAATGAAATTTTAACATTTGCAAAAACACGAATAGATCTGAATGTATTATGTTAAGTGAAATAAGTCAGACTGAGAAAGACAAATATCATATGATCTCACTTATTTGTAGAATTTAAAGAATAAAATAAACTAACAAACAAGACAAACAGACTCATAAATGCACAGGGCAAGCTAATAGTTACTAGTTGGGAAGGGGGTTGGGGGTAGATGAGACAGGTGAAGCAATTAAGAAGTACAAATTGGTAGTTACAAAAGGGTCATGGGGATATAAAGTACAGTATGGTAGATATAATCAATACTATTGTAAAAACTATGTATAGTGTCAGATGGGCACTAGACTTATTAGGAGGATCACTGCATAAATTATATAACTGTCTAACCATTATGCTGTACACCTGAAACTAATATAAAATAATATTCAATGTCAATTATAATTTTAAAAAATTATCATAGGGATATAAAGTATAGCATTGAGAATATGATCAATAATATTATGTTTATGTACAGTGTCAGATGGGTAACAGACTTATTGTGGTTATCACTTTGTAAGATATATAAATGTCTAATCACTATGTTGTTTTGTACACCTGAAACTAATTTTTAAAATCCAAAAACAAAAATGTAAACTATTCTTTTGTTTTTTTGAGGGTAGTGTCATTGGCCCTCATATGTGGGACCTGAGCTGGGGCTGCTGGCTTCCCAAGCCAGCGCTTAACCACCACGCCACTCGGCCGGCCCTTAAACTATTCTTTTAAGACATGTTAGTGTGAATGGAAAGGAGAATGGTAGAGTATTATGTAAAGGTGTTGTACCCAGCAATTAAGAACAAATTGAAACAAAGTTCTTTAGTAAGTTTGGAGTTTATTAGCCGGTGGTTGTGAGCAGGCTCATGCCCTAAACAGAACTCACAGCCCCGAGTAAACAGGGAGAAGAGATTATCAAGGCAAAAAAACACAAACTGTTTTTCTAACAGTTCGCCGGGGGTTTCTACAGCTTTCAGACAGTTCTGGAATAGCGTTGCAATCGAAGCATATTATAGAAGCAACAGTTAGCTTGTGGAAGGGCTGAGTTGACCTTTGTGGTTTAGGTGTGAGAGACAGATGGCTGTTTGGTGGGCTACATCCTGGGTTGGATCTATCTGGGTCAGCTAAATGGAAGTTACAGAAGTTACAGTACAGAGTGGCTAGGGGTGGGGGCTATTGGGTGAGGGTCCTGTTATTTCAAAGGGGCATGAAAGGTAAAGTTTTTTGGTGTTAGTTTTTAGTTTTATTTAAGGAGGAAACAGACAAGCTATAATAGGTCAAGGAAAGGAGCCAGTGGATGGGGGAACATGGGAGAGAAAGAAGGTATCTGATGGGACTGGGCTAGAGAAGGTTTAGAGCAGAGTTAAAGGCACAAGTTTTGGTTGGGAGAGGACATATCTCTTTTCTGAGGGAAAAACTGTGATATAGAATAGTTTGTAGTTTTAAGGGGATTTCTGCCTAAGGATTTCTAGTCCCCATTTCTTCAGTGAAGTAAGAGACAAGTTCTTTGCTGAGAGGTCAGAGAACTGAGGTAAGGAGGCTTGAGGATAAGAGCGAAAGTTTGAAATAGCCACTGTGGGAAATGAGAGAGAAAATTTATCAGGGCCAACTGATATTAAGGCTACTCTAGGTTCCCAACTTGACTGAAACAGTGACTCATAATTTCCTCCCTCCCTTACCTTCTTCCCTCTATTCATCCATTTATACATACAACTGTACATCAATTTATTCATTTATTCATTCACCTGATAAATGTAGAGTAACAGTATGTGCTAGGCACAATGCATACAATAAGATAGAACCCATCCCCTTAAGGAACTCCCATTCCAGTGATACAGACAATTAATCAGACAATTTTACTATTGGTGATAAGTGTTTGAAAAAGGAAAATATGGAACGCTAAGTGGGCACAAAAAAGGCAGCGCATGCTTGAATTTGGGGGTCAGAAACAATTTCCATGGAAAGTGTGAGTAGGGATTAGTATAAATAGAAATCATCCAGGGAAAGATGGGAACTGGGAATAATGAGAGTTCCAACCAGAGGAGAAAAGAAAAAGTAACATCAAGTGCCCATAAACGAAAAATAAAAAAAAACAGGATTCAGTTGAGGAAGTGCAAGTCGCTCAGTTGGCTAGAACAAGCCTAGGCTTGGGCAACGTTAAGGAGGAAAACACAGGCCCTAAATGATGTCACTTGTACTAAAACCCATGATACCAAACCTGGATTTAATGCCCGACCTAATTGCTGTTTCAACCCCTCCCAGAAACTTAATCTTAATCAACCAGTCTGGAATTTTCTGGTCAACATCAATGAAGTAGCCTGAATGGGAATCTGGAAGGGAACTTTCTCCATAAAAGACAGCCTCTTCTTTGTCTTGGAGGATGACACTTTGGGTTGCTACCTGAATCTGTGTTTCTCACATTGCAATCCTTTGCTCAAATAAATGCTGTTTATTCCTTATTACAGCCTAAAATTATTTTTGGTTGACACAGTTTTCTGCTCAGAGTTTCTGCTGTGAGAGGGGAAGGGTGAGGGAGGTGCAGGAAATCATAGGTGGAAGGAAGGGCAAGAGAGAAAGCACCTCCTTCAAGGCAAAAAAGTTCAATTTAGATGGAATGTGGTTAATGATGGGGGTCGTAAACTGGGGAAAATATAATCATTTGTAGGCATAATCTATGCACAAAGAAACTCAGAAACCTTTAACTTGTGTCTAGAGAAAGTCCTAAAATATTCCAATTCTCTTGGCAGCTCTATCTTTCCCAACAGTTGGGTTAGTACTTCATGTCAGCACACGCCTCATGGGCCATATCAATGTCCTATGAGTTGAATCAGGTCTGTGCAGCCCATAACCACGACCTCACATCTCTAGCCTTACACAGTCAGGAACTAGATCCAAAGATCTTGCCTGAGTGGTCAGGTTTCCTCCAAGCATTTCTACCTCATCTCCCTAAAAGTTACATACTGCCATAATTTTATGATGTTGTGTTTGTTCACTTTTACTCGTTTTTCTTATAGTAGTGATCATTAAAATCCTTTACCCAAAAAAAAGACCTCAGCATTTATTAAGGGGAACAATGAGAAAGGCAATACTAACTCCTACTTCTCAGCTGGCTGGGAAAACAGATACTGGAGGGCTGGGCAGCAGTAACAGGAAAAGCAAATTTAGCTCAGTCCCTGAGCTTAACTACCAGATGTTTGGGGGTGCCTTTTATATTTCAGGCACCTCAGGCCTCTGCTCAGACCCTCATTCAGAGGCCCTGGACAGAGCAGTCCTTTCTGAGTTTTCTTTCCTATAATTTTGATCTCTCTTTGGGACAATGATATCATTTACCTTGGCTCAGGACGCTACTCCTTGCATGGTCAGAAGTCTCGAAGAATGCCACAGGGAGCAGCGAAGTGTGCCTGAGCAGTTATCAGTGTGGAATGCAAAAACCATGGGACTAAATATGAGGGGCCTCCTTACCCATCTCCCCAGGGTCTTGCTTTTGTCATGTCCCCTTGGGAAAACAGATTCTCCAAGGCTAATCAAAGCTCCCCAACTTGCCACCTCCCCGCTACCAGGATGGAAGTACAGGTGGTCTGGAGACTATGCTCTAACTCCAGGGTTGAGCCACATCCCATATCCCCTTTCCCATCTGACTGGGCCTTTGGTGCACAGTCATAAATAGACAATTTATGGAAAATACCTTGAGTCCTGGTGTTCAGGAAAAAGTGAGGCAGCAGGAGAAGTTTCAAAGCCAGACACCACTTCAACCCTCCAGAGTACATGCTACTCTCCAGAACTTTCCAAGAAGACTGGGGCCAGGCAAGAACCAGGCTAGACAGGAACCGAGGGCTCCAATGCTCTTGATTTCACGGCCCTGGGTAAAAGGAAACTACCCGTTGACCTTTTCTCGCCTCCACAGAAGCGCATGGGTGGAGCGCAGAGCACAAAACAGGAAGCCCTATAGATTTTTCGTTTTCTTTTTTAAATTGGGAAATTGGGGGAGGGGAACAGCATTGGGGAATCGGGGAAGGGGAACAGAAAAGTTGCCGTCTTTTTTGTTCTTTAGTCTAGTTGTCTAGTCGCTTCACTGGCCCATGTTGGTATTTTCATTGCGCTCTTCCAGGGTGAGGCAGTCACTTGCCGGCCATCGGACGACCTCTCACAGTAGCTCACAGCGGCTCACAGCAGCTCATGAAAGTGCTTGCCATCTGCCAGCCAGCCCCATTTCAGCCCTGGCTGTCACCGGCAACTCACAGCAGCCCAGCTCCAGGTGGAACTGTTGTTCACCATCTTAGCTGTAGAGGGCGCAGAGTCACTGGCCTGCATGTAGGATCTGGACCAGGGCCCTGCTGCTCTGAGCTGGCCTCCCAAGCCAACTCTTAACCGATGCACGACTCGGCTGGTCCAGATTTTTTTTCTTTAACCTGAGAGCACCACGAAAACAGAATGAATAATTTTGTTTGAATGTGCATTGGTTCTGTTTCTGGAGAGTGGATCCATAGTTTCTATTGGGCTCTCCGAGGTATCAGGCAGTGCCCAGGCAGGAATCACCCTGATTAATCCAAAGGTTAAAATTAGCAGGTACCCACTCAAGCCTGCAGGGGATTTCTGGCCTGAGTCAACTTTAAGTCAAGCCAGTAGGTCCATGTTGGTGAAGTCTCTTTCAGAGCAGAAAGTCCGGGAAACCAGACCTACAACCTTCCTGCTGTATCTCCAGCCCTTTAAGCCCCACCCTCAGACTCTTTTTCTTACATGGTAAATCACTGCTTAAACCTTTATATTGGCCCATCCACTGAACAGTACTAGAAAACTAAGATTACTTGGCCCAAAAGAATGGATTTCCCCATCCTTGTGGTCCAAGAAATTTCAGGCCTATCCCTCTTGAATCTAAATGAATTATTTGCCCAACCAGGACACTGTGGAGACCCGGAAAGCAAGCCTTAGTCCCTGATAAAGCATATTTATAACTATTTCTGAATTGACATTTCTGGTTTTTGACATAGAGGTGACCAATAAAAACACTGCTCTCCTTAACCTATGATCCCCCTGTGATGAAAGTAGTCCTCTCCCCTAAGGACCAGCATGGAGAAATTGGTTGGGAGTCTGGGCCCTCTGTAGCCACACAGGGTCATGGGAGCTCCTGGGGCCAAGAGAGCTGGCCTACTCTGGGGTGGGTGAGGAACCTGGTTTCTCAGGAGTCTGTCAGGAGCCTGGTGCCAAGGGAGATACCTGGCGTTACAGGAGTCAACAGGCACCAGGGTGGGCCAGGGGTGGTCTGAACTCAAGGGAACCACCTAGGGTTATAGAAGTCAATCTGGTGCTAGGTTAAGCCAGTGCTAGGGTCACAGTGAAATCGGGTGCTCACTTCACTCTCCTTTTCTAATAGGGAGGGTGTCTTTCTCCACACGGGGCTGCCCAGACTTGGGAGAGGAGTGATGGGGGTAATGTGAATCTGTTTTTCCTATCCTCTTCAATGCATCTTTTCTTATTTTTGTGTTCATACAGGTGCTGTGGTCCCTCACCTGGAATCCTTAGGTCCTGTGAAGGACCTTTGTGTATGGATAGCTGTCCAGATTGATGTTTCTGGAAGGGGACAGGTGCTAGATATTCCCATACCACCATCTTGCTGATGTTATTCTTTGTCTCTTCTAAGACTGAATTTTTCTATACACTCACTAATCCCCAATACCCATGTTTTCTTTTTATGAGTTTTCACTAAGAGTAACTCTACATTCATCTGCCCAGTTTAACTGTGGAGTCAATACCAACTATTTATATGAGACCAGAACTGCTCACAGTTTGTTGGGGGCATGTGGTAGCAGTTCCTCCAGCATACTTTTCATTCCTAGTGTCAACTTGGTATGAATTTCATCTTTTTTTTATTTTAAAGATTTTACTGGGGAATTGGGGAAGGGGAACAGCATTGGGGAACCAGGGAAGGGGAACAGAGAAGTTGCTGTCCTTTTGTTCTTCAGTTTAGTTGTGGAAGACACTGCTTCACTGGCCCATGTAGGCATCATCATTGAGCTCTTCTCGTGTGAGGCAGATTGTTCGCCGGCCTCTGGATGGCCGCTCACAGAGGCTCTTGGCAGCTCACACCGGCTGCCAGCTGCTCATGCTGGCTGCTGGCCACTCACTGTAGCCGATGGCAGCCCACTGCAGCAGGGGCTGCGCTACGCCGTCCTGGGGACTCACAGCAGCCCAGCTCCAGGTTCACCATCTTAGCTGTAGAGGACAGTGTCACTGGCCCTCATATGTGGGATCTGAACTGGGGCCGCTGGAGTCCCAAGCCAGCTCTATCTAAAGCAACGTGCCACTCAGCCGGTCCTGAATTTCATCATAATGTGCTGACATAGCCTTTCTTCTTTACCTCAAAACAGAATGTTTTATATAAAAATCACCCTTGGGGAAAATAGAGTAGACATCTGGGTATCTATCACCCCACACTCACCAGCCATACGCCCCTCATCCAAACCTGGCACATGGCACACACACCTGTGTCAGCAGAGAGCAGCAAAGAGTCAGGGAATAGGAGCCAAGGCATCAGTTATGGTGCTGTGGCCTGTGTGACGAGGCAGGAGCCTTCTGCAGTGAGGTGGAGCTGAAAGATCAACATTGAAGGCAGAGGGCAAATGGAGAGATGTCTAGGCATGCGGCTCACCAACTTCTTCACATGAAGACTGCAACAAGGACTCCATCTATTTATGCCTGGTTCTTTATAAGTGATTAGAAGCCTTTTTTTTTTTTTAAAGATTTTATTGGGGAATTGGGGGAGGGGAATAGTGTTGGGGAATTGGGGGAGAGGACCAGCCAAGTTGTTGTTCTTCAATCTTCATTGTGGAGGGCAGTAGTCACCATCTGGCTTCCGCCATCTGGCTTCCCGTCGACAGCTCATGGCCTCTAAGCTCAAGGTGCTGTGTTCAATCTTAGTTGCGGGTGAGCGTAGCCACCATCCCATGCAGGAGTCGAACCAGCAGCCTTGTTGTTAAGAGCGCACACCCTATCCACTGAGCCATCCAGGCAGCAGCTCAGCTCAAGGTGCTGAGTTCAGTCTTTATTTGTGGGTCCACCATTGAACAGGCAATCTTATTGTTACACCAGCTGAGCCATCCTGCCACCTATTGGCAGCTCAGCGACAGCTCAGCTAGGGCGCAGCGTTCACTGGCCCATGTGGGAATCGAACCAGTGGCCCTGTTGCTCAGAGCACGCGTTCTAAGTCAACTCTTAACCAACTGAGCCACTCGGCCAGCCCAATTAGAAGTCATTTTAAAGGAATTAATAAAATAATAGCTAATGTTTACTGAGGTAAACATTAGGAGGTAGGCTCTCCGCTATTTTATTATGGATTATCTCATTTAATACCTACAATTTTGAGGACTAAGAAGTATCGTTATCTCCATTTCCCAGAGGAGGAAATTGAGGCTTCGAACATTAAGGCACCTTGCCCAAGGCCAACCTTTCTAATCCATTGGAATTGATGGAGGTTTTACTGCTGTGGACACAAGAATTGGGGTACCCAAGTCGCCTCTGCTGTCCTTTCCTCTGTCCTCCTTTTTAGATTTCAGAAGTTGTGAAACTGGGCTAGAACCAGCTCTGAGCTCTAGACATCTGGATAAATGCCTAGACCCATTGAAAACTGCAGGCACCAGGAACAAGACAGCTATCACAGGACTATCGTCTCTACTGTCACCCCATATGCTTTGTAGTCACTCTAGTATAGTCCTCTAGAGGTACACACAGCTTTCACATTTGCCCACAACAACCCATGATGTAGGCAAGAAGAGGCAGTTTTATTCTAGTTTTACAAGTAAAGAAACTCTGAATCATAGAAGTGAGATGGCTTACAGTGGCAGACCCTACATTGGAACTACTCTGTGCTCTAATAGCTTCTTAGACTTCAACCATTGCAGTCCTCGCTTTCTGTATGGTAACTGCTGCCTTATGTGCATATTTCCCCAACAGAGCATGGTTCATTTCAAGGCAGACAAATGTATTTTAACCATATTTTCAACACATAACAAGTGGGTAATGCAAGTGTTGTTAATGACAAATAAGGCGCACCAGGATTTTGGTCCTAGGCCCTCCACCATAGTCCTTGAGGTAGATCTTTGGATGTTTGGGGTCAGTGTGTGGGGTCTAGTTCTCAGCACAGGAAAGGGGTAACATTCCTTCTCAGAGTCCCCTTCCCCAAAGGACATGCTATGTTATTGGTGGACCCAGAGAGATAATGTGAGTGAAGGAGCATAGAAACTGGAATTCACATTAGAGGTATAAGGTCTAATAATGATTCTCTCATCTGTGACCACTTAGAAGTGATTTGTAGAAAGTGGGGGCAATTTCATTCGGAAAGCCCAGCCATAGACTCAAAGCCAGCTAATGTAACAGGAAATTGATGATCAGCAGAGTCCAAACTTGTGAATGAACAAGAGTTATGTGCAATCCTATGGAAGTTTTAAAACTAATATAAATATTTCAGAATAAGTTGGACGAAGTATTCTACTAAAGATGTCCAAAAATTTGGTCAAATTGTGGTATAAATATATTAGTGAGAAAGGCATCAAAATGTTCCTGTTTTTATTTATTTAGTTATTTAGTTAGTTAGCTAGTTAGCTAGTTTCTTGGGGTTTTTGTAGCTTGAAATTTAAAGCTCTTTCTGTCATACTTTAATGTCATGCTTGGTTATTTTACAAAGAAAAAATTAAATGATGATTTTTGTGTAAAAATCACATAAGAAAAGTGAATGCTATGGTTGCTATATGCCCACTTTTGCTTAACATATTCTGGTTTTAGGTGTTTTGAAAAAGAAATAAGTACTGAAAAAGCTATTTTTATTATTATTATTTTTTAAAGATTTCATTGGGGAATTGGGGGAGGGGAACAGACAAGTTGCTGTCTTTTTGTTCTTCAGTCTAGTTGCGGAGGACATTGCTTCAGTGGTCCATGTTGGTAGAGTCATTGCACTCTTCTCGGGTGAGGCAGATCAGTCGCCAGCCTCTGGATGGTCGCTCACCGCGGCTATTGACAGCTCACTCCAGCTGCCGGCCACTCATGCTGGCTCCCGGCCACTCACTGTAGCCTATGGCAGCCCACTGCAGCAGGGGCTGCAGCCTACACCGTCGCCAGGGCTCGCAGCCCAGCTCCAGGTGGAGCTGTTGTTAGTTGTAGAGGGCAGTGTCACTGGCCCTCATATGTGGGATTCTAACCGGGGCCGCTGGCATCCCAAGCCAGCTCTTAACCAACGCACCACTCCGCTGGGCCTGAAAAAGCTATTTTTAAAAGTAATGAGTTGTAGCCAGTGCGAGCTGCCAATAGCTGCGGTGAGCGACCATCCAAAGGCCAGCGAGCGATCTGCCTCATCCAGGAAGAGTGCAATGATGACACCAACATGGGCCAGTGAAGCAACGTCCTCCACAACTAGACTGCAGAAGAAAAAGACAGCAACTTGGCTGTTCCTCTTCCCCAATTCCCCAATAAAATCTTAAAAAAAAAAAAAAAGTATCACTCTAGTGGTTTGTGAAGAATATATTATAGGGACCAAGGTAGATTACAGGTGCAAGGAGGCTAGTTAGGTAGCTGTTATAATAGCACAGGCAAAAGATGGTAGTGGTGAAGGTTGATAAAGGTAATAAGCAGTCAGGTTTGGGGCATTTTCCAAGGAAGAGCCAAGAGAATTTGCTGATAAATGGGTATGAAATATGAGAAAGTGGAGTCAAAGATAATTATAATTTTCTGATGTGAAAAACTTAATGGCTACAGCTATATTTAGTGAGATGAAGAAGACAGGTGGAGGAGGAGGTAGAGGGTAGGGAAGCCTGAGTTTGATTTTCCACATGTGAAGTTTTAAATGGTTGTTGAATATTCAAATGGAGAGGCTGAGTAGGTCATTGGATGTACAAGACTGGAATTTAGGAAAGAGGTCAGAGTTGGAAATAAAATGAGGTATTTCTAACCAAGAGACTGAATGATATCAACTAAGGAATTGGGATAAAGAAATGAGCAAGTCTAAGGACTGAACACAGAGACTTTTCAATATTTATAGGTGGGACAGGTTTTCAACACTGAGCAAAAGAAAATGGGAATTCTTGGGTAGGAGAGAACCAAGAGCGAATGGAGACCTATGAGCCAAAATGTCTCAAGAAAGGGAATAATTAACTAACAAATGCTGCCAATAAGTTTTATTTTTCAAAGGCAATTACTTTGTTTCAGCATAGCTTTTTGTTTATAGCTTTTTTGTTTTTTTGTTTTACTTAAAGAACAGAAATTTATTATTTTACAGTTCTGAAGGCTAGAAATTGAAGGTAAAGGTCTGGGTGATTCAGTTTCTGTTTGCAGAGGTTGTCTTTTGCTGTCCTCACAGGGTTTTCCTGTTTATAGTTTCTTTATCCAGATATCTTGGTGGGATGTCCTCAGGTTTTTTTACTGATCTCATTCCACTCTATCTAGGCTTCTCTGCATATCTTCCCAGAAACCTTGACTTGGTCATTTCTAGAAACCTTGATACCCAAATCATGCAAAAACAGAAAGAGAACATTACAGACCAGTATCACTTATGAACATAGTTACAAAGATCCTAAATGAAATATTAACAAATCAAATCCATCAATGTATTAAAAACACATCATGAACCAAATATAACTTAACCCAGGATTGTGAGAACAGGCCAACATAATATTTATCAGTGTAATCCATCACATTGATTAAAGGCAAAATAACATGTGATCATATCAGAAGGCATAATAAAATTTTTGATAAAATTCAATGGTCACTCATAATTTCAAAAAATATTTAAGAAACTACAGCTGACATCATGTTTAAATGCTGAATCTTTAGAAGAATACTATCAAAGTCAGGAATAAGAAAATAACTTCCAGTCACTGCTACTATTCATTAATTAACTGTTTTCTTGGCCAAAGCAATGAGATAATAAACACATACATGCATACATTCACAGGTATGTATGTATGTACGTAAGTTAGTAAATAAATAAAATGTATGTGGCTAGAAAAGAAGAAACAAATTACCATTATTTTTAATCATCTCTCCGTTGACATAGGACCAAAAAGGACAGCAGCTTGTCTGTTCCCCTTCACCGATTCCCCAAAGCTGTTCCTCTCCTCAATTCCCCAATAAAATCTTTTAAAAAAAAAGAACATCTAAAGGAATATTTTGAAACAGAAAGAACTGATAAAAAAAAAAGGGGGGGGGAAACTTGGAAAATCAGGAATGAAGAAACTATGGAAAGAGTAAATATATGGGTAAATATAATAGACTATTCTCCTCTTGAGTTTTCTAAATTATTTTTGACAATTGAAGGAAAAATTATAACATTGTTTGAGGAATATCCTATAACATTACCCTAATATATGTAGAGGATATATTAAACACAAGTTATTAAGGAGGAATGGTAAAGGAATCTAGTACAAGTATGGTTTTGACACTTTAGATGAACTAGTAAAATGTTAATACCAGTAGACCATAAGTTATGTATGTATAATGTAATGCCTAGAACAATTATTTAACAAATCTATTCAAAGAGATACACTCAAGATACACTATAGGTAAATCAAAATGGAATTATAAAAAGTATTCAAATAACCTACAGAATGACCAGGAAAGTAAAACAGAGGAACAAAAAACCAGAACCAGACTTAAGCCTTAATATATCAATAATTCCATTCATAAATCAATGAAACAGAATAGGTAACATCAGAATATACCCACAAAAGTATGATCAACTGATTTTTTTGACAAAGGTGCAAAAGCAATTCAATATAGGGAGGATAGTCTTTTTTAACTAATGGTGCTGTTAATAGGGATTATGGTAGTATCTCACTCATATAGGGTTGTTATGAGAAATAAAAGAATGCATGTACTCCTCACACTTAGCAAAGCTCAATAGCTTTCAGATATGGTGTCTGCCTGTGTCTGCATGCTGGGTTGGGGGAAGACTCAACAAAGGAACAATGACTTCTGCCAGCACTTCTGTCTGGGAAAAAGCTGCCCCTCCAGCCCTTGCCCTGAAGGCAGACAATTCAGTTCCTCTCCTATGTCCCTGGCAACTTTGGCATTGCTGCCCCAAAGTTGGAGTTCAGAGCGAGTGAGTCCAACATCGAGTAAGTTCATGTGTGGGCACTTCAATAAGATTGCCTGGGACACCAGGCGCCCTCCATCTCAGCACAATCTCCACTGGTTTTCACAGCCAGAAGTTATAAGGACTTCTCTTTCTGGCACTGGAGCCCTGGGCTGGGGAGCCTGGTGTGGGGCCAGGACCCCTCACTCCTCAAGGAGGACCTCTACAGCCGAGATAGCCCTCCCAATTTTTAACTGCCACATGTGGGTATGGGGCTAGCCCATTCCATGTCTCACCCCTCCTACGAGTCTTGATGTGGCTCCTTCTGTATGTCCTTAGTTACAGGGCTTCTGATCAGCTGATTCTCAATGATTGTTGTTCTACAGTTTAGTTGTAATTTTGATGTGATCACGAGAGGACGTAAGCACAGCATTTCCCTACTCCACCATCTTGACTGGAATCCCTGTTTTTCCTTTTAAAGTCTATAGTTTTATGTTTTGTTTGTTACATCCTCTAAAAATACGTTATATAGGGTTATAATAATGATCATCCTAAATTCTTTTTTGCTGTAGCATTGGAGTAGATATTCTTTATTAAACTAATAAAGTTTCCTTTGGGTATAAGTTTACTAAGACATTTTAAATAATACATGACTACATTTTCCTTTTACTGGATTTCCAATAATCCCTTAAATGTCACCACCTCTTTTGTTCAAATGTTTATGTATGAGCATATATTTTTATCTTTTGGGTCTACACAGTACTATTTGCATGTATTATCACATTGCATTTTTTTTTTTTAAGAGGGCAGTGTCACTGGCCCTCATATGTGGAATCTGAACCTGGGCTGCTGGCATCCCAAGCTAGCTCTTAACCACCGCACCACTCGGCCAGCCCCCGTCACATTGCATTTTAGTTGTTTATTTTTCAATCTTCTTTATAAGCTTGTGAACTTTACTGAAGAAACATTATTTTTCTTGTCTTTGTGCCTTTGTTACTCAAAAAAGTGTCTATAGTAGAATTGTATTTTCAATATATATGCAATAAATGTGTTAGCTTTCAAAAAAACCTCAATAAATATTGTTATTATCCCCAGTGCCATCCTTTTTACCCCTGTCCTATCTTCTATTTCTTCCCATTTCCTCTGCTCTAAATCTCCAGTAGGTCATATAGTATAACAAAAAAGGCTGACCATATGGTCTTAATCAATTTTTAGCTTCTCTGAGCCTGTAAAATGATGGTTCCATCACCTTAGGGAGTCTGTCACATCCTGCGTGGCAAGGGCAAATGGGACTCGAGAGGGGCGACGCAGATTGAATAAGAACAAGAGACAGAAGTAAGATAAGAGCGAGACCAAGGGACTCAGCCAAAGAAGACTGAGCCCCGAATCGGGTCAGCGCATGGCTTTTATTGAGAATTTTTAGAGAAGTAAAACTGCTGTAAATAAATAACAGTGTGGATTGTGTGCCTTAAGGCTGTTTTCCATTAACCTATCCCATTGTATTCCAGCAAATGCTATGCCTTCATACATCACTACACAGCCCCAGTACACTGACCTTACTGTGTCCTCCTGGAGGAGATAACTGATGTCACTCCATCAGGTCCCGGTCATACCGAGACACTCCCAGAGAGAGCTTTACGGATAACATTCCACCGGGCCTCGGTCATACCGAGACACTCTCTCAAGACTAAAGGTCAGGGGCTAATGCAGAGCGGGTGGTCTTGGAATCGGCTGTAAGGCAACAGGAGTCAATTCATTTTTTCCTTCTTTATTAAACACTAAGTATGACTCATTCTTATTTGCTACCCTCATTACTCCTCCTACTTTTTAAAGCCCCAGTCTTATAAGAAGGAAGTAGGTTCATTTTAACAACTGAACAACATGCCTGGTTCCCCATCCTGCATCATCCTCATTTTTTTCCTCTGCCAGCTCACAGGTGAGTCCACCCAGATTCTCCTGCTCTTTTGACTGCCTTTCCCTTCATGAGGCATGTTTCCAGGTTCTGGGTCCACTCTGGAGGCTCTTCGCCCTTGTTTTTTATATCCTGTGGTCACTGAATCACAGAGGGCAGAAAGAGACTAGAGGGGAGGGGAAGGAATGACTCTGGGGATTGATGGTCCTTCTGACTGTCCTAGGGAAAGAAGGGCTGAAAGAAGTGGTGTTGGGTATCAGGAATACCTGTGTTCTAATCCAAATTCTGCCACAAATTATATGACGAAAGTCATCTTCCCTGGACTTTAGCCTTCCTTCCTTTTGAAGAAGGAAAATGAGTTCATACAAGTGTGTTTATTATTTTCATAAATATTAATAATATTTTCTTTGTGTATATTTATAACATATTTATACATTTTATATTTAGAAATACATTTTAAATTATATTTAGAAATATATTTTTAAATGATTATGCATAACAACTATATTGATGAAAGGAGATATTTGAATTTTATCTCTTAATCCAAGCAATCCAATCAGTCTCTATGTAGAAAACCAACTCATATTGTCAACACTTTATGTTTAATGCCATGAATGACAGGGCTTTTTCCACCTGTCACAGATATTCTAGTCTTTGAACATTTTACTATCCTCAGGGCTCTCAGAAAGGACCAGGAGCTCCATGACATCTGCCTCTGAGGATCTGGCATAACTGGTTCATTTATGTGTGCCCCAGGCCTGCTTGAAGTAACTTGCCCAAGACTACGCAGTCAGTTAGCACTCCCAGTCCTTTCTTACCCCAACCTGTCCCCACCAAGTGTTCAGCATCAGCAGACTCTTGTCCTCCTTGAGTTCATTAGAGGTTGGCAGTTTTAGCACCTGTTTCTAAGCAAGTGGTCCTAAAATAGGCTTTCAGTTTGAAAACTGTAAATGGTAATTCAAAGTGGAACTTGGGGAAGGTGAGGTGGGGGAGGACATGGCAGGTGCTAAACTGTGGGCAGCAGGGTATAAGTGTGTGAACTGTGGGCAGCAGGGTGTAAGTGTGTGTCATGCTCCCCAAGGCTGTGGGCAGCCTGTGTGGTACACTTCCATAGCTGAAAAGAGTCCAATATTGTCTTAGAGCCTCCAGTGGGCAGGACAGTGGAAGCAATGCTGGCACTGGACAAATACTCCTGGGTTTGACTTGATAGCTAAATTCTGTGGATAAGTTACTCATCTCTGAACCTTGGCTTTACAAGTACATAATGGAAAATGAATCCTAGCTTGCAGAATTATTGTAGTGCTTTAAATGAGATATCAAATGCAAAACAGTTATAATAATAATCACCATTTATTAAGGTCCTCCTACTTCTGAGACATTTTGTATAAAATCACCTCACATGTCTATAATGAGATAGATATTATTATCCTTGATTTACAGATGAGGAAACTTAGGCTTATAGAGGTCAAATGTCTTGGGCAAGATTCTACAGCTAATAAGAAAGAGAGCAGAGACTGAGTTCCTAAAGCTGGTGCTCTTCTCATCACACCAACCTGCATAACACTGCAGCTGACACCAGGGAAGTCCTCAATAAATGTGTATTTGCACTGACTCTTCCCAGGAGAGCTAGCTGTGATTCCTTCCCCCTCCAGGTATATGAAGCCAAGGTAGGGACTGGAAATGCCCAAGAAGAACAAGTAATTCTGTTTCCAGAATGTGAGTGCACCAACAGGGACCCACTGCTTGCAAATTCAGAGGGGCCAAGGTGCAGCTCTGTGGCCTCAGGATTCTCATCTGGAAAATGGGCACTGTAATTTGTCCCCATCTCAGATTTTGTGATGAGTAAATGATAGAGGAGTTTTGAGGAGACAATACACAAAAACAGAAAAAGTGGGTATGGAGGTTGGGGAGGTGTTAGAAAGGACCAGAAGATACAAGAAGGAGGGGGCATGGAATGAGTGAGGGGCAGAGCAGTAGGGAGCTTGAATGTGAACGTTTCAGGTTAGGGTTGGAGAGGTGGCAAAGGTGTAAGGTGAATTGGGAGATTTGCTAGCCTCTGCTTCATGTACAGATGGTTCCTGACTTACAATGGCTCAACTTGCTGTTTTATGACCTCAGGATGTGCATCAGTAGAAACTGTATTTTGAATTTTGATCCTTTCCCTGGCTAGCAATATGCAGTAAGATACTACTCTCTGGTGATGATAGGCAGCAGCAGCAAGCTGCAGCTCCCAGGGCCAACAACGATCACAGGGCCAACAACCAATAATCTACAGTGTACTGCATTGACAGTGTTTTGTGTTTTTGTATCCCATTGTGTCTACAAAACACCCATCTATGTGTATTGCTTCTGGTGAGAACAAGAGAAAGGCAATTACTCTTGAGATGAAATTACTCTTGACATGAAACTCAAGGTTATTGCCCAACTGTAGGCTAATATAAATGTTCTGAGCATGTTTAAGGTAGGCTAGGCTAAGCTCTGATGTTCAGTAGGGTAGATATATTAAATGTATTTTTGACTTTATATTTTAAACTTATGATGGATTTATCAGGACATAACCATATCATAAGTCAAGGGGCATCTGTACATGGCACTGACTTAAAATGCTCTTTCCAGGGTATATTTGTTAGGGAGAAGTTAGGTAAAGAGTAGCCATTTCCAAAATCTTTTTTTTTTTTCTTCTTTAAGCAGTAGTTTCCTTTAATGAAATTTAGTTTTACACAGAAACAAACAAGTAAATGACTCTAATGCATAAAGCTGAAACATTCCTGATTGGGACGAGGAGAGGGGTGGCATTGTGTAGGCTCTGCCCTCCACTGCCTACTCCATCCCCCACCCCCTAGGCCTTCCTTTAAGCTCCTCAGAAGTATACTGTGGCACTGACTCAGACCTCAAAGGTGACAGGGGGCACAGCTTGGGACCCCTGCCTGCCTTAGGAGCCCTGGTTCTTAATCCTGGCCTTCCACTGACTTGAGACATATCACTGTAACCTTTGGAGCATGAGTCTCCTCGTTTGTGAAATGGGCTGGACTAAGTAGTCCCTCAGATTCCTCCCAGCTCTGAGATGCTCTGGTCCTTGGTTTCCATGAGGATGGTGCCATGACATGCTGCTGCATTCTGATGGAGGCACTGACTACTGGGGAAGGCCCTCGGGGACTGGGCTGCTAAGTAGAAAATGGGCTTTATGTCCCCTTGTAGCCTGAAGTCTTTCTCCTGGGTCACCATCCCTTGATTCTGGCTGTACTGATGATCCCCCTTTCTCCTAATTTGGCTTTCTCCCTCCACTCAACTCTTCAACCTTGGGGGAACAGGATAAGGAGTGGAGGTTATAACCCAGAGTCAAGGGAAGTGGCAAAGAGGATGGGCTGGGGGCAGGGGGGGGGGGGTAGCTGTTGTCCCTTCTTGTTATGGAGGGCATCTTAAAGCTGACTCTCCTGATATCAAAAATATCACATCTTGGCCAGGGCAGAAAGCAAAGGGTCTTCTGCCCCAGCTCCCTGAATCTCCAAAGGCAAGTTGTTGGGGAATGTTTGCTGCAGGAGATATTCCCTTGCATAGTGATCAGACTTACTGGTTTGCGATGAAGTAGCCAAGTGACTGGTCTGTAGGCGTTAGCACCTTTAGAGAAGCTCACCTTGCCAAGAAGTCATTCAAAGAAGTTTTGGAAAATCTCTGTTTCTCAATTTTAGCCATCTTTGTGAAAATGTAACCAAAAAAATGGGAAGCTTTCTCAACGTCTGTTCCTTATAGCACTACTCCCTGACCTGCCTCCCACCATGTTACAGACAGTTCTGTATGTCTAAATATACTTTCATATCCATATTCACCTTTCATTTCCCCCCAAATCCTGGCAAACAAAGATTGTTTTTTGCCTATGATAGTTAAGAACACTGAAACTCAAAGTGAGACAATAGTGGAGAGAACACAGGCCTCTGAGACAGAGGAACTGGCCAGCTCCTTATCTCACTTCTGCTACTTTCCAGTTTGGGCCTTGAGAAAGTTATTCAGCCTCTCAGAGCCCCAGTGTCCTCATCTATAAAGTGGAACTTATCCTCTACCTCATGGTGCTGCTTTGAGGATCAAGAAAGGTAATGCCCAGGGCCGGCTGAGTGGCGCGGTGGTTAAGCGCTGGCTTGGGAAGCCAGCGGCCCCGGTTCGGGTCCCACCTATGAGGGCCAGTGACACTGCCATCAAAAAAAAAAAAAGAAAGAAAGAAAGAAAGGTAAATGCCCATTAAATTAGTTTTAACACAGAATGATACCAAGTGTTTGTTGCTGGAGTTATTATTATGGAGGAGCCAGAATGAAAGCCAGCTCTCCTGACTCCCAGTTAGGACAGAGCTCTAAATCTTTCATATACTCCATACTGCCTGGGAGGAGAGGCCATCTTCACCCCTCCCTGGGTAGGACCCCAGACCCCATCACCAAGTCATCTGGAACCTAATGCCTATAGACATTGGCTAATTCACAGCAAAATGGTATGCCCAATCACCACCCAGGGGAATATTTCCCTCTGAAGAATTTTAAGTGGAAAATAAATTGCTGATGGATATTCAGGGGGTGCATGTGAGAAAGAGTTGGAGACTTTCTCAGGGAAGGGCTTTGAACTAGGCTTTATGGGTCTTGAATAAGATTTAGATGATCAGAGAGAAGGATAAAGCACAAACAAAAGCTTGTAAGGTAGAAAGTAAATGGGATCAGGCAAGGGAAGAGGACTGGCTGCTTGTCTGGTGGTAGTAAGTGGATGGCATTCCGGGCTTCATATCTTCCCAATGCATCATATGGTCACGCCGACCTTGGAGCAAAAAGTCCTGGGATTCTCTCAGATACAATCAACCCAGGTCATGTGATATCTCTGAACTAATTATTATGCCAGAGAAAGGCTACCATCTGAGCTGGATGTCTGTCATTCTTACCCAAACCACTTGGTTACTACAAAATAAGGAAGGAGTAAAATGGATGCAGGGGTTTCAAGTTATACCATTCACTGCACTGATCTAGATAGGAGGGTAGGTAGATGAGTGTCATAGGGCCAAATCTTCCCAAGTCTTTTTTTTTTTTTTGAGGGCAGTGTCACTGGCCCTCATATGTGGGATCCGAACCGGGGCCACTGGCATCCCAAGCCAGCGCTTAAACCAATGCACCACTCGGCCGGCCCAAATAATAGAGGGTTTTGTTTTTTTTGAGGCCAGTGTCACTGGCCCTCACATGTGGGACCCGAACTGGGGCCACTGGCTTCCCAAGCCAGTGCTTAACCACTGCGCCACTCGGCCAGCCCCCAAGTCTTGTAGATAGTCATGGTTAGTAGCCATTCATTCTCTACAACCATTTGACCCCACAAATCATGTTAAGTCCCCCCATTGTGCATTCCCTAAGTACTTGCTACTCCCCCATTTATAATACATGTAGTTACTTATTTCATGACAATCTCGCAACCCCATGAGTGCAAAAATCATGACTGTCTTGGTCCACAGTTATATCCTCAGCTCCTAAACAGTGCCTGGCACAAATATGAAACTAAATAAAAGTTTTTAAAGGAAGGAATGACAGAATGAGAAAAGCATGACCTACCTAAACATGGTAAAACTCTGTAAGGTCACACTTGCATGTGAAGAAGCCACCACAGAAAGGGAGGGTTCAGTTCCGCCTTGGAAAGCTGAGAATTGAGAAGTTTCTTGTGTCATAGTCAGTTGGGAAGAGGAAGCAAAACCGGTTGGGACTTACCAACCCGGACCCCTATCCTCTGAACTCACATATAGGGATTGGCATGACACTACTCTCTTCCTTTATGACTGCTTTTGCCACCCTGATGATACAAATAGGGTAGAATATACTCCATCTAGACTCATGTTAGCGATTTGCACTGTCATCCTCCAATATCTTTCTAACAAAGAACGATAAATTTGGAGACATTTTCTTATATCGCCGCACAATTCACATCTTTTGATATTTATCCTGAGACTATATCACTATATGTGTGATGTGAAAAAAAGATTTTTTTTCATGGTTTAATATATGCTAAAGCAGTAAAGCCACATTCTTGCAGTTTCTCACCTCCCTAACTTAAACATCCCCTAAAACCCTCATGTGAAAATGAAACTCCTCTAAGGTGCCCTTTATTCAGGTATTACACCTACTTGAAGGCAAGTGATATTCAATTTTATTTGACTGCAAAATTTTAACTCCTTCCATTTCTGCTGTTGAAGTGAGTAAATAAGTTCATTAACTGGGCCTGCCTAGTGGTGCGGTGGTTAAGCACTGGCTTGGGAAGCCAGCGGCCCCAGTTCGGGTCCCACATATGAGGGCCAGTGACACTGCCCTCAAAAAAATAAATAAATATAAATAAATATAAATAAATAAATAAATAAATAAATAAATAAATAAATTCATTAACTAATCCATCAAAAATTCAAAATAAAATTGATTTTGTCTGTAACATTTACTGGGATTATTTTGATACCCCTTGAGATGATCAAAGAGGATGATGAAAAAACCATCCTGCCTTAGTGTTAGGTGAGCAGGGAGAACAGTTTTTTGAAAAATCAGATTACTTAATAAGGTGATTTGATAAAGGCCTGAGAGATCCAAAGAATATATGCACTCACTGATAAATTCGGGAGAAAAATGTTTTAAAACAGATATCAGTTCCTAAAAGGCATTTACTCAGAGAAAGATGCCAGTAATTTTGGAGATAAATTTAGCAAAAATAGTTGGTCAATGGGCCGGCCGAGTGGCGCAGCGGTTAAGCGCTGGCTTGGGAAGCCAGGGGTCCTGGTTCGGGTCCCACATATGAGGGTCAGTGACACTGCCCTCAAAAAAAAAAACAACCCCACTTTAAAAAATAGTTGGTCGAGATCCCAGACCTATAATCAAGGGACTAGGACAACATTTGGTAGCATCAGATTCTTTTACACTGGAGCACTGGGCAAGTAGCTTATGCTTGAGGGAAGGTCACCAAAGGACATAAAGAGGAAATCAGGATTCTTAAATCCACTCTATCATAAAATAGAAAGATAAATTATCCTTAAACTACCTTCTAAGCTATCACTATCAGTAGGAACTTATAGGTTAACTCCCAATGTTCTGATCTGTGCTTGGGAACAATTGCCCTCATGTAAATCAGGCTGCTCCTCCCTCTGCGTCAAAAATCAACTCTCCTAGGAGCAATGGGGTGGAGGGGTTCTAAGCAAGGCTTGGAAAGTAACCTCCCCACTTGTCCCTCTGCCGGAACTTGTCAAGGATGGAGCTGGGTCTTGTGGTCTACCTCAGAGTTTGGTCTTTTAAGCCAGAGGCCTCAAGGAATGGGGTGGGTTCACCTGCAGTCGCCCCTTTCAGGGAAGAGTTCTGACCTCAATGGCCTCATGTGAGTGAAGTTCCAAAGGTTTTCCCAGGGGCTCAATGGGTTATAGTGAGGGGATTTGTTGGGACCTTCCCAGAACACAAAGGGGATGAGTAATTCATCTAAAGGGCAGGGACCAACGTTTATTTTATGATTCTCTGTGTTTGCAGGGCCAGCAGCCTCTGGAGCCCCGAAGGAGCTCGTTGGTGCCCTTGGTGGGTTTGTGACTTTCCCTCTGACACACTTAGTAAATCAGATTGACAGCGTTGTCTGGATATTTAACACAACTACTCTTGTTACCATACAACCAAAAACGGCAGGCGGACAAGACAATGTCATAGTGATTCAAAATCATAACAAGAAAAGGGTGGACTTCCCACATGGAAACTACTCCCTGAAGCTCAGCGAACTGAGTAAGAATGACTCAGGTGCCTATCGTGTGGAGATATACAGCTCATCCCTCCAGGGTCCCTTCATCCAGGAATATGAGCTGCATGTCTATGGTGAGTAGAAACAGTTCCAAAGGTGGATGACTGCCTTGGTAAAGTGGTAAACTCCTTGATATTGGAGAAATTCAAGCAAAGGAAGGATAAACACTTGGTAAGAACGGAAGAGAGAAGCCCTGCATGGATGAAATAGCTGTAGCGGACCCTGGAGGTTCTTCCTACTCAGAGATTCTGTAAGAGGCAGCATGATGCAGCAGATTGGCAAAAGGGAAGTGGCAATCACACAGGTCAAATGCTGGCTTCTCTACTTACTAGCTGCATGGCCTTAACCAAATTACTTCGAAACTTAGTTTTCATATCTGTAATGGGGAGGAAAGTGATCATTATCTTAGAAAGATTATTGAGTATAAATCACTTACAATTGTAAGAATTGTAAATCACTTACAATTCTTCCCCTACAAATTCCAACCAATTGAGAAATAGACACAAGAATCAGAAAGAGATAAAAACAGTTTTATTTTTTCTGGTAAAGCTAGATAGCAGAAATATTTTTTCCTAAGTCAAGACCTTGGAGCCCATTCAAGAAATATGAACTGGGGCCGGTGGAGTGGCTTGTTGTTTAAGAGTTGGCTTGGCTCTGAACAACAGCACGAGCTCTGAACAACAGGGCCAAGGGTTCGGATCCCACATGGGCCAGTGATGCTGCGCCCTCTATAGCTAAGACAATGAACAACAGTTTGATGTGGACCTGGGCTGCTGTGGGTCGCCATCAATGGCGAAGGCTACAGTGGGGCTGCAGTGGGCTGCCATAGGTTACCGTGAGTGGCCGGCAGCCAGCGTGAGTGGCTGGCAGCCAGTATAAGCTGCCTTGAGCCACTGTGAGCCTCCGTGAGAGGCTGTCCAATGGCTGGCAACTGATCTGCCTCAGCCAGAAAGAGTGCAATGATCACAATACCAACACGGGCCAGTGAGGCAACGTCTTCCACAACTACACTGAAGAACAAAAGGACAGCAACCTTCCCCAATTCCCCAATGCTGTTCCCTTGCCCAATTCTCCAATAAAATCTTAAAAAAAAAAAATAGAAAGATGAACTTACAAAACAATTTACCAACTACAATAATATCTACCTCACTTACTGAGCTACAAAATCATGGACACCAGGAGATGGGCCTCCAGGTTTTCTTGTAGGAAGTAGGCCATTTACCTTGATTCAGGTGTGTCTTCCATATACATATAGTTGAAGGGAACAGAAGACATGCATTCTGTGGGCAAACTAGCTAAGGGAGGGGAAACCGGGGCAAAACACATTTAGCAGCACTCTTAACAGCTCAAACCCACAAGTAGAAAAATGTAGATAATAAATGCCAGACTCTCACCATATCAGCAATGAACCAATTAATCATCCTTTGAGGGAAAGGAGTGAGCACAAAGTAGAGAGAGGGACCAGCAGAGTTATTTCTCCAGAAGAATAAAGTGAAAGTCTGTTCAAAGAAGCCTAAAGAAGGGGAATAAGGAGTCTCTATAAAAAAGTTAAAATTAGGGCTGGCTGAGTGGTGCACTGGTTAAGAACTGGGTTGGGATGCCAGCTCTGAGTAGCAGGGCTCCGGTTCGGATCCTACATATGAGGGCCAGTGACACTGCCCTCTATAGCTAAGATGGTGAACAACAGCTAAGATGGTGAACAACAGCTCCACCTGAAGCTGGGCTGCTGTGAGTCCCTGGGATGGCATAGCTGCAGCCCCTGCTGCAGTGGGCTGCCATAGGCTACAGTGAGTGGCCGGCAGCCAGCGTGAGTGGCTGGCAGCTGGAGTGAGCTGCCAAAGTCCCCGTGAGCGGCCATCCAGAGGCCGGCGACCCATCTGCCTCACCCAGGAAGAGTGCAATGACGATACCAACATGGGCCAGTGAAGCAATGTCCTCCACAACTAGACTGAAGAACAAAGAAGGACAGCAACTTGTCTGTTCCCCTCCCCCAATTCCCCAAGAAAAATCTTTTTAAAAAACAGTTAAAATTAGCTAACATCTAAAATGCATTTAACATAAAATCATATTGAAAATCAACTGTAACTGAAATAAATAAATAATAAAAATAAAATAAAATGCATTTAACACAATGCTTGCCATATGGCTGTGTTAGTAAATGACAGCTGCATTCTTTTTTTTTTTTTTTTTTTTTACGATTTTATTGGGGAGTTGGGGGAGGGGACCAGCCAAGTTGTCGTTCTTCAATCTTCGTTGTGGAGGGTGCCAGTCATCTGGCTTCCCTGTGACAGCTCGTGGCCTCTAAGCTCAAGTGCTGTGTTCAGTCTTAGTTGTGGGTGGGCATAGCCACCATTCTATACAGGAGTCAAACCAGCAGCCTTATTGTTAAGAGCACACGCTCTATACTCTGAGCCACCGGGGCGGCAGCTCAGCTCAAGGTGCAGAGTTCAGTCTTAGCTGCGGGTGGGCATAGCCCACCATTGAACAGGCAACCTTGTTGTTACACCAGCTGGGCCATCCTGCCACCTGTTGGCAGCTCAGCGACAGCTCAGCTAGGACGCAGCTTTCACTAGCCCATGTGGGAATTGCACCTGCGGCCCTGTTGCTCAAAGCACGCGTTCTAAGCCAACTCTTAACCAACTGAGCCACTCGGCCAGCCCTGACAGCTGCATTCTTGTTGGATTGTTATTATTTATGTAATATTACTATTGTTGTTGTTGTATAGCAATGGGCAAGCTGACTAGGATAGTTCTCTTTCCCAGATAAGAATGAGAATTCTGCTCTGAATTGCTGCTTCCTCTCCACTCTGTTGTACTTTGAAGAGATTCAGGTCCAAAGTTTACAAGAATAATTCAGAAAAAGGAGGGCTATAGGCAGTTTCCACCCTTGATAGTCCATTTCTCCTTTACAGAGCACCTATCAAAGCCCAAAGTCGCCATGGGTCTGCAGGACAATAAGAATGGCACCTGTGTGACTAATCTGACATGCTTCATGGCACAAGGAGGAGAAGATGTGACTTACAGCTGGAAGTTCCTGGGACAGGCAATCAATGAGTCCCATAATGGCTCCATTCTACTCATATCCTGGAGGCCAGGGGAAAAGGATATGATCTTTATCTGCATGGCCAGGAACCCCATCAGCAGCAACTCTTCAAACCCCATCTCTGTCTGGAAGTTCTGTGAAGGTGATTGCCTCACCTCTTCCTTCAGGACCCTCTGGTCTCAGGACCTATATATACCTTATTCAGCTCCTGGTTCCCATGGGAACAGCCTGGTGTGAAAATTGGAGGCCTTGGGAAGTCACCAGACTGGGAGGAAGGTGGCAGTTGCTCCAAAAGTTGGATCATTTTCCCTAGCTAACTCTTTCTTCCCTGTGCCTCCACCTATTTTCTCTTTAAAGGTGTTGCTGATAACCTAGATTCCACCATGAGACTCCTGTGGGTATTTCTCCTGCTCTGTGTCCTTGCACTGGTGCCAGTTATTTTGATTATGTGGAGAGAAAGAAGAAAAGGTAGAGCATGTACCATCTTTGTCTTCGCCCTCATTCATGCATTTTCTTCCTCATTTATTCAACAAGCATATGTTAACTGTGTTCCAGCCTTGGTGCTAGGCTGTAAGGGTACAGAAATGAAGAGGCCATAGTCTCTGTCCTCAAGGAGAGCTCCATCTGCTTGCACTACTTAGTTATGGAGTAGAGAGATTGCTTGACTCCTTAACTTCTCTCCTCAGGTCAAAGTCCTTCCAGTTCCCTCGCCAATACCCACACTTTTCCTTCCCCAGAGGTACTTACTGATGTGGCCCTCCTGTTGAAACAGGCCCCACCAGTGCTGACTTTCCCCTGGCCTGGGAGGCAATGGCTTCCAACTCAGAGATCCCATAAAGCAGCACCCTCCAGTCAGCCCTTCTAATCTCTATCCCTGCCAGAGCCCCCCTAAAGCAATCTCAGTCCTCTCCATTGAATCAACTCCAGAGACCTCTCTTTCCTCTCAACCTCAGTCTAGACACATTCCTCCTGGAGAAGCTTGATTCTGTCTCTGTCTCTCTCCATGCTGCCCCCCATGCTATGTCCCTAAACCCTGCTGATTTGCCTTCTCAGGATCTCACTGATACTGTCCATGTGGAGTATTGGGGAGGAACCTAAGCATTGGTTGGGTATGAACTGTAGACTTCCCCCTTCCTGAAAGTGTTTCTGACCTACTCTCTTCCCTTTTGGATGCGTGGTCCAGAGACTAGAAGTAAAGTGATGAGGGTAACTAGCTCATCCTGGGATTTTCCTGGGTTTAGCACTAAAAGTCTCATATCCTGGAAAACCCTTTAGTTACAGTGAAATAGGAATGGTTGTTCACCCTAAGTAGGTTGTCAGATGGGGTGGTGGGCCAATGGGGTGGTAAGAAAGTGGAAAGAGAGGGCAGCTCTGATTCTCTCCCAACTTGGTTGCAGGGTCCATTAAAGAGAAGAAGAGAATGAACACTCATCAGGAAGTTCTTAACTACTGTCCCTTTCCTGGAGAGACCTCAGAGTATGACACAATCTCTAACCTTAATGTGAGTCCATTCCCATTTTTCCTGGGGCCTGATCCTCCTCTCTGAGGCCCTTCTTATTTTACTTGAGATTTTTTTCATGGATTTGGACAACATAGTAGATGAGGGTGTATAGCTCTTTTTTTTCCTTCAAACTACACCAATACTTCACATTTTTACCAAAAGTCCTGAGAGGAGGTGCAAAATACAGAATCAAATGACTAAAAAATGCTGAACAAGCAGCATCATTAATACACAAACTATTTACATTACTAAACTAGTAACAGTTGATGTTCTCCATGTCTGTAAAACTTTGGAACCACATAGCTGCTCCGTTAAATCTAGTCCATGACAGCTTCCAAAAACCAGAAGATATTTTAGTTAGCTTCATTCCTGATGCCTCATCAAAATTTTCTATGAGATCTGGAGCATCATCATCCTTTTAGTCAATATATTCTGTTTTTGGTGCTTTGCTATCCGACACTTACTGAGGGAACTGTTCAGCTAACTTCTTTTTTTTTTTTTTTTTTTTTTTTTTTTAATTTTATTTTATTTTTAATTAGTTTCAGGTGTACAACACAGTGCAATAGTTATACATTTTACCCCTCAAAGTGACAACCCCCCCACCCCCAATAGTTTCAGGTGTACAACACAGTGCAATAGTTATACATTTTACCCCCCAAAGTGACAAACCCCCCACCCCCAATACACCCCCCCACACCCCCCCATATCATACATATCTATTACTCTTCCTCTGACTCTCTTCCACAGTATAATCCACATCCCGTGACTATCTATATATATTCAATTACAATAGGTATACCACCTCCACTTTAGTAATACCGTGCAGTGATCAAACCTCTACTCCATCCATGAAATGGTCTCCTAACAAGACCTATGATCATCTGACATTCCACAGAATATTTACAACATTATTAATTATATTCCCCAAACTGTTTTTCCTATCCCAGTAGCAATATTGTAGTTGCCTATTTTTGCTGTCTAATCCCTTCCCCTTCTCCCTCATTCCCATTCCTCTCCAAATTAGCAACCCTGATTTTTCCTCTATATCTATGAGACAGTTTCTGTTTACTTTGCTCATTCATACAGTTTTCTCATATTCCACATATAAGTGAGATCATATGGTATTTGTCCTTCTCTGACTGACTTACTTCACTCAACATTATAGTCTCTAGGTCCATCCATATCATTGCAAATGGCACGATTTCATTCTTCTTCTTTATAGCGGAGTAATACTCCATTGTATAAATATACCACAGTTTCTTAATCCAGTCATCTACTGATGGGCATTTTGGTTGTTTCCCAAGTCTTAGCTATTGTAAATTGTGCTGCTATGAACATCGGGGTACATAACTTTTTTGAATAAGTGTCTTGGTTTTTTCAGGATAAATACCTAGGAGTGGAATTGCTGGGTCAAAAGGTAGCTCTATTTCCAGTTCTTTGAGATACCTCCATACTGACTTCCATAGTGGCTGCACCAATTGCAGTCCCACCAACAGTGCAGCAGGGTCCCCTTTTCCCCACAGCCCCGCCAGCACTTGTTGTTTGTTGATTTGTTGATGATAGCCATTCTGACTGGAGTGAGGTGGTATCTCATGGTGGTTTTTATTTGCATTTCCCTAATGACCAGTGAGGTTGAACTTTTTTTCATATGCCTGTTGGCCATCTGTATGTCCTCTTTAGAGAAATGTCTCTTCATATCTTCTGCCCATTTTTTAATTGGGTTGTTTGGGGTTTTTTTGGTGTTGAGTTTCATGAGTGTTTTATAAATTTTGATATTAACCCCTTATCAGATATATCGTTGGCAAATATATTCTCCCATTCAGTAGGCTTCCTTTTTGTTTTATTAATGGTTTCTTTGTTGTGAAAAAACTTTTAAGTCTGATATAATCCCATATGTTCATTTTTTCTTTTACTTCCCTTGCCCGTAGGGATGTATCAGTAAAAATATTGCTCTGGGTAATGTCTGCAAATGTACTCCCTATATTTTCATTTAGGATTTTTATGGTTTCAGGTCTTACATTTAAGTCTTTAATCCATTTTGAATTTGTTCTTGTATAAGGCGCAAGGAGATGATCCAGTTTCATTTTTTTTGCATGTGTCAGTCCAATTTTCCCAGCACCATTTATTGAATAGACTATCTTTACTCCAGTGTAAATTCTTGCTTCCCTTGTCATAGATTAACTGTCCGTAAATGCTTGGATTTATTTCTGGGCTCTCTGTTCTGTTCCACTGATCGATGTGCCTGTTTTTATGCCAATACCAAACTGTCTTTATTACTGTGGCCTTGTAGTAGGTTTTGATGTCTGGTAGCGTGATCCCTCCCAACTTTGTTTTTATTCCTCAGAATTGCCGAGGCTATTCTGGGTCTTTTATGATTCCATATAAACTTTAGGATTATATTTTCTATTTCTGTGAAAAATGCCCTTGGTAGTTTGATAGGAATTGCATTGAATCTATATATTGCTTTAGGCAGTATGGACATTTTAACTATATTAATTCTTCCTATCCATGAGCATGGTAGGTGTTTCCATTTATTTGTATCTTCTATGATTTCTTTCTTCAATGTCTTATAATTTTCTGAGTACAGATCTTTTACTTCTTTGGTTAAATTTATTCCTAGGTATTTTATAGTTCTTGACGCAATTGTAAATGGGACAGTTTTCTTAATTTCGCTTTCCATTAGTTTATTATTGGTATATGCAAATGCCACTGATTTCTGAACATTGATTTTATATCCTGCTACTTTACTGAATTCGTCTATCAGTTCCAATAGTTTTTTGATGGAGTCTTTGGGGTTCTCTATATACAGTATCATGTCATCTGCATATAGTGACAATTTTACTTCTTCCTTGCCAATTTGGATGCCTTTTATTTCTTTTTGTTGTCTGATTGCTGTGGCTAGAACTTCCAGCACTATGTTGAATAAAAGAGGAGAAAGTGGACAGCCTTGTCTTGTTCCTGATCTTAAGGGGAATGGTTTTAGCTTTTCCCCATTGAGTATGATGTTAGCTGTAGGTTTATCATATATGGCTTTTATTATGTTGAGATATGATCCCCGTATCCCCACTTTGCTCAGGGTTCTTCACATAAATGGCTGTTGGATTTGTCAAATGCTTTTTCTGCATCTATTGAAATGACCATGTGATCTTTATCCTTCATTTTGTTGATGTGGTGTATCACATTAATTGATTTACGGATGTTGAACCAGCCTTGGCGCACTAGGGATGAATCCCACTTGATCATGATGTATGATCTTCTTAATATATTGCTGAATTCTGTTTGCTAATATTTTATTGAGAATTTTTGCATCTATATTCATCAGGGAGATTGGCCTGTAGTTTTCTTTTTGTGATGTCTTTATCTGGTTTTGGAATCAGGGTGATAGAGGTTTACAAAAAGAGTTTGGGAGCCTTCCTCCTTCTGGATTTTTTGGAATAGTTTGAGAAGAATAGGTGATAGTTCTTTTTTGAATGTTTGATAAAATTCACTTGTGAAGCCGTCTGGTCCAGGGCTTTTGTTTTTTGGGAGCTTGTCAATTACTGATTCAATTTCCTTGGTAGTAATCAGGGTATTTAGATTTTCTGTTTCTTCTAGGTTAGCTTTGGAAGGTTGTATGCTTCTAGAAAATTATCCATTTCATCCAGATTGTCAAATTTGTTGGCATATAGTTGCTCATAGTAATTTCTTAGAATTTTTGTATTTCTGTGATGTCTGTAGTCAGTTCCCCTCTTTCATTCCTGATTTTGCTAATTTGAGTCCTCTTTTTTTTTTTTTTGATGAGCCTGGCTAGAGGTTTGTCAATTTTGTTTATCTTCTCAAGAAACCAGCTCTTGGTTTCATTGATCTTTTGAATTGTTTTTCTGTTCTCTATATTGTTTATTTCTGCTCTGGTCTTTAGTATCTCCTTTCTTGTACTCCCTTGGGCCTTCTTTTTGCTGTTCTTTTTCCAGTTCCTTAGGTGTAAGGATAACCTGTTGACTTGAGATTTTTCTTCCTTCTTTAGGTAGGCCTGCACTGCTATAAACTTCCTCTTAGGACTGCTTTCGCAGCATCCCAGAGATTTTGGGTCGTGGTGTTTTCATTTTCGTTTGTCTCGAGGTATCTTTGATTTCCTCCTTGATCTCATTTGTGACCCACTCACTATTTAATAGCATATTGTTTAGCCTCCATTTATTTGTCAGCTTCCGGATTTCTTCTTATAATTGATTTCTAGTTTCATAGCATTGTGGTCAGAGAATACAGTTGAAATGATTTCAATCTTCTTAAATTTATTGAGACTTGTTTTGTGGCCTAACATGTGGTCTATCTTAGAAAAATGTTCCATGTGCACTTGAAAAGAACGTATATTCTGTAGCTTTGGGATGAAATGCTCTGAAAATGTCTGTTAAATCCAGCTGGTTCTAATGTGTCATTTAAGGTCGCTGTTTCCACATTGATTTTCTGTCTGGAGGATCTGTCCATTAGTGACAGCGGGTGTTGAAGTCCCCTACTATGATAGTGTTACTGTTGATCTCTGTCTTTATGTCTGACAATATCTGTTTTATATATTTAGGGCTCCTATGTTAGGTGCGTAGATGTTTACTAGAGTTATGTCCTCTTGTTGGATCGATCCCTTCATTACTATGAAGTGTCCTTCTTTGTCCTTTGTTATATTCTTCAATTTAAAGTCCATTTTATCTGATATAAGTATCGCTTTCAGCTTTTTCTCAGTACCATTTGCATGAAATATTTTACTCCATCCCTTTACTTTCAGCCTGTATGAGTCTTTGGATCTGAGGTGAGTCTCTTGTATACAGCATATACTGGGGTCTTGCTTTCTTATCCATTCAGCCACCCTATGTCTTTTTATTGGAGCATTTAATCCATTTACATTTAATGTGATTATTGATAGGTGTGTATTTATTGCCATTTTGTTATTTGTGTTCGTAGTCTTTCATAGGTTGTTTTTCTCTTCTACTTAAAGAAGCCCTTTTAGCATTTCCTGCAAAGCTGGCTTGGTGGTAATGAATTCCCTTAACTTATTTTTTTCTGCAAAGCTCCTTATCTCGCCTTCGATTTTAAATGATAACCTTGCTGGATACAGCAATCTTGGTTGTAGGCCTTTATTTTTCATCACTTTGAAAACCTCCTGCCACTCTCTTCTGGCCTGCAAAGTTTCTGTAGAAAAGTCATTCAGCTAACTTCTTAAAAGCACCAAATTGACTTAATATTCCAGGAAGCATTTCTGTGATTGGTTTGGTTTCTGTATGACTGGTCATTGCACGGGTGTTAGCAGAAAAGGAAGCTTGAACTTTGGAACTGTTGAAATAAATAACTGTCCCATCATCTTTAGACATGTTTACTTCTTCAAGCTATATTATTTGCAGCCAGTTTTTTTACAGAGCTCTGAAGTCTTTTGTCCTCAGCTGTAGTTATTGTATGTACCACCTTCTTTCTGTGAGCTGTACCCTTGTTCCCTCTCTCAACTTGAGCCTGAAGTTCGGCTAACTTCTCTTGATTAGTGATGTTGGTAAATCTGAAGCAGGGAGAGTCCTCCAACTAAGGATGTATAGCTCTTGAAACCCAATGCACCTGTGTCTCTCTCAGGTCTTTATAGTTCTTTCTTATAAAGGAGTTGGTGTCCTCCAGAGCACCTGGTTTTGACCCAACCAGTAAGGCTTATACTGTGATCTATAGAATTGCCCCTTTCCTCCACATCACAATAACCACTCAACAGGCCTGTTGCAAAGGACAACAGGTAGAGAAGTGTGCCTTTGACATGATATTTGAGTTATGATGTCAGTAGACAGGCTTTAGAAATGCCTTTTCCTCTGAGGCAACTTAAATAGCCATCAGAGAGGACTTAGAGGGCTCCACAGTGGCTCTGGGCCCACACTCAAGGCTACCCAAGGTGGGGTCACTAAGCTGAAGTGAATGAACACAAAGTTGATCCAAAGGAAACTCTTTGAAGAATATACAAATAAAGTTTAAAGAAACCCAAATAATAAGAAACCCAAATTGGAGACGTAAACTCTGTAGATAGCTTCAAATGTCCCCGAAGGAACAATCATTGTAGCCCAGGCTGGACTAGCTCCTTAGAGGACATAGGCTGTTTTTCCTCATTGTCCTATTTAATGAATAAATAAGAATACTATGGAGCCTCAAAATCCATTTTACTCCAGCTCTTGGTGTCTCCCAATCAGGTTGCATCTTCCTACTCTTACCAACTGTTACCTACAACTTTTCCTCTTTGAAGGAAATGAAGACATTAGATTTCCTCTTTGAAGACATTAGTGTCCTGAGAGCGCCTTCCTTTCTACAGGGAGATTGCTCTGTGTTTGACTCAGTCTGGGTTCTGTCAAAATTGATCACTTTCTGCTCCTTCTTCCCCTGCTTAAGACATATTCCCAGGAGACAACAGGACTGTCCTGGATGTTCAGGAATAAACTTCATTAACCCAGGATATTTTTCTCCAGCCTGGAAGGAGCTTTTGTTATTGCTATTATTGTTTTGTTTTCTACTCTCCCGTCATCATTCTGGTTTCCTCTAAGGGCCCTTTTGACTGATGGAAAGGTTTATTTGCAACAAAAAGGATAAATTATCCTTTAATTATTGTAGGGGGTTCATAGCTCATGGGGCTTACATATCTTGTATATTTTTAATTAATTTCAACACAACATAGTTTTAAAATAGTACAATTGTTTCTTTAAAAACAGTTATATTTATATTATATTACATGATATTATATTATATATATTATATATAAAAATTATATTATATTATAATTATTAATTATAATAACAGTCACTATCAAGAACACTTTCCACTATGCATTCCTGTTTCAGAACACTGTACCCCTCGCTGTCTCCTCCTGTCTGGATCCTGGGCATTTTTTTTTTGCCTTGTCTATGTGATTCAGCAGGAGGAAGATGATTTGTTTCATTTTTTTTTTTTAATAGAAAACTATTCCAGAGGAAAATTCATCAAATATGCTTTACTCCATGGTACAAATACCTGAAAAGGTAAGAAGTGTTAGAACTGTGCTTCATCTTAGTCATCCATTGCTTTTCTTAGTTCAAGCCTAGCTTAAAATTTCTTGGGCCCCAGGGATCTCATGTTCCCTGGCCTGGTATTACAGAAATATCTCCATTCCCTTTGCTTACAGTTATAGAAGACTATAGAGAATAGAAGAGTTGCGTTTTAGGAGTCAAATGGGATTAATGTGGAACAAACAGTAGCTGAGAGGTTCCAGGGAGGAATGATAGGGAAAATCAGCAGGATCCTGACTGAGGGCGTGAATGCGGGGAAGGCCATGGTCAGGCTGTGCTTGGGACGAGAGGAACAGCTGTGAAGGAGACTCCAGCTTGCTTCCCGAGCCACCAGTAAACTGGAGGCAGAAGAGATTTCCTTTTCTTTTCTGTGCTCTAGCTATGTTACATCTAGTTTGCACACTTCCCCAAGACTAACTACTAAAGTAATAAGTTTTAAAATTTATTCATTCCCAGACCACATTTGGCAGAAGCATTCAACAAGATAAATGTGGGTTAACCTTAAGGCATAGTTTCTCTCAAGTCAGAATGATTGAACAGTGGGAGCAAGCACAGTGGGAGGCTCAGGCTAAGCCACCTTGGCAATTAAGAGTGGCTGGGATGAAGGGGTCACCTAAGGGGGATTTAGAGCATTGTCCTACTTAACATTATGACTTCTTATGTCTACTTAACAGATGGAAAAACCCCACCCACTGCCCACTGTCCACATCACCAAACCAAGGCTATTTTCATATGAGAATGTCACCTAAACAGCAATGTGCTCTTTCATGTCTCACGCTCAAAGAAACAGTCAAGAGAATTCACTGATGTGACCAAAAATATCAAGGACGAATGAACATTGACTTCCTTCCAGGATAACTATCTTTTATGCTCCCTCAGATTTATGAGTTACTAATTCTATCCACTGCTGAGAAATCACCTGAAACTCAGAATAAATATGTCTTCCTGGAAATGTTACTATGAATTTATCAGCCAACCCCAAGCCAGGGGCTTAGAAGTATCTCTGTTGAAATGTAAGTGCAGGGTCACACAAATGAATGATGGCTCCATCCCAGGCCTCGGAAGTCAGGAATATACCAAAGGTCTGGTTGCCAAGAGGACAAAAAGATAGGCACAGCAGATGTTGTCAGCAGAAGCAGATCTAGCAGCCACAAATGGATTTATTAATCAATCTGTTAACTATGTGCCTGGCGCTGTGATAAGCTTACACTGATTTTGGTCAGTCATGCTCTCTGCTCTTATGAAATAGTTCCCTCATGAACTAGTTCTGTGGGCAGTCACATCAGATCTGACCACAGATTCCTAACACCCAGGGAGTCAGTTGTGGACCCACAGGACTTGGGGGTCACAAGTGCACAAGGACAGAAAAGCCAGGTTGAAGGCTAGGTTTGGCTGGATGGAAACTCAGAAGTGTGCTTAACCCCAGGACAAGGACCACTGACCCAGTTTCATTTACATACTTCTGCTGCAAATGAGAAGCCCAGGTCTTAGGCCTGTACAGAGCCCACCTCAATGGAGAAATTGAGCCTGAACACACACTTGAAATTATTACAGGAGACTTGGAGTCAGGGTGTGGTCACTTGCAAATCTTTACATTCACTTAAATCACCCAACCAATATTTATTGAGAACTTCTGCTAGTCTGGCAAATAAAACAGACATCATCTCTGCCCCCATGGAATTTACCTTCTCTTTAATGAAATGAAAAACCTGAGGATGAGGAGGTTTGCTTTTGATGTGTTCCTGGACTCATATCTTCAATGGAAATATGGGGAACAGATATGATGTCTCATGTCTAGGGGTGTGAAGTGTCTAACAAAACAAAAGCAATTTAGTTTGATGTCCTTTATCCAATGATTGGGGAAGTGCAGTGAGTGCCTCACAGCATGGGAATCCTCTTCCCAAGGGAATTTGGGCAAGTGTGAGTTCTATAGAGCATTGTTAGAAGAGGGAAGAGGAAACAGGCGTGATTGGCTAGAAGGTCAGGGATTCCTTATAAGGCGAGCAGGTTTCGTTTCTGGGTTAAACTAGCTAGAGCCCAGTTAGAGGATTATGACCGGGTGCATGCGAGCTTTCCTTGGCAGGCATTTCTTATAAGTGCAGACTGACTTATGTTTAGATTTGTGACATGGATCGGGCCACTGGGGCAGCCTCCACTTTGTGGGTCCTGATATACCAATTAACTTAATCAGAAGTAAGGTGCAGACATGTGTGTTAAAATTTGTGAAAAGGGAAATTATCAGAAAAAAAAACCCAAAAAACAAACATACAAACAAAACCCTTCATATGTAAGATGGTCAAGGTAACAGATAATAAACCTTCGAGAAAAAACTAAGGAGGGGACCAAAAGAACAGCCTGAACCTGATTCGAGAGGGAATGAGAGTAGGAGACAGTTTGTTCACTCGAAGAAACCCAGAGGAGAGCCCTGCTGGACTCCACATGCAGCTGTGCAAGTGCAGAAGAGAAAAAATAATTTTCCCTCTACCCTTCTAGATTCTTGGCTGAGACACCCCTGTAATAAAAAGACAGATTAACAGGAGTAAAACGAACAAATTTAATAACATGTATACGTGGGGGATACCCAGGAAAACTGAGTAACTCCCTGAAATGGCCCAAGCTACCATCTTAAATATCATCTCTAGCAAAAGACAAAAGAAGATGTTGGGGTTGGGAGCAGGCATGGGAGGTTATTAGCAAAGAACAGTAACTGAGGATAAGGTTATTATGCAGATTTAAGTTGTCATCTTATTCATTGATAGGAAGTTTCTAGAGATTTACTCATCCTGCTCTTCCTGGTCCAGAGAGGGAGACCCCCTTACAAATGGAGATCTCCTTTATAAATGTAAATGTAAATCTGCTCATTTTCAGAGCTTTTGGTTGCCTGCTATTTCTTAAAAATAACGAATTCAAAATAATCCTTATGCAAAAGAGGCATATTGTGGGGTGACACATTCTGCTTCCCTTCATATGTGTGCTCTGTCTGAAACACCATGCCTGAGGGCTTCAGCAACTCCAGCCGTAAGAACCAAGAGGGGGAGAGGGGAATTTTCCCTTTCCCACACTTCCCAAAAGTCAATTTAGTGTAAGATACAGATGAATTAAAATGGAGAATCAGCCCTTCAAAGAGAGTTATCTGGTGTTAAAAAATGATTAAAGAAAACAAGTTAGATAATACAGAAAAACCTTATTTAATACTTCATGAAGCAGAGAGAGTTTCCATTCAGAAGATATAAAGCTTTCATAGTACAAAGAATAAAGAACAAAAACTAAGAAACAGAAAAACTGAAAATACCTAATTGGCTGGGTTCACATAGTCAACTTTGTTTGGGGGTGAGAAAACCCAGACTTAGCTTGATATTTGGGAATTGGTTGACCGGATATACTGTGTTTCTGATCATGCAGAGAGTATTTATAGGGACACAAAGGTTATGTAAGTTTCAGTTTGCTGATGTGGCACCCTGGGCGAAAGTGGTTTCACCTTGGTACTAGAAATTTATTTCAACACTGGCTTACAGCAAGGAGGGTGTAAAATAATATAAATGGATCCACTTCAAAATAGAGTTGGTGTTACCATCTCAGAGAGACTTTCTTGCATGTCTTACTCCTTAAACCTTTGGAAAGTTAAAATAACCTTTGGACTGGGTATAAAGCAACGTTGTATGCCAAACAACAATTTGCAAAGCTAACAGAAAAGCAGCAATTCTCACTACTGACTGAAAGTTGAAATTCTTTAGAATTAACACCACCATGCATAGCTAAAGAATAACTTACCTTAATTGCACATATAGAAATTCCTTCCTTGACTTATTAACATCGATAGAAATTTCTTCTTTCTATTCTTGTAATTATTCCTCTTCCCTTTCACATAAAACCCCCTTGATTTCACCCCCTAATAGGAAAATTATTAGGTTTCTGACTGATCAGTGCTTCCCAAATAGCTAGTCTTTGGATCTCAAATAAATGCTTGTTGTCTCTCACTTTGACATTTTATTTTTAGTAACAAGGGACAAGAAGAGATGGGGGAAATGGGAATTCATTTCTCCCCCAAGTGTTGAAAAATTTTAGAAACAATGCTTCCTGGTCAAGAATGGATTGAAAATCATCTTGTCTCACTGTGAAATTTTCATACAGAAACATGCATCATTTTGCTAGTGTAATAGTGAAATTCTGGAAACTACGTAAGAGTCTGACTACAGGGAAAGGTTAAGTGAACACAGACATTTGAAATTATGAATTATAAAACTAGAAAATGGCATTGAAAGATAGCCTAATGTGCAACCCAAAAAATATGCCTTTTAGGCATAAGAATTATTTTGAGCTGATTATTTTTAAGAAAGATCAGTCACAGGAAAAACTGAAAACCTAGCAGAAGTTACCCTTCTGTAAGGGACATTTACATTTATAAAGAAAATTCCCCTTTATAGGATGTCTCTCAGGGTCAGGATGAGAAGGATGACTAACTCACCAGAGAATCTTATCAATGGAGGGGAAACTGACTTAGATCTGCATAACAAACATACCCTTTACTGTGATTTTCCTGATAACCTCTCATAATTGGATTTGTTCAACATCCTTCTGTTGTCTTTAGCTGAAGATGGCATTCACAGTGGTGGCTTGGGGCATTCAGGGAAGTTTTACTGTTTTCCTGGTGTGAAAGAAAAAGGGGCTACATAGTAGACCAAACAAGCTCAGGGGGTCACATGGCAGGCCTAACAAGCTTAGTGACCAAAAGTAACCATACAGGATGGTCTGATCTGATCATAAATTTCTAACTGGCCAGGTCATCTCCCAGATCTATAGCGTCCTAAGCAAAGGTCACTTTTTTTTAAAAAAAGATTTTATTGGGGAATTGGGGAAGGAGAACACTGTGATTTTCCAGGACCCGTCAGCTCCAAGTCAAGCTGCTGTCCCTCAATCTTAGTTGTGAAGGATGAAAGCTCAGCTCCAAGTACAGTCACCACTTTCAATCTAGTTGTGTGGGGGTGGGGGGTAGGGGGGTGCTCAGCCCACCGTCCCATGTGGGAGTCGAACCAGGAACCTTGTTGTTAAGACCATGAGCTCCTACCCACTAAGCCATCTGGCTCGGCAGCTCAGCTTGGGTGCAGCTCACTAGCCCATGTGGGAAATGAACCGGCGACCCTGTTGCTCAGAGCTTGCGCCCTTAACCAATTATACCACCTGGCTGGCCCCACAAAGGTCAATTTTTACCTTAAGAGACCCCTATCCATTGTTCTCGTACATCTAGGGTAACATACCTTTGAAATCTCAGGGTAATTTTATTTTCCAGATTACTTGATTGCACAACTGTTGGCACCAGAGCACAAGACCATAAAACTCCTCTTTTTTACCTTCTTGTCTGCATATAATCTCTATTTATTGTAAATGTTCAATGTTAACTATCTTGTACCCACCCATGTAAAATAAGTATGTGTTTCTCCATTTGGCTTTTTATCCTAGAAATTTCCTTGCTTTGCTTTCTCTTGCCTCCTTAATCTACCACAAATGGATTTCATGGAACCTTCCTTATTTCTTCTCCTTTGATTGTAAATTTATAAAATAAACTGCAAAACTGCCATTCTCCAGAACATTTGTCTCAATCCCTTGAGAAAGATCTCAGGGGATTGTGGGCACAACCTAAAAAATTTGGCTCAAATGAATTCTTATAAAATTTATCTATAGGTTTGGACATTCTTCCATCAATACTAGGTATGTCCCATGTATACAGGAGGTTGTGGATGAAAAAAGAGGTTCTAATTACATAAAGATAAAGGGATAAGTCCAACAAGAGGACATAGCTCCTGTAAACTTTTATGCACCCAACATAGGAGCACCTAAATATATAAAGCAAATATTGACCAACACAAAGGGAGAGTTTGACAGTAATATAATTGTAGTAGGGGACTTCAACATCACAATGACACCAATAGACAGATCTACCAGACAGAAAATCAATATGGAAAAAGTGACCTCAAATGACACACTACACCAGATGGATTTAGTTGATATTTTTAGAGCATTTCACCCCAAAGCAACAGAATACACATTCTTTTCAAGTGCACATGGAACATTTTCCAAGATAGATGACATGTTAGGCCACAAAAAAGTCTCAATAAATTTAAGAAGACTGAAATTATATCAGGCGTCTGCTCTGACCACAATGTTATTAAACTAGAAATCAATTACAAGGAAAAAACTGAAAACACATAAACACATGGAAGACAAATAACATGCTACTAAATAATGAATGGATCAAAAACAAGATCAAAGAAGAAATCAAAAGATACCTAGAGACAAATGAAAATGAAACACAATGACCTAAAATCTATGGAACACACTCAAATCAGTCCTAAGGGGGAAATGCATAGCAATACAGGCCCATCTCAAGAAACAAGGAAAATCTCAAATAAACAATCTAACCTTACATTTAAAGGAACTAGAAAAAGAACAGCAAACGTAGCCCAAAGTGAGTAGAAGGAATGAAATAAAAAGGAATCAAAGCAGAAATAAATTAAATAGTCAAAAAATAAAAAATACAAAGATCAATGAAACTAAGAGCAGGTTTTTGAAAAGATAAATTCATAAACCTTTGACCAGACTTATCAAGAAAAAGAGAGAACCCAAAAATAAAATCAGAAATGAAAAAGAAGTGATAACTGACACCACAAAAATACAAAGCATTATGAGAAAATACTATGTGCTGTGTCCAACACAGCCAGTCAAACAGTCCAGAGTGGGGGTGACGGAGGATTTAAGAAAGACAGACAAATAAATACTTAAAACCAGGGGCTAGGCAGACAGCTGTCTCCTGATGGAAGGATAGTGACCCAATCTAGCAGCCGTGGTTTATTGACATAGCCTTGTTTGGCAGGGTGGTGGGGGAAGCGACAGCCTTGGGCAGGAACCATTCCATGCATCACGTTCCATGCGTCAGCTGCAGAATATTTGCAACTAATGTTGCGACCAATGTATCAGACCCAGGATGTTCTGTACACGATGTATCGCACTGAGGTATCAGTGCAAAGCATGTATTTCCATGCTTTGTCAGCATGGAGACCGAGGTCACCTCCAGATGCTGAAGTGTTGTGCCATCCTTGCAAAAGCAACAGCCAGAGGGGCAAGCCTTGCAAACAACCCCTTCTTTACAGCTCTTTGAGTCTCTCAGTCCCCAACAATTATGAACAATTATATGCCAACAAACTGGACAATCTGGAATAGATAAATTGCTAGAAACATACAACCTTCCAAGACTGAATCAAGAAGAAACAGAAAATCTGAACCAACCAGTTAATTTTTATGAAATTGAATCAGCAACCAAAAAACTCTTAACAAACAAAGGTCCTAGACCGGATAGATGGTTTCACAGGTGAATTTTGCCCTACATTCAAATAAGAAATAACACCAATCATTCTCAAACTATTCCAAAAAATTCAAGGGGAAAGAAAGCTTTCAAGCTCATTTTATGAGGCCATTGTAATCCTGATTCCAAAACCAGACAAAGACGTTACAAAAAAGGAAAATTAAAGACTGATATCCCTGATGAACATAGATGCAAGATGCAAAAATCCTCAACAAAATATTAGCAAATCAAATTCAGCTATACATTAAAAAGATCATGTGCTATGATCAAATAGGATTTATTCCTGAAATGCAAATTTGGTTTATATCCACAAATCAACTAACATGATAACACCACATAAACAAAGTGAATGATAAAAATTATACAATCATATCAATAGATGCAGACAAACCATCTGACAAAATCCAGCATTCGTTTATGATACAACTATCAGTGAAGTGGAACTAGAGGGAACATACCTCAACATAATAAAGGCCAATATATGACAAACCCACAGCTAACATCATACTCAACAGGAAAAAATTAAAGTGTTCCCCTTAAGGTCAGACTGCCTACTTTCACCACTTTCATTCAACATAATATTGGAAGTCCTAGCCACAGCAACTACACAAGAAAAGGAAATAAAAGGCATTCAAATTGGAAAAGAAGTAAAACTGTCATTATTTGCAGAAGATATGACACTATGTAGAGAAAACCTCAAAAGATTCCACCAAAAACGATTAGAACTGATAAATGGATTTAACAAAGTGGCAGGATACATAATTAATATTCATAATTTGGTGGCCTATTTATACATTAATAATGAACTGTCAGAAACAGAAATTAAGAAAACAAACCCATTTATAATTGCATTTTAAAAAAAGGAATAAATCTAACAAAGTAGGTAAAAGACCTGTATTTGGAAAACTTATAAGATATTGAAGAAAGAAATTGAAGATATAATTAAATGGAAGCATATACTGTGCTCATGGATAAAAATTAACATTATTAAAATGTCCATACCACTCAAAGCAATCTATAGATTCAATGCAATCCCTATCAAAATGCCAATGGCATTTTTCACAGTACTAAAACAAATCTTAAAATTTATATGGAACCACAAAAGACCCTGAATAGCCAAAGCAACCTTGAGGGAAAAAAAACAAAATTGGAGGTATCACACTACTCGATATCAAGCTATAGTACAAGGCTATAGTAATCAAAACAGCATGGTACTGGCATGCAAACAGACACAAAAATCAATGGAACAGAATAGAGAGCCCAAAAATAAACCCACACCTATATGGTCATTTAATCTAAGGAGGCAAGAACATACAGCGGGATAAAGACAGTCTATTCAATAAATGATGTTGTTGGGAAAAGTGGGCCGATACATGTGAAAAAACTTATGCCATGTACAAAAGTAAATTCAAATGGCTTAAAGACTTAAATGTAAGACTCAAAACTAGAAGGAAACATAGGCAGTAAACTCTCTGACATTGCTCTTAGTGATAATTTTTCTGATCTATCTCATCAGGCAAGGGAAACAAAAGAAAAAATAAACAAATGGAACAACATCAAACTAAAACATTTTTCCACGGCAAAGGAAACCATCAACAAAATGAAAAGACAATTTACTGAATGGGAGAAGGTATTCACCAATGATACATCTGATAAGGGATTAATATCCAAAATTTATAAAGAACTCATACAACTCAGCACCAAAAAAAAACCAATCTCATTAAAAAATGGGCAGAGGACCTGAATAGACATTTCTCCAAAAAGGACATACAGATGGTCAATAAACATATGAAAAGATGCTCAATGTCGCTAATCATCAGAGAAATGCAAATTAAAAGCACAATATATCACCTCAAACCTGTCAGAATGGCTATCATCAATAACAACAAACAACGTGTTGGCAAGGATGCAGAGAAAAGGGAATCCTGGTACACTGTTTGTGGGACTGCAAATTGGTGCAGCCACTGTGGAGAACAATTTGGAGGTTCCTCAAAAAATTAAAAACAGAACTACCTTATGACCCAGCAATTGCACTTCTGGTTATTTACCTGAAGAAATCCAAAACATTAATTTGAAAAGATATATGCACCCCTATGTTCACTATTTTGCACCCCCCCTATTTTGCAGCACTATTTATAATACTCAAGACATGGAAGCATCCCAAGTTCATCAATGGACCATTGAATAAAGAAGTCATACATATACACAATGGAATATTACTTGGCCACAAAAAGAATGAAATCTTACCATTCACAGCAACATGGATGGACCTAGAGGGTATTAAGCTTAATGAAATAAATCAGACTGAGAAAAATAAATACCATAGGATCTCACTTATATGTGAAGTATAACAAACAAAATAAATAAACACAACAGAAATAGAATCATAGATACAAAGAGCAAATTGATGGTTGCCAGAGGGGAGGGGTGTTGAATGCTGGGTGAAAAAGGTGAAGGGATTAAGGAATACAAATTGGTAGTTACAAAATAGTCACAGCGATGTAAAGTACAGTATGGAGAATATAATAAATAATGTTGCAACAACTATGTATAGTGCCAGGTGGGTACTGGACTAATTGGGGGATCACTGTATAAATTATATAAATGTCTAATCACTACATTGTATACCTGAAGTTAATATAAAATAATATTGAATGTGAACTGTAACTGAAAAAAAAAATAATTAAAAAAACAAAAAAACAAAGAAAATAAAACTTGTTCCACATAAATAAAAAGCAGCATTAGCAGGAAAAAAGAAAAAAATGTGTTCTATGTACAGTCACCTCATAGGGTGACCTGATCATAAATTCCTAAATGGGCAGGTCATGGTGGGGAGTCTCACCCAGACATATAACTTCTTTACTAAAAGATTTATCTTTGCCTTGAGCAAGCCCTGTCCATTGTTTTGTTGTTGTTGTTGTTGTTTTAATAATTTAGCACATCTTTGAAATGTCCTCTTTCAGGCTCCTTCTTCTAATACCTGGTCACCTCCTGGCTTTCTCCCATCTTCATGTAATCTTCCTTACATTCCCTCCTTAATCTCAAATGCATAAAAGAAACTGCAAACTGTTATTCTCAGGAGTATCTGAGATCTTGTTCCCTGGCAAATATCATCAGTTTGGCTCAAATAAACTCCTAAAAATTCTATATAAGGCTTTGATGTTTCTTACGTCAACAAGGTATACATGTTACTAAACTTCTGTTTGTTTTTCTCTTGTTAATTTTTATTACAGGAGGGTCTCAGCCACAGAACCTAGAAAGGTAAAGGGAAAGTTATTTTTCCTCCCCTACAACATCACAAGTTTAAAAAGTAGAATGTAAAATGTAGTGTGCTATATGGTTACAGCTATATTTTTTACATACCTATTTTTTTTTTAATGCATGGAAAAACTTAGAAGAAAATATATAAAATTTTTGACATGGTTTTCTGAGGGGGTGAAATCTTAGGTGGCTTGGTTTTCTTCTATTTATCTTCATTTTCCAAATGTTCTTTAATGAGAAAGCCTGTATTACATAATGGAGTGGAAGAAGTTTTAAATGAACAATCAGTGAGAAAAAAAGAGGTGTTGCCCATTGTGAGGGGCTGAGGGGGAAAGTCTGAGACCTACACATTGGGGTTGCAATGGAAATGGATGGAGAGTGCCTAATGTAAGAGAGAATGAAGTGGGCAGAAGAAGCCCCTCAGCGTGATCAGAGGAAAAGATGACTCGTCCTCAGAGACAGCAACTTGAGGTTGGGGAGCTTGAGTGGGTGAAGATTGCCAGGGGGGAGAGTGATCACTGAGGGCTTTAGAATACTTTTGTTTCCCCATCCTTTTTTCCTCTGAGATAGTTCAGATGGTAAACTAATTGGAATTAGTCCTCTCCATCCACTTTTTTTTTTTTTCTTTTAACCAGTGATGAAATCGGGTCCAGGGATACCAAAGGAATCTGGACATTTAACAATATCTTTCCCACGGTCAGAGGCAGGAGACTTCACCTCATGAGATCAACAAGCAAGCAAAAGAAACCACCAATTTGGTTGAATGGAAGTCACTTTTCACATCAAGTCCACTACATGCAGTCCCCAGAGCTGTGTGGTTCGGGGCTCCTGAGCTGCAGATACCTGATGCTCAAATACAGAGACGGTGGTGGTGAAGAAAAGAAGGTATCCGTATTATTTCAGGCAGGTATTCATGCATTCATGCATGCAGTCAGCAACATTAATTCATGCATTAATGAGCATCACAAAGTGCCAGGCAATCTGCTGAAACCAGAGAATATAGCAGTGAGCCAAAACAGAAGTCTCTGCCCTCAGGATGCTTACATTCTAATGAGAAAGGCTGTGATATTGTGATATATTATAATATTTGATCTTTCTCCCAGTTTCCTTGCACATAGCTCTCCAAAACCCAGGAATCTTAGAAGTGATGTGTCTTTTGAATGTTAATGAGATGACTGATGGCTGGAAGCTCCTGGATAACCTCAGGATGGAGCTGGTTGCCAGGAAAACAACTATGTGGTTAGAAGGTTGGACTTTCAGCCCCACCCCACCCCCTACTCCTTTACCCCCAAAACCCCAACCTCCAGGTATGGGAGAGGAACTGAAGATAGAATTTTGTTACCAACGTTCAATGATTTACATAATCGTGCCTACACAATGAAGCCTCCTTTGAAAAATCCCAACTGAAAGGATTCAGAGAACTTCCAGGTTATTGAACACATGGTGATATGCCTGAAAACGGTACAGAAGCGCCACACTCCTTCCTGCATACTTTGCCTTGTCCATCTGTTTCACTTAGCTATTCCTGACATGTATCCTTTTATAATAAACCAGTAATCTAGTAAGTAAACTATTTTCCCAAGTTCTGTGAGTCATTCTAAGCAAATTCTCAAACTCAAAGAGGGGGTTGTGGGAACCCTCGGTTTATAGATAATGGGTCAGTCAGAAGTACAGAAGGTCCAGACTTGTGACTGGCCTCTGAGTGGGAGTAGTATTGTGGGACTGAGCTCTTAACTTGTGGAATTTGACACTAACTATAGTTAAATAGTGTCAGAATTAAACTGAATTATAGAACACCCATCTGGTGGAGAATTCGTTGGTGTGGGGAAAAACAACAACATATGTTTGGTGTCAGAAGTGTTGGCTGTGAGTAAAAAGGAAACAGAGGTTTCCTTTCATAGTAAAGGAGAAAAAAGAGTTTCCTTTTTAGAGGCCAACAATCAAATTATTCTTCAAGTAGCACTACAGCAGCAATGAGTACTATGGAAGAAAGTTGCATGGTGCTATGATAACTTATAATGGGGGATTATGCTAAGATCAGGGTAGGCTTATTCAAAACAGTGAAGATTGAGCTGATATATAAAGGTGAGTAGAAGCTACTTATGAGAAGGGGGAAGGTGAATGCTTTTTCCTAATGGTGAGAGAACCTAAAAAAAAGAAAGTCAATGTGGCTGGATCAGAAATAATTACGCTTCTGGGCAGGCCGAGTGGCGCGGTGGTTAAGCGCTGGCTTGGGAAGCCAGCGGCCCGGTTCGGTCCCACATACGAGGGCCAGTGTCACTGCCCTCAAAAAAACACACAATAAAAATGAAACAAAACAAACCAAACAAACAAACAAACAAAACAACAAAAAAAGAAATAATTACGCTTCTAAAAGTTCACTGGTTGCAGTATGACAAACCAATTACAGAGGATCAAGGTTGGATGCAGTCAAACAACTTAGAAGGCTATTTAAGAGAGAGGTTCAAGAGAGAGGTGATGTTAAGTGGTTAGTAAAATAGAGATAGAAAGGGAAGGATGGTTACAAGAGCTATCTAAGAGATAAGAGGACTTCTGCTTCCTGTACTGTGCTGGGGATGTTTGCTTGTCTGAAAGAGGAAGATAATCATTGCTTTTGACAGTTTCTTGGGACTGAAGGGACACACTTAGTATCCAAGGCCAGCAAGATTAGGACATGGGTAAAGCACTTATTCCCTAGACCTGTACCCCAAAGTTCTTACCCTACGAGAAAGGGCAAGCAAGAAGTATACCGTAAGCTTTCTCCAGCTTTATTCCATCTGTAGCTAAGAAAACCTCAAACCACAAAACTGGATTAAGGGGCTTGACCCATCGGAATTAGATTTAGCTCCAAGATTGCTAGTGCCCATGCGTACCTAGCCAAAGGAAACGAAGATTATCTTTAGAAGAAAAGAACATTTTTAGGCCTCAAATTTTTTCTACAAAAATTTTTTCATAAGCAATGTTCATCATACAATCAGAGGTAACCAAGCAAGACCTCATGAGCAAAAGCTCCTGGTAGGGACAGCCTATGAGGCTATGGCCCAGAATGGAGCACGGCCCTTTCCCTCTTATTTCATCCATAGCAGAGGAAAAAAACAACTGCAAACCATCTCTGTTTATGTATTTGTGGGCAAATTTTAAAGATCCTTTGGATTCTATCTGGCTATAATTCTAAGCATGCCCTTTATTGCACTCTGTCAAGAAGTTGTCCAGCAAGAGACAAGTTTACTAACCAAAAGATATTAATCTACAATATTTATTATTTATGGAGTATTGTCTGTATGCCAAGCATCATTCTAAACACACACACACACACACACACACACACACACACACACACACACACACAGGTTTATATGTACACACAGAGTGTGGGGAAGAAGATTCCTCTACCCTCGAGATTCTTTTGGCTGGTCAAATAGACATGAGACAGATTAACAAGAGAAAATGACCAAACTGAATTACAAACATAAGCATGGGCACTCCACATACATAAGAGAGTCAGGGACCCCACATACACGAAGATTCAAAGACAGGAAAGGAAAATGAGGTATATATGACATTCTGAACTAAGGATAAGTTAAGGTGCTTTGGGGCTTAAGAGGGGAGGAAAGTCATTGTAAGATGATAAGAACAGCAGATATTCAGTAATAGTAGTTTACCCTGCCATACTCACAGGTCAAAAAATAAAGTTATTCCTAGTGATAACTTTTATTATGGGCAAGGCCCCTAATTTAAATTCTTTAAGGGGGAGGTAAAATTTTCTAACAAGCATGCAGGATCTTGATTGCCTTCAGCTCCAACTAATTCATAGCCCAAAGTGCCACATTTTGGGGGAGGTCTGTTTGGAACCCCTACAAGTGGTTGAGAATGAATATATATATTCATTCATAATAAATATAACCATTTTACAGCTGAGGTAATGAGGCAAAGATTGCCATTTGTCTTATCAGTTTTGTCTGACTTGTTTTTTATTTGGGGCTCACAAATAATACTGCTCTGGACACTTATTCTTTTAAAATAAATGTTGGTATTGGTCTAATTAGACCAATATTGGTCTTTTCTAATTAGAAAAGTCATGTATTCTTTCACCTAACATCTATTATGCACCTACAATGTGCTCACAATGCTTCTAGTTGCTCACAATCAAGTGGGAGACAAAAGTATAAATGGATACTAAGAGATGAGCTGGTAGGTAAGAAATAAAAGGTGAGTACGGGCCATACTGGGAGCCAAGAATTGTTTCCTCTTTGAACGTGTAGATTCTCCATATGACGCTGGCACAGCACTGGTGGAGCAGCTTCCAAAAAAACATTCCTGGAGCAGAGTCAGTCTGGGAAGAATGCAAACAACAAAAGGCCAGAAAGAGATGAAGGTGAGGCTAAAGGACAGCAGGGTTTAATATCTACACTTCAGATATGGGTGAACAGCAAGGTGAGTGATGGGGAGGTTGAGGGAGCCCAGAGACCAGGGAGTTAATAAGAGGAGACAGTGTTAGGAACCAGGGCTCCCCAGAGCTAGGGCCACTCAAAGTTTTTGCTCTACTCTTCCACATCACCAAATTAGGCAGAATGAAAACCAAGGGGTGAACAAGCCTAAAGCCAGGGAACAAAAATAAATAAAAGGATTCTTAATTTAAAATGAGGAAAGTAGGTGGGTCAAAGATGGCAGCATAGGAGGATACTGAGGTTGACCCCTCCAAAGAACACACTGAATGTACACCTTTATTTAAAGCAATTCCTCCTGAGAGACAACTGAGGGCCTATTGAACAGTTTCTGCATATCGAGAAGAGAAGAGAAGAGAAGAGAAGAGAAGAGAAGAGAAGAGAAGAGAAGAGAAGAGAAGAGAAGAGAAGAGGAGACCACATAGAAAAGGTTGGGGACTGCGAGATCTCTGGAATCTGAGGATACTCTCCAGGATCAGAGGAACTGGTGAACACCATTGTTTTCATTCCTCCTCCACTTGGATAGTGCAGGTGGGACCTCTATCCAGTTCCTGTAGTCAACCTGCAAGTCCACCATAGAATGTTTCTGGTCATCCATTCTGGAGTTATTTCCATCAGGAAAATTAGGGTGCCATAGCATGCATGCACAGCACCCCCCCAACACACACACCTGGGGTTTGATCCAGTGGGTAAAACTGGGTGCTGAGACTTATGTGCACCAGGCCACTGCTGCATGCATCCACTGGGTTGCCCCAGCCAGACACCACTCCAGCCTTGGACAATCAGGTCAACAGAAGCTCCATGCACGCACATCGGGCAGCCCTGCCTGGAGCAAGAGGAAGACCATCAGGAAGCTGCAATACGTGTGCCCACAGAGCCGCTCCACCCAGATCACCAAGGTACTAAAGCATGAGTGTACTGGGCTGCCCTGCACTGATTTCAATCTTCCCATGGACAGCTGAACAATAGGAAGCTACTGGTCATATGTACACACCAAAATGGATGTTATGCCCTGAACCCACTCCTTCTAGCCAGGTGATACCCTAGGCACCACATGTGCCTGCCCCAACTCCAACATGTCTGCTAAAACTTTACAGCACACAGACCACATAGAGGCTGCTTCAACACAAAACCAAGATTGGAGAGATAGGTATTTCATCTAATTCATAGGAACAAACACAGAAAGTCAAACCAAATGAGAAGACAGAAAAATGCTCCAAATGAAGGCACAAGAAAAACAAAAAAAACAGAAAAAGAAAAAAGAAAACAAATGATACAGAGATAAGTAATTTGCCTGATAAAAATTCAAAGTTATAATAAGGTTGCTCACCAAACTTGAAAGTAGATTAGAAGAACTCAGCAAGAACTTCAACAAAGAGTTAGAAAATATAATAAAGAACAAATCAGAGCTGAAGAATACAATAACAAAATTTAAAATACACTAGAAGTAATCAACAGCAAATCAGTTATTACAGAAAAACAGATTAGTGACCTGGAAGACAGAATAGTAGAAATAACCCAATCAGAACAGCAAAAAGAAAAAAGAATTTAAAACGTCAAGGATAGTATAAGGGTATTCTGGGACATGGTGCACTAACATTTGCAGTATAGGGATCCCAGAAGGAGAAAAGAGAGAGAAAGGGGGAGAAAGTACGTTTAAAGAAATCCTGGCTGGGGAAAAAAGAAATAATGTCTGAAAAGTTTTCTAATCTGGGGAACAAAACAGATATCCAGGTCCAGGAAGCACAGAGAGTTCCAAATAAGACAAACCCAAAGAGGCTCACACGAAGACATATTGTAATTAAAATGAAAAAAGTTAAGGATGAAGATACAATTTTGAAACAACCAAGAAAAAAACAAAAAGTCACATACAAGCAAAACCCCATATGGTTAACAGCTGATTTCTCAGCAGAAACTTTGCAGGTGAGAAGGGAATGGTATAGTATATTGAAAGTGATTAAAGGAAAAAAAATCTATTACCAGAAAATACATAACAAGTTATCATTCAAAACTGCATGAAAGATGAAATTTCCCAGAGAAGCAAAATTGAAGTGTTCATTCACCACTAAAATAGCTTTACAAGAAACATTAAAGGGTGTTCTTTAAAGAAAAGGCCATACCAAAAATAAGAAAACACATGAAAGAAAAAAATCTTACAAGGAAAGGCAAATATAGAATTAGCAGTAATCAGCCACTTAGAAAGCTAGTATGAAGCTTAAAAAACAAAAGTACCAAAATTAACTATAACCGCAAAAAAATAGTGAAGGGATACACAAAACAAAAAGGTGTAAAATATGACATCAAATACATAAAGCAGGCTCTTCCTTAGTACTACCTACCAAGATGGCAGCCATCTCCTACTTGGCATCATGGCTACCCTCAGGCCCTTTGTAAAGCACAAAATTGTCATAAAGGGGATCAAGAAGTTCATCCACCACCAGTCAGACCGATGTGTCAAAATCAGGCATAACTGGAAGAAACCCAGAGGCATTGACAATAGGGTGCACAGAAGATTAAAGGGCCAGATCTTAATGCCCAACATTGGTTATGGGAACAAAAAGAAAACCAAGTACATCTTTCCCAGCAGTTTTCAGAAGTACCTGGTCCACAACATCAAAAAGCTTTAAGTGCTGCTGATGTGCAATAAATCTTACTGTGCTGAGATTGCTCACAGTATCTCCTCAAAAAACTGCAAAGCCATTGTGGAAGGAGTGGCCCAGTAAACATGAGGGTCACCAATTCCAATGCCAGGCTGCACAGCAAAGAAAAGGAATAGACAGCTAGTATGCATATTGAATTTATGTTAATAAAAACATAAAATCCTACCAAAAAAAATCATAAAGCAGGGAGGAGTAAAAATGTAGTGCTTTTAGAATGCATTTGAACTTAAATGCCTATCAGCATAACACATACTTCTATAGATATACATGGATATTATGAACCTCATGGTAACAATAACCACAAACCAGAAATTTACAAAACACACACACACACACACACACACACACACACACTCACACACACACAAATAAATAAATAAATAAATAAATAGAAAGGAACCTGAACAAAACACTGAAGAAAGCCAGCAAACCAAACATAAAGAGATCAAAAGATGACAAAAATAAAAAAACAGAACTACAAAACACAACCAAAAAACCATGAACAAAATGGAAATAAATATATACCTATTAATAATTACTTTAAATGTAAATGAATTAAATGTTCTTATCAAAAGACACAGAGTAGCTGAATGGATTAAAAACAAAACCCATCTATATGCTGCCTATACACTGCCTACAAGGCTCACTTCAGATCAAAAGACACACAGAGACTGAAACTAAAGGGATGGAAAAAGATATTTCATGCAAATAGAAGCAAAAAGAAAGATGGATATTAATGCTTATATCAGACAAAATAGACTTTAAAACAAAGACTATGAAAAGAGACAAAAGAGGGCATTACATTATAATAAAGGGGTCAACCCAAGAAGATATAACAATCATAAATATCTGTGCACCCAAAATAGGAGCACCTACACTATATAAAGCAAATAATAACAGACATGAAAGGAAACATAGATAGAAATACAATAATAGTAGGGGATTTTAATAGCCTACTTACATCAATAGATAGATCATTTAGACACAAAATCAATAAGGGAATGATGGCCTTAAACCTCAGGCTAGACCAGATAAATTCAATAGGTATTTTCAGAACACTTTATCCAGAAACTGAAGAATACACATTCTTCTCAAATGCACATGGAACATTCTCCAAGATTGATCACATATTAGGCCACAAAACAAATCTCAATAAATTCAAGAAGGCTGAAATCATATCGAGCATTTTTTTTCCAATCACAATGGTATGAAACTAGAAATCAACTACAAGAAGAAAACTGGAAAAAATACAAACATGTGGAGACTAAACAACATGCTGCTAAACAACCAATCGATCAAATAGGAAATAAAAAACTACATTGACACAAATGAAAATGAGAACACAACTTTCCAAAATTTATGGGATGCAGAAAAAGCATTTCTAAGAGGAAAGTTCATAGTGATACAGCCTCATCTCAAGAAACAAGAAAAATCCCAAATCAGCAACTTAACTTTACACCTAAAGGAATTAGAAAAAGAACAAGCAAAACCCAAAGTAAGTAAAAGGGAGGAAATAATAAAGATAAGAGTAGAAATAAATGAAAGAGGCTAAAAAAAAAAAATAAAATATAGCAAAGATCAATGAAACTAAGAGCTGGTTTTCTGAAGGATAAACAAAATTGACAAACCTTTCGCCAGACTCATCAAGAAAAAGAGAGAGACCCCAAATAAATAAAATCAGAAATGAAAGAAGAGAGTTTAATTGATACCACAGAAATATGATTATTTAAAGAATATTATGAATAATCATATGCCAACAAAACCTAGAAGAAATGGATAAATTTCTTGAAAGATACAACCTTCCAAGAATGGACCAGGAAATAAAACAGAAAATCTGAACAGACCAATTACTATTAATGAAATTACGACAATAATAAAAAAACTCCCAACAAAGAAAGATCCAGGACTAGGTGGCTTTCACATGTGAATTCCATCAAACATTTAAAGAAGAATTAATACTTTTCCTTCTCAAACTATTCCAAAAGATTGAATAGAAAGATACTAATCTATTTTTTTTTTTTAGCTGAGCCATCCTGCCACCTGTTGGCAGCTCGATGGCAGCTCAGCTAGGGCTGGGCATCGAACTGCTGTTGCTCAGAGATCAGCTTGCACTCTTGAGCAAGCTCTTAACCAACGGAGCCACTCAGCTAGCCAAAAGATACTATTCTAAACTCATTCTACAAGGCCAGCATTATCCTGATACCAAAACCAGACAAAGACAATACAAAAAAAGGAAAATTATAGGCCAATATCACTGATGAACATAAAGGCCATAGTTCTCGACAAAATACTAGCAAACTGAATTCAACAATACATTAAAAGGATTATACACCATGATCAAGTGGGATTTATCCCACAGATGCAAGAAGTGTTTTGTATCTGAAAATCAATTAACATGATACACCACTAACAAAAGCAAGGATAAAAATTATCTATCATCTCAATAGATGCAGAAAAAGAATTGGATAAAATCCAACATCCATTTATGATAAAAACTCTCAAGAAAATAGGTATGCGGGAACTTACTTCAAAATAACAAAGATTATATATGACAAACTCACCATATTCAATGGTGAAAAGCTGAAAGCTTTTCCTCTAAGAACAGATAAAACATAATAATGCCCACTCTCATCACTATTATTCAATATATTATAGTATTGGAAGTCATTACCACAGCAATCAGACAAAAAGGAGGAGGAGGAGGAGGGGGAGGAAGAGGAGGAAGAGGGGAGGGGAAGGAGGAGGAGGAAAAATGGCATCCATATTGAAAAGGAAGAAGTAGAACTGTCACTATTTGCAGATGACATGATACTATATACAGAGAACCCTAAAGATTTCATAAAAAACACTATTAAAACTAATGATAGAATTCAGTAAAATAACAGGGTACAAAATTAATATACAGAAATCCATCACATTTCTATACACTAATAACAATCAGATGGATAAATTAAGAAAGTAATCCCCCACGAGACAATCAAGATGGCACAGTAGGTAAATGCTGTGTTTACCCTCTCTCACAGCCATATCAAAACTACAACTCATCTACAAAAGAGCCATTATCACCTAAAATCATGCTGAACTGAAGCATTTCAACTAAGGACATGCAGAAGAAGCCACCTCCAGACTGATAGGAAGGTCTGAGACTAGAACAGGCTGGTCCAACATGTGCATGTGACCATTAAAGATCAGGAGGGCTATTTCAGCTGTGGGGGACATCCCCATTCCCTAGAGGAGGGAGAGATCCCAGCTCTACCACAGCCCAGGGTTCCAGTGCTAGGGGGAGAACTCCCCATAAGTTTTGGTTGTGAAAACCAGCGGAGATTGTGATTGAGTGCAGCTGCACTCCCAGGCCTTCCTCTTAAAGGGACTGAGCATGGGCTTACCCACCAATGGAATCACTTGCTCTGAACTCCAGCACTGGGGCAGCAGCTGGAGAGGCAACAGGAACATATGGTGGGGAACTGAGTTGTCTGGCTTGGGATGGGCGCTGGAGAGGCAGATTTATCCTGGAGCTGGTGGAGGCTATTGTTTCTTTTCTGAGCCCACCCCCTTCCCCACTTGCAGTCGCAGGCAGCTGCCATGTCAGTTTCCATGTTTTGTTCACCATGCCCTGGTGATTTCAGACCTGGCCCCGCCCAACTTTGGGGCACACCAGGCTGTTTTCAGTGGCTTTGTCATGCAGACACCTGCTTTGGCTCAAGCTTCAGACTTTCTTAGGGTCTCTCAAAAGTTTGTGGAACCCAGACAAACAGCATCTGGCTTGAGCATGTCCTATACCTCTGCCTGAGCAGCCCTAAGTGTGATACTAGCAGCAGCCAGCCTTGGTTCACAGCTTTTCAAGGCGTTTCCAAGCACAGCACAGGCAGCGGACATCTGCAGATTACTTTCCAGCTCCCACTAGGTGGCCTCGGGTGGAGCATGGGCTATAGCTGAAGTAGACCTACAGTGGATCCCCTCCAAGGTGGTCCTGGGGCTGGCACCCCTAGTGGCTAGCTTCAAAATGAGCTGAAACATCACCCAGCAGCCTCCAAGTACAACACACCCAAGGAGTGGGTTGGGCAGACAACAGAGTCCTGCTGCGGCCAATCCTGCTCGGTAGGGTCAGCCCCTGCACAACAACTCTTCCATTGTAGTCAAGGCCAGCTCTCACAACCAGTGAGCCCAAGTGTCAGTCCCTACCATTGATGTGCAATTATCAACCAAGGCTCAACTACAAGAGGAAGGCACACACAACCCACACAAGGGACACACCTGGAGTGCATGACGCAGGTTACCAGAAAGACTGTATCACTGAACCTCACGGCACACCTACTACATAAGGCCACTCTACTAAGACCAGAAGACATAGTAGCCCTACCTAATACACAGAAACAGCCATACAACATAGAGACGGGCAAAATGGGGAGACAAAGAAACATGTCTCAAATAAAATAACAGAACAAAGCTCCAGAAAAAGAACTAAGTGAAAGAGATAAGCAATCTTTCAGATGCAGAGTTCCAAACACTGCTTATAAGAATGCTCAGTGAGGGCTGGCTGAGTGGCACGGTGGTTCAGAGCTAGCTTGGGATGCCAGCGGCCCTGGTTCGGATCCCACATATAAGGGCCAGTGACACTGCCCTCTAAAAAATAAATAAATAAATAAATAAATAAATAAATAAATAAATAAATAAATAAAATAAAATTATTAAAAAAGAATGCTCAGTGATTTCAGGGAAAGCTTCAACAGAGAGATGAAAACCATAAAAAACAACCAGTCAGGGGCTGGACGAGTGGCGCATTGGTTAAGAGCTGGCTTGGGGCACCAGCAGCCCCAGTTCAGATCCCACATATGAGGGCCAGTGACACTGCCCTCTACAGCTAACAACAGCTCCACCTGGAGCTGGGCTGCGAGCCCCGATAACAGTGTAGGCTGCAGCCCCTGCTGCAGTGGGCTGCCATAGGCTACAGTGAGTGGCTAGCAGCCAGTGTGAGCTGCCAATAGCCACAGTGAGTGACCATCCAGAGGCCGGCGACCGATCTGCCTCATTCGGGAAGAGCACAATGACGATACCAACATGGGCCAGTGAAGCAATGTCCTCCGCAACTAGACTGAAGAACAAAAAGACAGCAACTTGTCTGTTCCCCTTCCCCAATTCCCCAACGCTGTTCCCCTCCCCCGATTCCCCAATAAAATCTCAAAAAAAAAAAAGAAATGAAGACTATATTACAGGGAATTAACAGTAAATTAGGTGAAGCAGAGGATCCAACCAGAGACGTAGAAAATAAGGTAGCAGAAAACACCCAACCAGAACAGCAAAAAGAAAAAAGAATCCAAAAAATTGAGAAGAGTTTAAGGGGTCTCCAGGACAATATCAAGTGTACAACATTCACATTATAGGGGTACCAGAAGGAAAAGAGAGAGAACAAGGAATTGAAAACCTACTTGAAGAAATAATGACAGAAAACTTCCCTAACCTGGTGAAGGAAATAAATATACAAATCCAGGGAGCATGGAGTTCCAAAGAGGCCAACACCAAGATACATCATAATTCAAATACCAAAAGTTAAAGACAAAGAGAGAATCTTAAAAGCAGCAAGAGAAAAGCAGTTAGTTACCTACAAAGGAGCCCCCATAAGACTGTCAGCTGATTTTTCAACAGAAACTGTGCAGGCAAGAGTGAGTGGCAGGAAATAATCCAAGTTATGAAAAGCAATGCCATACAACCAAGATTGCTCTACTCAGCAAGGCTGTCATTTAGAATTGAAGGACAGATATGGAGCTTCCCAGACAAGAGAAAGCTGAAGTTCGTCATCACCAAATCAGTATTGCAAGGAAACTTAGAAGCACTTCTTTAAGATGAAATGGAGGTGAAGGATGGGTGATAAGGGAAGGGATTAAGAATGCAAATTGGTTGTTATATAGTAGTTATGGGGACAAAGGGTATAGCATAAGGAATGTAGTCAATAATATTATAATAATTAAGTATGGTGCCAGATGGGTACTAGATCTATCAGGGTGATAGATGGGAATGGGGTTGGGGGCAGGGTGAAAAAGTTGAAGGCATTAAGAAATACAAATTGGGCCAGCCGAGTGACGCGGTGGTTAAGAGCTGGCTTGGGAAGTCAGCGGCCCAGGTTCGGGTCCCTCATATGAGGGTCAGTGACACTGCCCTCAAAAATAAAAGAAAGAAATACAAATTGGAGGGATTTTGGAAATGGTGTCAGTGAGGAGGGCTCCCTGAGTTCTCCCTTGGAAATTACCGCAAATTGAACAGCTATATCTCATCAGAGGAACCTCTGCTCATCACACAGAACAGCTAGGAGACTCACAACGATTACTTGAAGGTGGGCAAACCCAGCGAGTGGGAGAAGAGGGAAGTGACACCCGTGGAGACGCAGCCCACACCCGCAACTGCTGAGACCCGGGGCCCCAGAAAGCAGATCAGAGAGTGTTCCCCACGCTCGTTGCCTACACCTCACAGACCCGCTGAGAGTGCAGCAAGAGAACGGCCACGGCAGGGCTCAGAGTCTGAGGCAGAAGCCTCAGGATGGGCGAGTGCAGGAAGAGAGAAGGGAGACGTACATGTGCAACCGCAGTCCGCACCCACAGCTGCGGAGACGCGGCGCCCCAAGAAGCAGATAGGAGAGCATTGCAGCGGCAAGGCGAGCTCGCTTCCTGCGCCCCTGCGGCCCTGCCGGAAGTGCAACAAGTGCACGGCTGGAGTGCGTGAGGTGGAAGCCTCAGCTCAAAAGTGCAGTGGGACAGTTTTTTTTTCTTTTCTTTTTCTCAGACAAAAAGCAAAATACAACTGCATAAACAAGAACACCCCCCCCCCCACACACACACACACCCTCCCTCAGAATCCTTAGCCCTCGCCAGCAGAGTCCTGATCCCTGAATGGAGGAGTGGTATCAGATTACAAAGGTGCTCCTACTCCCAGGGGATTGAGGGACTTGGTTTGGGAAGAGGCTGCAGAGTGTGAGTCTGCCTACCCCGCCCCCACCTTTCCCGCTCGGCTTGGGAGGCAGGGCAACTTCAGCTACTGAGTCACTTGCAGGACCCCAGCAGGGGGCTTTTAGCAGCTCAGAAATCTCACCTCTCCCCCTTCCCACCCCACCACCAGCCTCCAGCAGAAAGAGTGCCGGAAGACACACATTGAGCCTTCTGGCTGCACAGCTCTTAGTGTGCCTCTGAGCAGGGCAGAGCAGAAAGTCTCATTGACTTTGAAAAAACCACCAACCACACCAAATCTCTTAGCCCCACTCATCTAGACCTGCATCACCAGGGTCCCTCTAGGCGCCAGGTGGCTGACTCTGTCCCCACAAGACGCAGAGTTTTTGTACAGCAGAGGACAACCTGGAGGTAGCTTGTTGGACTTTAGGCAAGACTGGCACTGGTTTTTTGTTGGTGTTTTATGGTTTGTTTCTTGGGGGGGTGTTTTGAGGTTTTGGGTTTTTTTTTGCTTGTTTTGGTTGTTTTTGTTTTTTCTGTTTCATTATTATCATTTTTAGTTATATATATATATATATATATATATATATATATATATATATATATATCTCCATATGTAGACATGCTGAGGAACATTGAACAGGCTTCCTATCTTAGGAAGTGTTGCAGGCACAGCTGTCCTATGGGTATAACTCTTTTGTGTTTCCTCCCAGTCAGTCAGGTGGCCACTGCCAATCTCTAATTTTATGGCCCTAAGGATAGATTGCTCCCTGCTCTCACCTCACTTGCCTCTAGCAAATCCCATCCAATTTCCTTCATTGCCTGGTCTCTGGACCTATTTAGCGCCTACTGGTCAAGCCCCGGCCTGACTTTCTACCCAGGCTCACACCCTCCATATCTCACACTGAGGCAGCCATAGATAGGGCTCTGGAAAGCCCCACTGCAATGTAAGCCTCATAAGGGTAGAAAATTCTTGTCTGCTTGGTTCACTGTTCTATCCCCAGGGCCTAGATCAGTGCCAAACTTCTCCTATTTAAACCTTACACAGAGAGTTTTAGAAGAGACTCTAAAGATTATTCAGTCCAATCCCCTCATTTCACAGATCAGAAACAGAAGCTGAGAGAGAGAGAAAATGATGAAAGCAAGGTCCCAATGCAAACTAGTGGGACCACAAAAATTTTCTACCAAGATACACAGCAAGCCCTCAATCAACTCACTGCTTCCCCCTCTGTGCAGCTGGCAAACCATGACAAATTCAACTAATGTCCTAGTGAGTTGGAGTTTGTTTGTTTGTTTGTTTGTTTTTGTTTTCAAGAAAATATAGAACCTTATAAAAATATCTGCACATTAAAGTTTCCCATGGGGATAGTGGTTTCTGCACTCTGGACTCTTCCAGACCCCACTGTATGTACCCCTCTTCATCTGGTTGTTCAGTGTATTCTTTTTTTTTTTTTTTTTTTTATTGGGGAATTGGCGGAGGGGAACAGCGTTGGGGAATCGGGGAAGGGGAACAGACAAGTTGCTGTCTTTTTGTTCTTCAGTCTAGTTGCGGAGGATGTTGCTTCACTGGCCCATGTTGGTATCGTCATTGTGCTCTTCCCGGATGAGGCAGATCGGTCGCTGGCCTCTGGATGTCGCTCACCACGGCTATTGGCAGCTCACGCTTGGCTGCCAGCCGCTCACGCTGGCTGCGGGCCACTCACTGTAGCCTATTGGCAGCCCACTGCAGCAGGGGCTGCAGCCCACACCATCACCGGGGCTCGCACAGCCCAGCTCCAGGTGGAGCTGTTGTTAGCTGTAAAGGGCAGTGTCACTGGCCCTCATGTGGGATCCGAACCGGGGCCGCTGGCATCCCAAAACCAGCGCTTAACCAATGCGCCACTCGGCCGGCCCTCAGTGTATTCTTTATAATATCTTTTATAATAAACTGGCAAATGTAAGTAAATGTTTCTCTGAGTTCTGTGAGCCACTCTAGTCAATGAATTGAGTCTGAGGAGTGGGTTGTGGAAACCTCCAATTTATAGCTAGTTGGTGAGAAGCACAAGTAACCTGGACTTGTGATTGGTGTCTGAGATGGAAGCAGTCTCCTGGGACTGAACCCTTAACCTGTGAGATCTGATACATCTTTATTTCAAATATTGTAACACACTTTATTGTATACATGGGTATGTAGGGGTATTATTTAAATGTCCAGTAATAACACTGTGCTGAACACAACTTACAAGAGGGTGTTGGAAACATCTGCTGCATTCAGCACAGTACTATTTCTGTGAATAGAAGTGAAACCAATTCTGTAATCCATGTAGTGAAGTGTTTTACAAAACTTGTAATAAGCTACCTGCAACAAGTACTTGCAAACTGAATTTAGCACAGGGTTATTTTACTGAGTGCAGATAATGCAAATTTTCCAGTGCATGTAGTAGAGTGCTTGGCTGATTTGTAATAAGCAAAAGCTTCTGAAGATTCCCAATCAAGATGGCAGAGTAGGTAAACACTGTGCTCATCTCCCCTCTTGACCACATCGAAATTACAACTAAATTATAGAACAACCATCACTGAAAACCACCTGAAGATTAGCTGAACAAAATTCACATAACGGAGGATATAAAGAAGAAGCCACATAGAGACTGATAGGAGGGGTGGAGATATGGAATAGTCCCGAACCCATGGTGTGGCAATTAAGAGTCAGGAGTGATATCTCAGCTTCAGAAGCCTCAAGGAATGAGAGGACTCAGTCCCATACAGGGGTCCCCAGCCCGAGGCACCAGTGTCAGGAAGCAGAGTCCCCATAACATCTAGCTGTAAAAATCAGTGAGGAGTATGTCCCAGAGAGAAAAAGGGCCGTGTGACACATGTTGCTCTTAAAGGAACCACTCACAGGCTTACTTGCCCACAAACTCATTTACTCTAGCTCCAGCACAGGAGCAACAGCTCAAAAAGCTCCAGAGACACATGGGGAGGAACTAAGTTGACTAACTTCAGGGCAAAGTCTGGAGGGGCAGGGGTCAGGGCAACTCTCCCCAGTGACAAAATTGCTGGCAGGTGCCATTGTTCCTTTGTTGAGTTCTCTTCCCACCCAACTGGCCCTGAGTAGGCGGGTGCCAAATCTATGCTCTCAATTACCTGGCTAACACCATTCACCTTGCGTGCTGAATCTGTGAGACTCATGCACCGGCTGGAAACTCTTCTGGAGGTTCCTCCTCAGGAGCAGCCTGCCTTGGCATGCACTGCAGAATCCTCAAAGGGCTGCAAGCCTCACACAAGTAATGGCTGCCCTAGGCTTGCACTGCAGACTATCTTAAAGATCCACAAACCCAAAACAAGTAGTGGCAGGCCTCTGTGTGTTGAAATTCCTGTCAAGTGGCCCCAAGACCAGCACAAGTGGTGACCAATCTTAACTTGCGTGGTAACTCTCATCATGTGGCCCTAAGCCTGGCATAAGTGGTGGTCAGTTTGGGCCTGGAAAGTAGCTCCAACTAAGTGATCACAAATCCAGCACAACTGTCAGCCAGCCTTGGTTCACACTGTAGCCTCTTCCAAGAGCTTCCAGGCCCAGTAGCCCTGTCCCAAGGCCAGTACAAGTGGTGGCTGAACTTGCTCTGTATCAGAGGCCCTCCCAAGAGCCCCAGACCCAGCGACTGGCCTCGACTACACCAGAGCCCCGTGCAACCAGCTCTACAACTGATACTTCTGGATGGCAGCCTTGGCTGGCACCAGAGCCCTGCTAAAGGGACTACCTACCATTCTATGGTGTCACCCCCTGTACAACAGCTCATGCACTGTACTTGCAGCCAACCATCACAGACAGTCAGCCTGAGAATCAACCCATTCACTGATGTTCCAGCAGCAGTTAAGGTCCAAGTATAATAGGAGGGTACACACAACCTGCATAGGGGACACATTGGAGAACTCAGCTAAGGTGACCAGAGAGACTGTACTACTGGGACCCTCAGGACACCTTTTGCATAAGGCCATTGTCTCAAGATGAGGCTGAAGCAGAAAATCAAATCAGTGATCTGGAAGACTAGGTAGCATAAAACACCCAATTGGAACAGCAGAAAGAAAAGAGAATCAAAAAAATGAGGATAGGGCAGGCCGAGTGGCACGGTGGTTAAGTGCTGGCTTGGGCCCTGGCTTGGGTCCCACATTTGAGGGCCAGTGACACTGCCCTCAAAAAAAAAAAAAAAATGAGGATAGTTTAATGGACCTCTGGGACAACCTCAAGCATACCAACATTGATCATCAGGGAGCCAGATGGAAAAGAGAGAGAGAAAGGGATGAAAATCTATTTGAAAAAATAATGACTGAAAACTCCCCTAACCTGGCAAAGCAAATAGACATACAAGTCTGGGAAGTTTGGAGAGTCCCAAACAGGATGAACACAAAGAGGCTCACATCATACTTATAATGCCCACGTGGGTCAGTGACGCTGCGTCGGAGCTGAGCTGCTGTTGAGCTGCCAACAGGTGTCAGGATGGCTCAGCTGGTGAGAGCATGTGCTCCTAACAACATGCTTGTTCAATGGTGGGCTATGCCTGCCTGCAACTAAGACTGAACTCAGCACCTTGAGCTGAGCTGCTGCCCTGATGGTTCAGTGGGTAGAGTGCGAGCTCTTAACAATAAGGCTGCTGGGTTTCACTCCCGCATGGGATGGTGGCTATGCCCACCCGCAACTAAGACTGTAACACAGCACCTTGAGCTTAAAGGCCATGAGCTGCCAACGGGAAGCCACATGGTGACTGGAGCCCTCCACAACTAAGATTGAAGAACAACAACTTGGCTGGTCCCCCTCTCCAATTCCCTAACACTGTTCCCCTCCCCCAATTCCTCAATTTAAAAAAAAACAAATAAAACCATAGCTATTGACATCTTCTATGCTAAATGAAAAATGTAACTTTCCTACTTCCCAGTTTTTGTGAAATTGTGATTTAAAAACCCCAGTTCATAATTATGAAACTTTTATTTATTTTTATTTTTATTTTTTGCTGAGCCATCCTGCCACCTGTTGGCAGCTCAGCGGCAGCTCAGCTTGGGCTGGGCATTGAACTGCTGTTGCTCAGAACTCAGCTCACACTCTTGAGCTAGCTCTTAACCAACTGAGCCACTCTGCTGGCCCCCCATAATTATGAAATCTTTATTATATATAATGGTAAGAATTGTTTTTATCTTTTTTCTTGAGTTTCATACTAATTACAATTATTTAGTTTATATAGTCTTATTTAGTCCTATTTATTTACTCTTCTTTGCCTTTTTTTCTATAGTTCATTTTGGAGGTCATTATTTTGATTTATTTCTCAGCTGGCAGAAATATTTCCTAAAGTAATAATATTTTTAAAATGGTTTCATGGAAGAGCCCTCCTACCTTCCAGTAAAGTGCACTAACATCCTGTACTAGTAATCACTTTGTTGCCTTTCAGCTCCAAATCCACCCTTTATAAGATCCCTGGAACATGTCTCCTTTGCCAGATGGCACATGCTAAGCTTTGTCAGTAGAGAGCACTAGAAGGATGGGAGGAAGATGAACCTTCTCTTCCTGGTTCCATCACACTTTCCTTCCTACTTGGTCCCAGGACTCTGAACTCCCCGCCCCCCCACCCCGCCTCAATGGAGCTCACCCCCAGCAAGTTTCATCAGCACTCCTGCTGACACCTTCATGGCTAATCCTGTGGGTATCCCACCTGGTTTCCTGAGTTCAACCCCCTCATAGATGGATTCCTGATGTAGAGCATGGGTGACTCAACTGGTTTCTTGGAAAGCTCAGCATGCAGCACTCTCCCAAGGCAGCATCTCAATGAGTTCTGGCGAAGCCCTAAGTGGCTTCACCATGAGTTCAGCAGCGTTCCCCAAAAGCAACTTCCTGAGGAATTATGTGGGCATCCAGCAAGAGGCTTCCATTTGGTAGCCTCAGCCTGCAGTTCTCCACCCACCAGCCTTGGCTCTCTAACTATGGACCCAAGGAACTTCTCTGCCATCCAGTGGGCTGCGACCACCACCTTCTCCAAGAGCTAAAGCCCAACCTTGGGGTGCCTCCTCCTCTTCCAAGCATGCTCCTTCTTAGGGTACTCTCCATTAGCCCTGGGAGATTTTTAAACATCCCCTTTTATGCCCATGGTGTTGTTAATGCCCTGAAAATAGTTAATATTTCTTTTCTTTTTAAAAAGATTTTATTGGGGAATTGGATGGAACAGTGTTGGGGAATTGGGGAAGGGGACCAGCTAAGTTGTTGTTCTTCAATCTTCGTTGTGGAGGGTGCCAGTCACCATCTGGCTTCCCATCGACAGCTAGTGGCCTCTAAGCTCAAGGTGCTGTGTTCAACCTTAGTTGCAGGTGAGCGTAGCCACCATCCCATGTAGGAGTCAAACCAGCAGCCTTGTTATTAAGAGCGCATGCTCTATCCTCTAAGCCATCAGGGCAGCAGCTCGGCTCAAAGTGCCGAGTTCAATCTTTTTTTTTTTAAGTTTTTTTTTTTGTTTAGTTGCAGGTAGGCGTAACCCACCATTGAACAGGCAATCTTATTGTTACATTAGCTGAGCTATCCTGCCACCTGTTGGCAGCTCAGCGACAGCTCAGCTAGGGTGCAGTGTTCACTGGCCCATATGGTAATTTAACCTGCTGCCCTGTTCCTCAGAGCACGTGCTCTAAGTCACCTCTTAACCAACTGAGTCATTTGGCCGGCCTAGTTAATATTTCTTATGTCAAACTTTCCCTGTTCAAATTACTGTGTGACTTCTCCTGGATCAGAAGCAAGAGAAAGCTGTGGGTCATTTCTTGCCTTCTCTGCTCAGAATGAAAAGGAAAACAAATGCTTGATGCTATTAACATCTCTGAATATTTTACTGGTTTCTGGAATTTGCACAGAGCAGGGATCCTGCAAAATTATGACTTGCCATTAATAGGTGCTAGGTAGGGCAAGGTCATTGCAGATGAAGACATAACAAGGGAGTCAAACCAATTGGAGAAAGTGCTGTCAGTGTCCCTCCTGGCTTCTGCCCTTGTGTCAGTGAGCCCAGGGTTCTCCTAAGACCCCTTGGCTGGATTCATAGCCCTGCTTTCCTCTTGGTGTCCTTCATACCCTCCTTTGGTCACCCTCACTGCCACTGCCCTGCCCAAGCCCCGATCATCTATCCTAGGGTGGTGGCTTCCCCGGGAACGCTATTTCCCTTCACTTCATAGATTCCTCAATGACCAGCTCAAGCTTCGCCTTTCAGGAAGCTTTCCCACCAGCTTGACTCGGAATTTCTCCGTTCTCCCCTCTCCTATTATCTGTGCCCATCTTAAGATACTTTCCTAGCCTGCTCTGCCATGTAACTGATCTCCCCTACCAAACGGGGCTGCTTGGATGAAATCTGGTTCACATTAGTAAGGGGAAAAACACTTATCTGTATGAAAATGGCGCCCTCTGTTGGTACATATATAATGACTGAAAATTTTTCATCAGAAGCATAAGGATCCAAAGCTGCGAGAACCAGTGATAACCAAGAAAACTCAGCTGCCTCTCTGCTCAATAGCTGTCACATGGAGCTGTGTAGCAGGTACTGTAGCAGAAGACTGAAGTTTCCTGGATCTTGGGGAAGCTATCATCTCCCCCACCCTCTCAGGGTCCTGGGCTGCCTCTGGATCCATCGAAGGCCCTTGAGCTGTACTTAGGCTGCAGATTTTTTTTTTATTTTTTTTTTGAGGGCAGTGTCACTGGCCCTCATATGTGGGACCGAACCGGGGCCGCTGGCTTCCCAAAGCCAGAGCTTAACCACCGCGCCACTCGGCCGGCCCCCCTTGAGCTGTACTTAGAATGAGTATGAAGTGTTGCATTAGACAAGCTCCCCTTCCTCCAACTCCCACCCCCATCATAGTTCCAAGTAATGCTTCACACCTAAGAGCTGGTGGAGTTGCAACAGAAGCACATAGAGGGGCCCCAGAAACATCGTATCGTGGTGGGAATGTGTGGGTTTAAGATCTCAGTGACTCAGGTTCAAATCCCCCACGCCATCACTTACTAGGTATCTTAGGATGAGGCACAAAAGGGCATAACAGAAAACACACACCACCAGTGACTTTAACAAGGTAGAAGTTTATTTTTCTCACACATAAAAGCCCACAGGTAGGAGTTCGGGTATAGTATAATGTCCCAGTCTCCTTCCAGCTCACTGTTCTGCTGTTCCTAGTGGGTAGCCCTTGTCCTCATGGTTCAAGGAGGCACCCGCCTACCAAACTGCAAAATAGAGGAAGGAAGCAAAAGAACCAGAGAGCACAAATGTAAGCTGTGACTTAAAGAACGGCTGCTAGAAACTGCCACATGATATTCCATTGACTTCTCATTGGCCAAAATTCAATCACATGACCACACAGGCCAGCTGGGAAATGTAGTCTTCATTCTAGGCCGCCACATTTTTCCACCTAAAACTTCTCCATGATAATAAAGTAGTAGGAAGTTATTGGGGAATCACTAGTAGCTTCTACAACATTAGGTGTGTGATTTGGGGTAAGCCTCATGACCTCTCCAGTCATTGAGATAATGCTTTCTTATTACATGCAAATTGTTGTAGTAACTGAAATCTCATATGCAAATCATCCAGCCCAGAGTCTGGAACATACTATGCACAACCTCCCTTTTTTTCTCCTCCCAGTTTCCAGGATTCTGGAATGTACAGGTGGTAGCACTTATCTTTTCAAATGTGGCTTCAGCTCCTGCAGCCAGTGTCTGAGTGGTGTCCACAACCAAACTCCCAGAATGAGCCTGGAACTTGCTCAGGCATCTGAGCCAGGCCTCAGAAAACTTGAGTAAACTATAGTGACTTGCCTTCCCCCACGCCTACCACCCTGGAGTCTGAAAAGAGACTCTTTCCCTCCACCTTTCTGATACTGCTAGTAATTCTACATGAGAGAACCCCTGCCCCAACCCCTCAATGGAACCCCAGCCCTGATTCTTGTCTTGGTGCTGGTGACTGAAGCCCAGGAAAGCCAGGACTTTTCAAGGAAATACCTCAAATATTCAAAAGCCTGTGGAAAAGCTAAACACTCCACTGAAAAGAGTTTGCTGTGCATCAGGCAGGAGCTGGGTCTTCACACACATCAGTTTCAGACTCTTTTAGCAAAACACTCTCAAAGGCAGAGATTAACCAGGTAATCCCTGACTCTCAAGTTTAGAGTATAACCCAAAGCAAGTGACCATAAGTAAAAACATTACTTTCAGGTTTTTCTTTCATCTTTAAAATTCAAAGTTCACATCTTAGTAGCTTACCTCAAAATATATTTCCCTAAATTTTTCTAGTAATATTAATACTCCAGCAAGATATACATGTTACCTTTAGCTTCACTTGTCTTTGGTCCAGTGTTTAAACCACTTGGAGTCACTGTATTATCTTTTTTCATTCCTGCACAACCCCATGCCATACAAACTATTATCCTTACTGACAGATTCAGATGTTCAGAGAGGTTATGCAGATTGCCCAAGGTAACACAGAGAATAACTGGTTGAGCTGGGATTCACATCCTGTTCCATCTGGCTCCAATCCTTATCCTGTAATCATTATACAGTAAGTAGGAGATTCCCTTTATGAGGTATTTACCACTGCCTAGTGACAGAACCTGTTGCTAAGGGATCTTGGTCACACAGGGGAATCTGCAAGGAGGAAGCCCTCTTTAGGTAGTGAGACTGAGCTTTGGGTACTGAGGGTGACTGACTCCAGTAGTTACCACCAAATTAACCTAGCAAGATGCCTAGAGGCTGGAGTAGTACTATAACTAATAGCAGAGGACCCGCTTGTGTCTTACCCACACTCCTCATATTGCCCTGGCCTCAAGGGTAGCGAGCCAGGACCAAGTGGAGTGGGGAGAGCTCCCTAGCCAACAACTCAGTAAAGAAACAGCTCCTTTGTGAGCTGCAGTCAGTCATCAGAATTAATGTCAGCCTGAAGTCCAAGGGTATTCTGGAGAACTGAGACCAATGTAGTCAGGGTCCAAGAAAAGCAGGATATGGACACTGTTTCAACCAGTATGTTCTCCAGAAGAGAGGAAGAGGTGCCCACCACTTGAAGGACAGGAAAGCAAGCACCTCCTATAATCCTGGAGATGCTGAGCATGGAGGGAAGGTTGATATAGGAGACTCCTGACAAGGAAGCCATGATTTAGGCTGGGGCACCTCCTCCCTGCCAGAGATACCCAGCCTAACCTCAGCTTCAGGAGTCTTCCAACCATCACCCTTGGGGCCACTTAACCTCCATCTGTATATTCAGCGCTTCTCCCTGCTTGGAGCAGAAATGCAACTTCTTGGTAGTCTCATCTGGCTTGTTTCCCTCTTGAGTGGGAACTCCCCTACCAGAGGACCATTGCAGGCCTCATCTCATGGGCCCCTAGTTCCTACACCAGGACCCCCTACCCATTAGGCACTTAGCCATCTTGCCGCACTGTGTTTCTCTGGCTGCGTACTTATCGGACATCAGCAATCCTTTTGGCCCAGGTGCTCACTGAGCAGGCCAGGAATACAGAAATGGAAGAACATGGTAAGAAGAGGGCCTTGGACGATGGAGATGAGAAAACAGAATGAGGTCTCCTTGTGGGGGTCCAGTGGTCCTAGTGACAGTCAGTGGGCATGTCTGCCTCTTCATTGGTTCTACAGGGAAGGAGGCCCCAACTTGCTGTGTGATCCTGGGAGAATCATTTAAACTTTCTGAGCCTCATCTTTCCTTCCACACTACAGGGAGGTGACTCCTGCCTTTGGGAGAATGAACTGAAGTAAATCTTTCTGGTTCCCTGGAATAAAAGGAGAGAGGGAGACATGAACTGTTCTTGTTCGACTCTGTATCCCCAGAGGATCCAGTACGAAGGTGCGTTTCCCCGCCACGTTCATCACTCACCCCGGTGGGGGTGTCCAGGCTCACCAGCAGGGGGAGCCAGGCCTTCAGGTTGCTCTTTGAGCTGTCCTGGCTGGGAGCTGGGCTGGGAATTGGAAAAGTTGGGCAAGTTGGGCCTCAACAGGTGTTGCTCCAGGCAAGGTATCCCTTGCAGCTCAGAAAAGATACCTAGTCCCCAGAAGACTAAAATAGCTGATTGTGTTTATTTAAAACCAGTCACAATTTTTCACCATCTGACTTCCTCTGAGGGTGTGTGGATGGAAGTACTTGAAGCCAAAGGAGCACCTGTAATGTCTAAGTACAGGAAAATGCCTGTTTCCCTTTGGGCTTTGTTGCCAGGGGTGGGAGGGGCTTCTCCTGCAGTGGCCAGGCAGGACCTGTCCTATGCTTGGAGAGTGTGCTGCTGGTGCTGTTTAAGGGTCTGGAACCTCTCTCCTGCGTGTTCAGCCCAGAAAAGAGCCTCTCTGTAGGCCCTGCAATGGGGAGGACCCGCGCGGGTGACCTCCCAAGATCACTCCTGAAGGCAGCCCCACCCAGTCCCTGCAGCAACCCTTCCCTGTGCGCCTATTCTCCAGGTCAGGAGGGGCCCAGGACAGAGGAAGTCTTGCTCTGGCCAGAGGAAAGGGGCCAAGAGGTTGCAAAATAACCTTCAGTTTCTTGGACAAGAAGCGAAAACAAAACACAAAACAAAAGCTCAGCAAGATCACTGTCTTGCTCAGAGGCAAGTAATTGCTCAAGTCAGATCAGCCAGCCTGGGCTCTGTCATCTGCTGAGCCCCAAGAATGGACCCTGCCTAGGTGGGGTCGGGTCTGATGGGGGCAGATAGGGAAACATGGCCTCTGCCCTGAGCTCCTGGCCTGAGGGGGAGATTCTGTCCTCCCCTCGGGAAAACCCAGCAGAGATGCTATTCCACCCAGGATGAATCAGGCTGGCTGGAGAGAGACCTGCAGTCACACGTGGCAGAAGAGATAAAGTCAAACTGTGAAACAGACCAAGTGCGGGGCCCTTCCCCCTGCCCAGAGTCTCCCTTTTAAACACTTACTGAAGGGCCACCACATGACCAACCTTCCTAATTTGGGGGTACAGACAAGGAACTTACAGCGCAAGGGGGTGCTGGACAGCCACCACAGAGTGACAAGTCCTGACCTACTGACAGGTGCCAGGAGGGCTGGTTACAGGGACCAGCCTTCCAGAGACTGAAGAAAGCAGAGAATTTGTCTAGGCAGATGACCCCTGCTCTGATTCCTGCCCTGAAGGGATTCAGGACCAGTGGGCCAGGCAGGCACATGGTGGCAGCCACAGGGGTGAGTGTATCTCAGGGCAGACCACAGAGTACTTTAGTTTGCAGAGTTATTTCACATACCTTTATTCTGTGAGGCAAATCAGACAATGAAGCTCAGAGAAGTTAAGTATTGTAACTTACCCAAGGACACAGCAAGGATCTGATTCTACGTCCGAAGCCTTCAGTGGTTCTTGAGGTAGCCTTTGCCCTTCCCACCACCCCAACTCCCTAAGGCAGAGCCTTGGTGAAAACACCAGGACCTTGCCTTTGCTTTACAGGTCTAGAATCTGGTTTTGTTTTTATTTTTCAGGTCACCAGAATTGGTTAACATCTGGAGGCCTGGCTCACACCAACCAAATACATAGGTGGCGATGGGCAAGTAGAATGCCAATATGTTCGTTTACAGGGAGTGTGACTTTGTCATGAAAGCTGGTGTTGGAAACCTGCTGGAGCCATTTATTCTCCCCTGGTGATGTCCATGAATATAGGCCCAAGGCGAAGGAGCAGGCCCAGTTTTACGGACTGCTCATCTGTCCAGGTAAATGAGAGGTGCATGACATGCCAGAGAGCATCAGGGGTGGGGGGGCGTGGGCTGACCTGGATGGGAATCTTATCTCTACCAGCTCTTGACCATGTGTCCCCGGCAAGATACGGAACCCTCAACTTCTTCATCTGCTACAAGGAACAAATCATAGAACAACTCAGAAGTGCTGGGAGGAGTGTAAGAAATGACACATGTATGACGAGGTGAAATCAATGGTAACTCTTGCTATTTGGGGTGACTGGCAGCCTCCCTGTCCCTACTGAGGTACACGTACAGCAACTGCCCTCTAGAAGCAGATCTTCCTCAGCCCAGTCAGAGCTGGATCTATCACGAAGTCTTGCCGTTCCTGAGCCCTTCTCTTACATAGCGTCTCTCCAGACAGTCAGATGCCTGAATAAGTTATTGGGCTACAACTTTATCTGGGGACATTCTTCTCCTGAGGATGCTCAACACGCAACTTGATGGAGACAGTCTCTGTTCTTCAAGGAGGATTTAAAGACACTGCACCTCACTTCCCTCAACCACACATCCTCCCTTGAAGGGTCCTTATCCAAGAACACAGGTTTCCGAGTTTGGGACCTAGATGACAGCCTGTCAAACCCTTACAGCCATGTGACTTCCCCTCATATGACCAGTTTCCTCACCTCTCAGTTGAGGCACAGCCACCCCTAGGGTTGTTGGGAGGATTAGACTTGAAATATGTAAGATATCTGATGTCTTGTCCAGAATGTGGGGGGACTCAATAAATGGTAACTGTTTTGTTATCATGATAGTGATGCAGGTTTTATAAGCTTCAAGTTCAGAGGTGTTGTCTATGTAACTATGGCGTAACTAGGATGTACTGATGACAACACCTTTAAATGGATTGCTGTTAGAGTCCATGGGTGGTGAAGATCAACTTCACAAACAGGGTGATAGGGAGGTTTCCTGCAGGAATTTGAACCAGGGCTTCTGTGTCCCTTCCCTCCTGTGCCCTCCCTCAGGTCAGTGTCCGAGATCCTGCTGTCCCCATGTTTCAGTGTCCACTCTGGAAGAGTATGGGGGCTAAAGAAAAGGGCACCTGCAGGGTGGTCGGCTCCCTGGCGCCCCTCAGAGTGTTTCTAGCCTGGAGGCCTGAAGGCTGCCCCCCCAATCCCCCTCCCCCAAGAAATAGGAAGATTTGGGAGCAGATGGATGGAGAAAAGACTGTGGGTAGCCTGGCTGGGCAGGGAACTGAGGCCTTCTTCTCCCCAATGGTCCCTGTTGATCCCTGCTGAGCTTAGCTGCCAGGTGAGACTAGCAAAGTCCTGATACTGCAGAGGGCAGGCAGGTGCTCAGTGTCCTCCCAGGCCCTGATTGCTAGGACAGGGCTCAGCCTCAAAAAGAGCTGCCAGAAGCCTGGGTTCCCCCTCCACAGAGCACAGAAGGAGTTAGTAAGCCTTCAGGGAGGGACATTCCCTCTGTGCAAACTCGAGTCTGTTTTTTCCCTGTTTCACTATCTCTCTGTTTTTGTTTTTCTCCAGGGCTGGCAAGAAGGGGGAAAGTTGGTGCAATTTCTTCTTCTTTTTTTTTTTTTTTTTTTTTTTTTTTTAGCTGAGCCATCCTGCCACCTGTTGGCAGCTCAACGGCAACTCAGCTCGGGCTGGCCTCGAACTGCTGTTGCTCAGAGCTCAGCTTGCACTCTTGAGCAAGCTCTTAACCAACTGAGCCATTCGGCTGGCCCTAAAGCTGGTGCAATTTCTGAACTAGGGTTGTGTAGACGGGGAATTGCACATCAACATTAATTCTGTGTACTAAATTTAGCAAGTCTGCCCCAGCTGGGGCCTTGAAGATTATCATGGTTAAAACCCACATTTGGTTGCCCTGTCTCTCTGGCCCTGTCCGTCTGTCTCTATCCTTGTTTCCTGTCTGTCTTTCTCTCTTTCTCTCTCTCTCTTTCTCTCTCTCTCTCTCCATACACACACACACACACACACACACACACACACACACACACACTGGGGGTGCCAAAAAAATGTGTACAAAGGACACTTTGGTCAATGTTGCTCAAGCAGTAGTTCACCATAATCAGAAGTGTCTGGATGCTGGTGGTAACCACTTTGAGCACGTCTTATAATTGCAGAAGTCAAACGTGACTTGTATTCATCTTTTGTTATTGGTATATATTGAGTATTACAATTTCAATACAGTTTTCCTTTCTTAAAATATGTATACATTTTTGGCACCCTCTGTGTATGTATCTGTATGTATATATAAATATACATGTATATATGTGTGTGTATATATATACACATATTCCTATATATAGTCTGTCTTTGTCTGTCTCCATCTCTTTCCACTAATCTGATTTAAAGCATCACAGAGCTGGATAGGGACAAGGGTCATCTCATTCATTCACCATCTCTGTCCAGGATGGTCCTTGAGTCATTAGATGAGGGTCAGGTTTTCAAATAAATTCCCACTTCTCACCCCGCCCCCCGGGGAGTCAGTTCATGCTTACCTTAGATTTAACAGTCTCCATATTTCCTCTTTTGGCCAAACTCACACTTTTTGTGTTACAGTGTAGACACTTGTTTTGGTGTTCTAAGGGAATAAGACAGACGTCAGATCCTGCCTGCTAGGTGGTAAAATTTGGTGCTTTATGGGGCTAAGCCTCACCAGGAGGAGGAGACAAGGCCGCAGTGGTAGCTCAGGGAGTGTGGCAAGATGCTGTCACAGCTCTGAGACTCCAGCCAAGTGCTGTGTATGAATATGTTTATAGACACACAAACAAAGACACGCACACACTGGAAAGTACTGTTTGTTTTCTGGAAACGTGTGCCTAGTCTCATATCTTACAAAATTTCCCAGGTAGCATCATCCTGAAACAGGGAAAACTATGTCCTCTTCTCCCTGACATCTACCCACCACATGAAGAGATCTTTGGAAAAATAGATCTGATAGTTTCTCTCCCCCTTGGAAACCTGCAGCGATGTCCCCTTGCCCTCAGGATAAGCTCCTTCCCAGGCCTTCCTAAGTGTTCTGCTAACTACTCCAGCTCACCTCTATCCTCCCAGGCCTCCCTACACTCCTCCCAAACCAAAGCACTGTACACACAGTCCTTGAATGCACCAGGCCCCCTTCCACCTCCTGGCCTCGGCACATGCAGTTTCCTCAGCCAGGAATGTTTTTCAATTCCTTAATCTTCAGGCAGAGTCCTACTCAGTCTCCCCACACATCACATCCTCTGAGGTGTCTTATCTCTTCCCTCTGGGCAGTTACCCACCCTCTGAGGGCTTAGGATTCTGCACACCCATCTTACTGTTATTTCTATTCATATCTGCCTCCTCCTCCAAACCATATGTTCCTCAAGGTCAAGAACTGTCTCTCACTTGTCTTTGCATCCCTAACATCTAGTCCACTATCTGATGTAGAATAGCTATGCAATGGATGAGACTTTTACATTGTAGCTGCTAAGAGCTCAGGGTCTGCTTTCAGTGGAAGATTGGGTTTAAATACCAGCTCTACCACTTGCTAGCCACAAGATTTTCCCAGTTACTTAGTGTCTCTAAGTGTCAGTTTCCTAATCTGTGAAGTATATATAATAGAACCTCGTTTGTATGATTATTGTGAAATTTTAATGATATTGCTTAGAAAAGGTTTCATACAGTACTTGGCATATACACATACAATTTTTTCTCACAGCCCACATTTTGTCTATCATCAAATTCTATAGCCCTTTCCTTTAAAATATCCAACTACTTCTTACCTTCCAACTGCTAACAGCCCAATCCAAAACACCATGATGTCCTGAGACATATTTTGATGGCATTTTACCTGGTCTCCCTGCCTCCACCTTTGTCCCATATCATCTATTTTCAACACTGATGCCAGAGGTGATCCCTTAAAAATGCAAATAAAATCAGGTCACTCCTCTGCCAAAATTCTCCTTTGGATTCTTTTCCTCACTGAGAGTGAAAGCCTGAATCCTCATCATGGCATTCCAGGCCCTTTACAATAGGTCCCTACTACTTCTGATTCTATCCCCTCACTTTCCTTATGCTCTCCCCACTGCACCACACTGGCCAATGTGCTATAACAAACCTGCCATACAGTGCCTGGCCCCAGGGCCTTTGCACTTGCCATTTCCTGAGCATGGCGTTCTGTCCTCCCAGAAATACTCATACCTTCCTTGCTTACTTAAAGTCTTCACTCAAAAGTCACCTTCTCTATGAGACCCTTCCATCTAAACTTTGAATAATATGCTTGCTGTTATTTTTTATTAGCCTTCATCATTAATAGAAATACATATTTTTTTTATTTATCTTGTTTACCTTGTCTCTACTGTAGAATGTAAGTTCTAAATGAGCAGGGAGTTTGCCTGTTTTGCTCATTGCTGTACCCTAGCATCTAGAACAGTGTTTGGCATAAAGCAAGTGCTCAGTAAGTACTTTGTTGAATAAATAGATCATTCCAGGAAGTTTTGTGAGTGTCCATTTCCCCTCTGTTATAAGAGCTTGGTGCCGTGCCTGCAAAGATGAAAGTTTAGATTACTGTAAAATGCTTGGACAGCAGCCGCCAGGCTGGGCTTGGGCCACTCCTCACTGCCCCTGGGCAGTCATTACTGACTCAGGAGGCAGAACCCCAAACCATGCTTCTGTCCTCAAACTGGATTTTCCTCTTCTTCCAGACCAACCTAGCTGCATCTGGTGGAGGGTGCGTCTGGGAAGTCCAAGTGCTTCCTTTTTCTCTGGAGAGCCTGGGCACTGGGCCACGGCCCCAGGAAAAGGGAGTGGCATGTGAAGATGTCCCACAGCTAGAAGGAGGGGTGACACTGCCCATAGCTGCCCTTTGTCCAGTTTTCTTGGATTTCCCATAGGGCCTTCCTAAGGGGAAAATCAGTGTCATCCTTCTTGGACTTGGTTCCTAAGAAAAAGGTGCTCCTCAGAGTGGGTCTGTGGCATCACATTTCTGGGCCAGAACCCAGGCCTGCTAAATCAGACTCTCTGAGGTGGGACCTGGGCATCTGCATTCTATAGGTCCATCAGAAGATTCTTCATTACAGTACCCATATGAGAGCCACCCATCAGACGGTGACCTTCTTAGTGCAGGGAGTGTTGCTTTCTCGCATTGCAGCCACTCTGGCTCCACCCTTACCCTCTCTCCTGCTTTGTTTTCCTGCTTAGCACTTAATCACAAGGCAGTCTAACACAGTACACATATATTCTACTTATTTACCCAATTTTTTAATCAACCTCCCGTCACCACCTCCCACACACTAGGAATGGATATTCTGTCTGTTGTATTCACTGTTGTATCTCCAGTGCCTAGAGCAATGCCTGACAAATAATAAGTGCTTCACAAATAGTAAACCCTTCTCCAAAGTCGTCCTTAATAACAACTTATTGGTGGGCGTTGGGGTGGGGTGGGGTGGGGGAGGAGTCAGGGAAGGAGATAGTAATCCTCTTCAGTGAGACTGTTCCTGCCCTCAGGGGACTCTCAGGGGCCCCAGGCAGAGCAAGACCCAAGAATTCCCCCTATGTGACAATGAGCCACATAGGCATCTCCCACCTGCTGACCTGATGTCGGACCACTTTGCACAGAGTAGGGACATATTGTAATGGGGCCTAAGACAAGCGCAACACTTTTTCCTCTCCCAAGACTTCCTCCTTTTCACCTTTACAACTCCCACCATTCTATGGGACCCCCTCTACCCACAAGGCTGTCCTGGGCTGTGCTAGGCCCTCTTCCTCCTCCTCTGGGCTCTCCAAAGCACCAGGGGCCCATCCTATCACCTGAGCACTCGATGGCCACGTGGACTGCTGCAGGGTCAGTGGACCCTTTACAGGCATCTTCCCTAAATAGACTGCATGTTTGCTAACCTTATGGACGCCATCTTATTCACCTTTACCTGCCAGTGCCTAGAACATGGTAGGTGCCCAATAAGTCACAAGTCTGCGGCTCTAAGAAAGAAAAGCACACAGAAGAGTTATGTTCAGGACTTGGTCTGTACTAGGGCCAGAGGGGCTCAACAGATGGGTTTTCTTTTCTTTTTTAAGATTTTTTTTATTTTTTATTGGGGAATTGGGGAAGGGGAACAGCCAAGTTGTTGCCCTTCAATCTTAGTTGTGGAAGGCACGGCTAGCTCAGCTCCAAGTCCAGTCTCCATCTGGCCACCTGGAGGCAGCTTGCAGCCACTCAGCTCAAGGTGCCGTGTTCAATCTTAGTTGCAGGGGTGGGGGCGCAGCACACCATCCCATGCGAGTCAAACTGACAACCTTGTCGTTAGGACATGTGCTCTCACTAGTTGAGCCATCCTGCCACCTGTTGGCAGCTCAGTGGCAGCTCAGCTCGGGTGCAGCTCACTGGCCCATGTGGGAATCGAGCGGGTGACCCTGTTGCTCAGAGCTCACATTCTTAACCAACTGAGCCACTCGGCCAGCCCCAGATGAGTTTTCTTTAATATAAAACTTAAATGTACCTTGATGTTGAAGCTAAATTGCCACCTATTTCCCCTTATTATTACCTCCAGTAACCATAGTTAACATTTATTGTTTACTGGGTGCTGAATGCTATTGTAAGGATTATCTCATTTAATTCACATAACATTTTGAGACAGTGCTATTTCTATACATATCACGTGCACATTAGGGCCTGTGCTATTTTGGGGATAAAAGCTATGAAGTGGTTGATGGGAGGGCAAACATGTATGCTGAGGAGTAAATAGATCGGGAAAAGGGATTTCATCAGCATGGAAACCCTAGGGACACATGAGACAGTATGAGTTTTTCTGAGCACAGAGACCCAGTTCCATCTCTATCGTGCTTACAATCCTGATACCACAGGATATCAGGAATATGCTTTGAATTTCAGTCCCTAGAAGTTCAACATTCAAAAAACCCAACCTAGGAGTCAAGGGTCTACGCTTTGTGGACATTTGTCTGACATGCTGGCCATTTTTGATCCATTCAGCCAGCTTTCTTCCCATGTGACTTAAGAGTGAAACAATTATGAAATCACCACCATCTGTCCTGTTGTCCACTCCCCACCTCCACCCTCACATAGACGGCTTCCTACAAAAGGATCCTGCCCTCTTTCACTTTAATTCCCACCAGACAGGGAGCCCCTATAGGGCAGGGCCATGTCTATCCAACTCAGTGGGACCTGGCTGCACCTTCCTGACCCCCCAACCCCATGACTAGGAACCCCTCTTGGTCCTCTGGAAGACCACTCCTGAGCCCCTCTGTCTGTCCTAAGAACACTTTCTCCACGCTCCTAGTTGAGTAACACCTCACGTACAGGAGAACTGGGTGCGCCTGTGTAGAAAGAAGGTGGGAGGGCGAGGAATTATCACAGGGTGTGAGAAAGGCAGAGAGCAAGAGAAATCGGAGAAGGCAGTAGGTCTAGTCCCTACCTCCCAGCTGGGAGGCAGGGTGTTTAGACAAACTCTATAAATAACATCTGAGTGGCCTCTGGGGCTGTGTTTGAACCCTGAAGTTCTACTCCCCAAATAGACCTTGACTCCAAGCATTCCATGGGCCCTGGGGGAGGGGCTATAATAGAACCTCTCCGTCCCTTCCAGAGCCAGGACCCACAACATGAGGAACCCCAACTCACAGGAAGATGGTGGGGTTCTGCTGAAGGTGCAGTAAGTGTGACTTTTGCAACATGCCTACATCCTTGGAGTAATCAAGGTCCCTGTTTTTAGCAGTTCATAAGAGTGACAAATACTGCCGTGTTTTTTCCCTGGAAATAAGCAGATTTAGATGCTCAGGGGACACCAGAGTGGGCTCAAAGGAAATTTGTGTTTAAGCCCTACAGCCACTCACCACCCCTCAGTGCTTTGTGTCTCCCAGGAAGGCTTTGAGAGGGGCAGTGGGCAGACCCCAAGTGCTTGCTGCTAGAGATCACTGAGAAGAGGCAGAGTGGAGGAGAATGTATCCAGAGCCATATGGGGACATGCAGCTGGCCGCTCTGACCCCGTTATAGTGTGTCTCCTCTGCCCCCATCCTATGGCTCCCGCCCTCTCAGCCTTTTCGCTCAAATAATCTCTTCTCCCACTGAAAGCAGAAGAGTGGCTGATGAATCTGCCATCTGCCACCTTCCTGAGCCCAGGTCTCTGCGTCAGGGTAATCTGAACAACTTGGGTAACTGAGATAAGATTCTCGGTGCCATTAAACATTGACAGGCCAGAGTGTGGTGCTCAGTTGCAGAGAAACTCCCTGGCTAGTACCAGGGAGGCAGGGAGACCACAGCAGCTGGGCCATTAAAAATAAATGGAAACGAATCCCTCCGAGATGGGCTGCATATCTTAAAGCAGCAGTTCTCCTGGCCAAAGGGAGGGACCAGAGGGACTCAGGAAAGGCCAGCAGGGCCCAGATCCTGAGAAGTTTTCAAAGTGTCAGGCACTAATGCTCTTCACAGTCTATCAGTTAGGTGGAAAGAGTATAGGCTCTAAAGTCAGACAGACTTGAATTTGAGTCTCAGCTAGATCCCAGACTATGGCTTTAAGCAGCTGAACCTTAGTTTGTTCTCCTGTAAAATAGCCTTAATGCTTACTCTAAAGGTTCTTATAAGGATGAAATGAAATTGCATATATAAGTTATGTAGTACAGTGTTTGGCCAAGAGAGGTGATTTCTGAAGGTTAGTCCCTGCTTCCCTTCCTCTTGAAAGGGGGTGAGTTTCTTCCCAGACTTAAGTCTCCTCAGGGAGATGCTCTCTGGCCTAGTGGGATCTTTTCCCTGCCCTCTGGGATTTCCAGACTCAGGTCTCATTACTGGTTTGTTTGTGCACCTTGAAAACAGCTATCTTAGGTACTACTGATTTTCCAGTATCCAGCTCAACGTCTGGCATGTAAGAATTGCTTGGAGAATGTTGAATTGAACTAAATTCAAAAACAAACAAAAGACCAAAAACGTTTAAAAGGGTGTCAATGAGACCAACAAACTGAAGGCAAATGACAAAAGATGGAAGGAATTGAGGTCATTTTGCAGATGACATCATAGGCTGTCCAAGTTCACGGGTACCTTAGGTATAATTGACCCGACACCCTCGCTTTATAATGGAGGGGGCTGAGGCCCAGCAAGTCTGTGCAGAGCTCCTATCTCCATGCCAGAGAGCTTGGGCTGGCACCACCATGTTCTGCCCCCTCCTGTGAGCAGGGCAGGACCACGCTCCCTGCCCAGGTGCCTAAAGAGGTTACATGACTGACCCCCGTCACACTGAGTCAGCTCAGGGTGACCCTGGACTCATGTGGCTCTCCGGACATCTAGGCCCGCAGGTCTTGGATACCTGGAATTTCTTGTGTGCAGGCTAGAAGGATACTGAGCTCTTCCTTCCTGGTTCTAGCAATAGTGTCATGTACTTCCTAGACTGGGAGGTCAGAGGTTAAGTAGAAATGTTAGAAGAGGGAAGAGGGTGAGCCCTTTCTCTGCACAGTGTCTGCCCCAAATAACCCACTGAATCAACCCAATATTAAGTCACCCTCTCACTGTAGACCCTAAACTCTGCCCCCATGGCGCCACCTCTCTGCTTCCTCAGCAGAGTAACATGCTGGAATGGGGAAATCCAGCTGGCCTCTCTGATAAGATCTTTACAGCCTACTCTGTGGGATCATTGTGAAGATTAAATAATAAATGTGAAAGTTCTGGTAGATAAACACTATCATTATAAAAAATATTTGGCAGGGGAGGGACTGACTGAATCAAGTCAGAGACACTTGCCCAGGCAGGTTTCTTACACTGAAAATCTTCTCAGACCTTCCACTCCCCATCCCCCAAACTGACTGTTACCACCCCAGTGTTGGAGGTGAACAGCTGGTGCGATCTTGACGGGTTTCCATCCACAGGAAGGAACTGAGCACTCTGCTCTTATGGAATCTGGAGTTCAGAGGCCGCAGAAATACACACATATACATGCTGGCCTGACTCAAAGGTGTCAGAACCAGGGAAAGAATTTCCTTTCATAGTGGTAGAGAAATAGACTAGAAGGCGTCTTAAATAAGGTCTTTCTCATGATAACTCACAAGACACAAACAATCCTGTGTGATAGGTACTTTTGTGGTTCCCACTTGACAGATGAGGAGACTGAGGCATAGAGAATATTAAGTAGCTTCTTCCAGCTAAGGTTTGAACCCAAGCAGTTTTACGCAGCAGCCCAAGCCCCTGGACCCTCATTACACAATTTTGACTCTACTAGAGAAGACCACCTGAGAAAATTTCCAGGTGAAAAGGAACTCTTACTACAATGATCAACACCAAGGATATTTCTCTGGACCTTCAGAGGGAGATTCAAACACCCCCTTGCATCCCAGTTCTAGGTCTGCTTGATAAGCTAGGATTAGAATTATCTTGTGTCTCCCAGAACCTTCTGTTCCCTGGGGTAGCAGGGCATTTATTTGGCCTGGGCTTCCCACCTCCGGAGGTTCATCTGCCTACTGATGATGGGCAGGGCCAGGCAGTTTTCAGACGGGAAGCTGCCTGGTGTGCCTGCCCTCTGGTACACCTTTGAGAGGCCAGTCTGGGAGGGACAGCCAGCTGAGAACTGAAAACATGAGACCTTTGTTCATCTCTAAAAGGATGGATGTCCCTCGCCCCTCTCTTCAGGGCTTGGCTCTGCTCAGTTCACCAGCTCCTTCTGCAGGCAGCTGCCTTTTGAATGCCCAGTGAATCCAAAATTAGCTTGATTCACAAGAGGAAAATACACAAAATCCTTTAATAGCTAGAGGGGTAATTTGTCTACAAAGTTCCTTTGTGGTAGAAATAAAGTTTTGCCCAAGGAGCCTGAGCCGTCTGGCTGTGCGCCCTCTCCCAAGTACACACTGCAATTCAGTACACTTATTGTCACACTGTACCGTGGGGAACAAAGAGGTACCAGCTGTGGACCAAACTCATGCTCTCTTTTTAAAATTTATTTATGTATTTATTTATTTATGTATTTATTTATTTATTTTAGCTGAGCCATCCTGACACCTCTTGGCAGCTCAGCGGCAACTCAGCTCTGGCTGGGCATCGAAATGCTGTTGCTCAGAGCTCAGCTCACACTCTTGAGCCAGCTCTTAACCAACTGAGCCATTCAACCGGCCCTAAACTTATGCTCTCTTGATGCTAGGAAGGGGGTGGGAGCAGATAAGACAAGCACACAAACCATAGAAAAAACTGGGGGTGATTTTCCACACCCCCAAGCACAGGTGCACTTCTCTGTGGCACAATTTGAATAAGTAAGCCCTGAGGAGGCAGAGTGGGGTGCACTCAGCTGCCCAAGGAGGGGAAGACGTTATATGAGTTTAAGGAAGGCAGGGCCCCCTGAGGAGATAGCAGCTGGTGGACTGTAGGGGTGGCAGGGGAAATAACAGGTGCAGTGGCAGTACTTACAATGCACCTTCACTGCCACATCTCATTTTGTCCTGATGCCTCTGTGTAAACAGGCTTTGCCACTCTCATTTTTCAGATGAGGGAAACTGAGGCTCAGAGACGTTTGTGAGTGGCCCTGAACTAAGGGCTTTCGACTCATGTTCTTTCCCTTAGGAGGCAGTTTGCCTGAGGAAGTCACAAAATCTCTCCGAGGAAGGTCAGCCTTCAGCGGCGGAAAACCTTGACTTCTACAGAGGCAGTTTCCTCCCAGCCTTGTGCAAGGCCCATAACAGATGCAAAGTCATGGTGGTAAAAAGTGAGCATGCAGTGGCCACTGATGATAGCTGGTGGCTAGACAGCAGCAGGACCAGCTAGGGGCACTCAGGGGCTGAGCTGGGTGCAGACCTCCTGGAGAGGACAGGTGTGGCAAGCAAAGAGCCCTAGGAAGAAGGCTGGGCCTCTGGCTGGCCTAGGAGCTGCCACTGTGCCCAGGAGCAAGGTCTAGCCTGAGGGAAGCCAGATTACATGCTGAGGTCTTTAGTTAGCAAAGGTAAGGGTGAGAGAAAGCCTGTCCCTCATCTTTAAACCAATCAAAGGAAGAACAGCTGTTCTTTGTTTCCAGGAGCGAGTAGAAGAGGAAGCTGGTCGCTGGTGGTGGGGTGGGGCAGGATGGAGGGTGGGGCTTGGGGTTAGTGCTCTTGCTGAGGAAGTGGAACTGGTGGCAGGGGCTAGTGGCTTTCAGAGGTGTCTCCCAGCGCTGAGAACCTAGAGTGAAACCAGTCAGCACAGTGTCACCCTGTGGAGGTGGGGTGACTTAGCTTTGTGTGATGAGAACAGCAGGAATCCGTGAGTCTGAACAGTGCCAGGACAGGCTCCCCTTCTTCTGCTTCTCTTCCCCATCCCCTCTCTCCCAGAGGACAGAAGTCTGCTTTCCCAAATCACTAGGTGTGGGGGCCAGATGTCAGGGCCTCTCAGTTAGAAAATGTTTATAGGCTTTGGAGACCAGCCCGCCCCTCCCCTCTGGGAAGGAGGGAGCAAAAAAAACAACTTGATGTACATTTCATGTCAATTACTTGTACGTCCCTTTCCCGTGCCCATGTGTGCTGGCACCATGCTGCTGTTGTTTGTATGAGGGTATGAAAACCCCCACTCCATTTTGGAGCTCTCTGGCCCGGGGCTCGGATGAATAAAGAGTTGTTGCTGTGTTTATGGCACACAGCCTGCCTCATGCCTTCTTTCAGCTGGGCATCTCACCACCCGGACGGTCCCTGATTGACACCCTCAGACCTGACATTTGGCATAGTCGGCAGGATTTGGTGAGTGACTGCCCCGCTGCCCCAAGGCGCTCGGAAAAAGTCTCCACTATGTGGCCCCTGACCACATTATGGCACCCGGTTGCTGAATTCCTCATGGCGTGGGCCCCTCCTGAGGAACGGGGAGCAGTGGAGCCCACACTGGAGACTGTAAGGAAGGCGTTAGACCGTATGGAGACGAGCATACCCATGGCCCACCGTGAGTCAGCGGGGCGGGTTGCCTGGCTGCTCCTCTCCATCTTGTGGAAGAAAGCAGTCACCGTATGTGACCAGACGTGGCAAGTGCAGCAGCTGAAGCAGGCTCAGAAGGTGCTGGAACAACAGGTCCATGCCCTGGAACAGGCATTGGAAGGCCAGGTAGGCTCCCCATTTTCCTCCTCCCCATGTCACGACCTGAGAACCCAACGCAAGTCGTGCTCCAGGCCTGCCCGTGATCAAGCGGCAGTCAGAGCACGACCAGCCCATAGCCCTGGGAATAGGCCCTGCTGGGGCGCCAGACGTCAAACAATACAGACATATATGGCATATACGTCAGCTGAACTCTGGGAGTTAGCTAAGCAGGTTTGCCAACAGGTCGGAGGGACCATACCTGGCTGGCTGTTGCGATTGTGAGATGATGGGGCTGAGAGCACAGAGCTGTCCACTGATGAGACGGCCCAACTCGCCTCCATCAGTGCCTGCAGAATGTTCAGCACTTGGTGGGAAATCACTCCCTGATCAACTGGCTAATGTCGGCAATCTATATGGTCTGGACAGACCCAGGGGAGTTGCCAGAGGTGATTAGCAAATGGTCCACATACATGGACCTGGTGCAAATCATCAGGGAGATGGGCATGTACCAGATGATCTTTTGGGGGCGCTATAATAGCCTTGATGAGGAAGTGTTCACCACACGGACAAAGGACTTAATCCTATATCCAGTCCTGCAGGCTCCTTTGGCCCAATGGCTGCCATTTTGACCCCCTTTGTGGACCCCCACATTTACCAGGTCACAAGGGCTATGGGTAGGCTGGGTGATGTGGGGATCCAGCAGAAGGACAAAGTGGGGGGAGTGGTTAGACCCGTCAAAACCACTCCCAGGGCTCGCCCACAGTGTGGAAGACCCAGCGGCAGCAGATCCATCAAATTGAGCTGGACACAAATGTGGTTCGATTTCCTGGTGGCAGGCGTGTCACAGGCTAAGATCGAACAGCAGCCCAATGAGGTGCTGTTGGCCCTCTGGAACCAGTTGAGTCCAGAGCAGAGGTTCACCAAGCTGCCAAAGGTCGCTACTCGTGAAGTGCGGCTACAGGACTTCTTTGACTAGGGATCGGGCCGAGGGACCCAGTTAGCGGGGGAACCAGGAGACCAGAGGCCTCATGTGGAATTGACCACTCATTTTTCCCCCCGCAATGTGCAGTGTGTGTTGGCCCTGGTAGCTCCTTGTTGTGCATCAATCCAGACTGGTTTGGAGACCCCTTGGCACACATAGAGAAGTATGCAGGCTATCATATACGGGTGCGGCAGGCAACTGTGGTTTTGGTCATTGGATGCCCATGGCCTATGTGGTGTACATCTCCCCTGTTGCAGAATACATATTAGGGGTGGATGTTTTGCAGGGCATTGCAGTGCAGACTATGCAGGGCGAATTCTGCTTGCAGGTACGACTTGTGGAAACAGCGGTGCAAGGGCACCAGCACCACAAGTCCGTTGTCCTGCCAAGCCCTGCCAGGACAGTTCATGTGTGCCAGTACCACCTCCTAGGAGGGCATGAGGAGATCAGCCAGACAATCCTGAAGCTGGAGGAGGCAGGTATTATATGCCCCACTCACAGCTCATTCAATTCTCCTGTGTGGCCAGTCTGCAAGCCGGATGGCACTTGGCGCATGACTGTGGACAACTGGGAACTGAACAGGGTGATGCCACCCCTGCATGCCGCCGTTCCCTGCATAATGGACCTCATGGACTGTCTGTCCTTGACACTGGGGAGGTACCATTACATCGCGGACTTGGCAAATACCTTTTTCTCCATCGACATTGCACCGGCAAGGCAGGAGGAGCAGTTTGCCTTCACTTGGGAAGGATGACAATGGACATTTATGGTCCTGCCGCAGGGGTACCTATACAGCCCGACAATCTGCCATGGACTTGTGGCCCAGGCCTTGGCCACCTGGAGGCATGCCCCAGCGGTGTCGTTTCATTATATAGATGATATAAGTTAACCTCTGATTCTCTTGGAGATCTAGAGAACTAGGCGAAGGCCCTCAGAGCAGCACTTAATAATGACTGGGGATAGGCTGTCAACGAGGCCAAGGTCTAAGGGCCTGGATTGTCTGTCAAATTCTTGGGAGTCATCTGGTCAGGTAAGACCAAAGTTATGCTGGAGGCTGTCATTGACAAGATCCAGGCCTATCCGCTCCCAGAAACAGTGAAACAGCTCCAGACCTTTTTGGGCCTCCTTGGGGTATCGGCGGGTGTTCATACCCCACTTGGCGACAATAAAGCACCCCCTTCATGGTCGGATGAAGTGGGGTGTGGTGTGGGACTGGACCTCCGGGATGGAGGAAGCTTTTATGGCTGCCAAATGGGCTGCGACTCAAACCCAGACCTTGCGGGTCACTGACCCCGCCCTTCCATACCTGCTGACGGTTCAGGTGCAGGAGGAGAGCTTTGGTTGGGGTCTCTGGCAGACTCATGGGACCCGGAAGGTGTCCTTGGGTTTCTGGTCTCAGCTCTGGAAAGGAGCTGAGCAAAGGTATCCGTTAATCGAGAAGCAGTTAGTGGCCATTTACGCAGCCCTAGTGGCCTGTGAGGTTATCACTGGTCCTGCATCTGTGACGGTGCAGTCCATATACCCGGTCAAGGGTTGGCTGTGGTCATGGCTCAAGGATCCCAGGACAGGGGTGACCCAAGCTCCCACACTGACCAAGTGGGGAGCGTATTTGGAGCAATGTGCCACATTGGGTTCCAGTCCACTGTCCGAACAGCTCCATGAGCTGCTGGGCCTGGTGGCTTCCAGGCGACAAGGAAGAGGCACTTCCAAAGCACCCTGTAGAGGTGACCAGCCCATACAGGGAAGAAAAGCCACCTGTCTCTGGTGGGACATGGTACACGGATGGCTCCTGTTGGGGCCCCACATGAACTGCAGTGGAGTTACAACCAGAATCAGAGGAATTCTGGTATGACACCAGCCGGGGCCAGAGTAGCCAATGGGTCGAGCTCAGGGCTGTCTGGCTGGTGCTCATGCACGAGGCAAGGATGTGCGTGTCTGCACTGACAGCTGGGCAGTGTTCCAGGGTCTCACCCTGTGGCTGCCCCACTGGGCCAACCAGGGGTAGATGATAGGACGGCACCTCCTGTGGGGACGTGCCCTCTAGGAGGATCTCTGGTCACGGGGTAAAAGCTATGATTTACCACATCCCGGGCCATAAGCTGTCCCTCTCCCCTGGAAACGACGCGGCAGACGTGCTGGCACAAGTCCATCCTGCCCGTCCACTCTCTCCTTCGACAGTACAGGATGCCACTAGGGAGCCCAGCTATCAGGGCCTCTCAGTTAGGAAATGTTTATAGGCTTTGGAGACCAGTCTGCCCCTCCACCTTGGGATGGAAGGAGGGGAAAAAACAACTTGTTGATGTACAATTCATGTCAATTACTTGTAAGTTTCTTTCCTGTGCCCATGTGTGCTGGCACCATGCTGCTGTTGTTTGTATGAGGGTATAAAAAAACCCCACTCCCATTTTGGAGCTCTCTCTCTGGCCCCTACCTCGGATCAATAAAGAGCTGTTGCTGTGTTTATGGTACACAGTCTGTTTCGCTCCTTCTTTTAGCTGGGCATCTCACCACCCAGATGGTCCCTGATTGACACCCTCGGACCTGACACTAGGATTTGCTGATAGACAAAAGGGAATTAGCTTTTACTGAGCCCCTACTATGTACTCTGCCCTGGGCTTGGCACTCTGGTTATGCAATGGAATGAATAAGACACTATTTCCTGCCCTGAGCAGTTGTCCATCAGGGAATTCAGAATTAAACAACTGTGAGAAGTATGAGGTAAAGGGACAGCCATCACCAGAGCTATGGACAAAATGCTAGAAGCTGTGAAAACCCACAGGAGGGAGACTTGGGTAGGTGGAAAGGAACAGGAGGTGACACTGAAAAGGAAGAATTCACCAAGTGGAGAAGTGGTAGGTGGGGGCAGTTTCCAAAGTATTTTCTCAATTTTTTTTTAAAATTTTTTTATTTAGCTGAGCCTTCCTGCTACCTGTTGGCAGCTCAGCGGCTGCTCAGCTTGGGCTGGGCATCGAACTGCTGTTGCTCAGAGCTCAGCTCACACTCGAAAGTATTTTCTCAATCTTTCATTCCCTTGACTCCCACAGTAAGGGAAGCCAGCCACCAAGTATTTTCTCCAGTTCAGTGGTAAGGAAATTGAAGCATGGGTGATGGCACAGCTGGGATATAAGCTCCTATTTTGTGCTTCCACGCTCACTGCTCTTTCTTCAAGGCCAAACTAGGATCAGGATGGAAGAGGAGGTGGAGGGGGTGATGAGGTGCCAGAATAAGAAAGCTGAGGGCTAGGAGACCCCCCCACCAAAGGCAAACCTGGAACACTGATGATTCTACCTTTCCATATGGTTTCCTGAAGAACACTTCTGTGATAGCTGTTACTACTATAAATAACTTTTTCTATTTTTCAGACAAGGCGATTGAGGTTCAGAGAGGTTAGGAACTTGTCTGAGACCTCACAGCAAGTGGCAGAGCTAAGACTACCAAGCTCCCCACTCATAACCACAGGCAGCACCTCCTAGGCAGAACAAGCTGCCCTACTGTTTCAGTGCCTGGAACAATAGCTGATAATACTCATTGCTTTTTTTTCTCTTTCATATTGCTGCCCCACTGTTTTCATTTAACACCTCCGGCATCATCCAGCCCCAAAGTGCTGCCTGCTTCCCTGTCCCCAGGAAGACCGCCTCTGTTCTCCAGCCTCTTGAATTCCCAGGTTTAAAACCTGGTTTATTTTGAGCAACTGCCCTGAGCCTAAGCCTGAGGAAGATGTCCACAGCCAAGGCAAACTGGAAACATCCTGGGCAGACCCCCTGCCAAGGAGGACCACTATGTCTTCCCAGGCCCCATGACTCCCACTCTCTCACTGTGGCCAAAGCTTGGGGGGTGGGGGTGGGGGTGGTAATGTTTTCACCCAGACAATTTTCTACGAGGGGAAGTACAGAGAGGAAGTGTGTCTTAGACAGGGATGGGAGAGGGGGTGGGTGTGAAGGGCCAGTTTGGGAGGCCTGGGACTTTCCCAGTATGCCTAACTTCCTCCCCTAGATACGACAACCAAGTTCCCCAACACACCACATCTGAGCAGCTTGGTTGGGTTTGTGACTCTTCCCGCCTGTGTCCTAGTTTATTTCTCTCACACTCTCTGCAATGCACCCCTCTCCCTTTATCTTGGAATCCTTTTACTACTCACTGCTCCTCTCCACACCCCCCCCCGCCCTCCCACACACACCCCGCAATTTCAGGTGAGACGCGGCAGACCTATGAGAGCTGCACTCCAACAGGCTTCTTTGCACAGCTTGACTCAGAAATGAGGGCATCTCCGCCCCCAACTAAGGCTCCAGGGAGAAACCTGATTAAAATGTGAACCGGAGCTTCTCTCCTGATGTCTCTCCTTTTTCTGTTTCCTGGCCTCTACCCGGCAGTAGGCATCCTGACAGGGTCCCCCTATTTTTTAGGCTTCTCCTAAGTCAGCCCCCTAGCCCAGATCTCTTTTTATTTGACTTGGTTGGGGCAGCTGTGGGACATGTCTTGATAAAAGGGAAGTCAGTCTTCTAGGGAGATTTTCTGCGGGGGAGAGGGGGGGTGTCTCTGGAAGCAGATTGCCACAGCACGTTTTTTTGTTTAACAAAGGAAAGATGAAGAGATGTGCCTCTTGAAACACCCACCGCAAAGTTACTTGTCTGTCTCCAGAGTAAAAACACACACCATCGCTCTACGGTGAAATACACACGCTTGACACACCTTGAGATAAAATAGGCTGCAAGCACACAAAGACCAGACTGCTCAGAACACAGATATCCCCATCCAAACAGAAACAGAAGCACTCACACACGGGACCTCCATGTTATCCCCAGTTACAGCAACAACAACAAAAATAGAGGACCCAGGTCGGCCAGGTGCTAGGCTGGTGGGGGCGCGGCACATGACCCCCTTTCCCGTCTCCCCTTCCTCTCTTCCTTCCCTTCCTTTCTCCTCCCCCATCTGATGTCACTTGTTTACGTTCAGTGTGTCCGCCCCCCTTGCCCGCCGCTGACGTGACTCTCCGGACGTCACACCCGGCGGACGGGAAGCGCTGCCCTAATATGGGCTCAGGGCGGACGGGCGGGGGCGGGAGGCAGCTGCCCTGCTGTCGGTAACCAGGTCCTGGTCTGCTAAACAGTTCCCAGGCCAGGGCAAAGGTGATACGATTTGGACAGAGAACGTGGCTTTCCTGCCTCCTCCTGAGAGCTGGAAGGCTAGGTGGGCAGCCTTCCCAGATGTCGGCTCCCTACATCCTTCTTTGGATTTCTCATGAAACGTTCGGAGCGAGATTGACAGAGAGATGACAAATGGGCCTTTAACAGATGCAACTCGAATAGCCTCTTAATGCCCTGGGTTCCTAAAGCCCAAGGCCAGAAGGTCAGAGGCCAGTGTAGGGTGGTGGAAAGGACAGCCATGCCTCCACAGGGTGACTTTAAACAAGCTCATAATGGCTTCAAGCTTCAGTTTCCGTACCCATAAAGTATAGAAAATATTTGCCAATGGCAGTGGTGAGGATCAGCTGAGCCTTCCAATTGTTGGTCTAAAACAGCTTTGTAAGCTGTGGAGTGCTGTGCAAAATTATAGGTGGTCACTTTGTGTGCTGGAGGAACCCGTTCAGGTGCCCTTTCCAAGGAAGGGAATAGCAGAGTCCCCAGATGCTGACTGGGTTTCCAGAACCTGCCTCTCTGCGGCTTCACCCAGCTGCTCTGGGAATGCCCTTTGACCCTGTTGCAAAGCTTAAGCTTTGTAAACAAAGTCATTTGGTGTTTGCCTCCTGCTCTCTCCTGATGGTGGACAGCTATTTGTGGCCTCTGTTAGTGGTGAGCATGCTTGAGATGACCCTTCCAGTTAAACCAGGGAGGAATCCAGAATTGCTAAACGCCTGTGGGTGAACAGTACTAGACACTGTACAGGAACTGTGGTCTTCTGTCCCTGCTAATCAGATCTTTCTTCCAAATCTTACTCAGGCTCAGTACTCCCAGCCCCAACAAGCAATTTCCTGCTGGACATCAGCTGACTGCTGGTGCCTCCATTCCAGAATTCTGGACTGTGTGCCCAAGGCTCATCGGCCTACATTTCTCTGTGTGCTGCTTGCTTTGCGTGTGTGTGTCCTCTGTGTGCCTGTTTCCTCCTCCTCCGGAACTTGGAGTTTCCTGAGGGCAGGGACCATTTTTTCCCAAACCAGACAGAAGAATCCCCACCCTCCAATCCAGAGGTTGGGCACCAATCCTTCTTTTGATCTAAAACAAGGAGGACAAAAGGTGTTCAATTCCTGGGGTCAAGTGATTGATTTATGATCCATATATAAATAGCAGTGAGTCATGGTAAGAGCCAAACAAGGAAAATCTTGGCAGTGCTCACTCTTCCACTCTTCCTCCCCATCCCCTGGCCTCAGTGATCCCCAAGGAACTCCCTCCCAGCCAGGGATTACCTGCTGTGTTGTCAAGCACATTGCACAGTGGGTAGGCAGATACCCTCCCTTTGGAGGTAGCTCTCCTCAATAAAGGTAAAGCACTTGACTGGGACACCTAAGGTCGTGCTCCTAATAGCTCATCTGTGTCAGGTGAAGTCAACTGCTCCTGAGGTGCTGGCCAAAACTGGTTCAAAGATTCATTCTAAGATCTGTGGAGATCCAAAGCTCTTCCTGAAAATGTTCACTATTCCTCTGGAAGTGGAGATGGAGGGTGGGGAAGGCTTTCCTTCTGGTCATTACCTCTGGCTTTGAGCTTCTGTTTTTCTCAAGTCAGATCAGTTTAAGAACCTTGCTGATTCATGAGTGCTCTTGCTGTTGTAAGCTGTGGATTTCAGCCCTTTTCCTTGTTTCTACAAGTGAACTCCTGACAAGGTTTTTGCATGCATCAGGGGCTTACCAATGGCTTGGTTCTAAGGAGGGGTTAATATATCAAAATGCAAACAACGTCAGAATGGAGTAGTATTGGACATTTCTGTTCTTAAAAATTCCTTCTGTTTCCTCTGTAACTCTGGCTTCAGCCCCCACCCCACACCCCTTTAATGCTACCCAAGCTCTTAGCTCTCTTCTACCGCTTCCCCTCTTTTTTGATGCGTCCCTCAATAGCAAAAATGCAGATTCTTCCTGTTTTCTTCTATTAATTCAGCTTTTTCTAACCCTCATCCACACTTCTGAGATGGGTCCAAAGCTTCTGTGTTAAGTTCTTCCTCGCAGTCCCTCCTCCTCCAGAGCCAGGCCAGACTCGAGGGGGTGTTGATCTTCCTGGATTTATGCGATGTTTTTTTACATAAGAATATTTACTTACAATAGATTCTTCTTTGAATTCAGAGGGGGCAGGGAGTTATCTTTCTAGGAGCTTCCACCTTCTCACTAAGATCATCATTCTGCTAAAATTTGGGGGCTTAATATTCTCAGAACTGGCTTAGACCTATCTTGTAACATTCCTTTCTCACTACAGGAGCTTTTGCCATAGGACCCACCTGGCTTCCACACAACTCTAATACAGGTAAGAGGCAGCTGAAAACACCTGAGGCCACCTGAGTCTTTGCCTGACTCAGCAGGACTCAACCCCTGACTTCAAGGGAGTGTCCTGAGCCAAGAGGAAGGGAAGGAAGCCCTGAGCTGAGCATAGACAGAAACATGGAAAGGATGTTGATTGTTATTTTCCCAGCTATTATCTTGACCCTGATTACTACCATTGTCATTATGGCCTCTCATTAAAACCCAACTGAGGATGATACTAAGTGCCAACTGAGAATAATTTTAGATTCCTCGGCTCCGATATTCCAACATAGGGATTCACACCATGAATTCCTTCTTGAGTTCAGTGTGTGTGTGTGTGTGTGTGTGTGTGTGTGTGTGTGTGTGTGTTCTCTTTCTGTATCACTTGCATGGAGATAATAAATTCAACCAAATTCAGCAAAGGTTCACTGAACACCAACTCTGTGCTGAGGGCCAAGGTATATGCTAGGCACTGAAACACAAATGTGTAATCTGGTCTCTGCCTTTAAGGAATCCCAGTCTCACAGGTCTACACACTGAACCATAACAGCAGGGTATGTGCTTATAGAGTTATAAACAAAGAAGAAAGTGATTAATTGCATTGGTGATTTTTTTATCTGGGGGGAGGGTGTGAATCCTGGAAGGTTTCACACAGGAGGCAACAAGGAAGCCAGGGTCTTAAAAAAGATGAATAGGCTTTTTGATGGGCAAGGAAGTGGACTAACAGAATTCCAGGCAGAGCAAATAATATGAACACAGGTATAATGATGCTGAAGTGCAAAGTATGTGTTTGAGAAACTCTAAGAATGGGGTTAACTGTTGGAGTTTGGACCACACTATAAAGGCCATGAAGGCCTAACTATGAATTTGAACTTCCTCCTGTAGGGAGCCTCAAAGATTTTTAACTAGCAGAGAGACCAGGTAAATCTGTGGTTAGAAGGAACTCTGACAGCAGAGTATGGACTAAGGGAAGGACATGAAGGGGAGCAGTCTAGGCAGAGAGACCATTTAGAAAACTGTCATAATTTTCCAAGAAAGATCTTTAGTGGTGCTGAATAGAAGCTATTTCAAAACGATTGAAAGGACTGGGCATCTAGCTGGATATGGGGTATCAGCTCAGGAAGTAGGCCTCCTGCATATCTGTCACCAGACCAGTTGATCTGTAATACAGCTAGTGATCACAAATTCTACTGGGGCCCAAGGAGTCATCAGTGTGGACCATAGATCACAGATTACTTAACGAAGAGACGGGGTGGATCACTCTCCTTATAGATAAACAAACTGAGACTCGAGGAGGTGACTCTCAGTCTGGCCACCAGGCTTGTTCCTCTGAACTATATGGATCAGATGCTTGGCCTCCCTTGCCTCTCAGCCACTATGCAAGTGAGAAATAAATACCTTAGGCTCAGAACCAGGAGGCCAGAGGTGGGGAAACTGCAGTTCCTCTTCTTCAGATTCTTCCTTGTGTCCCTCTTTCTTGAGTTTGTCTTTTTCCACACTTTGGTCCACACCCTGAGGGAGATGTCTGTGATACTAGCTTCCTGCCAGCCCCAGACACTCAGCCCAGGAGGCCCAGCCTCATTATGGCTCTGCCAAAACAACATATGGGAAGCTCCCAACAAGTCTCAGGGCTTCTTCTCTTGTTTCCTGTCTGGAGATGAAGGGGTTTACCCTGTGCCCCTGAGAGGGAGGATGAGGAGGGTTTACAATGTGTCTATCCTCTAAATTTGGGAAAGAGGCAATACATTTAGCTTCAGAACTGATACTGCCCCAAGGCCATGTGTCTCCTGTTGAGTTTCGGACACTTTTAGTAACACCTAGTACCACTAGAGAAGACCTAGGGGGTGAAGTTGTGGGAGGTCACATTCTTGTGGGGCCTCCAGGATAACAGACCTTAAGTTTCCATCCTATGATACGCCTAGGGAATCACAGAAGCAGACAAATACAAGTCCACGTCTCTCTCCTCCCCCAGTTCCTACCTTGTCTCCATTCACTCTCTCATACACCCTCAGCCATCCTGCCTTCCTTTGCCCTGCCCTTTCCACACAGCCAGACTGGCAAAGGAGGTGAGGAAAACCAGAGCTTTCATCTGCCCATGGACGCTAGTGAGTTAGTAGGACACAGCAGCTGAGAAACAACTCCCAGGGAATAGCTGTCTTTGGGGGAGCGGATCCCCTCCCCAGTTGTGGCTTGGCATACAGTCAGCCTCAGTTACAAATATGATAAATTAATGACACTCCTGCTCTCCCTCCCAGTGGAAAGAGAGTGAGACTGTATGAGCCAACATGATAAATTAATGACACTCCTGCTCTCCCTCCCAGTGGAAAGAGAGTGAGACTGTATGAGCCAACATGATGCAGGATGATATGGGGAGATGACGAGGTGAGTTTGGGGAGCACAAAGCAGGCCCTAAGAGCCAGAGTCCGGAAACCTGGAGGCCTCAATTTTCCAAACAATGGAGGTCACCCTGCCATCTCCTGGCTGGTCCCTGAGAACAAAAATGGCAGCTTCCTGCCCACCCACCTTCTCCCACCTGCCTCCCCCCATCCCTAACACTCTGAGTTTCATGTCACTAATGGCTGAGTCTCCCTTCCGGCACCCTGGGTTCAGTTGTATCCTAGGCCCAGCCACAACTAAATTCTGACACCTCCTCACACTGGTCACTGCCTGAAGGGCAAATGCTCTTATCCCCACACCACTGTGCACTTGCTCTCTACCAATCTGACTTCTGCCATGTCTTCCAAACCCTTTCCTTGGACCTTCGTTCGATCCAGCAAAGCCCCCAGTATCCTCAACCCCTCCAAGCATTTTCTCCACCCCCTGACCTTAAGTGAAATTGGCTGTCGCCTTACGGCCCTCTCAAGAAGAACTTGTTTCTGTCACACACACTTCCCTCAGGTCCCTGTGGCAGGGCAGATTCTCCCTTGCTCTGCATGACCGCTTCCAGACCACCACTTTGCATTGCCTTCTCTGAAGTTCATTTTGTCCTGCTGTACTCATCATCTTTGACCGTCCTGGTCACTCCTCATTAACCTAAGATCTTGCTCCTACAGGTCACTGCCTGAGAAAACATCCGTGTGAGCAGCTGAGCTCGTTCTGCACCCTGGGTGCTCACTCTCCTGACTTTATGTCGCCAAGTGACTTCTCCTGCTCTTAGCCTCCAACCCCCATCCCGAGGCAGGCACTCCAAAACCTACCACTGTATCTCCAGAGCCTGGCACCCAGGGGAACTTGATAAATATTCCCCAAGTAAATGAATGAGTCAACGGACAAATGAACGAATGGGTGAATGAATGAATGAATGAAACAAGTGTCATGAGATGGGAGTCTGGCATAATGGAAAGAACACGAGATGGGAGCAGAGGAAGGGGGCTGTGTGTGGAAGGGTGGAAATCCTTGCTCTGCCACTAAGTAGCTATTCCCATCTCATGGCCTCCTTCTCTTCATCTGAAAAACTATAAATTCTATGTAGGCGATTACTGACAACCACACTTCTGACAGTTGACAATAATAAGAGCTATGGTTTATTGCATACCTATGATATTTAGGCATTGTGCTAGCTATCTCTGTTACTACTTATCTACCTAATAACTCTGTGAAGGACATGTTATTCCCATTTTAAAGATGAGAAAATCGAGGATAAGAGAGATCAGTGATTTGCCTTGTCATAAAGTGATAGGTGGCAGATTGAGGATTAGAGGGTTTTGTTGGTCAACAAAAGCAAGTATGTCTAAATGACTCTCATGTCTTGAGATCAAAGAGGCCTTGTGTTTAGAGGGACTACTGTGTGCTCTTTTAAACTAGACCTCTGGTTATTGAAGGTCTCTCTGAGGAGGCACGGGGCTGCCTTCAGAAATCTGGCTGGGATCAAGGCCTCACTTGATCCCTTTGTGTGGGGCTACTCCCCATCTATTCAGTTTTGCCAACAGCTGTGAATCAGGTACTGTGGCTGGCGAAAGAGGCTGGTGGAGGCATCACTGTAGGGGATGGGCAGCTCGTGGTGTCTGGGCAGATATATCCAGTAACTGTGGGCTTGGAGCTTTAAGAGTGCCTCTGGGGCCAGCCGAGTGGCGCATTGGTTAAGTACTGGCTTGGGATGCCAGCGGGCCCCGGTTCGGATCCCACATATGAGGGCTAGTGACACTGTCCTCTACAGCTAAGATGGTGAATAATAGCTCCACTTGAAGCTGGGCTGCTGTGAGTCCCCGGGACAGCATAGCTGCAGCCCCTGCTGCAGTGGGCTGCCATAGGCTACAGTGAGTGGCCAGCAGCCAGTGTGAGTGGCTGGCAGCTGGTGTGAGCTGCCAATAGCCGCAGTGAGTGACCTCCAGAGGCCAGCGACCGATCTGCCTCATCTGGGAAGAGTGCAATGACGATACCAACATGGGCCAGTGAAGCAACATCCTCCACAACTAGACTGAAGAACAAAAGGACAGCAACTTGTCTGTTCCCTTTCCCCGGTTCCCCAACGCTGTTCCCCTCTCCCAATTCCCCAGTAAAATATTTTTTCAAAAAAAAGGGTGCCTCTGGGATAGGATGTACTCAGTGTGGGGTTCACAGCCCCTGCATTAGATTGTCCTTGGTTCTCATTAAAAATACAGATGCCCCAGACCCCACCTCACTACTGAATCAGAATCTCAGGAAGAGGCGGCTTAATCTGAATTTTTACCAAACTTCCCAGGTGATTTGAATTATTGCCCTGTGCAGTCTCATCCTGTAGGGACTTGAATACTGGGTGAGAGATAAAATGCTGTAGGCAATGGGAAGCCATTGAATGTTTTTAAAGCCAAAAAGTGACATAATTAGGGTATTATTCAAGGAAAATTATGTTGGCAAGCAGCCTTCAGCATGGATTAAAGTGAGGAGGGCAGAATACCAATGAGTGTCTATGCAAATAGTCTAGAGTACACAGAAGGACTGGGAGAGGGAGGGCAAGAGACAAAAACAGGAAAGATGTTGCAAATGTAGACTCTCTAGGCTCTGGCACCTGATTATCAGGGATAGGGTTAAAGATGTCTGCCAGGTTGTAAGCCTGGTGAGCCTGGTCACTAAAAAAAGAATGGTAACACTATTGAGAGAGAGAAAGAAATAAGAAGTGGGGGGAAAGGGAGAGAAGTATCATTGATTTGCTACATGTTGAGATTAAAATACCAGAAAAATATTTCAAAGATGTCCAGTTCTCAATTGGAAAAAATATATAGTTGGGAGTTCAGTAGTAAAATTACGGTTAGACATGATGGTTTGAGATTTATTCTGTATCAGGAGATGCAGATTCAAATATCTCCAGGATCAAGACAGGTAATGTAAATGAGGATTATAATTTTTAAAAAAAATACGAGGTCTGACAATTAAATTTGCAAACTTGTTGCAATGATGTTGTTAACCTTTTTAACCTTTTCTGATATCAGATATAACCTTTTTTTGTTTCATTATGAATTTGTACCAACTGGACAAACAGTTGAACCAAGTTTACTATCTGGAAGTGCTGAAAGGCTGCATGAAAAAGTTAGATGACTTGAACTTTTCGCCAATTCATGGCTCTTGCATCATGACAATGTACCAGCTCACATGGCACTGTCTTTGAGGGAGTTTTTAGTCAGTCAACAAGTAACTATTGGAACACCCTCCCTACTCACCTGATCTGGCCCCCAATGACTTCTTTCTTTACCTGAAGAGAAAGGAAATACTAAAAGGAAGACATTTGGATGACATTCAGGACATCAAGGGTAATATGATGACAGCTCCAATGGCCATTCCAGAAAAAGAGTTCCAAAATTGCTTTGAGGGCAGACTAGGCGCTGGCATCAATGCATAGCTTCCCAAAGGGAGTACTTCGAAGGTGACCGTAGTGATATTCAGCAATGAGGTATGTAGCACTTTTTCTAGGATGAGTTCGTGAACTTAATTGTCCGACCTCTTATATCCATGATACAGAGTAACTGCCACTTGGTTTCATCAGGGATGTGATAAAGTGGTGGTGACTGTGGCTAACTGAAGAACACACTCCTTGTCCTAGGTGTCAGTCAAGGCTAAACAGGCACGTGGGACCAGTGTTAACAGATATTCTGGTTTTTAAAGAAAAATCATAATTCAAGGTTGTTTAAATATGACACTTCCTAATAGTTAAATGTTAACTAATCTTTAAAATTTTTAAACACTGCATAGACCAAACAATATATCTCAGTGATTGAGTCAGCTCTGCCTCACAAGCTTCCAATTTGTGACATGAGAGCCACACAAATGGGATTCAGGAGAGAGCTAAGCAAATTAAGAAGAAATCCAGGCACTGTGCCATGGCGAACTAGGACTCTCCCAGGCTCCCAAACTTGCCTCTGGGTGAGCCCAGGGCTTAGAGAGGCCCTAATTTTTTTTTTTAGCCATTGGATATCTGATGGCCTAACATGTTGGTGGCAGCAAATGGAGCCTGCGGCTGCCATGGCTATTTCTGCTTATCACCTGGAAATTGTGTGAGCAGCCACTGAGGTTCTGCTACTTTCCAGGTGAGATGAACCTTAGGGAGGAGGCTGCAACCTTTATCCCACCCCCACTGTGGCTGTTTTCATCTCCATGTAAAGATGCCTGGCTGGAGCAGGCATTGTGTCAGCACATTCTAGATGCTTATTTTCCTATCAGGAAGTGTTGTTGCCTAATTTAGGCACCTTTTGTACAACTGAATCTACTTTTTTTTTTTTTTTTAATCTTTAGTGTAACTGAATGCATTACTTTTTAGCTGTCAGATTCTTCTCCAGCCTTTCACAGGTTCTCAGAAATGGTTCTTAGGGACTTAAAAGTTAGCGTGACCTGGATATTAAAAAGCCCTTTGCATATTTATATTTTACCAAGCTTTCCTTTAGTCCAGATGGGTGGTTTTCCACTTCCCTCAATCCCGATCATCTTTGCATTATCTATTTTTGTCTCTGTCTCAGTTCACTTTGGGGTGGAAGAAGGGGCTTAAAGGCAAAAATTTGTAAAATAGCTAACATCCCTACTTTCTTATACTCTTCATTGACAGGTTTTAGGGACAATGCTCTTTTCTTCTGTCCTTGACTCCTGTTCCTCATTCTAAAGAATCACTCCCAGACTGGCTGGCCTAGAGCCTATCTTGAAAAGTGCAACTTTGTGCAAAGATGATAGGGAGCCCTGAAAGATGTTTGGACATTGCCCAACAATGCTTGCAAAGAGTTGTGAGTATATTTAGCAATCTCTCCACCTTGATTAGGAAGTGAGGAAGAGGTGTCTGGTCCTCCCTGGGTGATGCTTCTTATCAGCTCTGGGCAGCCCAGCAAGGTTGTCACCAATAAGGTCTGAAAAGAGAAAAGATCAAATTAACATCTACAACAGCCATACTCAGACAAACTCTGCCAAAACGTACTCTCCCTGCCAAAATACACACCCACCAAAATACCCACACTTGATAAAATGACATCCTTCAATATATACCGTTATAAGTGCATGTTAACATATGCAAAAATATATCCATAGTCCCTACTATCCACAAACATCAGAGCACACATACACATTTAAGTATGTACACTTACTCAAATATATATACTGCCCTCCCTCCCCATTCTTCCTTTCTCTCTCTCTCTCTCTCTCTCTCTCTCTCTCACACACACACACACACACACACACACACACACACCTACTAAAACTACACACTTTGCAGTGTTGGAGTGAACTGATGTCATCCTCCTAGAATATCTCAGCCCAGCCTCTGCCTGCACATCAGCTTTACTCAACCTCAGGTTTCTATGTATAGTCTCAGGAAACTGGGAGGTAACCTTGGCAACCAAGCCAAGACCCTGCAGACCCATGAGGGTTCTGGGAAAGACAATGGTCACATACAATGATCTTGTTGCTCCTGATTGGGTGTAGAGGGCAAGACTTGTGTGGATGACCCCAGACAGGGCCAGACATGAGTCCTGAGGAGAGGGACCACATTCTGGGTGGGGACTTGATTTGAGGAGGGCAGTTTGGGATGCTGTGGGTTGTCGAGTAGGCCACAGAGGTGGGCATCCAGGGGAGCCAGTAGGTTGATGTCACATGGCACAGAAATTTGTGGTTTATATCCACCCCCACTCCACCACTACCTGCCCACTTTGAGTGGGTAGAGTCACAGGTTAATGAAGTGTATCAGGGGGGCATTTAATGTTAAAAATTGAACTTAAGGCCCTTGGGGGAAGGAGAAAAGATGAATGAGGAGGAAGGGAAGGAGGGGTAAGAGGAACAGGAAGAGGAGGAGGGGAGGGAGGGATGCTCAAACTACTCCTTGGCTATGCCAAGGCAAGGGAAGCAGCAGGAACACACAAAAGGGAAAAGAAGTGAAATCTGGACTTTTGAACTTCTAAGGATCTTGGTCCTAGCAATTTAAGGGCAGTGTGAGAAATTTTCAAAAATAATTTGGAGGGCCGGCCAAGTGGCATGGTGGTTAAGTGCTGGTTTGGGAGGCCAGTGGCCCCGGTTCATGTCCTACATATGAGGGCCAGTGACACTGCCCTCAAAAATAATAATAATAATAATAATAATAATAATAATAATAATAATAATAATTTGGACTAGGGTTGGCCAAGTGGCGCATTGGTTAAGAGCTGGCTTGGGACATCAGTGGCCCTGGTTCAGATCCCACATATGAAGGCCAGTGACACTGCCCTCTACAGCTAAGATGGTGAACAACAGCTCCACCTGGAGCTGGGCTGCTGTGAGTCCCCAGGACGGCATAGCTGCAGCCCCTGCTGCAGTGGGCTGCCATAGGCTACAGTGAGTGGCCGGCAGCAAGTGTGAGTGGCTCGCAGCTGCTGTGAGCTGCCAAGAGCTGCTGTGAGTGGCCATCCAGAGGCTGGTGACTGATCTGCCTCACCCAGGAAGAGCGCAATGATGATACCAACATGGGCCAGTGAAGCAATGTCCTCCACAACTAGACTGAAGAACAAAAGGACAGCAACTTGTTTGTTCCACTTCCCCAGTTCCCCAACGCTGTTCCCCTCCCCCAATTTCCCAATAAAAATCTTTAAAAAATAATAAAATAATAATAATTTAGACTACTATTATGTATTTGGGCTTATAAGAAAGTTGAGTTGAAAACCCAAATCCTGAGTTGGGTACAAGTACACTGTATAGTGACTTGGGAACTTCGACTGTGGGGTAAATTAAGATTCTTCTCCCTAGGCTTATTTGAGAAAAAGAAAGAGATTAAGGAAGTAGGGGGAGTGCCTTCTGGTTCTTATTGGTTATCTATGCTTGACACAAGTTCAGGCACTAATCCCCAGGGATGAAGCTACAGCACACCCTGGGTATAGGGATAAGCGTGGGTATAAGGTCTCTTTGCTCCTGTCCCAAAAATGCACACTATTCCCCCCACCCCAATTCGATGCATCATCATGTGCAATAACAACTTGTGGGGCCATGGGGGATGATGGGCCATTGTAACAACATGGGCTTCATGGGTTAATTTAAAGTCAGTGGATTTGGTCCTAGTCCTGGCTCTACTGAGAACCAGCTGTATACCCTGATGTATAGATTATAGTACAATAGTCTATATAAGGTCAGAGAGTTCTATTTCCTGAGGCAGATAATGGTGATGACCTATCAAAAGACTTTTGTCATCAATTCTGGACTAAAGCAAGGCCCAGACACCAGATTTCTGTCGATAACATATCTAGGAAGATGTTAAATGTTTTCAGACTTAGGTGCTGAATGATCCTGTCTGTTCCTTGACCTATTTCCCTGGCTTCTTTGGTGGTTGACCTTGGTCAGTTCTGGTCTTGCTGACACCTGGTCTCTTTGGTTTGATGCTCTGTAGGTTATCTTGTTTCCAGTTTCAGCCTTGTTTCCTGTAACAAGCTATTTCCTCCTTCAGTGAGCAGAGTAAGAGTCTCACCTGGCCCGATACAGCTTTGGGGAGGAGCCGCTGAAGAGGCCAGCTAGATATGTTCAATGCCAAGTATGAGAATGCAGGGAATTTTGATGAGTATATGAAGCAGTGGAGCAGGGTATTGGAAACCTGAACTGTCCTCGAAATGTAGGATGTCTGAGCATAGTAACCTGTTTTCAAACAGCTTGCAAACCGTGGAGACTAGATGTCGACCTCTAAAAACGTCACTAAAATACCAAAGGCTAGACTACAAATGCTAAATGGGTTAGGTATGGTTAACATTAATTGTGTGGTGGGAGAATGGTCAGCACAGGTTTTCAAGGTGAAAGACCAAGCTTCAACTGTGCCTTCAAGAGTGTGGGGGGTTGGGGGAGGTAAGAAGGAGGCAGTGCGGAATCTGAGAGATTACCACACAAGCCACAGTGCAGCAAGGCCAGGCACTTTCAGGCATGCATGGATTAGGGACCACACAGGGCAGGGATGGGGATCACGGGCAAAATGTTGAGGGCTCTGGTTTGCAGAGTGGTGTGATGCTTAGAGAGCAGTAAGGAGAGTGACCCTGGAGCACAAAGTGGCAGAAACCTAAAAAGGCAGATGGGGCCAAATGAAAGGTCTTAACTATTAGGCAAAGAAGTCCAGACTTAATGTAGTAGACAAACGGGGAGGGGGTGTCTCAGATGATCTGAGCAAAAGAGCAAATGAATGTACACGGATGATTTGATAGGAGCAACAGGTCTTGGGACTAGATCTGAGGAGCAAAGTATAAGGAGAAGCCAAGAGTGAGTGTGAGTTTTGGGGGTGGAGAGACTGTGGAAATGATGGTATCTCTGACAGAATGGAGATCAGAAAGGACCTGGCATTGAGAAGTGGGCTTAGGCTGATATTGAATTGGTAGCTGGACATCCAAGGAGAGGGACAGCGCAGGTGGTGGGAGGAGCAGAATGAAAGGCCACAAAGATGGACTATGCAGATGTGAAAGTCAGTTGTAAAAAAACAAACATCAAAATGAAGATGCATAGGATCTCTCTGTGGAAAGAAAAGGGAGAGGAAAGGGGAAAGGGGTGGACATAGTGAGGGAGTTGGGGGGGGTGAGAGGGGGCGGGTAGGAAGGCATCCAGCAAAGAAGGCAGAGAAACCTGGGGTATCATGTCAAAGAAAAGGAAGGGAGACTTTCCCCTGAAGAAGGCGATCAGCGGGGCCCAGAGTTTAAGGAAAATAAGAATTTACAGAGACGACTGGGTTTGACTCATCAAACATACATGTATGCCAGCCGCTAGGATGTTTGTTTAGAGGTTACCCCACTCAGCAGACATCTGGAAGTGCCTATGGTGATGCCAAGCCCCGAGTACAGCCCAGCGTGTGGAAGAGGGAGATGTTGAGGCTCGATTCTGTCCCCTGAGAAGCTGGTGTTTACAAAGCTTCAGTCCACAATGCGGAAGGCCTAGGGGTGGGGGCAGCGGGGAGGGTGAGGACCAGGGAGTGGATGGAAAATTGTGTACAGAGGCGAGCACACCCGTTCCTCAAAAATTTTGGCACTTAAAGAAAAGCGAGAACTAGAAAAATAACTTGATGGGACAGGAAAGCCTAGACACACTCCTCCCACCCCCACCCAGCCAGCTACCAAATACTTGAGACTCCGCAGTTTCTAGGCTAGAGAAAAAAACATCAATGTAGAGGAAGAGCAGAACTTGTTGAGGGAGGAGCGATTATTGAGGAATATTGTAGAAGATAGTTCCCAAGAACCAAGAGGAACCCCATCCCACTCGTTAAAAGCGGCAAAGTGGTGACAAAGCGTCCGGGAGAGTGGTTCTGGCAGCGCGTAGTTGGAAAAAGGGGGAGAGGCGGTATCAGCGAAGGCTTCTTGGAGGAGGTGGCCTTTAACCTGAAACCCGGAGGCTGGGCGGAGAGGAGAAGTCGGGGCATCCCCAGCTGAGCGCAAACCGGGCGACGCTCTCCTCCGCGGCTCGCTTCCGGCCCCAGCCCCGCTCCCCGTCCTGCTCCCGTCTCCCGCGGCTCGCGCGCACGGCTCGGGTTCCCAGTGCTGACGTCAGCGGGGCGATGACCTCAGCGCAGTGGCGCTGGCTGGGGGGCGGGGCGGGGGGGGTGCGCGCTGGGAGGGGCGGGGCGAGCGGCAGCCAATGGGCGCGGCCGCCGGCTCCCCCGCCTCTCCTCGCCGTATGAAAAGCCCGTCCCGGGGGCACTGCGGGCAGAGCCTGGGTCGTGGCCCAGCGAGTTCCTTCTTTGGCAGCTGTGTGTGTGCGCCCCGGAGACGTCTCACTGCTTCCCCGCTGCCGCCCCACGAGCCGCAAACGCTATGAACCAGGTCCGCTGGACCGGGAAGAGCACAGACATGCTCCCGGAGATCGCCGCCGCTGTGGGTTTCCTCTCCAGCCTCCTAAGGACCCGGGGCTGCGTGAGCGAGCAGAGGCTGAAGGTGTTCGGCGGGGCTCTCCAGGAGGCACTCACAGGTGAGCCCACGCCGAGGGTTCCCGGCCTGTCGCACCCCGCCACCGAGGCTCCTTTCCCTTCCCTGCCTGGAGTGGCCTTCCTCTCCTTCTGGGACAGGGCTCCCCACGCGAGCAGCTGCGGGACTCGGTTTCCCTCCAGTACGGGGTTGAGGGGCGGCCCGCAAGACCTCATTACTTTGGGTCACGTCTCCCTTCCCATCCCTGCGTTCAGGTGGTGGTTCTGGTGGGGCGCAGCGGGCATAGACCTTTGTCCTGGAGTGCGATTTCGACTCCGTGGTTTGTGCCCCGGAAGAGGGGGTACCTGCGGGTCTGAGTGTGGCCCTCCCTCCCTCACTGGACTCTTGAGACCCTCGAGGGTCGCTGCAGGCGGTCAGCCTTGGCCGGCGACAAGGAGCCCTTTGGGAGGAGAAGGCGCACTTGATTGAGCCTTCTCAACAATTCTGGAGCCCCGGCCCAGGTTCTAACAGCAGTGCACGCGGCGCTGTGCTTGGGCAGGTTGTTGACACACTCCAAGTTGGGATCCGGGTCCCTTTTGTATTCTTTGGTCCCTTTAGCCATCTGCCACCTATTACGGTGCCAAGAGAGCCTTGTAGATGGTCACTGTGCTCTGAGGGGGTGTGCGTTCGGGTGTTAAGGGGGGAGGCGGCCAGGGAGGTGGAGGAGAGATAAGCAGTGGCTGGCTAGGGAGAGGCCTATCTCTCAGCTGTTTCTAGTCCTTTGGCCGGCAGTGTTGGGCAGCGACAGCCATCTCCAAATGTGCCCACACAGGTTCTGCTGCCTTCTGAGGAACAACATATGTTTCATCAAAACAACCCTTTTTGACTGCTTAGCCAGCCTCCCTAAGGGTCTCTGACTTTTGAAGGAGGCAGAGGGAGCCTCTGGGGCCCAGGGTGGAAGGTGCAGTAACTTGCTGTGGATCCAACCATGATGATCACCTTCCTGGCCTTGAAACTTCAGCTGTAGGGCTCCAGAAGCTCTGCCTGAACATGCCAGCAACTCACACCCCTTCTCCTGAAACAGGGAATGGGACAAAAGCAGTATGCTGGCTACTAGGGATTGCCCCAGAGCTGTGGAACCTTCTCACACAATGCACACACACCCCTGTCCTGGGGTGGGAAGTCTTTCCGGATCTCATAAAATTTCTCTGCTACAGTAGTAGGGGGAGGTCTCAGGAGGGTTCTGGAAGTCACCTTGTTGCTTAAAGTCTTTTATCCCTTCATCCTGCTTGTGGCCGTCGTGGCCCTGACCCAACTGCTCTAACCGGGGCACCTCCCCTGTCCTGTGTCCACAGAGCACTACAAACACCACTGGTTTCCTGAGAAGCCATCCAAAGGCTCTGGCTACCGCTGTCTCCGTATTAACCACAGGATGGACCCCATCATCGGCAGAGCAGCCAGCCAGATCGGACTCAGCCCACCCCAGCTGCACCTGCTGCTGCCCCGAGAGCTCACCCTGTGGGTGGATCCCTATGAGGTGTCCTACCGCATCGGGGAGGATGGTTCCATCTGCGTCCTGTACGAGGAGACCCCGCTGGTTGCCTCCTATGGACTTCTCACCTGCAAAAACCAAATGATGCTGGGCAGGAGCAGCCCCTCCAAGAACTATGTGATGGCTGTCTCCAGTTAACTCTCCTGCCACCCCCACCCAGCATTCTACTGGACTCATCCTGCCATGACAACAGGCCACTGCATACCTCAACCTGGGGAACTGTATTTTAAATGAAGAGCTATTTATATATATATTATTTTTTTAAGAAAAGGGGAGAGAAAACCTAAAGATTTTTTAAAGAAAAAAATCCTTAAAGGGTGCTGCTTGGAAGCAGCCTTCCCAGGTGCCTTTGCAGAGAACTGTTGTGTGCTTGAATCTGGGAACCAGTGTCTGTCTATGGGAGGGGGTAGTGCTGAGGGTGGGCCCGACCAAGGTGAGGTGGGAGAAGCTTGGCCAGCACCCCAGGAAGATGTGAGAGGGAGCAAGCAAGGTTAGCAACTGTGAAAGAGAGGTCAGGATCTGCCCTGAGGGAAGGAGAGAGGCTGAGTTTAAACCTCTCACTCTCCCACCCAGGACAACTAAGTCCCTGGCCCCTCTCTTACTCAGGGGCATTCAAGCCTGGACTTAACTCATGTTGCCTAATCCTCACTTTTATTTGTCTGATGAGGTCCTGGGCAGAGACGGATTCCTTCTGTCCTAAGCAGCTTTTCTTGAAATCATGACTTGTTTCTAATTCTATCCTCAGGGGCCTGTAGATGTTGCTTCCCAGCCAGGAATCTAAAGCTTTTTGTTTTGAGGGGGTCAGGGGAATAAGGCAAGGGTTGGACCAGGTCACTGGGGTTGGGATAGAAGGGTATTCTGCACAAAACCTTTGCTTTGCAGTGTGCTGCTCTCGATGTATGTGTGGTGAAAAACTTGGGGGTGATTTGCAATGGAATTTTAGGACCCAAAGAGTATCCATTGGGGTTGTATTTTTGGCCAAAACCCTTCGTTTTGGAACCACGTGAAAGTCCTGATGCTGCTGCCATTATCTCTTTGAGAGATGGCTCAAAAGCTGCAGGGAACTCCAGGTCTTTTATTACTGCCTTTTTAAAAAGCACAACACTCCTCTCTACCTCTCCCCACTCCTCTCCCTTCTGGTTGGATCATGGAGCTACCCAATTTTCTAGGACAAGAGTTCTCACAATCACTGTGCAATATGGCCTCCTAGTTCCAGAAGGGTGTGGAAGAGAACTGGCTCTCAGAACTTCCTGTGCTCTGGTGGGCTGAGGGAACCATCTCTCCCTCTGTCCTCGGGACTGTGGCTGGCTGGTCAGCCTTGCAGGTATCCCTTGGATGAATGGGAAAAGCCCCAAGTTCTGCAGGACTACTTGGTATTCTTGTAGGGCTGACACTAAAAACAAAACTTTGGGCATTGTAGTCGCCCCCCACCCCAGTGCTCAGAGCACTTCTGGGAGAGGTTGCTGTCTCTCTCAGTACAATCCAAATTTATTTGTAGACTTGTGCAATACTGTTGTGGGTTGGAGAAAAATGGAAAACTATACTGGGAGGAAATCCCTAGCCTTCGGTTCCTCAGTCACATTAGTGCGGGGTTCTCAGAAGGCCTCGAGTTTCCTGAGCATGAATCACCTTAAAAAGGACATATAGCTAGAACATCTAGTCAACCTGGCTACCCTGCTATAGCCCCTAATAAGGAACCTTCCTGCCCGACGCTGAAGTTCTCCTCCCCACTGCAGTCCCCATTCCTGGGTTTAACTACTCAATTCTTACTCAGCGGTGCTATTTACCAAACACTCTCCCAACCCATTTCTGTCAGTTCTGCCTCCTTTTTAGCTCTCCAAATCCAAGCTGTTTTCCCAGACCCTGCTTCCAGTCTTTATTGCTTTAAAGGTAGCTTGGGGTGTACAGACCCAAGAGCTTATTTCCTGGCATGTGGGTTGAAACAAAGCTGTGAATCATTGCAGACTGCTTTGTAGCATTTTGTCTGCAAACAGGTCCCTGCCTTTTTAGAAGCAGCCTCATGGTGTCATGCGCTTAATCTTTTCTCTCTTCTCTTCTTTTTAATGTTCACTTTAAAAACAAAATGCCCAGAGCTGGACTGTTGAGCAGGCCTGTCTCTTATTAGGTAACAAATAATAGTGCATTTGTAAGCTATTATGAAAAAAGATAAAGGTTACTAATTGTATCATAATGTTTTTATATGGAAGAATATATAGCTTTATGGACAAATGTACACCTTTTTTGTTACTTTAATAAAAATGTAGCAGATGAAGTTGTGTGGTATAGAGAAGGTAAAAGTCCCACATCGGGCCGGCTGAGTGGCGCAGTGGTTAAGCGCTGGCTTGGGACGCCAGCGGCCCCGGTTCGGATCCCACATATGAGGGCCAGTGACACTGCCCTCTAAAAAAAAAAAAGTCCCACATCACTAATTCACATATCCTTCAGATCCAAATCCTGTCTTGTGTCTTCAGTTGCAATCAGAAGATCTATATAGCATGTTGCTAGAATAAAAGAAAAATCTAATTGTGTGGTGAGGCCCGTCTTCCCTAGGAAGCAGCCTCTTATTTCTTTCCTTCAATGCATATTCTAACAGTTCCCTGTGAAAAAGCTAGATGGGACAGGGTTCTTGCAGTTGAATACCCCTTAGTCTATTCTAGCCAGGGACCATCCTATGCATCCTCTTCTTGCTAGGCCTTAGAAAGAAAAAAATACATTCTTTTATTCAGCAAGAATGTATTGTCAGTAAGTGCTGGGGACTGAAAATATTAAAGATGGCTAAGACACATAGCCTCTCACAGACTACTGTGGTGAACAGGGGACACTGTTCCCTTCCTAGGTTGGGGCAGAATTGTTAGGAATTCCTGGTACAAGCTCTCTTGTTCTTTCTGAGACTGCCATTTTGCTGCCTGCCATTATCTTACTAAACAAGAACAGTTGAGTGCCAGGATCTGTGCACTGGAGCTGAACGAGTGACTGCAGACCAGTGCCACCAGTTACTTAAAGAGCACCTACTTGTGACAGCAAACACTGAGCCAAAGGTTTGTTACCAATTTTCAACACTCTGGCTTATTTCCTATGCAAGGAAATAAGTCTATCATCCCTGACTTTTGGGATCTTTCCATAAGGTTTTGACAGTCTTCCCCACACCCACCCCACATACTGGCTCAAGTTTCCACTGAGCAACAAGTACAGTTTTTTATCTTGGCTCTAGGTGAGTTGTCTTTAAATTTTAAACATGTTGACTCATGAACAATGGCACCTCCCCAAGCCCCCTCTACACACACACACACACACACACACACACACACACACACACACTTCATACCTCCATCACCCTCATCAATAAACATGCAGTTTGACCTACATGTTCTAGATGGGAAGCCAGCCCTGGAGGCTCTGATATGCTGGGATGGTAGGTGAGCTAGGATATGGGGATGGGGGAAGCCAGCTCATCTGCATTATAAATAGAATTGGTTATGTGGATCCACTTGTGTCAAGAAGTTATTTAAAGGAATGGTCCCATTTTCATTTGTAGCTTCTCATACAAATGTCCTAGGCACTCATTTAACGACCCAGTTTTTTGGATGTAAGGACCCAGGGTTCAGGTTCAATTTTTGCCCATCCAAGTATACTATTCGCTTATTGGGTACAAAGTCAGCATCTATCCTCTTGTTTCCTAATAGGCTGGCCGCACCCATGAAGGATATTTCATTATTTAGTAGAAAGCCTGAAATTCCAGAAAGATTGCCTGGAGGCTAAGGGGACATCATTGTGTACCTCTGTCTCCAAGCCAGAGAAACCGTAGAATGGCAGATTCATCTTGGGGGTGCTCTTGGCTCTTGGCAGACTAATAGTCCTCAATTCACATGGGAGGGTTCTGTAATCAAGTAATGTGTTCCTTGCTTTAGATCTGACCAAGTTCAGCAGGGGTGGAAGCATGCCCCTTGGCCACCTGCAGTATAGGGGCAGTGGCCAGGGACTGCTTACAGAGTTGCAGGTGGTGGCTTTATATTTGCAGGGACTGAGTATTGGTCAGTCATTCTGCTCCCAGCTCCCCACTTGGTAAACAGTGCCAGCCTGGGAGACCTGTGCACAGTCAGCTGTTTCTGGATGATAATGTACCTCTGGGAGAGTGTAGACAAGTACCTGGGAGCTGCAGATTAAGAGCCCATCCTGGCTCCTGATAAGGAGATTTGGGTGGGGAAGTCCTCAATGCTGCAACAAATAAACCCCAAAAGGAAGAAACCCTTTTCTGTTAGCCTGATGCCTGATCCTTTGGCAACCTTTGGTAACTAAAGATAGGCCTCCTGGCTTCCAGTGCTAGCACCCCAACCCAACAAAGCGTGGTGAACCAGAGTTCTGGGCTGGGAGGGAGAGTATATGAGTGGTGGTCAGGATTCTTCTTCCTAACTAGCTGTGTGAGTTTGGACAAGCCCCTCAACTTTCCTGTGTCAGAAATTAGGGGGTTGGATGAAATGACTTCTGTTCCTTCAGCTTTTGTTTCAAAGTCATCTTCATTATCCTGACAATCACAGGAGGGCAAATTAACACAATGATTATCATCAGTTTCAATTAGTTGAACTGAAAGGTTTTTTTGCGCTGGGAAGTGCAATAAGTAATAATTTTCTCTTGCTTGTATCACATTCCTGCCTGATGAGGTTTCAGTTTCCAAGTATAGTGAGGCAGCTACAAAGAGCTTAGGTGCTAGACTCTGGTGTCAGGCCTCCTGGGAAGGGAAGGTGGGGGGTCCCATCAGCTCTGCCACCTGTCCACTGGTTGTGCAACCTGGGCCCAAGTTCCTTCACCAACCAGGCCTCCATTTCCCCTTTGTAAAAGGGGATTGAGAATAGAACCCATCTCACAGTGTTGTTATGAGGATTAAATGAGATCCGTAAACTACTTAGAATAGTGCTTTCCACAGTTAAATACTCAATAATTGAGAATTGTAGTTTTAAGTAGAAATTAACCTCATCTCTTCAAAGGCTGCAAACTGGTACTGAGATGAATAAGGACCCTCTGGTGTTCTGAATAACTGGAAGAAAACTGTTATTAAAGTAATAGTTCCTACTAGTGCCTCCAAGAATAGTTAGTTAATAACATCCAAGCAAGCCTGTGGCTTCTCTCATAAAAAGATAATTTTCAATTCTTTGTTTTAAAATCTTCACAGTCCAAAAGTCCTTCCTAGTGTCATATGTAGCCCCTAATAGGCACTATAAGAATCCACTAAAAGAATGAACTCAAGTCTGACCTCTGTCATTCTTGTCATTTTTGCTGAAATGTACAGATGTCCTTGTCACATACCTGATCCTGTTGGCCACAGGGCAGCTTTAACATGCTGGCTCCATGGTCTGCTTGTGGATTAATACCAAACTGGGCTACATTTTCATTCACACACAACGTGGGCGGGAAAGGGATTTTCCAATGACTTTGCTTACCTCCATTCTGCCCACCTGTGGAATCACACCCACATGCTCTTCCTTTCCAGAAGAGAGAGAGATGAGGAAGCTGAGAAGGGCAAGCCTGATGAATTCTGGAGAGTTCTGGCTTTCTCTCCATGCAAAGCCGGCAAGAAAAATGTTCGAGCTCCATCTAAGAGGCCACCAGGGCCCTGGATAATAATCTTAGGCAAATGAGTGTACCCCAGATGTTTAGCTAATCCTTTCCCCTGTTCTCTGGGCCCCCACCACCTCCAAGCCATTTTGTTCCCAGCTGAGGACTGGCTCTACCACTCCGCACCCCTGTCCCATAAACAAGGGTGGGCCTTACTTAATTCAACCCTTGTCCAGTAAACCTGACAGGCTGCCCAGAGCACATCAGATAAGAGTAGTGTGGCTGGGTGGGTTGGAGCAAGGGTTACTTTATTTACCACAACCAGCAGGGAGGGGCCATTTAAAGTTCCCTGGGCACCAGGGGAGCGAGGGTGGGGTCAGGGAACCAATGAGTGAGAATGATTGGACAGAGGCTGTGCTAACTTGGAGAGCAAGCTCAAGCCTCCTGAAGAGTGCCCCACTCCTTACCTCTACTCCTTCTGGTATCACTGGTCATCCTTGGAGACCAGTGACACCAGATATTGTGGGGGTTTTTTAGGAGAAACCTGAAATGCAGACTTTTATTTGACATTTCCCTCAATTCCAATGATGGTAATTATTTTTTTTAAAGTGTTAAACACTTTTTAAGTATGTATCTTCATAGGCCCCCAGTTGGTGATGCACCTGGGACCACCACGGAATGGGGATGTGGGGATTTCTGACCTGCCCCCATACTAGGAGTGAGACTGCTTCAAGCACATCAATAACCTGTGCCTAGGACTGCAGCTTCTGGGCCTTTGCTCAAGAAATGCCCTGCCCCATTTCTACCCACCCACTTTCTTCTGGTTAATGCTTGTCTCTCAAGATTCAGACCATCGCTTCCAGGTACTTTTCCAGTGACATCTCCCCTTCCTAGTCTGGGATACGTATTCCCATGATACTCAGTTTTTTCCTCTATCCTTATCCTTAAACCCCAAATCTACAGCTAAAATGTGGACCCAGGATCTTTCCAAGCAGTGTCTGGTGCTTCGTAGGTGTTAATGAATATTGGTTGACTGGATGTCAAAGTTGCCAAGAATAAGAGGCTAATAGATGGAAGGATTTAGTGAGGAGTTCCAACTCAAAATAGCCAACCTGTGAATTGCACCTTTTAAAGAAAACAGCCCTTTAAATCTTACAGGCTTTTAGGTCTTTAAGAACCTGCTACTGAAATGTGAATATCACTTAGAGAGGGGTGGACACAATTTAAATCATAATGTGGGAGAACTTTAGTTATCAATTAACTTCCTAAATGGCTTTACCTGGAAGATAATCACCTGGAGAGAAAAAGTCTGGACTACATCAGGATGGCACTCAGAGGTGGCAGGAAAAAGACTCCACAGCTTCTGAACACTGATCCTGTCCACAGTAATACCCCTTCCCACTATCTACTTTGGAGGCCAGCTGCGGGGTGGTAAAAATAGCTATGGGCTTAGAATTTGGGAAATAGGAGGGTCTAGCTTCAGGTTTGACAATAACTAGTTAATTAGATGTCGTTGACTTCCTGGACTGGCCCTTTCTCCCTTCTGAACGAACCTCTACAGTTTCTTTTTTATCTGTAAAGCGAGTCACTTGTGGTAAATCACTCTCAGCATTCCATTTCTATTTCCAGTTGGAACAAAGAATTCTCTGATATTTCGGTTCCATTTCTGGCCAGCACACAGCCCTGGTCCTGCCCCTGTCCTTCTCAAAATACCACAACAGCCTGCTACCTGTTCCACTAGCGTGGGACAACTGAAAATTCCAATGCCTGGTGCTTACACACAGACTCTCTTATGTACACAAGCACACTGTGAGATATTGCTGCCTCAAGCTCACAGATGAGGAGAGCAAAGTACTGGTAACTAGACAGGGAAGTGGTAGACACAGGTTTACAACCTAAATATGTCTGACTCTAGAGTCTATGCTTTCCCTTCTTCTGCTGCCTCTTCAGGATGCCATCCCTGAATAATTCCACTTGTTCTTTTTATAGACATTTGTACCTCAGGGCTTTTCAATGTTTATACATGTGCTTTAAAACTGCTCACATGTTTATCACATATTTCTTATTTCCAGAGCTTCTTAATGATGTGTACACATGGTTTATTGCTGGTCACACCTTTATAACAAATAGTACATCTTCATGTATTGCTTTTGGCTGATGTCTGGTGGCGTTTCAAGTTTATATTCCCTCTCCAGCTGTTACCACCTGCACCCTCATAGCAGGAACCATGGATTCTGTATCTTTTCATACCCCCATGGGCTGTCCATGACTCGGCCCAGAAGAGTCTGAGTACACTGGCTGTTGAATGAAAGGATAAGATAAGGTTGAACAAACTGGAATGACCACAGATGGCCATATGGCAAGTGTCCTCTCCTCACTGTCCCCTTTAATCCTCCTACACCAGACCTAAAAGGGAAAGTGCCCTCCGTGGGAGTTTGCTAAGAAGGGGTGAGGGGGCCCTGTGAGCTGAGCCTCCCTGCATACAAACACACTTTTCGTGTGTGTTTGGTGGTCTACACACCAGCAAACATGTTCTTGGGTAGATGCTGATGGTAGGGCTTCATTTGGCCTTCTCAATTAAGTCTGCTCCACCCTGAACCACAACCTGAAATAATAAGCAGTGAGTAGGCAGTTATAGATGCAGATCCAGATAAATACGTTTGGAAACAAATGGAGAGTTATCTTTGAATAAGCTTTCACATAGCATAGGCTGGAAAAAAATTAACAACAACAGCAGCAACAACAACAAAACAAAAACAGGCTGATGCTTCGGGTAAGGATTCTGTCTTCCTGCCTGGACCATGGGTTTAAATTTACTTGGTCCAAAGAAGATCAGAATCTCTGGCTGAGAGTGAGGAGGCCATGGAATAAGGAAGGGCAGCAGAGGCAAAGCCCTTTAGGAATCTTTCCTTTATGAGTGTTCTTGTCCTGGCTCTAGGAAAGCTGGTATTAGAGGGGAAAGATCCCTTTACTGTGTGTGGGGTGGGGGTGGGATGGTGGAAGTGATGGTACATTTGAGTGGCTCAGCTGTTAGTTCCCAGCAGCTGGTGGGTGCCAAGCGAAGTGCGAGTGAGCAAGCGCCCGAGCCCCTCCCCCACTCCTCCCCTGCCTAACTACCCCTGCAGCCCCTCGCTTCTCTTGGGCAGAGCGTTCCCTCGCCAGCTGCCTGCTTCTCCAGGTGTTTCCTGTACTCTCTTTGTTTGCTGGCTGGGTGACTGAAAGCGGGGAGAGGGAGGGTGTTTTTGCTTTCTGTTAGCCAATGGCAGCCAGTGTGAGGAAGGCCGGGCACTCCTGTCTCTGGAGAGAACCCACCACAAGCAGCAGCTGCCTCCTGACACCTGTCTTTCTGAGAGTGTGTCCACAGTAATGTCAAGGGCTTTGGTTGGGTCAGACTACAGGGGGGTCATTTCACAAGTAAGATGTCCAGAAGCTCCCTTTTCCCTTTTCCCCAGGGGAGAGGGGTAGGGTCAGGGCCTAAAATGTGGGTCACTCCAGGGACCTCAGGGCAAAGGCCTGGTTGCCCTGGACTCTAATCCCTACATAAAATGGAGGTTGCCTTTTGAGAGGAAAGCCAAGAGTGGGCAGCAGCCATCTTGGTAAAGCCTCCATGTCCTTACCTCAGACCTGAAACTGCTGACCTCCCCATCTTCACCAACCATCCCCAACCCCAGCCAGTTGGTGCAAAGACATGCTGTCTTGGGTTTCTCCTTGGCCACTCTTCCCAGGAAGGTAAGGCAGTCTTTGCGGTTCAAGTTTCTCCATTTCAGTTGAAATGATCCACTTATCTGCATGATTATGTCTGTGTCTCCCTTGTAGGCTGTTGGCCCCCCCGGGGAGCAGGGATGTATATTTTGATGCTACATTGTATCTACTGTGCTTGCATGGAACCTGTCACAAAGTAGGTTCTCAACAATATTGCAGATGAATGAATGGGAATGTTACCTCTTCAATCCTTTTCTATCTTTATGTGTGTGATGGCCTAAATAGGATTAACACAATAATACATAGCATTAGTGGACACTCATCAGGTATGCAATCTCATGAAATCCTCAGAATAACTCTATGGCAGGGGTCTGCAAACTGCAGCTCACAAGCTACATGGCTCACAACCTACATGCGGCTCTTTGGGTATGTTCTGTCCCTCACAACAATTTAAAAATTATTCGAGAGCCATAAATATATTTTTACATAATCACCATTACATGAATAATATCCTTTAAAAATTTTATAAATGAAATTATGATAGTTTTATTTTCATTTTCAATTTTACTTCAGAGCCACATGTATGTACGAAATGACCCGCATGTGGCTTGCGTCCGCAGTTTGCTGACCCCGGGGCCTCTTCTGTCTCAAAAGTTTGCCAACCCCTGCCCTGTGGGATTGATATTATTACCCTTAGACTATACTTGAAGAGACTAAGGCTCAGGGAAGGTGAAGCAGAGTACCTATGGGCACACCACGAGTAAGTGGTAGAATCAGTGTCCAAGACAGGACCTGCTGAATAAATAGAGGAAAAAAAAAAATAAGGCAAAACTGGAACCATTTTTTTTCTTCTATTTCTCCCTGTTACCCTTAGGCCTTGGGTCTTCTGGATTCCAGGAACCTTTACACCAAGCCACAGTTCACACTGCAGACAGTCTGCATAAGATGAGAAATCTGGAATCTCAATCTTACACATCTTTTATACCCAAACTCAGATTGCCTCGCCTCTGTGAAATCTTTGCCATTTATTTTAGTCTTAAGTGATTTTTAAATAAAAACCTTCAGAAAACTTATAGAAAGAAGTTACTGCTCTCATCCTCATTCATGTATATGGTGTTTTGTGCACATATATTTTTCATGAATTCCTTTTTGTTTTTAATTATTTTATTTTATTTTATTTTTTTTTTAGGGCAGTGTCACTGGCCCTCATATGTGGGACCGGAACCGGGGCCGCTGGCTTCCCAAGCCAGCGCTTAACCACCGCACCACTTGGCCGGCCCCCTTTTGTGTTTATATGTCATATTTCAACTTGAACTTAAGGTCTTAGAGATCACCTGTGACATTGCTCAATATCCCCCATAGTATCTGAGTCAAGACAGTACGTGGGTATGAGTCTGACAGCAATAAGGACTGGGGGACCAGGTCCACTTGAATGCCCCATTCCCCTTGCCCTTTGCCTCTTTCCAGTTGGAGAATCCTGATCCAATAGAGATGGATTAACCAGATGGATTGCTTTACCCTTAGCTGCTGATTTCCCAGTCCTGGTGCAAAACACAGGGACTCCTTGTGTTCATTGTGACCCACTTCCTTTCTTACTGCTCAGGGTGGAGGCTTAGCTCTCAGTGGCTTCTTTTGTTTCCACAAAAGGAAAATAATCTCCTGTCATAGTCACTGCTTGACCAATAGGCTTTTCCCATGGTGCCTCCCAGGTGGGGGGGGGGGGGAAAAAAAAAGGAGCACTGATTTGTGTCCTGGATGAGATTCAAAGATACCCAGGAAAGAGGAGCAGGATGTAAAGGCACTTGTTAAGATTATAGTGTTATTTGAATGCGAGGGATTGAAGGGATCAATGCTGGCCTTGGAGTCCAGGGTCTGTATCTGGAGTCTAGCATAGGGCCAGCTGCACATGGCAGCTTGAAAGACATTTTTAGGGTTTTGAGTTTTCAGCCATTGTCTGCACAGCAGGCAATGGGTATCCTGGAGTAAGGGTCCTCTCCTGTCCAGAGACCGGTCCTTGTGAGAGGCACAGAATGGAGGGTAGGCAGAGACAAGAAAATTAGGTTTTTGTTCTTAGGGCGTTGTGATCCAAAGGAAGTGATGGGATAATGATATATGAGAGTACATAAAACATTAACAACATGGGATTAAATGCAAACTAATGGAAATACACAAAAGGATACATTATAGATACTCAGATGTTTGCTAGACAAAGGGAAATAATCAGAGAAGGGTGAGGTTAGCTTGAGCAAGGACTGGGAAAGAGAGGTGTTTTGAGAAATGCTTTTACTGTCTTATGTCAGAGAGAAGAAACCCAACCCAGCTCTGAGCATGGGCACCTTGGCCAACATAAACAGGAGGTCAGTGGGTGGGAGGAAGAGCAAGGCATGAAGCTGGGTAGGAGGGAGCTGTGAGCTGTTCCCAGTGTTCTCTGGGCAGTCACTCTGTTCTCACACCCCACCCCCACCCCTGCTCTCTACTTCCTCACCCCAGCACCACCAGCTCAGCCCTTCGGCAGAAAGAGCAAGCAGGCAGTACAGTCCAGAAGAACACAACCTGCCTGTGGTCTCAGAATCATAACTAACATTTGCTATATCTTTTTTACTGTTTTAAGATACAGGGAATGGTTCCCTTTTATTCTGAATTTATTAATATCTCTTAGCACTTTAACCTAGAGTTCCCACTAGTCCTCCCAAATCAGGCTGGGCTGATGTTGCAAGGCAAAAGGCAGAGGGAGACAAAAATGGGAAATTCAGGAGACTGGAGGGGACAAGAGGAGGGGAGCCTCCACCCTTATTCTCTAAAGAAAGATCTTTGCGTTGCCCTAGACATTTTTGGTCTCAATCGCCTCACGAAAAAATAGATGTGAAGTACTTTGAAAAAAGTTTCAAGTGCCATGCCCACTCCACCTCCTGGGAGATATGGGTGTGGGGAAATTGAGAGTGAAGTCTTTCTTACATTTGCACAGCCTCTCTATTTATACAGCATTGGATTACAGTCAGCTTACTCTCCACAGGCTGGGAATAGAGGTGGTGGGTGATTTTACCCTCAATTTACAGAGAGGAAACTGGGATTCAGACAGCCTAGATGACTTGCCCTGAATTACACATCAAACAGATAGTGAGCTGAAGAGTGGAAGCTGGTCTTCTGACTCCTGGTCCACTCCTTTCCACCTGGTTTCATAATGAGGACATACATGGATTATTTTGATGGGATCCCATTCTAGAACAACTCAAACTGTATTATTTAATGGCAGAGTGCCCAGATCCCACTCTTTGCCTGTCCCCAAGGCTTGTGATTTTTCCTTTTAACCGTATTTCTGAAGAGACGTACGTAGTCAAGGGATTTTTGCCTAAGGAGAACTTGAAAGCAAAAAGCCCCAAACTACTGAAGCATAGCATTGCTGCCCCAAATCAACGTCTCCCCTCCCAGGGGCCCTGGCTCTGCACAGAGCTGGCTACAAGCCCAGGAGGAGCGTGGGGCAGAACCTTCCCAAAGGAGGACAGATGGGCAGGCTAGCCCCAGAGCCAGTGCTTTGAACAACCTTTTTGTTTTCCAGCCAAACATCTAGCGTCAGTTCCCCTCTCATCTCCCACTCCTTGGCAGCCTCCACTTGCCCCCACCCCTCCATTCTGTCTTTGGGCTGGCTCTGAGGAGCCAATGGACTCTGGAGGGATGGGGGCCACTCTTCTTTATGACTAGGAGACGGAAGAAAAGAGGCTTGCAACTGGTATGGGGCAACTGTTGCCATCTGTCTGGTGGGACGTCACCAGGGAGGGTCTGGCCCATTCACTCCTCACACCACTGGGCTTAGGCCTTTTGTTTAGTTGTCTGGGGGAGGGGAGGGTGCTACCAAAGGGCAGTGGAGAGACACAGCGGGTGACAGAAGCAGCTTCTTTGTGTCTGCACCAAACTTTCAGTGATTCACTGGGATAATTTGCATGAGGAAGCTGCCCAAGCCCCAAAGCACTCAAGTGACTGACAACCTCCATCCCTCTCCCCATTTCACGCGCTCTCCACCTCCCCCTTGAGCCAAAGAGCTCCCCAGGGTTAGAGAAAGTGGCCCCAGCTCTTTTTCAGGGATGGGGAACTGGACCTCCCTGCCCCTGTCACTTTCCCCGATTCAGTTGGGTATGGGGTCTTCCTCCCTTCTCACCATCATCAGTCCCACACAGCTCTTCTCTTTTTATTTGGTTTCTGTGGCTTTGCAGGCCGAAGGGCCAAAACAGGAGAAAAGGCCCATTAGCTGCCAGGCAGCTGAGCAGGAAAAGAAAGGAGCTGAATAGAGGTGGGGTTGGCAGTTGTCCCTCCCACCTCCTGGTCTTTGACTAGCACCCTAGGCCAGTGGCTGGGGTCAGTGCAGGGGGAGGCTTTGAGGGCATTTAATTATTTAAAGGTCTCAATAAAAGTCCCTGGGGAAGGGGGAGCATAGGCAGATGGTGTGTGCTCAAGGAGCTGGGAAAAGGGTAAAGATGGGGGCAGAGGAGGCAGGAAGAGCTCAACAAGAGAATGGGAGGTGGGAAGTGAAACAGAATGTCCCCCAGACCGAAGCAGGCCCTGCAGATGGCTGTTCCCTACACCAGCTGGGGGCAGGATGTCAGTCCACCACTCCCCAACTTCAACATTTGTGTCTTCCCTAAGCAAGATCCATTTTGGAAATATTAATAAATAATAATAAAGCGATGACATGTGGGGGTCACCCCTCATCTTCTTCTGGCACTTAGGAATGCTCCAGATTTGTTCACTGGTGCCCAGGACTGGGGTGGGAGAATTTTCTGATTTCATTTTTAAAAAAATTGTTGTAGAACTCATATAAGAATTCACCATTTTATTTGGTTTCATTTTATACGTTAACTCTGTGGGAATAATTGAGAAGGCAGATAATTGGAGATCCTGCTCTTAGGGGCATATCCTGCTTTAAAAAGCAACCCGTTCAAGCCTTTTTCTCTGACAATATTGCAGGAAGGGCTATCTTTTCAAGAACAAGGTCAGATGGGGTCCCTAGGGAGAAACCTACTACCTAGGTTCAAATCCAGCTGTTACCACAGGTGCCTTACTTCTCAATATCTTAGTTTCTCATCTGTCAAATGAAAATTTAAAAAAAAAATAGTTCTCACTCAGTACTGTTGAGAGGATTAGCATATGTAAAGCACTTAGAAGAGTAGCTGGCTCTTAGTAAGCAAACAATACATGTTATTAAATATTATTATTTTCATTACCAGGTCAGAAGGCATTTATACAGACCACACAATGGAATTTAAGAGAAACAGGGATTTGGAAATTGGGTATAAGGCCGAAGGAGAATTTTGTGGTGTGTCTGTGTGTGTGTGTGTGTGTGTGTGGGGTGGTAGTAAGGGGGTAGGGGGTGTAGATTTGCTTCCACCCTTTCTCGCACTTGTAATGAGCGAGGTTGGAATTGTGCTCTTTCCTGAACCTGAAATACTAGTCCTGTTAGGGGAATCCCCTTTCCCACCTGCACCTTCTTTCCCCTTCACCAGGCTGAGCCAACAGCTTCAGGTCCCCGGGCTCTGCGACACCCTCTAGTCCAGACCCTCGCTTTGTGGCCATTCAGGCACTGTTGTGAGCCCCATTTTACTGATGGTTAGCGGGCTTGAGATTTGATTCTTCTGCTTCCTGGGACCTTTTCTGACTCTAGTTAGCCACGTCCAGGCCGCAAGGTCATCCCTCAGGAGGTGGTCACTGGGGGTCACCCCCTGAAAAGACAGCATCTTCATTAGCCTGTCTGGTCTGCCCCCCAAATGTGAGGAGGGGGTGGGGTTGTTTTCTGCTCCTTCCAGCAAAGGCAGCTTTCCCGTCAACAAACCTGGGGGCCAATGGCAATGCCTTTCAGCCCTGGACAACTGAGGTTGAAGCGACCCCACCGCGGGCCGCCTGGAACCAGCCCTGCCCAGCGAGGGGGGCCGCGGGGCTGCGACCAGCAGGTGCCCAGCACCTCCACCCCTCTGCATGCGGTTCGAGGGAGGAGCCCTCAGCCACCTGCCAGGTACTTAGTCCCCGAGCAGCCGCTCCTCAGCAACAAGCTGCTGATTGGCTGGCCAGGGGCAGAGCGGGCCAATCAACGGCCTCCCTGACGCTCAGGGAGGATCGAAACCAGGGGAGGGCCGGGGAACGGGTGGTTCCCGAGCTCGGTGGCTCCGGGGTGCGGTGGAGAACTGGGCCTTCCAGGAGGAGGGGTGGCAGGGGGAGCGCCTGGGCGCGGCGGCAGCGGCTGTACCGGGGCCCCTCTGGTCCGCCACCTGCTGCCGGAGCGTCTCGGGCCCTAAAGCCCGGTCTCCCCCCGTTTCTCAGCGCCCCCCCCCCCCCAGCAGGCTGACCAGGGCCCGGCCAGCCATTCTCGAGGTTGTGGGTTTCTGAACCTCCAACCCTTCCCAAGTCCTCTCTCCAAAGTCCCTGTAGATTGGGGCAGGTAGATCCCCATGTTTGTGACTCGGGCCCTCCGTTTTCTTCTTGTCTGTGACGCTCTTGCCCGCCCCCCATGGCCGTGTTACCAATCACCTGCCCTCTAAAAACTAATCCATCCCCTTCCTTATACTGACCCTTGTGGCACCAGCCTCGTATTCGAGTACACATTTTTTGAGGATGTAGATTGTAAGGTTTGTAAGAAAAAGTATTTTGAATCACCTTGTACCCCTACCTTAAAACACGCAAACATGCTCATATATAATAGACTCAAAGAATCGAGCACAGTAGTGTGGAGACTAGGCCTCTACAGTGACCAGGGTTTGAACTCCAGACTCTGCCACTTACTGTGTGGCTTTGAGCCTTCACCCCTCAGAACCTGTTGCTTCCTATGAAAAATGCTAAAGATAATAGCATCTACCTGCTAGCCTTATTGTGACAAAATGCCTGGCACACAATGCTGATAAATGGTTTTATTTTAGGTATTAATATGAAAGGAATGAGTGTTCTTTTTCCGCATGTAACCTTAGCCCTCCATTCTTGGTTTAAGTGCTAGAGATAACCCTTGATTCTAGCGACACTTAAAATTCCTATCAGTAAAGCAATATTAGACTCAGAATAAAACTTAGTATACTGTCTCACAGCCCCCAACTTTAGCATGTGTTCTGCTTTTAGCTCGTGGTTTTTACCAAGGGAGAAATCTCTTGGCAAGACAGGATTCCTCTTTCTCGCAGGGACTGTTCTTCAAATTCCTCCCTCTCGAAGTTTTAGAACAGCAGCATCTGTGGATTTATAATAATTCCATTTTAATAGGATTTAACATTCTCCTATTTTCATGGACTAGTGGAGTACCATACCTGATCTTTCCATATACCTATACTAACATCTATATTAACACCAAGACAGTGCTGTATGTTTTCCCCAAACTCCTGAAGTCCTTTCTTGTGGCCCAGAGACTCATTTCTTCTGCTGTCTTGTTTTCCCTATGAATACTATATACCAGTATATAGATTTTCATCAGTAATGCAAAGACTGGCAAGCCAATGCTCACAGACCCATGGCGGCTGCCCAGTCCTGTTACCTGCTGGACCCTGTTGATGTTAGATGGGGGTCTTTGTTGATGTTTTGCATTGTTACGAACAAAAGCAATGGTGTATCTGATGTTCTCTGTGGTGCCAGATGATGGGGACATGGAGGAAGGCAAGAAACACACAGCACTGGGGTACGATTCAATGACTTGGGTTTTGGTGCCGAGTCTATGCCTTTAGGGGAAGTCAATCAAAAGTGGTAGGTCCCAATTACCAGATCTGTAAAATGAGTGAATCATACCTGTCTCCTTATTGTATAGATATTTTAGGAAGAGAAATGAGGTCATACAATTGAGAGTACTTTACATGTTTTGAAAAAAAGAAAAAAAGTGTGTGTGTGGTGGGGGAGGGGGTATAATGGGCTATTAAAGTCTTTTAATGCCAGTATTTTTACTGGGTGCAAAAGAATATGATTCTGTTAACAGGTGTTATTAAAAACTTATGAACCCAGCCCTGTGCTACCTGTTGTGGGGTATATGGAGGAATCATATAACGTGATCTCTACCTTTAAAGAATTTGCAATCTAACCAGGTTGCTCAAATAACACATGAAACATTGATGTGTGGTACTGACTGTGGGTTTATAGCGATGGTTCTCCCCACACCATCCTATTCTATCCTACAAGGAAAGGATTATCTAGTGATGTGAGAATGGAGCCAAAAGGCGGGTGTGCTCCACTTTGACCAGCACAATTGCTGGTTTCTGTCTTCTGCCTTCCTATCCCTGGAGGAGCAAGGGGTCTTATAAACCATCCTCACTGCTGCCTTCCTTGGTGTTTATGAGTCATGACCTGAAGCCTTGTGACCTGGGCCTGGGGAGATGCCAGTGCATTCACTGGGGGCTCCTCTACCACTCACCTTTGATGCTGCTCTTCACCTACAGTCATGTAGGTGCCTGTTCCTGATTCTTCCTTTGAAGCACCCCACTACCACTGCTTACAAATGCCATCACAGCTATTATAGCTGCAGCAGCTGCTCTAGGGTGGGCCTGGATGGGACACTGGGGCTGCTGTTGTCCCCACCCCAACTCTTCTGGACAAGAGAGGCCACCTCTCTTCCCCATTCCACAAGAAGAGTGATAGTGTGCCCCTTCTAATCTCTGCATTTGACCCCTCTCCCTACCAGATAGGCTAGAAAAGATGTAAGGTGCTCACCTTTTCCCACAGCATAGAGGGCTGTACCCTCTTTGGAGACTTCCCCTGCCTTCTCGGTGGAGGGAGCTAGTTTGGGATGGCTAGAGGGTCAACTCTGTTGCCGAGTGCTTGGCAGGCAGAGTCCAGCTCCAGATCCCCAGTGTTGGACTGGGAGATTTTTTGGGATTGCCAACGAAGGCTCAGCATAACTTCTGAGAAGGAACAAATCAGTATAATTGCTATCTGTTTGTAAAGAAAAGGTAGGACACGCCAATTAAAATAAAAATCAATGCCAAGTCTCACCCATTAGACTCAAAATTATTAAAGCCTCAAGCAATATTTGGCCTTGTGGGGATGTGGGGGCTCTTGTGTACCATGGGTGTGAGTGTTTACTTGTACAACCCCTTGGAGAGCAGTAAAGGGGTGTTCACTGCATCATTTATTTCTAACAATAAAATATTGAAAATAATATAAATCATTTTAGATCTTAGTCCCTCCAAATGAAAATAGAGAAATAGATTTATTCATACAGTAGTTTGAATGAATGAACTGGAACAAGAATCAATATGGATAAGCCTTGAACACATAATATTTAGTGAAAGCAGAATGATACATAAAGTACTACTGTATACAGTTTACAGGCACAAACAACTCTCCTTAGTTTATGGATACAAAAATATGTAATATAACATAAAATGATAAAAACACACAAGCCTCAGAAAGAGTTTACCTCTGGAGAGGAAAAGACAGGAATGCGAAGAGGTAAAATGGGACTTAAAATGTGTTGCGATGTTTTATTTTCTTCAAACTTTCTCTAAAGAAAATCTGACAATGAGGACACTTGTTAAATCTGGATGGTAAATACATGAATGAGTCTTTGTTATATTGCTTTCTGTGTTTTGTTATAGGTTTGAAGTACTTCATAATAAATTTAAAATGGAACAAATATTTTTAAATATTCTATTTTATAGTCCCATGATACATGCATATTTAATGAAAGGTGTTATAATTGCTGGTTCAGAAAATGTGATCATTGAGGCCAGTGAAAGATGCTTTTCATACTTTCAAGGTGCCTGTGAACTGAGAGCATCCAACTATGAGGATAGGCCACGAAGCACCACTTGACACAGCACTGGGCTAAAGTCATCGGGGATGCATTAAGCCCATTTCCATGTTGCCATAATCATATCTCCCTCTGATCCTGATTCACCTTTCCTTCTGGGCTTGGAGCTGATTGTGTCCTTGGCACCCTGACCACATATATCTTATTCTACTTTGGGATTTGGGTTTTGTGGCTTCTTCCTTGGAATAGCTTTCCCCACACCTTCTTGTGCAAACTGCAATTGTTGGCCCTAGTATCTGACATATATTTACCTCTAGAACTGCCAGCTATGCATGCATCTGCTATTGTTCCAACCTGTCTCAAGAGTCTTATTTTGCCAAGACCCATGGCTCTGTATGAGACCTGTGGAGGGGCCATGGGGATTATTGGGGTAGAATGTTGTCTGCTGGTGGGTTTTGGGAGTGTTCAAGATTAACCCTACTGCTTTTCATTGCTTTTGCTTATATAGATAGATCTCGTTATCTCCTCTTGAGACTCTGACCCATCTCCTGTTGTTATTTCTTAAACTGGGTCAAATGTAATTCTGTTTTTTCTTTTCCGAGCGTAGTTGGCAACCCGGATACATAGGTGGGAGCAACACAATCATGTTTACTGTTTGTAATTTTTGTTGGAGCCCAGCGTGATTCGGCAGGATCTGTGTGGTTCTTTTGTCCGTTTCAGTTTTTCTACGCAAGTTTCCACCCTGCCTCTTTTCTGCTCCCTGGACTACATGGGGAAGTCAGGGACTTCGCTTAGTCTCTTCTGTCAGTCCTGCTCAAAACATATGTGGGCTCTGTCCCAAGGGCATGGCCTAGTTTCCAGGAAGGATTGCTGTTCTGGAAACTTGGGCTGTCATGGGATTGAGCAATGTGTTTGTTCCCATTGGGCACAACATGGTTGGTGGCCTGGGTCATCCGGAGGCTTAGCTGGTAGAGGCAGCTTCCATCAGTCTCTGAGGCAGAGTACTTTCTGGGAGAGTCTGAGAAGGTCTACACAGGATACTGAGTCTCAGCTGTGGACCCTGTACCCAAGTGCTTGGTGGAATGAATGGCTGAACAATGAATTGGTTCATATGGGAACCAATAAAGGAGTGGTTCCCAACCCCCCCGGGGAGAGGGTGCTTGAGGCTGCTCCTGCAGCTTTGCTGGCCACCCCAGCTTTCATTATTCCTTCCTCTTCAAAAAGAATGGAGACATTTTTCCTATACTTCCTTTGGCACTTACATCAAAGTGCCTTATGTGTTCTCAAATCAACGGTGTCTTTTAAGTGGCTAAGGCAAAAAATCCATGTTACTTATTATTGTCTCCACCAAACTCCACAGCAAGTACCTTGAGCTCAACGTTCGTTCTTTCATGTCCTAAATGTACCAACTAGTGATACATTGTCTGGCACAGGGTTTTGCATCCAGTAAAAATTTGTTGAGTGATTGAGCTGTGCTCAGAGAGAGAAAAGATAATGACTTGCCTTCTTTCCCCAACTTTTCTTAGTGATCCAGGTTTTTGCCTGTCTTTTCATGGCTTAACGTAGAGAGGTCTGTGAACTTGGATGAGAAAACACTGTATATTTATTTTTCACACAACTAACTAAAATTTAGCATTCCCTTCAATTATGAAGTAACAAACCACAATAGTATTAGCCATATCTGAAGTGATTTTATATCACATTACGGTTATTGCAAATACTAAATACTTCCATATGCCATGTACGCTCATCAGCACTTTGAAATGAATGTAGTTAGACTTGTTGATAGACCTTGCTAGTTAGTACACTAATAAAAATATATGACCATATAAAAATGTATATATTTTACATCTTTATAACTGTATTTCAATGTAAGTTGTTTCTTTTGTAATTCTATGTATTGTATTTTATGCCTTTAAAAATATTTTGAGAAAAGGTCCATAGGCTTCACCAGACTGTCAAGGGGTCCACAGCACACAAGGTCAAGACCCCTGGTTACACCGTGCTTTCTGGGTTCTTGATTTTTGGTAGGTGTCCAGTGGGGCTGGGTGCTTATCAGAGCAGGTTGGGAGAACCAGAGCGAGGACTGAAGCCTTGTAAAGTTTCACAAAAGCCTCTAATGGTGAGAAGTGAGATGCTGCCCCCTAGTGGTTGGAAAGCAGAACTATGAGACTGTGTTAAACGCAGGCCCTCCGACAGCCGGTTAGGGTTGTTGGTCAAGTTTCTTGGTACTTGTGTCTGAAATAAAAGAATAAAAGCAATAGGTGTTTTTACCCCTGCCTACAGCTCCAGCCTCATCGCTTGCAAATCATCTTCTTCATTCTCTGTGCTCCAGCCATTTTCGTTGTCTTTCAGCATCTCAACGCTTCCTCCTGCATTAGGGTGTTTATACATGCTGATATTTCTGCTGGACAGCCCGCTCTCATCGCCTCATCTGGATAACTTCATTCTACCTCCATATCTGAGTTTCTACCCCGAACCTCCAGTCTAGGTCAGGCTTCATGATAATCCTGTGTAGACCTGTGCTCGTCTCTCCTTCCCAGCTCCTCCTCAGTTTGTTAACTACACAATCCCTGTGGTGATGTTTTTGTTCATTGTTTATCACTGGACTAACCTGTAAACTGCACAGGGCGGGGCTGTTTGCTTTTGTTCTCTGCAGTATCCCCAGTGCCTGCCCAAGGACAATCAGTAAACACTTATTGATGAAGAGTGAACTTGAATTGGAAAATTCATAAAGGGACTGTGAATGCTAGCAGAATGGATTTAAGTCCACAAAAAATAAAGTCAGGTGGCCTCCCTCCACTTATGACACCCCATCCACCACCACGCCTCTCCATACTCCTATTGGTCCTGCTTATACCAGTAACACAGGGCTCTCTAGGATTGCACAGTAGAAACAGTATAGCCAGATTGACAGGCCAGGGAGATATATGGCCTGGGGTCAAATCTTGGCCTTGGCGCTTCCTTCCTGAGTGACCTCAGCTTTTTTGTACTTCAGTTCCCTCTTTTGTAAAATAGGGAAAATAATAGTACCTCTGGCATAGAATGGTTAGGAATGTTAATGAGGTAACATAAGGAAAGCACCTAACATATAATAAGTACTGATCAAATGGTACCTAAAGGGAAAGAGCCAACCGAGCCTGATGGGTAGTCAGTCCACCCTCACTAAGTTCTTGAGTGGCACTGGATTTAGAAAGCCTTGCCGCAGGGCTGGGCCTGGCTCCAATTCATCCCTCTGCTCTGTCTTGGTTGGGATGTTCATGGGAGCTGCTAAGAAGCAAAATTGAAAGGCACAAGATTCTTTCTTTTAGCTTGGCTGGATCCCTGCCTATATGGCCATGTACTGAATATGCTGTCCTTACAGAGAGGCCTATGCTTAAAGTCATGATTTCCTTCTGATCTTTTACACACTCACATTCCTGCTTAGTTCTTTCTCCAGAGATTTGTAATCAAATTAGTTTATTCTGGCTTCAGATGGAATTATAACATTTGTAACATACTTGGCACAGAATTTCATAGAATATATTAGTGCTCAATAAATGTTATTTCTCTATTAGAAAATAGTGGATTGTCCCGAAAGAGCAAGCCTATACTGCCCTCTTAACTTCTATAACGTTTACGAAGCACCTAGGACCAAATCTAGCACTTAAAGGCTTTCAAGAAATGTCTACAGAGAGGATGAATGAAAGACTGGATGGGCTCTGAATGCTTGTTTTCCTCTTCCAGGCCCAGTTGGGTTTTGCAGAGCTCAGCTGCCTCCAGTTCTGCACAGTTGCCACTAGAGGGCAAGAGAGGTTAAGACAACAATACTGAGGACAAACAAGACTCAATTACTGGTTTGACAAGGGAGGATGGCGGAAGGAGAAAAACGGTAGAATGTTGAAAAAACCCAGTTGTTCTTTGTCTCTTGGGGACCAAATGGAAGGAAATGTGTTCCTAGAGGGATTGAAGTTAGACTTAAAGAATAACTTCCAATGTACAAAGTATGCTAACTAGACCTTTAATACAGGCGATTTTTGAAAACCCTTTAGCTATTGTACATCTAGTGGGATGTACATCTAGTGGGATGAGAAAGTGGGATTTTCCTGCCTGAGGACTCCACCAGGTCCTCTTAAAGTAACGCTTCTGTGCCGGGCTTCAATGACTCCATTCTTGCAGATGCAATTGTAAAATAACTTTATTGGTCAGGTTAACCACCACTCATGCTTTTCCTGTAATAAGGATCCTTTATAGAGGCATGATGGTGTTCACATGCAGATGCTTTCTGAAGAGCCCTGGGGCGGGGGCAACCGTGCCCTCACATCAGAGCTCCTTTGTTGAAATGAGATGGTTTGGCTTTTGTGGATTTCAGGGTCTAGAGCCAAGAACATAGTCCAAGTCCCTCCACCCCACCCTTCCCCGCCATGCCCTCTGCCTCACTTCTTGGGGAAGCCACTTCAAAGCACACACAGTATTAGGGACATAATGGCATCTGGTCAGGGGCCAGGCTAGGGCTAGCTGCCCAGATGGCTCCATCCCCATGGTGCCTCAAAGAGAAGGAGGGTTAGGCCCAGGCAACATTACCTTTCAGAAATGGAAGAATTCAATGCTCTCCAGCCAAGCTATAAAGCGACAGGCATCTTTAGTAATGAAGGTGTAGCTCAGAGATGTGAAAGCAGAGGGTTTAATGCTCAGCACAGGCAAGAGTTGGGTGCCTCACGGACCCAGTGAGCTTCTCCAGCTAGAACTGGTACTATTAACTGTGGCCCTGGGACAAATCAATCCATACAGATGAAACATAGCCTCCTCCTTAGGGCTAGCAGGGCAGGATGTTGACCTTCGTGCATGGATAAGAGGAGAAGACAAACTGCTGTTCTCATGTTTGAGAACCACATGGTCTCCACCTTTAAGGATAAAGACCCAAGTAGGGGATAGCTGTTGGCAATGCAGAGAGTCCTCGGCAAGAGTGGAGCTACTGGGGCTGCCTCCTCAATCCAGTGGATTCAGTCTGACCTTTCCTCTTTTGAAATCTTATTTACCTTCAAAGAGTTGCCTGGCTGCTGAAGTATAGCCCCATATAGTTATCTGAGCCCAAAGTTGGTTGTCTCCTCCCACATCAGGCCCTGAAAAGTGTCATCATTCTATTGGTCTCTAATCTGGTGGCTTTCACGGTGTGAGGTTAGGGAGTTGCAGAGGTGATGCTTGATGTCCTTCCAACCCCAGACACAAGTGTGGGTTCTCTGCATAGGCAGATGCCCACATGCCTTGGGGTCTTTTGCCTCTGTCTAAGGCACAGAAGAGGTGTCTGTGGAGCAAGTTGATTGGATGAGGTGGAGCTAGGAGGAGGCATTTGGGTGAGAGGTATATTCTGAGGAGCAGTGAATACAAACCCAGAGGAACTGCATGACCAGCCGGGCATGTGGGAGAGCTGTCATGCGCTGCTCACGGAGTCAGGGATTGTTGGAAAAGTAGGTTATGTACAATAGTATGCGCAAGCAACTTTTAAAGTTCACAACACCAGATTATCAGGAAGAATTTTAGGGTAGTAAGATTTCTGACCTTGGGACTGTCAGGGATTACTCCCTCTGCCGCCACTTCTGTCCTGGAATAGAGAGCTGGGGCCATGTCCCTCAGCAGGAGGCTGCCTGTCCCCTCATCCCACTTGTCCCCGACTATAGGGAAGAAGACTACAGGGGAGCCTGTGGAGTTCTGTCACATGGTCTGTCCTAGACCTTCCAGCAAAAGCCAAACCAAATCATGAAGCCAAATGCAGTGGGGCCTGGGGCTCTAGGCCCCGAGCCCAGTGCGAGGGCCGCTCAGATCTCAATGAGGCTGGCCAGGCGCAGGCAGAGTGGCGCGTCCACAGGCATGGCGCTGCGCTGAATCTCGTTCCCGTCCAGACGCAGCACCTGCAGCTTCGAGAAGTTCATGAGGTCCACCACGGTGCAAAAGCTGCTGATGGAAAACTCTGTGGGAACAAAAGGGACGTGGGTGGGTGAGAGAAGCCCGGATCACGGACCCAGATCCCCAGCGAGGCTAGATAGCCTCTGTGTAGCGGCTTAAATAGTTTGATGTGAGGGCAGGAACTCGGCTGGATGGGGCACGCGTTTTCCAGGGTTGGAGTCATATCGACTGGCACCACTACAGGGCGGAACAAGGGATGGAATGAGGCCTCTGCAGTGTCAGCTACTTCATCTACTACCACACCCAGCCTGGACAGAACTTTGTAGATCCTGGAGTGTCCTTGAGTGTCCTTCCAGCCAGAACCTGGTCCCTTCCCTTTGTGTGCAGCAGGGGGAAGCAGAAGGTAATCAAAGACCCACCTTGGCAGCTTGGAAGCACTTGATCACTTTTGGAGAAGGAGGGCTTTGCTGAATTGTTTTAAGAAGGAAAACTAGGAAATGGAGGAACTTAAATCTGGAATATCTCCTGCCACTTTTCAGATAGAGAAAGTGGCAGGAAATTAAAGTGAGAATGCCTGAGCAGAGAGACAAGTGTCTCTGCATGCCGGAGCTTTGAGGGGGTTGCACATCTCCACTTCGAGTACTGCCAGAGTAAGTAAGGGTCTGAGGTTCAAGGAGAAAGAAGTTCACAGATGAATGCGGCTGCTGTGGACCTCAAAAGTCAGATACATATTTCCCCCCATCTCTTGCATTTTATATGATTACAGTTTACCCCTTAAAAAAAAAACAAACTCTAAAGAATCCCTTTCTTTTGAAGCTTTCCCCCCAAACCTTGTAACTCTAATAGGTACTATAGTTCTGTTTGGTTTTAATATAAATCCTTCTGCTGACTTTTACTCTCTTCTCCCTTTGGTTGTCCTCTTAGATAAATCAACCACCTCTGGAGTCTACTGGGTCAGGAACTTGAAAGGATAAAACCAAGAACTTAGTTAAAACTCCAGCAAGAACAACAAAAGTCCCCACTGAGAAGCTCTGACGCCTTTTCGGCTCCTTCAATGTGTTGCATGAGGGCTTCAGAAAGAGTTTTGATGTAAGTGACAGTCTCTGTTGGGTCTTAAGGGTAGGATTGCAGTACATCTGGATGGCTTGTAACATGCGGGCAGACCCAGTGCAGGGCCTGCTTTTGCGTCCAACAGAGATGCTTATCGGCTTGCTGTGGTGGTCAGGAGCTGGGCAGCAGGAACAAGAAGGCTTTCTGACTCTTCCCAAGGGCAACTACGGAGGGCTTTGTGGAGGGAGAGGTTACAGATAGTGAAAATGAAGGTTGCAAGGAAAACAGTATAGAGAGCTTAAACAGGCTGATGAAGTTGTTTTAAAATTAGCATTACCAATTGTTTTCAATCTCTGTTGAGAGCTGACCAAGAGGAAATGGGGTGAGGCTGCAGCCAATTAATTTGTACTGCAAATGTAAGATAGAAAATTCAGCCCCAAAGAATAATGAGACGCTGAGAAGAGTGGGGAGATGAAAGATACCTTTCTTTGGACAGTACTGGTGGTGGTGGTGGTGGTGGTGGTGGGAGGGTGTGAGAGAAAATCTGAAATGCTTTTGCATGTTTCCTTCCTGGTTTCAGGGGATAGATCAAGTGGTCTCTGAGTGGGCAGGTTAGGGGCAGAGTGAAGCCCAGGTGCTAAGTTTATGGTGTCTGCATAGAAGAGGTGGAGTGGGGTGGATTGGGGACAAGTAAAGTGGCCCAGTTTAGGTATCATTCTCACCGGGTTTGGAATTGTGCTAGAGATCCTGTGATAGATTCTCTACCCCTGCCTGGAGCCCTCAGGCTGTCTGCTCAAACCCTGGATTCCAACTCTGCATATATAAATACGGGAGTGCTTAGGGGCTGCTGAACACACAGTGTGTAGATTGTATCCACACATTGGGCACTATGAGTCCCCCTGTGTGTCTTCCCCAAGCTCATGAATAGACAGGGCTTCTGCTTGGAGACTCTGAGGACACTTTCCAGCCCAGATGAAGTACTGACATAAATGTTTCCAAATTCCTCCTGGTATACCCGCCCTGCTTCACTGGATCCCAAAGCTACTGAATAACATTCCGAGCTGTGTTCCTTTGCTGTTGCCAGGCTGGAAAAATTGAGGGATATAGTTATGGAAGAAGGAAGGGGAGGGAGAGGACAGGCCTTTTCCCCTGCACACCCTTTAGTTCCTGTCCTTCTTTTGGATCCTCTCTCAGAGGGTTGCTTCAATCTCACATTCACCCCCCACCCCCACCCCATCCCAGTCTCTGACTGGCTGTGCAGGGAGACCTCCGTATCATTTACCCTAGGAGAGGGGCTGAGCTTGGGCAGCTGTCTTCCCTGCTGGTGGTCTGAATCAGAGATGCTTCTTATGTTCTCACCCAGACAACATTGGACATTGAAAGCAGGGATTCAGTATGCTATACCACATAGTCTGGGTGACCTGGAGAGACAGCCTTTCCTTCTGTGTGTCTCAGTTTCTCCATCTTTGCAATGCAAGAAGTAAAATAAAACAAAGTTATGCCTGTCAACTTCAAAGTGGCAATAAGAAGAAAAGCTAATAATAATAGTAATCGTGTATTGCTTTTTCAATTATATGCCAGGACCTGGACCAAATACTTTCCATGTATTAATTTACTAATTAAGATATATAAGGAATTGGTGTTATTTTGCCTAAAGAGAAATCTAGGAGAGAGACCGGTAACTAGATAAAGAGGATTTGGCTTAAATTGCACAAGAAGGTATTTGGGGTAGACACGGAAAATTTTTAGGTGGTTTAACTTAAGGGAGAACTTTCTTGCAAGACCTTGGGGCATTTTACTATAGCAGTTCTATCTTCGGCAGAGCTTTTGGAAAGGGTGGACCACCTCATATTTGAGTGGCAGATGTGGTTCGGCATGAAGGCCAAGTGTTGAAGCCATTCCCACCCCAAGTTTCTCTGATTATAGAGCTAGGTGATAACTCATGGGTTCTTTTCCATGACTCTTTGCTGTCACATTCTCAGGGTCATACTCTGATGAAGCACAGCATACAACATCACATTTCTGAGGTGACAATCCTTCTGGATTCAGAGTGGGTGGCATGTAAGTAGTGGTGACTTCTGGTGGGATGATGGACAGCTATGGGTAAATATCAAACCTTTTGTGGCATGCAACATCTTAGAGGACTACCCCCCTCAGAATAAGAAAACCCACAAAGGAAGAGAGACTGTAAAGAAAACAGTTGGCACTGTACGTGATGGCATCTTGCACTTCAAACTAGAGGACCAGACACCTCTTCACCTTTCTTGCCCCCCTGTCAACCTCAGGGACTGGTGCCTCTCTCAGAGGGCTGCGCAGCTTCTTAACATCTTGCCCAGTGACTGATCTGTTCCCTGAGGATTGAGAGGAGTAGGGTGATGACTCAGTCCATAGCAGTGCTGTGCTGTTCGCTCTCAGTAAGCTCCACTTCAGAGCCCTTTGTCAGTGGTCATTAATGAGTCCTTCTTTCCCCAGGGAGAGGGGGACTTTGCTGACAGGGAAAGTGAGGTTAAATGCTGGCTCAGGACCTTTCAGCTGGGATTAAGACATCAGAGGCTCTGGAGTAAGGTAGGCACATGCTAAACACAAGATTCTGAGCAGGAGCTGAAAAGCAATTAGGTAATCCAATCTGAAATGAATATTTTAGTTCTTAGAGGCAGAGAGGCAGCTCTTTTGGTTCCTTGAGGCATCTGCAGGAAGTGCTTGGAAAACAAGAATCCCAGTGTCCTTGCCCACCATTCCAGGGCTTTGTGGTAGTCAGGCTCATGTTACCCTAGGGGGACCTCCGCCCTGCCTCCAGGGGCTCCCTGTACTCTAGGGAGACCTGACCAGAACAAGTACCACATTCAGCTCTGAGAGGCTTCACATTCTTGTCCACCAGCTGTTATGTTTGAAAAATAAACACCCAAACACAAGACCAGGTTGTAAAGGCTGGAGTAGATCATGTGGAAACAGAGCTCGTCTTCTTCTTGGTCAGTGAGTAGGTACAGATGCCATGGTTTCTTAGCCCACCTTCCTCCCAGGATGGACCCTAGAAGTTCAACTTAAATGCCCGCCTTGATGAACTGCCCCTTCCCAAAACCTTTCCAAACTCATCTCTCATTGCTCCTCAATACGTAACCCCTTCCCCTCAGACACATGCATTTCTTGGCTGCCCCCTACAGGTGACCTGTTCTATGACTGGTTCCTTTGTTGGTGACAATTCCTATTCCCAGAGTGTCTCTGTCCTGAGTTCCTCCAGCCTATGCCCACTTATCTCTCAAGGCCTAGATTGAAACTTACCTCTTCTGGGAAGTCTTCTTCCATACCAACCCACTCCCCACTAAATTTTCTTAGCACTGCTGTTTAGTGTAAGTGTAAGGCTTTGGTTTTTAGGTTGCTTCATCTGTGCTCTTTGGTTACCTTACTGCTATTTCCTGTTGCCACTAGCACTCAGAATAGGGTCTTTGCAATGAAATAGACAGCCACTCCCCATACCCCTCTACCAAGGTCTCACCATTGATCCTATTGCCTTGGAGGTAGAGGTTCTCCAGATTGGTGTTGACTGGGGGGATCTTCTGCAGCTGGTTGTAGGAGAGGTCTAGCTCAAGGAGGCTGCTGGAATTGAAGGTGTTGGAGGCCAGGCCGTTGTTGGTGAGACTGTTGTGGGACAGCCGCACGTACAGCAGCTTGGGTGACCCCCGGAAGTAGCTGTCAGGGACGGAGAAGACATTGTTGTGTTCCAGGTACAGCTGCTCAAGAGCTGAGGGCAGTCCATCAGGCACCCTCCGAAGGTGGTTGTAACTCAGGTCCAGCAAGATCAATGACCGGAGGCCCCTCATCGCACTGCCCACTTCCTGGATCTCGTTGTGTTGGAGATACAAGGCCGTGAGGTTCTCCAGCCCCTCCAGAGCATTATTGGGGACCCGCGAGATCTGATTGTGGTCCAGATGGAGCTCCCTCAGGGATCGAGGCAGTGGGCCAGGCATCCGGGTCAGGTTGTTGTGGTCCAGGTACAGCCTCTCCAGGTGCCTCAGCTTAGAGAAAACCTTCCTGCCCACTTTATCACTGGTGATCTGGTTGCCATGGAGAGCGATCCAGAGCAGCCCAGTGGCATTGTCAAAGACGCCTTCCTGGATGGAGGAGATCTGGTTGTTCTGGAAGTAGACATACTTCATGCGGGAGGGGACGAAGGGTAGGTACTTGAGGTTGCGGTTGTCACAGTACATGGCCGTGGGAAAGGTGGGTGGGCAGTCGCACTCTTGGGGGCAGTCTCGGGGATCTGGTGGGGGTGGAGAGCCATAGGCATAGGCTGGACCTTCCTCCACACCGTAGGGGTAAGGCTCATAGGGCTCATAAGGGTAAGGTTCATAAGTATCGTAGTAGGTGGACTGCTGGCTGCGGAGGTAGTGGAACCACCAATGGGGATCTTCGTCATACTGGGCGTGGGAGAGGGAGCAGAGCCCTGCCAGCAGCAGGATGGAGGCCCACTGCATTTTGTGTCTCTGCAAGAAGGGAGAGAGAACAGGGCAAGCAGGCATGAGTGAGACTCTCGAGAGGTAGAGAGGGTGAGCCATAAGCTTTGAGCTGTGCAGATCTGACTTAGCACTAAACACCTGAGAGCAAAAGCCTTGCTCTTATTTCCTCCCTGCCTCCTCCCAGGGCTGGCTCTGGACACTCAGTGTAGGTGGACCTTGGCTATCTCAGGGGAGCTAGGCACACCTTCCCCTGGTCATAGAGTCACAGCAGCAGTCTTTGAGATTAGAAGGAACTGGAATGGGGGGCACTGTGTTTTTGGAGGGGCAGGTTCCTTGGAGCTTCTAGTAACCTGAAGGTTCTGTTGGGGCAGGTGGAGAGCCCATAGCAATCCCTGTTGGGTAGAGGTGAGGTGCTCTTCAGGCCTGAATTCATGTCCAGGTGGGACTTTCCAGGCAAATAATATTTTCCAAGAGTGCAAGGAAAAAGCCCTGTGGCTCTTTCCATGTCTCTGGGAAACATCCAGAAGTGGCTTGAGGCCGCAAAGGGCAAGATCTGACCTACTTCTTAAAGGTCTTTTGGTCTTTTGGGCAGGCTGAGAGTTTCTGGTTTTGAGTCTTTGGGGGAGGGGTGTGGTCCCTCTGCAGCCACCATGAGGCTTTGGCTACCCTCCAAAGTGCCAGCATCTAGAACAGTCTGCTGGATGAGAAATCTCTCGGATTAGCAGTTTGCGACTACACATGAACTTGGCAGGCACATGGTTTTCATATAACAGTTACTGATGCCCTCCAGACTGGGGACCTTGGCAACCAGGTATGGCACTTGTCTTCTAGAGTGATTGAATGCATGGAATCTGATTCAGTCCACTTGGCTGTCCTCTCTGGTGTCTAGTAAAGTGTTAGCACTCTTCATCGCCACTGTGGACATTATGCAGGAGCCACGTGGGACCAAGAGAAATGAATGAGGAACACCAAAAAAGGGAATAGGAATTGAAGACTGTCATGTATGCCCAAGGGAATGTGGCTTTAGAATGGGATTTTGGTACCCCCCCCCAATCCCAAGCTACCTATGGTGACATCTGGATTACCAGGCTCCATATCCAGGCCCCCACATTGCCATCAGCCTGTTGTCTTTGAATTTATATGCTAGTGAGATGAGAACAGGCAGGCAGGAAGAGAAATGTGGGCTTGGTATCATCTGAGAGGGAAGCTGAAGGTACAGAAAATGAGGGACCAGGAGATGGCCTATCAGGCCTGGGCACCCAGCTTTGAATACCTATAGCCAGTGCACTGCACAGCCCCTATGAGCAATGAGCAAAGGCGTGAATGTCACCCTTGGACAGGGAAGCCTTAGAAGCTTTCTCGGTCCTGGAAAAGTCACATATATCCCTCATGTTGCTATTTGGCCTTGCTGGGGCTGGCAACTGTGAACAAGGGAAAGAGAGGAATCTACAAGCCAGCATCAAATCCAATGAACTGATGGAAAGGCCCCTGATTGTGACAATCTAGTCACTTTCTGGCCACCAACCCTCCTAGATCTCCCTGTCCCCTGAAGTTGGTTCTCTTAGGCCTGCTGCATCCCATCAGCCACTGAGCTCCAGAGGAGAGGCACCCTGGCTCATTCTCAGGCAGCCTGAGGCTTCAGACAAAGAGCCTACAGTATTTCTGAGAAGCAGACCCAGTCGCCCACTGCATGGGCACGCTGGTTGGACCCTGGCTCTGGCCAGGAGGAAAGACTGATGGAGTGGCCCACTGCCAACAGAGCATTTTTGCATGCACAGTCCTGGGCTGCTGCAGGACCAAGGTGGCTGTCTGGAGGCTGGCACAGTGAACCTCTGTCTCCATTTCTCCTTCCAGACTGGGCACCTTGGCAGACAAGAGCCACCTCCCTCTTTAAGACTCAGCTTTCCAGAGGCTGTGCATCCTGCCCACACTGGCCTCTCCTTCGGAGCCCTGATTGCTGACAGGGCTTGGTGGGGACCTTGGTGCCCCTCCTTTCCCCACTCCCATCTCTTTGTAATGTTGTTCTAGGGTTGTACATTCTTTTTTTTTTTTTTTGAGGGCAGTGTCACTGGCCCCCATATGTGGGACCGAACCGGGGCCGCTGGCTTCCAGCGCTTAACCACCACGCCACTCGGCCGGCCCTTAGGGTTGTACATTCTTAAATTACCCCCTAATGCTAGAGACTCTCCTATGCTCAGAGTTCTGTGTGTGGGAAGTTTCTAGGATTGGCACTCTAAGTTGGGGAGAGCTTACTCAGCAGTAATTACTGTTCTTTCATTTCTCCACTTCTAGAGAGCCACCTCTCCCTCCTATCAGAGTCGAGGAGGTCACACCAGAAGCCACCCCCACCCTGGACTAGATCCCTACTTCAAGTTCCCTGGACATGGTCAACTCTCAACGCTTCTTATTCTCTCCCTTTTACCCCAGCACCACTCCATTCCCCGCCCCCCCCCCCACTCAGACACAATACACAAAACTCCCCCACTCTGATAACAGCGTTTAGGTCCCACAGCCCACCTATATGACACAAGGCTAGGATGGTGGCATTTATGAGTAGTAGGGCAGAACTGGCTCCCCTAGTACCTGATCCTTCACTTTTTCATGCCTGAGTACTGAAGGTCCCCCCAACAACCAGAAAAGGAGCTGCAGGACAAAGGTAGCATGTTAGAACCCCTTCTTTCTACACCCCCTTTGCCCTCCGGCATCCTGGGGTCATGGCCCAGACAGGGAGAGTGAGGACTGACTCCTCCCTGCGGCCCTCTCCCTACTCCCTAGCCCCTTCCCTTCATTTTTTTTCTGGAACCACAAGGCACAAAAACTGAAGTAAAATGACTACACTTACCTGGAGTTGAACCTTTCAGAGAGTGACTGTGTCTGGCCTCCTTGGGTTGAAGAAAGTGTGTGTGAGAGAGAGCAGGAGTGAGAGTGTCTACTGAGAGTGTCGGTGTCTGTGCCAGGCCAGGGGCCCGCCCCCAAATTCCTAATCAAATATTGTGAAGAGAGGGGCTGAGAAGCCCGGATTCTGGCTTCTTCAGCTCTGCTGCAGGGGCGGAGCTCACACTCAACCAGGCAAAATCCCTCTGTGTGCCTGACGCTATGAAAACCACCTTCTTTCCACTCACTATCTTCCCTGAAGCATTGGCAGCTCTGGGGCTCTTTCTGCTGAATGACTTAGTGGCGCCCTAGAAGTTATTTGTATAGGCTTACAAAGTGCCTGGATTTCTCATTAAACCCACAAGAGCAGATGCTGGGATAGGGAGGGCCAGGACTGGGTAAGAGGCACCTTAATTAACTCTTTCAGCTACCCCTGTCCCCCCTTCTTTTGCTCACCCTTCTTGGCTCAAGTGCCCCCCACTGGCAGATGTGTAGGCTAGTGGCTGAGAGGGAGGCTCTGGCTCCAGCTCTCTCCCTGACCAGTGTAGACTTGACTGGAGTACAGGATTTCTCTCCCTGCCATTGGAGCAAATGGAAAGAAAGGGAACCTAACATTTGTTGATCACTTGCTGTGCACCAGCATCATACACTTGCATCTAATCCTCACAGCAATCTAATGGTTCCTAATACCATATTGGGTTAAAGCAGGGCTATATGAGGTGCTGTGTGTACGGTGCCTGGCCTAGAACATGGCTGATACTCACTATAGGGGAGAGAGGATTGCTGTTGTACCCACTTTACAGTGTGGACACTTGAACAAGATGAGATCGGAGAAGTAAGCAGGAGCTAGACCAGGAAGGAGCTTTTAGGCTATGGAAATGGATTTAGTTTTTATTCTAAATGGTTAAAAGACAATATGTTTTAGCAGGAAAAGCAACAGGATCTGATTCCTATTTCTAAAGGCACATGGGAGAGACTGTTGTGTGGAGAAACGGAGGCCAGGCCGGAAGCTGGAGGCACCAGCCCCGCCTCATTGAGAAATGATGGCAGACTGGCCTACTGCAGCGGCAGAGGGCTGATGTAGTTTTAGATAGGCACCTGACAAGTCCTGCAGATGGACCAGATATGGGGAGTTAGGGAAGTCAAGATTGAGCCCTAGATTTTTAATTTGAGCAACTGGGTGGGTGGTAGCTCCATTTTCTGATATTGGAAAGATGGGGAGAGACAGAGTTGGATGGAAAACCAAAGTATGTTTTGGATGTGCTAAGTTAGAGATGCTTGTTAGTTATTCTAGTGGAGATGCACGAGGTTAAGTGTATGAATCAGAATTTGGAGTTCAGGGGCTGGAATAAAACATTTGGGAACCTTAGAATTTAGATAACATAGAATCCCAGTAGCTTAGATTAACCTATGTGTCTTACATGCTGTCTCCTCAACTGATGTCCTCAAGCCATCCTCCAAGAAACACCTCTTTTTTTTTTTCTAGTTTTGATTGTGGTAAATTATATATAAAATTTACCATCTTACCATTTTTATGTGTACAGTTCAGAAGTGTTGAGTATATTTACATTGTTGTGAAACCAGTCACCAGAACTTTTTCATCTTTCAGAACTGAAACTCTATATTCATTAAACAAAAATTTCCCATTTTACACATACCCTCCCATTCCCAGTCCTTAGGAACCACCATGTTATTTTATATTTCTATGAATTTGACTAATCTAGACACCTCATATAGGTGGAATCATATAGTAGTTGTCTTTTTGTGCCTAACTTACTTCACTTAGCATAATTCTCTCAAATTTCATCCATGTTGTAGCATGTGTAAGAATTTTTTTCCTACACTATCCTATTATATAAATATACCACATTTTATTTATTATTTTTTTTTAAAGATTTTATTGGGGAATTTGGGGAGGCGAACAGCATTGGGGAATCAGGGAAGGGGAAGAGACAAGTTGCTGTCCTTTTGTTCTTCAGTCTAGTTGTGGAGGACATTGCTTCACTGGCCCATGTTGGTATCATCATTGCTCTCTTCTCTGGTGAGGCAGATCAGTTGCTGGCCTCTGGACGGCCGCTCACAGTGGCTCTTGGCAGCTCACACCTGCTGCCAGCCGCTCACACTTGCTGCTGGCCACTCACTGTAGCCTATGGCAGCCCACTGCAGCAGGGGTTGCAGCTATGCCATCCTGGGGACTCAGAGCAGCCCAGCTCCAGGTGGAGCTGTTGTTCACCATCTTAGCTGTAGAGGGCAGTGTCACTGGCCCTCATATGTAGAATCTGAACCGGGGCCCTTAGCGTCCCAAGCCAGCTCTTAACCAACGCGCCACTCTGCCGGCCCTTTGTTTATTAATTTATTCGTCAATGGATATTTGGGTTGCTTTTATCTCTTTGCTATTGTGAATAATGCTGTTATGAACATCGGTGTACACACAATTATCTCTTTGAGACACTGCTTTTAATTATTTTGGATATATGCTCAGAAGTAGAATTGCTGGATCAAATGACAATTCTATTTTTTTTTTGATCCTCACATATTATTTTTATTTTTAATTTAGTTTCAGGTGTACTAAACAATGTAATAGTTAGACATTTACACCCCTCACAAAGTGATAACCCCCGCAATCTACTACCCCCCTGACATTGAATATAGCTGTTAGAATTCTATTGACTATATTCCCTATGTTGTACTCTACCTCCCATGACTATGTGATATATGTAGTTATGGTTATGGTTATAGTTGTCATTCAATATTATTCAGCTTCAGCTTTAGTGTGTAGTGCAGTGGTCAGGCATCTACACAATCTATGAAATGTTCTCCCCAATAAGTCCAGTGCCCATAAAAGTATGGAATGCTTCACGAATTTGTGCGTCATCTTTGTGCATGGGCCATGCTAGTCTTCTCTGTATCGTTCCAATTTTAGTATATGTGCTGCCGAAGTGAGTACGGTAATTCTATTTTTAATTTTTTTAACCACCATACTGTTTTCCATAGCAGATGTACCATTTTACTTTCTACTAATAGTGCACAAGTGTTCAAATTTGAAACACTCCTTATTTAAAAAGAGACAACAATTGAGAAAGCCTCAGATTTGAATTTGAAGAGTTTAGAGGTATCAGGCAGATGGCACTTTTAGTTGCTCCAATGGGTTTGAGCTATGTAGGCTGTTAGAAAAGTCTTTGTAAGGGACCCACACTTCTCAGGACTTACAAAGAGTTTTTAAAGAAATTAAACATAGTGAATGGCCTTTGCTGACCACTTACTATACACTAGGTGGTTTACTTATGTTATTTAATGATCATAGTAGGTATTTTGCATTAAAAATGGGGCTCAGTGATGGAAAGTGACTAGCTAGAAAGTGGTAAAACAAGGATTTGAACCTTAATCTACATGACTCCAAAGCCCATGCACTTTCCCACAACAAAAGGCCAGAGGATTGGTGGAAAGGAAGGGGTAATGACCACTCTGCTGCCAAGGCTGGACTAATAAATAAATATGAAGCAGTCTGATTGACTCTGGGGATACAGGAGTGTGAAGATGAGAGGGGGATAGGGTACAGAGCTTTTCTTCCTGGCCCCACACATATTTCATTTCAATATGAGTATCGCCTCTGTACCTAGCATGGTCCTAAATGTTGGGGACACAAAGAAAGCTTCAGTATCATGCCTGCTCAAAATAAAGTAGATGTATATGACTCTGATTTCATGAGTGAGGCAGACTGACCTTCACATGAAGATGGTTGTAAATAATGCACAGATGGGCTGGCCGAGTGGTGCGTTGGTTGGGAGCCATCTTGGGATGCCAGCTCTGAGCAGTGGGGCCCGGTTCGGATCCTACATATGAGGGCCAGTGACACTGCCCTAAAAAAAAAAAAAGGGTAGAGATGGGACTTTCATTGTTGGAAACCCCCAAGGAAGGGAAAGAGAGGTGACTGAAAGGTCAAGGTTGAATCCTTCTCAGACATGAAAAATATCTTTGGGGAAAGAGAGGGAAATACCTTATTTACCCAGAGAGTTATGGAAAAGGTCAGCATCCAAAAGCCAAATACAAAGCAGCCTAGAAGAGGAGGTATCTCTGCTTCTCATCAGACAGGAGTTTAAGAATCAAATTCAGGGTGGGGAGAGGGTAGAACAAGAATACCACCCAACCAGCAGCACCATTCTGAATCCCCCTGGGCTGAGAAGAGAGGTTAGTTTCTGTATGGTAATGATCAGGGCTTATTCCTCAAAGTAAGAACTAGTGACATACCCCATGAGCCATCCAAAAATCTAACACTTGGTCTTGTTAAGTTAGAGTTCAGGGAAGCCCAGGGATAATGATCCCAGTAATGTGTGAGATGTCTTAAACTCAAGTTCATTCTATTGTCTGCTCACCTCTGTATGGTCACTGTAGTAAAGCAATAATTTAACAATTAAATACAAAAATAAATAAGGAAATACTCTTAAAAGCCAGGGGAAGAGGGGGGTTTAGAAAGGGCAATGAATTGTCATTGGCAACTTCGAAAAGCCTAGGTTTGACTAAGACAGAATGGCTTTGCATTCCAGACATCTAGAGCATGTTCCTTGATTTCCCTGGTTCCAGGATTCCTTATCTATAGAATGGGATGATTAATGCCTAGTTCATTGGGTGGCTTTAAAGCAATTGTGAGTATTCAGCATAGCACCTGGCACATGGAAGACACTTACAAAATGTCACTTCCTTTCTTCACCTTCCTTTGGAGTTCATCTAGGAACTGGTTGGTGGGATAGAAAGGAGGACCTTATGTCCTAATCTATGGGAAGGTCAGAGGAAAGATGATTTTAGTAGGAATGTGGGTGGTGACAGCTTGGAAAGAAAACAGACTAAATACCTGACATTCATAGGCAAAAACAGAGCCAGAGGTTTAGCAGGACCAAAGGGTCTAGAACTCTGACAGCACAACTCTCTGTTTAAGAGGAGTGGTTCTCAACCCTGGCTACACATGAGAGCCATGTGGGCAGCTTTAGAAAACACCCATGCTCAGGCCCCACTCCAGATAAATGAAATTGAATATTTGCTGATGGTGCCTGGCATCTTGTTATTTATTTATTTAATTTTATTTTTTTAAAGATTTTATTGGGGAATTGGGAAAGGGGAAGAGCATTGGGGAATTGGGGAAGGGGAACACACAAGTTGCTGTCCTTTTGTTCTTCAGTCTAGTTGTGGAGGACACCTCTTCGCTGGCCCATGTTGGTATTATGATCATTGAGCTCTTCCTGGCTGAGGCAGTCAGTCATCAGCCATTGGACGGCTGCTCATGGCACCTCATTGCAGCTCATGGCAGCTCTTGCTGGCTGTTGGCCACTCACCGCAGCCCAGCTCCAGGTCGAGCTGTTGTTCAATCTTAGCTGTAGAGGGCGCAGCATCACTGGCCCATGTGGGAACCAAACTGGCTGCCCTGCTACCCAGAGCTTGCTCTCTGAAGCCAACTCTTAACCAACTGAGCCACTTGGCCCCTTTTTATTTTTATTTATTTTTTAAGATTTTTATTAAAATATAGCTAACATACAATATTATATTAGTTTCAGGTGTACACCATAGTTATTCAATATCTTATGCCTAAATTCAATATTTACATATCATGATATTATACCATGATAAGTCCAGCAACCATTTGACATTCTACCAGGCTATCACATGGGAATATTAGTTGGAAAAAAGCTCTCCCAGAAAGCCCCAATTGCAGAAGATCTGTTCCTGGGTTTCTACCCTGCAGTCTGGGAGTGCGAGACGTCACCTGACCTGCTATACGTCACCTGACCTGCTATACGTCACCTGACCTGCTATACAGGACTGGCTTCTCCTGCCTCTTCTTCCTCAGAACAGGCTTCCACGAGAACCAAGCCTAATGAGGACAGAGGCAAAGGTGTTCTTTGATTCTTCCTCTTTTTTTCTGCATTCTTGCCTAGTTTTCTTTGACTTTGGCCTTGGTTTATGCTGACATTGCTGAAGGAACTCTTCCTCAGCTCTTTGTACACATGCCTTGGTCATTGTGGGTATTCAGTAAAGTTGTGATCAATTGCATCGAATTGACAGCTGCCAGACACACCACCTTCATTTTGCCTCAACAACAGGGAAGAGAGCCCCAGACATAATGAAACAGGGAGGAGGAGAGGAACAATTGTGGGATTGGGGAGCTGGGTGAGGCCCCTAAGTTAGAAAGCCTTGGTCTTTAGTTGGCTACTATGCGTTTGTTGGAGGAGAGGAGCTGGCATCACCAATTAGTGGAATTTGACATGAAGAAATACCATTATCTGAAGAATTTCAAGGTTAGTAGCTGGGAGATGTTCTTGCCTAGTCATGCTGCTGTTCTTAGGGACCCATGTCTGCAGTCCCAGGCTGGGACACATGGAGCTTCTGAGCCATGTGGGGATGTCATTAGGAATAAGTGACGGGTTCAGGCACAAAGTTGATGCTCTAATTAGTGTTCTCTCCTCTGCAGTGGGAGGTCTTCTTCTAATTTAACGTAGCAGGAGGGATGGAAAGAGACCACCAGCTGGTTGTGGGTAAAGGAAAGTCAGATTTTGTTTCTTTTTTCTTTCTTAAGCTGGATGCTTCTCTAGCTACAGAGGGCCAACCCTGTTCTGACAAACCCTCTCCTTCTTTCTGTAGTATTTAACCCCTTTTGTTGAGTATTGGCATTTGCCTCTTTTCCTCTTTTGAATGTGAATGTGTGTGTATATGTGTGTCTCTGTGTGTGTGTGTATGAGAGACAGAAAGAGAGAGAGAGATTGGGGAGGGTGATGCAGTTGGGGGTGAGCAGTTTGCTTGGCTTATGTGGCTCCCTCTCCCTTCCCACAAAATCTCATTCAAACTGTTGTCTGGGTCCTGATGTAGGGCCAACTACATGGCAGCCATCAGGTTAGGCACAGTCCTTGGGGCTGCCAGTGGCTTCTCCTTAAGTTCTAGTACTTCCCAGGTCTGGAGGAAATGCAAGGAAACACTAAGGAGCCATTCCCTAAGGCCTCCAGCATCCGGGAGTTGAGTGGTCTTGGCCACCAGGTAGTAGGAACCTTGAGTGCGGCTGGCAGGGCACCTGGCAGTGTGTGTGGTTACTGCAGGGCCAACCCACCCAGGGCAGAGGAGCCCAGTGGCATGAACTCACATCTTTAGGTTTTGCCATTCAGAGAGGCCACCTGGCTCCGCTCATCTGGACTCATTAGGTATGTGGTCTGAGGTGCAACAACGCAAGCTCACCTGGAGATTGGTGACCAGGGGCCTGTTAGAACCTTGCGTGTTCTGAGGGCAGGGGTTGGATGGAGGAGAACTGGTGGTTCCTTCTCCTTGTCTGTCTAAAAAAGTAGCCTTTTCCTGGTAAGCTCACAGCACCCAAAATTCTCCACGCCTCCCCACCCATAACATGACCCTGTCCACCCAGCCTACTAGAATCTTCATGCAAAGTAATTACCCCCGGCCAAGTGACTGAAGAGGCCTGAGTACCAACTGGGGGTGCCCAGAGCAGTAATGATTCAGCCGCCTCATGGTGTACATCCAGCCCCTTAGGCTCCTGCTCCAGTCCTGGCCCCTGCCTGTCCAGGGGCTCCCCCCAAGAAAAGTAATACCCTTTAAGTGCTTGGAGATCAGCACCGGAGGAGGCAGCAGGGGAGTATGGTGTGCCACTCATTAGCTAAAAGCAAATCTTGCCTGTGGTTGTGTTATGCCGTTCCCCCTGCCCCCTCTCCCATTTGGCTGGCCTGCCACTTGCACTGATCTCCAGAGCTTGCCTCGCCTTTCTGTGAGCCTTGATGGACACTGCTATGCATGAAGAAGCTCAATGCTAATAGGAACGCATGGTATTTATGGATTACTCCCTGTTACTGGAGATGGGTAGATTAGGAGCTCTCAGTACTCATTGCAGAGGGGCGGTGCTCCAAGTGGTAACTGTTCCCTTCAGGGCAACGCAGCCTGGAGGCATAACAGTGTACGCATGAAGAACATATGCAACAACACTGAGAGGAGGCTGAATCCAACCATATGTGTGGAGCATGGCTGCAATATGATTAAGAGGAAAGTTAAGGCAAACAGCCCTTATCCTTTCTTATTTTAGAGGAATAAGCTAGCTGCTGGTGGTCATGTACACCAGTTATTTTACACATTGCAAAGACTTCCATAGATATATATGAAATTCACATAATATATAATTAGTCATTTTAAGTGTATAATTCAGTATTATTTAGTTCATTCACAATGTTGTGCAACCACTACCACTCTCTGGTTTTAAAAGGTTTTTGTTACTCCAGAAGCACACCCCTCATCCATTAATCATTCTCCATTCTCCCCTTCCCCCAATTCCTGGCAACCACTAATCTGCTTTGTCTCTCAATGGATTTGCTTATTCTGAATATTTCATATAAAAGAAATCTTACAATATGTGGTTATGTCTCTGGCTTCTTTTGCTTAACATAACGTATTCAAGGTTCATCCAAAATTGTAGCATATATCAGGACTTCATTGCTTTTTAGAGCTAAATAATATTCCATTGTATGTGTATACCACAATTTGTTTATCCTTTTATTCATTGATGGACATTTGGATTGTTTGCACCTTTTGACTATTGTGAATAATGCTGCTATGAACATTCGTGAACAAGTATTGTTTGAATACCTGTTTTCAATTCTTTTTGGTATATACCTAAGGGTAGAATTGCTATGTGCTCAACATATTAGGAAATGTTTTATTATTATTATTATTATTATTATTATTATTATGAGCTGCAAAAACTAAGGCTCAGAGAGTGGAAGTGACTATCTCAAGCACACTATAAGTAGTAGAATCAGAACTAAATTAAGGACTTCCAATTTCTAGCCCATAAAGCCAGTCTTAGAACAGATTTCAGGAACTGAGGCACACTTTCCCCCAAAAAACAGCCCCAAAAGAATGGATTTCCCCTTGAGCTCAGGGACCTGCCCTGCCCTGGCGTAAGGAGAAGAGACAGGACAACTGAGCAGAGAGGCCTTCCATTCTTCTCTCCCAACCCTCGACACTGTCCTTCTCCCAGGGCCTTGGCCACACAGCAGCAGCCCTGACAGCAGGTAGGATGATGCTGATTATCACTGACAGCCGGCTGTACTGTCACTTCCCCTGACCTTCTGTTATCCCTCAGAGCCCCTGGTTTCCCTGTCTTGCAGCCTTTCTGTAGAAGTAGCTGTACTGAAAACTACCCCATGAGGCAGCCCAGGGGCATGTGTAACCCGGAGTCTGGCCCACTATAGAAAGATCCATCTGCTTGTCTCTTCTCATCTGGGAGCCTGACTGAGCATCTCATGTCTACATCAGTGCTAACTCACCAACACCCCATAGGGACTTGACCCTGTGCCCTTGCTTTGGAGGGCTGGATCCCTAGCCCAGAGGAAGTAAGTAACTTTCCAGAAGTCAGGCAGGAAATAGCAGCTCAAATTCCTGGTTAGAGCTTTCTGACTAGCCCCCGCATTCTCTTATTCTCCCCTGTTCCGACCCTACCCTGAAAAACTAAGAGCAGGGACACAGACTCCTGGAGAAGACAGGGGTCACAAACTCAGGTTAGAAGAATCCAAGAAGCCATGTGGTTTCCCCCTGCCTCCGTGGGCCAGTTTAGCAGATGCATCTCTGCTAGAAAGAAGGAGGAGAAGAGGCAGACAGGCTGTCCTGAGGGATTTGGTGATTATTGCTTTATTTCTTTAACCCATCCATGATCCCAGCCATTGGCCCTATCCTTCTGCCCTCCTCTGCTCCTTCTCTTCTTGTTAAAATTCTGTGGTTTTCCTGATTCAAAAAAGTGGCAGGCACTCCCAGCTTTTATGGCTCTAAAAATGTCAAGACCAGTTAGGAGTGTTTTTAATTCCTTTAAAGAGAAGAATGGAGAGGAGTCCTAGACAGGCCTAGCTTCAGGGAACTCCTTAGCTTAGGGGAAAAAGTCTAGAGGACTTCCTAACACACAGGTTTCTGTCTTTTTATGGAAGTCTCCATTGATTCTTAATGACACAGAGGTCAGAATGGAATGCGTGGTCTGGCCTGGCAAAGGACAGTGTTGCCTTGGGGAGGAGGAAAGAGAGAGTGATTGGCAGGGGCATGGCTGGGAGGTGGGCCTCATTCTATTCCTTCACATAGATGTTGGTTATGGGAGTTTTGCTTTCCCTGAGCTATACATTTGTGTTTTGTGCATTTTATGTATGTGTTATTATATTTCATAATAAAAAATATAAAGAAAAAGAACACTGCCTTAAGAGTGGGAATATTTGGGTGTAGTCTTGGCTTTCCCACTATTTATCATGAGATCATAGGATAATCAATTTAATCTCTTTAGCCTCAGCTTCCACATCTATTTAATGGGATGAACAAAACTTTAAACTTAGGGTGGCTGCAGGGGTTGAGTAAAAACTTGGATATTGTTGATGCCCTGTAAACTATAAAGTGTGATTCACATTGAAAATATTAATTTAGGGAAAGCCAGAGAAAGGTGGAGATCAGCAGAAGAACAGAGGCCACTGATGGGAAACAGGCCAGATAAGGAAAGGTCAGCAGCCATGCTTCAGGTTTTGGGAAAGGATGGGGGTATGAGTTTCCTAAGGCTCCTGGAAAAAATTACCACAAATCAGGTGGCTTAAAACAACAGAAATTTATTCTCCCACGGTTTTAGAGGCTAGAAGTCTGAAATCAAGGTACTGGCAGGGCCACACTTCCTCTGAAGCCTCCATGGAAGAATCCTTCCTTCCTTCTTCCTACCTCTGGTGGCTCCCAGCAATTGTTGGTATTCCTTGGCTTATAGCTGCATCACTCCCATCTCTGCCTCTGTCTTTACATGGCCTTCTATTTTGTGTGTTGCTCTATCTAAACCTCTTCTCCTTCCTTTATAAAGGGATTAGGACTTCAACATATCTTTTGGGGGGCATAATTCAACCCATTACAGTAGAATTCTGGGTGGAGAGACAGAGACTGGGCTCAGGCCCCACTTCTACCATTTTGTGGTCCAGGGCACTGGCTTCTCCAGCCTAAAGGAAGAAGTAAGTAGGAAATTACACTTCATTAAATCCCTATAATGTGAAGGAAGGGCATTGTGAAGTTGATGGTATCATCCCTATTTTGCAGATAAGGAGATTGAGGCTGGGTAAAAAGCATGATGCTGACCTAATCCCACTGCTGGTAAGAATGGTTTTCTAGAATATGAGTGGTGATGGAGTGCATATTGACCCTTCTGGGGTTCAAATTCAGCACAGTCAAAGCCTTTTGATTTCATAAAATACCGGAGGGTTGATTCCTGGCGCCCAAATAAATCAAAGGGTAGGATATTAAGAAAACAAACTGTAGTTGAAACCAGAAACCAGAACTTGCACTGCCTTGTGGAAATGTTTAAGAATGCTAGGCCCCTCAGACTGGGTACACAGCTATGCAATTCTCTTTGTGCAGTCGCCAGTTCAGCACAGAGCCCTACTTTAGTCATGTGATATGGGCCATGAAGGACAGGACAGATTCTAACCTCTGCTCTGTCTACAGCTAGAGAGGGCCACAGCCCTCTCTATGTGATGTAAGTTTTTATCTTGGTTTTAATGTTGCTGTTATGTTGTTTGGGGGTGGTAGGCCTGTCCATGTGTCTTTCTCAGACTGAGAGAACCCCAGAGACCATCTGGTGAGTGTTCAGCACAACCCACCATACAGACATCTTCTAAATGTAAGCACTATACTAGGGATGCAGATGAGGGACTGGTTTTTCCACTCCAAGGAATTGGCCCTATTTCTGGGAGACACCCTCTCTTCCCAACCCACTGGCCAGCGCCTTCCCAGGGGTCCAGCTCCCCAGCAGGTGGGAATTGATATTTTTCTGCCCAGGCCACTTCCTGGGTTCAGAGCCACAGCTGCCAACAGTTCTGATCACAGCTCCAGGTGTAAGGAAAAGGAAAAAAGTGGTGGTATTTGCTCATCCAACAACTTTGAATAGAACCTTTCAGAAGTGTCTTTGGCTGGCTGGCTGGCTGTCTAGCAGCTAGCAGAAACTGCTGCCAGGTATAGCAACAGCCTTGAGAAGTTGTCCATTCCAGCCTCTCCCTTTCAACAGACGGGTCCCTAGAGAAGATGAAAGATACCCCAGTATTCACTCCCTACCACTTGGGCAGCACTGGATGTGCCCAAAGGAGCCACAGCTAGAATCATTATTCTGGAAGGACCCTTGGATCAATGGGTCCCAAACCTGAATCTATCTTATAATCACCTGAAGCAGTGGCTCGCACATGAGTGTAGTGCATCAACCAATTATAAAACTAGTATGGAATTTCCGATAAGATGGCAGAATAGATGGACACTGTGCCAACTGCCTCCTGGGATCACACTGAAATTACAAATAACTTATACAACCTTCAACCTTGGAAGTCCCCTGAGCACTAGATGAACAGAACTCTGAATGAAGTATTTAAAGAAGAGGCCAGGTCGAGACTGGTAGGAGGGGTGGAGATGTGTGGCAGGCTGATTCCAGGCCATGAAGAGAGGGTGAACCCCGTGAGGGACACCTCAGCTGTGGGGAGGCTTCTCTGGTTGGAGGAGAGACCCTCTGGCCCCACACCAAGCTCATCAGGCCAGAGTTACTTTGCTGGGAAGAGGAGTTGCATTATAGCTGGCAGTAGAAATTAGTGAGGACTCTCTTCGCTCAACTCAGTGAGGTGGAACCAGTTGCCCACCTGTGGAGCCAGCACATGGACTCGCTTGCTGGTGAGCACTCACCCAGTCCCTGGAGGAGGGAGTGACTACATGAGTGGGGGCCCAGGAGCCTGCAGGGAAGGACTAAACTGAGCACTTTTGGCATGGGAGCTGGAGGTTTTGGGACCATTGTTCCCGCTGTGTGGAGATTGCACACAAGTAGTGTACAGGAGGGAGCCATGTTTTCAGGGTTGGGCCCTCCCACAGAGGGTCAGGTCTGGGACACATGCACACAAAAGATGTAAAATACGATGTCAAAAACATAAGTGTAGGGGCCGGCCGAGTGGCGCATTGGTTGAGCGCTGGTTTTGGGATGCCAGCGGCCCCGGTTCGGATCCCACATGAGGGCCAGTGACACTGCCCTCTACAGCTAACAACAGCTTCACCTGGAGCTGGGCTGTGCGAGTCCCGGTGATGGTGTGGGCTGCAGTGGGCTGCCATAGGCTGCAGTGAGTGGCCCGCAGCCAGCGTGAGCGGCTGGCAGCCAAGCATGAGCTGCCAATAGCCGCGATGAGCGACATCCAGAGGCCAGCGACCGATCTGCCTCATCCGGGAAGAGCGCAATGACGATACCAACAGTGAAGCAACATCCTCCGCAACTAAACTGAAGAACAAGAAGATAGCAACTTGTCTGTTCCCCTTCCCCGATTCCCCAACACTGTTCCCCCCCACCAATTCCCCAATAAAATCTTTAAAAACAAAACAAAAAAAACATAAGTGTAGAAGGAGGTGAGTAAAAAATGTAATGATTTTAGAATGTGTTCAAACTTAAGTGACCATTACTTAAAATAGAATACTGTAAACATAGGTTTTTAAAAAGATTTTATTGGGGAATTGGGGGAGGGGAACAGCATTGAGGAACTAGGGAATGGGAACAGACAAGTTGCTGTCCTTTTGTTTTTCAGTCTAGCTGTGGTGGACATTGCTTCACTGGCCCATGTTGGTATCATTATTGCACTCTTCTCGGGTGAGGCAGATCAGTTGCTGGCCTCTGGATGGCCGCTCACAGTGGCTCTTGGCAGCTCACACCAGTTGCCAGCCACTCACGCTGGCTGACGGCCACTCAATGTAGCCTATGGCAGTCCACTGCAGCAGGGGCTGCAGCTATACCGTCCTGGGGACTCAGAGCAGCCCAGCTCCAGGTGGAGCTGTTGTTCACCATCTTAGCTGTAGAGGGCAGTGTCATTAGCCCTCATATGTGGGATCCGAACCGGGGCCCCTGGCATCCCAAGCCAGCTCTTAACCAAAGCGCCACTCGGCTGGCCCTAAACATAGCTTTTATAAGTATGAATATCATGGTAACCACAAACCAGAAACCTATAACAGATACACAAAAAATAAAGAAAAAGGAATCCAAACAAATCACTACAATAGTCATCAATGTACAAGAAAAGAGACCAAAAGAAGAAGAAAGTAACAGAGAAGAGCTACAAAAACACCAAAAACCAATGAATAAAATGGCAATAAGTACATATTCATCCATAATTACTTTAAATGTAAATGGAATACATACTCAAATCAAAAGACAGGGTGGCTGAATGGATAAAAAAACAAGACCTGTGCACATGCTGCCTACCAGAGACTCACTTCATGTTGAAAAACACTCAGAAATTGAAAGTCATGGTATAGAAAAAGATATTTCTTGTAAATGGATATGAAAAGAAAGCTGGGGTGGCATTACTTATATCAGACAAAATAGACATTAAAACAAAGACTGTAACAAAAGAAAAAAAGGGCATTACATAATGATAAAGGAATCAATTCAATAAGAGGATATAACACTTATAAACAGCTATGCACCCAAATATATAAAGCAAATATTAACAGACAAAAAGGGAAAGATTCACAGGAATGCAATTATAGTAGAGGACTTTAACACCCCACTTACATCAATGGTGTGAAACTAGAAATCAATTACAAGAAAACAGTAAAAAATACAAATACATGCATGCTAAACAACATGCTATTAAACAATCAATGGGCTAACAAAGAAATCAAGGAGAAAATTTAAAAAGTATCTTGTGACAAATGAAAAATGGAAACAGAATGATCCAAAATCTTTGGAACACAGCAAAAGCAGTTCTAAGAGGGAAATTCATAGCTATTATACAGGTCTGCCTCAACTAGGGCCGGCCGAGTGGCTCAGTTGGTTAAGAGCTCGCTCAAGAGTGCGAGCTGAGCTCTGAGCAACAGCAGTTCGATGCCAGCCCAAGCTGAGTTGCCGTTGAGCTGCCAACAGGTGGCAGGATGGCTCAGCTAGAAACAAAAAACAAAAAAAATAATCTAACCTTACAACTAAACTAGAAAAAGAAGAACTAAAAAAGTCCAAACTGAGTAGAAGGAAGGAAATATTAATAATCAGAGCAGAAATAAATGAAATAGATACCAAAAAAAAAAAAAAAATAGAAAACTAAGAGCTGGTTCCTTTTTTTAAAAAAAATATTTTATTGGGGAATTGGGGAAGGATACAGTGTTGGGGAATTGGGGGAGGGGAACATTGTGTTTTTCCAGGACCCATCAGCACCAAGTCAAGTTGTTGTCCTTCAATCTTAGTTGTGGAGGGCGCGAGCTTAGCTCCAAGTCTAGTCGCCACTTTCAATCTAGTTGCAGAGGTGTGTAGCCCACCATCCAATGCAGGAGTTGAACTGGCAACTTCGTTGTTAAGAGCATGCATTCTCACGAGCTGAGCCATCCAGCCACCCCTTGGACAGATCAGTGGCAGGTTAGCTTGGGGGCAGCTCACTTGCCCATGTGGGAATCAAACTGGCGACCCTGTTGCTCAGAGCTTGTGCTCTTAACCAATTGCACCACCTGCCAGGCCAAGAGCTGCTCTTTGAAAAGATAGCTGGAGTCATCGACAAAAAAAAGAGAGAGGGCCCCAATAAATAAAATCAGAAATAAAAGAAATGACACTACAGAAATACAGAGGATTATAAGAAAATACTATGAACAATTATATGCCAACAAAGTGAACAACCTAAGAGAAATAGATAATTCCTAGAAACACATAATCTTCTAAGACTGAATCAAGAAGAAACAAAAAGTCTGAACAGACCAGTTACTAGAAACAAAATTGAATCAGTAATAAAAAATTTCCCCCAAAACAAAATCCAGGACAGGAAGGCTTCACAGATAAATTTTACCAAACAATCAAAGAAAAATTAATACCTATACTTCTCATACTTTTCCAAAAAGTTTGAAGAGGAAAGAAAGCTTTCAAACTCATTCTACAAGGCAAGTATTACCCTGATACCAAAACCAGACAAAGACACTACAAAAAAGAGAAAATTACAGGTCAATATCCTTGATGAACATAAAAGTAAGAATCTTCAACATCAATTTATGATAAAAAACTCTCAACAAAGTGGGTATAGAAGGAACACACATCAACATAATAAAGGCCATATATGATAAACCCACAACTAACATCATACTCAATGGTAAAAATCTAAAAGCTTTTTCTCTAAGATTAGGAACGAGACAAGGATGCCCGCTCCCACTGCTCTTATTCAAAATAATATTGGAAGTCCTAACTATAGCAATCAGACAAGAAAAAGAAATAAAAGTTATGCAAATTGGAAAGAAAGAAGTAGAATTGTCACTATTTGCAAATGCCATGATACTATATATATAGAAAACCCTAAAGATTCCACCAAAAACTATTAGAACTAATAAATGGATTCAGTTAAGTGGCAGGATACAAAATTAATATTAAAAAATTTGTTGCCTTTCTATACACAAATAAACTATCAGAAAGAGAAATTAAGAAAGCAATCTCATTTACAGTTGCATCAAAAGAATAAAACACCTAGGAATAAATTTAGCCAAAGAGGTAAAAAGACCTGTACTCTGAAAACTGTAAGACACTGATGAAAGAAATGAAAGAATACATGAATAAATGGAAGGATATCCTGGATTAGAAAAATTAATATTATGAAAATGTCCATACTACCCAAAGCAATCTACAGAGTCAATGCAGTCCCTACCAAAATAACAATGGCATTTTCCACAGAACTAGAATAAATATGTTTAAGATTTGTATGGAACCACAAAAAACCCTGAATAGCCAAAGCAATTTTGAGAAAGAAGAGCAAAGTTGGAGGTCTCACACTTCCTGATATCAAACTACACTACAAAGCTATAGTAATCAAAACAGTATGGTACTGGCACAAAAACAGACACATAGATCAATGGAACAAAATAGAGAGCCCAGAAATAAACCCACACTTAATATGGTCAATTACTCTATGACGATGGAGGCAAGAATATGCAATGGGGTAAAGACAGTTTCTTCAATACATGGTGTTGGGAAAACAGAACAGATGTATGAAACTGGACCACTTTCCTATACCATATACAAAAATGAACTCATAATGTGCAACAGCAAGGATGGACCTAGAGGGTACTGTGTTGAGTATAATAAATCAGTGAAAGACAAATGTCATATGATTTTACTTACAAGTGGAATCTAAAGAACAAAATAAACAAATGAAACAGAAACAAACTCATAGCTACAGAGAACATTTTGATGGTTGCCATATGGGAGGGGGTTGGGGATAGGTGAAAAAAGGAAGGGATTAAGAAGTACAAATTGGTTGTTACACGGTAGTCATGTGGATGTAGGGTATAGCATAAGGAATATAGTCAATAATATTGTAATAACTGTTTGGTGGTGTTAGACGGGTACTAGGTCTATCAGGGTGATAGATGAGAGGAAAGAATGGGAGACGATATACCTGATGTATGCAAGTGATATATCTGCTAAGGGGTTAATCTCCAAAATATATAAAGAACTCATACAACTCAACATCAGAAAAACCAAACAATCCAATTTGAAAATGGGCAAAGAACCTGAATAAACATTTCTCTAAAGAAGAGCTACAGATGGCCAACAGACATATGAAAAGATGCTCAGCATTACAAATCATCAGGGAAATGCAAATCAAAACCACATGAGATATCATCTCACACCTGTCAGTATGGTTATTATCAAAAAGACAAGAAAAAACTGTAGTGTTGGCAAGGATGTGGATAAACGGGAGCCCTCAAGTGCTGTTGGTGGGATTGTAAACTGGGCAGCCACTATAGAAAACAGAAGAGTCCTTACAAAATTAAAAATGGAACTACCATATGATCCAGCAATTCTACTTCTGGTGTTTATCTGAAAAAACGAAAACAATAATTCAAAAAGATATATGTACCCCTATGTTAATTGCAGTATTGTTTACAACAGCCAAGGTATGAAAGGAACCTATGTGTCCATCAATAGATGAATGGTAAAGAAGATGTAAAACACAAACACACACACACACACACACACACACACACACACACACACACACACAGAGTGAAGTATTACTTGTCCATAAAGAAGATGGAATTTTGCCATTTGCAACAATATGGATGTGCCTAGAAGCTATTATGTTAAGTGAAATAAATTGGATAGAGAAAGACAAATACCATATGATTTCACTTATATGTGGGATGTAAAAAACAAAACAAACAAACAAACTAACAAAATGAAACAGAAACAAACTGATAAATACAGAGAACAAACTGATAGATACAGAGGGGAAGAGGGATGGGAAGTGGACAGAAAAGGAGGAGATTAAGCAGTACCAATTTCCAGGTATAAAATAAGTCATGTAATAAAGGGGTGTAATGTACAGCAAAGGAAATATAGTCAATAATATCATAATAACTACAGTGACAGATGATTACACTTATTGTGGTGATCACGTTGTAAGGTATATAAATATTGAATCACTATGTCATACAGCTGAAACTAACATAATATTGTATGTCAACTATAATTAAAAATAAATAAATTCCCAGGTGTTCATGATGTAACTGGTCTGCAGACTACACTTCATGGACACTGGGCTCGGTCAGATCCTCAGGCCCCAATCCAGGGGATTGTTAGTCAGAATAGGATGGGGCCTAGAACTCTGTATTTTTTAACAAGCTTGCAGGTAATTCTGAAGCACAAATTTTAGGAAAACAATGTGTTAGATCTGCATTGTTAAGTCAGAGCCGTAGGATTCCCAAAGACACTCAGGATGCTGAGAGGAGGTGGGCTTTGAGCACATTTAAGGCAAGAACAGTGCTGACATCTCCGTTCTTGACAGCAAGCAGCAGGAAAGAGGTGTGAAATGTTAGTTTATTGCTGAGTGAAAGCAGGGACTTCCTCTGAGGTAAATGGCAATTATGTACTTTGTTGTTTTAATAGGGGAGACATAGGATAAAGCTGGTGGTTCTGATTGCATTCTGGGACTTTGCTCAGCCTGATTACATGACATTTCCGCACTTTGGATTAAGATCCAGATAAGACTCTTGTATCTTTTTTCTCCCCCAAATTCCTCTTTTCCTAAAATGTGTAGCGTAACGTCAATTTCCACCTGCGATTAGGAGGGGAAAGGAATTGAACTCATCATTATAAGTAGCTGCTTTGAGCTTCTTGTCCCATTCCTATCATGGCCTGGTAAAATGCAGCAGGAAAAGGGAGACAGAAAAGAGCTGGGATCTGCACCTGGGGTGGGTCAGGCACTTGACAGAGGACCCAACTGCAGGGGCCAGGTGGAGTCTAGACTAGCCCACAGAACATAGTGCAGGGGAAGGGATACAGCAGCTGATTTCAGGAACCCTTCGAGTTGGGTGTCCCAAAACAAAATACCCAGGTTGTCCCTGCAGGTGGGGCACAGCACAGAGATGTGGGGCATACAAGTGCATGTGTTTGGAAATTGTGGCAGTCCAGTGCCCTTAGCCACTGTCAGGACCTTGGGTCCCGGGGAAGAAATAGAAAAAATAGGGAGGGCCAATAGGTTTCAACTGCCGGGTCTAATGAATTGGTAGTGGCTCTCTGGAGCTCTGGGCCAAGGGGAATTTTAAGTCTGGCTTTCGCAGAAAAAGTAGGAAAGAGTGATTAAATGAATTTACTATGGCTACCGTGGGTGTCTAGTAGGGGTTTGCTGTCCCTGGGCAAGAGCAGGAGGGCCAGATATCAGACAGCTTCCAGAGGCAGGGATTCGCCAGAACAATAAGACACATGGATAGGAGAGGCCTAGGTCCTCAAGATGTAAGGAACTGGGCCTCAAGAGAAGGCAGAAAGCGGGTTGTCAGAACTGGGGCCTGAAGTCAGAGGTGGATGAATAGCCAGGGGCTTGATGCACAGACCCAGAGCATTGGGCTCCAGCACCTGTGACCCCTCCTGCCTAGGCCCAGGGCTGAGACACAGGACTGTGCTGTGGCCCCTGCTGGGGCAGCCTGGACGGACTCATTCTGGAAAGAAGACAGATGTGTTCCTTAGGGCTCCTGAGTCCTGTTGGCAGTGCTGACCTCTCTGCCCCAACCTCATCCATCAGGCTCTGCTGAGGGTTTGGCCAGGCCTGGCCAAGTCATTTGGGAAGTATCTGAGGTCAGAAGGAAAGAGAATAGCCAGGATCTGGGAGACACATTAACTTTTCCACCCTGTGTCCTGATGCCTGGTTTTCCTTTGGGGAAATTTAAGGGATGCATCCACCTCCTGCTTGACCTCTGAGGCCCTGGCTGGGCCTCTTGACCTTGTTGCTTTGATTCATCCTTCAGAAGACGACATCCATTCAGGCAAAGCCTAACACCTAAGAACTTCCACCCACCCCACTCTACAGCCTCCTGGCCCTGTGTAACCCTGGTTTCTGCTACAAGCCTGTGCACATTCCTATCTGAGGACAGAAGGGGTCGTGATGGGCTCACAATTAAGTCCCTGCAGCTGCAGAGTGGAGCCAACTAGTATGCAAGCCCCAAACAAATGTTGTACAGCAGCCTGGGGGAGACATCTGGTTTCAGGGTTCTGGGGCTCTGAGCAGAGCTGGCTGGGGAGAGGCAGCAATGGGAGGACAGCGCCTTCCACCTTCCCACTCCCCTCAAATAGCAAGACTATGGCCAGCAGCCTTGGACTGGCACCCAGACATAAAAATCACCCTTGGGAACATTGTCTCTTCCTAGGCTGGCTCCCTAAGAAGCCCCTCATTTTTTCACCAGAGTCCCAGGACCTCTGTCAGTTTTCCTGTTCTCCTCATTGTGCCACCAACTGCACTATCCAAGTGCAGTTGGGAAGTGATCTTTCTAGCTCCCCGTTCCTGGCTACCCCCCACCTCCAAACCACGAGTGCACAGGTCTTTTTATTTAAAGATGTCTCTATGGAGAAACAGGCAGGAGGTAACAGAATCATAGGGAACATCTCGAGTTTTTATAACCCCTTTCTACCAGGAAGAAAAGAGAAAGCTAGGCAGCAACTGACCCCCAGTGACACAGCAGGCCAGTGATGCCTCCAGTCTCAACTTTTCTGGGGGGCACATCTGCTCCTCTTAACAGAGTTGTATATTTTTTGCAATCAAGGACAATGTCCACACATCCTCAGAGATCCACAGGGTCTAATGGTGTTTGGCACATAGTAGGTGCTCAATATATGCTTTACTCCTTCATTCATTATTTTCCACATTTATTGAGTGTCCTTATGTGCCAAGCATGGGGACTACAGTGACAAACAGGACTGTGGAGTCCCTGCTTTCAAGGAACACAGGAAGCAGACTTTGCCATTCTTCAGAAGCATGGATGGGCCAGCAGGAAGTTATACCTGAGTCCCAGACTGGAATATAAATGAGGCGGGCCTTTCTTTTTCATCACCCCTCTACCCCCTTCATTATCCTCCTATTAGTGTGGTGGGGACTGGTGAGAAGTGGGAAAGATGGAGCTCAATGGTCTTTCCATCTTCTCACGTCTTCTCTTCTATCAACCCTCACACCTATTAAAAAGATGAGAATGGGCCAGTTAGGATGGGGAAATTATATGGCATAATGGACTGGAACAGAGACTTTGCAGTAAGACTTCCTGAGATCAAATTTAGGCTTTGTTACTTACTAGCTATGTGATCTTAGAAAAACTCTCCCCACACCTGTTTCCTAATCTGTAAAATGGAGAAAATAGTAGTGCCTACTTCATAGGGTTACTGTGAGAAGGAAATAAAACACTTAGAAATAGCACCTGGCACACGGAGAATTGGCTATAAGTGCCAGCTATCATTACTACTCTCACCACTATTCCTATTATTACAAAATTATAAAATATGATATCTTAGAGTCTCTCCAGAGCACCCCTCATCTCAGATTCCATAGAAATGACTCCCCTAAATCAGTAGTTCCCAAACTTTTGTGTGCATCTGGATTAACTGTGGAGCTATTGAGGCAACCAAGGAGATTCTAATTCAGTGGGTCTGTCTGTGAATTTGTAATTTTAACAACCTCTCCAGGTGTTTCTAGTGAACATCAAGGACTGTAACTTTGTGGAGGCCGAGCATTTCCAGTTTCAGGCTTAGGGACCTAATGTTCTTGCTCTATCGCTCCTGCCCCCTCAGGGCTGGATTAACCAGGATTTTGTTACCATGGAGAAGACAATTGGGGGAGGCGTTTGCATGTATTTGCATCTTGTTAGCCATCAGGACAACTGGTGTAATAGAGAAGGGCTCTGTCAAATGTGCCTTGGACACAATAACTTCAGATTCCAGTGCTCCAGGCATAATGGACCTGGGGGGAGGAGGGGTCAGTGGCTGATTGTTAGAAAGAAGTGGAGAAGTTGCGGGGGACCAGCCCCCGCTGACCAGGGTTCGAGAAGGTGGACACGGCATCGGGGGTTAATGAAAGACAGAAACTGTTTGTTGCAGTAAAAGACAGAAAATGGAGAGATAGCACTCCAGTTTATTTGTTGCAGGCTTTATATACATTTGTTAGGTAGGGGGTACGTGCAAGGGTACGTGTAGGGAAAATATGCATTACCTCAGTGAAAAGTAGATCATTAACTGTTTACCAATAGTCTAAAGGTCAGTGAAACCTTGGTTAGTTTCTTAAGCCGTTTTCTCCCATTAATCCAGATAGCCATCTTCCTTTTGTGTCCCAAGGATCCGGCCATCCTCACCACATGCCTTAGTAAATAGTAAGCACCCTCCAGGTGCAGCAGGGAAACAATAGGAGCAGATAAACAAGTTTATGATTCACCAAGCCCACTAAGGCCAGCTTGCAAGCCCCTCAATATTGGGGACCATGGCCCTCAACACTGCATGCCCTTCAATACTGGGCTACACGGCCCTCAACATCTCCCCCTTTTTTATTATTTGAAAGGCACGCCTGTGACCCCAGACGGCTACGAGCGACAGTGCCTGTCTTAGGTGTCCTCCAATGAAATAACAACCCGTCATCGGCACTCGATCCTCTAGCGATCAAGCCCTGTCTTAGGTTAGTTACATTCAAGGAGGTCCTTACCCGTCTTTGGCTAGCCTGTCCTCGCTAAAGCTTAGGGGTAGTGGGACTAATAAGCAGGTGATTAAGCTTGAGGCTTTGCCTTAAGTTTGATCTCATGGATATTGGCTTGGACTTCCATCATCTGCTTGAGAAAACATCTGATGAGGACGGGGAGTAGGCACAGAACCAAACAGACACAAATGCCCAATGCAAGAAATGTCACAATAGAATGGCCAATATTGGGTAAAGACGGCAAAGCATTTTTCATCATATCAACAAACTGAGAGGCAGCTTGAGCTGCATCAAATTTTAAGGGTTTAGCTTCTCTCATGTTTTGTATTTCATCATGAAGTCGAAACATATCCAAAGATAAATTAGCATTGTGCCAAATTCCTTGGAGATGTAAACAAACTCTATTCCAATCATGTTGACTACTATTGTACATTTTTGGGGTAACACAAATCCAATGATATTCTGAATGACATCGTAAACGAGACCATACTTTTAAACTTTGAATTTCATCACCTAAATATTGAACCATATCATATAATGCATTTACCTTTTGTTCTAATTTTTATCTATATCCTCTTGGGTTCCTAAGGCTAAAGTGACATTTTTTGAAAGTGTATTAACATAATGAGCATTTTGAACAGTCTGTGAAAGAGCCACAGCAGCAGTAGTAGCAGTTGCAATCAAAGTAACTAAAGCCATAATTCCAGCAATCATAAGCCCTATAAATCTTTTTGGTCTACTTAAAGCATGTTCAATTTCTTTAAAAATCTGCAGACTTCTCTCATCATACCAAGGTCCAGAAACATTAACAGGAAGCATAACAAAAGATGGTTGATGACATATCATAACACGGGTCCCAAGGGGTACCCAAGAAACACAATTTGTTAAAGTACAATTATAGCAAGATACATTAAATCTTAAACCATTAAAAGTAATAGACAAGTTTCCAACCATGAGTACATAAGGAGAGGGAACACAGGCGGATACATTAACAGAGCGACTAGTTGAAGTACAGGGAGTATCTGGTCTACAAACAGTCACAATTTGAAGGTTTTCACCCATTGTCCCTGCAAGTTTCCAAAGAGAGTTTTGCTGATATTGTGTGTCTGACTTCCATATTCCAGAGGCCAGTCGCCTTGTCCAATTCGTTTTGTTACTTTGAGACCAGTCCAGAATGTACCGATTCACTCCAGGAATATTGTTTCTCACTGGCATGTTGCTATGGCACATTCTCCAGGGGACAGCTTCGGTGTTCATAGACCGGGATTTCTGGGCTCTCCCAGACGGACGGATGGTGGATGAGAACTGGGTGGCCGAGCAGAAGGCCTACTCCGGAGCAGTGGAGAAGGGAGGGGCGTCAGTGGCCGGTGGACTGTATGGGCTGCGGTGGCCTGGGTACAGCAGGGGGCTGCTATGGTGGCTGCGGTGGCAGTGTGAGCACTAGGAGGCAGCAGCTGCTATGTGGGCAGATCAAACGATCTGGAATCCAAATTGGAGAGTCTGTGTCCTGAGGAAATACTCAAGCATACCCTCTTCCCCTGGGTTAACAGTATGTCCGGTCCCTTTCAGGTACCAGTTAACAGGTCCTTCCATTTTACTAAAGCCCTAGACTGACACAGGTCAGAGTTTTAATGTTTATACATAGATGAGTGTTCTGATGTATTTATATTTAAAATACGACTGGAGAGTCAGGGGTTAACATGGTATGGGCAGTGGAGCTGAGGTCCAACCCTGTGCTCCCTGGGGTTGCTCTGAAGAGCTCAGGGACTGATTTAAATTGTTAAATAGTTGTTGCTGCTAAATGGGTTGCAAATTGATGTTTCTATTGTTGTCTGGGCCCAAGTCTGGGGCCCTGGGGCGTTTCCCAGGTTGGATGAAAAAGGACTTTAGAGTTAAGATTCTTAGCTGGCAATAATTGTCCATTTTTACTATATTTAGAATGGCAGTCTATCAGCCAATGAAATCCATGGACAAATAGTCTGTGGCATCAAGGGTAAAGTTTGTTGTGAGACATTAGGAACACTTTGTGGCTGCATATTTTGTGATTGGGGAGCTCATCTAGGCTTAGGACACTGTCTGTTAAAGTGTCCCGGTTCCCCACAATTATAGTAATTGTAGCCATCATTATTGTTTTTATTATTGGGAGTAGCCTGCCTTGACTGAGTTACTGTCTTAACATCCCCTTTAAGGGTGGCAGTTATTGTTACTCCTTGAATAAAAGCTGGAGAGACATCAGCACATTGTTCTACATAATCATTAATAGTGTCAGATTTACTGATAGGCTGAAGTAGATTTTGACATGTAGAACTTGTGTTTTCAAATACCAACTGTTTGATTAAAATATCTGTGGCTTCATCGTTGGTAATTACAAACCGTTTGAATGAGCTGAGACAAAAGTTTTTGAAAGGCTCCTTACTTCTTTGTATTACGGTAGTTAATGTAGTTGGCTTTCCTGATGAAGCAGGGAGTTCTCCAGGCATTTACAGCACAATCAGTAACCTTTTCTAGGACCTTTTTAGATAAATACATCAGGTCTTGTGCATGAGAATATTCACCTCTTCCCATAAGCACATCTGTAGTAATTGAATCACATTTACTGACAAATTTTTCTGTCCTATCATCATATTCAGTCCTCCAAAGGAGATAATCTCCACCTGTTAAGCAGGCTTTACTAACTTGAGTCCAATCATAGGGAGTCATCCATTTTTCTGCCAATGTATCAATTAAAGAAAGAGTATAAGATGTTACAGGTTCATACTCTGTACATGTAAATTTCAGCTCTTTTAAGATTTTATAGGGCAGGGGCTCCCAGGAAGGCCATTCATCTCCTTTCCGATCCATATCAAAGATCACTTGGCAACTAAGAGTAAAATCAAATTCCCCGTTTGCCTCTTCCTCCTCAATGGCTCTACGAAACCGAGATGTGGGTTTAGAATTACGTGGAGGCATAGGCATTATAGGATGCTTTAAAGGAGGTTGGGGTTTCATGTATTCTTCATTTTTAGTTGAATATTTTGGGGGACCTGGCCCCTTATCCTCCTTTTTAGTAATGGGAAAGTCCCATAGATCTTGTTCATTATATTTGGCTGCCTCCGTTTCCAATTTGGCAGCATCTGGGGGAGGGAGGTTTTCTCCCTCACTGTCTGAATTATTGTTCGAATCTGTATATTTTTTAACTGAAAAGGCCAGATTAGTTTTAGAGTGAGCAGTGGACAATAACGGCATATGTTTTTCAGATAGTGTCGTTGGCACAGAAATAGTCTCTGGAACGAGTGTATCTTTAATTAAGTTCCAGAAGGCAACAAAAAGTAGAAATTTAGCTATCTGAAAAGTTCCAACCTTTAAATCTCTGGCTTCAAGGGAGCAGCGAATTAAGTTAATAAAGAGTTTAAGTTTCTTAGATCTGGTTTGACCCATATTTAATGTTAGTAAGTATAAGGGATAGAAAGAAACAATCACTCGATGTCCACTCTGATGCTCGTCCGGCTGTGTCCCTCGCGGGAGCCTTAGCGTCTGCCTTAGCTAAGGTGCGATCATATAAACCCCGAACCAGGCAATGCACCGTTATGCTGAAACGGCGACGACAGAACCGCGGTATCGAGCCCAAGCAAACTCCGTAGTCACGAAGACCGTGGAGCTATGATCACACACTCACACAATCACACTCTTGCACACGAAATAGTTAGTAATGTGTTTGTTTACTAGGGATCTATTTCTGTATTCCGAACAGAAACGGTACTCTTCTCACTGTTGTTCTCGGATTTTCCACTTATCCTCACCTGGCGTCACTATCCAGGGGGTCTCGAGCACCCGCAGTGGAAACCTATCCGTGTCGAGAAATATAGGAAAGACTTACCTTCAGGTCCCTGTTCGGGCGCCACTTGCGGGGGACCAGCCCCCGCTGACCAGGGTTCGAGAAGGTGGACACAGCGTCCGCGGTTAATGAAAGACAGAAACTGTTTGTTGCAGTAAAAGACAGAAAATGGAGAGATAGCACTCCAGTTTATTTGTTGCAGGCTTTATATACATTTGTTAGGTAGGGGGTACGTGCAAGGGTACGTGTAGGGAAAATATGCATTACCTCAGTGAAAAGTAGATCATTAACTGTTTACCAATAGTCTAAAGGTCAGTGAAACCTTGGTTAGTTTCTTAAGCCGTTTTCTCCCATTAACCCAGATAGCCATCTTTCTTTTGTGCCCCAAGGATCCGGCGGTCCTCACCACATGCCTTAGTAAATAGTAAGCACCCTCCAGGTGCAGCAGGGAAACAATAGGAGCAGATAAACAAGTTTATGATTCACCAAGCCCACTAAGGCCAGCTTGCAAGCCCCTCAATATTGGGGACCATGGCCCTCAACACTGCATGCCCCTCAATATTGGGCTACACGGCCCTCAACAAGAAGTAGGGGCCCCTGAGCCAGATTTACATACTGCTTTGCTAAGACCTGCAGCACCTTCTGACCAGGACTTCTGGCTGCCCTCCCAGAAGGCAGTGGCCCCTACTCATCCCAGTAGGCCACTTCCTAAAACATAGCTGGATCATACCATCCACTCCACTGCTCAGTGTTGCTTAGATCACAGGGCTGCCTTTTAAAACATTTTGTAATCTGCAGTTTTCCCCTGATTAACCTTATACAAGACTGTTCTGCTTTGCAAATCAGTTGAGATTAACTAGGAATGCAGAGGCTGAGCCCTGAGAGCTTAAAGTTGTGAGATAGGAAGAGGGAGCAACATCCTGGGAGTGTTAGGAAGGAAAGGTGATGGGCCTCTGGGAGTGATGACACCACCCATTGAGACATTCATAGCTGCTAGGGAAATAGACACAAACAGGATGGCTAACAGATGGTACCAGTGCCAGCAAACCTACTCTGCACCAGTCAGTCCTAGCACTCAAGACCCACTGAGGCCTCAGAATGCTTCTCAAGAGAGTGCCGAGGGAGATACTCCCATGTACTTGGAATTGATGTGGAGATGGCATCTAGTGACCACCCAAGAAAAATGAGTGAAACTGCTCAGCATCTCTAAACAGTACACCCAGCCTTAACAGGTATCAGATCACCTGATAGGGCTGCAGGGCTGCAGAAGACAACTACCCTACATATCCTACCTGTCCTTGGGGCCACATTACTCGGGTCCAGCTAATGCAATGTGGAGAAACTAAGTGCCACTTCTAGGCCTGAACCATAAAAGCCTCCCATGTGAGTCTTTCATCCCACCTGGGGAGCCAGGGGGTGAAAATGAGCCACAGGATGGAAGGAACCTAGATACCAACCACTGCTCAGAGGAAGGTTGCTTGCCAATTAAGATGACCTAGTTTTTAAAAAAGATTTTTATTGAAAATATAGCTAACATAAATATTATATTAGTTTCAGGGGTACACCATAGTTATTCAACATTTACGTACCTAAAGAAGTGATCACCGTAAGTCCAGCAACCATCTGACACCATACCATGCTATCACAATACTATTGACTATATTCCCCATGCTGTACATTACATCTCCATGACTTGTTTTACACCTGGAAATTTGGACCACTTATTCCTCTTCCTCTTCCCCCCCTTTTAAAATTTATCAATTATAGCTGACATTCAATATTATTTTATATTAGTTTCGGGTGTACAACATAGTGGTTAGACATTTATATAATTTAAGAAGTGATCCTCCCAACTAATCTAGTACCCACCTATCACTATACATAGTTGTTACCATATCATAGACTATCTTCCCTTTACATCTATGCTTTACTTTACATCCCATGATTATTTAGTAACTACCACTTTGTACTTTTGAATCCCTTCACCTTTACACCCTGCCCCCAACCCTCTCCCATCTATCACCCCCCAAAATCTAGTACCCATCGGACACCATACATAGTTATTAAAATATTATTGACTATATTCCTTATGCTGTACCCTACATCCTCATAACTACTTTGTTACATAACTACTTTGTAACAAAGTAGTTAGTACTTCTTAATACCTTCCCCTTCTTTCACCCACATCCCCAAACCTCCTCCCATCTGGCCACCATCAAAATGTTCTCTGTATCTACAAGTTTGTCCGTTTGTTCATTTTGTTCTTAGATTTCACATATGCGAAATCACATCATCTGTCTTTCTCTGTCTGATATACTCCATTCAGCGCAACACCTTCCAGGTCCATTCATGCCACCACAGAAGACAAGAACCCATTCCTTTCCATGGCCGAGCATATTCTATTGTATATATGTACTACCTCCTCTATCCATTCTTCCATCGACAGACACCCAGGCTGCCTCCACATCTTGGTCATTGTAAACAATGCTGCAATGAACATATGGATGCACACATCTCCTGGAAGTAGTGTTTTGGGTTTCTTCGGATAAATACTCTGAAGTGGGATTATTGGGTCCTTCATTGTCTCTTCTTATAGCCTTTGTTTTAAAGTCTATTTTGTCTGGTATAAGTATTGCTACCCCAGCTTTTTTGGTTTTGTTTTGTTTTCACTTTCATGAAATATCTTTTTCCACTCCTTTATATTCAGTCTCTGTGTCTTTCCATCTGAAGTGAGTCTCTTGTAGACAGCGCATGTAAGGGCTTTGTTTTCTTATCCATTTAGTTACCCTATGTCTTTTGATTGGAACATTTAATCATTTACATTTAAAGTAATTGTTGATAGACATGTAGATATTGCCATTTTATTATTCATAATTTTGATTTTTTTTTTCTTTCCATCTTAAAGAAGTCCCTCTAACATTCCTTGTAGTACTGGTTTGGTGATGATGAACTCTTTTAGCTTTTTCTTGTCTGGGAAGCTCTTTATCTGTCCTTCAATTTTATTTTTTTATTTAAAATTTTTTTTTCGACTTATTTATTTATTTTTTTCCAGTTTCAGGTGTATGTCCTTCGATTTTAAATGCTAGTGTTGGACCGGCCGAGTGGCGCGGTGGTTAAGCACTGGCTTGGGAAGCCAGCGGCCCCGGTTCAGGTCCCACATATGAGGACCAGTGACACTGCCCTCAAAAAAAAAAAATTAAATGCTAGTGTTGCTGGGTAGAATGGTCTTGGTTGTAGGTCCTTGCTTTTCATCATGTTGAATATTTCCTGCCAATGCCTTCTGGCCTGCAAAGTATCTGTTGAGACATCAGCTGACAGTCTTCTGGGAGCCCCCTTATAAGTTACTAGTTGCTTTTCTCTTGCTGCTTTTAGGATTCTCTCATGGTCTTTAACCTTTGCCATTTTAATTATAATGTGTCTAGGTGTGGGTCTGTTTGGGTTCATCCTGTTTGGGACTTGCTGCACTTCCTGAACTTGTAAGTTTATTTCCTTTGCCAGGTTAGGAATGCTTTCAGTCATTATTTCTTTAAATAGGTTCTCAACCTCTTGCTTTCTGTCTTCTCCTCTGGTACCCCTAAGATGTAAATGTAGTTATGCTTGATGTCATTCTAGAGGTCTCTTAAACTATCCTCGTTAAAATTTTTTTTTTTCCTTATGCTGTTCCAATTGGGTGTTTTCCGCTACCTTGTGTTCCAAATCTGATTCAATCCTCTGCTTCATCTAGTCTGCTGGTGATTCCTTCTAGTGCAGTCTTCATTTCATTTATTGTATTCTTCACTTCTGACTTGTTCTTTTTTATGGTTTCTATGTCCTTTTTTATGCTTTCTATCTCTTTGTTGAAGTTGTCACTAAGTTTCTTGAGCACCCTTATTATCATTGGCTTGAACTCTATATCTAGTAGGTTGTTGCTTGCTTCCATTTTGTTTAGTTCTTTTTTTTTTTTTTTTTTTTAGATTTTTATTGGGGAATTGGGGGAGGGAAACAGCAATGGGGAGTCGGGGAAGGGGAACAGACAAGTCGCCGTCTTTTTTGTTGTTGTTCTTCAGTCTAGTTGCAGAGGACATCGGTTCACTGGCCCATGTTGGCATCGTCATTGCGCTCCTCCTGGACGAGGCAGATCGGTCGCCAGTCTCTGGATGTTGCTCACCGCGGCTATTGGCAGCTCACGCTGGCTGCCAGCCTCTCAGGGTGGCCGCCGGCCACTCACTGTAGCCTATGGCAGCCCACTGCAGCAGGGGCTGCAGCCTACACCATCACCGGGGCTCGCAGCCCAGCTCCAGGTGGAGCCGTTGTTAGCTGTAGAGGGCAGCGTCACTGGCCCTCACACGAGGGATCCAAACCAGGGCCGCTGGCATCCCAAAACCAGCTCTCAACCAATGCGCTTCTCGGCTGGCCCTGTTTAGTTCTTTTTCTGGATTTTCCCCCTGTTCTTCCATTTGGGATACAGTTCTTTGTTGCCGCACTTTAGCTGCCTCTCTGTGTTTGTTTCTCTGTATTAGATAGATCTGTTATGTCTCCCAGTCTGGGCTGAAGGCCTTATCTGTGGAGTCCAGTGGCACAGTCTCCCCTGTTATCTTGAGTCTGGTGCTCCAAGGGTGTCTCTTGTGTGGGTTGTGTGTACTCTTCTGTTATAGTTAAGCCTTGATTGCTATTGGTATGTCAATGAGTGGTACTGACCCTCAGGTTGACTGGTTGGGGGTTTGGTCATGTCCACACCTTATGGGCTGTTGTACAGGAGGCTTAACCCACTTAGTGGAATTCACTCCAGTGGGCTCTGGTGCCTTTTGAGACTGCCCTTTGTGTGTGCTACTTGTGGGGCTAATTGGGTGGTGCTCTACTGTAGTCTGAAGCCAACCTTCAAGTATGTTGGTTCTGGGGCCTCTTGGGAGGAACTTCAGAGCACGCCCATGTCAGCCATTGCCTGTGACATGGTAGGAGCTACAAAGTGATTTGCAAATGTTTCCTGCCTGTGCTAAACCTGGAGGTGTGTGGGAGAGGCCACACTGTAAACCAAGGATGGCTGCCACCAGTACTGGGCCTGGGGTAGCTTTGCAAAAACCCAGGACACCTGTAGGCTCCCTTAAGTTTCAGTCACTAATAAAGGCTCGTGCAGCATGCAAGCTAGATGAGACAGGGTCTCAGGGAGTCACTAAAGTGTGAAGAGTTGTGGTTAAAAGGTTAATGTAGACTCTGGTTTGGTGCCAGTGCTGAGCCTGGAGCTACTCAGCAAAAGTCTCACAGCATACTGAGGCCAGTTGCCACCTGCCTGGGGCCCATGAACTCTGATAGTTTTCCAAGAAAGGAGCAATGTGGGAGGGACTGGCTGCTCACAGAGAAAGTGGCTTTGGCGGTGTGTGAGTTGGGTGGGGCAGGGTCCCAGTGAATCAGCAGGGCAGAGTAACAGAGCTCACCAGGCCAGTTAGGTTCAGATTTGGCCTGTGGAAGTGGGATCAACACAGGAAAGATGACACCCACCTGCTGGTTGCACGGAAAGAGGACCCCTCACTGGGAAAATGCCAACTGCCCTCCAGCTCTCCCCCTGAAGGCACACTCCTCTGTCCATCCCCCTGTATGTCTCTGAGGCCCCCTGAGTCACTGTCCCTCTCCTGGGGCCCAAGGTGAGTCCCTGTGAGCAAGTGATGTTGTACCAGGGCCATTTAAGAGGATATCTGGGTTTCTGCAGCCTTCTTTTCCACTCGAACGGTCAAAATCCCCACTGTTTTTCACAGCCAGATGTTGTGAGGGCTCCTCTGCCCAGTACCAGTACAACAGGCTGGGGAGTCTGGTGTAGGGGGCTGGGGTCTCTCACTCCTCCGGGGGGAATAAGGTATTGGCTCCTGCAGCCGAGATATCCCTCCTGATTCTCAACATCCACAGGGAGGTGTGGGGACCATTCCACATCTCTGACCCTTCTACCAGTCTTGATGTGGCTTCTTCTTTATATTTTTAGTTATAGAATTTCTGTTCACTGGACTTCAGGTTCTCCAGGTTGACTGTTCTATAATTTAGTTGTAATTTTAATGTGCTCATGGAAGGACACAGGCATAGTGTTTATCTATTCCGCCATCTTGGATCTCCCAAGAAGACTCATTTTGGACTTTATGTGAGCAAGAAAGAAATTTCTATCATATTGGAGCCATATATATTTTTAGGATTATTTATTATAGCAGTTAGTGTTATAAACTAATACAAGGAGTGAGTGTAGGACTTCCAGGGGCCCAAGCCTGAGAGACCTTGATTAAGGGTGAAGGAGAGATAATCCAACAAGGTTAGGTTCCAGGGAGAAAGTTCTTTCTTGTCCAAGAGTCCAGGCAGTAGAAGAGGGCCCAGGAATGCTAAGGTGGGGCAGAGTAGAGGTATAAGCCAGCCCAGAGCAGAGCAGTGGAGGGTAGGGGGTAGAACGGAGAGATAAAGATAGCTAGATAACTATTAGATAGCTAGACAGATGATAGACAGATAGATAACACATGTGGGGAGGCTGACATACAGATGTGGGAGGGCACAGCATCCCTTTCACTGACATCTGGGGTCTCCTGACATTTGTCCCCTTTGTAACTTCTCCATTTTTATCCCCTTTTTTGCTTTGTTTTCCTCCCATTTCTACTGAGAGGTGGACCTTGCCTCTTTTGTGCAGGCAGGCCAGAAAAGACCTTTAAGAAATGCCAACTCCTAGAAATAGATACATAAATTAATTTAGATGTTCACTGAGCAGAGGCAGCTGCCTTTCATATTTGCACCAACAAATGCTAAACAAATCAATCACTCTTCAGGATTGCTTTGGGGGAGAAGAAAAGAAGGGGAAAGAGGGGGATCTGTGATCTAAAGCCAGGAGTCTTAGCTGAGAGTTTGGTGCATGTCAAGCAGGAGAAAACTTTTAGTTAAAAGCAGTCTTAGTGGTGATCCAAAGAGAAATTGAGCCAAGTGAACTACAAAGTAATTTCTGACCTTGGGAAATGGAAAGCGAAACCCAGCCAGCCCCCAGGCCTAAAGAGAACATTGAGTTGATTATTGCTGTGCCTGCAAGTTCTGTTCACTCGAATAAGAGGTATTTAAAGGTACAGTGTTTACCAACTGTGGCCTCCTAGGGAGCATGAAAGGTTTCTAGAAGGTGTTTGGAGGTCTTCATGGTATGCTCTATGACTGCTCCCCTCTGCTTAGCTTGGGCTCCCTTCTCAGCTACAGACTGCTGGAGGGTATAAGCATTGATTTTTTTTTTCAATAAAATTTGTTTATTTATTTATTCTAATTGGGGAATTGGGGGAGGGGAACAGTGTTGGGGAATTGGGGAGGGGGACCAGCCAAGTGGTTGTTCTTCAATCTTAGTTGTGGAGGGCTCCATTCGCCATGTGGCTTCCCGTCGGCAGCTCGTGGCCTCTAAGCTAAAGGTGCTGCATTCATTCTTAGTTGCAGGTGGGCATAGCCACCATCCCATGCAGGAGTCAAACCAGCAGCCTTGTTGTTAAGAAGGCACACTCTATCCACTTAGCCATCTGGGAAGCAGCTCAGCTCAAGGTACCGAGTTCAGTCTTAGTTGAGAGGGGGCGTAGCCCTCAACAAGACTACCTAACAGGCAGTCTTGTTGTTAGGAGCACATGCTCTCATCAGCTGAGCAATTCTTCCACCTGTTGGCGGCTCAGCAGCAGCTCAGCTCTGGCCAGTGTCATTGGCCCGTGTGGGAATTGAACTGGCTGCGCTGTTACTCAGAGCTCGCACTTATAAGCTAACTCTTAATCAACTGAGGCACTTGGCCGGCCCAATGTTTTGAATTCTTTAGGGCCTTTCCTGATGGAGAGCTTCCAAGAGTTTAGGCCCTGCAGCTCCCTCACATATAAGCAAATAGCATGTTTTTGGGGAATTCTACAATACGTCTAAATGTCATTCCTTTACAGGTGACTTCTCTTTTCTCCTTTACTGATTGTAAGATTTTCTTTTTGACTCTGTTATAATCCAGATTCCTTGAAATGTGTCGGAGTGTGAATTTCTTTTTGTTTGTTCTGCTTGGAATATATTGTATTCCTCTGTCTATGAATTCGTGTCTTTCTTCAGTTCTGGAAATTTTTCTTCAAACATTATCTTTCCTCCATTCATTCTCTTCTCTCCTGGGATTCTGATCAGATTTTTATTGAGGTATAAATGACATATAATATTATATTAGTTTCAAGTATTCAACATGATTCAATATCTGTATATATTGTGAAATGATTACCACAATAAGTGTAGTTAACATACGTTACCACATGTAGTACAAAATCTTTTTCTTGTGATGAAATTTTTTTTTTTTTTTTAGAGGACACGGGCCCTCATAAGGGGGTGCATATATTTTTTTCGAGTTAGTGTTTTTGTTTTTTTTGTTTTTTGTTTAAGCTGAGCCATCCTGCCACCTGTTGGCAAATTAACGGCAGCTCAGCTCAGGCTGGGCATCGAACTGCTGTTGCTCAGAGCTCAGCTCACACTCTTGAGTGAGCTCTTAACCAACTGAGCCATTCAGCTGGCCCCAGTGTTTTTGTTTTCTTTGCATAAATACCTAACGTGGAATTGCTGAATCATATAGTAGTTCTATTTTTAACTTTTTGAGGAACCTACATACTGTTTTCCAGAAGCGGCTACACCAATTTACAATCCCATCATCAGTGCACAAAGGCTCCCTTTTCTCCACATCCTCACCAACACTTGTTATTTCTTTTGTTTTTGATGATAGCCATTCTAACAGGTGTGAGGTGATAGCTCATTGTGATTTTGATTTGCACTTTCTGATGATTAGTGATGTTGAGCATCTTTTCATGTACCTGTTGGCCATCTGATGTCTTCTTTGGAAGAATGTCTATTCAGATCTTATGCCCATTTTTAAATCAGATTGTTTGGTGTTTTATTTTGTTTTGCTTTTTTGAGTTTTATACTTTGGATATTAACCCCTTATCAGATACATGACTTGCAAATATTTTATCCCATTCAGTGGGTTGCCTTTCATTTTGTTGATGGATTTCTTTCTGTGCAGAAGCTTTTTGGTTTGATATAATCCCACTTGTTTATTTTTGCTTTTGTTGCCTTTGCTTGAGTGTCAGCAGATTAAATATTTATTCAATTTTCTCATTCTATCCTCTGTTATTGCTTAATGCCTTTTCATATTTCCTCTCTTTGTTGTTCTGTATTTACATTGGTAACTTCTTCATATTTCTTCCAGTTTACTAATTCTCTCTTCAGCCATGTCAAATATTCTGTTTAAACTCTTTATGGTGTTTTAAAATGGAACCTTTACTTCTTTCACCTATAAAATGTCTACTTTGTTCTTTCTCAAATATGCCTGGTCATTTCTGGCAATGTCTAGTTCCTGATTCACATTTTTCATTTCACTTTCAACTTTCTTTAAACATTTCATATATTACATAAGACTTTGTATTCTGTATCTGATAATTTTAATACCTGAAGCCCTTGTGGAGAGGTAGGGGCTAGATTTCTGTAGGCTTTGTTTCTGTGATCTTTGATTGTGAGCTTATATTTGGTTGATTTTAATATCAACCAATTTAGAGAACTAAAATGAAGATGCTTTTCTCAGAGATAATTTGCATTTGCTTTTGCTGGAAGCTAGGGGTACTCCTGATCAGAGACCACTTTATACCCTAGTGGGTACTTGGCTTAACCCCAGAGTCTTGGGTTTAGCTCTCTCACTTTGATGACAGCCCAAAACTTCGTCTCCCAAGGGCAGCCCTAATATTAGCATTTGTCCTCTGGGTAATACTTACTTTTCACTTAAGTTTACCATTTACAGCACTGGTTTTAGTTCATGGTTTTTAAGGCCTTTTTGGTCCTTGTAGAGTTATTTACTATGAGCCTGACATTGAAATAACAATTATGTTTTGTGTGGGATCTAGTAGTTTTATAACAGAAACCTCCAGAATTTCTAGTCCATCAAACTGTTATACCATGAAGTCAAGTTTGTATCCTGTCTCTGACATGTTCTAGCTGCATGATCTTAGGTAGAGAAGTTAACATTTTGAGTTTCAGTTTGATTATTTGTGAAATAGCACATAAGAATACCTAACTGTGGATCTCATTCATTTTTTCCACTGTCACACATTGCACATTGTAATGGATGGTATTCACATAAATGCACTAAATTTTTATGATACTTAAGACAGTGTTGCAGGGAAGTAAAGAAGTAAAGTACTGGGCTGGCCGAGTGGCGCGGTGGATAAGAGCTGGCTTGGGACACCAGCGGCCCCAGTTCAGATCCCACATATAAGGGCCAGTGACACTGCTCTTAAAAAAAAAAAAAGAGAGAGAAATAAAGTACTATAACAATCTGTATTTGTTACAACTATTAATGTATGTGAGATGTAGTTACTACAGGCACAGATAAGATAAATCTCATGTTATTTGCCTACTTGTACTATTTTTTCCCTACCCAAAATAGCATTTTGGAACACAAATCAACAAAAGACTTATTATGGGATAACTTTGATTCTGTCTGAATTCTTATATAATGTAAATAATTTGAAAACTTTGGTATTTCTAAGTAGACCGTTAGGTTGCAAAGAGCTCACTCAAGCTGTTTCAGGACATATATGGGCTTGTGGTTGTTCTGAAACCAGAAAGCCGTTGGCATTCACCCACTTTCTTTCCCTTTTTACTTCTCTGGATGTGTGTCTTCTTTTCCTTATAGGCCCTGTTCACTCCCAGTTTCTGCTCCCTCATCACCTCATCTTGCACATGACCATCATGGCCTTTCCCTTTTCTATATATCATAATATTTCCACTGTTAACTACCTCCTCCTCCCGCTAGTCCCCAACCTGGATTCCTGAAAGCAACCATCTGTGTGGCTTGGTTAATCTTGTTAGGGCTGGCCAGGCTGTGAATTGTCTGTCACTGGGTCACCTTTGCCCCAGTCAACTATATCCAAGGAGACAGCATCATAATATTACAGGGATTGTGGGCAAGGCAATTTTACTTAGAAGTCTATGGATATGGCAGGTTTTTACTTAAGATACACTTTACAATTCTAGGGGAAATGACAGAGCAAGGGGTTTGTCACACCTGTGTGTCAAGACACTGTGATTTGAGAACTACTGGTGACTGTGATAAGCAAGGGGCTCAGCAGCTGTTACACACCAGGTGCTCAAAAAATGTGAATTTCCTTCCTGTTAGAACCTTTCAAACCCTAAACCTATGAGGACTGGTGACTTCCTGAGTTTCCCTTTCAGTTTTGGGTTTTCATAGAATGAAATTACATCTGATAGTATTCCTGGTAGTCGGTAACCTTTGATGTCTACTGTTATAGCCCTAATCCCCTGTAAGCAATACGAAGAGGCGTTGACTTTGCTGAAGTGACTCAGACCCCTGAGGCTGAGTTGGCGGGACTAGGATGGCTAAAAGCATGGACTCTGGAGCCAGGCCACCTGGGTATGAATCCTGAATCCATCAACTAATCCATCATTAGCTCTATGACCTTGGCCAAGTGTCTTTACCTCTTTGTGTTTCATTTTCCTCATAAGGTGAAAAAAGGGTGATAATTACCCTTCTACGGTTGTGGTAGAGATTAAATGAGTTGATACACATAAAGTCCTTGATCCATGTCATCATAATAAATGCCCAATAAACATAAGTTACTGTGTTGTTAAAAGTTCCAGAGGTCATCCTGCTAATCATATGCCTCTTCACAATCCTACTCCTAATTCACCTTAGAGAGCTATGAGTCCCCTCCTCTTAGAATCACCTGAAAGAGACTACACAAGCATTTCAGAAAGTCCTTATATCTCATGGCCCTTTTTTTTTTGTTTTTTTCAGGGCAGTGTCACTGGCCCTCATATGTGGGACCCGAACTGGGGCCGCTGGCTTCCCAAGCCAGCGCTTAACCACCGCGCCACTCGGCTGGCCCATGTCTCCTTTTTTTCAAAAGGAAGAAGGGAATGGATCCCTGGTCACTTGCCCTTGTGCCAATGGATGACCCCTAGAGACAAGCTCCATCTCTTTGAATGGTGGGAAGAGGGCCAAGATATTTTAGAGGCAGATGGTAACAGCTGGAAAGAAGCAAGGGAAGCCTGCCACTTCAGGGGCCACAGCCTTTCATCCCTCCCTTACAGCCTTCCCTCTAAAGAACTTTTAGATTAAACTGAAATCCTGTCCCTGGTTAAAATCAACAATCCTTAACATGACAGAAAAATGAAAATACTTGATATTTTTCCATTACACATAGGGATAACATAGGAAGTCTTAAAAAAGAAATGTGTTTGGGTGTGGTTTTTTAAAAAAATTCCTTTCTTTAAAATGTTTCTGTCTGAGGCCGGCCGAGTGGCGCGGTGGTTAAGCGCTGGCTTGGGAAGCCAGCGGCCCTGGTTCGGTCCCACATATGAGGGCCAGTGATACTGCCCTCAAAAAAAAATAAAAAATGTTTCTATCTGTTTTTAGAAGATGATGATATTCTCCAAGCATTTCAACCATGTTTCCAAAAGTCCCTGGTCTCACTCCTGCATACACATAATCACATCTGCATATGCCAAAGCACAGACAGAGGAACACACACAGCTACATACATGTGATTTTGTACATGTTCAAACACACAGGCATCTAAAATGTCACTTACACATTTCATATGCCTGTCTACACACACACACACACACACACACACACACGTATACCTGCAAGCATTCAGGCAGATGGCTATACTATAACCCTAATACTTATATGTAAACAAATAGAAGCTAGGAAATAGAGCCATTTCTGGAGTGTCATGGGTATATACTAACATGAGTACATGTATATAGTGCATCTGTAGTATGGCTAATTCGCCATCAGGTTTGGGGGTAGGAAAGACAATTATATATTTTCAGGGAGGGTCATAAATCTAGCTGAATTCCTAAACATGCTAGGTTCTCCTTCTCCTTCTCCTGTCCTTGGCCCTCAAGTGAAATGATTGAGCTTTGAGTGGAATTGGGGTGGAGGGTTGTTCTAACTCAGAACAGCGGATCCTTGAACATGGGCTTTTGAAAGAGCCCCATGGAGTTTAAGCAATATCCACTATGAAAAGAGCAATAAATGGCTCCACCACTGGACACAAGTGTCCAGAAATCAGCAAATTTATCCTGTACTAAAGCCAAGGAAAAACCAGGTGCCGGTAATGTCCCTGGGGGGAGGAGGAGGCAATGCAGCAAACGGGGTCCTGTTGTAGGAGAGTCAGCAGGGCAGGAAGGGAGGAAAATCTGAATACATAAGCTTCACTTTTATACAAACCAGACTCATAAGTTTTCTTTATTTCACCTGGAACGCACATTATAGCTACCTTATTTACTTACCTACTGGCTGCATTCCTTAGAACCAGTTTTGTTCCTGTTCAAAAGGAAACCAAGCAGAGTTGGGAAAATATTTCCTCCGCCAGCAATTCGGAACTGCTGTCTCAGGGAGACCATCTGGCCAAGATGCCCTTCAAGTAAGTAAATGCAGTGTTGCCCCCTCTTTGCACTGGGGAGGCTGTCCAGATAGGGCAGAGAAAATGGCAGGCTCCTGAGGTGAGCTGATGCTGTGGTCACTAACAGATCTTACTTAAGCTTCTGGAGTCCAGTGGTGCCCTGGTAAATATTGAACAACTAGCTGTCTTGTTGGTAAGGGGGTGGATGCTGATTTGTAATGTCTGTTTTCCATGGCCTATTTGGAACTACTGAAAGTGAAGTTGCTGAACACAGAAGAGATTCACAGTAGTACTCCATTTTATAACGTTTCTACTGGAAAGATATAACAGATGTACATAACCTCAAGAACATAGATAAGAATAAAATGCAATCAAATAATTAGCAAGTGGTGAGTTTTGATATTTATTACCATTGTTTTTAATGTGATGTAATTGTCAGTTTATATAATTTAATTTCAAATGATGCATGCCTTAATAACCAGCTCACGAAGTTCTGGAAAATTGAACAGTTAGTTCTTATGAGCCAGTGTGAGCTGGTTCCAGAGCACGTTGCTGGAGTCAGAGAATAAATTCATTGGTGTTAAAACCACTTCCATTAGAAGCCAAGGCCACATCACCAAGGGAGGTTTAGAGTGGACTCCATTTCCCTGAGGAGGTTCTGTTTTCAGAAGGCAGAACAGATGCCTGCTTGGCACAAAACAGAGGTTGGAAAACACCATTTTTTTTTTTTTTTTGAGTTCTACCTACCATGTATGACTAGAACAGCCTGGACAGGCTCCATCTTGCCCAAGCAACTGTTAATCCCCTGTACTTCAGTTTACACAGTCAAGATAATTCAACAACTTCTAGTTTTATCCCCTTGAGACTCTTCTGGGTGTCACTCCCTGGCATTATCTGGGTCTCAGGCCTTTGCCATTTTACCTGGAGGATCCTGAAGCATCTGTTGCTGTACATCTTTCCCTGTTATTTCCTGGACCCCACCTAAAGGAGTTGGGATTCTACTTGTCCCCCAAAACTCTCCTATGGTAAACAATCATACATAAAAAAGATAACATTTTACCCATCTGGTATCCTGGGGGAGGGGTTCTACACATCTGCCGCAGCCTTTGTTCTTCTGAAAAAGTACTGAGGTTTATCCAAAGTACACAGATCAAGAAGTGGCAGTGTGAGGGAAAAAGAGTAAGGACTGAAACTTGAGGAGAAACATCCTATTAGTGGTGTTGCAGGGCCAAGAGCTGAGGTAGATCTACAGCTCTAGCAATTTGTTGAAGGATGTACAGAACTTGCCATGGACAGGAGGGTCAGACAATGGACAATCAGAAGACCCTGAAGGGCTTTAAGGGTGGAGAGGTGGGAGTATCAATAGATTTGTATCTTCCATTTTAGGGTTGTCTGTGATGGCCACCTAAAGACAAAGTCAGTCCCACAATTCTTCATACTCATCAGGACCTTTGCTACATTGGCTCTGAAATTTACAGTCCCTCACCCCCTTCCTTTTTTTATTTTACTCCTAACCTGAGGTAGATTCTATGGCTCTTCAGTGTCATCACCCCTTGTGCATGTCCTTGCTTTCCTTCAACATACTTACCCAGCAAAACTCTAACCTTAGGTAGACCAGTGCTCCATTCTGCACCATTTCCAAGCAAGCCAGTGTGGTCAGAGGAAAACCACAACGTCAGGGACTGGACCTCCTTTAAATGCAAGACGACTCATCTCTAATGAGGCTCAGCACTGCCTGGAAACCAGCTGTTCTTTTCTAGTCAATTCACCCCCCAATCCCAAGCTATAGTAGATGAATAGCCCTTACCCCTATTAAGGCAGGTCCCTTCCCTGAAACATTGGATTGATCCATCTCCCTCTGTCTCCCAAAGACCTTTGGTCCTGCAGTTACACAGTCTCTTTCCTAAATCATCAATTATTTCTGCTTTACCTGATCAAAACTCTAAATTTCTTATAATATTAAGACTTCATCTCTCTCAGCCCTAGTCTGCTTCATATCAGAAGCTGAAAGGGGCAGGCAGGGTGGCGATCAGCTTATCTTCCATTTCCCCACCTTGTACATCTCATCTGCCCTCTCCCTCACTAGACTGCCTCTTATTCCCAAAAACTGTTGCTCAGGGAGAGGGAGGAAATGTAAGGAGCAGAAAAGGTCTTACTTGATGGGTATTATTGTAGTATGGTGCTCGTATTTTCTGGCTGGGTGGATGTTTAAGTTGATTTTTTTTCCTTGAGTCTTAATATTTCTTGGCCCTGTTGGGGTTCTCTGATGGTAGCTTCCTTGATACAGACCATTCCTTTTCTGTGGCTGTCCTTTTACCATTCCTCCCTTGGCTCATGGGTATATTTTAGTCAACAAGTTTCTTTAGTCCTTTAGACCTCTTATTGGGGCCCCTTTATTCTTCCAAGAAGTCTTCGTAGGCAGGGTCTCTTTATAGAGAGCTCTAGGCCACCATCCCTAATCCAGGTTCCTATCAGCATTTCAGTCCTACCGTGATGAGAGTACACCTTTCTCTACTTTGCTGTGTCAAGGCACTAGCCAGCCACAGTCTCTTGCCTTTAATATCTTTACAAGCATAGGTCCAGTACCAGTCTATTATGTCCCTTATATTCTCCAGGTCATCCCTTAAATCCCTAATCACTTGGTTTGATGTTTGGCAAGCTTCTCCCCTCTCCCACAACACTCCTACAACTTCCTCCAAAAAAAAAAAAAAAAATCACCCTCCCCCACTTCAATCTCCACCTTTTAATACCCTCAAGGTGGTTGATATGCTTAGGGGTGCAAAATGGGTTTTTAATATATCTTCTTTGGAAGTCCTGCATAGATGGTATAGCACCTCACTCTGGAGTGGGACCACTTTGCACCTATTGCTTTGTGCTAAGCTTTTGGGTTATCAGTCAAAACGGAGGGAGAAAGAGTTGTATTTTAGTATCTTATTACATATACATCTCCATATTATGTAGCATTATATAAACTTGTGGGTTGAGAAAGAAAAAATGACACAGAATAATTGTAAAGTCACTGTCTGAGTCCGTTTGGGCTGCTGTAACAGAACACCACAGATTGGGGGGGCTTATAAACAACAGATATTTACTTTTTACAGTTCTAGAGGCTGGAAGTCCAAAATCATGGCATTGGCAGATTCATTGCTTGGTGAGAGCTCATGTCCTGACTCATAGACAGTTGCCTTCTTACTGTGTCCTCACAGGGCAGAGGGTCATGGGTGCTCTGTGGGGTCTCTTTTATAAGGACACTAATCCTATTCATGAAAGCTTTGCCCTCATGACCTAATCACCTCCCAGAGGCCCCATCTCCTAGTATTATCACCTTGGGGGTTAGGTTTGAACATATGACTTGGGTGCTGGGGGCATACAAACACTGAGTTGATAGCAGTTGTATTCATGGTGGGGCAACAGAGCAAAGGGCCATGAACAACCTCCAATTTCCGTTTCTCCCAATATCTGGCCATTCATCCTTTCCTGGGTTTCTGTGTATCTATGACCCCATTTCTTTTTTTTTTTTTAATTTATTTATTTTTAATTAGTTTCAGGTGTACAACACAGTGCAATAGTTATACATTTTACCCCTCAAAGTGACAACCCGCCACCCCCAATTCGCCACCCCACTCCCCGCCCCATATCATATATATCTATTACTCTTCCTCTGACTCTCTTCCACAGTATAATCCACATCCCGTGACTATCTATATATATTCAATTACAGTAGGTATACAACCTCCGCTTCAGTTATACAGTGCAGTGATCAAACCTCTACTCCATCCATGAAATGGTCTCCCTACCAAGACCTATGACCATCTGACATCACACAAAATATTTACATTATTAATTATAATCCCCAAACTGTCTTTCATATCCCAGTGGCAATATTGTAGTTGCCTATTTTTGTTGTCTAATCCCTTCCCCTTCTCCCTCATCCCCATCCCCCTCCCAATTAGCAACCCTGATTTTTCCTCTATCTCTATGAGACAGTTTCTGTTTACTTTGCTCATTCATACAGTTTTTCAGATTCCACATATGAGTGAGATCATACGGTATTTGTATGACCCCATTTCTTGAGGCAACTTGAATAAGCCTCTTTTCCTTGCCTCCAAAAGCCTAGCCAGAGAACCCTCCAACACTGGACTTGTTTCTTACCAAATACTCCCTAGGAATGCTCCCCCAGCCACCCTTGATTTCATCTTATTCAGCTCTGCCTTCAAAGCCAGGTCAGGGACAACTGGTGATACCTCAAACCCAGAAGCTAAAGCCTGAAGCCAATAGCACAACAGCTTTTCAGGGCCCCAGCAAGGCTGATGGAACCTCTTTGCCTAATGTTTCCTGATTACTTGTTAAGAAACCACTATTTTAATTAATTTATTTTAGGGTGATGGTTAAAATTAGGGTTAGGGTTGAGCTTAGCTATAGGGTTAGGCTTAAAGTAAAGCATTAATGTTAGGATAAGGTTTGAGTTTAGGGTTAGGGTTTGCTAAAGGTTAGGATTAGGGTTAGGGTTTGGTTAGGTTTAGAGTTAAGTTTAGGGTTAGGGTTGAGGTTAGGACTAGGGTAGGATGAGGGTTAGGATTTTGGTTGAGGTTAGGAAACTACTATTTTTAAATGACATACCAGGGAAGGGGTGGGAACCTTCTGGGGGACAGTGAGCCCCGAGGAGCCTTGTTTCCTCCAGGCTCTCCTCCCAGGAAGTATTCCTCAGGTGTGTTTTCACTTCCCGGGTTAAAACAGATAGTAAGTTCTTTCTTTAGTTCTTCTTTTAGGCTTTAGCTTCTCTTTGCAGGCCAGAAAAATGCTGCTCATTCTTGAGACCCTTTTCTACTTTTTATATTTTCTTCCTCTTTTTGGTAGCATTGTCCGTGACTCGACTCCCTGTTCTTTAACAATCAGTTCTACTTTTCTATATTCCTCATGGGTGGGAAAGCATTTTGAGGTATGTAAACTGCTCTCCAATATCCAGCTTTTTTGTTCTTGTTTGTTCACTAAGGACATTTATCCTTTTATTATCTTTCTCCTGTTACATTTTTGTTCCTTTGAATATCTTAGCTTTTCTTTTGCCTTTAGTTATTCACATTATTTATGTTTTATACATAATTTTACTTTGTTTCCTTGTAAAATTTTAATTTTGGTTTTAAAAGATTCTTTACCGAGTTTTAAAAATAATTATTCTTGGTCCGGCTGAGTGGCATGGTGGTTAAGCGCTGGCTTGGGAAGCCCGCGGTCCTGGTTCGGTCCCACATATGAGGGCCAGTGACACTGCCCTCAAAATAATAATAATTATTATTATTATTATTATTATGGGTCTTTTTTTTTCTGTGTTATCTTTTTCAACCTTCTGTTGTGGCTTTAAATTTTTTATTTTAACTTTCTTCTCTTTCTCTGTTTTTTAAATTGATGCTTAGTTTTATGATTTGTTTCTCCCATAGCCAGCAAGAGAGGGTGGTAGTGCAGGAATGATGGCAGTAGGAAGAGGACACACGATGCAAGGGTACCTTCCTGCTGCCCCTCGGAGCTGTTCTGCAGGCACCCTCAGGGCCTCCTAAAATGACTCCCTGTCCCTTCTGTCATGACATTTGTCCTGCTTTGGGGCAGCCCAGCATTGTTTGAGCACCCTCTCTTGGCATCTTTAGTGAGTTAGTTTTCTTCTTCACCCTTGTCACTGCAGTGTTGTAAATCCCAGGATGCTTTACATTAGGTACCATGTCCGTATTCTGGGCAGGAGGAAGGAGGAGGGGATAGAGTCTGTGTGAGGGGAGCACGAGCTTCTCTATGAATTCCCCACGTTCTTCTGCTTGTGTCTCATTGGGCAGAGCTCCGCATTCCTAGCTCTGAGGGAATCAGGGACACTGAGAATAATACAGAGAACTCTCTTTGTCAAAGCCTTTATTTATTTATTTATTTATTTATTTATTTATTTATTTATTTATTTATTTTGATCTTGAGAGAATCTGAAATTTACAAAAAGTTTCAAGTACAGTACAAAAACATTTTTTTCCCTTTACTGCTGAGAATAAATTGCCACCAAATGCCCAGCACCCCTGAAAAATCTAATGTGTATTTCCTACCAACAAGATTATTGTCCTACAAATTGCGTAACTACAACACAACCCTGGAAATCAGAAAATTGACATTGGTATAATACCACCCTTTAATCCCCAGATGTCCAAATGTTTTGTCATTTGCCCCAAGAATCTCCTTTATAGCAAAAATATCCAGTTTGGAATCACATGTCGGATTTAGTAACCATGTTTTTTTAGTCTCTTCCATGTGGACCAGTTCCTCCATTTTTCCTTGATTTTCGTGACCTTGACCCTTTTGAAGATTACAAGCTAGTTATTTTGTGGAAGTCCCTCGTTATGGGTTAGTTTGCTTCCTCCTGATAAGATTTAGGCTATGCATCTTTGGCAGGAATGTCACAGGACTGATCTGTTTTTCTCATTGCACCCTGTCAGGTGGAGCTCAATTTCAGTTTGTCCCATTAAGAAGAGGCTTGCTTCCATCACTGAACTTGGCGTCTGCTGGGCTTCACCATTATCACATTTTTCTTTTTTCCTTTGTAACTAAAATGTATTTTATGGGCAGTACTTTGAAATTATTTAGATATACCATTCTTCATCAAGCCTTAAATTTATTCACGTATTTATTTATATTAGTGTAGACCAGAAGTCAGCAGACTCTGTGTAAAGGGCCAGATATATTACTATCTAGTAAATATTTCAGGCTTTGCGAGCCAAGAGGCCAAATTGAGGATTTTATATAGGTACTTTTTATAATAAGAGGAAAAAATTTCCATAAAATTTCACTGATGAAATTAAAAATATAATTATTGAGTACATTTTATTTATTTGTTTGTTTATTTATGTAATACAGGTCACTTACTGAGAGTGGAATTCTTTTGTGGGGGACGATTAAACTTAATTGGAGTTCAAAGTTAGTGTTCCCTATTGATTTATTGCAAAAGTTTCCCTGTATAAACCATTCTTAGCTCGTGGGTCTCACAAAACGACCCTCTCACTTTGGAGTCCAACACTTTTGGAGGGCTGTCCCCAACCTTCTCACCCTGCTTGGGTGCTGACTCCCCACATCAGCATTCCCCTTACCCATGTGGATGCCTTACCTACTCTGCTCAGGCTCTGACACCACATGCCGGGCCCCCACTCACCATGCGGATGCCCCCCTCACTCAGCTCGGGCTCCTACACCCAATGCCAGGTCACCCCTCTCCATGGGTGCCTACTTTGCTCTGCCTTATCTAATGGCTTCAGGATCGAATTATTCAGGAAAGGGAAGGAGAAACCCTGGTTTAAAAAATATTTATATTGTTGGGAGTTGGTGAGCTGGGTGAAAAAAGTGAAGGGATTAAGAAATACAAATTGGTAGTTACAAAATAGTCATGGGGATGTAAAGTACAGCATAGAGAATATAGTCAATAATGTTACAACAACTATGTATAGTGCCAGGTGGGTACTAGGTTAATTGGGGGGATCACTGCATACATTGTATAAATGTCTAACCATTATGCTGAATACCTGAAACTAATATAAAATAATATTGAATGTCAACTGTAATTGAAAAAATAAATAATTTAAAAAAAATGAAAGAGGAAGGCTGGCCAAGTGGTGTGGTGGTTAAGCGCTGGCTTGGGAAGCCAGAGGCCCTGGTTCAGGTCCCACAGATGAGGGCCAGTGACACTGCCCTCAAAAAATAAATAAATAAATAAATAAATAAATAAATAAGAGAGAGGAGCCATTACTACTGACCCTATGGACATTAAAAGGATAATAAAAAAATATTATGAACCACTTTTAAAAATATTTACATAGTTATCGGATTTTTAAAAAAGATATAATAATAGCTAATGCTCATGGTACTTACTGGGTATGAGGCATTGTTCTAAACACAGTACACTGAACCCAGGTAATCCTCCTAGCCTCTATAGGAGATTGTATAATTATAATCTCTACTTTATAAGTGATGAAATTGAGGCACAGAGATGTTAGTAACTTGTCTAAGGTCACACAGCTTGTAAGTGATGAACTAGCACTCAGGTAAACTAGTTTTAGAGTTTGTGCTGTTGGGCCGGCGGAGTGGTGCGGTGGTTAAGCACTGGCCTTGGAAGCCAGCGGCCCCGGTTCGGTCCCACATGTGAGGGCCAGTGACACTGCCCTCAAAAAAAAAAAAAAAAATTATGTGGGTTAGAGTTTGTGCTGTTAACCATGCTATACTGCATATTGCAAACAAAATTCATCAGATACAGTTAAACTCCACAGTGAACCATTCCTAATTTCATTCCCTTCCTCATGTTTCCTGGAGAAAACACTACAGGGCTTTGGTGAATGTTAGTTCTACTCATGTACGAAGTCGGACAATTAAGTTCGTGAACTTGTTGCAATGATGGTGCTAACCGTTTTTGATATCTGAAGGATTATTCATTATTAATTTGTACTAACTGGACAAACAGTTAACCGAGTTTACTATTTGCAAGTGATGAAAAGGCTGTGTGAAAAAGTTGGATGACCTGAACTTCTCGCCAACAATTCATGGCTCTTGCATCACGACAATGCACCAACTTACCCAGCACTGTCTGTGAGGGAATTTTTAGCCAGTAAACAAACCCTCCCTACTCACCCTCCCTACTCACCTGATCTGGCTCCCAATGACTTCTTTCTTTACCCAAAGTTACAGGAAATATTGAAAGGAAGACATTTTGATGACATTCAGGACATCAAGGGTAATATGACGACAGCTCTGCTGGCCACTCCAGAAAAAGAGTTCAAAAATTGCTTTGAAGAGTGGACCAGGCACAGGCGTTGGTGCATAGTTTCCTAAGGGGAATACTTTGAAGGCAATCATAGTGATATTCAGTAATAAGATATGTAGCACTTTTTCTAGGTTGAGTTCGTGAACTTAACTGTCAAACCTCATAGTTATATTTTCATTATACATTTAGTATGACTTTGCATGTTTTTAAGTTTTCTAAATATTATACTTAATGCATTATGTTATAAATATTTTTCTCTCCACATCATGATTTTGAGATATATCCAAATTACAACGTATAGCTTCAATTCATTCCTCAAAATTACTGTACATGAATATAGCTTCAATTCATTCCTCAAAATTACTGTACATCACAATTTATCCATTTGTTTGTTTATGGACATTTAGGTTGTTTATAATTTTTTTCACTACAAAAGTGGAAATAAACATTTTTGTCTTTTTATACAATTGTGCAAGTTTCTTTAGAATATGTACCTAGCAGTGGATAAGCTATGTGCATCTTCAACTTTGCCAAATTATTTTGCCAAAATGATTTTAGTAATTTACAGTTCAACAAGGGGTGAATTAGTTCACATTTTATTACTTCCTTGCTAATGTCTAGTATTGCCAGACTTTAAAATTTTTCCAGGCTGAGTGTAAATATTCTTATTAATTTTCTAATTTACATGTCCCTAGTTGCTAGTGAAGTTGAGAATGTTTTCCCAAATATACAGAATTTGGGCTTTTCTCTTTGGTGAATTACCTGTTCATGTCATTTGTCTGTTGGACTCATAATTTTCTGACTGATTCTGAAGAGTATTTTAAAATATAATATAGATACTAATCCTTTATTCAGTTATATATATTGTAAAGAATTTCACCTATTGTGTGGCTAGTTTTTTTTCATTTGATAGATGATGTTTTTTGTTATACAGAGATTATAATTTTCAGGCAATCAAATTGATTATTTTTTTCTTTTATGGTTTACATTTTCTGTGTGTTGTTTTAAAATGTCTTTTCTATACAAAAGGCATAAAGATCTATCTATCTATATATCTATATCTATATATATTTTAAAGATTTTATTGGGGAATTGGGGGAGGGGAACAGACAAGTTGCTGTCCTTTTGTTCTTCAGTCTAGTTGTGGAGGACATCGCTTCACTGACCCGTGTTGGTATTATCACTGCGCTCTTCTTGGGTGAGGCAGTTGCTCACCGGCCATTGGACGGCTGCTCACGGCAACTCATGAAAGCTCATGAAAGCTCACGCCCGCTGCAGGCCAGCTCCACTGCAGCCTACACCCATCGCCGGGGACTCATGGCAGCCCAGCTCCAGGTCGAGCTGTTGTTCACCATCCCAGCTGTAGAGAGCACAGCGTCACTGGGCCTCATATGTGGGATCCGAAATGGGGCCCCTGGCATCCCAAGCCAGCTCTTAAGCAACGTACCACTCGGCAGGCCCTACAGCTAAACCTCTTGACAGAGCTATCTAAACTTGCTCTCTCACTTTCTCCCTCTTGAATCCTCTCTGGTCAGGCTTTCGTTTCACCATGCCACTGTAACAGTTCTTATCAGAGTCATCAATGTCCTTCATGCTGTCAGACCCAATGGTCATTCCTCATTAATTATCTTATCTAGCCTCTCAGTTGGGCATACCATATCATGTCCTACTTTTTTATTGAGATATAACATTATATGAGGTCCAATAATTAACTTCACAAACTTGTTCTAGAAAAAGTGCTACATACCTCATTGCTGAATATCACTATAGTCACCTTTGAGTACTCCTCTTGGGAAGCTATGCACTAATGCCAGCACTTAGTCCACCCTTCAAAGCAATTATGGAACTCTTTTTTCTTGAGTGGCCATCAGAGCTGTCATTGTATTGCCCTTGATGTCGTGAGTGTCATCAAAATATCTTCCTTTCACTATTTCCTTTATCTTCGGGTAGAGAAAGAAGTCATTGGGGCCCAGATCAGGTGAGTAGGGAGGGTGTTCCAATACAGTTATTGTTTGCTGACTAAAAAACTCCCTCACAGACAGTGCTGTGTGAGCTGGTGCATTGTCATGATGCAAGAGTCATGAATTTTTGGCGAAAAGTTCAGGTCGTTTTCATCTAACTTTTTCACACAGCCTTTTCAGTATCTCCAAATAGTAAACTTGGCTGTTTGTCCAGTTGGTACAAATTCATAATGAATAATCCCTCTGATATAAAAAAAGTTAACAACATTATTGCAATAATTTTGTGAACTTAATTGGCAGACCTCGTGTAAGTTTCAGGTGTGCAACATAATGATTTAGTATATAAATATTGTGAAATGATTACCACAATAAATCTAATTAACATCTGTTACCACACATAGTTACAATTTTTTTTTTTTTTTTGGTGATGAGAACTTTTAAGATCTATTCTCTTAACAACTTCCAAATATATCATACATTATTGTTAGCTATAATGATCATGCTGTACATTACATCCCTGGGACTTATTTATTTTATAAATTTTTGCCTTTTAACTACCTTCATCCATTTTGCCCGTCCCCAACCCCCTCCCTACCTGTCTAATAACCATCAATCTGTTCTCTGTATCTATGAGTTACTTTTTTGTTGTTGTTTTTATTTAGATTCCAAAAATAAGTGAGATCATATTGCATTTATCTTTCTTTGTCAGACTTATTTTACTTAGCATAATGCCTTCAAGCTCCACCCATGTTGTCACAAATGCCAAGACTTCTTTTGTGTAGTTGAGTACTATTCCACTGTGTGTATGTGTTTGTGTGTGTATGCCATATCTTCTTCTTCTTTTTTTTAAATTAATTTATTTATATATATTTTTAATTAGCTTCAGGTGTACAACAAAATGCAATAGTTATACTTTTTACCCCTCAAAGTGACAAACCCCCTCCCCCAATTCTCCCCTCCCACTCCTCCCCCCCATATCATACTATTACAATTCCTTTGACTCCCTTCCACCATATAATCCACATCCCATGACTGTCTATATATTCAATTACAGTTGGCATACAATATTATACAACATCAATTTCAGGTATACAGTGCAGTGATCAAGCCTCTACTCCATCCATGAAGTGGTCTCCCTACCAAAACATGTGACCATCTGACACCCCACAAAATTTTAACAACATTATATTCCCCGAACTGTCTTTCATATCCCTGTGACAATACTGGAGATGCTAATTCGAAAAAAATATATGCACCCCTATGTTTATTGCAGCGCTATTTACAATAGCCAAGATTTGGAAACAACCGAAATGCCCATCGATAGATGACTGGCTTAAGAAACTGTGGTACATTTATACAATGGAGTATTACTCCGCTATAAAGAAGAATGAAATTGTACCATTTGCAATGATATGGATGGACCTAGAGACTATTATGTTGAGTGAAATAAGTCAGTCAGAGAAAGACAAATACCACATGATCTCACTTATATGTGGAATTTGAAAAACTGAATGAATGAGCATAAGAAACAGTAACAGTCTCATAGATATAGAGGAAAAACAGGGTTGCTAGTTGGGAGGGGGGTGGGGATGAGGGAGAAGGGGAAAGGATTAGACAGCCATATCTTCTTTATCTATTCATCTATCAATGGAACTTAGGTTGATTCCATGTCTTGGCTTTCATAAATAAGGCTGTAATAAACATGGGTGTGCTAATATCTCCTTGAGATAGTGATTTTATTTCCTTCAGATAAATATACAGAAGTGGAATTCTGTATCATATGGTAGTTCTATTTTTAATTTTTTGAGGAAACTCCATACTGTTTTCCATAGTGACTGAACCAATTTACGTTCCCACCAGCAGTGCACAAGGGTTCTTTTTCCCACATTCTCACCAATACTTGTTATCGCTAGTCTTCTGATAATAGCCCTTCTGACACGTGTGAGGTGGTACCTCATTGTGATTTTGATTTGCACGCCCTCCTTCCTGAAACACTTTTTTTCCCTTGGCTTTTTGGAAATCGCTCTCATCACTCTCCTCTTACCTCTGTGGTAATGCCTTCTCAATCTCTTTTGCTAGTTCTTCCTTGTCCTCCTGACCTCTTTTCTATCCGTGTTTACTCCCTAGATGATCCACCAAGTCCACAACTTTTAAATATCATTTATATGTTGATGATTTCCTAATTTATATTCCCATCTCCAATCCCTGTCCTGTATTCAACTCTGCTCTTCAACTGCCTCCTTATTATGTTATACATCTCCACTGGATGTACTGTAGGTATTATAAACTTAAGTTGCAAACTAAACTTGATCTTCCCCCTCATATCTGTGTGCCCCGTAGTCTTCCCCTTCTCAATAATGGTATCTCCACCCTACCAATTATTCATGTCAAAACATTTGGAGTGAGTCCTTCCTTCCGATACATCTCACATGCAATCCATCCACAAAGCCCATTAGCTACACCTTCAAGTCCATTCATTTATCACCACCTCTACCAGTACCACTCTAGTCTAAGCCACCACCAAATTCTCCAACAGTTTCTTATTTCACACAGAGTAGACTCAAAAGTTTGGCAGTGACTTATAGGGCCACTCCTGTTGATTTTCTAACTTCATCTTCTACTCTCCCTCTCCCACACCCACTCTGATTCCACCACCCTCACTCCTTACACACTTCCCCCTTGTTCATTTGCACTTGCTGTTTCTCCTTTCTGAAGCTTTCTTTCCCCAGCTGTCCCCATGTCTTCCTTCTTCTCTTCATTTGGGTCTCTGCTCAAATGTCACCTTATTAAAAAGATTCTACCATCTTTCTTGCTTTATTCATCTTCAAACATTTATAACCACTTGCCATATTATTGATTAATTAATTACTTATTTCAGCCTCACCTCCCACCCCCACTAGAATGTACCTAGACAGCCTGAGAGCTACTGCCATTGACTATATAATAAAATTATTTCAAGAAGATAAAAACAGTAGTTGAGTAGAGTGACCAACAGCATCCAAAGCATCAGAGAAGTCAAAATTGCTAACTATTGGATTGGGAAATTGGGGAGACTGGCAGCTTTGAGAGCAGGTTTTGCAGGTTGTTGGGTGGAGATACCAGATTGCAATGGGCTGAGGATATCCTCTCCTTCACAGTCTCCTAGTTCTTCCCTCAAAATATTTATCCTTATCTTTGCAGCTCTCAGTCCTTAGAGTTACGCAGTCATTCCTATGTACTAAACGTTTCTCATGGGTATTGTCAGTCCCTGCCGTCTAACAGGGCACAGTCCGATGGAAGAGGGCTTTGAGCATTCCCAATCAGACAGGGTGTGTGTGCGTTTGTAGAAATAATAAACATTAGAAAAACAACAAAAGTAAAAAAAGCAAAGCAGGAATGCAACTAATATGAAATAAATGCATGCTGAAAAGATCCCGGAGAGAAGCAGCCGACTCAGGGAAGGAAGGCAGGGACACCCTCTCTGGCTCTGGAGCACCAGGACCGACTGGGATGTGACGTCCATAATTCACAGCTGATCAATCCTGGGGGGCCTGGCGCTCTGACCCCTGTGTAAACCGCTCTCTTCTCTGACAGCTGAGCCCTCCTCCTTGGAGATTTCTCTGCGAGATGTACTCTGGTGCCTGTAGCCAGGATGATGGATGAGCAGGCAAGGGCTGCTCAGGGCCACTGAGGCCAATGGGGCTGAGCAGGAAGAGAAATATGGCAGCAAACACAGCTCTGTGCATAGAGAGTATGATGGCTAAAGGGTGGGACCTTGGGGAGCACCAAAGATGCACAGGGGAGCACGTGAAGAAGGCAGAGAAGGGCTGTCAGAGACAGATGGAGAAAATGGAAGAGCAAAGTATCATGGAAGCCAAGGGAAAAGACAGCCTCATCATGAGAGCGGGGACAACAACAGTGACTGTTGAACACTCCGGAGAGGGCCCTTCTGGAAGGCCTGGAAATACCTCCTTTGAATTTTACCACTAGGAGGTCCCTGGGGGAGTTGGGGAGAAGAGTCACAGCAGAAAGAAGGAGGCAGAGACCAGGTTTCAACGGGCTGAGCAGCAAATGGCAAGTGAAGATGGGGTACAAGGTCCATAGGTTTGCCATATTTAGCAAGTAAAAACACAGGATGTTCAGTTATATTTGAATTCATCTGAAATTTGAATTTCAGGTAACTAATGAATAGCTTTTTAGTATAAATATGTCTCCATTATTTGTTGTTTGTCTGAAATGCAAATTTAAGCGCTGGCCTGGGAAGCCAGCGGCCCCGGTTCAGTCCCACATATGAGGGCCTGTGACACTGCCCTCAAAAAAAAAAAAAAAAAAAAAGCACCTCGAAATGCAAATTTAACTGAATGTCCTATATTTATGTGGCAATCCTAACAGGATGGCAGGTGGATTTCTCGTTCAAGCAACATGCCTGGGAAGAAAAGTTGAGTGCTCAGGCCATAGCTGGAAGTGGACCCAGGTCAATGGAAAGTTGTGTCTAGGATGGGATTGTCTGTGCATGTCGAGCAGGTGACAATACTTTCTGTCACTTGTTTGTAGGCTGAAAGAAAAGAGCTGATAATGGAGAGGCTAAAGGCACAATTGGGGGAATCACTGATTATTTAAATTATGGGTCTCTAGCCAGGACCAGAAATCATTTCCTTGGACCCACCCATCAAAAGCAGACAGTTCCTCCTCAACCCTCCATTCCCACGAAAAGCTCAAAAAGTATAAATTTCCAGGTTTAAGTTGCAGGTAGGATTGCTGCTACTCTGAAACTGTGGAGTTGTGGATTTAATAAGAGCTTTCATCAGTTAAATGTTTTCTTTTGTTCTGTGTTTTTCTTGGCATTCTGATGGACAACCATAGCTGCAAATATTGTTTTAAATAAAGCAATTCACTTTGTCAACTTTCTTTCTTAAAATCCCATCTATTTTTAGTCTTACTGTGACTGGTGAAGTTGTCAAAGCCTCTTTTGATGATGAAAGAATGATGTTGGAGTCATCCTGTAGCATACTCAACAGCTGTTTTTCTTTTTTATTATGCCCAATTCCAGGGTAAAACCTGGTTTGAAAAAGGACTGGTGCCTTTTTATTTATTTTTGTTCCTTTTCCTCTAATTTCTTAGATTTCTGCTAGATTGGTAGCCTTCACCAGTCTTTTGTTTCTGTATTTGTGTGACAGAAAGAAATAAAAGGGTCTCACCCCTTTCCACAAATACTAACCCTAAGTCTATTTGGTTTTAGTTCATATTGGGCAGAGTCCAGCCCACTAAGCCTAATTCTTTGCTGGGTTTTAGGTATGTAGATTCAACAGCAGAAGCAGCAGTGTAGCTTCCTCTGCCCTTAAGAATTTCCCTGGCTGCTGTTTGGAATTTAGCAAATATTCCTCCTTTATAAGGGACTCTGAGATACTTAGTAAAAAAAAAAAAAAAAAAAAAAAAAAGGTGACACTATAGGACTAGACAAATTCCTCTTTTCCCAAATTGCTTGTTATGTATTAACTTCAAATCAAAAGTTTGCCAGCTTTGTTTCAAAGAAAGCATCAATGGACTGTCCCAAATACCGTTTGTCTGTTTCTGATCAGATCCAGGCTTCAGCAGAATTCATATAAGTGGAGAACAATTGCTTTAAAACAGATAATTGTAAGATAATTCCTAATTCTGCCTTTTGCTTCCTCTCCCTTAATACTCAGGTTAGAGCTTGGTTGCCTCTGGTACCTGGCATTCAGGATTGGGCAGGGGGAGATTATGTTTGGGACCTGATCTCAAATAAATTATCTCCACCCAGTTAACAAATAATTTAAAACTCTTTCTTTCTATGGTGCCGATCCCATCAGGTAGACAAAGGCAGAAGAGGCTGGAGATAAAGCTGAGGCCAGGCCAAGACAGGACAGAAAAGTTTTTTTATGAATCAAATATTTGCAGGGACTCCAACAGGCATGTTATCAACAGGCACTTCTGGGCAACAGCTATCCCTCTGCTGGGCTGACCAGGGCACTAGGGTGATAGGACCTAACATCTGGGAGGATGTCTCCTGGAACATGTGGCCTAAATCCCCTCATCTGCAGGTTGAAGATCTTAGACTATTTAAGTCACAAAGGACTAAGTTCCTGTAGGCCAGGGCTCTTAGACTTTTAATTCCATGGTCTATTCCAATATGGGGACAAAATAACATAAAAACTAACAGGTTGTCAATTGTTATTTTGCCAGTTGAACACATAAAATACTACTCTTCTGTCATCATTTCAGAAAAGGACATTTTAACATAAAAAATATGAAATACTTATTATTTTCTTATTTTTAAAATAAGGAATATATCCCAGTTCTTCCCTAGAAAGTGAGTTTTAAACTTATACCATTATACAAATATATGAAAATGTGTGTGTGTATTTATGTGTTTGTACCCAAGCACATTAATTTGCAAACACATTTATTATAATCCTTCTTAATTTCTCCTTATCACATGGCAGCTGTAGTATAGTAATTTAATGCATGGACTCTGGAGCCAGAATGCCTGAGTTCAAATATAGGCTCTACCACTTATGATTTGAAGAACCTCAGTTACTTCTCTGATCCCTGGTTTTATCATTTATTAAGTGAAAGTGATAGTAATAGTACACACTTTCTACAGTAGTTATGAAAATTATATGAGTTAATATGTGAAAAGCACCTAGCAGAGGAAACACCCAGTAAATGATCACCATTATTATTATACTGTCACAGACCAGTGAAGGCTTCATAAATTAGTCTCTGGGAACCACTGACAGTGCCACCCATTCTTCTTTCAAATGAAGAAAATGTGAAGTCTAGAGTAGGCATGACTCATCCCACTAAGATCTATGGCCAGTTACTGAACATAACAGGAGCAGAACTCGAGCCTCTTGACCAAGTCTGACATATATCTGAGGTCTCCTAGAAACAAGTGACTTTGGCAAATGGCTGGGGGTGAAGCAGAAATCAAGTCAACTGTCTGGTGTGTGGAGGTGGGGGGTAGGGAGCCGGCACTTTAGCAGGTCACAATGACCACATTAGGAGCCACTGTGACCAGAAAGTCTGGCCACTGCTGCTCTCCTTTCTCTCTCCTCCAACCCCAGAGAAAATGAAAACAAGAGTAGGTGAGGGTATGGGAGTTGTGGGCATCCCCACATGGGGCTGGTGTAGGAACACACTTTGCAATGCTTCCTTCTCCTGCTGTCTGTCCCTGCAGAACACCTACTGAGCACCCAATTGCACCAGTGGTCTTGCCTCAGGGTGCAGAGTCTGTTGATGGAGGTCCTGCCCTGCCAGTCACTAAAGAGGCGTTCTGACTCATTTTTGCTGCTGTGGTTTGGGGGCTATTCCCCATTTCCTAAGCAGATCCTGCCTTGGTGAGGGCCACTGGATCAGGCAGGATTGCACTCAGGGGCTGGAAACAGACCCGGTCACTGTGACTGCGTTTTGATTTCAGGTAGCAGGAAATCAGGCTGTCCAAGGCAGCCTGCCTCAGTCTCTCTGCTCCATTACCCTTCGCACATAACTTTAACCTCATGAATGTCTGCTGATCACATGTTCCAGGCAAGAAGAAGAAGATAAAGAAAATGACAAAAAGGAAGGTGTGAGTTTATATCAAGAACTCAGACTTTCCCATAAGCCCTCCAGCAGTTTCTGCAGATACCTCACTGGTCATGAAGCTGCTCTTAGAAGCAAGGGAGGCAGGGATATGTTGTGTTGTGTCCAGGCGACAAATTGTGGTTTTTATTAGAAAGGAAGGAGAAAATGGATCTCAGGTAAGAAATTTTTCTGCCAGGAAGTTGTCACCACAATAAAATTAATCCATTTTGCTTCTTCTTCCCTCCAAAGTCTCCTTCAGCAGGGTCATATTTGAAGGACACATCAGTCCAGCTCCAGAAACTTTACGGTCTATACAGAGCTTTACCGAAACCCTTGTGCACAAGCATCACACAGCACACATCACCTACACAGCCTTTGTTACACGCCTCTTCATACTTTCCTCTCAATAGCTATTCAATCTCCCTCTCTCGTGCAAAACAAAATAAGGCAGACAAAGCGAACACAAAGACCAACCCATACAGTGAGCTGCTTCTCTCTTCACCCTCCACCCTCCCACCTCCTCTTCCATGTTTCTGTGTTTTCCCCCTTCCTTGTGGAAATTGATTTGGTCTCTGGGCTTTTACAAGTCTTGGACTCTACCTTTCACCTCTATAAGCACAGCCAAGGCTGAAAACAAAGAATCTGGGAGATTGCACAAGGCCTGTAAGTTATCCTTTGATATCTCCTCTGCTACCCAGTTTATGAGCAAGCCAGTATAAACCCCAGCCCTGCTTATACACACACACACACACACACACACACACACACACACACACACACCTGCAATATGTGTCAGGAGACCCACTGATCCACCCCTCCTGCTCTCCTGGCTCTCAGTTTAGTCTGAATTGTCCCTCCCTGTTTTGATACCCATCCTACTAGTTCCGGCCAAATGATTTCCATCTGCCTCTTCAAAGCCCCCTTAAGATCCACTATGAGGACACTCCCTCAGTTAACCTCGCCTGGCTCCCATCCAGTCCATCTACTGCCCTACTATGAGAAGTAAGCCCCTGGTTTGTATGATTTTTATTTCAATTGGTATTCAACTTTTGGATCACATTTCTGTTTTCTTTATGTTCTGTCTCTACCACTAGGCTGGGACCAACCTGAGGGTAGGGGTTACCCTACCTTTTTTTTCTGATGTGTTCTGGGCACCTTCATGTGTCAGGCACTGAAATAGGTGCCAAGGATTTAAGGCACACCCAGTCCCTGGCCATTCTTAGGACCTGCCGCTCCTGGTCCTTTTCTGGCCCCCAGGACAGGGCTCTGCCTGATCCAGTGGGATGACTGACCACTGTCTAGACACCGATGAGGAAAGGGGTTGGGACTGAGCCTCAGAGATGAGCCCCATCACTGTCTTCCTGGACTCCAAGTTCATACCACTTTAGCAGCTCCTCTGAAAAGGCCCCAGGCCTCCTCCCAGTCCCTGGGATCCATCCGGTGTTACTGTTGGCTCCGCCTGCCTTCTGAGCAGCCAGGGGCTGAAAGAGCTTTTATTACAAATGAGGGCAGTCAGCTGAATTTCCAAGTCAAAGATTTTTCCACTTCAATTTTTCTCCTTTCCTCTTTTGCCCAAATAACACATTCAGTTTGTGGAAAAGGGACAGAGCAACTCTTTTTCTAAGGGTTAAAGACTTTATGAGGAATACCTGGGGGGATGAGCAGGGCTCAGGCCAAAGCCCTTATCCTGATGGGAGGGAAGAGAGGAGGAAGCTTCCTTCCTGCAAGGGCTCTCCAGCTCCCAGGAAGACAGAGGCATGACATCAAACCAGAGAAGCCAAGCCTTTTCTCCTCCCTACTTCTTACTTCTTCCCACTTCTTCTTCCATTTCTTTTCCTTCTTTTATCTTCTCCTCCTCTCTTTCTTCCCTCTATCTTCCTGTTCTCTTCTCTCTCTCTCCTTGCTATTCATTCATTCACTCCTGCATGCATACTCTAAAGAGACATTGCTTTGGCCCCTGCTACATGGCAGACAGAGTGCTGCAAGCTAAGAATGCAGAGACAAAAGTCAAGTCTCAAGGCTCTTACAGACTAGTGTTCATGGAGGGTGGGGCTTGCAGATGACAGGCTGGGGTAATGAGTGACAATTGGCAAAGAGACTTAACTGGTAAGTCTCCAACTATTGTACATTCAGAGGCTCAGGCAGTCCATCTAGTATGTGGGAAGCGCTGGATTCAGGGAGACAAGACTTAAGAGAATCTCTAGTGGGTATCTGGTGAAGATTGGCTCTTTAATATCTCCTGTCCCATCCTAGGGGGAGACACGTCAGTGGGAAAAACATGGACTATGTGAACATGCTGCCCCTATTCAAATCCCAGGTTTACCACGTTCTGTGTAATCATAACAAGTCATTTAATATTATTATTATTATTTCTTATTTGTAACATAGACTTTATTTGTTTTAGAACATTTTTAGGTTCACAGCAAAATTGAGCAGAAAGTACAGAGAGTTCTCCATACATTCCTGCCCCCACCCCTTCCACCCCTCCCACACACACAGTCTTCCCCACTATCAACACCCCCCACCAGAGCGGTGCCTTTGTTACAACTGATGAACCTACATTGACACGACATCACTACCCAAAGTCCATACTTACTTTTTGGTTCACCCTTGCTTTAGTACATTCTATGCACTTTAACCAACATATAATGATCTGTATCATGCATAATAGTTTTATTGCCTAAAATCCCTCCGTGCTCTGCCTTCACTTAATTTTTTTATTCTCAATTTCTTCTTCTTTGAAATGTAAGAAATAACTATCTCATGGGTTATCATGAGGATAAAATGAGATAATATACATGAGTGCTTTGTTTTAGGTGTGCATTATTTATATACTATTTCCATGAAAAGCCAAGAGCCCTCCCATCTTGGTCCCTGACTGTAGAGCATGCCAGTGGAGGAAGGAGAGAACCAGGTGGAGAGGGGTGAGCTTTCTCTGGCGCCCCAAGGCACGGGCTGCCTGATCTGGTTTGGTGGTAGGCTACTTTGGGGGTAGCCTACTTGAGAGGAGGATACGTAGACCCATGGGATTCCAGGGGATTGTGGATGATTCCTTGATCCTGAAGTAACTCATCCAGCTTTATCCAGGCAGTCCCCTGCTGCTCTTGGCAGGGGCTCAGGGAGGCTGCATGAGTCACCTCCACGTGGCTGATGTGGGAGAGAGTGGGCAGGGCCGGAGGGAGGGAGGGAGGGAGGGAAGGAGAGGGCTCATGCCTAGGCTGGGCCACGCTGGCTTGGAGAAATTGTTCCTGAAAGTCCCTGGCAGGAAGTGGACTGCCATGGGCTGTTAACCTGCCATGCAAATCGAGAAGTAAACAATCTCCAATGAGAATCCCAGATGCCCAGTGCATTCCAAAAACCCAGGCATTTACCCAGGGCTCAGGTGGGGGCCAGCTTGAGGGAGCCCCACGCACAAATGGAGGCAGGGCTGCTGGCCTCTCCAGTGTTCAGACAAGGATTTTGCCTAGGAGACCTCAGTCTCCTGCACCCAGACAGGCAGCATCTACACAAGGAGAAGGAGACCAGGCAGTACAGATGGCATCAAGTATAAACCCTTTGTTTATATGGGGAAAACCACTCTGGGGTCTGCTTGGGCTGTGTAGACAGAGCAAGTAAGCTGGGCCATGGTGCTAGAGACATGGGGGGCCATGTGGTAGGCTTGGGTGGGTATACCTAGTCTCCACCTCATGGGTCTGTCACAGGACACAACTGGGTTTGGGAGGATACCAGCTGCTTACTGTATATATACTCAGAATTTATTGGCCTGTGGTAAGGAGGAGTGGGGAGAGAGAGGATGGAATGGAACACATCTGGTGACCTGATTTTTTTGTTTTCCTGCTCTTGGTTAAGGAAGGGCCTTGGCTGTGTGTAGGGCTGAAAGAAAAAGTTAGGGAAATGGGGCAGGAGCAGGAGAAGGGAAGATGGGGGCAACGATTGCATATTATTTGGCTGGGCTCAGAATTTGATCCTGAGAAGGCCTCTACTCCTTGTGGAGTAGGAAGGGCTCAGTGTCCCTATGTGAAGATTGAATTAGGAAGAAAAGTATGATCACATGAGCATTTAGCAGCATCTTCAACAAAGATACAACATACACGTACACCTACACATAAATCCAAAAGAAGTACATAAGCACACACACTTTCAAGTACAGTTGCAAACATAGCCATCAACTATGCAAAAAAGCTCATACTTACTGCTTACACACATAACTGCCACTGAAACACACAGATGTTCAGCAAGCCCAGAGGGAGTCATGCTAACCCTGAAGCTCAAGACCAAAGCGCTTGAACCATCATCACCACTTGGAGGTTGCAAAGTCTAATGTCCATCTCAAGTTTTCTGCAAACTTCCAGAGGGTACACCTGCCTTTAATGAGTCATTCAGCCCAGGGCCCTCTGGTCACTGCTTGTGACAGTCTTGTCCCACACCACCCCCATGCAGATGGAGAACAAGGCAAAATCACGCACAACTCTTCTGTGATGAGGCAAACTTGTGAAGAGTTGAAGAAATGAAGAGATTTACATTTAGCAATGCAAACAACGACTTAAACAACAGACATTTCTGTTCAAAAATCCATTGGTCATTTTCACAACTCCAGATCCAGACTCTCTCCATGTTATTCAGCAAATCTCCTTCCCCCTCTTCTCTGTTGCCTTCTTCTCAGGGCAAAATCCAAATTCCTTTCATTATGTGGAGAAACTCAGCTTTCTCCAACCTCCGTCTCTAAACTTGGCTCCTGGACCCCATTAGCATAGCCAAAATACACTGGAAGCTCTGAAAATAGCCACAGTGACTTGCTGATTAAGCTCCTAAAACAGAGGCCATCCGCCTTCCCCCACCCCCCCACCGTCTTCCTCTCTAGGGGGTACCGTTTATATTTTTTTGTTAAACATAAATATGCAAATATACACTTAGACACAACAAAGAACTCTCTATCCACTTCCCCAAGTAAGTTAGACAGGGAATGAACTCATCTATGCCATGCATAGGACAGTCAGCTAAATTTAAAATCGGTGCCTCTACCCCACTCCTCACTTTTAAGGGTTTCCAGGGCTCTTCTCACCATGAACTCATTAATTTATAAAGTCAACATTGGTGAGAGTCTGCTATCTGGATACAAAGATGAATAAAACAAAGCCACAGTACTCAAAGAGTTCAAACTGTAGATGGAGTGACAGACAACTAAACATGTAATCATGATATAATTAGAGTAAGTCTGTGACAGGGAAGTAAAATTTGCTACTGGAACACAGAGGAAAGGCAGTTTATTCAATTTGTCAGTGGAGGTCTTAGAAGTTATGGAGGATGAGGAGTAGTTCGTCACTTAAAGAGTAGGAGGTGTCATTGAGGATCAAACCAAGCAATCATTCATTCATTTGTTCACCTAATTTTTAGTACTGTGCTAAGCAATGAACAAGGCAGACAAACTTTACTTGGTTATGGGAACTGTAGGCTTTCACAAATATGTGAGGATTGTGGAAGGGAAGCTGAGTCAGGTAAACCTTTCTAAGGATGTGACTCCTAGACTGAGACCTAAAAGAAGAATAAGAGTTAGCTAAATGAAAGAGAGTGAGGGGCCGGCCAAGTGGCTCAGTCGGCCAAGTGGCTCAGTTGGTAAGAGAGCAAGCTCTGAATAGCGGGGCTGCCGGTTCAATTCCCACATGTGCCAGTAAGCTGCACCTTCTACAGCTAAGATTGTGACCAACAGCTCCACCTGGAGCTGGGCTGCCTTGAGTGGCCAGTGATGGCATTGGATGCAGTGGGCTGCAGTTGGCTACCTTAAACTACTGTGAGTGGCCAGCTGCCAGCATGAGCTACTGTGAGCCACTGTGAGCGGCCGTCCAATGGCCGGCAACCGACTGACTGCCTCAGCTGGGAAGCGTGCAATGATCACAATACCAACATGGGCCTGTGAAGCAATGTCTTCCACAACTAGACTGAAGAACAAAAGGACAGCAACTTGTCTGTTTCCCTTCCCCGATTCCCCAAAAAAATCTTTAAAAAAAAAGAATGTCATCAAAGATCCAGGCCCTTCTATCTTCTGAGCCAGCATGCTTAATATATGCCTTTTGTGGGTTGCAGGTTGGCTCCTCTACCCCCAGGCTTTCTAGGGAGCAAGAAGGAGAAACGCAAAAGACACATGCCAGCTCTTCCTCCTCGTTTTTTGTTTAAACAAACAAAAATGTTTATATCTCATTAGCCAGAACTGTATCATAGCATTACCCCCTCCTAACAAGGGAGCCTGGAAAGTCAGTATTTTGAGGAGGGCACATTGATCTCCCTTCTCCCTAAAAAATCAATGTGCTGTAAATGAGGCAGAAGGGAGAACGCGTTGATCAAGGTTGGCAATGAGCAGTGCCCGCCAGGGCCCTAAAGAACCTGTAGAAGCTGCTTGGATGAAGTGTGGAAGGACTTCCAAGTGGGGGAAACAGCAGGAGCAAGACCTGGGTTGGGGACGTTCCTTGGGAAATCACCAACAGTCCAGGTCAGCTGGAGCATAGGGTTTGACCAGTGGGAAGAATGGACAGGGACAGTTTGCACTGCCAGGTTTGTGGAATCGCCCTCCTGCCCAGGTGCACACACTGCATGCAGTGGGTCAGGCATGAGGAAAGCAACAGCAGACAATGAGCAACAGCTGGAAAGGTCAAGTTCAGCTGCAACCTGAGACAGTGATTGAAGTTCAGAGAAAAGCAGATGATGACAAATCTCTGGACCGCCTGGAATTGCCAGCCACGGGTGGAGGACTGCTGGGTTGGAGCCATGGACTCTCTCAAGCAAAGCGGACCTCCAGATACACTAAAGTCCCTCATGGCTCCCTAAAGAAACCGGGGAACTAGGTACCTGCATCCACCTCTTGCCTGAGGTCTGTTTATTGTCATTCTTCCTCCACCGTCTCTCCTCCTTGTCTTAGCACGTCCAGGCTGCAGCGAGAACATGGGTCAGGTGGTGCAGTGGTTAGGATGGAGGGTGCTGGTTCCAGCTCTAGGGTGCAGGACAACCCTTCATTGCATTCTTCCCAAAGTTCCTGAGGCACATCTATACCTGGAGTGGGGGTGGAGGTGTGTGTGTGTGTGTGTGTGTGTGTGTGTGTGTGTGTGTGTATGCAGCCACCCTTTGCTGCTATATCTTGTCAGAGGCACCTGGCTTTCTTGACTAGGAGGCATTCAAAATCTCACCTTCCTCTTGTTACCAACGAGGCTTTTCTGCTAACCTCTGAGGGGGCAGAGAGCAGGGGACCACTGTCCCAGTCAACACTTCACTGTCACAGGCTTCCAAAGATCCCCTCAGCTTTTCCTTTCCCAAACAGAGCGCCCCAAATTCCCCTTTCTTCCTGGGTCCTCTTCTGATCTCTGAGTCCTCTGCATTACTTTTCGGAGATCCTCTTCAGTTTCTCACCTTTTATTAAGGGCCAAATCCCAAGGAGTGGGATAAAATGGGAGTAGGGGCATTATTCAAGTCCTGGGGAATGAGGTTCTGGTCCACTTTTATCAGGACTCATTTATCAGTGCTTTGGTTTCTGAAAGAGTTCCATCCCTCCAATCCATGGGGGCGGGGGTGCTGGTCTATAACACAGATGTCAGGATCCCCCTCTGAGAAATGCTGGAATGGAAGGACCAAGTGACTGACACATCATGTAGCTTAATAGCTCACCTAGTCCTGAAAGCCCTGTACAGCGTCCCTGCAGGGGGTTAGGCATTCCCAGGGACAGAAAATCCCTTACAGCTCTCAACACCTCTGGTGCTCTTAGGTATTACTGGGCAGTCCTACTGAAGAAAAGGAAAGAAAATCTTCCTCGTGTTATAATAACAGGCACTACCCTCTCTATATCAGGCACTTTGCAGGGCACTGTATTATACTGTACTGTACAGAAAGACCCCACTGGGTGGCACTCTGACCCTACAAACTCAGTACTATTATCCCCATTTCACAGGTAAGGACACTGACAAGAGAGCTTGAATAACTAGTTTCAAGATTAGTAAGCAGCACTGCAGGTGTGGTTAAATTAGAATCCTAAGCCTGTGCTCTTTCCACTACATCCACTACATCCATCTTGGCACTGTTGACATTTTGGGCTGGAGAATTCTTTGTTGAGGGGATGTCCGCACATTGTAAGATGTGTAGCACCATCCCTGACCTCTACCCACTGGATGCCAATAGCACCCTCTCTTCAGTTGTGGCCCAAATCATCTCCAGACATTGTCAGATATTCTCTTGGGGGGAAGGACATCACCCCTGACTGACTTGTCTGCACTACATCACATGTTGTCTCTCTCTAATGAGCTCAAAATGTCCTTTCCACCGTGGCCCTGGTTCCCCTCACCGGAGTCAGACAGAGCATCCACTTTGTCTTTCTATCACCTATTGGTCCTTCAAATAATGATGAGGCGGTTCCTTATCTCCAGGTCTCTTCTGCCGATTAAACTCCAGTGTTCCTGCGTCTTTTCCCAGTACACTGTGGTTTCGAAGCTTTTCACCAGGCCAGCTGCTCTCTGCTGATGAGCATCAGTGGTAAGGAGAGTTAGGCTAGACAAAATGAAGGACTTTCCTCTTTGCCTCTCCTCTTCTACTCCTCTCTCAGGAGCAGCCCAGAGCAGTCATTGCCTCCTCTGTGAAGCACTGTCATAGGGTGGGTTTTCCTTCTTTGGCCCCAATTACTCTTTTTTCTACCTTAAGGCCTCATCATTTGTTTATTCTGTCTCCCCCAAACCCAGGCTTTTATCTCCTCAAGTTCTAACCACCATTCCATCCCTCTGAACACCAAGCAGAAGGCTGGACACGTGGTGGGTGCTCGCTAAGTCTGACAGGTGAATGGGTATATAACAACAGCACATAATGAATATTGGGTTTACAGAAGTGAAAAGTGCTTTGAAAAGATAGACAGCACACGGGCTGGCCGAGTGGCGCGGTGGTTAAGCGCTGGCTTGGGAAGCCAGCGACCCCGGTTCGGGTCCCACATATGAGGGCCAGTGACACTGCCCTCAAAAAGAAAAAAAAAATATTAAAAAGATAGACGGCATTATACAGATATAAAGGGTTTATATTTTTCTTCTTCTCTTTTTCTGTCTCAGCCCCTCCCTTCCCCCTGGTCCTCTCCAAGCTGACCCACCAATTGGCAGAGACCATTAACTAAGCTTTATTTGAGGAATGGGAAACTTGGCAAAGAGGGTAACTTCGAGAACTTTTTTCCCATTCTCTAGTCTGGGCAGTTTGCTCCAGCGAGGGTTAAAGTGTGGGTGGCCAGTATTAGAACCTAACAGGAGCTGCCTTCTCTTCTCTCCCTGCCCTCCTAGTGATTTGCAAGACTGCTTGTTAGGGAAATTCAATTTTCCCTAGAACCTACCACCTGGAAAAATACCTCACAGCACACATGGTGAACAAGGAGTGCATTCATGGGAGAAGAAAACGGGTGGTGGGCGCTGGACCAAGGTGCCCATCGGTTCTGGGATCTGGTTAGGTCGTCGAGTTGTACCAAAGGCATGTTGTTATGCCTGGTCTGAAAGGCAGCCTTGCAGGCCTGGCATCCAAATGTGTCCCTTCACTGCCCGCTCTCCTGCAGTCTGAGAGGACTATGGAATCAACGGGCTATTGCTTCTAGGTTTGGTGCTCTTTGCAGGCCTTTGCTAAGTGACATGGTCACCTTCAAGTTCAGGTCCCTCCAAGAACAGAGGCCAGTAGGTGCTTGGAGAGCAGGAGGAGGAGAGGAACTCCTGGGATATGCAGCCCTGCCCTGGGAGCTCTCAGCCTGATGGGAGACTCACCTGCCCTTGGGGAAGTTAGGGAAGAGAGACTTCCACAGGAAAAGGCTCAGTAATGCATGAATATCAAAGCTATTGACCTCTGTGAAGAAAGCAACTGCGGGGGCGGGGGAGGGGGGGAAGGGGGCACGGGGATAGGGACTTTGGAAAGAAAGGTTCAGCAGAGAAGCATCGGTGGGGCAGAGCACAGATCCTCCCAGCCAATATGGAAGATGTTCTGCTAGTGCAGGAGCAGTAGGTGTGTGTGTGTTGGGGGGGAGGGGGCGGTCAGGGAGGTGGCTAAACTCAAAGGCCTGAGTGCACCGACACCCTCCATGGAAGTTAGGGCTCTATGGAGCTGGACACTTCTTTCCCCCTGGCTCATGTTCTTCTCTCGTCTGAGGTCAGGGATTGTGACAGGGTGGTTTGGAAAGGGGTGAGATCGTAAAGTGGGGCTTTTGGAGAGAGAACTGAATGATGGCCTGAGTCCTAGGCCTGTGTCACTAGCCAACCACTTGGTGACATTGAACAGGTTCCCCTGTCCCTGCATTTCAAAACTCAAAGGCAGTGCTTGACGTGGGAGAAGGATCAACCTCAGGCCAAGGCAGTATCTGGCTGTATCCCCAGCTCCATCTCAGTCCCAACCTCTCCCTGCCCCCGCCTCCCAAGGCCAGGCACCATACACCACAAGGCAAGGGGACAGCAAAGGCATCCTCCATGGATGCCCATGTGGCCACAAACACAAACTTAACATGCATCACGTGACCTCTCCGTCATCAAAATAAAAAGGAAACTGATAGGTGGATGCCACGGGCTGTCTCTAACAAAAGATTTAACAAGGATAAATGTCAGGCCCTGAACTTGAGTTTAAAATTCCAAGTGTATGAACACAGAATTCTGGAGACAGGCCTTGGAAGTGGCATGTGTAGGAAAGCTTTTAGGGTTTTAGCGGGTGGTAAGCTTGGTGTGACTCAAGGAGCTAGTGACAATGAACATTCACCCTGGAATGGTAATGCTTCCAGTGTGCTCAACACAATCTCACACTGTCCTCAAAATAACCTGTGGTGTTGGTACTACCCTGTTATCCCCATTTTGCAGGAGAGGAAACAAGGTACAGACAGATTTAAGTAATTTACCCAAAATCTCCTAGCTAGGGAGTGGTAGAGCCAGGATTAACCTGGACCCAGGCCCTGAAACACTCTGGGATGGAAACATGGAATTTAGGACAGGGAGGCAATAGCCAATCTCTGCTCTGTGCTAAAGCAAACCTGCTTTCAGGAGTCCTCTGTTTTGTTCTAAGACCGGCACTCCAAGTCTTCAGTAGCGGCAAAATGGTACACATTCAAAAGAGGGTGTTTCGGGAGGTTGGAGGAAGGAATATTTGGAAATGTGACATTCTCCTTCTTCATCTACCAGGTGTCTTAGCCTCAGTGTGGAGAAGTGTCCTTGATACCACCCTCAAATCCATTCTTTCACATCCACCCATCACCAGCCCTGTAGGTCACTCCCAGTGTAACACCCCCTGAAGCACTAAAAGCTGTTTCACTTGTGCCACTTGTAAGCCCCGCCTTCTCAAACACGCCTCAATTCAACGCACTTCTCTCCATCTATGGCCACTTCCCCAATCTGAGGCACCAGCACCTTTCACCATGATCACCTCTGACCCTCCTAACTGTGTAGTACCTTCTTTACCCCTTCACCACCCAGCTGCTCTCCACACCACAGTCAGAGTGGGCTCTGACAACCAAACTGGGACCGTGCTACTTCACTACACAAGCCCTTTCATACGCCATGCTCTATACAGAACCCAGACTCCTCACTCTGATCCTACTTAACTCTCTAGCCTCTTATCTCAGAGACCCATTCACTGGCTCTAGTCATGTTGCTTCTCTTCAGTTTCTGCGACATGTCATGTTCCTTCTGGCCCCAAGGCCCTCACACATGTTGTTCCCTTAGCCTAGAATGGTCTTCCCCATGCCCCCCATCTCCTATAGCTGCTCCTTCTCATCTTTCAGGACTGGGCTCAAGTGTCATTTCCTCTTATATGGGGGCTTATACCCCCAAGTAGGTCTGTCTTGTTCTACTCTTGCTTAGCAACTTGTTCTTTGCTTCCTTCATGATACACCTAACAGTTTGAAATTATGTATTCCTTTGGCTTTTACTGTAAATTCCATGAGCACAGGGATCATTTTGTGTTATTTACACAGCAAACCCAAGGCCAAACACAGAGGCACATGGTAAGTGTTCCTTCAATAACTATTTGTTGAGTAAATGAAGGGCCTAGAGAAGAGAAGTTCAGGGAGCATTGAGCTGTCCATGCCGGAGAGAGGGCTGTGGAATATGTGATCTGGTATGTCAGAAATCACACTAACTTATTTAGCAAACAAGAATATGGCACTTACCAGGCACTGCCCTCAGCACTTTCTAAATAGTAATCCATTAGCCCTTATAACAGCTCTGCAAGGCAGGTACTGGTATGACAATGTCCTTCAATAAGGAGTAGAGGCCCAGAGAAACTAAGTAACTTGTGCAAGGCTCCACAGTCAGAGGGGCAGAGCCAGACTTTAAAACAAAGTTAAAGCTCTCAATCTGGGAGTCCCTGCTGTGGGTCCACAGAAGACTCACTCTCTAAAGGTCTGACCGCGAAGGGCCGACTCCAGAAGCCTGGTAAGCCAGTGTGCTAGGAGGGAGTCTAGCCTGGATGCAGCTGACCTTGCTGACTTCCAAGGCCTGCCTCTCACTTTGTGCCCTAGCCAGGTCTACTAGGAGGATAAAATGGATTAGTGGAAGTGAAGGTGCTGACAAAGTTGGAACATGCCCCCTGAACACAAGGTCTTGCCGAGTCCCCAGGCTGGCAGGACTGGAAGATCGATGCGGTCTAGTCAGACTGAAGGTCAAGGGACACGACCAGACAGGGAAATGGTTCCTGCTAAATCAACCCATTACTTCCTTTCCAGTCCTGCCTGCCTGCCCTTCATTCGTGACCTTCTCCAATTCCAGGAAGGAGAAAGGGGAGAGTACAGCGAAGGAAGCAGCGAGGCAGCCAAAACAAGAAAAGACAGGCTGCTCTTAAAACAACAACCCCAATTCCCCCTGATTTATGAGGTTTGGTCCATGCTGGGAGCTTTGGGAACAAACTGAAACCCTTTGGCGCACGCTGCCGTGGCACAGTAGCTCGGCACAGGCTTTGTTTTGCAGGCAGGTTGCCTCAGGTTGCCCTGGAATTCTTCTGGCAGAGGGGCCAGTGCAGCCCAGAGAGAGGGGTCTGGGGCAAGGCGAGTCGCGACCCCCATCCTGTGGAATGGGCGGAGACCCTAGAGCTCAGGCAGGACCCAGCCTGAGGCTCACTTCAGTTGTTTGGTTTCACTCTGCCCTGCCTGCCTGCTGCAGGAGCTGTGTGGGTGGTGGGCAGAGATGAACACTCTGCCAGAGGCAGGCACAGAGTTAGGCAGAGCTGTCTGGGTCCTGGGGGATGGTGTGGGAGGGGGCTGTGACAACATGTGGCTGCCATCTAAAGATGAAATGGGGAGAGGAGACGACAGAGAGAAGGGGTGGAGGTGGCTCCTGAAGCCTGGGGGAAGGAGAAAGGGAGAAGTTAGGGTACTGAAGAATAAATAAACACCTAGAGTAGAAAAACGAAGGAGAAAGGAAAAAGGGAATGTTTTGTATCCTCCTGAAGGGCAAAATAGAGAAGATGGCTTCATCCCGAGATTTCAGAAAGAATTGTTGGGCTAGATCTGCAGAAGAAAGGAGGCCCTACCTACCTGCATCCACTGGCATGAGTTACACAGTGAGGTGCCTTCCTCAGAAGTTCAGGGAGGCCAGGGTGTTTGGGGGAGAAGGGAGGGATAGGCCCTAAATAAATGCAGAGAAGTGGGCCTCGGAATCTCCAGAGGTCCTTCTTCATAGGCTTTATGGTTTTCTAAGAGCCATCGAAAGGACTAAGAGGAAAGCATGATTCCCAAGAACTGGAGCAAGGGAACAGTCCTGCCATTTGCTGGGGACCATTGGATTGGGCACAGTGTAGGTGCCCACTTTGAGTTCACTGCTGGCCTTGTGCCGGTGGTAGACCTCTCTTTCACAAGGAGATAGTTCAAGAACTGTACATGGCAGAATGGCAATTATGTAGCAGAATCAGGATGTGAACTCAGGTCTGACACAAATGCCTCTTCTTGGGAAAAGGCAGTAGGAGGAGACTTAGTGGTGGTCGAGGAAGAGAACGCTGAACCTCAGAGACCAAGGTCAAATGTCTGGATCCGACATGCAAGGGATTGATGTCTTGTGACCTTAGACATACAATTTTCAGATTCTAGCCTCAGTTCCCCGTTTAAGATGGGGGCTTGGGCTAGGTGCTCTCTAAACCTTTTTTTTTTTCTTTTTTTAAATCTCTAAGTGTGTAATGTTTAGTTGGGAATCTGCTTTCCACTTACTTTATCTTATTCTTATCAATCTTATTCCTTCTGGGATTATGTTCTGTTCTGGGCTTACACTCGAGGTATGGGGGGACCCCTGCCTACAGCCCATTCAAGATTGAGAGTAGAGATTGGAAATTATGATGACGCTTTTTCTAAGGGGTTGTGATCAATTAACTAACCAAATAAATAAACAATTATTTATTAGACCTACCATGTACCTGGGATAGTGTTTAATTGCTGATACAAAGGAGAATGAGTCTTGATCGCCAGCTCCAAGAAGCCTCCAGACTAATGGAAAAGCCACATCCACAAAGGAAGCTTGCCATGTGATCAGAGATCACCAGCTCCTCAGAGAAAAGTTTGGTAAGTCATGCCTCTTCCACTTAGAGATGAAAAGGAAAAGTCTACCTGAGATGAGGTCAAGGCCATTTGGGACCACACAATCTCAGTTTTGACAGCTGTGCTTTGGCCCCAGGGGTGCCAGCCATTTCTGACCTTGGGCCACATTGCTGAAGTCATGGTCAGTTGTCTCTGACCATGGTTGGCGGTCTCTGGAGGAATCTGGTGTGGCTTAAACATGACCAGAGAACAGTGATGAGTGTGACCATGAGGCAAACCGACAGCCAAGTGGACACACTGAGAAGGGGAGACCCTGAGAGGAAGAGACCACTGACGTAGAGGTGAGGGTGGAGGGCCTTCCTGGCAAAGGGGATGAGAATGTTTACAGGCCTGGAGGAGAGAAAGTAAGAGATTTGTTCTAAGGATTGCAAATAACTGCTTGAGTTGGCAGAGGGTAGAGGATCTGGACATTGTGGTAAGAGACACTAGCAAAGTGGTGGGCAAACAACTTAGACAGAGCCTGGCCTTTATCCTGAGGGCAACAGAGGAACTTTCCCTCCTGCCCTTGTCCAGAGCATCCCTGCTGTAAATAGTCCCCTTTCCTGTCTTTCTTTTCTTTTTCTTTTTTTTAAAGATTCTACTGGGGAATTGGGGGAGGGGAACAGCACTGGGGAATCAGGGAAGGGGAACAGACAAGTTGCTGTCTTTTTGTTCTTCAGTCTGGTTGCGGAGGATGTTGCTTCACTGGCCCATGTTGGTATTGTCATTGTGCTCTTCTTGGGTGAGGCAGATAGGTGACCGGCCTCTGGATGGTCGCTCACCGCGGCTATTGGCAGCTCACGCTGGCTGCCAGCCGCTCACGTTGGCTGCTGGCCATTCACTGTAGCCCACGGGCAGCCCACTGCAGTCCACGGGCAGCCCACTGCAGCAGGGGCTGCAGCCTACACCGTCGCCAGGACCCGCACAGCCCAGCTCCAAGTGGAGCTGTTGTTAGCTGTAGAGGGCAGTGTCACTGGCCCCCACATATGGGATCCGAACCGGGGCCACTGGCATCCCAAAACCAGCTCTCAACCAATGCGCCACTCGGTCGGCCCTCCTGTCTTTCTTTACAAGGCTCCCAGCTGCCTCGGATAAACTCCCTTCTGCTTAGCCTGGCCAAATCCTGACCATCGGCTACAGCCCTGTTCAGATTCCCTTTCCTCCAGAAAGCCTCCTTGGATTACCTCATTTTATTTAACCATTCATTCATCCAACAAATGTGCATTAAGCTCTTCCAGTGGGCTAGGCACTGGCTGTGAATAAGCAGACATGATTCCCACCCTTATGCAGCCTTTGGAGTACAATGGCTTGGAAGTTTCAGTGATGTCTCCTTTTTTGATCTCCTTGATATGCTCAGCTGATGAGGCTATCAAGCACCCTTCCATAAGCAGCCTCCTCCCTCCTACATAGATAGCTCCTTGGGGCAGAGACCAGGTCTCCCCATCTCTGTATTCTGGGAGTGCTCAGCCTATATTTTAAAGATATCTGGCTTTCCAGCAATATTAAACAAAGTGGAAAGTTCTCTTAGCTGACAACTGCCCTTTTCCTTTTCTCTTTAATTCCAGCACTCTGCAGAAAAGTGGGCTGGCAGCTCCAGTTGAACCTTAGGCCCCAAGATGCAGAAAGAGCACAGAAAAAGGAGGGACTGAGAGGGGGAGGAAACGCCTGGGCTGGATGCCAGCCTGATGCCTCTGGCCAAGCCAGTGGTTCTTGGTCTTCTGCATTCTGGAATGACAGAGGCTTGCCAGGGCATTTTGATGCGGCTCCTACCAAGCCTCTAGCTCCTCACCCTGGACAGAGCCACGCTGGCAGCTCCTTCTGGGCCCTCCTTGCAGTGCACTGGTGCCCCACGGTGGACAGAAAACAGGCCTTGATCTCACTCCATCCTGAGGGTTTGTGTCCCAGCCAGTGGAGAGGGCTCGGAAGCCTCTGTGCTCATGGCATGCTGCTCCTGCCCTTGCGTAGGGGTGAGACTTGGGCATTCTCATGATAGAGCCCTTTCTCCACCCTGACCTCAGGCCACTCACCTGGGCTTTCTGGGGGGTTTGCCTGACACTACGGCACACTCATCATCAGGATAGGCTTACCCCGACCCCGGAGCTGTTGTGCAAATCAGGCACAGACCCACCCAGCACAATCTTTAGGAGAGAAGCAGGCTACTCTGAGCTAGTCTACATGGCCATATGGGGGTTGGAGCACCCTGTGTAATCCTCCCACCCTCGAGGTGGGGAGATAGGAGTGATGATTCCAGAAGAAACCAAGGCTTCTGTCCACCTGCAGCTCACCATCTCCAGAGGATGGGGGCAGAGTCAGGGGGACAGTGGCTAGAAAACATTGAGGCTGAGGGCGTGGGGGTGAGGTAGAAGGCTGGGGGAGGATGGGGTCCTTGGGTCTGAGGCAAAACCCTGAAATGCCATGGAATGCAGGAGCATCGGTTTTTAATTTTCCCCCCCTTAATTACAGGCTGTATATGACTGCTGACAGGAGATGGGTGTTAAACCCCCAGAAGCCACTGATTGGACAGTCCTACCCCTGTGGCTCATCTCTGGACTCTGTGCTGGCCCCTCAAATCTCAGGTGTGAGCCCCCTGGAGTGAGATTGCAGCAGTCCTGCCAAGGAGGCTGAGCAAAGCTAGTGAGAGAGATGCTGCAGGAAAACAGACCCGGCCAGGAAGCAGTAACCAAATCTGGAAGATGTCAGGAGGAAACAGGGCCAGAGATAAGGGGGAAAGAGCAGGAGGGCAGCTTGTAGAGATCAAAGTGTAAAGAACAGTCAGATCAGCAGAGGAAAGTGATGGGGAAGGGAGAACTGAACAGCTCCAGAGCTGTCAAGGGCTTTTAGACACTTCTTTTATTTCACCCTTATTGCAGCAAGATCATGATCTCTTTCACAGAAAACAGAAAATTAGGTAAGGAGTTTAAGTAATCTGCTTGTGGTTCAATAACTAAAATGATGGACTGGGGATTTGAATCCAGGTCTATCAGATTCCGAATGGGTTCCCTATCATTCTTTCAGTAGTTCACCTGAGAAAGGGGGCATGGCTAGATAAGAGGAGACAAGGGGACTGGAACTCCAGAATTCTAGAAACTTCGCACTGAAATCAGGATCCCATACACCAGTTCTGCCTCCAAGAGAAATTAGCTGTCAGCCAGAACCATGTCATGTTTTAATTAGGTAGCCAATTAGTTTTGAAGAGAGGTAACAGAACCAACTAAACTTCCTTCCTCTCTCTCTCCTCCTCCCTCTCTTCCTCCTTTCCTTCCTTCCTTTCTAACATTTTTTATGGAGCAATTACAAACTGTCAGTCTTGGTGTTAATTCTGAGAAACAAACATGAATAAGAACCAGCCCTTGCCCTTGGGGAACTCACAATCCCTTGCGAAATTCTAGGAAATTAAGGCAGCTCTTTACACACATACCCTCACCTTCCCTGTCTTTATTTCTGAGTTCTTCTTCAGGGCCCAGCAAAACTCCTGCTTCTCCCTGCAGCCCCGGCAACCTCTGTTTTGAGAGACAAGCTCCTGCCAAACCCCGCCCCTCTGGGAGCTGCTCTAGGGGCCACAGCCAGAGTGGTCAGTGACACCCACAAATAGACTGGCCTCTAAAGTCCCTGAGCCTTTGAGCTCCTCTCACACATCTGGACAGAGCTCGGCCTGAGGAGGCCCAAATTCTTCAGGTCATAAGTCACGCTGATGTCCAATCCTGGAACAAATGAACAAATGAAAAAGCGTCCGGCCTCTTCCCCTCACAGCCACTGACCAGACATCTCCTACGCATTGAACCACACACCACACCCCATTCCTCTCTGCTTTGAAATCTCAGAGCAGCACTTAGAGAGCCATCACCCACCCACCCGGTACACTTTCAAAGCAATGCCATCAAATAAACTCAGGCTGGCAACTGAAAAACATTTCAAAATAACTCAAGTTATTTGTGTGTATTCTCAAATATTAGGAAGAGGATGGAGTAGATCAGAACAGTACTTCTCAAAATCCTGTTTTTCCTTTCATTTATTTCTCTGCATACTAAATCTAATCCCTGCATCTCTCATATCCAGAATTCCTACTTCACAAACTCCTCTTCCAGCTCTAGCCACACATCCCTCCTTCTTCTATTTCTCTCCCCTTTCCTCCTGATTAATAACACAAAAGTCTTCCTCTCAGGAGGGGAAGAAGGTAACTTGGTAAATCCCCTCTTTCCTAGACAGGGGAGAGGGCAAGGGCTGGAGATACTCCTGCAGTTATGATTTTCCCCATCAGTAGCTATCATCGCACCAAGCCTTTCCAAATCATACCAAGCCCACTGGGCAGAAAAGTTTCCAGACAAAGTGACCACACCAACCTGACTCAGCTGGTCAGATCTTATCTAAAGATTTCATTCCAATTACAAACTACAATGGGCTACCACTAGTCAATTGTCTCAATTTACAGTTGGGAAAATATGGTCACTGTATCCCTGCCTCACCGTTTCTCTTAGCAACCCCAGCATATCCTGACTGTAATACTTTCTATATTGCTGTAGACTGAATGTTTGTGTCCCCCCACCCCTAAATTCATATGTTAAAATCCTAGCCCCCAATATGATGGCATTAGGAGGTAGAGCCTTTGGGAGATGATTAGGTCATGAAGGTGGAACCCTCATAAATGGGATTCAAGTCCTTATAAAAAGAACCCAGGGAGCTCCCTTGCCCATTCTGCTATGTGGGGACACAAAGAGAAGACGGCTGTCTGTGAGTCAGGAAGTGGGCTCCTACTAGACAACGGTTCTTGGACTTCCCAGCCTCCAGAACTGTGAGAAGTAAATTTCTGTTGTTTATAAGCCCCCTGGTCTATGGTATCCTGTTATAACAGCCCAAATGGAATAAGGCATATTGCTGTTTTGATTCCATTAGTGTTTGCTTAGTCACCTAGAAACTGGAGGTCCCTTAAGGTTCCAGATTACATTTATTCTCCTTCTGTCCTAAGCCTCATGAATAGGTCTGTAGTAGTCTGCTAATGCTACATAACAAATAAGCTCAAATATTAGTTACTTAAAGCACAACAATCCCTTATTATCTCTCATTGTTTCTGTGGGTCAGGAACCTGGAAGTGACTTATCTAGGAAGTTCTGACTCGGTTTTCATGAGGTCATGGTCAAAATGCAAGCCAAGGCTGCTGCGCCTAAAGGCTTGATTGGGACTGGAGGCATTACTTCCAAGGTTGTCTATTCACTGGTGCTGGCTGTTGGGGGAAGGTTTTGGGTCCCCTTCAAGAGGACCTCTCCGTGTGGCCTGAGCTTCCTTACAACGTAATCATGTTGGGTTCCAAAAGTGAACACCTTAGGCCGGCCGAGTGGCTCAGTTGGTTAAGAGCTCACTCAAGAATGCGAGCTGAGCTCTGAGCCACAGCGGCTCGAGGCCAGCCTGAGCTGAGTTGCCGTTGAGCTGCCAATAGGTGGCAGGATGGCTCAGCTAAAAAAAAACAAAAAACAACAACAACAACAAAAAAAAAGTGAACACCTCGAGACAAAGGGAGCCAGGCAGAAGCCGCATCCTCTTTTATGACCAAAGCTTTGGAAGTCACGTGGTATTACTTCTGCTGTGTTCACTTGGTCAGGGCCATCCCAAGGCCCCCTGATTCAAGGTGTGTGTGGGGGCGAGGGGGCATGTAAGCCTGGCTTCTCGGCAGGAAGAATTCCAGTCACATTGTAAGAAGAGCTTGTGGGACGGGATAAACATATAGATGTGGCCACCTTTGGAGAATACAGAGTGCCACACTGCTGGCCCTTGAATCCCATAGCAAATGCTCACTGGTGAACTTAATATTCACTGGCAACTGGAACTGAAGCAGTCATATCACAGGGAGCCTGAGATAAAAAGGAAAATAAATTTAGAGTTCTAATTCTTCACCCCTGCCTGTATCGACACCCTTTACCATGAAGTCTTAGATTGTCTTCCCACCCTGACTCTGGCCCCAACCATATGACTTGCCTTACGCAATAGGTTGTTATTAGTAGCTGTGAGTTAAGCAGAGGCTTTATAAAAAAACAAAAATTCACGTATCTCCTGGGGCTCCTGCACTTCTGATTTTGACATGAAAATAAGCTGGACTAGCCCACTGGAGGGTATGAGACATGCTAAAAGTGGTCGATTTGCCTCAGTTGCCCCAGCTGAAGAAAGCTGACCCACAAAGATGTGAGCAAAATCAGGGAAGAAGAAAACAACCCAGCACCCTGCAGGCTTGTGAGCTGAATGATTATGATGTTAAGGCCATGAGCTTGGGAGTTGGTCAGTTATGCTGCATTTTCGAGACAATAAATAACTAATATAACCCTCTCATACTATCACAGAACACCTCATGAGCTGGGACCGTGGGTTCTGGTCAGGCTCAGTATCTGTGGTAGACAGAATAATGGCCTTCCAAGGTCCATGTCCTAATCCTCATAACCTGTGAATATGTTACTTTACATGATAAAAAGGACTCTGTACAATAGAAGAGATTAAGTAAAGGATCTTGAGATGGCAAGACCATCCTGGATAATCCAGGTGGGCCCAATTTAATCACGGGTAAGAGGGTCAGAATCAGAGATGTGATGACAGAGCAGAGGTTGGAGTGTGTGCTCCCACAATGAAGGATGGGTCACAGCCAAAGAATGCAGGACGCCTCTAGAAACTGCGAAGGCAAAGAAAGATTGTTAGGACAGAGTCCCAGAGAGCTGTTCCCAGGCTCTCGGCCTCACGTGAAAGGTGCTGGCTCATTATGTAACCCGCATATGCAAGCACTCATATAACTAGTTGACCACCAGCTGTTACCAGTTGGCCATTAGCCTCTATTCTGTATGCTATATAACTGCCATGGCTACGTTAGCAAGTGTAGGTGGCACAGATGGTGCAGATCCTGCAGATCCTATTTCCTGTGTCTAGCTCGGCCATCCACCAGCGAGACTGCGGTGCAAGAAGACCCCTTGTTGGGGTTGTTGATGGATGTTTGCTTCTTGTGCCTCGACTAGCCACCCTCGAGAATATAGTGGTGTGAACCTCCTACCCATGGCTCCATTGTTCCTTTTCGGCTTCACCGTATCCTACATTCATCTGCCAAGAGCTGAGTCCCAGCAGTACAGAGCTTCTCCCCTGGAGCCCCTAGAAGGAGTGCAGTTTCATTGAAACTTTGATTTTTACCTATAAGACACATTGCAGACTTCCAACCTCCAGTACTATAAGATAATTAATTTGTTGTTCTAAGCCACTAAACTTGTGGTAATTTGTTATAGTAGCAATAGGAAACTGATGTAGTATCTAACAACTATATAACTTAAAGCAGTCAGGTGCCAGAGTGGGCCTTGCTTATTCCTTCTGGCAAATGGGGAAGTGTGGCAGATTAAAGATGGCTACAAATCTTCACTACTCCTTTTGAGATCTGGGTTGGCCTTAGTGGCTGGCTTGACCAGTAGAATGTGGCAGAATGTTCTGGAACTTTCAAGACTTGTAATAAGAATGCTTGCAGCTTCCTGTCAAAACACTCTTTGGGAGCCCAGCTGCCTGTCCCTGTTTTAAGCCAGGCCTGTCTCCTAGGCAGCTGTTTACCCTTGCTCAATCTTTTACCAACATGTCAACCCCCCAGAGAATTACTGAACCTCCCCCACCTCCCCACTGCCCCGGCCCCTTCAGACTCTTCAGGAAGGTTCCAGGAACAAAACTTTGGACAATTGTCCACTGACAGGCTTGTCAGAGAGTCCAGTTTTCCACATGGGCAATAGCTTGGCTCCCCTCTCTGTGTCATTTTTCCTTCCATTGACTTCTGCAGACAGGGCAGCCTTGGCAGCTTCTCTCGAAGCTGTTATCCTAGTCTTGGTCCCACCCTACCATTTCCCTGGAAGCCAGTGGTTTAGGTCTGGAGCGTAGTGGGATTGGAAGGGTGGGCAGTGTGGTTTAACAGGAGGTTTGGGAATTAGAGAGCCTATTGAAGAATCTGGGAGTTAGACTGGAACAGGGAGGAGGAAGCAAGCTCCCCACCTTTGTTTGTGTATACTGCAACTTCCTTTTTCCACAAGCTTTTGGAGGCCATGACTGCCATGTCTGTATTTGGCAAATGCAGGAACAGCATCACCATTTTCAAACAGGGAGTTTTCAACCTTTCCCCAAAGATACCATTTTAGTTTTATTTTTCATCTCCCCTCTTTTCATGTACTAGTCTAGTTATCTCCCATCTTTCTATATGTCATGCATCTCTGCACCCTCTCTAGGAAATGGTAGAATCTAGCAGTTAAGATGGTGGGCTCTGGAGTCAGATGGACCTGGGTTGAAATCCCAGCCTGCCTCTTAACAGCTATACAGCCTCAGGTGAGTCACTTCACCTCTGTAAGTTTGGCTTTCTTTTCTGAAAAAAATGGGGGCAATAATTATCCTTGCCTTACAGGGCTGTTGGAGGAATTAAATAAGACAGACCTGGCATATATAGTAAGCACTGAAAAAAATATTAGCCATTGTTATTTATTTTTAGCTGAGCCATCCTGCCACCTGTTGGCAGCTCAGCTCGAGGCTGGATATTGAACTGCTGTTGCTCAGAGCTCAGCTTGCACTCTTGAGTGAGCTCTTAACCAACTGAGCCACTCAGCTGGACCCAGCCATTGTTATTTAGATTCTCATTGTTTGGTTAGCTCTGAGTAAGTGATTACACAACTGACTTCCTCCTATTTCTTTATATAGAAGAGAAGAGAAAAAGAGAGATGTGGAGACAGAGGTGAATGGCCTTGACCCAGTATGGGCAAGGTCAGAGGAGGTGGGCTAATGAGTTCAGAAATATCTCTAAATATGACAAGAGACTCTGGGACTGCAGATATCTGTCATCCTCTCTGTTCTGTCCCTTTCTCTGCTCTAGTGACAGACCTTCCAACCTCAGTATCCTATTGTATAGGAGGAGAAAATTCTTCTAGAAAGGCTTAGAGAGAAAAGCTGCCTTTGGAGGACTGAGGCACCATATAGAGAAATGGGAGAGTAAAAATATATGGCTGTGTGTGTCTGTGTCTGTATTTGAAAGTAGAAGGCACATGAAAAAATGCAAAACTGAATGAAGGTATTAAGTGAGCGAGTCACCCCTGCTTTCAGCAAATGTGACCTGACTTTCACCTGTCAGTTAGGTAAGTCCCCAAATTCCCTTGGGGACATGAGCCAGTGTTTTTTGGTCCAGATGACCTAGAAATGCTCCTTGATGTCTGACATTAATCCCTCTCCTTGCAGCCAACAGAAGCCCTTTTCTCCCTTGATGTCAGGACAGGCAGCAGGCAGTCAGGGGTCCCCCTTGTTTGCAGCACATCCCAGTGGGAAGCTACTGAAGGCTGCAGGTTCCCATGGCTCCACCTCACAAATTGGAGGTGGTGGTGAGGGGTATAAAGAACTTGCCAGGACATCCTTCAGAGGAGTGGGTGAGATGGCTGTTCCAGACATCAAGGCGGCGAGGCATTAAATACATAAAGGTCAACAGAGCCTTAGTCTGCAGCCTCCTCTGGGCTCCCCTTACCAGCAGGCACCAAAACACACTGTGTTCATGGCCCATTACACCAACAGAGGTGGTGACAGCTATGAAATTGCAAAACATTTTCCATCCCCAGCCCCTGTTCACTCATCATTGCTAATTCTTCCAGTTTTCCATATTTGCCTGAGATGAATGAATGACTAGATTCAAGAGACTTTTTTTCTTTCTGTGAAATGTTTGGAAAATGACTGCTAACACCACAACGACCCTCTTTCTCTCTTTTTTCTTTTTAGTGGAGTGGAGTCGGAATATGTTTTTCTTCTTTTAAAAGGCACTTAAAGACTCAAATTTGTGATTACCTGTCTTATATTTTCTCAGAAAGCCCCAGGTTTTAAAAAGCAACTAGTGGGACAGCTGGTTAGCTCAGATAGTTAGAGGCAGATTCATAACATCAAGGTTGCCGGTTCGATTTCCACATGGGCCAAGAAGCTGTGCCCTCTACAAGTAGATTGAAGACAATTTCTTGGCTTGGAGCTGGTGGGTCCTGGAAAGACACACTGTTCCCCAATAAAGTTTTTCTAAAAATGCATAACTGTTTTAAAAAAAAATAAATAAATAAAAAGCAACTAGTTAAATCAATACAAACATATGATTTTAATTTTATGAATCTTTGCTCACTAAACTCATGTGTATAACAAGTGTGATTCTCTTTTATTTTCTTTAATTTTTATTTTGACTTTTCATTCGGTTAGGCTAGCAGAATCTTCAAGAACCAGCCCAGCTTCCCCAGGGTGGGGTCTAATGGATGAGGTAGACCCAGATCTGATTTTCAATGTCACCTATTTGCAGAAGGCTCCCCTGAGACCTATGGCACCAAACCTGGTCTTGGTCAGTAGGCCTCTCAGACTCTGGGTCCCTTTGTTCCCATACCATGGTCCTGTCAGGGTGATGACTCTCTGTCACTTCCCTGCCATTCAAAAATGATTCTGAAGCTCCACCCTGTGCTGGATCAAACAGGAGATCCTATCAGGCATTTACCTGTAGCATTCTTTGCTGGCTTGTTGCCACTTGGAGTTGCCCCAGTATATAAGGCCCAGACCTCCTGTTCTTGGACTCCTCTTATGTCCCTGGCATTCCCCACATCTCTTGGGCTCAGTCTGGTCAGAATGAAGAAGTGGGTGTGGGGCCAGCTTCTCCTGAACTCATCAATGACTGTGCTTTCTTGTCCCCTCTTCCTCAACGCTGTACATCTGAATTTTAGGACGTGTCACTCTGGACAGGGGGATGAGAGCCTTATATTTCTATCCCAAATCTTTTATCTAACCTTTACTATGTAGTCTAGGGGACAAAGCCGGGCAGAGTGACTTTTGCTCAGATGAGACAATGCCACCTGGAGGAGGCTATGAACAGAGGAAGGCCTGGCTTTGGAGAAGGGCAAAGAGAAAGCAACAATGGGAGATACTAGTTAATTCCAAAAGTTCTCCTGCCCAGCCTGAAGACTCACAGACTCTTAATGTGGTGACCATATGTCCGGCATTTTCTATGACAGTCCCCAATTCCAGTAATATCATTAAAAGGAGATCCTTTGTTAAATTTGTAGCTAAATTTGTTTTAAACTGCATCCTTGGGCAGGGCTTTCCATATAGATACATTAAAGAGTGTAAGTGGGGAGAGGGTTCCAAGGGTAGGATGTCAGCAGGTGTTCCAACAAGTCCCTTTGTGTTGACTGGACTGGAATGAGGCATTTCTCAGAAACCCTTCCAGAGAAAGGGGAGTATCCCTTAGTATTTCCAGCTCTTGAGGGACAGTGATGTGTTCCCTGATTCCCCAAGCCAGTCTGGGCAGTGAGCTCATACTCTTGAGCCCCTTGTTAATGTAAGAAATGTCCAAATCTGTAGAAAATTTTAATGAGTTTATTTGAGCCAAACTGATGACATATGCCAGGGAACAAGATCTCAAATACTCTGGAGAATATTAGTTTTACAGCTTCTTTTGTTTGTTTGTTTGTTTGTTTTTGTTTTTGAGGGCAGTGTCACTGGCCCTCACATGGGGGTCCCGAACCGGGGCCGCTGGCTTCCCAAGCCAGTGCTTTACCACCGTGCCACTCGGCCGGCCCTCAGCTTCTTTTATGCATTTGAAATTAAGGAGGAAATTCAAGGAAGATTACATGGAGGTGGGAGAAAGCCAGGTGGGGATTTGATTACAGGATAGTAAATAAGATTATGTGCTCTCTTGAGGGTGATTACAGTTTATTTCAAATGTGTGTTAACCTAAATGCACAGAAACAATGGATAGGCCTTGCTGAAGGCAAAAATAAACCTTTTACTAAAAAGTTATATGCCTGAGGCGTGACCACTCACCATGACCTGCCCAGTTAGTTTATGATTAGATCACACTGTGGGGTTACTTTCCATAGAATCCTTTTTTCATCCACACCCTCATCCAGAGAGCTGTGGAATCCTATTTGCTTCAAGGACTTTTTCCAAAATGATCTCCCAATCAATCCTGCCTGAAGTCGGAGTAGTGACAACTACACATTTCACTCCCTACTCACTCAATCCTTGCTCTTGTGACTTACCCCTAAAGGTAGCATTCCTGATTTTCCTAGTGTGTGAATAGTTTATAATCAGGTGAGGTGTTCTTAGAGCAGTAAGAGTAAGCCTCACATATCTAAGTCACACCCACGCCTGTCTCTCCTCCACCTGCCTCTTCCCCACTCACCGTCCCTATGTCCTCCAAGCTACCCCATGCCTTCAGTTACCACCAGCCTGCAGAGAACCCAAATTTCTGTCTCCAGCTTCACTTCTCACCTAAACTCCACACCTGTGCAGCCACCTGCCTGCTAGACATTGTCACTTGGAGGTCAAATTTGAAACACTTCAAATTCAAGTTGTCCAAAAGCAAGCTCATCAATTTCCCTTATAAGCCCTATCTTCCTTTGTGTTTCATATCTTGGTATATCATATTTGATAGTGGTTTTCAGTCAGTGGATGGGCATGGAGTAGGGGGAAATGTCTACTGTTGACTTAAAAATAAGATTGACTAGGTATTTCTTCACCAAAAAGGATTTATTCAGGAAAAAGAAAAAGAAAACAGTTGCAACCCAGCACATACAGACATGGCACGTAACATGCACATTCTGGCCAGCATGCCAAGATGGAGGGCTATTTAAGGAAGGGAAAAAGAAAACTGGAACCATAGAGTTCTATTTTAAAGAAAGTTAGAACCATAGAGCTCTTCCTATAGGGTTCTTGTGTGAACTTTCCATAAGCCTTAGCTCCTCCCAGAGACCACCTCCCCCCACCCCTCCCCCCCTACACGCCTGATCATGTTTCCTTAAAGTTCATCTTTATCACTATGAGCCTCCTGAAATGGCATGCCAGATTTTGTGTACATACGCGTCTTCTTCCTGCTCAGGGACGGTAGCTTCTTCAGAAAGTGACTAAAGAACAAAATGACAGCTGAGTTACAAAATCAAGCCTCCCCCCTCTCCCTCCCCACCCCAATCTACTTCTCTCCCTTGATCTCCTGGCGGTCCCTGACTCCCACACCTCCTGAAGCCATGCTCCATGGGCACTGACTCCTCAGTTCCTGGAAAACGCCATCAATGTAATGTATTCTGGTCCTTCTACCTGAAGGGTGTTGCCTACCCTCTCTGCCTGCAACCTTCAGGCAACGCCTCCCCTGGGAAGCCTCCCCAGCTTGAGCCAGGCAGAACTGATCCGTCCCTCCCTGGTGCCCCAGCTCCGTATGGCACACATCATCTGTAGGGCAGCCTCTTGTACCCTTGGGTGTGCCTGGGAACTCCTGTGCACCTTTAATAAGATGCAGAGGCTCGAGCTCTGCCTCCTCCCCAGTGAATCAAAATTGAGAAGGAGGGAGGCCTCTAGGCCTTTCTGAGGCACACCCTGCATGGAGAACCACAATCATAGGGCCTTTTTTCGTGTTCATATTACTTCAGGCACCAGACTATGAACACCTCAAGGGCAGGGATCTTGTCTCAGTAAACTCTCTAATCTCACGGCGGCATTCAGAACAGTCCCAATGCATAACAGCATAACTATAACATTAGTTATAGAAGGCAGGCCACTGTGCCCATTCACAATTACCCGGAAACTGAATGAGGCGCTCTAGGGAACAGCATCCTGCCCCCTACCCAGAATTAGTGGTGGGACCACTCCCAGTCAGATGTTCGTTGGAGGAGCAAGTAGAAATCAGAAAGCAATGCAGAAAGGTTGGCAAGCAGGCCCCCAGTCACACTACGACCATGACACTTGGTAACAGCCCCCCTCGCTGTCTCCCATTTAAGGCCCAATGCCTCAGGGGCCACCTCCTCCAGAGGTCTTTCCAGAAACTGCACACCTGTCTTCTCTGAGGTTCCTGTAACTCTCAGGCATCAGGTATCCTCATCCAGTTCAACCCCAGGGCTTTCCCTCATATTAACACCTCTCTTCCCAGTCTGCTAGCCCTATTTCCCCAAGGAGCTGTGAGCCTCAGGCATCCAAACCTCCCTATAGGAAATGGCACCCCACTGGGGCTCCAGAGACTCATCTGTAAAAAGGCCCATTTACAGATGAGACTTAGAAAACAGCCTTCCTCCCAGTGAGATGATCTCCAGTTTCCTGGGTGAACAGTGTGCCCTCACATGTTTAAAATGTAGATTTTAGAGTTGTCTCAGCACTGTGTTCTAGAGAACGATACAGGAAGAGTTCAAAGGGTCCTAAAAGCTAGACTTCAACTTCCTAGGTTCAAATCCCAGCTCTGCCAAATTCATAGGCTATCTCCTTAACCTCACTCCCTCAGTTTCCTCATCTATAAAATGGGGACAATAAGAGTACCTATCCTGTGCTGGTGTGAGGAGTGGGTGAGTTAATGTGTGGAACGTGCTACAAACAGAGTCTGCCACACAAGCAGGAGCTTAGAATGTGATCCTCTCATTAATTCAATTGATGTGAATCTCACATGATCTCATGTGATTCTTCCAACACCGGAAAGCTATCTCCTCTTCACAAACTACACCAGGCTCATAGAAGTTAAGTGACTTGCCTCAGGCAACACAGCTAATGAGTGAACACACCGTTTCTCAGGACTCTGAGCCCCACAAACGTGGCATATAGAATCCCCAAACTCTGGCACTCCTCCCGTCCTTCTGATCCACTCCTTTGGCATTCCTGTGGTTTCCATACACATTCTTGAAGCCTCCAATAACAGTCGCGTTCCCACCCCAAAACCACCATGGACCACACTCCTGCCTTTTTGGTCTCAGGCAGGGAGCCCTGCAGGAACCACTCTGGTGGCAGTGCTGGTGGGCGCTGTGGCGGGTGGTAGTCATGGACCTCATTTGGCTCTCCCAGGGCCTGGCCTGCACAGGATCCTGCAGGTATCTCCTGGCATCAACCTGCTAGGTTTGGCTGCCCCAGCTGCCCAGAGCCCAGTCCTGGAGAGCCTTGTCAGAGGGGGATGCCACAGTCCCCCAGACTCTGCCACTGAGACAGCCTGGTAGACCAGATGTGCCAACAAGGGGACTGGGCAGGGGCCCTTGGATGGGCTGAGGAGCTGTCTCTGTGTGGGAGCTAGATGTCATCTGAGAGGCGGAAGGAGTCTGCACACAGTATTTGGGTGGGATCCTCAGACCGGACCAGCCTGGACAGAGATGCACGACAGCCCCTTATGAGGTATTTATATAAATGTCTGTGATGTGAACGCTGACCCCTTCAGGGTGTTCTGGGCTTTGCCACTCACACAGTCCCATCACAGATGTTTCCTTAGGTCACATATCCTCCCTCCAGGATGGTTTTGTTATTTCCACTTATAGATGAGAAACTGAAACTCAGGTTTCTGCTTCTAATTCAGAGGTCTTGCTGCTAACCTCACCACTGGACAGATACAGAGCTAAGCCGGGTCCTAGACATGTGAGAGAGAGGCTGTTGGGAGCCTGGTGGGGACTGGGATGCAGGCACTGCTGAGTGCTGCCAATTGGTGCCAGGTGGGAATGCAGCCGCAGGATTGCGAGATCTCTGGATTTTTCCAGGGAAGCTGAAAATCTGGATTTTTAAAATGTGAAATTTCTCATTTTTTAAAATGTTGGCAACTAATTTAATTTAGTTTAAAATGTCTAGCGGGCTAAACAAAACACATTCTTGGGCTGGACTCAACTCCAGGCCACCAGTTTGCAGACTTGGGCTCACATATTGTCTCCAGGATGCCATGTGGGATAAGCCCTTACCCTCCTCAATTGAACAAAAGCATTCAATGCCCCTGGGGTGTGTCACACAGGAATAAGCCAACACAAAGGAGCAAAGGAGGAATTATTTATTTATTTATTTATTTATTTATTTATTTATTTATTTATTTATTTCTGAGGGCAGTGTCACTGGCCCTCATATGTGGGACCCAAACCGGGGCCGCTGGCTTCCCAAGCCAGCACTTAACCACCGCGCCACTCGGCCGGCCCGAGGAATTATTTATTGAGTGCCTTTATGTCAGACTTAGTTTTGGGGGTAAGTGATATAATTTGACAAAAATAGACAAAGCCCCGCTCTCATGAAAATAAACTTGTAAAAACTTTCAGTGTGTTAATAGTAAGTATTAAAGAGAAAAAGCAAGCAGAACTTTCAGTTTCAGATAGGGTGATCAGAGAGCCTCATTGGGCCAGTGACATATGACAAAGACCCAGAGGAAAGGAACGAGGAAGTCCTGCTGGTATCTACAGGATGAACATCCAGAAACAGAGAATAGCAAGTACACAGGCGCTGAGGCCCAGGGAGAGCACAGGAGTGGCTGGGAAGCAGGAAGGGAGAGAATGGCTAGAGGAGTGGCTGAAAGTGGTGCCCAGTAGTAGTATCAGCGGCCAGAGAGGCAGGGGGAGTCGGAAGGAGGAAGGCAAAGCACTGAGGGCCTCTGGTTTTACTTTGAATCAGATTGGAAGCCATTGGAGTGAAGGATCATTCTTGCTACTATGCTGAGAATAGACTGAAGAGAAGGAAGGAAGGCGGCAGAAAGACCCTTTCAGAAGCTATTGCAATAAATCTGGGTGAGGTAATGGTGGTTGGGGTAGGGCAGTGGTTGTGAAGGTCGTGAGAAGTGACCAGATTCTGGGCATCTTTTGTAGGTAAACCCAGTGGTGTGCTAGTAAAGGGTTAACAACAGGCTCTTGGGGTAGGGTCACTGATTCCCACCATGTAAATGTTCCTAACGTGGCTCATTTCAAGCTACTAACAGGATGTCAACTGGCTCACAAAATTCTTAAAAATTTTACAGTTGGCTCTTGGCAAGCCAATCCAGGCCAGCTTTAGCACAGCACTGGGCAGAACTAAGGGCTTGCTAATAGATTGGATGTGAGAGGTCAGAGAAAGGGAGCAAAGAGAACTCTGAGATTTGGGCAACTGATAAAGTGGAGTTGCCATTGATTTAGATATGGAAGAATATGATAAGTTTTGGGCGAAATATCAGGGATCTCAGTTTGGACATTACAGGTTTGAGAAACCCATCATATCTTTAATTTTCAAACCTTACAAGACATTATTATTACTGTTTCATATAGTCCATGTTTGGGGTTTTTCAACCCATATAGTTGCCACTTTATTTGTTGTTCATTCTTTCTCACCTCTCAGACCTTCCATCTGTAGTCATTTCCCTTCTACCTAAAGAGCAGAATGTCCTTTAGAGAGAATCAGCTGGTTTCAACTCCCTGTTTTGTTTGTTTTTTACTATATTTTTTATCATCTTAAAGAAACTGTATTTCACCTTCACACTTTAAAAAAAAAAAGATTTTATTGGGGAATTGGGGAAGGGAACATTGTGTTTTTCCAGGACCCATCAGCTCCAAGTCAAGTTGTTATCTTTCAATTGTAGTTGTGGAGGGCACAAACTCAGCTCCAAGTCCAGTCGATGCTTTCAATCTAGTTCTGGGGGGCGTAGCCTACCATCCCGTGCGGGAGTCGAACCGGCAACCTTGTTGTTAGGAGCACGTCCTCTCACCAGCTGAGCCATCCAGCTGCCGATTAGCAGCTCAGGGCAGCTCAGCTCAGGTGCAGCTCACTGGCCCATCCATGTAGGAATCGAACTGGCGACCCTGTTGCTCAGAGCTCACGCTCTAACCAACTGCACCACCCAGTCAGCCCCTCATTTTCACTCTTGATATATATTTTCACTGAGAAAAGAATTTTAGGAGGGCAATTATTTTCTTTCAGCATACTGAAAACAATTTAATGGTAATGTGTTCTTAATATTTTTCTTTGTGTTTTGGTTTACTAAAGTTTTACGGTGATGTGTCTGGCTGTGGATATCTGTTTATACTACTTAGATTAATTTGTCTTTTGTATTTGTGATTCATTGTTTTTCATCAGTTCAGGACCATTATCAGCTATTATTGGTTTATATATCAAGGCTGTCACAATTATCCCTCCTGTGTTTCTGGGACTCCAATTACACATATGTTGGTTCCTCTCATACTGTCTTCTGCAGCTCTTCACTTTTCTTTAATAATTTTCATCTTTTTGTTTCTCTGTGCTAAGTTTTGGAATATTTCTTCCATCTTCTGGTTTATTAATTCTCTCCAGGTGTATCTCTTGAGCTTTCATTTTTATTAGTTGAATTTATTATTTCTAGAAGTTTGATTTGATCTTTTTCCAAATGTAAATCAATTGTAGTTTTTTATCCACTGCAGGTATTTTCAAGCATGTCTTTTATTTTTCTAAACATAGTAATCATAATTATTTTATAGCCTGTGTCCAATAAATGCAAAATCTGAAGTTTTTACAATTTTGTTTTTCTCGTCTACTATATCTATTGTTTCTTACTCGTAGTGCCTGTTCCCTGGTGTACAGTTAGTCCTCATTTAATGTCATCGATAGAACCTTGGACATTGCAACGTTAAGTGAAACAACATATAGCAAAACCAATTCCACTATAGATTAATTGTTATAAACAAGAGTTAAATTCCTACAGCATATTTCTGGTCACAAAACACCATCAAATTTTTAAATAAAGACTGAACACACTTTTATTTTTTTATTTATTTATTTTTTTAAAGATTTTATTGGGGAATTGGCGGAGGGGAACAGCGTTGGGGAATCGGGGAAGGGGAACAGACAAGTTGCTGTCTTTTTGTTCTTCAGTTTAGTTGCGGAGGATGTTGCTTCACTGTTGGTATCATCATTGCGCTCTTCCCGGATGAGGCAGATCGGTCGCTGGCCTCTGGATGTCGCTCACCGCGGCTATTGGCAGCTCACGCTTGGCTGCCAGCCGCTCACGCTGGCTGCGGGCCACTCACTGCAGCCTATGGCAGCCCACTGCAGCAGGGGCTGCAGCCCACACCATCACCGGGGCTCGCACAGCCCAGCTCCAGGTGGAGCTGTTGTTAGCTGTAGAGGGCAGTGTCACTGGCCCTCATGTGGGATCCGAACCCGGGCCGCTGGCATCCCAAAACCAGCGCTTAACCACTGCGCCACTCGGCCGGCCCCCTGAACACACTTTTAATATTAAACATTGAAATAAATGTGAGCAATGCATACATTTAAGAAAGATGAATAAAAACAAGTAAGATAATTATTTTTCAACTCGCTTATTCCAGTTCAGGGCCATGGGTGACCGGAGCCTCTCCCGACAGCTCAGGGTGCAAGGTGGTGCCCCACCCTGGACAGGACGCCCTTCCATCACAGGGTGCACTTACACACACCCGCACTCATGCAGACGGGGACAATCTAGACCCACCAATTCTCCTAAAGTGAGCGTCTTTGGGATGTGGGAGAAAACCCACACAAACATGGGGAGACATGCAGACTCCACACATTGGCCTAGTCGGGAATCAAATTTTTTTCCCTCAACATTATAATGAAATGATACTGAACAAAGTGACATTATTCGAGGACCTGCTGTATTTGGTTATTTTTTGTTGGCTGCTGATCATACTTGAAAAATAATTTGGTGAATTATTTTAAGTGTAGAGGATGAGAAGGCCTTCCTCCAGAAAAATGTTTTTGTTTATTTTGTTTTTTGCTTTTGCCATGTACTTGTGGGGCGTACTGAGGCGGACCCACCTTAAATCAAATTCAAATTATTGAGGTTCCCTGAACCGGACAGTGATGAGAATTCTGTGAAATTGTTACCAAGATGGTTTAATGTTAGTTCATCTTTCCCCTCAGGATGTGGTCCTTTAGGATCCTTTGCTTATGGAGAATAATTACCAATCTCAAGTCCCAAGCTTCTATTTGTATCCTCCTTGAAGTGAAGTTACCAAAACAAAAGTTCAAACCTACTGGGAACAGCAAATACCCTCAGGGCAAACCTTCTGTTTCTGTCTCTGGGGTTTCCACATGTTCCCTTCAATTTGGCCTTGTTTTATTCTCTCTTACTAGTTCTCTTGTTAGCTCTTGTTTTTAGGAAAAAATAATTAATATCTTATCTACCAGTTTTACTTGTTTTCAGTGGTAGGGTTGGTTCAGATATCTTAGTTCACCATTGCTGGAGATTGGGACTCCCACTGAATGGTGAGGGGGGAGGGGCAGAGGGGCTAGGACATGGAATTTTTCAGGGTGATGGAAATATTTTGCATCTGATTGGGGTGGTGGTTACATGAGTATATACATTTGTGAAAGTTTTATCAAACTATACACTTAAAATGGGTACATTTTACTATACGTAAATTATGACTCAAAAAAGTTGACTTAAAAAGTAAAAAAAATAATATATCTCTTGCTCCTAGTAAAGAATGGATGATATAGTGACAGGAGGCCCCACACAGGACCCTTGAGAGAAAGTAAAGACTAAGTGCTGTTCATTGTCCCAGCCATCTGTGAGTCTAGTCTGATTACAGGTGGGGCGGGGTGGGCGTAGGGGTGCTGTAAAAGTCCCTGTTTTATAATGCAGCATTTATGAGCTTGTGTCATTATTAAGATGGGTAAGCACATGGGATGGAGCTTTTTGGAAATGGGTCTATAGGGACTGAACAGCTAGAAATGGTGGAATAATTCCAGAGATACATCTTAGAGCTTTGTTTTACAAGAAGAGAAGGACCCAGAATGCCGTGTCCCTACTGCTCTTATGGGCAGACCTCAATGGAAAAGAAGGTAGATAGAGAGACAAAGAAACTAAGATGGTGGCAGGGTTCTGGAACATGGGTCGCATGGCTTCAAGAACAGAGTGATCTCCCCATGCTTCTGACAGTGCTTCTTCAGGTGCAGAGAGTGTATGTGAAGGCACAGGGACAGGAGCCCCCCATGGACAGGAAGGGGGCCAATCCCACTCTTGGATCCAGCTGGGGCTTGGGACAGAGCTATGCTTTCAGGTCTCCCCTTCCTCACCAGCTTGGTTCCCCAGCATCTCTTGTGGGATCTTGGTGGCTCATGACCAATGGGTGATAAAGAAGTGTAAGACAGATCCTTTCTATATGGCTTTTGCCAAGTTATTTAGTCTGAGTCTCAGTTTTCTTATATTTAAAGGGGGGATAAAAACTTAAATGAGGCAATACATTAATGTTCTTAATTTATCTCCTGGCACATAGTAGCAATTTAATGTATGAATTATTATTATATTATTATTATTATTATTATTATTATTAAGACAAGACTAACACAAGGAGAACAGATGAAAGACAGGATATAATTCAGAATATTTTTAGGTGGTGTATACCAGACCAGCCTTCAGGCTGGGAAGCAGAGTAGGAGTTAATTCATCATTCATGCATTACATAAATATGCATTTAGGGCCCTACTATGTATCCTTTCCTCCCCTTCACAGTACTATCCTCAATTATGATATACTTAGATTTATTTATGTGTGTGTTTATTTTATTTTTCCCCAGCTCTCTTGAAGTATGATTGACAAATAAAAACTGTATATTTTAGATTGTACAATGTGACTTTTTTTTTTTTTAGGGTTTTTGGTTTTTTTTTTAATTGGGGGAGAGGAATAGTGTTAGGGAACCGGGGAAGGGGAACAGACAAGCCACTGTCCCCTTGTTCCTCAGTTCAGCCGCGGAAGACATCGCCTCACTGGCCTATGTTGGCATCATCATCGTGCTCTTCTCGGGTGAGGCAGATCGGTTGCCGGCCTCTGGACGGCCGCTCACCGAAGCTCTTGGCAGCTCACATTGGCTGCCAGCCACTCACTGTAGCCTGTGGCAGCCCACTGCAGCAGGCGCCGCAGCTATGCCATCCCGGGGACTCACAGCAGCCCAGCTCCAGGTGGAGCTGTTGTTCACCATCCCAGCCGTAGAGGGCAGCATCACTGTCCCCCATATGTGGGACCTGAACCAGGACCACTGACGTCCCAAGCCAGCTCCTAACCAACATGCCACTCGGTCAGCCCACAGTGTGACTTTTTTAAGGTTGTTTGTTTATTTTCTGTATCTCCCTATAGACTGAGGTCTCCAGGGACCATGTCTGCTTCGTTTGCAGCTGTGTTCTCAGAGCCTAGCATAATGCCAGCCACATAGTAGGTACTCCATAAACATTTGTCAAACGAATGCTAGGCCTATGCAGAGTGTTGGGCTATACTGTAAGCGGTCACAGAGCTTTTAGTCTAAAGGAGAAGATGGAACAATTTAAATAATTCCCCTCAGGGCAGTTTTCAGATTTCTGTGAGAACAGAAGGTATCATGCAAGGGGCATGAGGTGAGAAGAGAGGAACAAGGCCCTGGAGGAAGGTGACAAGGCTGGCATGGGGAAGCAGGGGCATGGGAATATGGGCTTAGGGGTCGGGGGAAAGCAACAGAAAGAGGCTCGGTCCCTTAGCAGGGAGTTCAGGGTACAATGTGGGGCATAGAGATGGCAAGTGAGGTCAGGAGGGTGGCAATGAAGCCACCTCCAGAAGGCAGGGGCCACCTCCACCCCCACCCATCACAGGCTTGGGAAGGAGGAAAGGGATAGGCTCTGTGTCACGGGGACTGGGTGGAGTGGAGACACCCAGGGAGCTGAGCTGAGGGGTCCAATCCTGACAGACTTGTGGCTCTGTGCAGCCTGGTGGAGACGAGTCACTAGCATGATTTAATCCTGTGGTAATGTGGCAGCTAATAAATTTCATATCCCCTCCCTGAGCATAGTCATAAGAGGAGCCAAAGGCTGGAGGAGAGAGGAGGAAGACTTGAGCAAGGCAGGAGAATAAAGTGAGGGGCATGAGAGGGAGGAAAGGGGAGGAAATGGAGGGATAGGTGAGAAGGGAGGGGGGTGAGGAGGGAGAGAAGGCAGGCAAAAGGGAGAGGAAGGAGGGTGGGAAGGAGGAAGTTCTCCATCAATAAGAATCAATATGACAGCCTCTGGGTTGGCACAGTGGCGCATTGCTTAAGAGTTGGCTTGGGGGCCGGTCTAGTGGCGCGGTGGTTAAGAGCTGGCTTGGGACGCCAGTGGCCCCAGTTCGGGTCCCACATATGAGGGCCAGTGACATTGCCCTCAAAAAAAAAAAAAAAAAAAAAAAAAAGGTTGACTTGGGACTCCAACTCTGAGCAACAGGGCCCTAGTTCGGATCCCATATAGTCCGAGTCCATGAGGTTAGTGATGCTGCGCCCTCTACAACTAAAATGGTGAACAACAGCTCGACCTGGAGCTGTGCTGCCGTGAGTTGCTGGTGACGGTGTAGGCTGCAATGGGGCTGGCCCGCAGCTAGCATGTGCTTTCGTGAGCAGCCATGAGTGGCTGTCCAATGGTGGCGAATGACTGCCTCACCCAGGAAAAGGGCAATGATAATACGAACATGGGCCAGTGAAGCGACGTCCTCCACAACTAGACTGAAGAACAAAGACAGCAACTTGTCTGTTCCCCTCCCCCAATTCCCCAATAAAATCTTAAAAAAAAAAAAAAAAAGAAAAAGAAGAAGAAGAATCAGTATGACAGCCTCATGGGTTAATTACCCAAATCATATCCACCCTGCACCTTAGCGGAGGGGGACCATTAGCCATCAGGTTCTGGAGGGAGCTGGCTCCCCCTCTGTCCAGTGTTCTCTTCCTCCTCTGCCCACTGCTCACCACACCTCCCCATCTCTCCTCTTTCTTCCTCTCTCCGAACGAAAAAGAGGGAGGGTGGCTGTCTGCCCAAGGAACTACTGCCTTCAGAAGGAGCTGACAGATGAGTCATGCTAATGATATAACAGCGCTAATGACAACACCGTTGACCCAGCACCTGTCTCAAAGGAGCATAGACTTCTCTTCAAATGCAAGTTCTGCTTAAGGTGGGAGGAGGCGTCTCCAATAAGGATTCATGCAAAAGGCCAGGTAGACTGAAGGAATGACCTCATGAGGTCATTTCAGCTTGAAATCCTAGGCAAATGAAGATTTGGGGAGTGAAGGCATGGTGGGGTGGAGAGCCTTCATTTCTGGGGGTCTCTAGAGAAAGCAGAGCCACCACTATCCTGGCTGCTTTCCCCTACTTCCCACACCACTTTGCTAACTGCAAAGCCTCTCATTGAGCCCTGGCCCAGGGAGCAGACAGTTCAGACTGCCAGCCATCTTCCAAAACATGTTTTGCCTTTTTGCCTTCGTTCTGTGGCTTGGCTCAGCGGGGCCTAAAAATTCCCCACACCTGGGGAGTGCCAAGATGGGCTGCTCCATCGCTAATAATCACTGTTTCCAGCCTGAAAAGCCCTGCTCTGTCCTCAGAACGGCCTTATGGGATGGGACAGCAGGCTCTGAGTCCATGAGATTAGGGCCACCTTGGGGGAAGGGCATCAAGAGGCAGCTAATCCTACCTCCCGAGTGCCTCCCAAGAAAGGGCATTAAGGATGATCTCCTAGACATGGCTGGGTGGCCACATTAGCTCACCTCCAAGAGGGGACTGGATCGAAGGGGCAGCGTTTGTGCCCAGTATATTAGTTCCAAGATCACAACTCTCGGGCAAGAGTGCCCTTGGCTACATCCTCTGTTGTTGGATGCCAAGGCCAGCACAAACACTATGAAGGAAACACAGTGTCTCTTGGCAAGAACACTTCATAACAATACTCTGTCCTTCCACGGTGCTGTTTCATGAGCCACAGCCATTAAAAGTATTTATTCTTTACTGTGTATCTTTGGGGTCAGACAGTCATGGATCTTGGTGCCCGAATGTCCTATGTGTGTATTGCCCATTTTAGGCTATGAGTCAGCTCTTAGAGCAGAAGAAAGCAAGCCTCCTTACTTGCTCCATGGAGCACTTTCGAATAGGTCCCAAGCCCCCTGCCACCCTTCCTGCACCTGGGGGTGGAGAACAAGGTTGAACCAAGTATGGCTCCTCTTTCCCACCATGAACTGGGAGAATCCCTTTTCACAGGCCCTTGGGAAATGCCAGTCTGCGGGGGAGACACAGACTTGTCTGGAGGAATATCAACCTGGTGATCTAAGAGCAGAGCCAGGCCAGCTGAAGACCGCTCATAGGAGACCCAAGAACAAACCGAAGGCAGAGTGGATGGAAGAACAGAGGCGCTCCCGGCATCTGCTCGGGTGGGCTGCCACTCTGGTGGGCTGGGGCAGGTGTGATAGCTACAAAAAGGCGCGCTCTCTCCCCCTCTCTCTGTTTCAACCCACTGTGCTGTGTTCCCAGCCTCAGAAGGGCAGAAGCCCCAGGCAGTGGGTGGGAGTTCATGCACAGATTGCTGTGACATCCCTCAGTGGTGCTTCTGAACCCAGCAGGCTGATAAAGGCAAAAACGGGCTTGGTCTTTGTCTCTGGCTGTGTCCTTTTCTTTGACTGGGAGGATTCAGAAGGCTTACAGATTAGATGGGGGAGGGGGACAAGGAGCAGGGGTGTAGCCACGTGGTGTGGCCCCTGAGCCGGCTGTCTGGCTCTGAGTAAAGCCAGGGCTGCACATGGGACGGAGGAGGGGGAACCTACTCACAAGCTGCAGGCCAACCAGTTATTTTCTCAGACCCGGCAAGCAGAGCAGAATAAAGGAGAAATCAAAAGAAAAGTGGCTGAGGCTTGAGGGGATAATGAGAGGAATGGGTGCGCACCCATATCACCTGCTGGAAAATAGATGGCAGCTCTGTTGTTTCAGTAACAGCCTCAGGAGATCTGGGTTCCAACCGAGCCTGACATCAGGAGGGGTGTGGGCAGAAACCGAGTCATATCATGTTTTATTAACTACCCTCCGCCCCTGCCTCCCTTCCCCTTCCCCCCCCCACACACACACACAATGTGAGTTACCATACATCTGTAAGCATTATCAGTATAGTATAGACAGCATGGACCCTGGAGGTGGGCTGCTTGGGTTTGAATCCTGGCCATAACACTTAGTAACTGTATAAAACTCTGTAAAATAGGGATGATAATACAGCCTGCTCCTGAATTGTTGTGAGGATGGAATGGGCTAATGAACTGTAATATTCATGCATGGCACGTAAGAAGCTCCACTAGGTGTTAGCTACTCTGACAGTTGTTACTTATCTACCAGGCCCTTTGTCAGGAGCTGGGTTTCTGCTTGGAGATCCCACTAGGTGTTAGCTACTCTGACAGTTGTTACTTATCTGCCAGGTCCTTTGTCAGGAGCTGGGTTTCTGCTTGGAGATCCTGTGATCATGCGGGGGAGGTAGACACGGACGTAAGCAGTCAGTGCACTGTGTGGCAAGTGCAATAAGGAGTGTGGATGGGGAGACACGGAGCTCACTCTGCCTGTGGGAATCAAGGGGCGCTTCACACAGGAGGCAACGTTTGATTTGGGCTTTGCAGCGAAGATCTGAGTTCCCCAAATGGAGAATAAGGGAAGAAGGACATCTGAACCCAGATTAGGCAAAGGCCTAGAGATGTGATAACCCAGGAAAACATTATCTCATGAATCTGGTTCTTAGGTTCTGTGGGAACCATGAAAGGAAATGAGAATGGCAAGAAAGCCGGGTCAAACTGCAGGCCCTCGAGTATCATGCTAAGGCACCTGAACTTTGTTCTGTAAACAACTGAGAGACACGGCAGAGTTTTAAGCAAGGGGGTTGCATTATCAGGTTTGTGTTTTGAGAAATAACACATTTGATGGATCATGGAAAATAGATCAGAAATTGAGAAGGCTGCAGGAAAACACACACAGGAGGATTTTGCAACGGCCAGGGCAAACATAAAATAGGAGCAGATATTCTAGTGCCTTGAGGTTCACTGCCAAATTACACGGGAGCCAGCGTGTAGGATACCGAGTGTCAGAACGCAAGCTTTCAATAGGAATCAAATTCAGCTGCACAGGCCCTTGAAGAGCGGGCAGACCAGGCAGGCAGGCATGTAGGGAAGTGGCACGGGTCCTGGGTTGGATATACATTGGGGGATCGCTGAAGCATCATCATTACCCAGGGGCTGAAGAGAATAGTGCTGTCAGGAGGCCAGCCTAGAACGTGTAACTCCTAGGGGAGGGAGGGCCCTCGAGACAGAAGGAGCAGTGGGGAAAGATGTGGAGATGTGAAATAGCTTGGAGTATTCTGGTTGCTGTGAGGCAGTCATATGTTAGGGGTTTAGAGTTTGAGAAATGGGGCTAGAGAAGTAAGCAGGGGAGCAGAGCATGGAGCGTGGGCCACATTCTGTGATTCTCAGCCAAGGATGTGGACCGAATCACTCATGGGGACAGCCTGCAAATATACAGAGCTTCTTAAATCAGCATTTCTAAAGGCGGGGCTGCAGGCAAGCTTAAGAGCTCTCAGGTGAATCTGACAAGTACTGTGGACTAAGAACCATGGTCATGGGGACAGGGAGCTGATGAAAAATGACCTGGTCAGATCCATGCCTTAGCAAGAGTCAGGTGGAGGGTGGAGGGCAGAGGGCGGAGGGCAGAGAGAGGGGTGAGGCAGGGAGACCCAGTCAGGAACTCCAGCAGTGGTCCAGTGCCATGGTAGGAAAGAGGAGGGAAGACACAAAAACCATTAGGAAATAGAACTGACAGAACTTGGACAGTCCATATAGAGGGTAAGAAAAAGAGTAACTTTATTTTAGGAATGAGAAACTGAGACCTAGATCAGTGGTTCTCAACAGTTTCAAATATGGGGATTTTCTTTTCAACGTCAAAAGAATAAATATGTGATGATAATTAAAGTTGTATGAATAGAAAATACCTAACGACACCATGGATTTAGGGAGGACTATGAAGGATTTGCATTTTATTCTTCATATTAGCATGAATAAGCACAAACAAGAGACCTGGAGGCAGCATGACCTGGATTCAAATCTTATTCCCACCATTGCTAGATGAGTGACCTTGGGTTTATTAACTGTCTGTGCCTCAGTCTATCACCTGTAAAATGGGTGTTCGAGCAGTCCCTGCCTCGTGGAGTTGTGTGAGAACTAGAGTTGTCCATGTAGAGGGCTTAGAAGAATGACTGGCATAGAGTCAGCCTCAACAAGCTGTAGCCATTAATTTTACTGTTATTCAGTAAAAAGGTGATGGTGCTTGGTACACATGTGGATGTGAGGACCTCCAAGGTCATGGGTGGGGGTCCCTGGTAGGGCTGCCTTGCTCTTACCCTTTTAGACCTTTTGACCCAGGACATGATTGACAGCGCATGGCCACATATCATCATCACATGGCTGCAGTGTGACTATGCCTGTGTAAGGCAGTGGGTCATGGAAAATAGATCAGAAATTGAGACGGCTGCAGGAAAACACACACAGGAGGATTTTGCAACGACTGGGGCAAACATAAAATAGGAGCAACGAGCAGGATGTGAAGAGCAGGATGGCATTGGGTGGCTTATCAGAATTATACCTGCAACCTGGATACTAGATCCAGGTGTTGTGACTTGTGATTATGTTCCAGGATGATGTGACCAAAGGGCATAGAGGCACCCCAGAACCTAGAAGGGCTTCACCTTGGAAGGCAGAGGCCATCACCACTCACCTGAACCTGAGTTCTCCAGCACCTGAGGAACTCCAGAAGCAATGCGGATCAAGCAGACTCAGGTTAGTGTTGTCAAGTCACCTTGGCCGACAGTGAGCAGGACTATTTAGATGGCTCGCAGGTTGACAACACCTAGACAGGGCTGTGGACAATGAGCAGAAGGAATTTCATGGTCCTCCAGCCCCGGGGCATTCACTTCGTGGCTGGAAGACATGTTTTGTTTCTTCCTTCCCTGTCTTGGCTCCTCCCTTCCTCTGGTAGGTACCAGCACACCAGTTTCTCCGCTGCAGGCAAGGCAAGAGGGAAATGGAAGGAGCCTACAAATTCTATAGCTTCATTTTTCACAAGCCTGAACCCTGGGAGGTTTCTGGACATAAATACAGTGTTTTGGCGAAAAGTAAGGGGGACAAGAAAACTTCCTTCCCCAGAGAAGAAATGGTCCCTGGTTGGGGCCAGGTCTGGGGAAAATGTGGGGTTCTGTTGGGCCTGAGCCCCTGGGAGAGTGCTAGGCTGCCAGCACATCTCCAGAGAGGAAATGATGGCTCTGCAGGTTTCTGTCCTCTGAGAACAGCCTTAGAATGTGTCCGAGAGCTTCTCACACAGATGCCTGTCCTGAGCATCCTGGGTAAGACACTAACCAGGAACCACGTGCACCTCCCCTGACCCAGGCCCTGGCTCCACAAAAACCTGCCGCAGCTGCCATACAACCCAGGCGGTGGGGCACCAAGACGAACTGAGATGGAGTTTGCCACTGTACCAATAACATGACTGCTCAGATTCAGAAATTGAGTTAAATTATAGATGTTAAATTATAGAATAACAATTGAGTTGATGGACTGCAACTGATACCTGCCATACACAGATAAGAAAACTGAGGCTCAGAGAGGGCAAATGAGCAGCCAACGCCAGCTGATCAGCATGGAGAGGCGGCAGGGCAGAACTGGACCCAAGTCTGTGAATCTCTAAGCCTGGGGTGAGGGAGAGGGACAAGCCCAAATGTCCACAAGAGGGACTGGTCAAATAAATATCGGGCACGGAGAAAGAGTCTTGTGTACCAATATGGAGAGGCCATCAAGATATACTACCAAGTAAAAATGAAAGTACACAGTTGCTTGTATGCATTGCTTGTCTGTGTATTAAATAAATCTGTCAGACACAAGAAGCTGGTGTGCTGATTGTCTCCTGGAGGAAAGTGGGTGATGGGGACCCAGGCAGGGAAGAAGACTTTTCCCTGGTGCAATCTTTTGTACCTTCTGGATTTTGAATCAAGAGAATGTATTGCCTATTCATATTTTTAAATAAATAACATTTTTTAAAAAGAGAGTGACAGAGAGTCTCCTTGTTCAACCCTCTTGAATTTGATGGAACAGACTCCTACTGAGCACCCAGGGTGTGCCAAGCCCCTGGTGGGTGCTGTGGGTTGTGCCGTGATGACAGAATGCTGCCTCTACCTACCAGGAGCTCACTCGCCCCAGGCAACCCAGGCCCCCCAGGTTGGATGGCAGGATAAGCAACCACAGGACTCCCACAGCTTCGCCCTGCTCCACATTGGCCCAGATGCCCCGCCACCCTAGGCTGTCAGCCTCAGTAGGTAAGGGGTGAGGGTCCATCCCAGGGCCAGCCCCTGAGCGCGATACCCACAGGGCAGTCTGAGCCAAAATTTCTCAGGGCCACACTGTTCCTTCCCGGCAGAGCCTCGGGGATAGGGCAGTGGGGAGGCAGAGAGCATGTATTTCTAGAAACCCTTCTATATTTCTATGGAAAGGATCATACACACAATCGCGCTCTGTCTTCTCTTGCTTCGCTCGCTTGTAACCAGCTGCAGTTACTGTGAAGGTCAAATAAGCAGTGAGGCCCTGAGGGGGGATTGCAGTTTGGGTGGGAAGTGGGAGCAGATCCAGGATTTCTGAAAATATAGCTGCAACCCAGCACATTGCAGAGGCACCTGCCTCCCCCTCTTGCCCTTTTCTGTCCCCATATTCCACCCCTATCCACTGCCCCATCCCTCTCCTGGGAGCAGGCTGCAGAAGCAGGCTGGACGTCGTGGCCTTTCACCATTTTCCCCAGCATTCACCTCATGTTGTCCTCAACACCAGGAAAAGATAAGTACGTTTTTGAGGTGAAGGACTGGTGTCCCCGAGACCCGAGGAGGGGAAGCTCCTTCTGGAGGAGCTGCAGGGTCTGGCTGTACAAAGCCAGCAAATCGTCAAGTGCTCTCCCAGATGATGCTCCCAATGAGTGTTATCCTGGATGTACCTGAGCAGATGGGGCAGGGTTATTACCTTAGATGCAGGCGTGCTCAAGACCAGCTCACCAGGTAGCTAGAGAGTAGCAGAGTGGGAGTCTGGTGTCCTGACCCAAAATCTCAGGCTGTCTTCCTGCTATTGCTGGAAGAGAGGTCACTTAGTTCAACCTTGCATTTTCAAATGATGAACTGAGGCCAGAGAGAGAGAGGGCCATCTCCAAGGTCACACAGCATGTAAGAGGCAAAGCCAGCTCTCAGGAACCCAGCCAGCCCTTGTCTCCCACTCTTGAAGCTATTTTGTCCTCTGTCGAGGCAGTGAGAAAGACAGGTTGGTTGAAATAACCTGGCACCTTCTCCCTTATAGCTACCCAATTTGTCCCAACTCATTCCATTTCTTAGTTGTTGCCCTTAGACTAGTGGTTGTGACCTCAAAAGTCTTCAAGAACATGGGCCAGCTGAGTGGCTCATTGGTCAAGAGTTGGTTTGGGAGCGAGAGCTCTAAGCAGCTGGGCTGCTGGTTCGGATCCCACATGGGCCAGTGATGCTGCGCCCTCTACAGCTAAGATGGTGAACAACAGCTCCACCTAGAAATGGGCTGCCGTGAGTCAACAGTGATGGAGTAGGCGGTGCTGCAATGGGCTGCCCTAAGCTACTGTGAGTGGCCAGCAGCCAGCATGAGTGGCGGGCAGCCAGCGTGAGGGGCCAGAAGCCGGCGTGAGCGGCCATGAGCCGCTGTGAGCAGCCGTCCAATGGCCAGCGACTGATCTGCCCCATCCGGGAAGAGTGCAATGATAATACCAACATGGGCCAGTGAAGCGATGTCCTTCACAACTAGACTGAAGAACAAAAGGACAGCAACTTGTCTGTTCCCCTTCCCCGATTCCCCAACGCTGTTCCCTCCCCCAATTCTTCAATTAAAAAAAAAAATCTTAAAAAAAAAAAGTCTTCAAGGACAGGCAGGTCAGTAACCGAGTGAAGTAGTGTGGCCTTCAGTTCTGTGACAAGATAACACAGAGGGATGGAGACTGCTTTGAACTGGGAAGTGCTTTTCCTGCCTAAAAGGTTCAAATCCAATTTTTTAAATTCTCGATGTTCAAATGCTTTGGGAGTGTGGGGCACAGGTGGAACAAGATGGGCCATGAGTTGGTGATGATTGAAGCTGGGTGTTGGGTACATGAGGTTATTAACACTATTCCGAGTAAATGTGCATATGTTTTAAATTTCCCATAATTAAAAGGTTTCTTTTATTAATGTACTATCCAAAAACATATTGGATCCTCAAGTCACATTAGATCCACAGGCCACCAATAAGCATTCTCTAGACCTTCCAGAATAGCCCACAGCCCTCTCTGCCTGGCCTGGGACAGGGGGAGATAAGGGAAAGAGGAAAGGAAACATACTGACTTGGGAAGGAATGGAGTCAGTTGTCATCGACTCTGAAGAGCATGGGCTCTGGGGATTTGGATGGACCGCATAAAAATGGAACAAGTCACACCCCCTGCACTATGTCTCACCCTTTCCACACCCACTCCTGGCCCATCCTCCTGCACCTCAATGCATCTTGCTCGTCTTTCTTACCATCCACCCCATCATGGGAAATAAGCAAATCTAAGGTCGACATCTTGAGTCTGCAGAAAGGAACATATCCCATCGGGATGAGTAGCCTGGCACATCCAGGCCTCATGTGATTCTAAGAGAGGGCTGTACTGACTTCCAGCAACCTCACCAGCAAGTGTGGAAGTCTCATGCTTTGGGGTGGAAGCAGAGTGGGGAAAGAAAGTATGGGTTGTATTTTTCTGTCTCCACTTCTTAGGCCAACTACCATTCACCATACTCACTCTCCATCCTTCACATCTTCCCAGTTTATAAAGTACTCTCACATTTAAATCATTTCATCTTCCAACCCTGTGAGGTAGATAATACTCCCATTTCCTAGATGAAGAAACTGAGGCTCCATGTGATTGAGTAACTTGCCCAAGATCTCATAACTTACTAGTAGCAGAGTCCAGGGCTGCTGAACTGATTTTAATGTTCTTTCCTCTACCTCAGATTGGGAGGGGTGGCAGGAGTTTACTGTCAGTGGGCTTTGCAGTTTCCCATGGACCCCATGACAGAAAAAGTATCATTGTGTTTTCTAAGTAGTCAACTGGGGTGGCAGGAAGTTTTGCTGGGCCGCTCCTTAACTGCAAGTGTGTTGCCATTTTTTAAGTGAGGAGAATTGTTTGAGGTAATGGTCTGACTTAAAAGGGTCTTTTGGGGTGGTGTGAACATTTAGATTTCCCCGTGTCTTTGTGAGATGACCATATAGTCCCTAGATCTCTCCTGAGTGTGATACAGGTGGAGAAGCTGAAAGAAGACATTGATATTGTCCATTGAGCTAGGGACAATGAATGACGTTAGGTCTTATATCAAATCTTAATTCTGTTTTACTTTGCTGTGTGACCCCAGGCCAGGCTTTTCACTCTCTGGTCCTCAGAGCATCCTTCTAACAGCCAAACTAAGGCTATCTTCTGTGCCAGCTCACTGCACACCAAGACTCCATTCCCTTAGCAACCTCTAGAGAAGATAACTTAAGGAACAATGGTCACTGCTCAGAGGGCACATCCCACACTCTTCACTGTTTTAGGAATTTAACACATGGGAGCAAAGGGGAAGCAAAGCAATTGTTAGGGAGAGGCTGGTGAGGAACCAGCCATCCAGCTCTGGCCCACACTGAGTTTGCTTTCATGCCTTTTCTTCTGTTAATTTGACTTGTTTTCCAAACATAGTTCAAACAATCACCCCCCAGAAGCAGTGGCAGCAGAAGGAAATGTTATTAAAAACGAGTTCGTTAGTGGGCATGGTGTGTGGATGAAGTCTTTGGGAGTTTTGGCTGCCAAATAAAGACTTGATTGTTGTCATTCCTCCTTTCCCAAGCTCCCTCCCTTTCTTCTCTCCTCCCTCCCTTCTCCCCTCCCTCCCTGCAGTCTGCCAGTCCCTCCCCCTAACCTAACCTCCCCACCCCAATAGAATCTGGTGGAAGAAAAGTCAGGCAAACACAAGCACGCTTGCACCACAGGGAGATCAGAACTTCTAGCTGGCTCTCTGCTGCCACAGCTCCACCGAAGGGTGGGGGAGGAAGAGGAGGGAACCTTGCGAGGGACTAACCCAAAGCTGAGAGCAGAGGCAGGTGTGTGCAGGTAAGCCCAGTCGGGAGATGGGGAGGAAGCCTCCTTCCTCCAGCCAGTGCCCTCCTGCTCTGTCCAGCTTAGGTTATTGATCTAGTCTCTGTCTCCTTCCTTCCTTTCACTTTGTCTCCTTTCAAATGAGCTCAAACTAGTCCTGCTCATTGCATCTATACCCTGTTCCTCTTGCTTCTCTTCATCATCTCTACCTGTGTATTTGCTGGATACAGAAGTTAACCTTTCTTGGTACAGATGTTTGTTGTAGCACAGAGAGTTATGCTGCACACAGTATTTATACAGAACAGATGTTTCCATAGAAACCATACTCAAGAACCCATTTCTCTGCACCTTTCACATGTTGTCACTCACTGTCACCATTACATACACACACACACACACACACGCACGCACACGCATGCACACACACACACTGCATCCTGTCTCTCATCATCTCACAGGCCTCTCCAGCTGTAACAGCAAAGAGAAAGTACATCTTCCCACTGAGATGGCAGAGCCAAAGAAAGTCATGTGTGCTGGGTTTTGGCGGAGCAGGGAGGAGATGAACAAGAGCAGGACTTGGAGGGATTTCTTCATTCTTTAGAACTTAATCGGGTAGGAGGGGGAAAAAAGTGGCTTTCCAACTTGCACAGTATCTTCCCAGTAGCTCTAAATTTCTCTGTGTCACTGGTCCAAACCACTGGCTTTTGGAAAGAAAGAGAAGAAAGAACTCAGCTTCCAAGCCTTGGAGGTCCTAATCCCCAGCTCTGGGGGCAGTTCATTTATTTTTCTGTAGGCAGCCAGTAAAGATTTCTCTTTAAAGTCATTTTGAAATTATCCCAGTTTGGCAAGGGCTCCTTGTGGCAAAGAAAAAAGGCAGTAGTTCCTTAATCTATCATGGAGGTGAAAACTGGAATGGGCTATTGAATGGGGCTTATTTCTAATTAGGGTGACCCTTCTCCATAGAGAGTGCTGTCCCAAGGCAGGCAGGGATAGGCTGGATCAGGGCTCCCAAATACAACTGATCTTCACAATCCGCTGGGAGCAGGACAGAGGAAAGTGGGTGCTTACTAAAAATATAGATGCCTGGATCCCTTGCTCCAGACCTACTGGACTGAGACCCAGGAATCGGTCATTGTTTTAATACTTGAGGGGATTCTGATGGTCAGCCAGGGCTTGAAAACCTGAATCAGGGGCCCGACCGAGGGAGACCTGTGCTGGGATTGAAGAGCAATGTTAGCTGGGCAGAGGGACTATGTGGTTTCCTGGACAAGGGTTTCCTGATGGGGAGCTCCAGGGTATCCCAAATAGATCACCCTCTTTTGGGGAGTGGGAGTGGGCACTGAGAGAAGAGACAGGATCTCTTCTGAGCTCTCCTCTTCTATCTTTCTTGCAAGTACCAGCAACCGTATCACGAGGAAACATCCTAGAAAGAAAGATCCCCCAAGATAGCTCCCAAAAGCTTGTTTCTTCTCACCTGCGGATGCCTGCCCGGAGCCCCCTGAGGCGCTGAGCTGGACCTCTCCCCAACCCTCCCAGATCCCCTCTCCTCCTGCCTAACGGCTGTCTGTTCTGATGGCTTCACACAGAAGATAGTCTGGACCATAAGCTCTGCCCAATGGGCAGCTCCATTACTGGGCATGTGAGGGAAGTGTTTCAAGACTGGAAGGGGCAAAAATGTCAGACCTGAAAGGTTGGGAGGGGAAGTCCTGGGTCACAATGGGACTCCACAGCCAGCCCTGTGCCTTTTCTCACCAGCATCCCCTCACCTGCTACGGAAAGGCACGTGTGGGGGCCGGCCGAGTGGCTCAGTTGGTTAAGAGCTCGCTCAAGAGTGCGAGCTGAGCTCTGAGCAACAGCTGTTCGAGGCCAGCCCGAGCTGAGTTGCCGTGAGCTGCCAACAGGTGGCAGGATGGCTCAGCTAAAAAAAAAAAAAAAAAAAAAAAAGGAATTCAGATTTGGGGCAGTTTCCAAACACATTGAATCCCACTATGTGAAAGGCACGTGTGGTGTGTGGTGTGTGTGTGTGTGGGGGGGGGGGAATGGGTAGTGAATTGGAGGACAGAGTGAGCTGTCCCAGGTAGCTGGGGGTTTCTACGATCTCTTCTTAGTTGGTTTTGAGATCCCAGCATGGTCTTGTAGGTCTCAAAGGGGAGGAAGTTACTCTGTTTAAAAGAGCTGGGAGAAATCCATGAGCCAATATGAGCCAATATCCACCTGCAAGGATCCCTGTCTTGGGTGGAGGGCTGGGCTACCCTCTGGCCAAGCTGGGGGGAAAGAGACACCATTACTTTGAAATAATGTCAACAATGGCTTATCATTCACTGAGCACTCACTTTACACACATTTACTCATTTAACCCTCAATTCAACATGGTAAGAAGGTGTTAGTGTGTCCCTTTTACAGTTGAGGGGACTGAAGCCTAGTGGAGGTAAGACATTTGCCTAAGAGCACCCAGTGAAGCAGCTGAAGATTTGCAGGGTTAGGACCCAGACCTATAAGCACCTAAGGCATCAGACAGTGTCTTCTAGGCTTTTTCCAAGGGATGGAACTGCTAGGGGGTGGGGCAGGAAGAAGCAGACAGAGAGGCGAGGACTAGAGCCATCTCACCCTTGTTCCTTCCCCAGCCGCTTAGAATGGAAAACTTGCTCTTCTGCACTAGTGGCCTGAGGCCAAAGAAACTTCATTCTGTTTACACTTTTCCGTGGTAGACGCTGGGGAGACAGATGGTCTCTCCATCATAGTGTGGTATTTATTTTTAGCACTTTTGATCTGCAGCACATTTTAAAGTTATTTATCACACTTGCTTCTGACAACAACTGGGTGAGGAGTACAGGAATAAAAAAGGTTTTATTATCCCCCTTTTACAGATAAGGAAACTAAGGCTGAGAGCAGGGTCGTGTCACTAGGTAGCGGTGGACAGGCTGAGAACCCTCCTCCCCTGTCTAGTTTGCACCATGGAGCTCTTCCCCTCTGCCTCAGTCAGGTCCACCCATGTACTGATTCCACCTCCTGAAAGGGGCAGCTGCATTAGTGGTGTGTGGAATTCATCATGCCCCTATACCAGCTCTCTTCTTACCACTGGACCACAAAAGCCTTATTTACAGGCCTTGGAAGGGTCTCAGGCAGCCCAGGTGGGCCTGCCTTGCTCCTCTGCTAACAAATGGCCAGAGACACCTGATTCTCCTGGCTTCCAACTCCCTCTGAGATTCTGGAAGAGAGCAGGGTGGCTTTCAGAAGTCTGAGTTTAGAACATAAAGAGGCGAACAGAGAGAGAGGGTCATGCCAATGTCCATGGGTGTGGCTACGGGGCAGGGGGCAGCTCCATTCTCCGCTGCAGGGTTCCTGGTTGAGTTAAGCCATGGACGTTTCGAGGTGACCAACTAGACAGGAAATCTGACAAGAAATAAGAATGCCAGTAAGTAGTGTGGAGTTGTGAAGTAATCCTTTAATCGGAAGAGACACTTAACCTCACTCCCAGCCAAATCCAATCCCAGATTCCATACAAAACCAATTACCCTTAAACTTGTCCCTCATGACTTGAAAAATTCATGTGGGCCTCAATCCAGCCCTGCCATGAAACTGAACAGTGCACCAGCCCGGGGTGTTAGAAACATTAAATAAATGAATTCATGAGCTAGATAGGAAGAAGAACTAGCTCCCTTTAAAATCAGAGTCTCTCTAGAGAATCTGCTCTTTTATAAATAAATCAATGAATAAACTAACCCCCTGCCATTCATAGAGAGTTTAAGCACTATGACATACCATCATGTACATCTCATTTCATCCTTACATAGACTAGGAGCCTGGGGTGGGGAGGCAGAGCCAGGATTCAAGCCCAGATCTCCTATCCTTGGGACTGAAATTCAAATTTGAAACTGTCTTAGGAAATGTTCTTAACGGGAGAGAGTGAATTTTGGTTTGGGCAAAGCAATTGTGGTTCCCCCAAAACACACACAGTGTTTTGAGAGCCAGTGCTAGCGAATGGACTGTGTAAGGTCCGGGATTGTCCGTGGTCAACAAGGGTTCAATGACTGAGCAGTGAGCACAGCCCAGCAGAAAGTTGGGAGGCATGCTCACAAAGGCATAAGGAATTTAAAAATCACAGGTACTTGTGACCCACCCTAAGGGAGCTTATGATCGAACAGAAGGTTTGGAAGGCAAGAGCAGAAAAAAGTGTGACTTTGGGCTTTGGATAGGGGAAACTATGACTTCCCTTGGAGTTTGTGGACCTCCAGTCTTTCGCACAGATTCTGGTTTCAGGGACTTTGGGTGTCACAGTGCATTACCAAAGCTATGCTGTTAGGACTTCACTCCAGGCAGTTAAGCTCCAGCAGGAAGAGGCACTGCCAGATGAGAAAAGTCTTAGAAATGAACGCCGTTTCCTCAAGAAAGAAGCATGGGCACACACATACACACAGAATGGTTCGGCCACAGGCTAAGAGAAAGGGAGTTAACAGATCAACTTTCTCCATGGAACAGGCCCAAGGAGCTTTTCCTCTGGAATCTGTCATCAGCTTTGGGAGGAGCTTGGCAGGCCTCCAGAGGTTTGGAATGTAACAGAATCAGAAGAACCAATGGGCAGATCAGAGAAGTTCCCAAAGGGTCTGGGAGGGAGATGGGAATGAGGAAGGCTTATGTTCTCTGTGAAGAGAAGGAACAGAAGGCTGGCCTGCCAAGTAGGGCTGTGACTGAGCCACGGGGACCAGGGCTGCCCAGGCCTGGAGCAAACTGAAAATGTCCCCCAGCGAAGACCAGCCACCTGAGTCACTGTACCTCACAGAGCGGGCTTCTGCTGGAAGCTCTGGACAAGCTTTACCTGCTTAACTTGGAGTCAAGTACCTGGTACATGCTTTTAGCCCCGAAGGCAATGCCGAGAAATAGGGAGCCCCAGCCAGTGCAGGGAGCCTCCTTGAGGCAGGGCTTCTCACATCGTGAGAGATTGCTTGCTAATTTTTAGGCTTCTGGGATAAAAAAATAAATAAATGCCAAGAAAAAAAAAAAAAAAGTTCAGGGTCACAAAAATTGGGGCATTTTAAAATGTTTGTTTTTAGCATACTACCCCCTTAAAAGTTATACAAAATGATGGTGTTATTTTCAAGAAAATTATGGGACTTATAAAATATTAATTTCTAGTTCACCAATTACAAGTGGTGCGGCGTCTGGCCACAAGACTCCAAGTATAGGTTTACAATGAATGCCTCTCTTTTCCCATCTTGTTAATATACCCCCAGGACTGTTACAGCCTCCAGTGAAGCTAAAGCCAAGAATCTAACTGCAAGGTCCTTTGTGATAGGAAACCCAGGGAAACTGACCCTCCTGGACGCCCTTGGAAAGGCCAGCCTGGGAACAGACTACCTTAGAGGGAGATGGAGAGGCAATGGAGGCTGCAGGCAGTGCCTTCCTGCTTTCTCGTCTGCCTGTCTGTCCTTCTTCCCTCCCTCCTTCCCATACTCAGCTCACACATACACACAGCACACATGGACATGAGTTTGCTTATGTGTATGGTACAGGAGAGAGTGTGTGTGTGTGTGTGTGTGTGTGTGTGTGTGTGTGTGTGTGTGAGGTGTCGGAGACAGCCTCTTCCCCTCCAGGGTTGAGCTCTGTCCTCTCTCCTGTTTCTTGTCATATTCAGCTCCTCCTGAGCATCTGGTCCAGACTAAGCAGCTAGTGAGGGGCTTCTGTCATCTACCTTTGAGCAAAGCCAGCAAGAAGCCGGCACTGGGAGGAGTCTAAGCTGATATGAACTCAAAGGAAAGAGAATGGGAAGCCTGGGACAGAGGCCGTGATCCCAGGGTCCAGATGCAGTGGGGATGCCCACTCTATCTCAGAGAACCCCAAGAACTCTGTATCTCCAGCATGCCCCTGGCCCTAGGAGGGGGCAGAGTGGACCACTATAGTTGTAAAGCAGCAGCATGGGGGGCACCAGGAGAAGCAATGTGGGAATGGGGACTCTGCCTGAAGACCTGAAGGAGTGTCATAAGGATGATGGCGCTGGGGAGATGGTACATGGAACCCCCTCCCTGGATCCTTCCCTGCCTGGCCAGGGAGAAAGCCTGTGGGAGCTGCCACTCTGTGCCTGCGGCCCTGAATCTATTGCTCTTTCCCCAGCTTAATTCAACTCAAACCACATGGCCCTATCTGAGGGGTTATCAGGGACGGTGGGAAGGGCGACCCAAAACATCCTTCAGCAACCCATTTCACTATGTCACTGAGGCTAGCAGGAAATTCTTGATCCCTCAACACACCCTCAACTCCAATGAATATGGGAGCAGCAATATCGGGTCACAAGAAATGAAAGTGGTTTCCTGGCGGCTTTCAAGCCCTTCCCTGTTTACTTTCCCAGAAACCTCCACATCTGGAGAGAATTCCTGGTGTGTCTCCTGCTTGCAAAGACCAGCAGTCTCTGAGCTGAGCGCAGGGGGCGAAGGGTGAGCAGAGGGAACACAGAGTGTCTACAGCACTTCCTTCCTTTCCAAGATCTCTATGAGCCCTTCTGAAAGGCAGGAGACCTGGGCTTTTGTCCTGGCTCTCCTGTTAAACAGCTTCTTGGCTTTGGCAAGCCACTTCTTTCCTCCAGTACTCAATGATAAACAGTAGAGTCTGGACTTGATTGGTAGATTTCAAACCATTTTTATCAATGCACCTTTTTCCTTTTTTTTCCAAAGGAATGCTTTGGTTAAACCTCAATATACACAACAGATTAAAAGAAAAAGCAGAGCTGCTCAGGTTGGCACAGGAGTAAGTTGGGGGTGCCTCAGGGCCACCCCCTTAGTATCCTTTCCTCAGGGGGCTCCACAGAAATGGAGGCAGAGTTTGAAAACACTGAGCTGTGGAATCTCTAGGGACCATTCCAGATGTAACACCCCAGAACTCTATGGCTCATGTATTCTAACATCCATCTTATAAGGACAGGGACAATTTTCTCATGCTGCAAATAGGAAGATCTAGAGAGGTTAATGGTCTTCTCCAAGACTCCTGATTCACAGCCCAGTGTGTTTTCTACCAGGATGGCTGCTGCTCTCCAGAGCAGGCAGACACATTGAGTGGCTAGGTCTCTGGGCAGGGGTTCAAGATCCTTAAGCCCTTGTTACTGTCACACCTGCTGGATACAGGCAAACAAGCAGATGCTTCCACAGGCCCCTCCCGCAGCTCCCCTGGAGCCTGTCCTGGCCAACTTTCATGCAAAGACATGGCCTCTGATGACCTCCCTTATCTCCTCCCTGTAGGTACATCGCCTGGATCATGAAGTCATCTCTCTGCTGGCTCCTCCCATTTCTGCTCATGTTGGTCTCAGCGACCCAAGGCCAGCAAGCGAGACCACCAAGACCCAGGCCCAGGCCCAGGCCCAGGCCCAGCCCCAGACCCAGACCCGGCTTTCCTCAGCCCCCTGAGCCATCGGAGCCTACAGACCTGCCTCCGCCCCTCCCACCGGGTCCTCCATCTATCTTTCCTGACTGTCCCCGTGAATGCTATTGCCCCCATGACTTCCCGTCTGCCCTCTACTGTGATAGTCGCAACCTGAGAAAGGTCCCTGTCATCCCACCCCGCATCCACTACCTCTATCTCCAGAACAACTTCATTACTGAACTCCCAGTGGAGTCCTTCAAGAATGCCTCAGACCTCAGATGGATCAACCTGGACAACAACCGAATTCGCAAGGTAGACCAGAAGGTGCTGGAGAAGCTACCCAGCCTGGCCTTCCTCTACATGGAGAAGAACCAGCTGGAAGAGGTCCCCTCAGCCCTGCCCCAGAACCTGGAGCAGCTGAGGCTGAGTCAGAACAGGATCTCCCGGATCCCGCCTGGCGTCTTCAGCAAGCTGGAGAACCTGGTGCTCCTGGACCTCCAGCACAACAGGCTGAGTGACGTCGTCTTCAAGTCAGACACCTTCCAGGGTCTCAAGAACCTCATGCAGCTCAACCTGGCCCACAATAGCCTAAAAAAGATGCCGCCCAAGGTCCCCAAAGCCATTCACCAGCTCTTCCTGGACAGCAACATGATAGACAGAATCCCTAATGGGTACTTCAAGGCTTTCCCTAACCTTGCCTTCATTCACCTTAACTATAACAAACTGTCTGACAGGGGGCTCCCCAAGAACTCCTTTAACATCTCCAACCTGCTCGTGCTCCACCTGTCACACAACAAGATCAGCAATGTGCCTGCCATCAACAACAAGCTGGAGCACCTCTACCTCAACAACAACATCATTGAGAGTGAGTGGGATGGGCAGGGCTGGGGCGGGGGAGGGTGGGGACTCACCACCTCAGCCCTTTCTCAGGGGTCTCAGGCAGGAGGGTGCACAAAGCGCCCCATTGGGCACTGGACTTCAGATGTTGGCCTTACCACTTGCTATCTGTATGACCTTGAACAGATATTTGATCTCTCTGGGAAGTTCCCTCATCTGTAAAGTGAGAATGGTAATACCTCTGTCACAAAGTTGATATGAAGATTTAGTCGTTTAACATGGACATAATGCCCAGAATACCATGCTTAAAGGGTACTAGCTTCTCTTCCTCCATCCCTTCTCATCAGCCTCAGCTTCTCTGCCCTCCAGATATATAGCGAAGGTACACATGGAATATACAGCCCTGGACAGTCTTCTAAAAGTAGAACAGTGGCATTTAAATGCCCACTCTGAAATGTGCTGGGTCTGTCTGTTGCAGAAGCTGGCAGCTGTGAGAGACTCATACTGAGCCTAGGTTTCCAAGTCAAAGGATGAGAGGAAGATTGTTGAGTTTCTACAATCTTGAAACAAATGGTGGGGAGAACAGGTTTGTTTACTTATCTGGGATAATTACACAAAGTGGGAGAGGGATTTTTAAAATCTGACAAGAAACATATTCAGAGAAAGGGAAAACTCTCTAATTTTACCTTGCAAGGAATAAACTGAGGGAACATATTACCCCTAGGAAACTGTCTAGGCTGAAAAATATAGACAGAAAGAACACCTAATACATGGCTGACGGGTCTCTACCAGGTTGTGGAAGAACAGGCAGCTGAGCGACAGCCAGCCTCCTGTGGGTGAAGTCAGAAAAATCACACCCACTCTCATATGTCACAGATCTGGGAACTGAGCGTCAGAGTGGTCAGGTGACAGTCCAAAGTCACAAAGGCCATAAGGAGAAATCCATCTATGTTCAGAGGAGAAGTGAGAAAAAGAGCATCAGCGACCTCAGAGATGATAAATGAAGCAAGACTTAGGGAGAATAAAAATTCATTCAAAAGATGACACATCTGATGTCATCTAACAAGAGGAATCTCATTTTCATTTGAAAGCCTACCACAATTTGTCCACAACTTACCTTTCTAGCTTACTTTCTCTAAAATCAGTAAGCATGTCAGAATCAATAGGCTCAGAATGTCCCAAGGGCCCCCCTTTCCTCTTCCTGTCATCCCTACTTCAGTTAATGTGATTATCTTCTGTCCATCTGTGTGCCTCACACCCAGGTACCAGGAAATTCTCACATCCACCTGCTGGCTTCAGATGTTGCCTCACTCCACTATTTCTCCACATTGTGGCTAGATTCATCTTTCTACAGTATAAACCTCATCATAGGCCCCCTCCAGGTTTCACACCCCAGGATGCTACTATGGTTCATATATCCTACCGTCCTACTCAATGCCATTCCTCAGACTGAAGATCAAAGCCCCAATCCTTAGTGAAATATTTGAAAGCCAACCATAATTTTTGGCTACAACTTACTTTTCCAGCTCACTCTCCCTAGTCCATCATGCTGTGCTGTGTACTACTCTCAGGTTTTGCCATGACCTTTTTGGCCTCCACAATTTCATTCAAATAGGTCCCTCTATCAGAACCCCATCCCCCAGGTATCCCACTGCTATAACTCTACCTAACTTTGAAGGTCCAACTCAAAGCTTATGTCCTCCATTACTCTTCAGAGTGAAATTCAAATAACAATTGTGGACCAATTCCAACTTAATATTACAAATGAGTAAACTGGGCCTGGAGGTTAGGCTCAACTCATCCATGGTTACAAATTTCCAAAGTTAGCCAGTTCCAGAGAGGAGAACTCTAGAGTCCTTATTGTCAGTTGTCTACCCTGTCACCTCTCTCCTTCTTTCTCCGTAGAGATCAATGGGACTCAGATTTGCCCCTATGACCTCATCACCTTCCACGACTTCTCGGATCTGGAGAACATGCCCCATCTCCGCTACCTGCGGCTGGATGGGAACCACCTGAAGCCACCCATCCCACTGGACCTCATGATGTGTTTCCGTCTTCTGCAGTCTGTGATCATCTAGGCCTTGCTGTGCCCTGGGTCTCCTCTGATGGCACTTGAATGCTGGTGGCCCAGGCGCCTGTGCTCACCACTCATTTTCTCTATCTCCCTGTCTTGCTCCCAGATTTGCCTTTCTTATCCCACCTTCCTGAGGCAGGACAAGCCACACACTCTGCTGCACCTGTGGCTTCTAGAGCTCTTGAGATGTCCCAGGCCTCATTTGGGTCCACCCAGCTCAGAGACACCCACTGCACACCCAGACTTCTGGCCCCAGAAACACAGATGTCTGTCTAAAGACTTCATAGTCCCTTCTTCCCCTTCTCCCCCTGTCACTCCTGGGTAGGTCTAGGCCTGAACTGATATCTGGATCTCAGCCCCGGTGAAGCAAGAAAATGGTCAGGGACAGCCCAGAGGTGAGGCTTGGAAGTTCTGTAGGAGACTCCTCCTTCATGGGCAGCTTTGGCTCCAAAAGGCCAAGAAACCCAGGCCTCCTTGGCCAAGGATCCATCTTCCAAAACTGCTGTTCTCCCATCTGTTTGCTGGCACCAGACATCACATTGGCTCTCTGCCAGCCTGTGTTCTCCAGAAAGGAAGTGCAAAGGAGTGGCCCAGGGAGGGCAGAGGGTCAGAGTTCCTGCAAGGGCGTGCACTGGCGGCCTCTTCACAGCGAGGAGCCGGGGCCCTCCTTCTCCAGGGTGAACACAGCACATGCCCTCCCACAGGGCCTGCCTATTACAAGAGGAAGAGCGGGGAGGAACAATCCAGGAGAGGAATGGCTCAGGAACTAGGAATCAGTCAGTGGGAGAGGGGTGGGAGTCAGAGCCTCAGGATGGGCGCATGTGGGTGCAGATGGATCCTGTAGCCCCATTGGCCAATCTGGACAAGAGGCCGGGTGACTGAGGAACATAGTGTCCACAGTGGAGAGTGCAGAGCCACGAGCCCCACCCCGCCATCTGTTCTTTATCAGTGTGGATGGCTCAATCCTTTCCACCCCTAGAACGGTTCCTGAGAACTCCTAGAAGGGGCGGGGCACCTGGAAATCTCCCAGAAGCCTCTTCCACGTGTGCAAATTGGCCTGCCCTCTACGATAGACACATCACTGACACCTGGTGGCTGGTGCCTGTCACGGCGGACTCCCATCTTCATCCTCACCTCCCTCAGGGGTAATTTTCCAAGGTCAAGGATTTCCAACTTGAAGAGCCAGAGGCTATGTGTGTGGTCTCTCTCTCTCTCCTCTAGGGTTTATAGGACACAGAGGTACAGAGGCCCTGAAGTGGGGGTGGGGGGCTTATTCCCATCATGGGTGAGCACTGGTGGAAACCTTCAGGAACCCAGGTGAGGGTGCAGTTTGTTCCAGTTTGCTGTCTGACCTTGCTATCCCTTCTGTTCTCAGGTCCCACATCTGTTAACCCCTCTGAGGCCCCTCCAACACTCCTGCTCCAGTCTGCAGCTCCACCCTTTAGACCTTGCTCTAAATAGGACACGTTCTAAATATTATCCCCTTCCCTTGCAGTAATTTATTCCCTGTATGGCCTGTCCCTCCCCCTAAGTTCCCACCCTCCCTACCTGGCCCAGGTGCAGCTTGGCAGGCTTCCAAAGGAGCCTGGGCCCCAAGGGCTGACTTCCCTTTTCCTGAGCAGTCTTTAGGGGGTGCTGTCCCTCTAGAGCCCCCAGAGGGTCTCTATGTTGGTGGGGGTTGGGGGTGTTCTAAAAATGTGTGGGACACAGTGCCCACCCTCAAGATAGGTTGAGAAAAGTTCCAGAGATTTTTAAGAAACTGTATGAAGCTACTCCCCTAACTTCAAGGAGTTTCCATTATACTCTTTCTCACCCTTCTCTTTTGCCAATTTACAGAAAATAGAGCTCATTTTATCCTAGTCTCCTTCCACATGCTCCCATCAACTGCCTCATTCTTCCTAGCTGCAGCCGTTTTTCCCAGCGCTCCTGCTTAACGTCAACATAGTATTGTGGTTGTAAGCAACCTGGTGCTCTGGTCTGGGTGAGCCCTCTTCTGCACCTTGATTCACACCTTTCAACCTCAGCCCCACTGATGAGGCTCCTGTGGATGCCAGGGAGAAGGGGTCATTCCCCTGCTCCTGCAAACCCAAACTAGTTTTATTTCAGCAGCAACACAATCACCATCATCCCATCACCCCATCTAAAGGTTGGCTCCCTCAATCGCTCCCTGCAGCTATAGACCAGAGAGGATTCAAATTAAACTGGCTTTAAAGCACACACACACACACACACACACACACACACACACACACACACACACAATGTGCTGATTTCTCTTGGGTTTCAGGAAGCTCCCTCCTCCATGCACAAGTTCACTTCTCAGTGCTGTTGGCATCTACATACACAGGTGTGTAGGTAGGTGTGTCTCTGTCCTCCGTTCATATAGCTATTCTTCTGGAAAACCATGTTAACTTTGTGAAACAGCTTTCACATTTCAACATGCTTTGCAGCAGAGAAAATAAAGTAATATGAAAAACATCCTACTTGACCTTGACGATGTAAACGGGTCAAGAATAATACTTTAAATAAAGTTATCTTGCCACCCTTCTCCACCTGCTTTCCATCTGTCACTTGTTCTGAGAATATGGATGGAGACAGGATCCCAATCTTAAGAAACTCTAAGAAAACAATTCCAAGGCCTTCTCTTGGTAAAATTTCCCCCAAACTCACAATCCTCACAAAAAAATTATTCCTAAAGTCAGACCAGAAATCTTATAGCTACATTTGAAGTCCAAAGCCCCAGGTCTTTCAGCTCACACATACCAAATTGTTGAGGGTCTCTAAATGCTCAATATTGAGCCAGATGCAGAAAGACACAAAACAGACACCATTCCTGACCAAGTGAGGCTTACAGACTAGTTGAAGAGTTGCAGCGTAAGAAACACAAAGCAGTGGCAGAGCTATACCAAAGATGGGAACAAAGGGCCACCTCATCTGGAAGGGGTCTACAGGCTGAGCTGATGTTCACAGAAGGGTGAGAATGGGATGCTCTGGAATCTCTCTTCAGATGGAAGATTCTAGAAGTGGGCTTGTGATTCTCCCCACCTACACCATCTTTAGATTAAAAACTGTCAGATGCTGCCCTCCACCCCCCACCCTGCCTCCTGAACAGCTACTTTATTTCAGTTCATCAAGTTTTTGGTGGATAGCAACTCTGTGCGATTCCCAGCTAAGAATTCAAAGATACGTAATATATTGTATACCCCAGGCCTTTTAGGAATTCATAACTCGGTAAAGGGAAAACAATCTATGAATTAATAATTGTGTGCCTTAAGTGTCTGTGACAATGCTGTGTACAAGAGTGTGGCGGACAGGACCTCTGCCTCTGCCAGAGGGAAGCCAGAAAGGTTCTTTTCATTGCAACAAGACCTTAAAGGATAAATCAGACTTTGCCAGATGGGAGAAGTGGGGAAAGGCCCTAAGTGCGAGGGAAAGCAGCATGAGCAAAAAGGTAGGACGCTTTGGGGTGAACCCTGTAGGGTGTGTGTGTGTGTGTGTGTGTGTGTGTGTGTGTGTGTGTGGTGTGTGTGCGTGTGTGTGTGTGTGAGAGAGAAAGAAAGAGACAGACAGACAGACAGACAGACAGAGGGGCGAGGGAAGTTTCCACCACTGGGTTATGTGGCTACAGGCCCTCAGGAGGGAGTATGTCCCTGTTGTCCAAAATGCAGGAGAGTTCCTAAAATTTCCACACACCCTCGAGGGGCAACAACAGGGTCAGCTGGCTGGACCCATGTCCCCGCCACCTGCCACCTCCATCCCATCAATATGCCTTATGCTTCACCTAATGAGGGCCTTGGATTAGAAGGGCTCCTGGCACCCCCAACCCCCAACCGTCTTGCTGGGCTCTAGGGAGCTAAGTGGCCTGGAGCAGCACGATGGTCAAATGGCCCTCACCAGCGGTCACACATACACATCACACAGACCCTCCTTAAAATCCATAGAGCCAGAGCTTGTGACAGGTGAGCTTATTAAGACAGAGCCCAGGTTGGGAGAGGGTCTAGGACGTGAGGCCAGTTTCTAAGAGATGCCTCGCTGGTGTGATGAGGGGTGCTGGTGGGAAGTGGGGGGGGGGGAGCCTGTGCATGCGCAGTGAGGCTGGCTGTGCGCTGGGGGTGGACCAATTGCAGGGCAGGGAGCATGGGGACAGAGCGCGGAGGAGTGTGTCACAAGAAAGGAGAGAGAGGGAGTGGGCACAGGAGGCAGGCGGAATGAATGAACAGTCGAATCTGCATTCCTCCCAGGGAATAAATGGTGCGGGTGGGAGGAGGAGAGGCCCTGGGTGACTGCAGGACCTCTAGCTATAGAGAGAAAAGGAAGGACAGCAGCCAAATATGCCATCTGCTAACAGGGCATTGTCCTGGCTGCAGGGATCTCTCTCCCTCCACTCAGCAGAGCCCCTGTTAGTGTCTCTCCCCAGATGGGGGTCTGCCAGGGGCATAGGAACATATGTTGCTCTGGTGACCAGGTTCTTGGCCTGGGGGAAGCCTCCTCCACAACAGCTGGTACCCAGGAATGCTGCAGGCCAAGCACTGCCCTTTGGGTCAGGCTATTAGATCTGCTCCTTTACTTGGTGTGTAGGGGCAGAGATGAGTTCTGCCAAGGCCGTCTGTTATCTGGCACCAAGATACATGGTCTCAGGAACCCCAGGGATGGGGGAGGGGCTGGGAGAGGAGGAATATGAACAAAGAAGAACTCTCTGGCCTGAGAGTCAGGAAATCTAGGAGCTGGCCTTGGCTCTGGGTGATTTGGGGTAAGTCACCTCACCTCTCTGGGTCTGGTTTCCCCATCTGTACAATAAGGAGCTTGGATTAGATGATTTTTAGGGGGTCTTGCCTCTTCCGAATGTCTGGCTTCCAACGATTCTTGGGGATTCAGTGTCTGATCAGAGGGAGGAGTAGGGAGGAACATTACTGAAAAACCCGGCAGACATGCAGGCTGGCAGAATCCTGGGGAGACACATCTTCTCCCCACCCCCCATCCCACCTTCAGCAAGGCCTGCCCTGCAAAGCCTGTGGCACCAGCAAAGCAGAGTCTCTCCCCATAAATACATCTTGGGTGGGGCGTTCTTCTCAGCCCCCTGAGAACCCCACACAATGCTTTCTGGAGTTAGTGATTGGGAGTCCTCTCTAGGGCTCAACCTCAGCAGAGAATGCCCTGTATCCTCACCATCATCACTGGAGAACTTGAAGTTGGTTTTCAAATTCTACCCCATCCCCATTCACTTTCTCTTTGAATTGCTTGGCTTTTAGACCCTCCTTCTGGTGACTTTTGTTCAGTTATTGGGTGATGGGTGGAGGGTGGTGGTCGGGGTGCCTCCACTCTCAGCAGCTTTTAATCTTTGAAGTCAAAGCATCATCACTCTGGCTGGAAGAAAAAGCTGGGAAGGCATGCCCTCCACACACCCCACTGCTTCGTTCTCTGAGAGTAGCACAGAATCTGAGGGGTGGCGCTCCCCTCAGGGGGTGTGCTGTCTACTTCCTCAAAGGGGATGGGCCAGAAAAAGAGAGAGGTAGCAGACAAAGAGAGGGAGAGATAAGGATAGGGGTGGGGAGGGGCATGAGTAGGGCATGGGAGTGGAGGTGGTGGAGGGAGAGACAATCCCCTGGCACCAAGCAGAGGAATGGGATGGGGACCCACTGAGGAAGTAGGAGGGAAACAGCTGGACGCTGGGAAGAAAACAAGTCTGATTGGCCACACGCCTGCCTTGGCCAGCTCCCTGCTCTCCCCAGGCAGCTGGCCATCCAGGCCCCGCTACACATGGCCTTGTCATCAGAGTCCAAACCTCTCGGGATGCTGTGAGGCTCCTTTGGAACCAAAAGTATGTCCAAAAGGGTAAGGATCCTGATATGACACTGTAGGCCCATTGGTGCACAAATGGAGAAAGAGTAAGGGCTGGGGTGGGGAATGCTGCGGGAAAGAAGAGAGTGTAGTCCTCTGGGCCAGACATTGATGGGCAGCAAAGTCTTGGGACTTTCCTTAAAGATTTTGTTTTTTTTAAATTATATAATGTGATTTGGAGTCAGGTATGGGAGTAAGATAAAGAGACACCTCTTGCTATTACTGGGGGCTTACTCCCTTGCCCCACTAAAATTAAGAAAGGGGGAAAATCTACCAGAAACTCATGCAGCTGGCTCTGAGGACAGCTACATGATCAGAAGTACACTGGGTACCTCAACCCACACCGCATACATTCCTTGACCTATCTGTGCATATGTGGATGAACTTATACACAAACATTTGCACACAGTGCACATCACACATGTACGTGATCACTTGTACACACACACGCATGCGGATGTACACATGTATCTAAGGAACTTTCTGGGTATGTAGACACTCCCACAACCACACACAAAAAGGTCTTTTGTGTCTGTAATAATTTGTTTCTAAAGAGCTGCATTTATATCTTATATACTAACATTGTTTTTTACATTGTATGTCAATTTGTAAAACCAGGCCCCCTAAACAGACCAGGCGTTCCTGAAACTAGGCTTGTCTTATTCATTTCTACACCCCCAGAGACAAGTCCGATGCCTGGAACATAATGGATACCCCATAAGTGTTTGTTGAGCAAATGCATGAATGAATAATCTTTTTAAAAACCACAAGACTCCTTAATGTTGGAGTTACTCTAAGTCTCATTTAGTGACTAATTGTATAAGAGAGACTATCCGTATAATGCATGAGTGTGTGCCCACTTAGAAAGGCGTGTAGTCAAGGGGTCATGTGTATATCTCTGTGGAGATGAGAGCTCTGTTGTCAAGGGAACATGAGTTTGTCTGTGTTGAGATGAAAACTGTATAGATAAGAGGACATGCATGCGTTCTTGTGGAGGTGAGTAAATGAGCCTGTGTCCTCATGTGCCTCTGTGAGGATCAGGGTGTGGGTAAGCATATAGGGACTGAAGTGGAGTGGAGGTGAGGGGGCTGGCAGGAGACACCTACTAAACATAGCCCCAGCCTGTGGGAGACTTGCACATGTCCTGAAGGCACTGAGTGTGATGAAGCTATACGAGTAAGGGTCTGTGAATGTCGGGGTGGGAAGCGCACTGAGTTTGTGAGCCATTCCCACAAAGCTCAAAAGATCCTGCTTCCTTGGATGGATGCCCTTTCTTCTACTCACTTTCCAGGACTGGATGCCAAGTGATTCCACTCCATTTTTACCCCTCCCCCCACCCACCACCCCCCAAGACCCCATGAATTTCCCAGCTTCCCTGAGCCTGCTGGCCCTGGTGTTGCAACAGGCAGGGCCAACTTCTCTCCCAAAGAAGGAAAAGGAGAGAAGCAAAGAGCAGCTACACAGGGAAGGCCATTCTAGCTCAGTTCTTTATCCGGGAGATGATGCCCTGAGTGTGGACGACTCCGATAAGGTCATTGATCTGAGCAGCTGTGAGGAGCTCAGGCTGTGGGGACCAGGTCCCAGAGGTGAGCACACGCAGCAGCACAGTGGCTCCATTCCTGCAAGGGACTGTGCAGGGGCCTGGTCCCGCCCATGCTCTGTAGTGCAAGTATCTCAAGCCCCCCATCTCTTTCTCTAGGAGGTTGAAATTCTTGTCCCTACATAAGAACTTGTTACTCAGATAATACTAAGAAACGGGACAAATCTTCAATTTCTTTGTCTGTTTGTAGCAAAGTTGGTGGGACTTCCCTGAGAAGTCATACATCCCTCCCCCTGCCTTCAAGTAATACCATAAGCCATATTTCACTGGGACATCAGTGATATCATCATAGTCTCCCTAGAAAAAGAAATGCCACAACACAACCCTCTTCGGTCTGAAGTTCTTTCTCAGCCCCTCCTGGCCTTTACAAGGGCTGATCTGAAGTCTGTACTTGCTTGACGTGTGGCTTAGCCAGTGTGGGGCAAGGGGACAAGCTCGAAGAGGAAAATCTGAAACTGCGGATTCTAGTCCTGCCACCAGCTTGACTACCAGCTGGTTCCTTGGTCCTAGTCCCTCCCATCTCTGGGCCTCAGTTTCCTTATCTATGAAATGAAGCTGTTGGACCAGATGTTCTCTAACAAGGTCCCTTCCTTGCTTACTCCTTCTCCACAGTGACTCTTAGGCAAGTTTTGAGATTGGTTACCAAGTTCCCAGAGTCCCAAGTTAACTCCCTCTCAGGCAAAAGCTGACTTAAACTGTGTGCTATGTCTCCAGGTTAAAGGGGCCAGCCTGGCTCCTCCAAACAGGATGAGCTCCATTCAGAGCACTATGGCTCTAAGGCTATGGTTTCCAACCTCACACTATGGCTTCCAGCCCCACAACGACCATGCCTACTATGCTGGGCCTGCTGGCTTCCCCAACCAGCCACACAATCACGAACACCAGGGAATACCAAAGTGGAATACAGTCAGGGCTAAGAAGTGGAGGGTGAGGGAGAGGTAAGGAAACAGCCACAGTAAGAACAGAAAAGAAAAAAAATAATCAAAGGGGGGGTTGGCTATCCCTAATGCTTCTGCCGGAATGCACAAATTGGATAGGAAGCCAAGAAGTGCCAGAATTCTGCTATGCTTAGCAAAGCCACCCTACCTACCTGAAGTAACAGCGTCACTAGGGAGGAGGCTGACTGGTAATTAGATTAGAGACCGTTAAAAGCCTACAGAAGGCAGGCCGAGTGGCTCAGTTGATTAAGAGCACGAGCTCTGAGCAACCGGGTCTCTAGTTCAATTCCCACATGGGCCAGTGAGCTGTGCCCAAGCTGAGCTGCTGCTGAGCTGGTGAGAACACGTGTTCTTAGCAGCAAGGTTGCCAGTTCGACTCCCGCATGGGATGGTGGGAGTCGCCCCCTCACAACTAAGCTTGAACTCAGCACTTTGAGCTGAGCAGCTGCAAGTTGCCAACGGGTGGCCGCATGACTCAGTGTTCAACAAGGTTGCCGGTTCGACTCCTGCATGGGATGGCGGACTACGCCCCTTTGCAACTATTGGGTTGTCGGAAAAGTCATGACGTATTTTTTCTGTTTTTTCGTTGCAAAAAGGCATCATGACTTTTCTGACAACCCAATAGATTGAAAGTAGTGACTGGACTTGAAGCTGAGCTTATGCCCTCCACAACTAAGATTGAAGGACAACAACTTAACTTGGAGCTGACGGGTCCTGGAAAAACACAATGTTCCTCTTCCCCAATTCCCCAATTAAAAAAAAAAAAATAAGCCTGTAGAGAAGAATAAATGTTGTGGCTGTCATTTGACATGGGAGCACATGAAGACTCCTGAGTAGCTCTTTTCCCCTCCCTGGTGCCCTCCTGGAGCCTGGGATGCTGACATATCTGGCCGTAGGTGGCTGGCACTCTGATGAGGGTCAAAACTGAGGTAGAGGAGGGATGCAGTCAGTTCGCAGCTTGCTTGTCCTCTGTTCCTTCCTCATCTTGAGATATTTGCCTTGGGTGGGTCTAGATTATTGGGACCTCGGCCAGGAATCCGTGACCTCTCAGAGCTATAAAATCCCAGTCTCAGCGTGACCGTGATGGCCTCAGCTAGACCTGCCATTCCAGGCCTTAGAACAAGAGGGGTGCTGGGGTCCTCTCTGCCACACCTCTGCTGTCCCATCACTGCTGGTGAGAAGAGCTACCTCTTAATCTTGGGGATGTGTCACTGCTGAGAGAGTCCCCCCACATTTGGACTAGCAGTGGTCTCCAGTAATCACTGTCCCTTGTAATAGCAAGTGATGGAAACTGCCTACACTGTTAGGTCTCCTCAACTTTTTTTTTTTTTTTTCTTGAGGGCAGTGTCACTGGCTCTCATATGTGGGACTGAACCGAGGCCGCTGGCTTCCCAAGCTAGCGCTTCACCACCATGCCACTCGGCCAGCCCAGGTCTCCTCAACTTTTTAAAGCCCAACGGAGTTTGATGGTCTGGCCTAAATCTCATAACCACTGGCCATGGACTGAGAACAGTGGAGGGCTGTTTCCCACTGGAAAACAGGGATGCTAGCACCTTAAGAAAGGGAAAACCAAAAGGAGGGCTTGGTGTGGAACCGCCATTTCCTCTGTCTTCATTCTCTGCACCTTTCGCAGGCCTCCCAACAGCGCTATGTTGGGACAGAGCATCCGGAGGTTCACCACCTCTGTGGTCCGTAGGAGCCACTATGAGGAGGGCCCAGGAAAGAATTCGCCATTTTCAGTGGAAAACAAGTGGCGGTTGCTAGTTATGATGACTCTGTACTTTGGATCAGGATTTGCCGGACCTTTCTTTATAGTAAGACACCAACTACTGAAGAAATAAGGACGTTTTACTTAATCCATGAAACAGGTATGAAGAGGATCATTTTAAGAGGTGAAGTCACTTTGAAAAATGGATCCAACTGTTGAAGTCAACATAGTAGATGTGTTTGTAAATAAACTTACGGCATGAATCCTTAATGCCTCTTCTCTGAAATACAAAATGTGGTAATTGAAAAAAAAAAAAAAAGAAAGGGAATACAATTCTGGACAGGCATCATCCACCACTTTGGCTCTATTATGCTTCTGGGAGCCACAAAGAACATGCCTAACTTCCCACCCACAAGGCAGCTGGCGGAGCCTGCAACCATTGGCCCTTCCATTTAACTCTGGCTTTATTTCATCTTCACTGTGTCTGTGGGACCAGCAAGGAAGCCCATGGAAAGGAGACCCATGGATGTCCTAGAAACACTTACGTAGGCCCGGGAAAACCTACATAGGACCAGGGTCTGATGAGACCACTAATAGGTTTGGGATGGATAGTAACTGAGGATAAATCTTCTCTTTGGTCAAAGACTGAGTGAGAGGCCGGGAGTTGCCAACAAGACTGCTTGGGTACACTGTGACAGTTGGTAGTGGGCAGCAACCCAAGAGGACACAGATGGTTCTGGCTCAGACACTCCCTGAGGCGAGGGCCATTGGTCTCAGAGGCTGAAGGAAGTCTGACCAGGGGAGTCTCCCTTTGTTCTGTCTTCCCCCTGGGCCAGCCCTGCCCACCTGTCTGGTCTGCGTGTGCTGCGGTTCCTCTGTGTACTACGATAATGCTGACCTAGAAAGCATTCCTTGCATTGCCCAGACAACTGCCTACCTGTATGCCTACTTCAACCGCACCCACCATATCCAGGCTGGAGACTTCAAAGGGCTGAGGATAAAGGGTAGCAAGAGAGGAGGGCGGGCGGGTGGCAGAGGGAATCCCCGGGTTCTCCCCATCACCATCAGCCATGTGAACAGTCACCAGACAAAGTGACCCACCTGTGTTAGCCTTTCCCTGTCAGCTTTCAGTTTCTCCAGCTATCAAATCTCCAGCTAAAAAAAAAAAAAGATATAGCCCCAAGTCTCTCTAATGCCTTTTCTTAAAGATTTTAGATGGCAGAAGTGACTTGTTTTCATTTGTTCTCCCAAAAGCTGGGGAGCTGGAAAGGGGAAGATATGATTAAGCCTACGTTTTCAGGATATCCCAGCAACTGGAACTCTGTGCCCTCTTGGCCTCTAGACAAGACCATGCTAAATCTACTCTGCATGGCACTGGTGTTGTTTACGTGGTTATTTGTTGTTTGTTTGTTTGCTCTGCTCCTTCATGCCTTATACCCTGCCTAAGATAGGTGATCTGGGCCCTAATCCAGAATCTACCACTAGTTACCACAGCCTTCTGGGCCTCAGTGTCCTTTTGTGTAAATTAGTGGTGGAGGATGGAGGTGGGATGGATCCAGAGATTGATTCCTGGCCTGTTGTGTCTTGACCTCGAAAGATTTCTTCTAAAATGATCCAAGGTGGACAGCCACCACACAGGTCAGAAATCCAGGGAAAGCTGTTGCAAAATCTGAGGGCTTTTCCAGGAGTCCTGATGTATAACATTATTTCTTCTGGTGTGGGCCTGGTGCAGGTGGAGGACTGACAGGTACTCCTTCTGTTGAGATGGTGGGGAGCAGGGTATGGCAGCTCCCACAAGGGCAGGAAAAGATGGTATGTCCCGTGTCTCTCTGTTCCCCCTCACACCACTCAGTGAAACTGAAAAGGACTGACCTCTCCAGAAACTTTATCTTCTCCATCAGTGACAATGCCCTCCACCTGCTGCCTGCTCTGCAGAGCCTGATTCTCCCAGGGAACCAGAGGACAGCTCTGCCAGGCTGCCTATGGGCATCAAGGTCCTGGACATCCGCCTCAATCAGCTTTAGAGCTTGGGGATACAGCCTGGGGCCTTCAGGGTGAGCCAGGGCCTTCAGTCCACCATCAACCACCTGCCTCCCGTGCCTGCAACTACACATACACACAGACACCTTGCTCTCATGGGGTATCCCTGCTCCAACCCTGTTCTGGGGTCTGAAAATCAAACCAATTTTTTTTTATTCTTTTATTGTGAAATAAACATTGTTTTTACATTAGTTTCAGGTGTACAACACAGTGCAATAGTTACACTTTTTACCCCTCAAAGTGACAACACCCCTCCCCCAGTTAGCCACCCCACTCCTCCCCCCCATATCATCTATCTATTACAATTCCTTTGACTTCCTTCCACAGTATACTCTACATCCCGTGACTATCTATATAATCAATTACAGTTGGCATTCAATATTATACAACATCAGCTTCAGGTGTACAGTGCAGTGATCAAGCCTCTACTCCATCCATGAAGTGGTCTCCCTAACAAGACATGTGATCATCTGACAAACCCATTTTTAAAATTTGTTTTATTAAAGGGTCTTTTTGTTGCAAGAACCTGATCTGACTCAGGAAAAGAGTGTTTATAACATGCCATCCCAAGAACCTCCATGTTAGGAAACGCAGACCTCTTGGATCTGTTACTGGGCGTGGGGGGTGGACAGTGTCAGACACCAAGGTCTGTCTGTGTCTCCGTCTTGGGGATACATGGTCTCTTGGCTTCCTTCTGTGCGTCTGTTTGGGTCACTTCTCTGCACACCAGCATCCTTGGCACACACAACTTCTGCTCCCATGAAACTGTGGCTTCCATGTGACTTGCAGCAGTGCTGGCTTCCACCTGAACTCTACAACTCCTTTGATTCCCAAATTCCACCACTAACTGACTAGTTATTGTTTTTCTATGGTCAAATTCTCAAGAGAGACCATCTGTGTGGACACTGGTTGGCCAGTTTTGACAAGAAGGGCTCACATATGGCCCTGCTGTGGCCCTCTGCAGCTGCCCACTCCACAAGACTAGGAAGATTCTGGGGGTCAGAAATGAAGAGGGGTACACACAACATTGACATGCAACTCTGTCACACGTGCATACTCAGTGTGACTCATGTGTGCCAGCAGCTCTCATTCTGCTGGTCTGGGTAGTTTCTGAACGTGTTCTCCACAGCTGATCCAGATTTAGCATTTGGAAACTATTCACTTGGGAAAATCCCTTCTGATAGCAGAGGTTGAGGCTGGCCTGAGATGTCCCCTTGTCTTCTCTGCTTCCTCCTCTCCACTCCTCCCTACCTGTCATAACACCTGACAGCTCCTGCACATGCCCCCAGGGGCAGCAGCTTTCTTTCTGCACCCAGTGGGAGGAAGCACTGCGAGCTCGAAGATATTGGGCACACCCTGCTGCACCCATCACGGACCTGGCACATGGCTGAGGCTCAGGAGGCCCTAAGTGAACGAACAGGGTCACATCAGGCACCCCTCTCTGCCAGGGCCCACCAGCCCCTGCCAGCCTCCCACGCCCTTTGCTCCCCCGCTGCGCCCCTGCCCCCAGGCCTAGATGACATCCTGATGAATTCCATGCCTGGGCCCTGCCCCTGAGCCTGCACTCAGTACACCTGCAGATGAGCGGCCTTCCCAAAAGCATCGCACAGAGCGCAGAGGCTGGAGGTTGGATGCAGGGAACACTTTTAGGGTGCAGTGGGGCTTCTCAACTGAGACCTTATTAGAGACACAGATGGGCCAGCCTTATCCAGGTCATTGTCCACAGCCTCAGTTTGATTTCCTCCTTTCTCTTTTGAAAATACTTCCTCTCCTTCCACATCCTTTTCCCATCTCACCCAGCTGCCTGTTCCTTTGCCCCTTTCCCTTACCCACTGTCTCTTCTTCTTCTCTTCATCCCTTTGTCTCCATCCTCCCTCCATGAGTCTCTTCTCCTCACCCCTTGTTGGGTGGTCTTGACCTTGGGTACCTTGGTTTCTCCAGTTGTAAAGGGTAATAGAGCTGGTGTGGATAGCTAATTCAGCCTTCAGTGCAGCTGTCAGTGTACTCTTTCCAGAACAATATGATAGAGACCATGCACAGAGATACCTTTTGTGCCACCAAGGAGTACACACAGAGGTGACTAGAAGACATTCGCCTGGACAGCAAGCCCATCAACCTGGGCCTCTTACCCTGTACCTACGTCTGCCTGCCATGGCTCCCCACAAGCCGCTTCTCCTAGCTCACCCCTTCTTATCCTCCCAGGTTAGAGCCCTCAGAAGACCACCAAAGGCACAGTTTCCCCCGCCATAGGGCCCAGCCCCCATCTCCAAACACCTTTTTTCTAGGCATCAATCAGCCTCACGGTCTAGTTGCAGAAACCACCGACCCCCACCTCCCCAGCCACACACACAATACACACAGTCTGAAATGTACTTTGGAAGCCAAATTTGCATTTTTTCATCCTCTTTCCTTAACACCTTATGGTTCCTGGTTCAGAGAATAGCAGTGTCTGCAGCAAAGCTCTTGCCCATATTCCCCATCCCTCCTGCCCACGCAGAATGCCAGGGACGTCACCGAAGAGGAAGAGGAGGAAGAGACAGAGAAGGAGGAACGGGGAGAAGCAGTGGGACGCGGGAGCCAGCTCTTACTACTAGGCTTAGAGAACCAATTACTAAAATTTCCAGAATTTTACAAGCCAACTATTAAACGCAGCCATCATTTTAAAAATAAATATATTTGGTTAAATAGATTATGTTGAAAACAAATGTAATAAATATTCAACCTCATCATTTCCCAATTATTTTACTATTAACCATGTTCTTGAACTGATTTATGCCCATGGGGTCTGTAGGGTGAAAATGCTACATAATGACATGCTTATCTCAGCCCAACTCTGTTTGCAGCGACATCACATGGGTAGTTTGAAATGGGCCATGGTGGAAATATTTATACCATGGAAATCAGTAAATGCTATACACTGGGATTTTTTTTTTTTTAAAGGACCGGTTGTTAAGCATTTGCCAGCACACCACGGAAGAGAAAGAATAGCTATTTAAACTAGCCCTTCCCCTAGCCCCAGACACACACACACACACACACACACACACACACACACACACACACCCCTGGGGGAGGGGGAGGGGAGATTTCTGTGGGGCTTTCTTAAATTTCTTGCTCTTCTAGGCCAGGGCTTCCTGTTAGATTTGGAGGGAGCCATCCATAAGAATGGAGAACTGACATGACTCTTCACCTGAGTGCCCTTCTTGTGGTGCTTACCTATTCCTGGCTCACTGGCCAGCCTCTGAGCCGGGCTCAGCCAGCGGGTTCCAGGCCATCAGGGGTTTCCATTCTTCCCATGCTCTCTTCCATGTTTAACCACCAGAGGGAAGCCTTGTGCAAAGATAAGTAAATGGTGGAGCAGTTAGGTGCAACCTTCTTGGATCCAGGGCGGGGCCCGCTGTGCTGGGAGGATGGGATGAAGGGCAACTGTGCTAGCCCGTTGAATTATAATGGGAGGGGAGATGTCACCCTTCTCTGGCTTCTTATAAGGAGCTGTTGAGCAAGAGGGATGTAATAGATGAGCGCTTGAAGTCAGGTGTTGACTGAGGCAGGCAATTCGTTTCCTTATTCGGCAAGGATTTTATTGAATACTCCCTGCCATGTGCCAGGCACTGTGTTACATGCTGGTGATAAGAAAATGAGCAACAGACACACTCCTTTTCCTCATGGAGCGTAGAGTCCGGTGTGGAAGACACATGCTAAACAATCACAGAAATAACCACACTACTCTACTCATGATAAATGCTATAGGAGGAATATGCAGAATGCCATGAGTACTTACAGGAGGGGACCCAGTCTAAGGGTCAAGAACACGTCAAAGAATCAACATCTAAGCTGAAACCCAAAGAAGGAGTAGGAGTCAGCCAGGACCTTGGTTACCAAGGCTACCACTCAAGGTCCCGGGTGGTTTCTGAGTTCTGGACAGACAGGTATGTCTTGCTCACATAGGAAGGCACCCAGTCAGCTGCTTCCCCTGCCTCTGTCTGGCATGGCTCTTCAGGATGGTCCTGAAAGCAGACAAGTCAGGGATTAATCACATTCCCCAAAAGAAGGAATCTAGAGCTAGAGAAGATTAAGCACTTCCCCGGCTCTAACACGGCTGACAGAGGCTTGGACCAAGCAAGACTCAGCACAGACTGCAAACTGGGAGCGGGAAGTCTTGAAGGTAGTGAGAGGTGCCCTCGTGTGGTTTGCTGTGGTGCCCACCCTCTCTCCTAGAGATCCAAGGATTCCAGGACCCCTGGCCCATGGGAGACTGGGAGGGCAGACAGCCAGTAACTCCTTGTCTTTCAGAACAGTAGAATTTCAGGACAATAAAGTTCTGGCCTGTTCTCTTCCTCTTCCTGTCTTCCAAAGAGCTTGTTACAGCAGGATTTCTCTCTCTCTCTCTCTCTCTCTCTCTCTCTCTCTCTCTCCCCCACTAGTCCTATTCACTTCCATATCCTGCTTTATTAGATTACAAGGCCTAGGTACACAACAGCTGAAAGCCTCAATATCCCCGACAGCAAGAAACTCTGCCTTGAAATAATCCAGTGAGAAAAAACGGAAAGGGAATTCTCCAGAACTGAGGCTCCTGGGTGCCAGAAGCCACATCATACCGCCATACCTTGGGGTTAATCTGTGCTGAATACAGAAAGTCATCTGACCCCTGCTCTACTGGGGGAGAAAGAGACTAACAATTCCTGGGCTCTTGGAATTTACCGGACCCTGCCATGGAAGCGTGAGTTCAAATCGTCTCATTTCATCCCAACAATAGCCCTGGATAGTGGCGAGTTGATCTCCACACTGCAGATAAGGAAAAGACTTATGAAAGGAAAGAGGCCCAAATTCACACAGCTGGTAAGAGACAGAGCCAAGATTCAAACCCAGGGCGGTCAGAGCACAGGTCCAAAATCCTTTTCTTACACTGCACTTCAATGTAGGCCCTTCTTTCCAGGCCAGTCAAAGGAGGAAAGCCCCTGACCATTTTCTGCCCAAGGCCTGGCTGCCCCACTAAGTAGGATTTCCCCAAGGGCCAGCTGCCTGTGCAGCTGTCTCCTAACTAATTCCCTACTCTTGGCTGGGGAAGCCTAAGGAATAGAAAGAATGCCTCCCTGAAGAAATTCTAAAGACAGCATCTGTCCCTTAGCCTCTCCTGTGATCCAGAGAGGGAGGTGGGGGGAGAAATCAAGTTCGGCTCCCAGCAGCTGTCGCATCTTGATGTGAAGGAGTTGGGGCTCTTCCTTCTCAGGGGCCCAAAGGAGTCAAGGTTGGGGACCTGGCCAGCGCAGCAGAGAGCACCTCTTTATCCAGAGTGAGGTCCTCTGTCCTGCAGAATGGTAAAGATGTGAGCCAGCCCTGAGGAAAAAAAAGGGTGGGCACAGAGAAGGGCACCTCAGGGTCCAGTCAGACTGCGGGTGCCTTACTGCTGACACCCCGACTGTCCCAGCCTCACTCATCCAGGTCCACCTGTACTCCACCTTGGCAAGTTTGGTGCCTTTTGCAACCTTGGAAGGGCACGTCTCCAGGGTGGCTCCCTGGTGGCTGTCCTCCAGCCCTGAGGGAAGGAGCACTCCCTGCTCTGTAGCACATGGTCTTCAAGATGGTTTCACCTCCTGGCAGGTTGCCCTGAGCTATTCTGGGACTGTCAGGGGAGGAAGAGGCCAGGGCGCGTTGGCAGTGACTGTCCCTCCACCTGCCCAGCAAGGCCCAGGCCCAGGGCTAGAGGAGGCTGGTGGGGCTGGGAAGGTGGGAGGAGCTGACGAGGGGCTGGAGCTAAATCTCTTCAGGAACCAAGGGTGTTTTCTCACCCTGACCTTGCCTAGACTTCCTTCCTGCTTCCTTTCCTCTCTAGGCTCCTCCTTGAGCCTAAATTTCTCAGGCTTCTGCTGTAAGGTGCACTGCACAAACCCTTTTTTCATATGGGATGGACTTTCCAGTCCTCTCAACTCTGTGAGGAAGGTATTATCATCCCTATTTTACAGACAGAACACAGAGGCTAAGTGATTCGTTCAAGAGAAAGACAACATACAGAAAAACAGACTGGAGGAGGGGAGGGACAGCCATCATTTTGGGGGGAATTCCTGCAGGAGAAATGGGAAATCCCAGCCCCTGCTGAGGGAGCAATGGATTACCTCCCCTACCCTCCGAGCCCCAACCAAGAGCTCTCTGTGAAAAGCAAGGAGTGAGGACCACGTCTCAGGCTGGAGAAACGGGCTCCTCAGGCCTGCGTCCTGACAGAGCACAGCACATGAGACAATGAGGTAATGGTGGCTACTGTGGATCTCGGCTCAGGAAAACCCCGAAACTCAAGGACACACTGCCCCCATTCCAGCAGGCACGTGCAGCCCAGCACCCACATGCCCATGTCTGCAACCTTCTCGCTTTGGCTAGAAGGAAGGAGGCAGACAGACAGGAGTCAGCTCTGCCCGCCCTCCACTGTCTGGATCCCTCTCAGCTCTCTCCCTCCTCCTTGCCTGCCCCTCCCCTCACCCCCACACTAAACACCAGCTCAATTTTGCATCTCCTTTCAAGGTCATCTCTCTGCCTCTCTGGCTGGGCTGGCTTCACATTCCCAGCAACTGCCACCTCACCATTTCACAGGCCTCCTTCCTGTGGTCCCGCCAGCTTGACAGAGGGTCTCCATCTGGAGGGAGGATGTGGCCTTTCCCCACGGCTTCTGTGTCTCCCTTCTCCTGCAGGGTGAAAAAGCAGCCGAGGGACTACCGTCTTCCTGCGTCACTGCAATGAATTCCACAAACTCAGGCCTCCTTCATGTCTTTACACCAGCCTCTCCACCCCTCCCAGGTGTGGCCAGATCTATGACCCTGGACACACATGTGCAAGCCCTCTTGAATGTGCACACAGAACATGCTACATCTGCTCTCCCTTCTCTCCTCCCTCTGCGATCCCTCTGTCTCCTTTCCCCGTATCTCCTTCTGTGCCCCAGGCACTAGAGCAGACAGTTGTTAGCCTTCCCCTGGCACCACTGCTCCTAGCCTGTCTTCTGGAATCCTGGTCTTTGGTATGTGTCTAACACACGGTTCATACACAGGAAGAAGTCCAAGGGTTTCATGCTGTGGCCACCTGCAAAGGCACTGTGGTGCAAGGGCGCAAGCACTGAGTGACAGTCCAGAGCCCTGACTCACCCTGTGACATGTGGCAAGTCATATCAATACTTTGTTTTGTCTGCCTTCCCCTTGGAACCCCAATAGCCTAATTCTGTTACTGGAAGCATATCCAAGACCGAAGGGTATGGTCCATGCCCATCCCTCTCCCATTTCTAATCTAAGAATAAAGACAGATCCTCCCCCACTGTTCCCTGGAGCACAGACCAATGTGCACAAAGATGCCCAGTGGTGAAGGGGGACAAACGGAGGCAAGGATGGAGAGTACAGATGCATAGTCTCCCAACTCAAGTTTCTGATTCCTAATAAACTGCACCTTGACCTAAAGCTGGCTGAGCTGCAGGCTTTCCTGAACCCCCTCTAGTCCCTGCAGAAGAGGGACCAATCCAAGGTCTCCTCCCAGTTGGGCCCAGGAACCTGTGACAGGGACACCCATCCTGACCCATCTTGACAGGAAAGACAACAACTCGAATCACACATGACCTGTGATCATACCCCACCAGAAGTGCAGTCTCAGGAGAGGTGCTGCCTCACCCAGAGGGGCCCCTCCATGCCGGGACAGGCTCCTAGAGCCCAGCCACTAAGGCAGCAGTACCTCTCTGGAGGCCCTAAGAAAGCCCCATGGAGCCATGCCCTGGGAGACAGGCAGGATGACAGGTGAGCCTCTGGCCTTGGGGGGAGTGCTGGGGAAGGGGGCTGTGGAAAATGGGGTGGGACCACTGACAGTGACTGAAGTCCTGACTCTGTGTAATCCTGAGAAATACCAGGCCAGAAAGATGTAAACAGACCCCATGTTGGGAATATTGTGCGAAGTAGGAAGGTGCTGAGCAGTTACACAGATGTTTCAAGCTAAAGCACCCTGCATCGGAGGGAGGAAAAAAATGTAGTTTTTAGAGATTTGAGTCTTTCATATCATCTATATACTTGAGTTAAAATCAGCTTACCAATGTAGATGCTTTCCCTTTGAATAAGGCAGTCTGAAAATAGGGTGCTTTTTAATGTCAGCAGATCAGGACATCACCTCTGCAGAGATTATGGGAAGTAGAGAAAAATGGGAAGCTGGCAGAAATTCAATATTCTGAAGGCCCCAAGATTCCTCAGGGTCCTTGGGTTGAAGCCCCCATGTCAGGCAGGCCTTCAGCTGGTGCAGGAAGTGATCTCCCTGGCTTTAAGTAAGAGTCAGAGGTCCAGGCTGCAGAAAGCTACGAAGCCACCATTTGCAGGACACTATGCCAGGCCTTGTGCTCGCCCTTGGCATTGCGTGCATGATCACATTTAATTCCTATAGTAATAGCTCATTGAGGTGAGCGCTGCCCCAGTTTTGTAGAACTCAGGTTAAGTTCTTTGTCTAAAGTCATGCAGCAAGTAAGAAACAGAATGCAAAGTCAGTCTTGGCCTGACTGCAAAGCCCCCACCCTTTTGGATTGGTGCTGAGAGTCTGACGCAATGAATGAATCATGTATCACTTCTCATTTCCTATAGGAGCCTTGCACATAGAATCACCCCATAAACACCAATCTGGGGGGTTCCATGCATGGTGGGGAGTCCGGCTGCTACAGAAACTTCACCAAAGTGGCCCCTTTTTGCTCCTTCCCTGTCCTAATATCCCCAAATGGTGGCTCCACACACCTGGATTTCTTCTCCCAGCCTTTTCCACCCAAGATCTCCCTTCCCACACACTTCCTCCCCTTCCTATCTATTGTCTCTAAGCCCAACTTCTTGGCTCCCAGTCTCCTATTCACCAATTTCTTTCCACTTCTTTCACCCTGGGTACAATAGGTTCCCTCCCACTTGTTGGTAAACAGAATCCCAACAAGGGGTGTTCCCGGCCAGTTTTGAGATCCCCAGGGAGCTCCTGGCACTGTAGTCTCTTGCTAATGGGACAGAACTCCTGGAAAAGTGGCCTGGCCTAACTTTGCCTCTCTGCCCCCCCATTCTTGCACACTGCAGGTCGGGGCAAGGGTGCTGTGCCAGAATACTGCCTCTGTCCTTGGAACCTAGGAGCTGCTCACTCATCTCCTGCCTGGAACACTGGAAGAGGAATGGGAAAGGAAAAGTGTGTGTGTGTGTGTGTGTGTGTGTGTGTGTGTGTGTGTGTACGCATGCATGCTGCCATCACCCAGCAAGTTCCCACCACCCCACGCCCAGAGTGAGGTCTGGTTGGTGGGTGTGTGGTGTTTCCCAAGTTACCTCTAGGACAGCCTGCTCAGGAGCCATAATGGACAAGGCGGAGACTGAGCACAAGCCTCCGACAGCACGGGGCAGCACGGTTCCTCCATCGTGGAGCCAGACTGGGATCCCCTGATTCTTGACCAGGAGACCGCGCCCAGTCTTACATAGATCTTCAGCCTGTTATCTGGCAGGAAATGAGGGAAGCCCTGAATCAGCAACACCCTATCTATAAAGAGATTCACATGGACCCAAGCCCTGCCTCAGCCTGAATCATCTCCCATTTCTTTCACTGATTCTTTGAACAATAACTCCTTACGTGTCAAGCACCAGGAGCATCATAATAAATAAAGACAGAAGAGTTCCCTGCTCTCAGTGGGGGAGACAGGCACTAATGGAATAAACAAAAAACAAAAACAGATAAGCAGTATAATTCAGACAGATGTTAAAACACAACAAAATGAGGGCAATGTAGCAGAGACTGGTGGTGGAGGCCCAGGGACATTAGAAAAGGCAGTCAAAGAAGGCTTCTCGGAGGTGGTGACGGCTGCACTGGGATCTTCATGACAGGAAGGCAACAGCAATGCAAAATGTGAGGAGAACTCTTTCCAGGCAGAGGGATGAAGAGGAGCGATGACCCCTGAGCAGAAATGAGCATGGCAAGTTTGAGGAGCAGAGGGGAAGCCGTGAGAACAGCCAAAGTGGGTGTGAGGTGGGGTCAGAGGCAGGGAGCTTCCGCATGAGATCCTGTAGGTTTTATTGTAAGTGCGTTGGATCCTTCTCCAAGGCAACACCCTGGCCCCAGACTCCCTGGTAGAGATGATAAAAACACAAGGAAGGAGGAGAGGGAAGTGTGAGTCACAAGCTGGAGGGTGACAGTGACCAGAGCCAGTGTAACCTCGAAGGAGGAAGGGTCTGCTGCTTGGTTACCAGGCGTGGGTGGGGTAATATGTGGAAATGGGGAACTGGAGTGGAGGAAGAAGAGAGGCCAGGAGCTGGGGGAGGAAATAACAGGCTGAGAGCAGGAAATCCTATAGGGCTGGAGCTTAAGGGGGTGGGGGTGGGGGGACATGAGCAGCTGCTGGAAGCTGTGGCACTTTGCGGCAGGCAGAGTATTTTGTCATTAGATTGGGTTTCATGGGCTGTGATCTCCCTTGGTCATCCCCTGAAGAAGACTTTGCATTAAGAGTTTCACTCTACTGGCCTCGGAAGCCAGCGGCCCCGGTTCGGTCCCACATATGAGGGCCAGTGACACCGCCCTTAAAAAAAAAAAAATGAGTTTCACTCTATCTCAAAGCTTTTAAAGCCAGATGTTGGTTCCCTTTGGACATGTCTCTAGCTTGAGAGGCCTTAGGAGAAGCAGAGACCCCCTGTGCTGAGTACACTGTTGCGATTGGAATCCAGGTGAAAAGGGTCCCTGCCCGGATACTCACCTGCTGTGTGGCCTCAGGCAAGTTGCTTGTCTTCTCTGTTCCCCTCCTCTGGCCATGCAAAGCTTGGGATTAGATGATCTCCAAGGTGCGAACAGCCTGGGACTCCAAGACGCCACATGTCCTTTTCTTTTCTTAACAGAGATGTGTTAGAGACCAGCTACTGCTCCTCAGAGCAAGCCAGCACCCACCCATTCCCAGGAGGGGTGGTGCAGGCCACTGTGCTCCCCTTAGTGCCAAGGGAGGACTGTTATAGGGGCATGCCCACTCACTTCTGACACCCGCACACTGCTCAGGCCCAGCCACCTCCAAGGAACTGCCTCTTCCATAGCGACAAGATTCTCAGAAACTTCCAGAAACTGCCATCTTTTGATGCCAGGACTGGGCTGACTCTGCAGCCTCCAACAAAGTAGAAGAAAGGACCCAAGGACCATGTCAACATCTCCCCAAGGAAGGAGTCTGTGATCTCAGTGGGTGAAATATCCCCCTGGAGAGTAGAAGAGCCCCTCCCCTTCTAGAGAGAGCCTGGGGTGACCTGTGACGTGGAGAGACAAGAGTTCAGGTCTCTCTCACCCTGCTGCTTCAGGGCCAAGCAGAAATATCTCCTTCCGGTTTCTTTCCCTCAAGCTGGGCTGCAGGAGGGAGCAGGGGATGGCTGCTTTAAAGGCTGCCTGCTTGCTCATGCACAGTAAAACGCTTCCCCACAGAACCTGCTGAGCCTTCCACCACATTAGTAATCTGCTCACAGACCAAGAGCTTTCTCCACCTCTCCTCCCCCGCCTCCTGTCTCTTTCCTCCCTTCTCTCTCTGTTTCTCTTCACCACCACCACCACCCCACACCCCCCTCACCTTCTCCTCTGCCTCCACCCCATCCATCAGAGCCACTGCCACCTCCTGGGAAGCTGAGAGGGTTTATCACCAAATCAGGCTTTGTCATAAGGAAAACAGGTTTATTTTCCTCACTTTGAGAAGGCGCTGACAGGAGCAGCTAGGGAAAGGGTGTTTTGTATATTCAAAGCGCGCCTGCCCACCCTCCCCACCCCACCCCCCCACCCCCACCCCTTCCCCCTGTAGCTGAATCTGGCATTGGTTTTCTCATTGTACTCAACCAATGCTCCTCTGACCTGCCTGAGTCCCTCTTCCTCTTAACCGTCACCTGTAAGCCTTTGCACACCGGACCCATCGAGTTCAAATCATTCCTTCATTCAGTTCATTTCACTCATTCAGTAATTTGGAGTCATTTCTTTTGTGTGCCAGCGACCCCAGGTGCAGGGAAGGAAAGGGGGCACAAATACATGAATAAACCACTAAAATACAAAGGAGTAACTGTGGTGACAGAGATGGCACAGAGCATCAAGTCTTTTCTGTTGAGGCCTCCATTCAAGGTGAGCAGAGATCAAGGAAGGCAGCTGCAGGCAGAGGCGATGACTCGGGAGCAGGAGACACCCAGAGGAAGGGGAGTTGGAGGGATAAAGGCAGCGAGAGAAAGGGCTCTGGGCCCAGGTTCACCACCACCAAGTGACCTGTGAGTGAGGCTGGAGGGGCTGAGAGCAGAGCGAGCAGAAGCAGTGAAGTTTCACCTGGGGATCAGAGGGTCAGTATTTTGAAGTTCTGTGAAAGGTGGTTTTGAAGGAGATGAGCCTGGATTCTGGAGGAGGGGACAGGTTAGATTGCTGATGCTGTGTGAATTAGAAGAAAGAGTTCTGAGCCTAGGGATTGGACAGAAGTGGAGGAGGCGTCCAAGGGTCCCATAGGGGTAAGAGCCTGCAGCAGTTTCCTGGTGTGGGGCTCTCCCGCAGAGAGGTACTTGAATCCAGGAGAAGGAAAAGGTGAGCACACCTGCACGTGGGCAGTGAAAAAGCAGAGATGAAGCAGGGAGAGCACAGGCCTGAGGAATGCCACATGGGCAGCAGGCAGAAGGTAAAAGCAGCAATGGGAGATACCAGCGACCCAGAAGCGCAGGAAGAGTAAAGAAGAGAATAAAGAAGGAAGGAGTTGGGTCAGGCCTCTCTCAGAGCAGAGTATTGCAAAGGGAACCTTGCGATGGCTTTGTCAGCAGTCTGGGCTCACTGCTGCCTCTCCCCTCATCTCTGGGTGTTCTGGGAGGTGAACTGCTCTTCATTCTGCTACCCCACCATCAGTCACAGTCATCTCCAGATATTGAGCACCAGTTGGCAACCCAGCCTTCTAGTGATCGCCAGCAGATGGAAGAGGCACAGCCCTCATGCTCAGAGCTCCCAATCTACTGGGGGAGGCTGTGCACAAAATCCCTACTCATTAAAGAAAACAGCCAACAAGTAATATCAATAAGAAATAATGTGAAATAAATGCATACCGAAGACATCCCAGAGAGAAGAGGCAGACTCGGGGAAGGAAGGCAGGGACACCCTCTCGCTCTGAAGCACCAGGACCGACTGGGATGTGACGTCCGTAATTCACAGCTGATCAATGCGGGAGAGCCCGGCACTCTGACCCCTGTGAAAACCGCTCTCTTCTCTGACAGCTGAGCCCTCCTCTTTGGAGACCCAGGGCCAGGAGGTTTTTCTGCGAGATGTACTCTGGTGCCTGCAGCCAGGATGATGGATGAGCAGGCAAGGGCTGCTCAGGGCCACTGAGGCCAATGGGGCTGAGCAGGAAGAGAGATATGATGACAAAGCAGCTCAGAAATAGGAGAGATGCTCAGAGGCTAGATGGGGGCAGCAGGGACCTGGGTCCCTCTCTCAGCCATGTCCATTCACCTGTCTGCCTCTCCAACCAGATCCTAAGTTCTAGGACACAAATGACACAGAGAAGTTGGAGACAGCTGAGAGTCTGGTATAGGGAAGTGAAAGATCAAGTGTTGAAAGAATCATCTCTTCCCTCTCTTCAGGGTCATGGATATGGAAAGCTCTTGGGGTGCACTGAAGAGTGGCTCACCCAGCAGCCAAGTCCTGTTCACTGCCCCAGTGCCCCACAAACAAGCCCAGCCCTGGACTCGCCTGGCACAGGTTCAGGCTCCCATTCAACGTCACTCCTTCAGGCACAGGAGACACTGGGGCCAGAATTTAGCCGAGGAAAAAACAAAACAAAACACATTCCTGGGATCAATCCAATCCCAGGGACCAAGGTAGAATGGAACGGCAGAGACAGCCTCTCCGGGAGCTGCATCTGCTATTTGAGCTGCCTGGCAGGCTTGGCAGTGCGTGGCTGAGATGAGTTGAGCTTCAGCCTGCTTTTCCTCCAGCCCTTGCATTATATTTGCCCAGGCTTCTGGGTTGCACTGTATCCCTTCCATGTACACACAGGACAACAGGGAGGCTGGCAGGTTATCCCTGTCCTCCCACCCCATCAGCTGCTGCGTGAAGGAGGGCCAAAGAAACAGAAAATCATGGGCCCCCCCCCCTTACATGCAGCTAATGTGATAAGATGCTAGGCGCTGGGGGAGGGGGTTCTGGGGCTGGAGCCGCTGGCAGGATTAGTCTTGCCTGCCTAATAGACAAAAAATGACTGCATTATTGGTGAGTAATGGAGCTGTCTCTGTGTTTTGGAGATGAGCATGGGCAGTAGAGATTACAGAAGCATCTTGGAGCTCAGCATTCCATGCCAGGTTTGAAAGTGATATTGAGTAATCAGATGGGTACCCCATCCTGGGGAGCTTACCCTGGAGACCATAGTTGTAGGCGGTAATGCTAACAGTGGGAGGCACAGGAGCTCAGAAGGGGAGGTACCTTGGGCTGAGGTCAGCTGGAAGACTGCGTGGAGGAGGCAGCACATGACTTGGCACTGCCCCTCCTCACTCACTTACACAGCAGCCCATGGACAAGCTTCTGCATGGAAGGGACAAGACTTGCACAGTCAGGGCACAACACATATTTCTAGAAAGAACAGCAGTCTAGTGACAGCAAGAGTGTCTCTCTTGCTGTCAAACAAAAAGGTCCCTCTCCTGGGTGGGCTTGCCATGACTGCTCTCTCTTTCTTCCACTCCTTTCTTCAGAGGCACCATCTTCTCCCTGACTCCTTTCCTTCTCTACCTGGCACCCCTCCTGATCTCCAGGTAGGCCCCTGTTCAAATCTAGGGCACCCCCTGAGGAAAAGAACAGGGCCCATCCCCTGCAGCTCTCACACCTGGAACATCACTATCTGATTTTCCAGCCCATCTCCTCCTGAGGGTCCTGGAGCATGGAGGCAGAATGGGTTTCTCAGAAAGCTCCATAGGCACCCAGCACTGCCTAGCCTCTGTTCACCCCTCCACGCCCTTCTAACTCCCCACCCTGCTTCACGTTCCTCTGTGCCCTGTACCTGGAAGACCGGCTCTTAAGGCTGCACCAAGCAAGCTCCCTAAACCTCCAGCCTCCAGTGGGGTCAGCTGATGGAGGCCGGTGTAGGAAGAGAAGGGCCTCTGGTTACGGAGCCCTCCTCTGGGAAGGCCAGAGCTTTGCCAGGCAGCCATCCCATAGCTCCAGCTCCCTCCAGCCTCTAGGGACCAGTCTTCCCATGTCTCTTCAGGATGTCTCCCCTCCTATTGCCAGTCCCCTTAATTCGACCTGGTTGTGGATGCCATCTCTTTCCTGCCGGACCCCAACTAATGTACACTTGGCCTCTGTTCTCCTTCCCAGGAGGAGTAAATGAGGAGAAAAGACAGCTTCAACTGCAATCCGCAAACAAGGCCTGGTCTGGTTAACTCATGGATGTGAATCTGTGTTTGAATCTTAGCTCTGCCACAAGGTGAGTTATTTTTCTTGTACTTTACTTTTATCATCTGCAAAATAGGAATGTGACTTCCTCTCAGAGTTGTTATGAGAATTAAATTAAACCGTGTACATGCACATAGCACTTACTATTATTTAGCACATAGAGCTTCACAAACAGAAGTATGACGTGCTCTGAACTGTCCCTCCTTGAGCCCCCTTTGGGGCCCAGCCAGCAGTTCTGGTGACCAAGGTATAGGGCTGCTCTGGGGCCTCTGAGAGATTGCAGGACATTTCCTGGAGCATGGGTCCTAGACCCTCCTCTCCTGAAAGGTTACCTTCCCAGGAGATTTTCACTCTCCCTCTGGTGCCACAGGAACACCCCAGGAGCAGCAGGTATGTGTGCGTGTGTGTGGCGGGGGGGGACAATTAACAAAGAGTCTGTGTTGGAATCCCAATTGAGGACGGCAGGACTGAGAGCGGCCTGCCTCTCCATACATTTCTGAGTTTCATGGGAGAAGCTCACTGCGATCATTGTTACACCAAGCTCAAGATCACTGGCTCCTTTCACTTCTGTGGTATCCGTTTGCTGTGACTCATTCACCATGTCTCGGGGTGCATTAGGACCCTCTGGGGCTATGTGGATTCAAATACATCCCTTTTTAGGGATGGGGTGTGGAAGCTGGGGTGTGAGGCCTCAGGTGACCCAAGTGAGGCCAGGCTGACAGCAGGCCCAGCCTCATCAAGTCTCCCAGGGACTGCCTGGCTCTCAGGACTAGCACATCCCTGCTGCAACCAGAAGCTAGAAGGACACAGACTAGTACAGCGAGGAAAAAGAAATGGGGAACTAGGATCAAGGAACACCCACCGTGTGCCAGATGCTAGGATAGGCACTGTATACCCGCAGTCTCATGAGAGCTATACCTTCACCCAGAGGCTGCCTCTGCTTTACAGAGAAGAAAAATCTAAGTCTCAGAAGGGCGATGTGCTTTGCTGTATGGCACACAGCTGATCAATGGGATTCCAGCCCAAGCTGTGTCCTCCTTGGGAGGAATGCATCCTCACCAAGAGCAAGGCTGGGTGGCTGGGTGGCTGGGCAGCTGCCTCTGGGGATTCCAGAAGGGCAGTGATGTAGGTCAGTGGGCAAAACCAGGGTGAAACTTGGGGGGCCAGTCAAGCTGCCTGCGCTGGTTGGGCCAGAACTCCAGATGCCGTGAGCAGCTCACAGGGTGGGGGCCAGGAGCTGGGACAACCCACACTAGACACCCCGGGCGGGAACTGGGCCTAGGGTGCCTGCTCAGTTCTCTCAAAGGTTCAGGGGAAGGGTTGGGGGTGAGCAGCCTAGAAAGAGGTTCTTACTTTAAATAAAAAATAGGCTGGCTCCAAGGCCAAAGGAGATGTGGTCTTAGGGTCTGGGGCCACTGTCACTAAAGCAGCGTTGCCTGCCATCGCACCAGACCCAGGTGACTCTGAGAAGACCAAGAGGAGAGCCTGGGGGCTCTCTCATTATGAGGAGAAAAGAGACCCACCACCTTCCCAGGGCACAGGGGCGCCTGGAGGCACTTATGCCTGCATTTTCCATCCAGTCCTCTCTTGGAAAGTAGAGGCACCATGTATCAGAAGAGCACCAAAGCACAACTCTCTGTACCTAGGAGTCCCCATTACAGGATTTTTACACATTTCCAGTACAGACACTCAGCACGTGTGCCTGGGACACTGCCTGTCCTGGCCTCTCCCACACAAGTGGGCCATTATGGGGCCTGGGAAGGACCAAGAATTCACCAGTGTCAACCACAAAGGCCTGTAATCACTTTTCACTGATAACACCTAATCCACTTAATATTTCCGATAGAACTGAAAAACGTTCACATTATACACCCATTTGTTTGTAAGGTATGAAATCCACATTCATAATGTTTAATATTTTTGACTTGCTGTATTGACTTTCATTGGCCACTCGCCCCTCTGCACTTGCTGTAAGGGCTGCACATGGCCATGATTTGCACAAACTCAGCCAAGGAGACAGTATGGCGCTCTGGGCAGTGAGTGGAATCATGCCGAGCACCAGCCAGCAGCTGGACCCTGGGACCACGAGAACCCTCCAGACAGCAATGGACAAGGACTTCAGTGACCAGGATGGCCTTACCCTCAGCACACCCAAGGAGGAGAGGTGTGGAGGGCACGCCAGGGGCCAGAGCTGAAGCTCAGAGCAGGGGCCCTCATGGGCTCTTCTTTGCAGCCCAGGACCATTGGCCACTTCAGAGCCCAGGCATGTGTCTCTCACACTGCACAGTTTTCATTCTCCTGGACTCAAGTGCATGATGGCCCTGAGCTTCCCGGGGGCCCTTGGTGCCTGCACAGAATAGGGTGGAGCTGTGCAGGACTGACATCCGTGAAGACCTAGAAGATTCTGCCACCTGTGAAATGCAGGTCTTCTCACCTGCAATGTCCATCAGAGCTGAGTCCGATCCCAACTCTGCCCACTCCTAGCTGAGTAACCAAGTCACCTTGATTCTCTGAGCTTCAGTTTTCTGTGTAAAATGGGTTTAATACTGTGCCATTGGAAAGCTTGGTGTGAGGCTTAAAGGAAATATAACATGTGCAAAGCTCCTAACCCGATGCCTAACACATAGTAGATAGAGGATCAACAAATGTTCACTCACTCTGACCCTCCCCCCAACCCCTCCCCCCCACCCTCGGAGAGACAGTCGGCATATTGTGGCCACCCTCAGTGAGGCTGCTCCCTCCTCTGCAGTCACCACACACTATTCAGTTCACCCCTCGGCACCAGCTGAGAGCAGTGTGTGGTGAGGAATCTGGGTGACCGAGGAAGAAGGAGGGAAGACAAGGCACCACGGTTAAGGGAGTGGGTGGTGGTGTCACCAGCACAGCCCATCCCGGCCACGCTCCAGCTGGAGAAATCTGCCAATCATCTTCTGTAGAGGGAAGCCCAGGGTGGTGCCATGCCCCTTCCGTGTCCCCACTTCTCTCCAGGAGGCTGAGGCAGGTGTTTCTGGGTTAAGACCTCTGTGTGACTCTGGAACCGTGGGAACCTCCTCGTCTTGTTGAAAAGGTCCCAATGCCCAGCTCTGCATCTGTCCTGGGGTCCTCAGAGGCTAGTTTTACCAATAAACGAGAGCTGTGAATCCCTGACTAAAGTGCTGTGGTGGGGTGAGTGAATAACCTTTGGCCTCTGAGCCTCTACTATTTGGCCTCTTTCTCACCATTAAGAGAAAGACTGGGGAGTGAGTAGGACTGATTATGTGAATTGGCCTCCATCCCTGTCTGCATCAGCATGCCCTCACGGGGAGCCCAGCAGGAGGACAGGGGCTGCCAGCCAAAGCAGGCGGCCTGGCTTCACCCTCCTACCAGCCTCTGTGAGCTTGGCAGCCCCCACTCCTTTCATGGATCTGGATAAAAGTTTGGCCCTGGCAGGAGGAGACAAAGGGAATCTTAAGGGGAAGGAGAGGAAAAGAGAGACGGTGTGGAGAGCTCCATACTGAGAGAGGGGGCCAGGACTACTCCCAGGTCTGAGTCTGCAGTTTGATATTCAGTCTTCAAGAATTTCTTGCTCCCTGAGCTCTATGAGGCCCATGATTTATTGAATCTCATTTACTAGAGCCTTGAATAGTACGTACTCTGTGCCAAACATTGCTTTAAGCATTTTGCTAATATAAACTCATTTAACAGTTTTCATAACAATCCACAAGGTAGATATTATCCTCACTTTGCAGATGAGGAAACTGAGTCACAGAGCTGGTCAGGTAATTTGCCCACGGTGACTAAACCTGGAGTTGGCAGATCCCGGACTTGAACTAGGTGGCCCAACTTTACTGCTTGTGCACTTAACCCCTTCTCTATGTGGCTTCCGAAACCCCTGGGCCCGGCATACAGTGGACACTCTCTAAACAGTTGGCTATCTAGAGCACTAGGCTGCCTGGTTCCTCTCTCATACTCTCACTCCTTGCCCCTTCTATTTATGACATTTAGCACTATCCCGCACCCCTTGGCCAGCGTGAATAAGTCCCTGGCCTGTGGGAGAGCACCCCTTTGTCCCTTCTCCCCATCTCTGGCTAAGTCATGAGCACTAACCATGCCCTCCTCATGGCTGCAGGGCCATGACACCAATCCAGAAGCCCCACACCCCTTGCCCGCCCCGAGTGTTTCTCTGGTTACTTATTCCACATGTCTTCCCTGCCTCCAAAAGCCTGAAGTCAAGTTAGCTGAAAGCCATCATCTTCCAGAGAAAGACTTTTCTTGGGGATGAGACAATACAGAGGGGTTCTTTGGAAATGGCCATGCCTGCCTAATCTACCTGGGACCCAGCCATGTCTCCAGCAGAGGACCCAGACCCAACCTTCAAAATCAGGGCACATAAAACGTCAGTTTGTGATACCTCAGATAGTTTAACTGGTTCCCTTAGAACTGCAACTCCCCCAGTTCAGATCAATATTGAGGAGAAAATGGGTTAGAGTCCAGTTCTCTCTTGTTTGTCTCACTGTGTGTCTTGTACTTAGCACAGTGCCTGGTGCATACATATTTGCTTCATGATACGAATGAACAAATTCATGAATGAATATTCGCCTTTGTCTCATCCACCATATCATAATTTAGACTCCAGAAAATTTCTATTTGGGTTTTAGAAAATAGAATTTTTAAATGTCTTTTTAGTCTTCTTCAATGCGTGTGTTTTTTATTCTGAAAATATCCATAACACAAAATTTACCATTTTAACCATTTTTTTTTTTTTAGCAATTTTATTGGGGAACTGTGTACTTTTCCAGGACCCATCAGCTCCACGTCAAGTAGTTTGTCTTCAATCTAGTTGTCGAGGGCACAGTTCCTTGGCCCATGTGGGAATCGAACCGGCAACCTTGGTGTTATGAGCCAGCACTCTAACCACATGAGCTAACCGGCCACCCTCCGTTTTAACCATTTTTAAGTGTATAGTTCAGTGGCATTAAGCACATTCACACTGTTGTGCAACAACCACCATCCAGCACCATAATTTTTTTCATCTTCCCAAACTGTAGTTCTGTGCCCATTAAACAATAATTCCTCATTCTCCTTTCCCCCAACCCCTGGCAACCACCATTCAACTTTCTGTCTGAATTTGACTCTTTTAGGTCCCTTGTAATTGCCAAAGTTTGAGCTGTATCATAATTTAGTTAACTATTCTCTCAGAACTGATCATACAGATTGTTCCCAATCTTCCCCTAGCATCAGCAATGTAGCAACATATGTATCTGTGCAACAAGCTTTTTGGTGTGTGTTTAGGATTATTCCCTTGGGTTTGATGGTCAGAATCAAGAATTACTGGGAAAAAAATAGCTTAAATATTTGTTGGGTTTTTTATACATATTGTCAGTTAGCCAGCCTAAGAAATTTTAGCAGTATATATTATATCTAAAACAATGTATAAATGTGCCCATTTCTCTGTATTCTTACCACCATTGAATATATTTTTTAAATGCCTTGCTAATTTGTTAGGCAAAAATCTATATATCACTGTTAGACTAAAAACAGGCTGTGGCAAATGGAGTTTAGTGGAAAGAGTGCTGAACTTGCAGTCAGATCTATTTTTGGAAGGTGAGTATAAAGCAAACTGTATCCTAAACTGAAAGGAAAACAAATAGATGCTATGTTTTTCACATATTTAGGCCCCAAGTGGGGTTAGAAGAATGAAAAGCAAGGGTAGGAAAAGACACCAACATATGTATACTGGTCTCTGCTTTGTGAGCTGGAGAGTCAAAATCAGTATGTCAGTCCCTCAATCTACCCACAAGTGATTAGACTTTGTTAACAAGTCCATCTTGAGAAAACTGAGGGTAAGGCCTAGCTGTTAGCTTTTGCAAGATTATGCAATTCATTGGTAATAATATAAACCAAAATGTATAGACTGCTAGCTATATGCTAGACACTGCATTAAACACATTAGATAGAGCACCTTATTCCCCAAATCCCATTGAAGCTGGTCCCATTTGGTCCAGCTTTATAGATTTACCAAGATCCCAGAACCTGGTTGCAAACTCAGGCAGCCTGCTCCAGCAGTCTGACCCCAGGCCTCCTGCACATCCTCATCATCTCTCACAGCACAGATATCTCGTTTCGGATGACACAGCTCCTTTCAAGTTTCCCTTCCTTTGGTCTCTGGGCTTCCTCTTCTTAGAACACCCTTCCCGATCCCCCAGTCTTTTTGGGTTGGCTAGCTTACCCATGGGAATCAGCTCAGTATGAGCCCTGACCCCCAGTAGGTTTAGATGCCCCTCTTATGTTCTTCTATCATAGCTCTGGTCATACATCTGTCTCCCCAGCTAGGTGTCCTTAAGATCACAGGGTATGTTTTTTTATCTCCATATTCCTTTACCTGAGCACACCTGGCACACAGTAGGTCTCAGTAAGTGTTTAGTGAATGAATGCCTTCTCTGCCATTCAAACCCAGATTTGGCCCACTCCAGAGTCTGAGACTGAGGAAATGCCAGCAGAGGTGAATGAAGCAGGGTTGGAGGAAGAACAGGAGGCTGGTGCCCTGGCTTCTCCTGCTGGGACAACTCTGAAATCTCCTGGGCCAGCCACATGTTTCCATGCTTCACACCTTCACTGGAGGCTTACAGGCCTCCTCATAAAGAACTTTGGGGTGCCCAGGAGGGAGGCCCAATGGAAACAGAAACTTTAGCCTGGTGGGAGGGCAGTAATTAAATTTCTCTTTTAACAAGCTCATCCAGGAACAGACTCTGCTCCAGATTGGTCCTCTGGGATTAGAGACCGGGATGTTTTCTTTGTCTTCAGCCAGATCCTGTGGCTCACTGGAAATGCTGGAGGCCCAGGAAGCTGCTGGCACACAGGAGAAAAAAAAAGCGAGGCTGGGGGAGGGGGAGGCGCGCGAGGGAGGGGGGAGCCTCCACAATGCCTAGAGCCTGGGACTGACAGGTTTCCCAGGGAGGCAAGGAAGCCCCCAGGACCACAGGCCACCAGGCAAGGGGAGCAAGCATTCCAGCCTCTCCTCAGACATCGGCCTGCCTTCCTACCACACCCAGCACAGCAACATTTACAGGAACTCCAGCAAAGCAGGAATAGTAAAAAAATATTAAAGCGACTTTCTTCTTCATATTCTAATCATCAGTATGGGGAAATCAGCACTTTTTTGCAGCTCTGTACTCCTTTTTTTTTTTTAAAGATTTTATTGGGGAATTCGGGGAGGGGAACAGACAAGTTGCTGTCTTTTTGTTCTTCAGTCTAGTTGCCGAGGACATTGCTTCACTAGCCCATGTTGGTATCGTCATTGCGCTCTTCCCTGATGAGGCAGATCGGTTGCTGGCCTCTGGATGGTCGCTCACCGTGGCTATTGGCAGCTCACGCTGGCTGCCGGCCACTCACTGTAGCCTATGGCAGCCCACTGCAGCAGGGGCTGCAGCCTACACTGTCGCCGGGGCTCACAGCCCAGCTCCAGGTGGAGCTGTTGTTAGCTGTAGAGGGCAGTGTCACTGGCCCTCATATGTGGGATACGAACCGGGGCTGCTAGCGTCCCAAACCAGCTCTTAACCAATGGGCCACTCGGCCAGCCCTGAGCTCTTTACTCTTAATTTATCCTGTTTAATTTTCTGTTACATGGGGTTGTGGGGGCAGTTGAGAAAGCACCATAATATTTTTTTAAGGCTTAAGACCTCCTAAATATCTTCCTCTAGCCTTTGCAGGCCCATCCCCAACGATGGCTGTCCTTGGTTTTAGGAGGAACAGATAAGGAAGAGTTCGTGAATGAGTGTGAAGAGAGCAGCCCTGGGGATCCAAATGAAGTGAAGCCCCTGTGAGATGTAATTTGCATCTCTTATTTGGCCTGGGATGGTTCCGCACCCTCCCTTCTGGGACTAACGGTCCATGCCAGGAGCCCCTTGAGGCCGGTGAAGGGGCAGCTGCCCTTTGCCCAGCCACAGCCTTGTGGGCTGATGACACCAGTCACCCTTCTATGAGCCACCTTTCCCACTTCCTGACATTCCATCTTTAAACAGGAAAGTTACCGGAGTGGGAGGGAGGAAGGTCAGGAGGAAGGTGGGATGGGAGTGGGGAGGACTGAGCTCTGCCTTGCAGGATTAGTCTTTCAGCTCAAGAGTATTTAAAGATCAGGATGAAAAATTAAGAAACAAAATCAGTAAGCCAATTACTCTAAAGAAGCTTTCCTGAAAGAAAATGGGCGGGGTGGGGGGGTGGGGGGATGGGGAGTGGGGGGAGAATCAATATTTAATTCAGATTTCATTGATTTGTAATTTGGGTCCCACACTCAGCACTCGGTTTTGTGCAGGTTCTCAGTGAGAGGTTATGGAGTTGCTGGCGATGAATACTGAGTGCCTAAGGGAAAGGCCATGACAGGAGGCAGAGAAACAGGGGCTCTCCCCTTGAGTCTACTTTCCCCATCTGCTCCCCTTTCTAGCTCCAGCACCTATCTTCTCTGACGGCTTGGGGACACCCAAGTTGAACAGGAGATGGCAGCCTCCAAGAGCTAGGAGGAATATGAAGAGAACATCTACTTGTATGGTCTGTTCTCCTGCTTCTGAGTAGAGTATTATCTAATTCCTCCTGAAAAGAGCTCTTTGCACTTACACTCACACATCACCACCACCACCGCCACCACTACCACCATCATCTTCATCAAAAATGCCCTAATTTTAATTCAATATCCAAAAAACAAACAATCCAATTAAAAACTGAGCAGAGGACCTAAATAGATATTTCTCCAAAGAGGACATACATATGGCCAATAGACATATGAAAATAATGTTCAGCATCACTAATCATCAGAGAGAGGTAAACAAAAGCTACCATGAGATACCACCTCACTCCTGTCAGAATGGCTATCATCAATAAATCAACAAACAACAAGTGCTGGTGAGGCTGTGGAGAAAAGGGAACCCTCACACACTGTTGGTGGGATGCAAATTGGTGCAGCCACTATGGAAAACAGTATAGATGTTCCTCAAAAAATTAAAAATAGTACCTGGTTTCCCAAAAAATAAGACCAGGTCTTATATTAAATTTTGCTCCAACACTCTACATTTATTCTTTTATTCATGTACAAAAATCTACATTTATTCAAACAGTCATGTCTGGCTGACGATCTTAACTGGGGCTTATATTTGGGGCAGGACTAAGATTATGAGCATCCTGAAAAAATCATGCTAGGACTTATTTTCTGGGTAGGTCTTATTTTTAGAGAAACATGGTATTACCTTATATCCAGCAACTCCACTTCTGGGTATTTATTCAAAGAAATCCAAAACTAATTCGAAGAGACATAGGCACCCCTATGTTTATTGCAGTACGGTTTACAATAGCAAAGATATAGAAGCAACTGAAGTGTCCATCTATAAATGATTGGATAAAGAATTTGTGGTACATTTATACAATGGAGTATATTATTCTTCCATAAAAAATAATAAAATCTTGGGCAGCCGGATGTCTCAGTTTGCTAGAGCATGTGCTCTTAACAACAAGGTTGCCAGTTCAACTCCTGCATGCAATGGTGGGCTGTGCCCCCCCCACACACACACACAACTAGATTGAAAATGGCGACTGGACTTGGAGCCGAGCTGCACCCTCCACAGCTAAGGCTGAAGGACAACAATTTGACTTGGAGCTGATGGGCTCTGGGAAAAACACACTTTTCCCCAATAAAGTTAAAAAAAAAAAAAAGTGAAATCTTTCTATTTGTGACAAGAGGGGTAGACCTGGAGGATATTATGCTAAGTGAAATAAGCCAGACTGAGAAATACAAATACCATATGATTTCACTTATGTGTGGAATCTAATGAACAAAATAAATGAACAAACAAAACAGAAACAGGCTTACAGATATAGAGATCAAACTAAATAGGGGGTGGGTCGGGGGTCTGAGTGAGGAAGCTGAAGAGATTAAGAAATACAAATTGGTAGTTATAATACAAAAGAGTCATGGGGATGTAAAGTGCAGCATGGGGAATATAGTCAATAATATTGTAAAAACTATGTATAGTGTCCAGATGGACTTATTGAGGGGATCACTTCATAAATTATATAAATTCCTAACCACTATGCTGTACACCTGAAACTAATATAAAATAATATTGAATGCCAACTATAATTTAAAAAATAGTCACAGGGATGTACAGTACAGCATAGGGAATATAGTCAATAATATTGTAACAACTATGTACAGTATCAGATGGGTAATAGACTTATTGAGATTATCACTTTGTGAGGTATATAAATGTCTAATCACCATGTTGGTTTGTACACCTAAAGCTAATAATTTTTGAAAAAGTGGATCAAAAGGAAAAAAACACCCTAATTTTTAGAGCTGCAAACTGAATTATCTAGGGATGAAAAATCGTATCTGCAATTTACTCTAAAATACTTCTCAAAAGACCAAAATATCTTAGAAGAGAATTCTCAAAACTTCATACAGTCTTCCTTTTTATCTATCTTTCTAAAGTTTAGCTTAAATCCATGTGGCTGCAAATGAAGCATGCACCACCAACATTGGCTGGCATGGAAATTAGCTGCTGACCTGCTGCCCCACTCCCACCCCAGGTGCCCAAACAGACAAGGGGGCAGTGACTACGTACTTGAAGAAAAATTGTATATCACCACATCTGCACTGCCAAGCTGTCAATCAATCAGATGCCAAGGCACAGCTGCCCTGCTGAGTTGCTTGGGTGGAGTGGGGGGAGGGGACAGGAATGAGAAAGAAATGAAGTATGATTTCTGGTCCTCTCCGCCATCATGCCGGCTAGATGGGGACATACACTTGAGCAGCTGGGATTAGAAACCTCCAAGTCAGCAGTTAATGGCATAAGCCACTCTAGTAGGTCAAACCGTGATAAAAATTACCATCAAAAATACACAAAATTCTCTTCTAGTCTTTCATAACTTGTTATAATTTTCAGTGTTCTTTTATATCTATTACCCTAGTTGGTTCTTGTTCAGAATGCTATGAAGCAATCAGAACTGGAACTATTTTACAGTTGAAGACTGTGAAGCCAAGAAGTTGTGTGAATGAGCAGCATAGGAACACCCAGGCCACTCCCCACACCGCTGTTGGTTCCAAGGTCTTGCTGCCAGAGAGAGTTTCTGCACAGGCCACAGAAAACCTGGTTATTTGAGCTGAGCAGCCTCTAGGCCATCTTCTCCAGCTTTTCTCCTGTCTCAGCCCAGCAGCACATCCACCCAATCTCCCAACTATTCTACCCTTTTGGAACTTCTCTGAAAGCTCTCAGGGGTCTTCTGCCTCTGAGCCCCTCTGTCATGTCGGGGTTTGGAGGTGCAGATTTGTAAGGAATGTGTGGTGTGGTGACAAGAGCCCGGATTCTGAAAACCTAGTTCCCAGTCTGGCTCAATATAGTCATGTCCAGGTGGCTGTTCCACTGGGAAGCCTCAGAATGACTTTTCATCCCACTGGTTCCTGTGTTCTTCTCACTTCTTCTTCCCAACCTCAGGAATGTGCCAGAGACTCTGTCTGCTTCCTTTTCCCCTGAAAAGCTGCCACCACCCACACCTCCCTTGGGGTTCTCCTTTTCCTATGATGTTGATTGCTGTCTCCCCAGTTCCTGTTTCCTTGCTGCCCCCAAAATATGCAGATGGGTGATTTTTCCTTATTAGGATTTTGCTACTCATCACTCAGAGGAATGGATGGGAGATAAAATTATCAAGTAGGGAGACATGACCAAGTTTTCAAAGTCTGTGGGAATTTACACAGTCTGGGCCTTTTCTGTCTAGAGCTCTTTTCTGAAATAGCAAAAAACAAGATAGGGGCCCCACTTGCTTCCATCCTCTGATTGTAATACCCCAAGAGGTCTACCTGGTCTTTACCACATTCCCACCATTCCTACATGTTAGCAAAGGTCACCCTGATTCCTTTCTCTCTGGGATCCCTTGTCTCAGCACTTGGGCCTGAAAAAGCAGTTAAGGCAGAATAGTTCCTGACCCTCTGGATGACACTAGCTCATTAACTCTGTGCAAACCAAAAATGATTCTCTCTCAGGATTTCCACATGAGCTCTTGTGGCCTTGGCCAAGGCTCTTTGCCTTTCTAAACCCCAGGTTCCTCATTGGTGAAATGGGACCAAAAATACCTCCTTTCCAAGATAATGGATTTGAAAGTGCCTTATACATTACAAAGGGCAATTCTGTTGTGAGCTATTTACTGTAGCTAAGTAAAAGAAAAAAAATCAATGCCTCTCATTAATAGCTGTAATGTATTGAGTGCCAACTAGGTGCTGCTTATTATATTTAGTGCTTTAAATACATTATTTCTAATACAAAACAGTAAGGAAAGCATTGACCCCATTTTATAAATAAGTTGTCTAAAACATTCAACTAAGTGATAAAGCTGAAATTTGAACCTAAGTATGTTGCACAGTTTCTATTTTTTTTCTACCCCAAGCAGCTTTATAAACAAATCCTTATTCCATATACATGATTCTATTGCTGTGTTTATCACATTGCATTTGTAATTTGCTTGTCTCTAGGTTTCTCCCCTCAGAGCTATGAACTTGTGAAGGATTGAGACTATACATCTTGGTCCTATCTCTGTGGTGGTCAACTAGTAGGCATGCATCGAGTGTTTATTCATTGATTATATAACATTCACCCAATTTCATTTCCTCTTCAACATCTTCAGAGGCCCCGTACGGGGGGTTGAAGAATAAGGTAGGCAAGCTCTCTGCCATTCTCTGCCTAAGGGGCTCTAAATCCAGGAGCTGTCCCCAGAAGTCTGCCTCTTCCCAAGTTCTAAGAATTCATACATATTCATAATGGGGGAAAACGTTGAAAAGAAATATTTATTTTGTTTATTAAACTGGCGTCTCAGCAAATTTATAGCAGAATATAAATGAGTCTGTTTCCTCCTGTGTTTCATAGTCTGCAAGTTGAATTGATGATGCCTCCTTGCCTGGCAGGGGGAGGGTGTAAGAAGATATGGGTCATCACCAGACCAGAGTTAGCCTGGAGCAGCTCCCAGGGCAAAGGCAGGCTCTGCCAAAGGGAGAGGATGTCCCCTGGGGTTTGGGAGGCTCAATAAAAAACACCCCTCTTTTCTCTACTCAAAAACAAACTAATGAAAGATAGACCCAGTAATTACAAAGTGGAGACAGCAAAAAGCTATTTTCACAAAAATGTTCAGATGCGCTAGCTAATATCCCCTCTCCCAGTACTGAATTTTGTCCTTAATAATTACTCAAAATTATAAAAAACTTGGAAATACTGCAAAAAGATGAGTATTTGTTCTCTCAATATTATACTGAACAATGATCTAACAGACCCACCAAGGCTGATTTAATTCTCTAGGAGAAATGAGTCTTTGCTTGACTTCTGTTGACTATGTATTAGGGCCTAGATTCATTAACGTTACATGTTAATTGAAGATGTAAATGATATCTGTTTGATAGAGAAGATAACTGCAAAGGCTATATAGTTTTATTGCAGTATAGGGTATTAGCCAGTTTTGCACCTAACAATAAACTTATTTCAGCATTCCTCTCCTGACTAACTATAATTCTCTTCACCAAATGCACTTAAGAACCAGCTTTAGCCTTTCCTTGTTAACGAGTTAAACAGATCTTTGACATATTCATTTCATATTTGTATGGAAGTAGTGTTTTTAACTTTTTTGAAAATTATACTTTGAGCCACTTCCACCCCCAAACAGCAAGCCAGCCCTGAAGAGCTAGGTTGTGTTCTGCTAAGCTCACTACAGAGTAGACAGAGCAGTTCAGAATGCAGATCACAAGACAGAATCCAGGAGGGGCTCACCACTCATGTTCAATTCCTTCTTGTTCCTCAGGTGGAGAGAGAGAGCGGGAGCAAGAGACCAGGAGTGCAGCCCTAGAGAAGTCCTTTCTCGTCGAAACAGGAAGAGTAGAGAATGGGTCCCCACATAACTGGGCCCACATAAGAAACAGCCACAAGCCCAATGAGAAACCAGCCACTTGAATGGTGGCCAATGGAGGAGGATGGGCAATGAACCTTTCTCAGTGAGGTCATTAGGGCCACGATTGCAAGGTCTTGGCCAATGGCTATTAAGACTCCATTTGCCTAGAAGGGGGCCTTCTGTGACCCAGGGCTGGGTGGGCCCAGGGCACCAGGAGTAGCTAGAGGTTTCAGAAGGAAAGCAGAGAGATTCTTGGATCATCATTACCACCTGGAGGACCCTAACTATACAACCTTCCCCATGGTGTTACCTGGGTTACCCTCAGGTACCGGAAACTCTCAACATCCTGGGGAATTTCCAGGCACATCTCAGATGATTGTGGTCTTTCATTCAGACCTGAGAGAAGAGTGCATTTCAACATTAATCAGTGAAGGGGAAGAAAATAACATTAATTTAGGAAGTTTCATGTACCAAGTACTGAGTAGATGCTTTTGTATATTTTATAGGTTGCAATCCGCATGACAACTCTGTGAGTAAGAACTTATTATCTGCTAGATAAAATAAACCTGAAAGGCTAAGTGACTTGTTCAATGCCACAGAACTAATTAACATAGAGATATGATCAGAATTTAGGTGTGTGGTCCCAAAGCCTGTGTTCTTAACACCATGCTGCCCCATTTGAGCCAGTGATGCAACATCTCTGGGTCTGCAGATCCAGGCCTCAGTGCCTGTCCACTGTGAAAACTCAGACAAGGTTTCTCCGCCATAAGGTTCACCACCTATGACCACTTTGCTTCTTGCCCTAAGAAGTTCTCGTAAGAGCTATGCAGTCACAGATAAGTAATGATTGAAGCAGGCTGAAGTTAAGACGGCCACTTCAGAAACCACAGGCCAGGCTGTGTCACCTCTTTAGCAGCTGCAGGATCTAGGGTGATGACTCCCTACCTCTCCCTGTTCTTGGTTGATAGGTCAACCCCTGGTGAAAAGCCGCTTATAGGCCATTCTACCCTTTACAGCCAAGTAAGTGTTACCACTTCCCAGCCAAGAGCCTGTGAATTGTATTCTAGCCATGGAGACCATGTATGTACAGGAATAGTGTATCTTTTTTCTCCTTCCCTCAACCCCAGTCCAGGAGGGTCCAGAAACCGAGGCAGAGAGGATTGGTGAGTAGAGGGAAAGATTAACATCACCCAGCTCCGTCCCAGAGAGCCCACCTGTAGCAGGCCCAGACAGACAACAAACAGGTTGTAACTTAAGTTGGAAGCTTTGCTTATTACATTAATTTCTAAGTTGGGACAGAGTATAACAATTTAACATGACTCAAAAGACTTACTATCTAAGAGTGATCAGTCATAAGACTGCATGAGTTTTTGTGCAGGAGCCGAGGAGGACATTTCCCAGCTGAAAAAATTTTAAAGGAGAGTGGGAAACATAATAAACGCTTTATGATTATAGCCCTTGAATCCTGTGTGTACAATGTCTAAGAACCACTTCACAGAGGCCAAATGTGACCTGCAGGCCACTTCCAACATGTGGCTTAATGGCTTCTTGCTAGACTGCCCATTCCACCCCCTTGCCCTGTCAGAGTCAATCCTTCCATCGGAGCCAGCTTTTCTTTGTCCATAGAAGTTTGGCAACCAGTGACAGGCTGAATCTTTTTTATATCAGTCCCCCATACCCACAGCATAGTCCCAGACAAAGAATAAGCCCAGTTATGGGCTGAATCATGCCCTGTCCCAATTCATTCATATATTGAGGTCCTAAACCATACCACACCTCAGAACATGACTGCGTTTGCAAATAGGATCTTTAAAGAGGTAATTACGTTAAAATGAAGTCATTAGGGTGGGTCCTAATCTAACATGACTGGTGTCCTTCTAAGAAAATAAATTAGGACACAGACACAGAGGAAAGACCATGTGAATGTAACCACAGAACCAGCTCAAAATGGTCTTATCCTGTTTAATGAGATACTGAGTTGCTTTTCAGAGACAACAAATCAAAATGGCAAGTCATGCAGCTGAAGCATACACAGAGGAGAGAAATTTGACCTCCAGCTGCACCTAGAACCAAAGTCCTGGCCCACCTCCCCACCCCCGCCCCCACAGAACCAAAGGACTGGGACATAACTTGAACACTGAAACCTTTTCAGATGCAAAGGATCCATTGTCTAGGAAGATCCTGTGTTGACATCCCTAACCATAAATGACTAAGGTCCAAACCCCTCCAGTTAAAGCTTACCCCACCAGCACTCTGCATATGTTTACTGCCCCTCCCCATACCCTTCAAACCTCACCCCAAACCTTGGACTGGGGAGTTTGGGTTTTTTAGCATTAGCTTCCCCTTCTCCTGGGTGGAGTCATTCATAATAGAACAGCCGATCTTTCTCGAATGCAATTCTTGGTGTTTAGCTTTTTGCTCAGCTAGCACTTGGGTGGATGAACTCCTTCTGTTCTGTAACATGAAGACATGGGGAGAAGACAGCCATCTACAAGCCAAAGAAAGAGGCCTCAGAAGAAACCAACCTTGCCAACACCTTGATCTCAGACTTCTAGCTTCCAGAACTGTGGAAAAATTAATTTCTGCTGTTTAAACCCCCCCAGTATGTGGTACTTTGTTATAGCAGCCCTGGCAGACACGTTACAGTGCCCTCCATCAATATTTACTGAATTGTTTTTGATTAATACAAATTTTAAGTATCATTTTTAATGCCTTCCTGACACTTCATTATATGGATATTTCATATTTTATTTAACCAGCTCCTATTGTTGCACTCTTGATTGCTTCCAAATGCTCTCTACTGTAAAGAATGGCTCCATGAACACTATTGTTCAAAGAGCTTTTGGTGTTCTGCTGAATTATTCCCTTAAACATAAATTTTCATGAGCAGGATTACTTGTCAAAGACATGAACATGTTTATGGCTCTCAAGAACTGTACCAATTTGGGACAATATCAGCATTGAAATGAGCGCAACCGTTTCCTGAAAGCCTTAGCAGGCTGGAATTGATCAACTTTAAGTCACTGCACTCTGAGACAGGGATGCTGCTTTTTCCCACCTCTTAGCTATGGGTCCTATACTTCCGGGGTTCTCCCAGCCCTGTTGCCAACACAATCTACCTGCCAAAGTCCTCATACACTTCTAAATCCTGATGAAAATCCCCTTTCTCCAGGAAATCTGTCCTGATTTCTTTTGCATGCTTCTGGTCTTTCTCATACTTGCCTTTTCTTACACACTAATTTCTTTGGACAGAGTAAGCCCCAGGTTGCTAGGAAATTGTGTGCAGTAGAGTTGTGGGGGATGAGAGGCCTTAAGAGGAAGGTTTTGGAATCCTTGCTGATAAGGGCACCTTAGGCTGAAATGTTGAGATAAGTAAATGTGATCAGATTGTACCAAAGCTGGTCAAAAGAATCATTGCAGTTGCAGAGGCTTTTGAGCATGTTGGGGTAGGGGTTAGGGATAGCCATGTGACAGCTGGTTCTAAATGACCAGCATGAAGGGTGCCAATGAGGAGTGATGACAATTGGAGCCTTGCCAGGCAGGTAGGAACCAGAGAACAAAGGGTGTACCAACCATGCTAATAAGTTCAGATTTTCACTAGAATAAGAGAGGAAGCATTAAAGGATTCAAAGCAGGTGAGAGATCTGGTTGGATTTACTTTTTGTCTATCTGGCAGCCATGTGGGGATGAATTAGCAAGGAGGTCAGTTAGGTTGCATTCCTCCAGGGGAAAAGTGCCCAGGGCCTGAACTAAGGACCCTCAGTGCTTTCATGGGTGCTTGTGCTGTCTCCTCAATTAGGCTGGACGGTAGGACCCCAGGGGGTAGGACTGTTTGCTCTTCCTATGTCTCTCCCAAGATGGTAGCACCATACTTGGCCCATCTAATCATTTGCAAATGTGCAGAGCCCTCTACCAGGCACTGGGCTAGTGTAGGGCGGATCCAGGGGAGAAGCAGCCACAGGCCCCTATTTTCAGGGAGTTTCCAGTCTGTGTGAGAGATCTAGAAACCATAGGATACTATCATTCAAATGGAACTTACAGGTCATCTAGTCATCCCTCCCCCCATTTCACAAATGGGAAAATTGAGGCTTGGAGGCAGAAAGTGACACAAGATGAATCCAGATCTCCTAGTTCCTGGTCAAGGGCAGGAGCCACTTCATAGCATTTTCAGGCACAGCACATGGCTCCTGCTTTGGAGAAACTTTCGGCCAGGCATAGAATGCCCCACATGTCACCAGTTGTGAGGGTGGAATGCAAGACATCAACACTCAAGCATAGACAAATACAGTACAGCTGCAGAGAGCATAAGAGTAGGGCGTGGACAAGAATCAAACGCCTACTGTGAGCCAGACACTGTAATCGTGGCTTTCACAGTCTTCGCCACTCCTATATGAGTTGATATGATTACTAATTCCCTCGTAAAAGATGAGAAAACTGCAGCTCAGGCTGGTAGAGTCAGAGCCCTGATTCAACCTAGAGCTAGCCTCCTCCAAAGGCATGCTCTCACCAAGGCTCTCACCAATTGCCTCTACTAAAGAGGCACAGAGTTTTGGGGTGATGGGATTTTGTGTGGTGACAGGATAAGTTCATGTAGTGTGGCAGAAGGAACATGGAACTGAGAATGGGTTTATATCTCAGCTCTATCTCTGCCATATAGCACATGTGGGACTTTGGGAAATTATTTAACCCTGTTCAGGCTGAGTTTTCTGTGAAGTGAAGTTAAATCTGCCCCACTTACCTTACAGGGTGGTTGACAGGCCAAACCAAGATAACATGACAGAAATCTGTTTGTAAACTGTAAAGAAAGTTCTATGTCAGTGACAAGGAGCCTGAGACTTGGAGCATCTCCCAAGGACCTGTTGGCCATAGTGCTGCAGGGATGGAGGTACAATGGCATTGACAAGGAGCCTATGATGAATGCTCTGAGCGGGACTGACACATGGCCAGCGCCTGTGCTTCTCGGCTCCATTTTTTTTTTTTTTTTTTTAAGATTTTGTTGGGGAATTGGGGAAGGGGAACGGTGTTGAGGAATTGGGCAAGGGGAACAGCTAAGATGTTGTCCTTCAATCTTAGTTGCGGAGGGCACAGCTAGCTCAGCTCCAAGTCCAGTCGCCATCCGGCTGCCCGTCGGCAGCTCGCAGCTGCTCAGCACAAGGTGCCGTGTTCAATCTTAGTTGCGGGGGACACAGCCCACCATCCCATGTGGGAGTCGAACGGGCAACCTTGTTGTTAGGAGCACGTGCTCTCACCAGCGGAGCCATCCTGCCACTTGTTGGCAGCTCAGCGGCAGCTCAGCCAGGGCGCAGCTCACTGGCCCATGTGGGAATCAAACCGGTGACCCTGTTGCTCAGAGCTTGCACTCTTAAACAACTGAGCCATTTGGCCAGCCTCTTGGCTCCATTTTTTTGTTGTTGTTTTTTTTGTTTTTGTTTTTTTGAGGGCAGTGTCACTGGCCCTCATATGCGGGACCCGAACCGGGGCCGCTGGCTTCCCAAGCCAGCGCTTAACCACTGCGCCACTTGGCCGACCCTCCATTTTTAATGCAGTTAAATACCCTTATAAACTGAAGCATTTGCCAAATGAGCAACTTCCATGGCAGCATTTGTTACTCATTGTATAAACGTCTGAAAGCCAGAAGTGGTGTCTCCATCAAATACAGAGATTATGGCCCGTGGTTGGCTCAGAAATCTCAGAGCTCCCAAGAGGGAGGAAAGCCCCCACATGGAGTAACTGGAGAGTTTGAGAGTCTGGATTCTGGCTCTCCTACTTGCTAGTCATGTGACTTCCTCCTTGGACTCCAGTTTCCTCATTTGTAAATTGGTAGAATACTAGAAGCCCTCTCATTTAATGGGATCGGGACTAGTGTTGAGTAGGTTATATTAAAAAGTCAGTCAAAGCAAGAAATCATAAAACCACACACAGTTACTTCGAGCTTTTAGCTTCAAGTGCACGTATAAATCAATCTGTTGATGTAAGTCCTGGCCTTTTTGTTTCCTGATTGGATCCCAAAGTGGTTTTCTTGCATGAACCATCATAGCAATGCATATCAATGATTTCTTCAAAATGGAGCAAGGGTTTGAAGTCTCTTAGAAATATGACTATAAAATTCTTTTAGATGTTCATGCCTTCATTCCCAATATTTTGCTACTATCTCCCCCACATCTAATTTAATGACAAATTTTGAGGAACTCACTTTTACAAGTATTTCCAAAGTCCTCATCCCAGTTGCATGAGTTAAGTAAACACTCCTGGCTCTAATGCTCAAACCCAAAAATGTATAATGATTCAAGAACAATAGGAGTTTACTTCTGATTTCCATAAGGGCCAAAACAGCTTTCTCCTAATTATAATGAGTGGCTCTCCTCCAAACATGAATCAGGGATGCAGGCTCCTTCATTTCCGGCTCGGCAATCTTCAATACATGGTTTCCAAAGTTACTGTTTTGGGCTGAATCAAGTGAGAAGCAGGGGAAAGAGCGAGGTGCACACACTCCTTGGTAAGCTAGCATGGAAGTGATGCACAACACTTCTGCTCACTTCCCATTGATAGGAAGTAGAAATATGGCCTCATCCTATGAAACGGTCTAGGGAACATAGCCCAGCTATGCTCCAGGAATTAGAGGAGATGGGTCTGTGAGTGCTAGGCAGTCTCTGCCATGTCAGCTATCACAGAAACAATGCTCTTTGTCTTTGCATTCATATTTCATTGATTTTTGTCAGTGCCAAGATTGAGGAACTCTGACTTATGTAATATGTGACTAAATTACATAATTATAGTAAGAAGAAAATTACAAGGTCCAGTAACAAAAGCAACTTGGTAAGCACAGCTCTTTTGATGGAGCAGAAGTGCACAAGTGTTCTAGACCATGGCCAGCCGTGAGCAGGTTGTATGCCAGGGGCAGCACTCATTATATTTTAGGAATTGGAGAACATCGGTTAGTTAACTGGGTTAGTGAGTTGATTTAGTGCAAGTATACTGAGAGACTTTCTACTGTTCCTGCTTCATAGGTTGTTGGGAATATTAATGAGATAATCCGTGGAAGATGCTTTAAAAAAATTTTCTTTCAGTTACAGTTGACATTCAATATTATTTTATATTAATTTCAGGTGTTCAGCATAGTGGTTAGACATTTATACAATGTATGCAGTGATTCCCCCCAATTAACATAGTACCCACCTGGCACTCTACATAGTTGTTGCAACATTATTGACTATATTCCCTATGCTGTACTTCACATCTTCATGACTATTCTGTAACTACCAATTTGTATTTCTTAATTCCTTAAACTTTTTTTTTTTTTTTTTTTTTTAGCTGAGCCATCCCGCCACCTGTTGGCAGCTCAACGGCAACTCAGCTCGGGCTGGCATCGAACCGCCGTTGCTCAGAGCTCAGCTCACACTCTTGAGCGAGCTCTTACCCAACTGAGCCACTCAGCCGGCACTTAATTCCTTCAACTTTTTCACCCAGCTTCCCAACCCACTTCCTTTCTGGGAACCAGAACCATCAGTTTATTCTCTGTATCTATGAGTCTGTTTCGGTTTTGTTTGTTCATTTATTTTGTTCTTTAGATTCCACATATAAGTGAGATCATATGGTATTTGTCTTTCTCAATCTGATTTATTTGACTTAGCATAATACCCTCTAGGTCCATCCATGTTGTCCCAAATGGTAAGATTTCATTCTTTTTTACAGCAGAGTAATATTCCATTGTGTGTATATATATCACATCTCCTTTATCCAGTCCTCTGACATTGATGGACACTTAGGTTGCTTCCATATCTTGGGTACTGTAAATAGCACTGCAATAAACATAGGGCTGCTTGTATCTTTTTAAATTCGTGTTTTGGATTTCTGTGGATAAATACCCAGAAGTGGAATTGCTGGATCATAAGGTAGTTCTATTTTAAATTTTTTGAGGAAACTCCAAACTGTTTTCCATAGTGACTGCACAAATTTGCAATCTCATCAACAGTGCGCAAGGGTTCCCTTTTCTCCCCATCCTCAACAGCACTTGTCGTTTGCTGATTTATTGATGATAGCCATCCTGATAGATATAAGATTGTATCTCATTGTGGTTTTAATTTGCAATTCTCTGATGGTTAGTGACATCTTTTCGTATGTCTATTGGCCATTTGTGTGTCCTGTTTGTTTGTTTGTTGTTTGTTTGTTTTGGTGTTGAGTTGTATAAGTTCTTTATAAATTTTGAATATTAACCCTTTATCACATGCATCATTGATGAATATCTTCTCCCACTCAGAAGGCTCTTTTTGTTTTTTCCATGGTTTCCTTTGCTGTGCAAAATTTTTTTAGTTTGATGTAGTCCCATTTATTTTTTCTATAATTTCCATTGTCTGAGAAGATAGATCAGAAAAAAATATTACTAAGAGCAATGTCAGAAAGTTTACTGCCTGTGTTTTCTTCTAGGGGGTTTTATGATTTGGGGTCTTATAATTAAGTCTTTAATCCAGTTTGAGTTTATTCTTGTATATGGTATAAGAAAGTGGTCCAACTTCACTTTTTCTGTTTTTTTATTTTACTTTTTTTTTTTTGAGGGCAGTGTCACTGGCCTTCATATGTGGGACCTGAACTGGGGCTGCTGGCTTCCCAAGCCAGCACTTAACCACCACACCACTCGGCCAGCCCGTAACTTCATTTTTTATAGGTATCTCTCCAGTTTTCCCAACACCATTTATTGAATAGACTGTCTTTACCCCGCTTATGTTCTTGCCTCTTTTGTCATAGGTTAAATGACTATACAGGCGTGGGCTTATCTCTGGGCTCTCTACTCTGGTTCCACTGATCCATGTGTCTGTGTTTATGCCAGTACCGTGCTGTGCTGATTACTATAGACTTGTAGTTTGATATCACGTGGCGTAACACCTCCAACTTTGTTCTTTTTTCTCAAGATTGCTTTGGCTATTCAGGATCTTCTGTGGTTCCATATACATTTTAGGAAAAATTGTCCTAGTTCTGTGAAAAATGCCATTGATATTTTGATAGAGATTGCATTAAATCTAGTGCTTTGGGTAATATGGACTTTCAATGATGTTAATTCTTCTTATTCATGAGCACAGTATATGCTTCCATTTAATTATATCTTCATCAGTTTTTTTCTTCAGTGTCTTACAGTTTTCCAAGTATAGGTATTTCACCTCCTTGGTTAAATTTATTTTATTTATCTCCTTGGGTATTTTATTTTTCTTGATGCAATTGTAAATGGAATTGTTTTCTTAATTTCTCTTTCTGATAGTTCATTGTTGGTATATAAAAAAGCAACTGATTTCTGAATATTAATTTTGTATCCTGCTACTTTGCTTAATTCATTTATCAGTTTTAATAGTTTTTTGGTGGAATATTTGGGCTTCTCTATATACAGTATCATGTCATCTGCAAATAATGATGCTTTTACTTCTTTCTTTCCAATTTGGATGCCTTTTATTTCTTCTTCATGTCTGATTGCTCTGGCTAAGACTTCCAGTAGTCTATTAAATAAATAGTGAAAGTGGACATCTTTGTCTTGTTCCTAATCTTAAGGAGAATGCTTTTAGCTTTTCCCCATTGAGTGTGCTGAGCTCGTGGACTTTGTTATGTTGAGGTATGTTCCCTCTATTTCCACTTTGTTGAGTGGTTTTACCATAAATGGATGCTGGACTTTTAAATTCTTTATGTATTTATTTTTATTAAATTCATTTGAGTGACTTTGGTTAGTAAAATTATATAGGTTTCAAGTATACAATTCTATAATACATCATCTATATATTGCATAGTGTGTTCACCACCTAAAGTCAATTCTCTTTCCATTGCCATATATTTGACTCCCATTTACCCTCTATCGCCTCCCTCCCCGCGTGGCCTTTGGTGACCACTAAACTGATGTTTGTGTTTATCAGATTTGTTTATTTGTCTGGTTCATTTGTTTCTTTCAGTTTTATATCCCACACATAAATGAAATCATATGCTTCTCAACTTTTTCTCTTATTTCACTTACCTTGATAATCTCAAGATTCATCCATGTTGTTGTAAATGGCAATATTTTCATTTTTGTAATGGATGAGTAATATTCCATTGTATATATGTACACATCTTCTTTATCCAATCATCTATCAAAGGACATTTCAATTGTTTCCATGCCTTGGCCACAACAAATAATGCTGCAATGAACAAAAGGGTACATATATCTTTACGGATAAATGTTTTCAGATCTTTTGGGTAGATACCCAGAAGAGAGATTGCTGGGTCATATGGTAAGTCTATTCTTAATTTTTTGAGGAAGCCCCATACTGTTTTCCAGAGTGGCTATACCAGTACATGAGGGTTCCATTTTCTCCACAGCTTCTCTAACACTTGCTATTACTTGTCTTGCTGATAATAATCATTTAACAGGTGTGACATGGTATCTCAATGTGGTTTTGATTTTTTTTTTTTTAATTTTATTTTAAGGGCAGTGTCACTGGCCCTCACACGCAGGATCCGAACCCGGGCAGCCAGCGTCCCAAGCCAGCTCCCGACCACCACACCACTCGGCTGGCCCTGGTTTTGATTTTGAATGCCATATGTTATCAAACACTTTTTCAGCATCTATTGATATGATCATATGATTTTTATTTTTCATTTTGTTTATGTGGTGTATCATGTTAATTGATGTGCAGATATTGAAACATGTATCCCAGAAATAAATGCCACTTGATCATGGTGTATAATCATTTAACGTATTGCCGAATTCAGTTTGCTAATATTTTGTTGAGGATTTTTTAATCTATGTACACCAGAGATATTAGACTATAACTATAATTTTTTTTTCTTGTAATGTCTTTGTCTGATTTTGGAAACACAGTAATGGGACCTCAGAAAATGAGCTTGGAGCTTTCCCTCATCTTGAATTTTTTTTAATAGTTTGAGAAAGATAGATATTAATTCTTTGAATGTTTGGTAAATTCACCTGTGAAGCTATGTGGTCTAAGACTTTTATTTGTTGGAAGTTTTTGATTACTGATTTGATTTCCTTAGTAGCAATCAGTCAATTCAGATTTTTTGTTTCTTATTGATTCAGTCTTGGAAGATTGTATGTTTCTAGAAATCTATTCATTTCTTCTAGATTGTCCAATTTGTTGGTATATAATTGTTCATAATATTTTCTCATAATCCTTTGTGTTTCTGTAGTGTCAGTTGTCACTCTCTCTGTATGTCTCTGTTGCCTCCCAAGCTACAGTCCCTCTGCTGGAGCCCAGGGTGAGTGCCTGCGAGTGAAGGAGCCATTTAAGAGGGCTTCTGGGGCTTCTGCAGGTGTCCTGTCTGCAGCTGTCCTGTCTCACCTGGACAGTCAGAATCCCCACTGTTTTTCACAGTCAAATGTTGTGGAGGTCCTCTTCCCAGCACTGGTATTCCAGGCTATGTAGCCCATTGTGGAGGTGGGGTCCCTCACACCTCCAGAGGGAAACTCTGCTGCTGAGATATCCCTCTGGATTCTCAATTGCCACATGCAGGTGTAGGGCTGGCCTGTTCAGTGTCTCTGCCCCTCCTACCAGCCTTGACATGGCTTCGTCTTTATATCCTTAGTTGTGAAACTTCTGTCCAGTTAGGCTTCAGATGGTTCTCCAGGTTGATTGTCTTATAATTTAGTTGTAATTTCAGTGTGGTCATGGGAGGAGGCAAGCTCTACCAACTTGGATCCTTCTCATGTAAGATGCTTCATATACTTTCTATCAATATTCAATTGATAGAAATTGGCCTGAGTCAACCTCAGGCCAATTGATACTGTGAGATGGATAATCCTCTGTTGTCAGAAGCTGTCCTGTACATTATAGGATGTTATCCCTGCCTCTACCTACTAGATGCCAGTGACAGCCTCCTAGTTGTGACAACTAAGTGTCTCCAAACATGGCCAAATATCTCCTGCAGTGTAAAATCACCCAGGGTTGTGACTCACTGCTTTTTATGGTTCCAGGCATTTACTAGCAATTTAGTACATTATGGTTTCAATCTCCTTTGCATCCCCTACCTCCATACCTTCCAGAAAGGACCTCTGCCTCAGCACTGTGACGATGAGTCCATAAAAGCAACAGCCCTCTTGTCTCAGAAATGGAAAAGGAAAGTTAATAATATATTGAATTCATGATGCATCTGTCAGTTTTCTCATTGCTCATACATGGGTACTAGAAAATAAGATTGCCCTCTGAGAGTTAAAATAGTAAAACTCATACACAGCAAATGTGGGAATGAACTGAGATGTTTTCTGGAAAGTGTGACTGAAGAGTTTGGAAATGCCCTAGACTTCAATCAAAATAAATTGGGTGTAATTTCAGAAAGATTAAATTGCAATTTGTTGAGGATAAACTAAATCAATTGCACCGTGTTAAAAAAAAAAGACATAATAGGGAATGGCCTAATTCTGTTTTGGTTTTATTCTTATAAACTGCAAAGGAAACAACCTTGTACCCACTTATTATTTATGATTGTACGTGGATAAGTATTCCAGAGGGTGAATTCCTAGAAATTGAATTATAATAAATACTATACATTACCTTCCAAAAACTTGGTCTAAATTTAGATTTCCACTCCCACCAATGATATATGTGATTATCCATTTGCAAAAAGCATTAATTATATACTTTTTTGCCTTTCAACTTTAGCCAATGTGATGAGTAAAAAATAGAAAATCAGTCTTATTTTAGTTTGCTACCTAAATGAGTTTCTAAGTTCTGTACTATTTTATAAATTATTCTTTTAAATAATTGGATTGTTTTTCTTATTAATTTGCAGAACTTTTTATGTATAATGGGTAGTAAGTATTCTCTGTTCCACATGTTGACATAGTTTCTTCCTGTCTGCTTCTTATCTTTTGATTTTGTTTATGATGTCTTTCTTCAAAAAAAAGTTTAACATTTCCATATTGTCAAATCTGATGATCTTTTCTTTTATGGCTTCTGGTATTTATCACTTACTTAAAAAAAACTTTCCCTGTTACAATGTTATTTTCTTGTACTGCTTTTATAATTTGGGTTTTTTTTTCCTCCTTAAATTTAAATCTTTAATTCATCTGAAATCTTATTTTTGTATATGGTGTGAGGTGTAAATCTAATTTTATTTTCAATTAATATTTAATAATCTCAATACCTTATCCCCAATGATTTGAAATGCCACCATGATCCTTTATAAATTCCCACTTATATAGAGTTTCTGAACTATTTATTCTATTGTATTTATTTATTCGTATGCTAATACCATACGAAGCTTTGTGGTGTGTTTTGAGATCCTCTCCTCTATCATTGTTCTTCTCTTTAACTATTTCTTGGCTCTTCTTGCACATTTTCTCCTCACATAAGCTTTAAAGTCTGGCATTGTATTTTGCATTGTAAACAAAAATACTGATGCTTTGCTTCTAGACTATAGCATTCCACTTTCAGAGTGTGGCAGTTGTTGGCAGAATAAGTCTCTCTGCCATGTTCATCTGCAATAAGCACAAAAGCGTGTTCTTTCCATTGAAACCTGGGGCTGTCTGTCTGATCTAAGGAATTCTATTGACGATTACACCAGTGACTAAAATGTGTTGTGTCAGTCTGCTTCCTAAATGCTTGGCCTGCTAGGTGGTTTAGAAACAGTACTGCAGTTGCTCTGGGATGACTACTTCTGCAAGAACTCTATTTCTCAACAAAATCTTGGGCTATACCTAACTCTCCCTTTTGTTGCTTATTTGTTCTATTTCAGAAGGAAAAAATGGACTGCTTCTCAAACACAGTGTTTGCTCTGAAGTTTTACACCCAGACCTTATTATACACTTGTCTCAGTCAAAGAATGCCTTTTATGGTGATATTTGTTTCCAGGATACACACTGAGAATCTCTCTAGAGGGGCCCACGTTCCCTACATCTCAGTTATGCTAGTTTCCAGTGATGAGGATCCCTCTCTTTTCTAATCAAAGCATTAAGTTGAGCCTCAGAAGGGGCATGGCAGAGAATTCAACTGTTACAATTTGGCAAGGTGAATTAATAACCTCTTGATAGGGCCTTTAGCAGCCTCCCACAAAGGGATTAACTACATTAGTCCTGGACAATATAGAATGGAATTTGTCCCTTTCTTGCCCTACTCTAGCCGTACTCTTACAAGCACGGCTGTAAGAAAGAACCAGCATAATCAGTTAGTCCAGAGTTTTGCAGGTGTGCAGTCCCTCAGAGCTTTGACCTTAGTAAGCCAGACCATGTAAAGGTACTAAGAGCCTGAGGGTGACAGTACCAGAGGCCACTGGTCATTTGTCCTGGAAAGAGGGGGTGTTCATACCCCCATCCCAACTCAGCATGAATCCATGTTCCACCTCAACTTCATAGCCCATCCATATTCTCTCTATCAGTCCACTGATTACAAACCCTTCCTTATACCATTTTATGTCTTAATAAAGCAAAGTCCCACAGATGTGGTGCCATGAATGGTATATAAGTGTTTGTCCAAGATTGTGCCATGCAGGTATCAGCATTTCCATCTACAGTGAAAACCTTTTAGAAGCACTGAAGTAAATAGTCATTTGGTTGGAAGAAATAAAATTCACTCAAACTTAGCAAAAGAGGATAGGGGGCTTTATTGAAAAACTATAGAGGTGTTTCATAAAACCAGGAACAGAAAGGACAGGATCTGGCAACTTCTCTCTCCCTCTCCCAGTCCTACCTGTGTATAGACCTTTTCTGTTCCAATTGCTTATTAAACCAAACACAGCTACCTCAAACCTGACTCCCATTTCCAGAAAGTTTAGGGTCTCTGAGCCCCCATTACAAAATCCTGAGAAAGACAATTTAATTAACCCAGAATAAGTCCCATGGCCATTCTAGCCATGCCTGGTCCAAAATGCAATGACACGGTTCATGGGGTTTTGTACCCCACCAGGTACCTGTTGCGGTGATTAACGAAGACAAAAGGGGTTGGGACAGGCCTGGGCGGGGCAGACAAACTGATCCACCCATCTGTCATAAAGGTTTGGAAATCTGCAAAGTTGAGGCCCTTTCCTGGACCTCAGTGAACTCACCAGGGTAGAGGCTCTTTAATGAAGCGTCTTGGTAGAGAAACACAGGCCTTTCCAAGGGACTCTGATCATCCTATCATGTCAATGAAGAGTGGAAAGGGGAAAAGACAGTGCTGGAGGCAAGGTAAGGATTAATGTTGAATAGAGTGTCCTGATGGCATTAGTCCTGAAGTAACCAATAATTTAAATATTTCCATTTGGGAGAATTTGTTTAAATTCCTTTTGATTACCCCTGATTATCTGGATCTCCTCTTTCTATGGAGCATAACCCTGACCATTCACGGACAGGGTCAAGCATTTTTCATGGAAGGAATGGAAAAAGCCAGCATCCCTTTGAAAGGAATTGCTACAATATAATTGTAGGGGTAACTACAAGATCTAAGGCCACCAGGAAACTGAGTGGGAAGTGCAGAGAAAGGCCTCCTAAAGAATAATTTATTCTCCAAGGGAGGCATGTATCCCAGATCTCTGGTGTCACAAGCAGTTAAGGTGCTTGTTAAAATATAAATTCCTGGTCTAGCTCCCTATCTACCAGAGTCAGGGGTTGGGTAGATATTTGCACTTTAACAATCCCCTGCATGAGATGGAGGCTCATGAATGTTTGGGAACCTCTGCCTTAGAACCTAAAGCTAGAGTTCCTTGGAATGAGCTGACCCACTGGAATACTTGGGTCTCATAACCATTTGAGAATTTGATGAAAGCAACAGCACTCTTCCCAGGAACATGTACATAAATATCTACACATAAAAGGTGGCTATGTGTTCATGGACTTCACTGACTCCTTGAAGCCCTTGTGCACACCCAGACTAAGACCCTTTCTCTGGAGATTATAATGACCCTGAAATGTCTTGAGGAGGAAGGAAGAGGGTACTACAAACAGTTTAAGGAAGTGAGCGAGGAAAGGCAGCCATTTACATGAACTCATTAAGATTCTGAAATCAGGAAGGTTTTGGCCCCAACCCTGGTTTGGCCAGCTGTATGACATCTGTCAAGATATTTAATGTCACTAGGACTCAGTTTCTTCATCTGTGAAATGGAAATAGTATCTCCTAACAGGATTGTAAAACAAAAATTAGTGAGGTAATATATCTGAAGAACTTAGCATAATGAGGAACCTAGGTCAGTTACAGATCAGGTTATCCTGAGGATGAGAAGACTACAGCCTAGAAGTACCCAGCAGGAATACACTCATGAAGATAAGATAGCATTTCTGCAAATCATAACTGTTCTGTCCACCCATTGTGCTAGCAACATTTCCATTGTTACAAAAATCAGCATGCAAATGTGATGAGTATGGAAGAAACAAAAACAATGGATAAGGAAATGTGATAAGAGCCAGAACCAGAGAAAATAGAACAAACACAAGAAATAATCTAAATCTTTAAAACTTTAGGGGTCTCAGGGATCAGCTGACAAATCCATTACTACCAGAACCTTCTGACTAGCCTTTTTTTCTACATCTCTTTACATTTTGCCAAAGATAATATTCATTTTGACGTTGTAAAGTCTTAGTTTATTTTTTGTGTTTCCTCTCTCCATAACTGCATATTAAGCCATCCTTTTGTATAGACAATTGGTCTGACAAAAAGAGCATTACAAATTGGGAAAATATAAATTCTCCCAGCTCTAAACAGTTGACATAAATAATTTAGGGGTGACGGAATTCCTCGAGTACAGAGGGGGAGAAAAGATCACTCTTCCACTGGGAAAGAGACAGAACTGGCTACCTGCACAGTTTGGGCCATGGCTCTCTAGGGAGGGCAAGGCACTCGCTGTCCCTCCTTCCAGACAGCTTGGCACTAGAGCGGAAAGCTGACTCCTCTTTCCTGAAAGTCTTGTAGGGAGAGGCAAGGGGTTTGCTTCCAAGCGCTCTGCCTCTGGTGTAACCGAAGACCTTAGAACTCTATCTACTAAATTCCAGGCTGTTGAGGGTACTAAACCAGGGTAATGAGGCTTGAAGGGGCAGAGCCCAGGCAGGACATGTGGTAACAGTGTGGATGCCTAAGTGCTCAGTTCTGCATGGCTGTTCCTGATGGCTCCACCGGGCACGCCTTCCCTGCTGTCTGGGATCTTGACCAGGAGAGCCAGGGCCAGCTTGCCAGGGTCTCTTTAGGAACACCCAATAGGACTTGCTTTTATTTTATTCTCATCTGTCTAGAAAAGAATAAAAACAACTTAAGAATGTAAGGAGGCTAGCTAGCTTTTAAAGCCAATTTGTTTCAGTAGCCACGATCCTTATCATAAAGGTTCATTACTCTTCTCCCTGGACAACAGCCCATAACCTGACATAACCTTGTCCACCCTCCATACAGGCCATCTATGGGTGGTGGATGCTCTAAGTTTTAAAACTTTTCAGGGCCAGCCGAGTGGCGCATTGGTTAAGAGCTGGCTTGGGACGCCAGCGGGTTCGGATCCCACATATGAGGGCCAGTGACACTGCCCTCTACAGCTAAGACGGTGTACAACAGCTCCACCTGGAGCTGGGCTGCTGTGAGTCCCCGGGACGGCATAGCTGCAGCCCCTGCTGCAGTGGGCTGCACAGGCTACAGTGAGTGGCCGGCAGCCAGCGCGAGAGGCCAGCAGCTGGTGTGAGCTGCCAATAGCCGCAGTGAGCAACCATCCAGAGGCCGGCAACTGATCTGCTTCTACCGGGAAGAGTGCAATGACAATACCAACAGTGAAGCAATGTCCTCCGCAACTAGACTGAAGAGCAACTTGTCTGTTCCCCCTCCCCGATTCCTCAATAAAATCTTAAAAAAACAAAAAACAAAAATACTTTTCAGTAAGCTGCTGAGAAAGGTTCCTGGTATCAGTATCTTCTGTCAAGAAATGAGGTCCATCAAATGTGCATTAAACTGCTGATCTCCAAGCCCATGGAGTCATTTATGAATTTTTTAAAAACATGATTGATCTCCTACTCTACAGCTGCTGTGTTAGATGCTGGGGAGGCCAAGATGAGTAAGACATGGCTTCTACTCACATCTGGGGAAGACAGATATTTATCAGCTTAATATAATACGATAAAATAAGGGTTGTAACTTGTATTAACTTGGTTTCAACTCTTAGGCAAAAAAAAGATTTAATCATAGAATCTAAGAAAAATCAAAAATCAAAACATGGCAAAGTCAGGGAGGCTTCAGGAACAACCAGACCCTGGAATTTGAACTGTCAGAACTGTCTTGGACTGGCCAAGTGGCTCATTTGGTTAAGAGTGCGAGCTCTGAGCAACATGGGCCAGTGAGCTTCTCCCGAGCTGAGCTGCCCCTGAGCTGCCAACGGGTGGTTGGATGGCTCAGCTGGTGAGAGCCCGTGCTCCTAACAGGTTTCCAGTTTGACTCCCGCATGGGATGGTGGGCTACGCCCACCTGCAACTAAGATTGAACACAGCACTTGAGCTGAGTGGCTGCAAGCTGCTAATGGGCGGCTGGATGCCGACTAGACTTGGAGCTGAGCTAGCTGTGCCCTCCACAACTAAGATTAAAGGACAACAACTTGGCTGTTCCCCTTCCCCAATTCCCCAACACCGTTCCCCTTTCCCAATTCCCCAATAAAAAGTCTTAAAACAACAACAACAATAAAAAAAACTCCCTCTCTCCATTCTGCTTCTGCCATCCAACTCATTCTCTGCTGGGATCTGTCCTACGCATGTGTATGAAGTCAATGCTACTATCAGTCCCTGAGTTTAGTGTTTTCCAAACCCCAACACCTGAGAGCACTTAATTCTTTCTTCCTGTTTGAACATTCTGGGAAGCCACTTTGATTGGTGCATATTTTATCATCTGCCTACCCTTAAGCCAATTATCTGGTAAATATTATAATAATATGTCCATTCCTAAAAAAAATTTGCATGTTAAGGTAGGGGCTGCAGAATAAGGTAAAGGAGGGTGAGTGCCTTTAGATCAACCCCGAAAGGTATGACATCATTTTGTTCCCTGGCTAGGGTTGTTAGGTACAATACAGGGTGCCCCAATATTGCAAGGGAAATACTTATACTAAAAAATAATTCATCCATGTTTATTTGAATTAACTTGGTGTCCTGTATTTTAATTTCTATTGATTGATTATTTATTCATGTATTTATTTATTTATATTTGTATTTACAAATCTGACAACTTATTCCTGGGTCACTTCAAGGTAAAGGGAAGCAGGTCTGGTTGCTGGGTGACTTAAAAGCAATGCTACTTAATGGTGGGGGAATGGCTAAATTTTGTAGTCTGGGTTCTTGAGCTATAACCCTTAGAAATGGACTTGGGTTAACTTAAGCAACAACACAGAATGTATTGGAGGGTTAGTGGGCAAGGCCAGCTCTTTGCAGAACTCCAGAGACAGGATATGAATGCTACCCCCTGAAGTTGTGCAGTGTGGCTGCTCTGACTGTAGGGGAGCTCACACAATGAAAGGGGGATTTGGGCAACTCTCCTGGAAAGGACAGGACCTGGAGCCACACACCATCATACAGCTTACACAGAGTTACCTTCCTGTTCACTCTGGTGTCATTCTCTCACCTCTTCAAGAATGTGTATTAAAATGCAAGAGAGGGCCGGCCGAGTGGCACATTGGTTAAGAGCTGGTTTGGGGATGCCAGCGGCCCCGGTTCGGATCCCACATATGAGGGCCAGTGACACTGCCCTCTACAGCTAACAACACCTCCACCTGGAGCTGGGCTGTGCAAGCCCCAGCGATGGTGTAGGTTGCAGCCCCTGCTGCAGTGGGCTGCCATAGGCTACAGTGAGTGGCCGGCAGCCAGCATGAGCTGCCAAGAGCCGCAGTGAGTGACCATCCAGAGGCCGGCGACCGATCTGCCTCATCCGATAAGAGCGCAATGACGATACCAACATGAGCCAGTGAAACAACGTCCTCCGCAACTAGACTGAAGAACAAAAAGACAGCAACTTGTCTGTTCCCCTTCCCGATTCCCCAATGCTGTTCTCCTCCTCCAATTCCCCAATAAAACTCTTAAAAAAAAAAATGCAAGAGAGACAGCATTTAAGGGTAACCTTGAATACACTCTAATTAATAATTATGTAAACCCTGGTCAATATTCTGAGTGGTAGGAACACATGGATCAAGACAAGTCAGTCCATTTTGTTGCCTGAGACAAAGCATTAGGTTCCCATGAGAGACATTCTAGTCAGGTTTGGGTCACATGCCTAATCTTTGAAGAAGGCAGATATTGATCACATGGAATTGGCAGTAGGCACTTCTCTGAAGGAACAGCAAGATGCTTTGAGCAAAAAAAGGAAAAAGGGGTGTTTGGGAGGCAAACTGGAAGATGTCTGCTCCAATGACATCTGTGTTCTGTCCACATTGAAGAACTGGCACTTCATCGTCCTTGCCATGTGAGGGAAAGGTGGCCAGCAGCTGGCTTGACAAATCACTAAGTAGTCCCTCAGGCTGGTGGTTCTCCACAGTGGTGTCATGACAACCAGGCCCACCACAGCCAGGTGTGAGAGTGAAGAAAGATTTGTTACTGATAATGGTCAAAACACTTTGGAGGAGTCCACCCTTTAAAAAATTAATTAGAGCAAATTTAAGACCACATTCTCAGTAATGTCACTCTGACTTTCTTGCATCGCAGTAGCCTTTCCTGAGTGGAAAGGAAGGGTACAGGTAGAACTGGTATACAGACCATTACAAACAACCTGGTACCGCAGCCATCCAGAAGTGACTGCCACACCCACTCCTGCTTACTTCCCTGTAAAATTGGGGTGGGTGGAGCTATGTCAGTCCAAGTGGGTCCTTCCTGTGTGCATTATCCATTGTCTGGTATGTGGCAGATACATTGAAGGTGTTGGGGATAAGTACCTGGACTTGTCCCTAGCAACCTGACCTTGCTGGATAGTGAAGAGAGAAGAGACAGATCTGAAGTGTTTGGAGAGTCAGGACAGCATGTTGCTCACCAACTCATGCGCTTGTGGTGGAGATCAAATTAAATGCTACATGCAAAACACTCAAAACAGTGACAGACACATAGTAAGATTTCAGTAATTGCTAGGTGTGTTATTTGTATAGTTAAGATACAAGTTCAGCTGCTGTAACAAAGATCATGATAATAGGGGCTTCACCAAGACAGGCGTATGTTTCTCTCTCAGTTACAGTCTTAGTATAAGCAGTGCAAAGCTTAATTTGGCAGTTTCATGGCTCAGGAGACCCAGGCTCATCTTGTCTTGTCACTCTGCCATCCTCAATATGTGGCTTCCACCTTGAGATCTAATATGGCTGCTCCAGCTCTTGCCATCACTTCCATATTCTGGTCAGGGAAAAGGGGGAAAAGGGAAGTGAAGCATAGGGCTTTCCCTTTATGGTACAACCCAGAAGTTGCACACACATCCCTTCCACTCACATCCCGTTGGCTAAACTTCAGCCCAAGACTGCAGCAAGGGAAGCTGGGGGGTGCAGTCTTGAGCTGAGGAGCTGGCTGCCTCACAGAATTCTGAGTTTTATTACTAAAGGAAGTAGGGATAGATATGTGTTGAGGGACCAAGATCATGCCCTGCTGTGTTGTTGTTTCTGCTGTTTCCCTGCACACAGAGCAAGAACTTCCCAGAGTTAGCCCCCCAAACTCTCAGATCTCTAAATGTAGAACAGAAATGTGGGGGAGCTTGGGCAGGTGACCAGGGACAAGAACACTGGGGTGTTGGGGCTGGCTGAGTGGCACATTGATTAAGAGCTGGCTTGGGACGCTAGTGGCCCTGTTCGGATCCCACATATGAGGGCCAGTGACACTGCCCTCTACAGCTAAGATGGTGAACAACAGCTCCACCTGGAGCTGGGCTGCTGTGAGTCCCCAGGACAGCATAGCTGCAGCCCCTGCTGCAGTGGGCTGCACAGGCTACAGTGAGTGGCCGGCAGCCAGCGTGAGCGGCTGGCAGTTGGTGTGAGCTGCCAAGAGCCGCTGTGAGCGACCATCCAGAGGCTGGTGACTGATCTGCCGCACTCGAGAAGAGCGCAATGATGATACCAACATGGGCCAGTGAAGCAATGTCCTCCACAACTAGGCTGAAGAACAAAAAGGACAACTTGTCTGTTCCCCTTTCCTGGTTCCCCAACACTGTTCCCCCTCCCCCAATTCCCCAATAAAATCTTTAGGAAAAAAAAAAAAAAGAAGACTGGGGTATTATAAGCCCCTCCCATCATGTGCTTTGAGCTTTGATATGTGTCTCCTTCCCTGTCCCCCCACTACAGAGGGCCTCTGTAGTCCCCCAATTCAGCTGACTTCTGTTCATTCTCCTTTCTATTCCCACCCCATGTGTTCACTTCCTGGCCATACCCCCAGCCCTGGCATAGTACCGAATAATCCAGGAATTCAAAATGGCATCCCAGATGTTGCTATGATGGTATCAAAACTGCCCCTTGGAAAGAGACAGCTTCCTACAGTTATTGAGACACTAAAACTGAACTCCCCAGCAGCTGTCCCCCAACAGAGGCAGGGCCCTCCTCCTCACAGCTGCAAGGCTGCCTTTCTCTCTGGACCCAGAGAGCAGGAGAAACGGGAGGAGTGAGCAGTGGGCTTGGCCCAGAATCTTCCAAGAGACAAGTAGACTGACAACTGACATAGAACAAGTCACTTTCCTTTGTACTTCCCTCCTGGCCTGGCCCAACTGGGACAGCAACCACTTTATCGCCAGACATTTCCCTTCCATGGCCACTCCCCTCCCCTATCTCTCACCATCTTTTAATACAGTTCTCCCAGCTCTTGGCAGGCCTTCCTACCTGCTGAAGCACACCCCCACCTTTCTGGCTAGGGCCAGCCAAGGCTGGGTCACTCCCTTCCCGAGACACACCTTCTTAATAACCCTCAGAAAGCAGAAAGCTAACTAACAACCACTGTTCTGCTTTGATGAGCTGACCCTGCTTTTTCCAGTCACAAGGGCAGTCTGAGGCCAAATTTTCCATCCGGGGAGAAAGGAGGGAGTCAGGGCAAGCTGAGGTAGGCAGAGAGGGGTGGCCTTACGAGCAGTCTGCCTCTGGCTTCTTTGGTTTGAATTAGTGGGTGCCTTAAGCAAGAGCAGATGCAGCTTGGTTCTGAGAGCTAGGCCAGGCATGGCTCAGGGAGAAAGAGAAAGAGAAGAACACATTTCTTTTTTAATCGGAAACAGATTTGAGAGGGGAAAAAATGAGAATGAGAATTATAAAGGAATGAAACCCCAGAAATCCCAGCAGAGCAGTGGGAGGCCTGTCCAGCATGGTCTCCCATGAAGAGCCCTGCCTACCACCCTTTCCAGGGGACATCTCCTCTGCCGCTGAAGCCTGCACCTCCACCATCACAGCCCTCGTATTCATTCCATCCCACCCTCCCATCAACTCCGCGAGGCAGTGAGGTAGGCTGGCTGGAATCACTAGCTCACTAGGTCAAGGAGAATCCTCAGATTTTAAGAGGTTATGCTCAAGGTCAGCAGCAGAAGGAGGAAGGAGCCCTGGGGGCTGAGATGTAACTGCAGGTGATGACCTCACCAGGTCCCCCAGTCTGCAAGGGATTTGCGTGTATTTGCTTAAGTTATGCACCATACAGACTCTTTGCCTATATTTAGCTATAATGAAGTAACTTTATCCTTTTAAAAATTGAGATGGGGCCTATTTTAAGGTAGCCAAAGTTTCCCTACTCTGTACATGTGTGCAAAGCCGTATGGAGCATTACACAGTTACCCGGATAATCCTGCAACCACACAGGATCCTTTTCCACCACTGGTGGAGATAGCTAGCATCCCTCTCCCACTGTAGAAGGTGAGAAACTGTCTCCCTTCCCCCCAACGATTGAACCCTAGAGCTGCTATAGTTGCCATTATGAGAAGTACAGGCTCCAATTAGGGATCAAGAAAATCAAGCAGGGAACAAATTTGAATCAGGAGTAGTCAGCAGGAAGTATAATGGCTCCTCTTTCGTCTTTTCTGCATCTATGTTCCTGGTGAGAGCCCACTGGATGCCAGATACCACGCTGGGTGCAAGGGTTGCAAACATGAATAAGACCTCGTCCTTGGCCTTGAAGTTCTCAAAGCAGATACAGACAGTGATCACGTCACTATAAATTGATACATGAGAAGATAGAATTACATATAGATGCTGTGGGAGTGCGCAGGAGCTCAGGAAAGGTTGCAGGAGAAAACAACAACAACAACAAAATTGAGCAGAGCCTTAAAGGATGAGTAAGAGCAGGGGGAGGGGGCTGCAGGATGGAGTGGCACAGGGTGTTCTGGCATAGAAGACAGTATGAGGGTGGCAGAGAGGCATGTGACACAGGAAGCAGGAGGAGACAGGCGTAGAGATCCAGGTGGGAGCCAGGCTTAGGAGAGCCTGTGTGTCTGCTAGAAGTTTGCCTTTATCCTGTAGGCAATGGCCTTTCTAGGGTGAAGAGTGGTTTGTTCACCTTGAACATGGGTGTTCCTGGCTGCATCGTGGAGCTGGCAGGCTGGAGGGAGGGGAGGCCAATGAGGAGGTTGAGACAAACATCAGAAAGGCAATGAAGGCCTGAGCAAGGGCACAATCATTAGGGGTTAGGAGGGGAGAGCTGGTCTGAGAAAGATCTAGGTTAATCAGTAGGACCTGGTGAGTCAGTGGATCCGGAGGGAAACTATGAGGAGGAAAAAGAGACATGGAGGGGGCCAAGGCTCCTACCTCTGAGGTTACTGCAGACACACATTGTTGTCTGGGTAGGAAAGATCTGGAAGCCAGAGAGATGGGAGAAGGTGAGAATCTTCTTTTTAGTGTCCAAATAGAGTTAGGTGACTCCGTGGGCTGAGGAACTTCCCCTGATTGGAGACTCCATAACTCCAGCTGCTTCCAAGCTCAGGAAACATCCTGCAGCCTCTGGAGGATTTAATTCAATTCAATAAATGCTTATTGAACAGCCACTCCTCATAAGGGAAAGGGGAAGAGATGAGTTCCAACAATTACTGAGTACTTAAATTGTGTTAGAGTGTTAAATGTATTTACATGTAATCTCATCTTCAGTCACTGTCCCCTCGGTTGGATAGGCCAGGTCATTTGCCTCCAGGGCCCTGAAAGGGCAAGCAATTTGTTCAAGTTTAGGTGGCAAGTGAGGGGTGGTGTCAGGATGCAAACCCAGAAGGTGTTGTATCTCCACATCATTCCTCAATGAACCCAGGAAGGTGCAAGTGACTGATATGCAAACTATTTTAAGCAAAAAGGGGAATGCACTGGCTTATTTAACTAAAAAGCACATGAGTCAGCTGGCTCCAGGCACAGCTAAATCCAGGAGCTCAAATGATGCCATCAGCTCTCTTTCACACTTGCTCATAAATGAATCAAGCCATCTCTCTCTCATCCATGTTCATCTTGGCTCATATATAAGGCAGCATAGCACGATAGTTCTGTGGTCCCACAGGCAGGGATCAAATTCTGGCACTACCACCTAACTAGCTGGTAACTTTAAACAAGCTGCTTAACTTCTCAGTGCCCTTGTTCCCTCACCTGTAAAGTGGATGTAATAATAGTATCTGCCTCATAGGTTCTCATGAGTTGTAAATGAGATCATCCACAGAGTGCTTGGAATAGGGTCTTGGCCCAAAGTCAACATGCCAGCTATGACTGTTTCTGCCTCTGCTTCTTTACTCCTGTTGTAGATAGCTTCCTCTATGTAGCTCCAGAGCCCCAATTTACATCAGCCCCCCAGCTTCTGGTCTCTATGTATACACATAGTGACTCTCAAGGCAGACTCTGTTTGGTTCTGCTTGGGTCGTGTACTTTCTCGGAGGCTGGGATGGAGGGTTTTCCTTGGTCAGCCTAAATCTGCAGCCCAGCTTTGTGGGGCACCATGGTTACCAGCTCTGCTCGGATTACATAGAAGTAGAAGGACTCTTTAAAAGATGGGGTGCTGTGAAGACAAAATAACATATGTCAACTGTTGTGTGCTCGGTGCTAGTACAAAGGAGTGTGACATGCAGAAGAACACAGCCTCCTCTCCATGAACACTGATATCAGAGTAGAGAAGATGAGCAGACATACACATATCACTACTGGAAGGCAGATGTTAGGAACTGAATGTTTGTGTCCCCCTAAAATTCATGTTAAAATCCTCCCCCCAATATGATGGTGCTAAGAGGTGGGCTCTTTGGAAGGTGACTAGGTCCTGAGGATGGGGCTCTCATGAATGGATTAGTGCCCTTATAAGAGTCTCAAGAATACTCCCTCGCCCTCTTCTGCCCTGTGAAGTCACAACTAGAAAGCACCATCTAGGAAGTAGGCCCTTCCCAGGTACCAAACATGCTGGTACCTTGATTTTGGACTCGTCAGTCTCCAGGCCTGTGAGAAATACATGTTTCTTGTTTAAGCTATGGGATTTTTTTGTTATAGCAGCCTGACTGGACTAAGACAGCAGATTATGACAAGTACCATAAGAGGTAGACACCTGAGATTCTCTACAATGTTCAGGAAAGAAGAGGTCACATCTGAATGGGTGAAGTCTTATGAAGAGGGTAGCATTTGAGCTGAACTGTGAAGTGTGTGTGGAATGTGGGTTCATCATAGATGGTGCTCATTCTATTTGAACAAATGTTTTGGAGAAGAGGGGTACCTAGCTTGACAGTATAGGGTGTAAAAAGTCATCTTGAGAGGTAAAGCTGGAAAGCTGAGCACACAAACAAGCAGGCTGAGGTCAAGGAATGTTAGCTCAAGGGGCTGGAAAGGAAACAGCTATAAGTAGAAATTGAGTCACTAAGAGTGAGATCAGGGTATGCCTGGTGTGGTAGAGGACTGTGAGTCAGGTGCTGAGGTCATTTAGAAAGTCCAAGTACTTTGAGCCTCCTCAGCCAGGATGGGGAGTGGCCAGGATAAACAGATGGCCAGATTGATTTTTAAAGAAGAGTTTTAATTCTTTTTTTTTTAACTTAACAATTTTAATATGCCTCAGTTTATTATTATTTTTTAAACTTTATTGGGGAACAGTGTGTTATTCCCAGGACCCATCAGCTCCAAGTCAAGTTGTTGTTCTCCAGCTTTAGTTGGGGATGGCGCAGCTCAGCTCCAAGTCCAGTCGCTCCAAGTCCAGTTGCCATTTTCAATCTAGTTGCGTGGGGGTGCAGTCCACCATCCTATGTGTGAGTCCAGTCGAACCGGCAACCTTGTTGTTAAGAGCATGCACTCCAACCAACCGAGCCATCTGGCCGCCCACCAGCAACTCAGTGGCAGCTCACCTCAAGTCATTGTCTTTAATCTAGTTGGGGAGGGCACAGCTCACTGGCCCATATGGGAATCGAACCAGCAAACTGCTGCTCAGAGCTCATTCTCTAACCAAGTAAGTCACCCAACCCCCCCTCCCCAAGAGTCTTAATTCTTGATCCCCAGTGCTGTCCAGAGACTTCGTAACTCACGTAAATTCCACTTAATCCAAGAGAAGTTGGCTTTCTAGAAGTACTTTTATATCTGTGATGTGTGCTACCATTCAATCATTCATTTATGCACTCATACACTTAACATTTGCTGGGCATGGTTCTGAGCTCAAATGACGCAAATAAATAAGACTTGGTCCTGACCTCAAGGAGCTTGCTGTCTGGTGCAAGTTACTACTTAGTTCATACCTACTGGTTGCACACCCCACACTGATTATCAATTGTGTAGTGGGGTCCCTACTGCATGGACATTCCCATCAATAAATATTTACTAACCGATTAATTGTATCTCTATCTTCGGCCTCCACTTAGATTGAGAGACTAATGAAATAATTTAATTTCAATTATGTCTGTTTTCTGCAGAGTCTGGGAGTCGTGATAGGAAGCAAAGAGGAAGCTGCCATTGGAAATTGCCAGTAAAGATGTGGTTCTGTTAAAGGAAAAGTTTCGTTCCCTGTGGGGAGAAAAAGAAGAGGTATAATCCAAGATGAAATCCATATAGAAGAGGGTTCAAAAGGCCCTGTGAAAGGGGCTAATAGAGGAGCTGAAGTGGAGGGGGCATGGAAAGGGGGTGAGCCCTAGAGGGTGGTAATGACTATGCTGGGACAGAGAGCTCAGAGACAGAGTCCAGAGGGAGGAGGCAGATGCAAGGAACCAGGAGGTTCAGGTTAAGAGCAGGCAATCAGGGAGTGGAAAGGGAAGGGATGAGCAGGAGAATTTTATTATGGCACATATGAAAGACTATAGATGACCAAGAGTTCTTTGACATTCTGCCCATGAAGAAACGGATCTGCTGCTATTCCCCTTACATCTGAGCTGGCCTGTGTTGGCCAATAGAATACTGCCGAAGTGATACTATACCAATGCCAGGCCTAGACTTTAAGGAGACTGAGGGCTTCCTACTTGATCTCCTGAAGCCCTGAGAAGGTCTACCTTCAGCCCTGATCACCCAGCATCTCTCAGTTGAGCCTATATATAGGTTACCTCAGCATTGGGGTACTCTTCCCCCAACCCCCATCTCCCAGTTTCCCAGAGCTACTGACCTTTTCTGCTAAGGTAGGTTTTACTTTCCAAACACCTCCCAGTAGTGATTTTCTTGCAACCTGATAAGGAACCCATCCAATCCTGAACTTACCCCTGGTATCCCATTTGAATCTTCCTAGTGTAACCTGAATCCGTATGGTTTTCCTCCACAACCACCTTAACTTCTCTTTGAACAGGTATCTCCAGGCAGACAGACCATGGCATGTTCCCCTGGATCAGTCCTGGTGCCCATATTTCGGAGGTGACAATAGGCTACAGGTTTGCCCCATTTCTTCTGTCTTCCAACTAGTTGCCCATGAGTGAGGCATCCCTTGAATTCTGTTTGTAGCCCCAGTTAGGACTGTAGGCCTTTAATCTTCCTTCACCCATTATCTCCTCTTTCTCTGTTGATTCATATCCTGGATTTTCCCAAGATAACCCTAATCCCTCTGTAGAACCCTATGTCTTCAGTGATGAATATTGTAGACATGGGTAAAGCCAAATTGCATGGGGTGATGGGGATAAAGGAGAGAGCCAAAAGGGAAAGAATGGCACTTCACCCAACTGCATGCCTGGCCCCATCTTCCCCCTCCCTCCACCTTCTCCTCTGGCAGGCTTCTCAAGTGGGAGATGGACACATAACACATAATCAAACAGCTCCTCATTTTTCTGAATGCAGGCTAGGAGTAAGAGGCCACTAAGCCCCCTCCCATTGTACATAGAGGGGAACTGAGGCTCAGAGGAGAAATTTACACTGTCCAAGATCAGAAAACTAGTCTTATGGCACTCAAGTCTGCTACCTTCCAATCCATTTCACTCTTAACTGTGCTATCTTCCCATGTCTGACAAAGTCATGCATCATATCCAAGGGTGGCCCTACAGTGATATTTAGGATACATAATTTATAGAAGGTCAAATTCTGAACATGGTTCAGATGAATGAAACACAGTTAATTTCTCTCAAGAAATTAACATCTCAGTGGGAAAGGAGACGTTAATTCATTCCATTAAGAAATGTTTTATTGGGCCGGCCGAGTGGCTCAGTTGGTTAAGAGTTGGCTTGGGAGTGCAAGATCTGAGCAGTAGGGCCATCGGTTTGGATCCCACATGGGCCAGTGAGGCTGCACCCTCTACAGCTAAGATGGTGAACAACAGCTAGACCTGGAGAAGGGTGGCTATGAGTGGCCAGTGATGGTATAGGCTGCAGCGAGGCTGCAGTGGGCTTCTGTGAGCTACTGTGAGTGGCTGGCAGCCAGCTTGAGCAGCTGGCAGCCTGCGAGAGCTGGTGTAAGCCACTGTGAGCAGCTGTTCAATGGCCGGCAAGCAACTGCCTCACCCAGGAAGAGCGCAATGATAATACCAACATGGGCCAGTGAAGCAATGTCCTCCACAACTAGACTGAAGAACCAAAGGACAGCAACTTGTCTGTTCCCCTTCCCTGATTCCCCAATGTTGTTCTCCTCCCCCAACTTCCCAATAAAAGTCTTTAAAACAAAACAAAAAAAATAAATGTTTTATTAAGCACCAACTATGCGTAAGATGTATATTAAGACCTGTGAAGAGGGCCGGCCGAGTGGCGCGGTGGTTGGGAGCTGGCTTGGGACGCCAGCAGCCCCGGTTCGGATCCCACATATGAGGGTCAGTGACACTGCCCTCAAAAAAAAAAAAAAAAAAAAAAGAGACCTGTGAAGAATATGAAAATGAGTAAAACATGGTCTCTGCCCTCAAGAGCTTATGAACTAGCAGGAGAGATAAGACATGTACAGTGAAGATATAACTAGCAATTAAAAACCAGGACATAATCATGAATGTAGGTCCCAGAGAGTAAGTGCCAGAAGAGGCTGAGGAGACTCCCCAGTCTATACATCCTATGGCCTAGCGTCCCTATTTCAGAGAAACACTCCCACAGGTCCATAAGAAGACATGTATGAGATGCTCATTGCAGTACTGTTTCCAGGGCCTGGGAGCTGGAAGCAACCTTGAAGTGATATTAATGTGATACATGCATATGATGGAATACTATGCTGTAAAAAGTACACATGACAACATATATAGTTCTGAAAGAACTACCACTGAGTGAACAAAGGAATAGAATGGGATTTAGAGCATAAAACCGACTATGTAAATTATGGATGCAAGCTCACAAAATAGTACTGCAGATCTTTTTTCAGGAATACACATAGATCTCAATCAGCATATGAAAGGTCAACTGAAAGAAAATGTAGTTAATTCCCTGAAGTGAGTGTCTACAATGAAGGGACTAGGAGGAGTGTGGGTGTAAAAATAATGACATAAAATAAATCACAGACCTCACACAGGCCAATGACTTAAGGAAAATTATTGGCTCTGCACATCCAACAGGCAAAAATAAAATCAATTAAGTGAGGTAATGGGTCCTTCTGTTTGGGGAGAAGGTTGGGCAGAGATCTCCATGAATGAGATGGACCCTGACTTGGTCAAAAACTCCCTAATATTTCCTTACTAACCTCACATTTCCAATGTCTGCCTGTATCTCTCTTTTTTTTTTTTCAAAGAGTTTATTGAGGAATTGGGGGAAGGGAACAGCATTGCATAATCGGGGAAGGGGAACAGACAAGTTGCTGTCCTTTTGTTCTTCAGTCTAGTTGCTAAGGACGTTGCTTCACTGGCCCATGTTGGTATTATGATCATTGCGCTCTTCCCAGATGAGGCAGTCGGTCACCAGTCATTGGACAGCCTCTGACAGCAGCTCATGGCAGCTCACGCTGGCTGCCAGCCACTCATGGTGGCTCATGGCAGCCAGTGCAGTAGGGGCTGCAGCCTATGCTTTTGCAGTCACCATGGCTGGTGACTCAGGAGAGCCCAGCTCCAGGTTGAGCTGTTGTTCACCATCTTAGCTGTAGAGGGCAGTGTCACTGGCCCTCATGAGGGATCTGAACTGGGGCCCTGCTGCTCAGAGCTGGCGTCCCAAGCTAACTCCTAACCAATGAGCCACTCAGCCAGCCCTCCAATGTCTTCCAGTTTCTGATTTTAGTGACTGCCTGCCCTACCACATGGGCACCCAGAACCAGTCACTAGAAGCCTCTGCTTCATCAGCATACCTGCCTACTGACCTGACTCAGTGGTTCCTGCTCTCTGCCTATGTAGTCTCCCCTCTTTTCACCTCAGAACTCCAGACCTTTTCGGCTTGGTTCTTAAATGAGGAGAAAAGGAAGCTATATTGCACAGTGCTTGTAAGTATTTAACAACTTAGAGATGGGACAAACCTGTGTCCAAATCCAGACTCCAGCAAATTACTGTGTGACCTTAGAAAATTACTTGACCTCTCTGAGTTTCCTTTCACTAATTAGTAAAATATGCATAATTACACTTATCTCACAGAGGTGTTGTAAGGATTAAATTAGATAATGCATAAAGTACAAAACCATGGTAGTTTGTTTATTGGTGAAATTTATGGCTCTAGAAGGGACACACAGCAGCCATGGTCTGGATCTTTATTCCAGTGTAGACACTGATCTATGATGCAACACTTGGCCCCTCCCTCTTTATTTCCTTCTCCCCAGGCTCTGCCCCAATCTGCCTTGTTTTCACCTACCCTGGGCTTTACCTGAGTAGGATATACTCTTACCACCGGACCGCCAAGCTCTGTAACCTTGGCAATCTTATAGATTAAAACTGATGAAAGTTGGGCCGGCTGAGTGGCATGGTGGTTAAGCACTGGCTTGGGAAGCCAGCGGCCCCGGTTCGGATCCCACATATGAGGGCCAGTGACACTGCCCTCTAAAAAAACAAACAAAAAAAACTGATGAAAGCTACTCAACCCTCAGATGAGTGTCCCCTTCCCCTGGACAACTGGCCACCCTATGTGCTAAAGAAGAACACCTAATACTGCAGTGCTGGTCCCTTTTCTCCTTAATATGCAGATGGATATGAATGCAATGGGGGCTGGTGTGCAAATCTGACTTCTCCCTTCTGCATGGCTCTACTTGTGATGGGAACTCCAAAGAAATTCATCCCAGTAATGACAATTGATTCTGGAGTATCATGGTGACTGGTGGCCATGCTAGCTGCGCCTGTATTCCCATCATTGTTCTCTTTCACTAGAGAGCAATTGTGCAGTGTAGTGGTGGGCAGGGGTGGCTAAGGGCTTTGAGGTCAGGTAAGTCACAGCTCAGCTCGCCATCAACCCAAGGGAGGGAGGGGCAGCAGGAGGGGTACAAAATAGTCAGATAAGATGGCTCCCAGAGAAAATTCAAACTCTGTGCATTTAGGCGGATTGTTTCATCTTGAGTGCCTCTGACATACCCTCTCCAGCAAAAACCTTCTCCACTGAAACAGGGAAAGGCACCATGAAAACCACTGCCTGCGATTAGGGGGGTGCTACATCCGGAGGAGGCTATTCCACATGTATCTCAAGGACAGAGCAAGGGGAAACACAGTTGCGCTGCCGCAAAGGGGATTAAGGGAGGCTTAAGAAAGACATGAGTCTAGCTAACAAGAAGCTGTTCACAATGCAATTTATTTTCCAAGAGAGCATCTGGACATCTGCCTCTCTTTGGGATGAAGGAGGAACATCCCTGCCCTAGATAGGGATAAGGTTCAATAGTTTTTGATTTGCTACTTTCTAGGAAGCTCAGGATAACAAGGACGTGGGGGAGGTGGGGGGAGGTTCTGATGTATCCTCTGATCACCCTGACCTTGTGACACTCCCACAAGTAGGGTGGTGAACAAACTTGTGGAAGAAGTGCTTTCACCCTCTCCCAAGGTCTGGTGTAAGGGCGGAATTAGGGGATGGAGTGTGTTGAGGAGTGTCTCCACAAAATTCCTGTCCACCCAGAACCTCAGGCTATGACTTTATTGGATAAGGTCTTTCCAGATGGAATTAGTTAGGGGTCGCCAGATGAGGTCCTGGATTTAGGGTGGGCCCACATCCAATGACTGATATCCTTATAAGGAGAGAGGACACATAGGGAGGATGTCACATGAAGATGGAAGCACAGCTTGGAGTACTGTGTCTACAAGCTAAGGAACACCAAGGGTTGCCAGCAGCCACTAGAAACTAGGAGGGAGACCTGGGACAGATTCTCCCTCACAGCCTCCAGGAGGAACCAACCCTGCCAACACCTTGATTTCAGACTTCTGGCCTCCACAACTGTGAGACAGCATATCTCTGTTGTTTTAAGCTCTGTGTTTGTTGGAATTTATATCATCAGTCCCAGGAAACTCACACAAGGGAGTCGGGCAGAAGAGTTCCAGAGGTGCCACACGTGGCCCAGGGTTCCCAGACTTTAATGGCCCAACTTTCCTGTCTGCAGGGCCCTCAGTGGAGCATCTTCAGAAGTTAAAGATTCATTAACCCGCCCAATTCCTACTCCCTCATACCCATCCCAGACACACACAAACCCCAGTTTGAACTGCCCTCTGCACCACTCAGTGTGGGCTCTAGGCCAAGCCTAGGGGTTGCCCACCCCCTCTGTGTGCCACCACATATGCTCACATCTTCTGGCTTCATTTACTCAGTCCTCTCCCCTGACTGATTCCCTGAGGCTCAGTGAGAGGGATGAGGCCGGACAGTGATGTCCACCATGGATCTCTCCTCCGTCTGACATCCAGAAACACTCTACACATTCTTAACCAGGCCTGTCAGTCACAGAAAATACCCAGTGTTCTCTCTGGCCTGGGGAAAGCAGGGAGCTGGCAGGTATAAGGTTAAGGGAAGTCAACACCTGTAGAAACCAAGATCTCAATGCTCATCTAGGGACCTCAGAGAACCCCCAACACATGGCACCCATGGGGAAAAGGTACTTTTTTATTCATTGTCCCCAGTTCCTCACATACAAAAAATCTGGGAAAGATCCTTTCCTTTAAATGGAGTGTGTGTACATATGTAATGCTTGGGACAAATGTTTCAGACAAAGGTCCCAATGCTGGGACCTCTCTAAAGGCAGCCTACATAGTTACACCACCACTTAAGAATATGCCTCGGCCTCCCGAGTCACTCTCCCTCCTCCTAAATATTCTATTCCTTCCTCTTAAACATTTTGCCCTCTTCATAAGCCGTTCTTAGCCACCTACTGGAGCATCTTTCATTTATCATATTCTTTTTTTTTTTAGAGGGTACAGTCACTGGCCCTCCTATGTGGGATCCAAACCAGGGCCGCTGGCATCCCAAGCCAGCTCTTAACCAACGCACCACTCGGCCGGCCCAACATTTATCATATTCTTGAAGCTGCCTTGCCCATCCTCACGGCTGGTGGGAGGTGGGGGTTGGCAACTCTCAGGACTCAGTCTGTACTCCTGCGTGGGCTTCTAGAGAGCCGGAGGAGGTGGAAAGCTGTCCTCTCTCCCCCAGGCGTGGGGCGGGATGGGGAGATGGGGGACCTGGGCCTTTAGGCTGCGCTGTTGAGGGAGCTGAGAGTGAAGGGACAGCCAACAGGGAGGAGGCAGGAGAACCAGGCCCTGGAACTTTGGACTTCCTTGAGACAAAAAGCCAAGCAGATCATGCAAAACACATCCTGGGAGGGATGGGCCAGGCAGGCATGGAGGGGGAAGGGAAAGGCCAGACTCAGGAAGGGGAGGGATCATGGTCATGGCAGCCATCTGCTCCATTGCAAATCTTCTGCTTCATTGTCCCTGCCCACCCTCCAAGTGTTTTTCAGACTGTGTGTCCCAGTGTTTGGTTCGGGACCATGGCCACCAGAGCTTGGCTGTCTTCCTCCCACCCCCAGCTGGTCGATTCCAGGCCCAGCTGGAATCCTGGCCTCAGTTACTCCCAGCCCAACACCCCTTCCTCCACTGAAGCCCCAGACTGACGCATCAGGGAGACTGTGAGTATATTGCCCAGGGACTCTGCAGCCTTCCACCTGCTCCCTAAATACATCTGTCATCTCCACAGGGAAGGGCTACCCCAAGAGTCCAGCAGAAGCTCCTCCCTGGTGTCTGGCCTGTGCCAAGGGCAGGCTGGGCAGCCCCAACTAGAGTTTAATTTCAGGACTCAGGCAGCCAGGTTGCTTGATTTTGAAAATGTTTGCGAAAATGTCTTCAGAATCTCCAAGATTCTCAAGTAAAGGAATTCTAGTGCCTGAGACAAGGCAACAGGGATCAAGGACAGGGCTGATTAGATCCAGAAGCCTACGGTTTAGGAAAGGCCTAAAGGCTGTTGAGAATTGCTGGTGAGCATCTTACTGGAGTCCCGGAGAGCTGGATCTAGGGCAGGCACTGTGAGCGCATTCACTTGGGAGGGGACCTTGTGGAAGGGGAGACAATTTTACTAATTACTAATAAACGCCTTTTGTTCTTAATGAATAGTCTCGGTTTTCCGCCTCCGACTTGGTTCAGTCTCCTGCTTTCTAGGAAAGGAGCAATCCTAAAGTTCAGTGGGAGTGGGGCAGGACAGACACCCACCTGGTTCTCAGACAGAGAACCAGGAAATCAGGGCTCTGGTTTTCCTTGGGTTAGTTTGGGAGGGTGTGGGGGTCCTTAAAGCTGGCAGAATAAGAAGTGAGGGAAGTGGATGGTAGAGGAAGGTAAGTCACCCCTGTAAGAAAGGAGAACCAGGGGGTACCAGATTCCTCCAGAGGTGGATCTGGAGCCTGACTCTTGGTCTTTTACGTGAGGGCACCTGTGTCCCCTCACAGCAGCTTATGCTTCCTCCCCTGTCCCAGGAGAGTGCTGGGACCACTCAATCTTTTACCTTGAGCTATTCTGAAGGGGACAGCGCAGGGATAAAGCTGGGAATGGAGCCAACCGCCCCTTTCTCTCTGGTTACCACTTTCCTCTCTGTCATCTGCATTTTAGGGTTGCCAAGGAAACCACACAGCCTATCTGAAGCTTCTGTTTTGTTCCTGTCAAACCCAGGAAACTTTCTGAGGCCAATTCAATGGGAGCGCTGTCAGATCTGAGCTGGTTGGCAAGGAGAGGCTGCTCCGTCTGGAAGCCTCCTGTACAGATGGCCTCCCACACAACTGTGTGCACACACACAATCAGCACACACACACTTGGTGCACGCACACTCAGCGCACGCGCACACACACACACAGGCTTGTACCACCCACACATACTCACAGCTCTAATCACCCAGTATGAAAAACAAATAGGAAAAAAAAATCCATCCTACCTGCCCCCAATAGCACCACACATGCCAAATGCCTCCATCCCCCTCTCCTCTGAGGCACCAGGCAGCCCACCTACTCCAACAGCCTCCTCCCACCACAGGTATGGTAAGTCCAGAGGCTCCCTGAGGGGGTGAGTCCCAGGAAAAAGGAAGGGGCACCAAGCAGACAGAGGAATGTGTGGGAATGACCCAAGAGTTCTACAGCAGGAGTCAGAGTGATGCATGACCTTGAGAATGTCACCTAAATACATCACCGTCTGTGAAAGGAGACCCTGGCCTCAGCTTCTCCAGATGATCCAAAAGTGAACTGAGATATTGCCAGGCAGGGAAATCAGCCAAAGAAGCCCGGCGAAAGGCAGCTTGTTGTAAAGTTACCATGTTATAGCTTTCTATAATGCCAAAACCCCAGAACTAAGACCAAAGTCACCATAAAAGAAGCTTTCCAGTGATTTGAGCTGTCCAGCCAAGGCACAAGCTGTTGCACTAAATAGTGGGTTCTCCATCACTGGAGGTATTCAGGCAAAGGCTGGGTGCTTATTGACAGGGCTTCTATAAAGGCAACTCTTACTTTGAGTACGAGCTTAGGCCAGATGAGCTCTGAGGTTCTGTTGGCAGGAAGAGTCCAGCATCCATGGCTCAGCATCAGCATGCAACAGGCCCTGCCAGTGCGTGAGGGCCTTGGGGCTGCGGGCAGAGGGCCCAATACTTCATTCCATCCCCTGGCACTCGCTGGTACAGCCAACCTTCCCACTGGTTAGCCTGGCCATTGTTTTTGTGGAGGGCTTGAGTAGATTGAAGAACAGATGCCTAAGGAAAAACCTAATGGAAGATTTCTGGGTGTAGGAATTACAGAACCACTACCAGTTGGGGACAGAGGCCTTGTCTAGAAAGCCAATTTCTTCCTGAGATGAATGGTCGTGTTTTGAGAACAAGCTCCAAAGGTGGCTTTGCTTTCTCTAAGATCAGGGACAGAGAGAGGCAATCTCTCTGGCAAGGAGAGAAGGAGGTTAATGTCAGGAAAAGAAAGCAAAGTACAAGCACTACTGTAAGATTCAGGCCACTGAGAACTGTTGTACCACCTGGGTTCCATACCAAGTATCCCACAGACTGAGAGAATTGTGGCTGAAGTCCAGTCACCTTCCGCTCATCAAGCAGTACATCCTTCAGGACAGAGGCTGCCTGGAGGAGATCCCTTTGGGTTAAATCTCCCTCAGTGGCAGCAGTGGCCTGGCTCTAACCCATCCCCACATTGATCTCCCGTGATCTTCCTGAAGCACAAGTCTCACCGTGACTCTCCTGACTTAAACTCCTAAGCAGCTGTTCATCTCCGGTGGGGAAAACAGCAAATTCCTGAGCCTAGTTGACAAGGCCCTGCCCCTCTTCTCACTCCTGTTAACTCTTTTTTTTTACATCCTGCTGTGCTCCATCCACATCACCCCATCTACCTTTCCCCAAACTCTGCACTGCGTACTTCCCAGTTTCCTCAAGGCTCTTCCCAGCCTCGACCAGACAGAGAACCTGGCTGCAAACAACAGAAAGTGACTCTCCTGATTTAAGCAGATAAGAAATATTCTGGAATGCAAAATTCTGGTGGCTCAAGAGTTGATGGCAGGCTGGAGCATCTGTCCCATCACAGACAGGAACCAAGGGAGGCTAGATGACAGAGAGTACTCTGTCTGATAGGGCACCTGGTTAGGACACTGCTGCTGGTTCAGCTATCCTTACCCACCCCTCCACCCCTGACTAGATACTTGCTGCTGAGACACAAGTCCAGACCCATTGCCGTAAATGATTTGCTAACCGACCCTGCCCTTCCTCTCACTCTTTTGAGTTCCAAAGTCCCAAAGACTACCAATGGAGGCATCAGATTGGCTGAACTCAGGTTCCAAGGCCCACCCTTATTCCACCCTTGCTTTGGGTGGTGGCAGAGAGACAAAAAAATCCAGCCCCCTCAGCATATGGAGTAGAAAGGGTGCTTAGACACTGGGCAATCAAACACATAATAAATGTCCACTTCATTGTGCCTCTTGTCTGTTGCCTCAATTCCCATTCATTCCTCAAATGTCACCTCTATAAAATCTTCCTCCACCCTAGGCAGGCTCAGGTGTTCCCTCTGTGTTCCCATACCATCCGGTACCTACCTCTACCAAGGTCTTCTTATTTTATTAAAGTTGTAATTTTGTCTTCCTCTCCAGACCATGAGTTCCTTTGGATCTTAGAGGAGGGTACACTCATCCATGACCTTTTGTCTGCATCCTCTGTCCCCCACCCCAATGGATGGCACTCATGGCACCTCAGTATGTTTATGAGTGAATGACTGAATGAATGTGTGCATCCTCAAGTCTTCTCATATGGTAGGAGATCAGTTTACAACTTGTTAACGCCTGGCTGAGTGTGTCATTAATGGGATCCTTACTGTGGGGCTGGGTCGGAGGAGAACTAAGGAGCAAAGCTAGGTTCTTATGCTTACAGGTATTAGAGAGAAAAGCCTGTCAGCAAGTGACCCTGTTCCCTAAAGGGCTGTGAAGGTCCATATTCCAAAACATACTCCAGAGAGGGACCTGGTGGGGTGTGCATCCAACTGTAATCATGAGGTCTCAGTAGCTGTAAATCTGGAATTATGTGGGTTAAAATGAGAATGCTTTACAGTCATCAGGCCCCACTATGAAGGTAATTACATAAAGTCCTGGGCCAGGAGTGGGCTGGGACTACCCTGAGTGACCCCCTACAGGGGAGAAGTGTGGGAGAGAAGCAATTGGAAAGATACGAGAGGGTAAGAGCAGCTTAAAATGGAAGGGAAGAAGAAGAGAAAGTGAGGGATGAAAGCAGCAGGAGAAGGAGCACATGGGAGCAAAGCCCAGGGATAGGGAGAGGGAAGGGGAAGGTGGAGCAGAGGCTGCAGCCAAGGGCTGGAACATAAATACTGATGAGGATAGAGGAGGCATGCTACCATCTTGCAGCCAGGAGAAGGAGGCCGAGAGAGGTGACTAAGTCGACAAACATTTATTAGTGCCAAGCACTGTGCTAAAGCACTAAGGATACAAAGATATATAATTGTATGTAAAGATATGCAAAACCTTACCTCCCAGGGTTTACAGAGCAGTGAGGGATACACACAGAAAAACTGAGATTTTAAAAATTGTTTGGTAGATGTATAAATGCGTAGAAAAAGGATGTAATATGAACACAACCAAGGGACACTTCCAGCCACTGAGCTCAGTGTTGAAGGCTGAGTTAGCTAACGACAGAAAGGTGCAAGGAGGTCCCTGCCAGCGAAACAGCTTGAAAGACACAAGGAGGCATGGGCTGAGTGGCAGGCAGGGATCTGGGAGGAGCCGGGCTAAGGAGCTTGGACCTGCAGGTGATCGGAGCCATTGACAGGTTTTCTCCACGTCTGACAACATAAGATTTGCATTTTAGGGTTATCACTTTGACTCTAGTGTGAGAAGGGGGGGGACAATTAGCAGGAAAGAGGGGAGATGACAGCGTATTTGAAACAGTGGAGTTTAGAATGTTTTTAGACCACTTAAGGGCATATGTGTCTAACAGGCATTTGAATATGAGCATCTGAAACTGAAGGAAGGGATGGTGGCTAGAGTCATGATTTGGGCTTTATCAGTACGTAAATCATCGTTTTAATAAATGAAAGTGGATGAGCTCTCCTAAACATAACTCAGGCTGGAACTCTGAGAAACTCCAATGTTTAAGGGGTGTTGAAAGGAGGACCTTAAGAAGAATGCAAAAAGAAAGTCAGGGAAGTCGGAGGAGAACCAGAGAGCTTTAGGGCCACAGGCCAAGAGACAGATGATTCCAGAAGGAAAGAGAGGACAGCAGAGTCAGAAGCAGGAGAGACATCCAGGAAAGTAAAGACTGAAAAGTGGCCATTGGGGTTTGCAAAGTGGAGGTAATGGATGATCATTTTTATTTTATTTTATTTTTTTTTTTAAAGATTTTATTGGAGAATTGGCGGAGGGGAACAGCACTGGGGAATCGGGGAAGGGGAACAGACAAGTTGCTGTCTTCTTGCTCTTCATTTTAGTTGCGGAGGATGTTTCTTCACTGTTGGTATCGTCATTGCGCTCTTCCCGGATGAGGCAGATCAGTCGCTGGCCTCTGGATGTCGCTCACCGCGGCTATTGGCAGCTCATGCTTGGCTGCCGGCCGCTCACGCTGGCTGCGGGCCACTCACTGTAGCCTATGGCAGCCCACTGCAGCAGGGGTTGCAGCCCACACCATCACCGGGGCTCGCACAGCCCAGCTCCAGGTGGAGCTGTTGGCTATTAGCTGTAGAGGGCAGTGTCACTGGCCCTCATGTGGGATCCGAACCGGGGCCGCTGGCATCCCAAAACCAGCGCTTAACCAATGCGCCACTCGGCCGGCCCAGGATGATCATTTTTAAAAACGTGTGTTCTGTAGGGCAAGACGGAAACCTGTGGTGAGTCTGGGCAAAGAGTTTATGGGAACTCCTTTGCTATTCTTGCAATTTGTCTATGGGTTTGAAAGTGCATCAGAATAAAAAGTTAGCCAAAAAAGAGGGTATTTTTGTTTTATAATAGTACAGATTCATTGTAAAGTTTCAACCAATTGTAAAAGGTATAAAGTAGGAAATGGAAATTCTGCCTTCTCTCTCTCTGCATCCAAATCCCACTGTTCAAAAATAACTTGACCATGGTTTGTAGTTTGGTAATTTCCTTCCAGGTTCATTTTATTGATTTATTTATTGTCGTTACAAAAATAGAATCATACTATACATCCTGTTCTGCAACTTAAAAATATCTCGGGCATTTTGTCATGACACAATACGTATTTCACCTACATTCTTCAACTCTGCACAGTAGTCTATCGTTTGGATACAAGAAGGTGCATTATTCATTTTGAAATTTTAAAACTCAAAGAAAAGTCCATATAATAAAATAACATACACCTATGTACTCACTACCTTTTTGAAATAAATACTAATAGCTTGACATACATGTTTCAGATTCTTTTTTTAGAACATAGTTATAGTAGGTTTTTCTAGATGGGATATGATTGGAAAACCCAGAGCGGCTGGAAGTTGCCTAAAAATGTATCCTGTCCCTGCTTTAAGCCTTTCAGCGGGTTCCCATTGCCTCTAGGTTCAGTCCTAGCCCCATAACATGGAGCTCCCAGGTCCCTGCACACCAGCCCATCTCTTTTTACATTCCCCTCTCCAACTCAGCCGTGGTAGCCTGTTTTCAAACTGGCTTTTTCACATGTCCTTTCCTTAGGCTCTTCTCTCTGGCTACATTAAGTCCCCACCCCACCCTGCTGCTCCACTCTCAATCCACCTGGAGAACGCAGCTCAAGAGTCACCTGGGTGTCTTTGCTGGCCACATCCGCCCCTACTGAGTAGGACTGTCCTCTTCATGACGCCCTTTTTTTGTCTCCAATACGGTGCTTTCATCCTTTGCTCTCCTCTATTGACCTGCTGACCAGTGATCTCTAGACTATAAGCCCCTTGAAGAAAGACGCATGCCTTATTCATGTCTGACTCCCCAGTCTGGCAAATCCAGCAAATGCTCTTTATTCTATATTACTTTTTGTTGTTTAGATTTTTTTTATTGGTGAATTGGGGAAGGGGAATATTGTGCTTTCCCAAGACCCATCAGGTCCAAGGCAAGTTGTTGTCTTTCAATCTTAGCTGTGGAGGGCACAAACTCATCTCCAAGTCCAAGTCGCTGCTTTCAATCTAGTTGTGGGGGTGAGGGGTGGGCACAGACCACCCTCCCATCTGTGAGTGAAACCGGAAACCTTGTTAAGAGCACGTGCTCTCACCAGCTGAGCCCTCCTGCTGCCCTTTGGCAGCTCAGTGGCAGCTCAGCTCAGATGTAGCTCACTGGCCCATGTGGGAATCAAACCAGCAACACTTGCTCAGAACTTGTACTCTAACCACCTGGCCGGCCCTGCAAATGCTCTTTATTTTTTTTGTTTTGTTTTGTTTTTTTTGAGGGCAGTGTCACTGGCTCTCATATATGGGATCCAAACCAGGGCCGCTGGCTTCCCAAGCCAGCGCTTAACCAACGCGCCATGCGCGCCACTCGGCCAACCCAGCAAATGCTCTTTAAATAGCCTTGTGGATCCCTGAATCCTTGGTGACACCGGCAAAGGGCTTGAGGTCTCCAATCATAAGGGTGCCCAGGACCGCCCTGGGTCCCCAGGGCCACTGCCTGCAGGAGCACTTCCCCCGCTTTCCCCTGTGTCCTAACTGAGCTGAGCAGCCTCAGGCCTCCCCTGCCCATGCCCTGGTTCACCCACCCATGTTGCCGGTCAGATTCCCTCTCTGCAGAGTCAGCAGGGAACACTCAGCAAAGCTCATTACTTACAGGTCAGTGGCCCAGACACCCATCTCCTCCACAAGCCCACAGAGGCTGTTTGGAGCCCAGCCCCAATTCCTGTAAATGGAGAGCAATTTGCTCTCATTCCTAAGATGAATCACTTTGTTTTAATTGCTTGTCCTTTTGCTGGCATTGCCACTGCCCCTGCCACTGCCACGGCTGCCTGCTCTACCTTTTGGCCGTCTGCTGGAAGGACACCCTTCCAGGCCCTGCTAATCACCAAGAAGAGAGGTACAGGAAGGAAGAAGGAGAGGGAGCCCCTCAGAAGGAACGGGTAATGGGCAGCAATGAGCCAAAGCTAATGAAAGCGACATGATTATTCTTCTAGAGCCCAACCAAAGATCCCAGACAGGCAGAGAGCAGCTCCCAACTTGTGGCCCCCTTGGAAGTTCCTCCAGATGGCTAATGTGGTGAAAGCATCCAGCCCCCCAGATCCTAGGGAGAGCTTCCCTACCTGGAGTTCCTCTGAGCTGAATTAGCTGGGTCACCTCGGAGACTCTGGGTGGAAGAGGCTAACAGCGAACATGAAATTGCAGGACCCAGAATCAGTTCCCTGAATTTTGGTATGAAATTGGTGATGTGCGGAGAGGAGCAAATCTACACCCATCTTCCTTCTCAGGCAGCAATTCCAGGGGACCATGTAGAATGGCAGCCATGTTTTCTTTCCATCTACAGGAAGGCTCATTCTCAATCTGTGGGGAGAACCTGGCCTGCCATCTGCAGATGGGAGAGCTCTGGTTCAGTCTCTGGTCGCTGCCATGGTGCTGGCACCGGGACCCACAGGCCATTCCATGCCAAAGCCTGGGGCCAGGCTCCCGCACTCCCGCTGAGTAAAGCAGAGTGCTCAGCCACCAGCAGTCCAGGAGTGTGCTTGCCCCTCCCCAGGGAATGGACCTATAACCTTCTCAGGTCCAGGCCTGGCTGGAAAGGGGAGATATGGGGCTGAGAGGGGAATTCTTTGCTAAGGAAGCAGGGAGACTGAGTGACCCTGGAGGAGCCTGATCCCTCCCTGCCCAGCTTGACAAATCAAGAGGCACTCAGGGGACCTGCAGCAGAGGGATGGCCTAGGTGACGCTAGAGGACTTCCTGCTTGAGGATCCTTGGATTCCTGGATGTTCAAGGTGCTTCGCAATCATGACCTACACAGGAAGGCTGAGGGAACAGTGGTCACTCCTCAACTGGTAGCTAAGCCTCAGGGACAGAAGTTCCCTACAGAAGTTCCCTCTAAAACCTCTGTTTGTGATAACTTAAAACCCTCACTAGATACTGCAGGCTTTCCTTGAGCCCCTTTGGCTTTCTCTCACCTCCCTACCTCTTCTCCTCATGCAGTAGGAAGCCTGCTCACCACACCCCTGCCTCCTATGACCATTCTGTGAGGTCCAAGCCTCCAGTGACCATGTTTGGAGTTTGCTGAGAAGAGCCCTCTCCTCACAGAAGGAGGAGACAGGCCCAGGAGCCTGATGGAAGCCAGGACCCCGAGGAAGTCGTGTGAGAACAGCCAGACCTACACCTCTCCACCTGCTCCCCACACTGCTGCCACTTTGGGGAGCAAGTCCAACGGCAGGGAGACCTGGGCTGCCTGGGGAATGATGTCTCTCTGAAGGAAGAAAGGAGACTCATTCAACAGCCCTTTATGAAGTGCCTACTGTGTGCCAGGCACTGCTCCAGGCACAACTGTGTACAAAACAGGCAAAATTCCAGCCTCATGGAGCTTACATTCCACAGCTCATTATAGGTCAGAATTGGCCCAGGCCTGAGAGACGGCTCCTGAAGAACTGAAGCCTCTAGAGGGAAAGAGAGTGAAGAGTGAGCTGGGACTAGGCCCCAGGGCCCTAGCTGGGAGAGGAAAAAATGGGCACAGGCTGTAACTTCAGCCCAGCAACCTTTCCAGAGGGCCTGCAAGGGTCGCTGTGCTGATTGAGTCCTCTCTTTCCTCCCTCTCTGTCCCTCCACCTCCTCCAAGCCTGTTCCACAAGTCTCCAGCTAACTGCTCCATTCCTGGCTTGAGGTCTTGAGTCAATGCTTACCAAGAGGTCCTGATATCCTAGTCCCTTGATGCAGAGACCCCAGAACAGCCCCTGGGGACAGACACGCACAGGGAATGCTGACCTAAATTCCAAAGGCCCAGAGAGAGGAAAAGTAAACAGGGAGAAGCTGTGGGAGGCAAGGAGTTAATCTTAGATTTCAGCGGTCCAGGTTAAGCTACGTGACATAATGTGTATGCAAGTTTCAAGCAGAAAGCCTGATATATGTCAGTACTCAATAAATATTAATCTTCCTTCCTTTCTTCTCTCCATGGCTCCACAAGACAGTACCTCCAAGTTAAATGCCTTATTAATCATTCATAACATCACTGATAGTAGTAAGATTCATAAAAATTCAGATTGTTGGAGCCTTGCTTCACCCTGCCAGCGTCAAATCAGAGAGCTACATATCTCATCCTATGCTGGGAAAGGGAGGCGGCAATATCCCTTGCAGTTCTCTCGTCCCCATTTAGGCTTTTAATTCAGATTATCTCACCCTTTTGGATGTCCTTGAGTGTCGACACGAGTGTTTCATCTGCCCTGAACATGGCTGCGATAAGGGATGAACAATGTCACCATGCCTAGCCTCCCTAATTCTCACTTTTCTCTGGCTGCAGCTCCAAGGGCCCCCCTTAGCAGGCATCCAATAAGATGCCAAGGGACTCTCCCTGGGCCTGTCCTGGGTCCCGGTGTCTGCTCTGAGTCTCTGGCCTCCTCTCTGCTCTCCTTTCCTGCTCTTCATTTTCTGCTAATGAGTGAATGAATTCTTCCGCATGAATTCTTAGCACCTGCAGATGTATGCTTTGATTTGGATGAAGCCTTTATGTATGGCCATTGATTTTAAAGATACCCACAACAGTGAGCTGAAACTTGAATGTGATAAAACAAGAGCTTCAGCTCACAAACACCCAGCCTCCCAGAGGAATTCTGAGCATTTAACCAATTCTTTTTTGTGCAGGCAACTGTTGCCCCCCAGCTCCCATCCCCAATTCCAAATTCCAAGGAAAGTAAGACAAAGTGAAATTAATGTTTGGGGGAGAAGAGTGACAAGATGGGGTGATTACTTGAGAGGGTAGGAAGGAGGAGTTAACAATTTTGAAACACTCAGTAAATGCATCTTCTTCTTCTTCTTAGGAGCCACCCACCATCGTCCCTGGTTGGGCCAGAAATGAAAAGCAGACTCCCCATGCCAGTTTGAGTGTGCACAGGATTTGGCTTAGTGCTCAGAAGACATGGGTGCAGAACCTGTCTTGCGTTCTCACTGTGCAACTTCCAGGCTTCCAGAGGTCTCCTGCCTGCCCCTGTCTGTTCCCCACCCTGCTTCTCAGTCCTCTTAAGCATTGATTTACTTCACCCCTCTGCACCCTACTCAGAAGCTAGAGCATGGGTGACCAAGGACACCTGAGTCCCCTTCCCTACCAGCATTCCTTGCCCTATTCAGCCAAATCTTTTTGTTTCTGCATTGGAGAGTCCCTATCCCTCTTTCTTTTCTTTCTTTCTTTTCTTTCTTTCTTTCTTTCTTTCTTTCTTTCTTTCTTTCTTTCTTTCTTTCTTTCTTTCTTTCTTTCTCTCTCTCTCTCTCTCTCTCTCTCTCTCTCTCTCTCTCTCTCTCTCTCTCTCTCTCTTTCTCTCTCTCTCTCTCTTCTCTTTTTTAGGGAACAGTGTGTTTTTCCAGAACCTATCAGCTCCAAGTCAAGTAGTTGTTTCAGTCTAGTTGTGGAGAGCGCAGCTCAATGGCCCACTGGGGATCCAACTGGCAACCTTGGTGTTGTGAGCACTGCGCTCTAACCACCTGAGCTAACTGGCCGTCCCTCCCCATCCCTTTTTCCAGGCCCCCCTGTTTATAGTGATCTGATCCTCTATCAGGCTGCTGCTCTGACTGGCTGATTTGCTTTATTATCTGGCTCCTGGTCTCAACAGGAAGTGCTCTGTCCATCCTTAGGCTCCCCTGTTCTGGCTGTAGCACACCCATCACTCTGTAGACCCTTCCACACCACTCCCTGACTGCCACGCAGCCTCACTCCCCACTTTTCCTTTTATTCAATTCCTTCATCTCCCTTTACAGTGTTTGGAAACTTGCTTTCAGTCAGACCAGTGGCACTTTTCTGTATGCGTGTAGGCCCCTTGTCTGACCTGTCTCTATACAGCCAAACTGAATTATTCATTAGCAGGTGTGAGCAAGCAAACTGACGGTATAAAATCACCAAAGAACATTCGGTGAACTGTTTCAATAACTTTATTGATGTCTTGAGCTATTTTTCCAACTTGCTTAAAATCTCACCAAATAGGAATGGGGGTGGAGGACAAGCTGAGGATTGAAGACAAAAGTCGGGGGGCATTTGAACCCTGACTTTGTTACTCCCAGATGTGTGTGTCTGGTTAAAATGCTTGATTTCTTGGGAGTTCTCTACTGTTCTACAAGAAAATGGCGATTTTGTCCTCTGGTTTCCAAACATTGTAGGAGGACATACAAATCTTCATAAAATGTTATGGTGGTTTCTTTGGAGGTTTTTGGAGGAAGAAACTGTCAGATGATGTTGTTCTATACTCACTCCTCCCCTTCCTGCCAACCCAGGTCTCCCAGCAGGAAGCAAGTTTCCTGACCAGTCAAAACTATGTGCAACCCCATTATGAAAGCAGGATATAAGGAAAAGGGAGGTAGCCCTTAGAGGTCTAAGGGCTGGGGAGATATGGCGTCTGCCCTCAGGAAATGTCCAGTTTGGGAGGGTGGACAGGTGGAGGGAAGGTCACAGACAGGAACCCAGAAACAGCAAGTAAAGGTGGTAACCTTTCTTCCGAGGAGGAAGTAGAAGACAGTGACCAGGACAAAAGGAAAAGCTGGGGGCAGAAGTGAGTACCCAGCGCCACTTCCCTGGCCAGAGCCACTCCTGTGCACTGCTCCCCAGCCCTGTCTGGCTTTGCCGATGAGAACCCACAGTTCTCCTCTCCCAACGGGCGATAGATGGAAAGCTCATGACTACAGCCTAGGTCTGGGATCCCTGCTTTCTGAAGCTACTACCTCAGAGAACCAAGGGCTACCTGAAGGCAAAGGGCCAGAAGTTTCCTGCCCAGACTACTTTTCATCCAGAGAGTAACCAAGGCCTTCTCTGATAGTCAGAGGACTCTTGGAGTGCTGGTGTTTGTGGGCCCAGCTTGCTGTGGGGCTGACCCATCCACCCCCTTTCCTGCGTGCTTGAAGGGGCCTGAGGGTCTGTCCTGTTCTGCCTCACTCAGCCAGAGCTGCTGCAATAGGAAAAAGGGGGGATGTGAAGAGAGGGAAGGCAAAGAGGGTGGGAAGCTGCAAACCTGGCCATTCCAGTGCTAGCTGCTGAGCAGCTCTGGAAAGGGAAACATTCAGAAAAAAGCCAGGGAAACTTCAGATGTCACAACTCTCTGTACAGTACCCAGCACAAAAGAAGCTTTTAAAAATGCCTATTGGATGAGCTTTGGTGAAGCAGTCCCTAAACCACCGCCCATCCTTCTGTCGCTCTTTTCCTCAGGCGGAGGTGTCCACAGCCTGGCAGAGATGAAAGCAAGTCTTCTCCCCATCCATCAGGGCCTGGCGCTCTCTGCAGCCTATCTGCAACATTATAGAGCAGAACAATGCAATTGGGCTCCGCAAATTCCAAGGTCTCAGATCCCATCCCTACACAGCAAGAGGGCTAGAAGGGGCCTCAGGCCATGAAAGAGAAAGCCTGAGAATGACCCAAAGGGGTGTTAATAAAAACAGTAAGGAGTGGCCCTGGGACTTGTACACACACACACACACACACACACACACACACACACACACACACACACTCCCATTTACCCAGATTTACAAAAACACATCTTTTTCAGATACAAAGATACACACATAACACTCATAAAAGCAGAGATTTACACTTTAAGGTGCTGATACTCATATACTCCCCCCACCCCACTACATAATAGAAAGTCCTATGAAATCACTCCACACCTTCTACCCGCCCCGCCTTGCCCCTCCCTCCTGCAGGGTGGGTTTCTCCCAGAAAGCAGCCTAGCTGGGGCCCAGGGTTAGGGGAGTAACTGGCACTATTCGCATTTTTCCCAGGAAGGGAGCGGCACTGGCAGCCCATGTCCTTCATATCCCACAGACACACAGCCTGACATCCTATACTCTGGTTTGGTAAGGCTGCTCTGAGAGACATGTCTCCTCTCTGTCTCTTCCCAGCCAATCTCATGTCATCCTGTTGGTTCTTGGCTCCAGCCTATCAAACTAGATCCTTGGTCCCTGCACACAACACAGCCTGAGTACCCTGACTTATCCACTCTCCATCTGAGAGGACCCAGGTCATTATTCTTTCTCTGAGTACCTTCTCAGCACCTCTCTTCAGACCCTCCAAAAAGTCGTCTCTGATAAATTTATTTTGTTCTAAATACTATGGCTCCTCGGCATCCAGGAAGAAGAAGATTGCTTTTTAATTATTACTTATTTTCTGCACTTGCATCAGGTCTGACTCCCCCATTAGATAAGGGCTTCTTGATCCTCCAAACAATGTCCCCTCCCTCAAGGGTCTTGTAATCCTGTCCTGGCAGTGGAGGACACAGGAGAGGGAATCCAAATTGCCTGGATGACACGATTTTCGTGATCACTGCTGTTGGTTTGCAGAGAACTCCGATGGAGACTGGGGCCCTTAGGAAACAGGAGCAATGACATGAGGCTGGAACCATTTGGGTTCCGAGAGTTAAGAGCTTTTCCCAGAAATGACTGTGTAATGATAAGCGTGCCCTCTGTGGAAGGCAGCTCCCATCTGGTTGCCGAGGTAGGAGATGCTTCTCACTCATTTCCTTGAACTCCCTGAGGAGAGTTATCTTGTGCCGTGGAACAGAGGAACATGCAACAGAACCAGCAAGGTGAAGACAGTCAGGCAGATGCCCTGGAGGGTGAGAGTCAGAAAGGAAGAAGGAAAGAGGGGAGGAGGGGAGAGGGGGCATCGAAGATAATAGAAAGAAAGGTAAAGGGTGAAATGGGGAAAATAAGAAGGAGAGGAGAGAAACAGAAAAGGGAAAGGAAGATAAAGACTGACCAGAAAAAGGAGCTATGACAGAATCTGAAAGTAGATGACCCAGAGGCACAGACGAAGGTCAGGACTAAACAAGAACTTCTCCATCAGAAGCTTCAAGAAATGTTCTCTGGAATTGAAGTGTCTGAGATGGGAGCTGGGAATTTTAGGATTTTAGCACCTATTATGGACCCTTCTGTGTGGATCAGGAAACCGCAGAGTAGAGACGTGAAGTAACACAGGTCACATAGCTGACATGTGGCCGGGCTAAGGTTCAAATCCAAATCTGACTCTAAAGCTTGCATTCTTTGTATCAGCTTCCCCAGCTATTATGCAGCTCTGAGAATATTCCCACCTTCCTGGCATTTCAGCAAGCATGAATTCAGTGCCTGCTATGTCCCCGGCACCGTCATAAAAGTGATCTCTGCCCCAGAGTTTACAACCTGGCCAGGATGACCAGAATTCTGACGTTTGACAGCTTGGTCTGAAATCTCCATCAGGCCAATAGGATCCCCCTAAAATGTAAATAATTGTCCCTTTGCTTCAAGGTCATGCTCAAGTGACCAACAGGGATGGGAAGGAGTTTCCACCTCTTTCTCAGTCACCTATTCTAGATCCATCAACTCCCAGAGAGGGACATTTTCTTCTGGAAATTCTTAGTCACCTCCAAATCTGGTCCTTCATAAAGCATTTGTCTTGGGAAGATGGGAATAAACAAGGAAAAGAGGGTGGTCAAAAAGTTGTCTGGAGTTTGTGTTTTTCTCCCAAAGGCCCATCTTCCCCGAAAGGCCTCAGATGTCTATTCCCCTGCTGCCAGCCCACACAGCGGCACCAGTGGGGCAGGGGTGAGAAGAAAAAGACTGATCTGTGCAGAGGAGAAGAATCTAAATGGTGACGGAACGAATGCTACAGAAGCCACTGCCCAGCATCCAGAGCAGGGATTCTCCCTCCTCACACAGCCTTAGGATTTTTGGAGAAGGAACACCTTCCTGTAACCAAGTTGGGGCAGGGCAGGGAGCAGGATGGGGCCTGGGTAGTGCTGAGTCTTGAGACTTCCCTCTTTGGACCTTTAAACTTGGACCAGAACATCACCTATTTCCAATGGACTATCGAAGTCTTGCCTATAGGCTGGTGGAAGGATTCAATGACCTCTCAAGGTCACTCAACAAAAATGTATTATGAACCATTCAGACTTACAGAAAAATACAAAGAACAAGATCATGAACATATGTGCAGCCCTCTTGAGCCTAAACAAATAAACCTCTAGAATACCAGTGGAGACCCTGCTTCCTTTCCTTGGTGTCATGCTCCTCTTCCTTCCCCAGGTGACCACTCTTCTGAAATTGGTATTTCTCACCCTCCAGGGTATTCTCCACCCGCTTCTATCAGGATTGGGCCAAAAAGCTTCTTCCGTCTGCCTTTTGCATCAGATCTCCATTCACCCGGAGCTGCCTGATAAGTCTCCCCTCCTGCCCTGCTTTTCTCTCTCCCTTCCCAGATGGCTGAGCAGACAGTCAGTATTTATGTGAATCGACCAGGCCTGCTGGACAGGGAGGCCCAGCAGACAGAGGCAGAGCTACCATCCCCAATGTGGGCAAGTTTTAACTCAGACACAAAACAGGTGACCCAGGTGCCTGGTGCCTTGGGCTGGGCTGAGGTCATCATAAGCTATGATCCAACCAGGCCCTGCGACTCCAGTGGTCAGGTCTGATTTGCACTCCTTGTCTCACTGCAGCGTCTGCCAGAGGTTTACGGCTCCTCTTTACCCTGGATAAGGCTGAGGGGAGAATAAAAAGCAATTTATTTCCTGCCATGGGCACAGCAGCAACACAGCTGCCTGGCTGGAGGGAGTTTGGAAGAGAGACCCACACCCCAGGGTCCCAGTCCACCTCCCAGCAGCCTTCTCCTCTCAGCTCATTACAGGCCCCCTCTCCTAAAAGGACACCTGCTCTCCAGCAGGCCACATGGGTCACCTCACCTTCTCTCAATGTGGCCTCTTGCTTCTGGACCTACCGGCTAGACCCCATCCTCCTCAGGTAGCCTTTCTTGATTAATCCTCCTTGGTCCTGAGTGCTCATCTCTCACATTCCTTCAGTTTTCACACAATTAATTGGCACAGTGGTAATTTTCTCTCGTGGAAGTACAGCCTCAAGTGCTCTGAACTATCTTCCTGCCACACTGTAAGCTTCTAGAGAGCAGGGACCATGGCTGTTCCGTTGGGCATCTTTCACAACCATTTTCACAAGTTGCTCCATAAATATTTGTGAATGACTGAATGATTTCTGCCTCCACATCTGCTGGAGAGTTTCTCAAGGATGGGACCACCCACATCTTATCTTTCTTGGAATCTCCCAGTAGAACCAATAAATGGACATTGTTTCTGATTGAGTGAGTGGAGAAAAGCCTCTGCAGCTAGCCCCCTCAGGCTCTCTTCCCACCCACTGCTTACCTGCCCACCCATAGAAATTTCACCCCCCAGCCCCCCCAAGAAGCAGGAGCAGCAGCTAGTATAGCTTCATCATGTGCCTCCGAACCCCTGGCTGATCCTGTTGTGGTTTGATGGGCCTGATTTGAGTGTTGTTCTACCCATGTGTCAGTCTTCACAGTGTTTATATTAAAATCATCCAGGGGCCAGCCAAGCGGTTCAGTTGGTTAAGAGTTGGCTTAGAAGGGCCGGCCGAATGGTTCAGTTGGTTAAGAGCTCACTCAAGAGTGCAAGCTGAGCTCTGAGCAACAGCGGTTCGAGGCCAGCCTGAGCTGAGTTGCCGTTGAGCTGCCAACAGGTGGCAGGATGGCTCAGCTAAAAAAAAAAAAAAAAAAAGAGTTGGCTTAGATTGCATGCTCTGAGTAACAGGGCAGCCAGTTTGATTCCCACATGGGCCAGTGAACACTGCACCCTAGCTGAGCTGTCACTGAGCTGCCAACAGGTGGCAGGACGGCTCAGCTGGTGCAACAAGATTGCCTGTTCGATGGTGGGCTACACTCACCCGCAACTAAGACTGAACACAGCACCTTGAGCTTAGAGGCCATGAGCTGCCGACGGGAAGCCAGATGGTGACTGGCACACCTTCTACAATGAAGATTGAAGAACAACAACTTGGCTGGTCCCCTCCCCCAATTCCCCAATAAAATCTTAAAAAAAAACAAAAAAAAAATCCAAAGACAACAAAAGCATCCTATATGCAGCTTTCCTGCTTTCATGCTAACATAATGCTTCTACCACATATTTGATCTTCATAGTGTATCTCCATTCTACAGATGAGGAAACTGAAGCTTAGAGAGATGCACTGAAGGATCTGGAGCTCTCAGTCTGGACTCCAGTCTACTAGGTAGCCCTGGCACCCCTCTACCTCTCTCTCCCTCTGGTGTAGGCTCCCACAAAGCACAACCTCCTGGAAAGGCGGTGCTGTCTCTGAGCTGGATACAAAGGTCCTTGAGGATAATTGAAAACTTCTTGCAAGAAAGATGACCGAGATGGTCTACAAGTCTGTAGTTGGGCTGGGGTTGTCCTTGGGGTTTCTGGACAGCAGAAGACTTTGGGGGGCGGGGGCTGCCAGGTCCTAATGGAAGCTAACTCTGCCCAGTCCAGGAGGCCCTGCTGCTGAGTCAGCACTTGCCATCTGACCAGCTCCATGTAGCCTCCCACCCATCAGCACCCAGAAGTGAGCAGCATCCAGGCTCTCCTTGTCTTGGTTTCTCCAAGGGCCCATGTGGTTACAGCTGCCACGTTCTGAGCACTTAGCACAGACAGGCACTCGCTAAGTGCATGTCTGTGTCATCACATGTCTTCCATACTGAAAGAATCCATAAGGAAGGAGAATCTATTTACATATGGGTCAACTGAGACTGAACAAGTTTAAGTAACTTGTCCAAAGTAAGCTAGTAAGTGTCAGTGTGCAGATTCAAATTTATGCCTTTCTAACGCCAATACCAGCAACCTCTCCATTTTTATACTGTTCCTGGTAAATTGTAATCTCGAACTTCCAGCTTACTAAGACTGCACCTCGCCTAAATCAGGACATTTATTTTTAATTTTATTTATTTATTTTTAATAGAAGATATATTTAAAAAGTCCAACACTTCCATGTTATCAAAGAGTATACTGTGAAAAGTTTTCCTCCATGCTTGATCCTCAAAAATGTAGTTACTCTTCTCAGAAACAACCCACATTATCTGTATCTCCTTCCATATATACATTATGCAAAAGAAGTCATTATGTATAAATATTCTTTCTGTCACCATTTTAAAACAAATGACAGGATATTATATACATTGCTCTGTGCTTGCATTTTTCTTTTTAACTAAACAGTGTGTTCTGGGAATTATTCCATATTTATACATACAGTGCTTTTCATTTCTCCTGATGACTCCAGAGTGTTCCATGGTCTACAGTCTATTTAACCCGTCCCCTCTGAAGGAGAGTTACGTTGTTTCCAATCAATCTTGTGCTAGGAAGAAGCATGTTACAGTGAGAAACTCTGTATATAATGTCATTGTGCACATGTGCAAGGACTTCTGTAGCATAAATTCCTAGAAGTGAGATAGCCTAGTAAGTAAGCTCTGGAATGAAACATTCCCAAGGGGAAACAGAATAGAATGGTAAAGAGTAGCCTGGTATCCTTCACCCAATTTTGTCACCTCCAACAAGATGTGTAAGCTCACTAATCCTTGGTTTCCTAGTCTGTTACAGTATTTGCCTCCTTGTAGGGGCTGTGAGGGTTCCAGTAAAAGAGGCAATGTATATAAAATGTCCAGCACAAAGCCTGGCTTGTGGAGGTATTAATGAGCTGGAGTCATAGTCATTTCCCCTGCTCACCCCTCCCTGGGACAGTGCTTCTCCTACTGACCTGTCCCTCTGACCCTCTCCATCCCCCTCCTTTGTTGATACCTTATGCTATCAAAACCTCCTTATACTGTCTGCCTGGTATCCCAGTTCTTTGTGTACCCATGTGTCCCTTGTCCACCAGATAATAAGTTCCTGGAAGACAGAGACCCTCTTACTCATTTCTGAAATACTCTCACCACCATCGGTGGTCCTGGCACAGAGCAGATGCTGGGGAGAAATCTGCTGAATTGAAATCAGTTCAGGAAAATTGCCCTCACAGCTCAACCTCCCAAGTTCTTGGTACTTTAGAGAAGAGAGGCAAGGGTCACCTGCAGCCAGCAGGCTGAAGAGGCGGCCAGCCCCCCTCTCCAGCTTCCTGAGGTTTGGTAATCAGGAAAAGTTTTTGACTGTGCCATATTTAAAACCCCAGCTTCTGCACCCCCATCTCCCACAGCCACCCACACACCGGAGCCTGGTATAAAGCGTTCCGCTATTCTACCGCTGGGGAGGGGGTGGAGAATCCTTGCTGGCCCCTGGCCATCCCCTCCCTCGCTTGTCCCCACTTTGGCTTGCACACCAACAGGGAGATATCGCTAGGGACCGTTGCCGAGAGAGTCAAGGGAGGTGGGAGGAAATCATTTTGATTTCTCTGGGAGCATAAATGCTTTTTTAATTGCTGTCAAAGGCGGCTCCTTGGGAATGTATTATTGATAGCGATTGAAATGAAAGAGGAGGGAAATGCAGCAATCCCTCCTTTGCTGGCAGCTGTGCTCCCTCCCCTGGCCACCCAACCTACACTCTTCTTTCCCCTGATAGACTTGGGGCCTGAGCCTCCCACTCCTAAGAGGTGGGGGGCATGGGTTTCCTCCTCTCCCCACCTGCCGTCTCTTTTTTGTCTCCCCCTTTGTTTTTCTGCCATGCCTTTTCTGTTGCTCCTTGGTCTGTCTCTTTTCCTGTGTTGTAGTACCTTCGTTGCCCTCACTCTGCCTCTCCCATTAGCGTGTCTCTCTGGCTTTCCAACCTCACCTCTTGCTCTCCTTTTCCTTGCGTTGATATACCTTGGCTCCCTATCTGTATCCTAAATTTCCCCGTGTAGCCATTCTTTATTTTCTCTTCTCCCTTTATTTCTCATTCCAACTCCTCTAGTCACCACACACTAACTCTTTCTTGGCCTCTCATTCTCTCCCTTTTCTGCTTGGGGTCTTCAACCCTCAGTTTTTCTTTCTCCAATTAGGAGAGAGGTGGCGCTATTTATGCCGTGTGTTCTAACCCCCAAACCTGGGGTACAAAAATGTTTATTTCCGCCTCCTCTTGTACCCAGGCCTCCACCCATTCCTCAAATTCCCAGCCTTGGTCCTTGGTTTGTGCCAACTGGTCAAGTGAACGTCCACCTATTATATTTTCCTGCTCTGTTTGGGGCCAGTACTAGCAGAGCCCAGATAAGCTGCCCATGACGACACCAGGGGTGCCAGGTGGAGAAAACTCCAAGCTCCCTCATTTCTTTAAGAAGGAAAGGGGGGGGCGGGAATGTGTCTCATCCTTGGCCATCAGCAGGTTCTTCCTGCAGGAGGTCTGAGGTTTTCACCCCTCACTTTTGCACTGGAAGCTGTCAAGGGCTGTGTTGTGGGTTGGATGCAGCCCCTCTAGCAACTGTGCCTTTAAGAAAGCACAAGGCTTCAGGCACCACCAGCTTTTCTCCTTCCCTCCCCCAGCTGGGGGGAAGGGAACAAAGATGGAGATCCCCGCTGAGTCCCCTCCAGACAAACTCATAAATAATGGCTTACCTTTCCATGGGGACCGAAACTGTTCTGCTCTCGAGGAGCCTGGCTGCGAGAAAGAAGACAAGGTCCTTTATCTCCTCCTGTGCTCTTGCCAGTGAAAGAGCCTGACTCTTTTTTCTTCTTTCCTGGCCCATTTCTCCTTCCCAGAATCGGGGAGAAAAATAAAATGGGGTGAGGAAGAGGAGAGTGTCCCAGTCTCCTGCTTCCCCTGAGGCTTTCAATCACCAGGCCCCACACAGCCACCCACGAATGTTTCCTGAGCAGCTACTAAGTGCTGTGGGCTGAGAGCAGCAAAGCACACCCATCCTTCCCCAAGGCCACCTTGCACCCCACAGAGCAGGGACCTTGATCAGAGCCTCATCCCCACACCCTAAGAGCCAGAGCTGTGGACCCAAAAGTAGTTGTTGCAAAAGCAAATCTAATTGCTTATGCTATTTGCTTGGTTTTAGGTTTGAGACTAAAATGCAGTGAATTTCCCCAAATTTTCTGACAGCCCCCAAATTCCTGCTTCTCCTCCCCTACCCTGGGCCTTCAGGGGCCCCATCTCTCCTCCCACAACTGCTCACCTCTGGGTACCCCTTGCCCTACCAGTCTAGACAGGTCACAGTGCCAGCTGAGTCTGGTTCAGCTCAGCTGGGTGTGACCCTCCTGACTTGGTTCTACATCAGTGCTTCAACCTGCTTTACCTCCATGGCCTTGGCAGGTGGTGCTTGAAGCTGTGGGAGCAGATTCCTCCCGAATCTCTGAGACTGCACCCTCTCACTACCCTACACCACAGTCCCACTTTCACTCAGCCAGGCCACCCTCAAGCCCACAGCTACTTACCTAAAGGATATACCACTGCCCCACCTCCTAACCAAGGCCAAGGCAGCCTGGCCGGAACCCTAGGCTGCCTTAAGTACTGCTGTGGGATTAAGCTAATACCAGGCCCGGCTCCTCCTGAAGATGTGGGGAGGTGGGCAGGAGTCTAGAGAAGCATTGTTGTTTCTGTTCTAATCATCACTGCAACAGGTAAACAATTACCAAGGGCATTCAGCAGGTGTCCAGACCTGGGCCCACCTGGGGGCCCCCTCTGTAGTCACCCCTGTGCTTCACCAAGCTGGCACCTTTCACCACCAACAGGACTGCTGAGAGTTACTGCCATTCCAGCGACACTCGATTGTTCTCTGTCTCTCCTGCTTGCTGTTTTTTGTCTATTTCCCTGAAACTCTTTTCTATGCCTCTCCCCGTTTTCTCCCCATTTCTTCATCTCTCTCTCCCTCAGACCATCTCTGTCTCCTCTCCTTCTGCCTCCTCTCTCCCTCCCATTCTCCTCCCAGCTTCCTCTGGCTCCATCCCTCCCATCCCCCCAATCCACATCACCTTCTCTCCTATGACTATATTTAGCTCAGAGCTCAGGGTTTAGAAAGGAGCTGCTGGAGCTGGTGTCTAGTCTTGAAGGGTCTGTCAGTGTTTCCATAAGAGGCTCAGCTAGGAGGAGTTTATAAGTGAGCTGTTGCCTTTCCTTAGGCACCAGGCAAGGAGGGGACCTCCAGTATACACTGGATTGTTCTCCCAAAGGTGGGCAAGCTCTTCAAAGGATAACTGAACTGCAGGTTAATTCAGAAGGTGGCTCTGGGGCTGAGGAGACCAGGCAAGCCAGGATTGTGTCATGAGCTAGGACCTCCGGGAGCCTGAGGACAGAGTCCTTCCCAACTAACTATGGATGGGGCCAGCAGTAGTTGCTCGTAATGTGACCTGAGGAACTTTGAAAGAGCCCTTTCCCCAGAGCATCTCACTAGTCTGCTGTGGTGTCTGTAATCTCCACCACAATAGCCAGGTCTTTATGTTAAACCAATCAGTCCTGGGCTGGCCGAGTGGCACAGTGGTTAAGCGCTGGCTTTGGAAGCCAGCGGCCCCGGTTTGGTCCCACATATGAGGGCCAGTGACACTGCCCTCAAAAAAAAAAATAAAAAAAGAGAGCTAAACCAATCAGTCCCTCTAGAAGTTCTTTTATAGAATCATATCCAACATCTGAGGAACACTTTAGAGTTCACTGCATGGTTTGAACACACTATTGCTTTTTTTTTTTTTTTTTTTTGAGGGCAGTGTTACTGGCCCTCATATATGGGACCGAACCGGGGCCACTGGCTTCCCACTTAACCATCGCGCCACTCGGCCGGCCCAACACGCTATTGCTTTTGATCCTCACAATTATGACATCAGGATAGAGTACGAGAATGTTGATGTAACTTGCTTGAGGAACCCAGTTGAACAGCTTGAACTTGAACTCAAGCCTTTCATCTCTGTTGCGCTGCTTTCACTGCAGTGAATGCTCCCCCTTCCCCCCACATGGCCTGCCCCAGTAGGCTATCAACCACCAGGATCCACAGCTGGCAGATCAGGAGCCCCAGCTGTGGGATCAGAGACCTGGTTGGAGTCCTGTTCTACAACTGAGTGCTATATCACCGTGGGCAGGTTGCTTCACCTCTGAGTCCCACCAAGAACTGTTGTGAGAGTTAAAGGAGGTCATGTTCCTGTGCACAAAAAGGGGACTGTAATAAATCTGACAAGTTCAGTGACCTAAAGTAACCTCACAGGGTGATCTGATCATAAATTCCTAACTGGACAGGACATGGTGAGTAGTCACACCCCAGGCCTATAACTTCTTTAGTACAAGGTTTATCTTGGCCTTGAGCAAGTAGGTTAACACACCTTTGAAATGCCAGAATAATCCTCTTTTTCAGAACCCTGAGGGTGTAACCACCCTCAAAGAAGCACACAATCTTGTTACCTGTATATCATCCCTATTTCTGTAAATGTTAAATGTTGACTATCTTGTACCTGCCACTGTAAAGAAATATATCTCTTCATTTTAATTTTTATCCAATCATAGAGATCTCCCTGCCTTGCTTTCTCTGCCTCCTTAATCTACTACATATGGATTTCATGTAATTTTCCTCACATTCCCTGCTTTGATTCCAAATGCTTAAAAAGAACTGCCAAGCTGCCATTTTCCAGAGCATTTTGAGATCTTGCTTCTGGCATGTCCTCAGTTTCGCTCAAATAAACTCATAAAAATTTCCTATAGGTTTGGACATTCTTGTATCGACATTTTAAATGCTTGACACATAGTAGGTGTTCAAAAAGAGTAAATAGTATTACTGGTATGTTAACATAGCACATAAATCTCTGAAGGTATGGGACATGGGACAGTCATATTTCAAGGGAAAGGATAGCAAGTTTCTGGAGACGTGTGGAGTATGGGAGAGGTGGGCTGAGCAGCAGGCATGGTTGGCATATAGTAGGTGCATAGGGGCAGCAGAGGGGAGGTCATTCCAATGTCAACTGTATAGTCCCAAATGTGGGTCCAGAACATTATGGTGTATAAACACCATTTGCATCTATCCATTCATCTGCTCTTAAAGATTGGAAGATGGCTTGGAGTGAGAGACGGGGGCCAGTATTATAATCCCCCTTTTACAAATGTGGAAACCAAGGTCCAGAAATGTCATAGCTAATTATTTCATTAATTTACTCATGCTTTTATCAGATATTTAGTGCATGCCTACTATGTGCAGGTGCTGTGCATACTCAGTGACAGAATCAGATCCCAGGGTCAGTACGTCCAGTCCCATGAGTTCTCCATGATAATACCACTGTGCAGCCTTCAGACCAGTTACTGGTTCAACTGGTGGTAAGTGGTAGTTGAGTCTTATATGGACCATCTCCAATCCTTTGACCTTTTCACTCTCTGGCTTGAGAGGGACCATTGCAATGTTTCTTTGAAAGGTGGACAAAGAACAGGCAGAATGAAGGGAACTTGAGTCAGGAGAGTCTTGGCTTCTTGGATCTTTCTAGGTTCTTCACCTTCCTAAGCCCAAACCACAAAACCCATACATATCACTCTGTGGGAAGATGGTTATTCCTCTGGACTTAGAACCCCAGAGTTTTGATTTAGTTCAGAGCAGGGCTTCAGAGACTTTTGGTCAAACAGAGGACAGGTGGAGAAAGATATTCCATTTTCCCCTTTCCTCTACCTTTCTGGAAAAAAGGAAGTTATTTCCCAACTTCTCAATGCTACCCCTATTTCTTTTTCCTGGGCTGAGAATGTCATTTATTTATTTATTTATTTATTTATTTATTTATTTATTTAATTAATTATTTATTCATTCATTCATTTATTTATTTAAGATTTTATTGGGGAATCGAGGAAGGGGAACAGATAACTTGCTGTCCTTTTGTTATTTAGTTTAGTTGTGGAGGACGTCGCTTCATTGGCCCATGTTGGTATTATCATTGTGCTCTTCCCGGGTGAGGCAGTCACTTCCCGGCCACTGGACGGCCACTCAGGGCAGCTCATGCTGCCTGCCAGCCACTCACAAAAGCTCAAGGCAGCCCATTGCAGCAGGAGCTATGACTCAGGACAGCCCAGCTCCAGGTGGAGCTGTTGTTCACCATCTTAGCTGTAGAGGGCAGTGTCACTGGCCCTTCATGTGGGATTTGAACCAGGGTCCTACTGTTCAGGGCTGGCTCCCAAGCCAACTCCTAACCAAAGCACCCAGCCCTGGGAATATCATTTATATCATGAGATAATGTGGATGGGCTACAGGGCAAAGGAACAAGAAGAGTTGTTCAGGAGTTATAAAAAGGACCATGCGTGGAGGCGTGTTGCCTGAGTGGATGTGGAGTCATTCATCCATCCATCCATCCATCCATCCATCCATCCATCCATCCATCCACCCAATTGACCAATCAACCTAATTTGCTGGGCACCTAAAAGACATGTGCTGCCATCTTAGTTTTTCCTCGTTCTCTTGCTTCTGCCTCTTCACAAGATCCACAGGTAGGAAGTGAGGAGACTTTTTAGAAGTCATCTCTTCCTTCATCTAACTCTAGGAAGAACTATGCTTACTTTCCCAGCAGATAAACTGATTTCCCCAGGTAGCTTGTGACTGTAGTGAACAATCTTTGCCCAGAAGCTTTTATCATGTTTAACCTGAAGACCTCCTGCAGCATCTAAGCTGCATTATCCACTCTTCCCTGAACCCTCAATTTCTCCTGTTCACTGTTCAATTTTTTGTTTGCTTCCTTATTTACATGGCCTCTTAGAAAGAGCTGTGCACCTGGGAGTCAGAAAGCCTCATTTTGAATTCCAGCGCTACCACTCACAGTGGAATGACCACAGCCTTAAATTCTGAGCCTCGGTTCCTTCATCTGTAAAATGAGTACAATAATACCCAGTTGCTGTAAGCATCAGATGAGATAATGGATGGGAAGCAGTTTTGTAAATTGTAGGCTGCCATACTCTTGTGAAGTCTTATCATTAATTTCCCTTGTTTGTTGGACCCTAAAAAGAGAAGAGCCGGGAAAAACAGCAGGACTCCAGGTCAGGGTTAACGACTATGAATCCTAACTTGACTCTCTGGCTCTCCAGGTGACTTTGGGAAAGCCGTGTAACCTCTCAGTCCTCATCAGTAAAGGAGGACTCATTAGACCCATTTGCCTGCTTCAGCCCAGGAGGGGAGTTGCTTATAAATAGTTATTGCTTGCTCTCTTTCTTAGAGATGCTTTGAGCTCACCACTGCCAATTACCTTTTATTGAGCACACATGAGGCACTCTCTTGGGCTGGATAAACAGAACTTTCAAAGGCGTGGGCCTTGCCCAGGAAGAGCAGCCAACATAGCCCAGTCCTGCCAAGGAACAGAGCAAGGCACCATCTCACCACACCTATGGCTTTGCTCCTGAGCAGAAATGACAGCTGGGTCTCTTCCCTGGCACAAAACACTCACACCCAGTGGGACCCTAAGTGACCAGAAACAAGGAAGGGCTTCTTCCTCATGTCTGGGTCTACTCAGTTGCCGAGGGCTACTGATTACTGCTTCTCTATGTCTCCTGCAACTGTCCTTCTTTTGAGATCCTGCCATCCTCCTGGGGGTATCTCAAGGTGACATTGTTGCAATAATCTTTTAACTAGTCCCCACCACTTTGACCTTGCTTCTCTCCCATCCATCCCATTCACTGCTGTCAGTTTAATCTTCCTAAAATACTACTTTAGCCTCAGTCCCTGGGCATCTTCAGTGATTCCCTATTGCCTAAAGGATAAAGTTCAAGGTGGATACAGTAGGGTACCTCGGAATCAAGGGAATCCTGGGCTCTGCCCTCTATGAGTATCAGTTTTCTCAACTGCAAAATAAGGCCAATAGTACTGATATCCTACTACTATGATTAAACTTTAAAATATATGTAAGGCACTGTGCCTTGCTTGTAGAAGTCATTCATACATTAGCCTCCTTACCTATTCCTTGGTGTTCCTTCCACATCTCCTCCAGCAAGAGGCACATTGTGTGTCTAATTGCACAGCCATCTGGGAATTCTGGGAGACTGACACTGACAACCAATACATCACATTTCTAAGGGCCAGGAGGGCACTGAGAAAAAGGCTTTGACATTGATGATCAGGCTTAAGGCTTCAAACAAAAAGGGAAGATGAAGTCTGCCTCAAGTACTGTGAGCGTGGGGAGCCTTGCGAAGGCAGAGGATTCGCACTGAGATAAGGATAAGGGTTCTTTTTCTTTTTCTTTTTTTTTTTTTTTGAGGGCAGTGTCACTGGCCCTCACATGTGGGATCCAAACCAGGGCCGCCGGCGTCCCAGGCCAGCGCTTAACCACCACACCACTCGGCCAGCCCAGGATAAGGGTTCTTGATAGCCAGGAAAGACTTTTCTAGATAACTAAGCATATGTCTTAAGTGACCTTGGTTCAATCCTTGAAGAACCCAGTCCACGTTCTTTAAAAAGGCTGCAGAGCTCTTTCTCCAGCAGCCAGGAGCCATGAGGGACAGGGACATGGGGACAGTGGCATGGCAAAAGCAGCAGCAGCAACAACATCGAGATTGTGGCGGGGAGCCCTAGACAAAGGCTTTCCCGGACCACACGGCCACCAAGACTTCTGTGATTAACATTTCCTAATTCCTACCTCACCGAGGAACCAGTCAGAAACTAACATGATGCCATATGCCCTAGTACGGAATCCTAGCTGCTAACCCAGAAACCTCAGGGTATAAAGCTCCAAATCCTGTCCGGATTGGGGCTCAGCCTCTGGATGTGAATCCGCTGAGCCAGTGCCAGCATCCATAAACGCTGCTTCCTGAGCCTTGGTGTCCCATCTCTCTGTCCAAGTATCCCACAACAAGGTGACTTCATTTACCACATTATCAAAAACCACAATGTCTGCCAAGAAAGAGTATGAGTCATCAGGACCCACAGGAAAGGGGAATCAGGGATGTGTGGGGAGGGGTGGGGTAGGCAGCATGACATGGTGAGAAAAGCAAGCCTTTTGAGGACCCACAAGTTGAGATCCTGACATTGCTCTGGGGCCTGAAACTCTGTGAGCCTCAGCTTCCTTATCTTTCAAAATGGGGATAAGGGCCAGTTGAGTGGCACGGCAGTTAAGAGCTGGCTTGGGAAGCCAGCGGTCCCACATATGAGGGCCAGTGACACTGCCCTCAAAAAAAAAAAAAAAGGGGGGGGGATAATAATAATGCCAATTTCATGGCATTGTTTTGGTAATTAAATAAGTTAATCTGTGTAAAAGGTTTTAGCAATAAATGTTACTTATTTTGATTGGTGAGTTCTTGATTTTCCCCAAAGTTGGAGAAAGAAGGGTCATATGCTCTCCTCATCTTCTGCTGCTCCTGACAATTAGGCTGACCTCAGCTCTGATATTCTTCCGGGAAAGGATCTCTGGGTCTCGATGTCAGCCCTTCCACCTGGTCTAGGTCCTTGAAAGCATCCAAATCTGCATGAACTCCTCATAGACTTTACCGACAATCCCAGCACCCAGTCATTTCACCATCCTCTGAATCCCCACAGCACTGCCCAGATGATCCATTCAACAACAAATCATAGACCACTCTGGGACATTCGTGTATCATTCATAACTTCTTTTATTATGTTGTTGGTTAATTCTTCATGGGTATAAGTTTTTACACCCAACAACACCGTAGCTTTTTCATAGCTCTGCCTGCAGCTATGACTAAGCTAGGCACATATTGATGCTGAAGCTATTTTGAATGAGTGGATGAGCCAAACTTAATTAAAACACTAAACTAATGATTACCAGGGTCCAGGATATAGATGGCTCTCAAAGTCCAGGCCACCCGTGCTGCTGCTCTGTGCTACTGTTCCATCAGAGATGGGATGAGCAGGCATCGATGAGCCCCCTACCTCAACAACAAGATGCCCTGCAGAGGAGTCCCAGAGCCTTTTCCATATCACCTAACTGCTTTCCATGAGACCTATCTAGTTCAAGGTGACTTGGGCCTATAGGAAAGAATATAACCAGATGGAGCCAGACTAAGACAAGTGAGGCTGGAGAAAACCTCAGGCAAGCTAGGAATACAATCCAAGTGAACTGTGTCTCTGTGCTAATGTGATAAGGCACAGGAGCAGATAATTCAGGGGACAGCCAATGGTCTGGAGTCCGTAAGGGATGGTGGCCACTGAGAGCAATTCAAATGCAGAAGGACCCCAGCCAAGGCAGCACCAGCATGGGGACGCACCTGTGAACTGGACCACGACCAAACTAGAAAGTCATTGGTTCCCACTGTGGCTGGAAAAGGCTCTCAGAGGGGACACACGGGCCTGGGGGTATGGCTGCCTCATTAGTCCCAGGCTGGACCATTCTTCAGCTTCCCTCCCTCAGGCAATTCCTAGTTAGGCTATTCTTCCTCTCATCTAAGCACAGAATCTCCAGATGAAGAGGAGGCCAGGGGGGAAAAATATTGTGGAGGTGATTAATACAAGTCCTGCTTCTCGCAATAGCAATTCAAACACTGGACTGACCAGAAGCCAAGATGGGGACCAGGGAAGACAGAGGGAGCAAACAGAAGGAAAAACTGAGAAATCTATCTGCAGTACACCAAAGAGTACAGTTCTGTTAGTCTAATGTCTTACAATATCTTGTAGCAAGAGAAATCCCCTAATGGTATATGACCTGTCTAAAATGTGACCTTCAGGTTTGATATGAATACCTGCTAAATTCCAAGCCCCTTTGCTTTCATGGGTAAAGTTACCCCCAGCTGATTCTCTGAATGGTGGGACCTTGGATAAAAAGGATAGGAGCAAGGAGTCCCCATATTCCAGGGTTTTGAGGCAAAGAAAATAGTTACCTCAGTCTTAGGAATCAGAAGGTACAAGATGTACAGGTAACCAACTGCTACTTCCTCACTCAGTCTTAGCCACCTAATGTCCTTAGGGTTACTCCTGGGATTTAATGTAGCCTGCCCCTGCCCCCTGCTACTCCCAGCACCCCCCTCCCCGGCCAGCTGAGGGCTCCTAAGGAACACTGCTTTGTTTCTGGGTCCGTCTATGACCTCACCTACCCTATCCAGACAATACTATCTGGAGGCTTGCCCTTCTTCCATTATGGACTCATTGCTAACATGCTGATCCTGATAAAATCAGATTAAACCAAGCTCCAGTGACAGCTTTGAAGTAAAAGCAAAAGTTTTAAAAGGTCAACATATAACAGATGTAGGAAGAAGAGAAATTCATTTCTGTTCCCTGGGGCTAGTTGGAAGGAGCAACATTTTTATTATTATTATTATTATTTTATTTTAATTTTTAATTTTTTTTACTGGGGAATTGGGGGAGGGGAACAGTGTTGGGGAATTGGGGAAGGGGAACAATGTTGGGGAATTGGGGAAGGAGAGCAGCCAAGTTGATGTCCTTCAATCTTAGTTGTGGAGGGTGCAGCTAGTTCAGCTCCAAGTCCAGTCGCACCACTCAGCTCAAGATGCTGTGTTCAATTAGCTGCAGGTGGGTGTAGCCATCATCCCATGCGGGGGTCAAATCAGCAGCCTTGTTGTTAAGAGTGCACACTCTATCCACTTAGCCAGCTGGGCGGCAGCTCAGCTCAAGGTGCTGAGTTCAGTCTTTAGTTGCGGGCAGGCATAGCCCACCATTGAACAGGCAGTCTTGTTAGGAGCACGTACTCTCACCAGCTGAGCGCTCAATGGCCACAGCTCAGCTTGGGCACAGCTCCCTGGCCCATGTGGGAATCAAACAGGCGACCCTGTTGCTCAGAGTTCACACTCTTGAGCAAGCTCTTAACCAACTGAGCCACTCGCCCCCCATCCCCCTATTTTTTATTTTTTTAAATGAACATGGGCCTCAGATCCAATATTAGTCAGGATTTTTCCCATTGCGATTTCAAAAAACCCGATACACCTGGCTTGAGCTGAATCCATGAGTATATCAGACCTGGCTACATATAGAACTTTCAGGATGTGGTCAAGACTGGTTTGTTTCCCACATGTAGCTGGACTCTCTATGTTGGCTGTACTCTCAGGCAGCATTGGCAAGATGGCCCCAGCAACTCCAGGGGTTAACCCAACCAGCTTCAATTCCACTGGAAGGGATTTTGACCAAAGTCCCATAATTGAGTTGTTTTGCCTAGCTTGGGTTACATGCTCACTCCTGGAGCCAGGGGTGGGGTCAACTGCTCTCAAACTGCAAGATCTTAGAGAGCAGAGATTTTTCAAAGAAAAATCAAAGTGCTGTTACCAGAAGCAGACAAAGCAGCACATGACTACCACAGACCTTATCTTGAATCAATGGGTCAGGTTTCTTACTATGAAGACATCCAATGAAGCACAAAAGTATGTGTCAGGGTTAGGTGAAACCTTTAAACACATGGATGACTTGAGGAACCACCAACATACTCCTGGCCCCCAAGAGCCAGTCAGCCTTCTCTACCTTGGTCTCTTCAGTCTTAAAACAGAGCCTGACACAGGCCAGTGTATTTCACTTGAACCACCTCCAAGGCATTTAGGAAAACTTTGAGTTCAAGAAAAGAAGACTGCCTAGCTAAAATTTCATCTCCCCTGGGTGTCCAAAAGAGGCAGAAACCATTTGGAAAATGCTTGTTTTCATAATTCAGTGGATCTGATGACTTCAGATTGAGAGTTGTGATGAAAGCCAAGGTAATTTTGCTGCCCAGAGGAAGTTTTGTTTCCTGTGTGACAGGAGAAGGTGAGAGAAATATCTCTGGCCATGGACTAAGATGGAAGTAATGGGAATCTAGGAGAGGGAGCTGGAAATGTGGCTGTGAAGCTGGTGTGGAAGCAAGACAATGTCAGCCTGTCCTGGTTGTTGGAGACTGCAGACCAGTCACCTCATTAGGGTTGAGTTTATCCACCAAGATGCCAGACCCAGTAATAAACTATTTTGTGAATTCTGACCATCTGACTAAATGTTGTGAGAGGACAAGTGGAGGCAGGTGCTAGCGATGGAGGAAAGTCCAAGGTCCAAGAGCCATGGACCCCAGGCTTTGGAAGAAAACACATGGGCTTTAGAGTGAGAAAACTAGGTTTTGAAACCTAGTAGTGCTACATATCAACTGTGTGACCTTGGGTAAGTTACTGTACCTCTCTGACCTTCAGTTTCCTCTTCTATGAAATGAGGATAATGATATTAACCTCTCAAGTAGTCATAGGCTCAAATACAATAGCATAACTAAAACCTTTATCACAATTTCTGGGATTTCAGAAGTATATGATCCATGGCGGGTATTGATGCCACCCAATATCTCCTATTTCAAATATTTTTGAGCACTTCAACATTTGTTCTGCTACAGGCAGCCTCAGAAACAGACGAGGGAAGAAAGTTTGAGTTCCTGGAGGGAGAGTCCTTGACCCTACTCTTCACTTTCTTGCTTAGTATCAGTGGTTTCCAAGGGAGCCAGAGACCAACAGCCATGTCTCTAGGCCTGGTAAAACCCAACATTAATCCAGACCAGGAAGATGGCATTGTTGCTCCTTCTTAAGCCCTATAGGTAACAGAAGTCTTGGCCTACTTGCCTCTGGAATTCTATTAGTTTACATTTATTCAGTATTCACGCGACTGTTGATTCATTCTTGCTATAATAATTATTGGGCACCTAATATGCCAGGCACCATGCCAGCTTCTAGAAATACAAAAATGAGTACTATACCTTTGCCTTCACTTTGGAAACCCAAAGAGGCACTTAACCTGATTTGGGAGAGAGGACTTAGAGAAGGCTTCTCAAGTGACATTTGAGCTGAGTCTTATGGGGCTGCTGAGCGAGTAGACTTGAACAACAGTTATTCTGTGAACTCCTGTTCCTTCACCTTTATCATGCAAGAAGCCTAGCAGGTTGGTTAGTGTCAGGCTGATTATCCACTAAGATGATATCACACTGACTGCACTGGGGTAATTACCAAGCAGAAATTACAGTCTAATGCCTGTCATTCCAAGGGAATGACAATGGGCACTAAGAACTCTTGTGGGGAATGATGCCCTACAGTCCTGGAAACAGGTAGTCCAGTTGGGATGTACCATAGAGGCTGTTGCAGTCTCCATGTTCAATGAAAAGTGCAGAAACGGAGGCCTGGTCCTCCCTCACAGACATTGGGAGTGGTGGCTCAACAGGCAAGAGTGTGGAATCATCTTTTTCTCTTGATCCAGAATCAGCTACTGTTTGGATGGTGCCTGGAATGTGGCAGGAAGGACCAGATGACCTCTGGAGGTCCCCTCTTGTCAAAGGAGCCCATAGTTTCAGAATCTGGTTCTATATTTCTAACTTACCCCAAGGATACTGGCTCAAGGATACTGGCTCAAGGATACTGGCTCAAGGATATTGGCTCAAGGTGCTGCCCTTGGCCCTCAGACTAATTAACCAGGTTTCACACCACCACAAGAAAGGCAGCCCATGCATCCACCTCCATGCTCCCAAGCTGCAGATGTGGGAGCCCACAGAAGTTGAGTACTTTGCAAAAGGCCACTCGGCAAACCAAAAAGAGAATACTGTCTGTAGCCACTAGTACTGGTCAGATAAGCCACACCTCTCCAGGTAACATAGCTTTGCCTGCCTACATACTTTCTCCCCATCCCCGACCACCAAATCCCAGAAGAAACAAAGAAGATGAATGAAGCCAGACTAGAGCAACCAGGTGAAGCGATTCCTCTTCACCTCTCCTTGGCTCTGGCAGGCACTTTCCCTCTCAGTTCCAGATACAGAGGCGCCTCTAAGGTAGAACTCTAGGCCATACCAGTCAGTGTGGAGAGGGGTGCTGGGGAAGACTCAGCAAAATATCTTAGCTATTGTCCTCTTTCTGTTTCTGGTGAGTGTCCATCAGCATCTGCAATAAGAAGGACTCAGGTTAGAACATCTAAAGAATTTACTCACTTCTAATAGACAAAAGCAGGAATGTTATGACCTGAGGGGGCAGCAGAGTCTCCTCAAGGGGATTTTGAAGAAGAGGGCTCTCTACCTGTGGTACCCTACACAGGTCTGCTTCAGGGCAGAAGAATGGACTGAGTGCCTTCCCAGGAGAGCAGAGGGCCTCCTTCCCTAGAAGCTAGGCTGAGACCCCAGGAGTCGGGAGCAGAGTGGAGCAGACAGTCCTATAGTGAGCAGTTTTTCTCAAACATTCATCACTCCAGATCTCGTGACCCTTCTCTTCACTGTTGGATCTGTGGTCCATTTGCCTGCTCTGTTCTCCCCGCTGCTCCCCGGGCCCTGCTTCTCGGGTTAAATGTTACCCTCTTCCATCCTCCTTCTCCCTTGATGAAGAGCCTTTTTGGTGGGCACAGAAATTGACCATCTTCAGTTTCTACCTTCTGGAAGCTGTTGAGCTGAAATGGACACCCAGAGTAGCCAGACATTTAAAATCTCTCTTTCCTCTCTGCCTGGTCACTCTGGGTTGGATGTGGACACTGCACACTCTCAGATATCTGTTCAAGTAGCACAGAGGGGCCGGGCATGGGCCAGAGTCAAACTGAGCCGCTCTGGCTGAGCTCTGCAACGTCCTGGTGATCTGCCCTGAGTTTCATTTCCCATGAAATTACTTACTATAAGAACACCTACTTCTTAGGACTGCCAGAGTGAAAGGAGATCATGCAAGTAAAATGGCTTGCCCATTATTTGGCATATAGTGGGGCTCAATAAACATTAGTTGGATGGGTGACAGAAAGGTAAGTAAGTGTTCAACCTGAGCATTGGCCCAGGCCCGAGTGGGAAGGCTTCAGCTCACTAGGTGTTTGGAAAGAGTCATGAAGATGGAGCTAAGGAGCTGCTTAAGTGATGGAAGAGACTGAAGGTGGCTAGGTCCCAAAAGCCTGGGCCTCCTCTGCAAAGTAAACTCCACTCTTGGTTTCTGTGAGGGCCCACCTCCTGTGGTCTTTTCCAGGTGAGAAGGTGAGGGCAGGGGAATTTTTGGAATCTAAGATCCAGTGTCTGCTTGAGAACCAGAAGGGCTAGAATTCAATTCTGGAAGACAGGCAGTTTCCAGTGCGGCCCTCCCTTCCCACAGCCCGCCCATCTAGGGCTGCTCTCTCCTCAGTACCCGCTTCAGCTATGGATCCTAAAGTCTGAAGAACTGGCCTGAGGTGTGGAGGGTGAGAAAGCCTGTCTGCACAAGGGAGGGGACAAGAGCCATGGGCCAGCTTTCAGAGGACCTCTTATTATATTCCTGACATATGATCTCAAGTGATTGAGTCAACCTATCTGAGCCTCAGTTTCCCCAACTGTAAAATGTGAATAATAAATAACTCACATCCTAGTCTCCCTCCCATGTAGGACTATTGCAAGGATCAAACTGAATAATTTTTGTGAAAAAACACTTTGTACTGTAAACAGAATTATTAAAGGCTCTGGAAAAAAAATTATTAAAGGCTCTGTTAGATGGCACTCTTCCTGTTTGACATGGGGGCCAGGAAGGATCCCTCCAATTGGCTTTTCTTTGATCTTATTTGAAACTTAACAAGCACTTAAGGCATTGCTGAATTAGGATTGAAAATTAAATTTGAAAGCCATCACTCGTTCCCTTCTTTCCACATTCACTTCCTCAGTTCTATTGAGCACAACTATTAGCCAAAAACTATTTTTAAATGGCACTAATTTGCTGTACCCTGGAACAAATGACAAATATTTTATTAGAAAAACAAATCACGAATCAAACTTCAGTTTAAGAAAATAAACCTAACTCCTTAACTAAGGAGTTCAAAGTGAAATTGAAACCAAACCACTGCAGCTTCCAAAACAATTGAACCAGAATGAAATTGAAACAGCAAGATACGCTCCCCAGTAAATTAAACTGATCCTGCATATCATCAAAGGACCTGGGGCCAAAAATGCTTCTGGCCTCACCTCCTCTGGGTCTGCTTTCCCACATCAGATTCTGCACTCCATCTAACAGTGTGCTCATGATATCCTTGATGTGCTAAGTCATCAGGAATGCAAAGATGAGGAAGAGACAACCCCTTCCTACAGGAGCATGTGGCCCAGCACACAGGGTTTACCTATAAAAACAAACTCCCACTGTCCAGCTCAGATGCCTTCTCTTCCTAACCTCCTCTAACAGGAGGTCTGCCTGAGAGAGAAGAGTGGAATGGAACGTGGCACCCCCACGAAACCTCATTATTGTCAGAATCAGAGCCTGAAACCAGCAACACAACAAAATACCAAAATCCAACAAACCAAAGGTGAGCCAAAGACCTCTTCGGTGAGAGACCAGTGATCCTCAGAGACCAGCTGCTCCAAGCCCGCAGTGAAAGCATCTTTTGATTTAATTCTGTATTGCGCTCTTGCAGGTTCTGACACGCTTCCTAATGATCTCAGTAAAGGCTGTCCCATCCGTGGCACAGCGGTTAAGCGCTGGCTTGGGAAGCCAGCGGCCCCCGTTCGGGTCCCCCTTATGAGGGCCAGTGACACTGCCCTCAAAAAAAAAAAAAAAAAGCCTGTCCCATCGGGTCCTCTCTACAGAATCACAGGAAGTGGGAAAAGTGAAATTGTTGCTTGTTAAGTGTAGATGACCACCCATGCTCAGTAAGGGTGTGAGCCGAAAGCCAGGCCTCAGCAAGGTTCCTGCAATGGAAACATTGCTGGGCTTGCTGCTACTATTACTGTCAAGACAGCTGCTGCGATCTGCTTATCTCTCCTACTGATACAGCCAGAACCATCCATCCTTATCTTCCTTGGACCCTCCCAGTTGAAGTACTATTGTCTTCCAGGAGCCCAATCCTCTCTATCTGGTTCTTGAAGCAATGCTCACCACAGATTTGAGAGTTAGTTATTTGATTGTGGATGAGCTTGTCTGGGAGGGTGAACCTTGGCTATCTGTGTTTTTATCTAGTTGCAATCTTCTTTTATCAGCTCTCATCTTGGCCCAGGCCAATTCCAGGTTTCTGCCTTGTATCTCCGCCTAGCACGGTTTACCCCCAGCCCCTTAGACGTACTCTTGTGAGTCGGCCTGCAGCTAAATTAGTTTCCCAAACTCTAACTCCTTTGATACAGCCTCTACTCCATCAGTAGCCTTGCCCTGGGTTATGTAGGATAAGGACAGACCAAGGTCTTGAGGGCAGATGTTGTTTGGATAAATATCTCTTGTCCATTCTGCCTTCAGTCATCACCAGACCTACTCTTCAGGGGAATGAGAAGATAGAGACACTTGGAAAAATTTCAAAGTCTGGAGTCCCATCAACTGTAAGAAGCCTTCCTCAAAAGCTCTAGCCCGTCTTCAGCTTCCCCTTCACTAGACTTTCATTGGATTTTTCATCTGATTTCAAGTTTTAGATTTAATCACACATCGTTTTGCTGTTATCTGTGTTATGTGTCTCCACAACTAGATAGAGGTTTTTAGAGGACAGGGACTGGGGGCCCGCCAAGTGGCTCAATTGTTTAAGAGCTCACTGAGCTCTAAGCAATAGGCTTGCTGGTTCGATTCCAGGCCTTCGCTGAGCTGCGAACAGGTGGCAGGATGGCTCAGCTTAAAAAAATAGAAGACAGAGACTATGTCATATGTTGAGGTAAAAATGTCCAAACCTGTAGGAAAATTTTATAAGCATGTATTATAATTTATCTGAGCTAAACAGAGGATACAGCTAGAAGCAAGATCTCAACAGGTTGAAAAAAAAAAATGCTTCCCAGAATGACAGTTTGCAGTTTCTTTTAGACATTTGGAATTAAGGAGGCAATATAAGGAAGGTTACATGACGATGGGAGAAAGTGGGGCAGTGAAATCTCTATGATTGGATTACAGGATAGTTAACAAGAGTATGTGCTCTCTTGAGGGTGGTTACCATTCTGAGGGGTCTGAAAAAGAGGCATTTCAAGGGTGTATTAATCTAGATGCACAAAAACAATGGACAGGGCTTGCTTAAGGCAAAGATAACTTTTTTTTTTTTTTTTGAGAGCAGTGTCACTGGCCCTCATATGTGGGACCCAAACCAGGCCTGTTGGCTTCCCAAGCCAGCGCTTAACCGGCTCCTCGGCCGGCCCCAAAGATAACTTTTTACTAGGGGAGTTATAGGCCTGAGGCGTGACTACCTACTATGACCTGCCCAGGGAATTTATGCTCAGATCACCCTGTGAGGTTACTTTTAGTCAGATTTCTTACATAGCCCCTCTTTCGTCCACACATACATAACTATGAAGTTGCCCTGCATTCCACTGGGTGCAGATTGTCCCCATCTGCCACCTAAATTTCCAGTCTACCCTATACACTGCTGCAACAGCCAGATTGCTAACCACAGACCTAATAAAGCCACTCAGGGCTTTTGAGAGTTCAATCCCAACCCATCTACCCAGGCTTCACTCTATTTTTCTACCTCCGTACCTTTGATCCTGTCATTACCCTCACTGTTCCATCCTCTCACCCCCATCCAAAACAGTTTAATGCTTATTCTTCAAGATTTTCCAGGTCTCTCCAAATATCATCCCCTTTCTAGAGTCTTCTAATATTCCTGTCAGAAGGACTCACTCCTGGAATTTCTATTCTTCATCTTTTAACATGTACTAACAAGCTTATAGTAAGCACTCAATAAATATGTTTAAAAGAAGAGCTATTACACCTTCTATTGTGGTTATTTATACTATGAATACATCTTTTCCTCCACTAAACTTAAGCTTTATTATCTTTGTATGCCTCATCTGGGCCCAGTGGATGTTGAAACCGTAGACATTCAAGAAATGTGTACTGAATTGAATAGTAAGTATTCAACAATGAATAAAATTCACTGAAATGAGTGTACCCAAATGGTAGGTACCAGCTCAAAGGGTTTCTATATTCCTTTCTATATTATATTTCCATATTACTTAGGACAAGTGACAAAAAAACCCCAATTTAATCTAACCTATGCTTGCATAATGAGTCCTGTAACTAACTCATTGTAGAAACAGTGAGGGTAGAGGAGGATATGAGGTACAGTTGACTCAAATGCTGCCAGGACTCACCCTTCGGCTTTCTTCTCTGCCTCTCTCCACATGTTAGCTTTACTCTTTCTTACTGGCAAGCTTCTTCCATATGTCAGGGAACATGGCCCCTGATATTTCCAGAGCCTCACTCCTCAAGGTGTTTACTGACAGAGGGATACTCTTTGGTCTTAAGCTTAAAAACCCCAGGAAAGGATGTAATTGGCTCAGTTTGGATCGTGGAGGGGTGGGACCTCTAATAAAATGATAGCTCCCATCTTAAAAGTGAGGAGGAAGACCATCTTTAAAACACACTGGGTATGGGTATGGGTCGAGGGTTGCTGTTCTAGGCAGACAAAACTGGCGTGAGATAGTTTGTATTCAAAAGAGGTGGGGAGAAATGGCAAGGCTGGTTTGGGAAATTCGAGGTGGAGCTCTCAAGAGGCCAGAGGAACATATTCTGTTAAACACCTAAGGGAGAGATGAGGCTGACTGCATTTTCTTCAAGTAAAAGATGGGGGTGGGGACAGGGTCTACAGCGATGGAAGCTATGCCAAGACTAACCTGCTGTATGGAGTCCATGACACCCAGCTAAGAGAAGCCAGGATAGAGCTAAAGAAGCAGGGAACCTGTGAAGTCAAGAGGGCAGCAGGTATAAGAAGGCAAAGGGGCTACTAGCGCTAAGCTGCTTGGGCAGCCAGCCATGTACAACAGCTCAATCAAGAACTTTGATGGCAGAGGCAGTGCCCTCTCTCTTGCCATGGTGGGGGGAAAGGGCACAACTCCACTTTCCCACATTCAGCAGTTATTTTTATGGGTAGATCTATTTTTATCCGTTTAGACCTCAAGCCTGCTGCTAGAAGAAGCAAGGCACTGAGGCTTCTGGGTTTCCAGGAAAAATAAGCTTTGGTAGTGGGCTCAGCTATAGCCATCAGACTGCAGCCATCCCTGGAGTCACCACCTTGACCCACCTCTCACATGCTTCTCTCCCATCTACATGGAGGCTAGGGGTTGGAATGGGATGGGGGTGCCTCTTCTCAAATCCCACAACCCCCCACTGGGTTCTGAGAGAAGGGAGAATCTACCTACAGGCTACCAGAGAAATCAAACTCCTGGCCTCCCCTGAATCCCAGCCAGCCAGAGGTGGGGCAGACATCAAAGCTTCTTTGGTAGCACCTCCCCTGCAGACAGAGCCTGCCTCCCTGGAACCCAAGGAGTTTGAGAAGAGGAACTTGCCTTTCAAATACTAACCAGGCATCATTTTCAACTCCACATGCCAGCAGCCAAAGCAGACTTCTCCTTTAATGGGACCACACATATGGCCTAAATTGTTACTCCCCGAAGAAAAGTTTACTGAACAGTTAGGCAATGCCTCCCCACATAGTCACTGCAGACAAGCTTCAAATATACTTAATACATTTAAAACACCATGTCAGAGACTGGCTTTCTCATGATAAAAACGCAACTGACACTCATTAGGAGCTAAAATGTCAAACTGCTGTAATCTAGCACAGAGTTTAACAAGCCATTAAATCTGAAGACCTGCCCAGTTGATTCCTTTCCATTCATTCTCTGTCTTCCCCAACAATTGATCTTGGCTCCTGAAACTGACATTTTGGTAGGACCTTCCAAACTCTAACAAGGTACCATCTCTATCCCTGCCATTAGCTCTTCCACTAAAATGCTCTGGGGAGTGGGGTGGAAAGGATCAGAGATGTTTAGAGAGGGCAGGGAGTGAATGAGAAAAAAAATCTCACCTTTGGTGTCTTCCTAGTGTGAGACCTTCAATCCCAAGGAAGAAAAGACTGCTGGATAACAATCCATGGATGGCTTCCATAAAAGGTCGCCCTAAACTCCCCTCCCCACCCCTGCAACCTTCCATCAGCTGGGCTAGGCTGGCCAGGAGGGGCACAAGGACAGGCAGGGGCTTATCTTGGATTTGGTTCCCAAGATAGATGGCAACAGGCAATCTCTAGTACCACATGTGGAACTCTGAGCTCTGAGCCAAGCCCAACCATTCTAAACAAGTTTCTTCACTTTTGTCTGTTTAACTTTCCCTAGCTCAGAAATAGGATGTGGATGAGTTGTTGAGAACTAGTAGGATAGTAGTAAAGAGAGGAAAGAAAGGATCCAAATGTTAGGAAATTGGGAAGGATGCTAATGGGCAGAGGGAAATCAGAGCCCAAGGTCTAATTCATAATTCTGTTCCTCAGTGCGCGTGAGGTTCTTTGTTCTGGGGCAAAGGAGGGCCCTTGTGGTGTGAGGTGCTGAGTTAGAATGGGAGAATCAAAGAGGCCTCTTCCCAAACCCCTGAAGTTGTGGTGTGTCACCTGCTTCACAGCATAGTTTACAACTCTAACCTGCCTTCCACAAGCATATGTATACAACTGAGTGTGTGTGCTTAGGTAGGTGTGGGAATAGCTCAGTCAATGAAGACATGGTGTGTGAACCAATTATGGTACATGTTTGTACTTGAAAGCCATTAAAGTTCTAGGCAAAAATCTATGGGTGGCACTGTTGCACAACGCTGGTGGGTGTGTGGCTGCAGGGGTATGATTAACAGTTTATAGGCTGTGTATAAATGTGCACGGTGTCTGAGTGTGTGCAAATTAAAATGGAAATGCATGCCAGAGTATGACACAAGCACAGGAAAGTGCAGGAGCCTCTGACTTGGCCTTGTATTCTGGCTCTGTTATTAACCAGATGTGTAACCTTGGGCGAGTTACTGATCCTCAATTTCCTCAACTCTGAAATGAAGATAATAATAAGTACCTTTCACGATTGCCATGAGCATTAGAAAGGAAACCATATGTACAAGGCTTTTGGTGCCATACATAGCCCATGCACAGTAGGACTCAAAAGCTGGCAGCAGTTATCATGTGCTGTGGATGTACCTCTGTGGGGTACAGAGGCAAGAGGGAGCAAAATGTGACCCAGGATGGTGTGTGTGAAATCTGGGTGAAGACTGTGTACTGAGGTGCGTGTATACGCAAAGCTGTGTAAGTGTATGTGTGCAACCCAAGCAATTCCTTCTGCTTCTCCAGTGAACTCCCTATTCAGACAGGGGCCAGTGGGTGAAGGTAGATATAAGTTTCCAAAGAAGCCTTGGGTTTTTGGGTTTCTGGATCCTGGGTCTAAGTGAGTAACAGATTGAGAGGCCCAAAAAGAGGTGCAGGAAGCCAACAGCCTGCAGAAGCTTCCTTTTTTCCTCCACCCAGCAACGGCTGAACACCGCCACCCACATCCACTCCCCACCTCCACCCCCAACCCTACTTTCAACAAGTGAGAACAGGGGCAGGGAGGAAACTCAGAGAAGAAAGTATTCCTCCCCTTCCTGTGTCCATTCCCCCTTAAGACGAACCAGGAAGAAGCCACAGATTGCCATCGGGCCACCTTAACAGTGGAGTGCTAGTCTGGCCTCTCGCCAAGTCCCACCTCCCTTCCACCTCTCGCTCCTCCCCTTTCTCCTCCCGCACTGCTGGGGAGAGAGCTGGTGAGCTAGAGTCTGGTCGAGTTGGCTCGAGCTGTTGCCATGACAAGCATTTTCTTAAGAAAGCTCTGCTGTTGAGACCATCCAAAGCTGGGGGTTGAGGGAGAAGGCACGAACTTCCTGGGGTTACCATCCTTCTGAAGACAGCAAGACCAGAGTCACCCGCCCAGCTCCCTTGCGTTATTTTCTTCCAGGAACCTGAGAGGTCCTTCCAACTGGGAGGGCCGGGGGGAGGACACCCTACCCACTCCCTGGCGGCGGCAGAAAAGGCAGGAGATTAAAGCCAGATTCTTTAGCTTGATTGCCACACTGGGGAGACCAGTGGTGGTCACCCCCGCCTTACCCTGTCCATGGAAACCCGGAGGGAGCGTCCTGCTTGGAGAAGCTTAGATCTTTGCTAGGAAAAGAGGTAAGCTTGCAGAGAATGAATTGACTCGCGACTTGGAAACTTTGTTTCTTTCTTTCCTCTCAATGGCTTCTAAAACTCCCGAATTTACTCTTCCTTGACATATTTCTTGCGACTGGGTTTGGTGTGTGTGTGTGTGTGTGTGTGTGTGTGCACGCGCGAGCGCGCGCGTGAGCGCACAGATTTGTCAAATACTGTATTCTTTTCCTAGACTCAGTTCTGAGAAACCGTATAATCAAACAAGTGACTTCTTTTTCTTTTCCTAGTTTTTGTTATTCCTGGGCCGTGGGGGTAGGGGAATGGAGGGACTCGTCTTTTTCACACTCAAATTGAGCTTTTGGAAAATGCACACCCCCCCGCCCCCATCCGTTTCTGCCTTCCCCCTCCCCCTTGGCTTGGGAATGAGATGCCGAATGGAAAACTGTTGCAAAGATATTTTCCGCGTCTGTTCCCTTTCTCGAAAGCCCCGAAGAGAGATGGAAAGAAAAAACAAAACAAAAAAAACCCTAGTAACAAATCTTCAACAAGAAGGAGGGGCTGCAGTGAAGCCCAGGAGAGGGGCTTAATGGGAGTTGGGTGGAGCTAGAAGTTGGGAGGTGAGGAAGGGAAATATACAAATTAAATTTCTTTGGCTTTATAGAGAAACCTCAGCAGTTTCTCGCTGCCACTTGCAAAACATCCTCAGACTTTCACGTCTATAATTAGCTGTGGAAAAAGCTGGGAGTTCCCTGTACTGCTGTTGTTTGAATGTGAAAGGAGCTTCAAGAACCAACTGTATGAGTGTCTCTGAGGGCACCGCCCCGTGTATCTCTGGCCCCAAATGGAATAAAAAAGGAGTGAAGTTGGAAAGTTTGCAATTTCAAGGCTGTTGACTGTAGAGCTGGTGAGTGTTTGGCTGTTGGGGTTGGTTGCAGGCATCTGTGGGAGTGTCCCTGAACGCCTTGGGGCTGAACAGGTAGAAATTACGGCTGTATTGTTCCTCCTGCCCTCCCTTCACACTTATGCTCACTCACATACTTGGCTCGCGCCGGGGTGGAGGAAGCTGGCAGGCATCCTCTCGGGGACGAGTCCAGCCTCACACACTCCTCCATCACACTGAAGGACCGACCGGTGCTCTCTCTTGCTGGGTATGGACGATGCGGGCGGGGCCAGCCACATCCTGGAAGGGAGTGGGCACTCTGCTGGCCAGAGGCACCTTTCCTCTGGGCATTCCTGATGGATTTACAATAACCTGCATAGGCTGGCCTGGTTAGGGGAATGTCAGATGAAGAAATAGGCGGGCCCTCAACTGACGCCGCTGCGGGGAGGGGAAGTAAAATCCTATTCTACAGCGCCACCTCCTCCTCTGGTTGGAGATCCTCCTCTGTTAAGAGCCTCCCCTCGCTCCTTGAACCCCTCCCCAGAGCTGCTCCATCAGACCTCCCTATGTGGAGGTCCCCTTCAGGCCCCCGCAGCTGGGGCCCTCTTTACGAAAAGGAAAGAGACCAGGGTTCTCCTAGGTTGGGACAGGCCATGGCGATGGACCTAGGCGTCAGGAGGGACAGCTGGAGGAAGGTTTAGGAGGGGGGAGGGCAGGAAGAGGTGATGATGGCTCTGATAGTTAGTGAGCGGCTAGGCTCGAGGGTGGTGGCATGGGGAGCTGGCTCGGGGAGCTTGTCCTGGACCTGAAGCTGACACATCTGTAGGGGTCAGTCCAGGGAGAGAGGAAGCACCTGCCCTTTGCCACAGCTAGTTTGGTTGGAGGGTTGATAAAAGACAGAGCTTAGAAACTGGAAAGAAGGAAGTAAATGACTTGGAGGAGAGCTTAAATGGGGGCTGGGGAAGCAACAGGAACCTGTTTTCATTTTGAGGTGTTGGATGGTTGACCTGACTGCACCCTAAGACTAGACACCCCTTCCCTCCCTCCCTCCCTCCCTGTATTCTGACCAAGAAGGGCATGAGGCCTTCCATAGTGGGCTAAGAGACCCAAGGTAGGCTCCTGCCCTTGTTCTGTAGAAAGGGGGGGGGGTCCATATCTTGGCACTTGCGCGGGAGCCCCATTCTCCCTGCCACCATCTTGCGGAGGTACATCCTCTAAATCACGCCTCTTCCCGCACCCCTCCCCGCGTCCTTCCCTCTTGGGGGCACACCATTCCTGCAGCCCACCTTCCAGTTTTCAGTCCTCTGACTAGGGATAGATTCTCGTAGGTTCGAGGAGGGTTCCCTATTTAAAGCGCACCCAAGCCCCTGCTTCGGTGGTCTTGAGCTGTGGGGTTGGTGGCTGCGGGGCTGTCTGCGGACCGCAGCGAATCCGCGGCTGCTCTCCCCGGGAATCTGCGCGGGCTCGCTCTGCCGCCCCTCCCGTTAGCGCCTCAGCTCCACTCCCGGCTCTGCCCTGGTCGGAGGGCTCTGTGCAGAGGGTGCTCTGAACCCAGGAGGGGGCCGCAGTCCTTTCCCCTCCATTGTCCACCTCCGCGTCTTGGGCTGAATTCAAGGTCAAGTTGAAAGAACACAGCTCTCTTAACCACGGCGGCTCCCGCCCCTAACACAATACCTGAGAAATTAAATAGTGCTTGGACAATGTTTGTTGAAAGAAGGAAGCGGCATTTTGGGGGGAGCCAGGAATCAGCCTCATCTGGGCTGATGCTACCACAGCAATAGTGGAAGGGAGTGGGTGAGTCAGATTTGTCAGATTTCTATGGTCTTTGGATGTCAGAAGCAAGTCTGACATTCAAATGGGAGGGCCCAGTGAGGGGCAAAAGTAGAGCAGTTAAAAGTTTGCCTAAGGTGTGAGTGCTGGAAGAAGTAAGGTGGTGTGGGGAGGGGGTGAAGTCCCTGGGCAAGGGTATGGCGGAGCTTTACTCTCCTCCACTCTCACTGGCTGGAGGGTCTTGATAGGAAGAGGAACCTGGCACTGCTCAGCCCAGCACTAACCCAGCTGCCACCTGCAGCAGTTCAAACATTCCACAGGAAACTGCCTCTTATTCAAGAATTTAGCTTTTTCTCAGAAACCCCCAACCCCGCCGCAGGCCCTTTTCTCTCTTTTTCTGTGCTCCTGGACTAGGACCCAGTACCCAAAGACTTGGATAAGCCCTGCCTGTCTAGGGCTTTCCAGATCCACCAAGCTTTGGAGGGAGGAAAGGAAGGTGTTTGTTCTTCATCCTCTGGACCTTAAGAAACATGTTTAGCTTAGATTGACCCAGGTGTTTGATTTGACCTTGAAAAGGAATGCCCTACCCTGGGCCTCACTGCCTTTCCTGGAGGAATTCTTCCTGCCCTCTGACCTCTTCTTTCCCAAGCCTACCCCTTAGACTCGCTTCCCAGCCAGCTCCCTGCTCCTCAGACATGCATTGATTTGTGTCATCCCCAATTGATATGTGGTAGGTAGGTTTGAGCAGGAGGGAGGGATGAGAAAGACAAGAAAGACCTCTGGGCCACAAGCAGAACACCTGAGCCCTGTCAAACTGGGACGGCATCCTTTTTCCATTCATTTTTTCCCCTTTCTGTAGAACGGGTCATAGCAGTAAAACAGGCCTCGGGGCTGGAGTCCAAGAGGCTTGTGTGGAATGTTTTGTACTCAGCTTCCTTTCCCAGCATTTCTCTTTGTCTTCTCTTTCCTCTTTTCCCTTGTATGAGCCATTTGTGTTCCACTGACTTATTTCCTCTGCAAATGTTAAAACAGAAATGACAGGGACTTCCACCCTATGCCAGTCTTCTGTGTTCAGCCCACATGAATGTGGGTTGAGGAGAGAAACCAGGCAGGATCTAGTTAGGACCAGAACCAAGGGCTCCTCAGTCAGGGGAGGGACTGTTGGAGGCAATTTGTGTTGAGAGAGGTAGTGGAAAGGCCAAAGGAGAGAAAAGGGAGGTGAGATGTAACATAGGTGTCTCTGCTCTCTTTTGCCTGTCCTCACTAGTTCCTCTCTGGTTGAAGTGTTCAACCTTATCACTTCCCTCTGTTCTGGTTTTCCAAGTGGAGTATACCTCATAGTAAGATCCACTTAGATTGCAAAAATCAATGCCAGGAGTGCAGACCAGTACAACCCCAATGGAGGGGAAGTTAGCAACATCTAAAAAATAATAATGTGCATTTACCCAGCAGTCCTACTTCTAGGAATTTATCCAGGAAATGCACATTCACAAATACAAAGACATATGCGCAAGGTGGTTCTCTGAGGCATATTTGTAACAGTAAAGGAAATAATTGGAAACTACTCAATGCCTATCCTTAGTAGACTGGTTGAATGAACAACAGTACATCCACATAATGGAGTACTATGTAGCCAAAAACAATGAGTAGGAGACCTATGAACCTATATGATGTCATTTCTAGGATATCTTATTAAATGAAAACACGATGCAAAAGAGTGTATGTAGTATACCACCTTTGGATTGAGAAAGCAGGAGAAATAAGAATATTTCTTGCAATCACACACACACACACACACACACACACACAGAGAGAGAGAAAGGATAAACCAGAAATGAATTAAAACATTTACCTTTAGGGGGCGGGTGGAAACAGGGTAGAGGACATAAGAATGAGAGTGCCATTTTACTGATTATACCTTTTCAGACAGTTTTGATTTTTGAACCAGATAAATATTTTACGTATTCACAAATTAAATTAGATCCAAAAGAAAGAAAAAAAAAAACAAATCCTAAAGCCGACCACAACAGAAACAATGAACCTAACTGGATATCAATTTGATTACTCTGCAAAGAAAATAATTAATTCAAGTAATTTTTAAATTTAATTTCCTGACTCCATATCCTTCGTGGAGTGTATATTCTAAGGATAAAAAGAATTGCAAAAACAATCTTGAACTTCACTTTGTTAGGTGTGTTATTTGGTCATGGGATTCGTGTCCCAAATTGGAAACTGTTTTTTGTTTATTGTAGAGCTAGGTCAAACGAGTAACTATGTTGCTATTTCTGGAAGTCTGGGCATTTCACTATAGAAGAAGAGAGATAAAAATATAGAATGGGGAAAGGTGAGAAAGAACCCAGAGATTCTTTATGTATCTCCTCCGTCTGTCCACTGGAAGGGTCTAGAAGCAGTGCTACATAGTAGCAATGAACACATCTTGTGCCCGGGTTTCCATTTATAAGTACCACTTCTCACTAAAAGAAAGCAGTTCTCCTTGGAAAAATGGCTGATTCCACACCTGGGACTGGGAAACTACAAGTGAGTCATATAATGCCAGAAAGCTAGAGCATGCTTATGGCAGAAGGACACAGGAGTTGGCCTAAAGGGGCTCCCACTGTGCAAATTTGGGACACACTGAGCATCAAAAAGAATAACAGTAATAGATTGTAAGACACTGAATAAAAGATTCCATGAGTCCATTCTGACAGTTAAAATGGAGCAGGGAGGGAGAACTCTTAACAGATAAATGCTAGCTAATGAAATGTGGAAGTTAATGACAGAGCTAAATTTACCAGTTTGCAGCCCCCAATACAGTAGCTGATTCAGGCTCTGCATACGAGTACTAATGGATGCTAAAACCATTGGGTGAAAGGTTGGTGTCACTGTATTACCTCACGAATTATTACTTACACCTTACAGAACGAAAACCCTGTCTTTACAACAGGGAGAGTCAGCACTGTTCACCTTAACCAAGTAACCAGACAGCATTAATGGGACCACCTGACGTTAATTTCTCCTGATGTGTTCTAAGAATTTCAACCACATCACCTATGTTCTCGTCAAAAATGTTTATCCCGGGCTGGCCGAGTGACGCGGTGGTTAAGTGCTGGCTTGGGACGCCAGCAGCCCCGGTTCGGGTCCCACATATGAGGGCCAGTGACACTTCCCTCAAAAGAAAACAAACAAAAAATGTTTATCCTGAATCTAATCATGAGGAGACAAAAGACAAATCTAGAATGTGAGCCATTGTACACGACAACTGGGACTTCAGAAGACTGGATATCATAAAAACACAAGACGTGTGTGCTGGGAGGAAGGTGGGGAGGCAGAAACTGGTCTAGATTTAAAGAAACTAAAGAGACACAGTCAAATACAATGCATAAACCTTAATTGGATCTTGGGTCAAAAAAAAAAAAAAGACCATAAAAGACATCCTGGGACAATTGGGAAAATTTTAACATAGATATTAGGTAATATGTAATTATTGTTAACTTTTAAAGGTGTGGTAATATGAACGACAATGGTTTTGTAGGAGAATATCCTTATTCTTAGAGATTATGCAAAAGTATTTAGGGGCAAAGTGATTTTCAAATGGTCCAGCAAAAAAAAAGTCGGTATGTGCATATCCGAGAAGTCAGTGCCAAGAAGGACCCCTAGATTCCTGGACTCCTTTCAAACTCCTGACCACCTAAGCTCCCTAGTCCCCCGCAGGGCACACAAGGGATCCCCTGACAATGTGATTTCCCTCAGGGAGTCTTCCGTCTCACTTACTGCTGCCAACACCAGGCTTTTCTGCCAGGTGGGAAGCAGCTGGGCATAATGGGTGGCCCAGCTGCCCCCCCACCCCCACCCTTCACAACAGGTGGTAGCAGGCATTCCCCACCCCCACCCCCTGCCATGGCCAGCTGAGGAAGTCTAGGGACAGAGGGCTTCCAGAATCATCCACCTACCTTTTGAGGAGGGGTCTCATGAGGAATCTACCAGCAATCCAGAGACATCCCTTCTGAATTCTATAATTAGGTGATGCTGAGAGAACCTGGCTGTGCCTGCCTTGAGCTTTCAAGCTTGGGCTAAGCAAAGCCTTTACCCCTCCCCCACCCGCCTTGGCAGGGATAGCACACCAGCTGCACTGTTAGTGACCCAAGTCACCATGCTGTCCACCCCCGCCTTCCCAGCCGGGTCCTAGGTCTGGAAAGAGATCAGATTTCTAGGACCGCTCATCTCTCTTGTCTCCCTGAAAACCCTAGGGCCAGGCCTAGCGTGACTCAGGCTCTTTTCATGTAGCAGAAGGCTATTGATCCGTTAGTCAATTCCCCTTCTGTCTTGCTCGGGAGCCTGAAAGAGTGGGAGCCAGAAAATTGTAAGGGGCAGACAGGGAGGAATTTGTTCTATGCTGCCAGGCCTGCCAGAATGGCATGGGACTAGAAGCCAGAAAACTGGTGATCTGGGCTGCTGTGTGACCTTGACCTAAGCAGGTGATATCTCTGAGCCTTCATTTCCTCAATGTAAAATACAGAGAAGCTTGGACAAACAAGTATTTCTGATTCAAAACTCCTTTTCTACAAAGAGGCAAAACTATCAATGCCCAAACCAAACTTTTTTTTTAAAAGATTTTATTGGGGAATTGGGGGAGGGGAACAGACAAGTTGCTGTCCTTTTGTTCTTCAGCTTAGTTGTGGAGGACGTCGTTTCACTGGCCCATGTTGGTATTATCATTGCGCTCCTACCAGGTGAGGCAATTGCTTGCCCACCGTTGAACAGCTGCTCGTGTGGCTCACGGCAGCTCACACTGGTTACCAGCCACTCACAGTAGCTTATGGCAGCCCTCTGCAGCAGGGGCTGCAGCCTATGGCAGCCCAGCTCCAAGTCGAGCTGTGGTTCACCATCTTCGCTGTAGAGGGTGCAGTGTCTCTGGCCCTCATGTGGGATCCGAATCGAGGCCCTGCTGCTCAGAACTGGTATCCCAACCCAACTCTTTTTATCACAGAGTCTAACAGAATGTAACAGCTTATAGCTAAATTCCATCCTTCTACTCAGGATGACCAGAGGTAAGGAAACTTAAAAGGATTTGCCATGTGGACAACCACTCTTGAGGGGGACAACCACCCTGGGGGGAGCACATATTCTAAGATTTCCCATGTCATGTGGCTGAAAGTTCAATTAAGAAGTATCTATCCAACACTTTCCAAGGCCACGATGCTGCGATGACCTAAGCCAGAAATTAGGAAAGATTGGCTAGAGATACAGAGATCCAAGCCTTCAGGGAGTTGACTATCTCCTAGGGAACTTAATCCCCCAAAGAGTTACTATATCCAACCATATATGAAGTTGCCAATGTGCAACCACTTTTGACCTGCAAAAGACAATTTAATATGGTTCAACCTAATATTAATATATTTAGACATTGGAAATCAGGGACCACAGTCCGTGCTGTGACATGGAGAGATGAGGGTTTCATGTGAACTGTGGGTTGGGTTTGGAAAAATTTGGGTAAAGCCACCAGCTGCTAGGCCAGTCTGCCCTCCCTCTCAGTCCAGACTTTTGGCCCTTTAGGTAGACACATTGCCTGAGTCCTTGTCCCGACTCTGGTTGAGATCCCAGCTTTAGCTTTTCTGGTAATTAACCAGGGCATCTGCCCATGGGTAGAGGAGAGTGCTATCCATCTATAGTCCACAATTTCGGAGCTGAGGATAGAGGAAACTAAGAAAGGAGGAAATAGGAAATATCCACCCAATTCTTCTCCCTATCTACTGGCAGACAAGAGCAAGGATACACACTTGAAGCCTCCTCTGGCACAGGGACACACGTGACCTAGTGATACTGGGAGCTGAATGGGGGTGTTAGTGGGAATGTGCAGACCAGAATTTGGCAGGGCTCACCTGAAAATTATCCCTGGAGGAAGTGATTGCCAAACAGAATATGAATGAAGAGAGAGGACAGATTTGATGGAGGAGAGGATGGGGATGGAAAGGAGGTTGAGAAGAAGGGCTGTGTTGCTGCATCTGGCTGAGGACACTCTGAGTATCATGGAGAGTGAGACACTCTGGCAGGTGAGGGAGGCTATCTCCTCCCCACTCCCCACCCACCAACCCACTGCTGGATCGCCTCCAGCCTTTGTCTGAGCCAGCACGGGTGTCACAGGCAGGATGGCATCTGGCCTCAGCAGCAGCCTGCTGCCTGTCTGCTCTCCTGGTGTTCATGGACCATTAGGATGATTTCTTGATGTTTCCTCCCTGCTGTCTATACTATAGCCTTCTTTGTGGGGAACACTCAGAGGACATCTGTTAGGATGCTAGGACAGGCAGAGCTGGCATCCTAGCTCCTAGGGACTTTCTGACCTTGGTGCAAGGGAGGTCAGTTAATGGGTTTTGGGGCTGGGGGTTAGCTCATTTTATTGAGCCAGAGCATTTGAGTTAGATAGAGGTGGAGAAATGGTTCAGTTTCGCCCTTTGAAAGTGAGAAAACTGACACCTACAGACTTGCCCAAGGACCAGAGCTGGAGCCCCATTGTCCCCACTCTAGGTCTGTGAGTGGGCCCCTGACCTCATAAGTGCATCCAGATCAATTTCAACCCCCTTTTTTTTTTTCTTTTTTTTTTTTTTTTAGCTGAGCCATCCTGCCACCTATTGGCAGCTCAACGGCAACTCAGCTCAGGCTGGCCTCGAGCCGCTGTTGCTCAGAGCTCAGCTCGCACTCTTGAGTGAGCTCTTAACCAACTGAGCCACTCGGCCGGCCCAAATGAAATGTTTTGTTTTGTTTTTTCTTTGAGGGCAGTGTCACTGGCCCTCATATGTGGGACCCGAACCGGGGCTGCTGGCTTCCAAAGCCAGTGCTTAACCACTGTGCCACTCAGCCGGCCCTCAACCCTTTTCAGCCCCCAATTTCTCAACCCATGTAACAGGGAGAACCATTGTCGCCCCTGTAAGGATGATGCTATGTGGCATGGTGAGGTAATGTGCTAGAAACACTTTGGAAGAAAGATGCTAGATGCCACAGAAGTGCTGTGCCATGATTGTTATTGTTGCTGTTATTATTAACAATTAAGGTCATTAGCACTAGCGAAAATGCAAAGGAGAAGCACTCTTGGCACCACCCTTGCTGCTGTGCAGCTACTAATGGAACTGTTTTCTCTTGGTCCTTCCCAGCCCCTCCCAGACAGGGGGGCTCTGAGCTGGGAGAAACTGGGTAATTGAGAGGGAGCAGAAGTCCTGGAAAAGGGCAGGCAGAGCCCACCTCCTGCCTGGGCATCCCTGGGCCTGATCTTTTCTCAGGGTATGGCCACTCTGGAAGTTCAGAGGAAGTGTGGAGGGGAAGCACTCTGACCAACTCTTCTTTCTTAGCAGCTGATTAGGAGCTCTGATTTGGAGGCTAAAAGTCAGCAGGGCGGGGCTGCTGTAATGTGGCTGCATAGGCCAATTTTATTGCCAGAGCCAATCTGTCCTTTATTCGCTTGTTCATTTGCTTGTTCATTTGTTCATTCAATGAGCACTGAAGTGGGTACAAACTGTATGCCAGGCACTATGTTGTGATTTGGGGGAGCAGTGGTGTCCAGGAGGCAGGGAGTGGCCAAGAACCACTTTCAGCTCAAGGACAAGTGTCCTGAGCCTGGGGGCACACAGTAAGCCCTGATTATAGCAGTGTTCCAGAAAACTTGCATTTGTGTCCCTGGAAAACACCTTTAATCCCTGACTTCCGGAAGAAAAGACTTGGACTCCATATACAATTGAGCTGGGAGGGCCCTTGGAGACCACTGCAGGGAGCCCCTGTGCTGCCAAAGAGACTCTGCTCTGATGGTGAAGGACTTGCAGTTGTCTTTTGCCAGAGGAAAGCTTCTCCTGGGCCAGGGCCTGGTGCTGAAGCTGTGTGTTCTTCCAACCTGGTACAGTAAGTCCCCGACTTACAAACATTCGAGCTGCAAACTTGCACAGATACGAACAGACCTCGCATTATGAACATTCGTAGATGTGAACAAATCGCGGAAGTAGCTCCCGTGTCTGCAGTATATTGTCCCAGCTGTGCCGCTGTGTGCTCACTGTGCAGTGCGATAGTGGACAGGAGTCCAGGGCTCAATCAGAGCCCAGGGTGCCCGGAAGCAAGAGGAAAAGCAGTGGGGATGGGGAGGGGACAGCTAGGAAGCACAAAGCAATAACCATGGAAACAAAAGTGAAAATAATTGAGAAATTGGACCGAGGTGAAAAGATGGTAGACATCGTTCATTCTTATAACATGAATCGTTCAACCATTGGCTTTATATTGTATATTTGTGTCAAAGGTGTATAAGACTCACATTGTAGGACTTAAGAATGAATTGGACTTATGAACATTCTCCCAGAACAGAACTCGTTCGTAAGTCGGGGACTTCCTGTAAATCCTATCCTTGGGCTGGCATCCCGGTGTCATCTGACTTTGCAACCCACTGCTTACATTCTGGGGCCTCTGAGTTTCCTGGGATGCCCAGAAGGAATCTGAATGGAGCCTCGGAGTGAAAAGATAAATAAACTTCCAGAGAAAACCTCCAGTTTCTCCTCCAGTCCTTACTTGTCATTTCAGCCCCTTCACCTTACTTTCAGGAGGGAGTGTAGTGTTACAGGATAAAAGAGTGGGTTAGATTTGGTTGGTACATATTATACACACCTTTATTGAGCCTAATATCACCTTTCCTCATCTATCCTCTAGAGTGTCATGATGGACAAAGGGGCTATGGGAGGTCAGAGCATTGCATGAATGCTAAAGTGCTCGACCTGTGTGCTCCCCTCTCTTTGCAGTCCCTCCTCTCCACTGCCCATTCCCGTGAACTCTCTCCAGCACATCCTTCTCCGTTCTCTCACTGTTCACTCCAAATTCCGCTCTTACTGTGTCTCCCCTTCTCTCCTAGATCAAGACCTAAAAATAAGACTTGTTGCATTTTAAATAATAATAACAACAGTAGAAGTAATAGTCGGAGCTAACATGCATTAATTATGCACTAGGTATTAAACTTGAGTTTCTCGTTTAATATTCCCAGCAAGCAATAAGGTTGATACTAGTATTGTCTTCATTTTACAGATGAATAAAGATATTAATAAAACAGAAGGCTGAGGTCCAACCCTAGTCCAGCCCAGATATGGATTTCCTCTTCCCATTGCTGGTTCTTAAGTATAAGGAGAGATTCAATAGCATTTATTGAATGTCAACTAAATGCCAGCTGCTTTCATATTATGTCACAATAATCACCTTCTGCGAGAGGTACAGGATTTGTCTTGGAGATCATCTTGTTGCAAGAACAGAAACCGACTCAAAGAAGCAAAAGTAAAAGGGGGATTTACTGGAAGGTTACAGAGAAATATCACAGAACTTAGCAGTGGAAAGCGCAGCCTGTCTGTGGACTGTGCCTCCTGCCTGGAGCCGTGTGTACTCTGCTCCTCCATTAATGTGTGCAGGATCCATTGTGTTAACTGAGCAGCAGGCACAGTCTCCAAATCTGTGTGGCGTTCCCACTTACTCCTCCAGGGTCTCTCAGCCCACATACCATTAGATGCTGTTGTCTGGCCTGCGGGAGGGGAATAGGGACTAACCAGACATGACCACTTGAGCCTAAACCTTCAACAGGACCTATGGGTAGGAGCAGGTGTTTCTAGAGGGGAAATTCCTTAACTGTGGGTGGATTCAAATCCAAGTATGCTTTTCACCCCACCAAAGTATCTCTAGGACATTGTGGAGATGATGCTCTGGTTGCAGCCCCTAAATAAGAGGCCATGTGAGTTGTCCCAGAATCTGTGGATTCAGGTGGGCTTGGAAACAATAAGTTTATCATGTTGAACCCTGCTCTATGCCACACATTTTATATATATTATCTTTAATCCTTACATCCTTACAACATGTTATTGTTTCCATTTTACAGATAAGAAAGCTACCATTCAGTGAGTTAAGTAGCTTGCCCAGAGGTCATCTGGATGGTTAGGGTTGGTTATTTGGCCCAGGCCTGCCTGACACCAAGACCCATACCCTTTCTACTAACCAGTACCACCTCACCAACAAAAAAAAGAGAGAGAGAGAGAGAGACTGTTTTACTTGGATTCTGCTGGAATGTATGCTCCACGAGAGCAAGGAACTTAGTCTTTTTGTTAACCGATGTACCCCAGGCACCTATAATAGTACCTGACACATAGTTAGTGTTCAATAAAACATTTCTGAATGAATTTTGCTTTGGTGTCTTCTGCACTCCTGGGCTTCCCATGGTCAGAGGGGAAAGTGTAATAGCCTAGGTTAGGGGCCGCCAAACTGCGGCTCACAAGCCACATGCGGCTCTTTGGGTATGTTCTCTCTCAAAAGTTTGCTGACCCCTGGAAGAGCCAATCCTGTACCCTCACAACAATTTAAAAAGTATTTGAGAGCCACAAATATATTTTTACATAATCACCATTATGTGAATAATATCCTTTAAAAATTTTATAAAGGGCCGGCCGAGTGGCTCAGTTGGTTAAGAGCTCACTCAAGAGTGCGAGCTGAGCTCTGAGCAATGGCGGTTCGATGCCAGCCCGAGCTGAGTTGCCGTTGAGCTGCAACAGGTGGCAGGATGGCTCAGCTAAAAAAAAAAAATTTAAAAACATAACAATAATTGGTGTTCAAAAAAATTTTATAAATGAAACTATGATAGTTTTATTTTCATTTTCAATTTTACTTCAGAGCCACATGTACGTACCCAAAGAGCTGCATGTGGCTTGCAAGCGACACTTTGCTGATCTCTGGCGGCTCATTCATCTCGTTTTCCGACCCCTGGTCTAGTTGAAATATGTTGGGGTAACCCTCTAGGTGTGCCTCTGACCCTCCTCAACTCCCACAGTTGACGTTGATGGGGGCCATTAGGAACAGTTCTTCAATGTGGAAGAATCTAAAGGAAGGTATGGCCGTAGACCCTTGTGCATTTCCTGCCTGTACATCTGACACTCAGAATTGTGAGGAGGGCAAGTGAAAGGAGAGCTCCCTAACACTGGAATATCCATTTATTGGGACAAGGAAACGTCCTCTAGCGCTGGAAAAAAAGAACACTAATTTCCATTGGGTTTTCAGCCCCAGGGGCCAGAGTTTATCAAATCCTGAATCTCTTCAGTGCCTTCCTGTATGGCAATAGCCTGTGTTCTCAGTCACCCAGTCAGTCTTCCCAATCCCAGCAGCACTGTATTCTGTAAGAGCACAGATTTGAGGGAGTCAGTAGCACTGGGTTCAAGTCTGTCTGGCCAGCTGTGTGACCATGGACAAATCATTTCATCTCTCAGACTCAATTTTCCCTTGAAAATGGAGATAATACATGAATGAAGAGTGATACATGTTTCAAGGGCCTGGCTCATAGTAGGTGTTCATTGAATTTTAACTTTTCCTCTTCCATCTTTCCATTTCTGTCTTCTTTCTCCATAGATCTGGTACAAGCCTGCCCACCTATTCCCTGCTAACCTTTATACATTTATAAAAGGGTTATAATAGTCCATTATCCCCCAGTAACAGAAAGGCCCACAGGCCCCAGCCTGCTGCAACTCTCCACCAAACAGCCTGCAGAGGCCGGGGGGTGGGGTTGAGGGGCTCCATAATTTCTACATGACAGGTTACCCTCCTGGGGCCAGTTCTGGGATTGTGTTTGATATTTGCACATCAAGAGTCCTGGCAAAATAAGGCAGAGTGGCAGATGCAGGCCAGCCCATAACCACCTCACCTTGTTTGCTCCTGACCTACATTCCTCTCCGGGGAGTAGATGCTTTAAGAGCCACTAGTGGGGAGTTTCTTGTTGATGGGGAGAGCCAGACTGGGTGACGATGCGCTACTTGCTTGTAGAAGCTGTGGCCCAACGAATCACTATTTGGTCACTCAGATAAACCGCCAGCTGCCACTGGAATTGAGCAGACCACTTGATAAACAGGCAGGAGAGTTCTAGTCTGGGATCTCCTCTCTCCCCAGCACACACAGAAGCTTTAGCTGGTACGAAGTGGCAGGTTGGCCAAGGTAAAGCATGAACTAGAACTTGCCTTCCCTGAGCTGGAAGGGGCTTGGCATTGAGTGGCTGTGTTGGGTCCCTGTTCTTCCTCCAGCTTCTGATGGGTCACTTAAGTGTTCCAGGCTCTCTTGGAGTGGGAGAAATGCTCTGGCCCCTTCTCAGTTTCTCAGGAATGACATCTAGTGATGGGAGATGCTTTAGAGAAAGCGAGGGTGTGACTATTAGCTAAGGGCTCATGTGAGCAGGCCTAGGACAGTCTGGCTGACAGATGTGTCAACAGGTGGGTTCTGGCTGTAGCATCAGCCCACCCACTCACAGCGTGTGAGCTACTTGAAAGGAGAAGTGGTGCCTTTGTCATCTCTGCATACCTAAGTGTTTGGCACAGTTCTTGTTTCATAGAGTCACTAATCACCACCTGTAAATGTTGGATGGATGGATGAATAACAATAAACAAATAGAAATTTAGAGTCAAGTGAAGAGCACAGCAAAGTTTACCTTCTTCCCTCCCAGGGTCACCATCCCTGTTCTGCACTTGTTCACCTCATGTCTGAATAATTGCAAAGGCCTCCTAATGACAAGCAGGGTGGCCTAAAGGAATGAGTTCTAGATTAGAAGTTGGGGGACCTGAACCTTTCTGGGCTTCAATTTGTTCAAGAATACTTCGACCTAAATGTACTTCAAAGACATTTCAACTCTCAAATTTTCTGCTTCCTCCTACCCCAAAACTCTGCAGATTATTGTTGTTTACCAAAATTTATAAGATTTCACATAGAAATCTGAATTTCTTGATTCTTCTAAAAAAACCAGGAGTTCTGGCAATATGGGCCTACCTTGTTTCCATGGCAACAGTTAGCAGGAGCTGAGTAACTGCTGCTCCACTCAGACAAGTGTGTTCCTTATAGTTTGCCACAGTCTCCTCCTCTCCCTGTCGCATATCTGCTTTGTTCATTTTTGTGCCTGGTCCCAGTAGGCATTTGAATTTGCAAACAAAGAATGGGAAAAATAAAACTTCTAAGGGTAGAGGCAAGGGCACTTACAATGGGGCGCCAGACCCAGGAAGCATCTCTCTTGCTCAGCTGGGCTTAAATGGCAGACACTGGGGGGATCTTCCTGGGAAGTTGGGAAACTTCCTAGGTTGTGAAAAGACACAGGAGACTAGGCTGAGGGACTTGGCTGATGAAGCCATCCCCTCTTCACATGTCTCCTCCTCCTTGGACAATGTTGGGAGTTTGGGAGGCTCCCGGGGGCCTCCTCTGTGTAACTATGTGGCCACCACTTGGAGATGGAGAAGAGGGCTGGGGCTCCGTTAGAGAATCTTGGCAATGGTGGTAATTCCCTTTCACTTCTTTCTCTTGTCCAGCCTCCACTAGTGTCTTTGGCATAAAACAGATCAGGCTGTTGGAAGGCCACACTGCTTAAGTACAATCCAGGACCCCAGGTGTATTCACATGGGTGACGTGCTCATTTTCCTGTTAACTTAGCTCACCTCATGGCACCTATTGCTGTAAACAGCTGCACTTCAGAGCTCCCCAGGCTGGTTGGTCCCAAAGTTCCATGTCTCAATGGGAGCTAACTTGTGCCCAGCTCCTTAGATATCCTATCTGAGTCCTGGGCAACTCTGCCTCTCTAATACCCTAACCAGGCAGAACATTCCTGTTTACCCCATCACTTTTCTTCATACTTTTTGGTTTGTACACTTTTCTTAAGCTTTTTATTTATAGTTTGATCAATTATTCTGTGGTCTGATCTAGTCCTCTGTGTTTTTTTCTTCTAAAAGCATCTACATATTTTTTTCCATTGGGCTTGCATTACTCAAAATCATTGCTCCTCTTGACACCATTCACTCTCTTGTAACATTTCCCTTTTCATGTAGACAGATACCTAAATCCCACTTTACATTATGATGATTCTTGTCACAGTCACTTTCAGAGACCTGACATGTTCAGGAGGGCTTTTGGTGTTTTCCCAGTGTCCTTTAATTCAAATGTGGATATTGAGCAAAGTGGGTCTTTAGTTTTTTTAAGGATGTTTTCCTTTTTCCCTAAGTATAAAGCAATACACAAAAATATGTAACATTTACTGCATACTTAGTATATATCAGGCACCATGCCAAATGCTGAAATTGCATGACCTCAGTTCCTCCTCAGGACAACTCTATAAGGAAGATTTCTTTTCCAGAAAAGAAACTGAGGCTCAGAAAGAGAAAATATTTGACCCAAAGTCCTACAGCTATTAAGTGGGGGATGTGAAATTCAAACCATGTCTCTCAAATTCCAGAGTCTGAGCTTTGTACTCCTTCCATATAAGATTATTCTAGAAAGTTTGGAAAAATCAGAAAAGTATAAAGGAAAAAATAAGATTTCCTTAAGTCCAGAGATAACTATCAACATTTTGGTATATTTTCTTTTATTCTTTTACATATGTGGGTGAGTCTATACTTTTTTGAACAAAAAGTTTAAAACACATTGAATATTGTGTTTGGGAGCATACTGAATATTGAGTTTTTGATTCAATTTTTTTCCCACCCAATAGTATATCATGAGCATTTTCATACATCATAAGGAATTGGTCATAAGTCAGTCCCAAACATGGTCACAGAATCCAATAACAGCAGGCAACCAGAGGTAAAAGGTCTTTGTGACTTGAGAAGGGAATAATGATACTGATGCCCACAGCCTTTGTCTTGAAAGCAGACAGTCTGAAGCTAGCTAGGGTGGGGCGCCAGGGTGAGAACATGGGATGAAGAGATCAGAGAGGGCAAAGAGTTTAGAGCTCTTGAATTGCCTTTGAGAAGTCCCTTCCCTCCCTCTATGCCTGGATCCCACGGGAAGGTACAGGCCAACTTGTGTTTGAAGTGAGAAGTTAAAAATGCAAAGTGGCTTTTACATAGACTTAGCTAAGGGCCAGTCTTTCTGGAAGATGTGGAACACCCTAAATCAAGCCCCCTATAAACCTGTGAGCAGAATTACTCATTAAGGTCAGAGAGGCTGGCTCCTCCTTCTGGGTTTGTACTTTCACACTGGCCTCTGGTTGGAGAGAACTGGGGGTTTTTCCTGCTTTCATTCTCTGAAATGTGTATGTGTGAAAAAGGCTGAGTATATTTTATCTGCGGCTACGTTTTTTATGAAAAGATACTTTAAAAAAATCATCCAAGGCCGGCCGAGTGGCACAGTGGTTAAGCACTGGCTTGGGAAGCCAACGGCCCCGGTTCGGGTCCCACATGTGAGGGTCAGTGCCCTCAAAAAAAAAAAAAAATCATCCAAGAATAGAGCAGAGAGGGGCAGAGAGAAGGGAATTAGGAAGAACAGGTGGCTGTCGCCATCCATAAGATAATCAGTAAATGTAAGGCTGGGGGCAAAGACAGGGCCTAGTGTATATGAGTATGATGGGTACAGAGGGTCCACCCTGTGCTGGGGTAGGTGATTGGATACCCTTGGCAGTTAGGATGCTTTAGAATGACGTTCTGAGGTGTGAGCCTCTTGGAGGTTGCACCAACCAGCTCTTATAAATTTGAAAAGAAGTCCTGGTAGCCTCCAGGACAGACATAGGCTTGTCTAAAGAATATTGGCTCATGCTCAGTGCAGGTTTGTGGGCTGGGACATGAAGTCTTGGGTTCATCCACAAGCTGGTTATCACCTCATTGTATGACTTTGGGGACACCTTCCACCACTCTGCCCAGTCTGGCCACTGGCCCACAGGAAGGTTTCATCCCTGTACCTTCTGCCTTCCTAGGCCATCTTAGATGAAAAAATGGAGGAACGTGCTTTAGATTTCCATTACGAACGTAGAGGATTCTTTATTTACGTTGGTTACCCTAGAAGCTCCTGAGACAACACAGGAAGAGAACAGGGTATAATTATTGCACATGTTACTTAACTGTTAAACTTCAGCCTTTCCACTTCTTAAGATACCAGATAATATATCTTGAATACCTTTCAGGGTTTTTACAAGAATCACATGGGATAATGGATGTGAAAATGCTCTGTATACCATAGAGTGTCTACAAATACATAGAGATTGTTAATACAGAGGGATTGTAATGATGGCACTATATATATCTTCTATTTTGAGATTTGGATCTCTGGTATAATTTGATTTAACAAGTGTAATTTAGTTTGGGACTTGATATTTTTTAGATTTTATTGGGGAATTGGGGGCAGGGAACAGCGTTGGGGAACCAGGGAAGGGGAATAGACAAGTTATTATCCTTTTGTTCTTCAGTCTAATTGTGGAGGACATTGCTTCACTGGCCTATGTTGGTATCATCATTGCGCTCTTCTCGGGTGAGGCAGATAGGTCACTGACTGGCCTCTGGACGGCTGCTCACAGCAGCTCTTGGCAACTCACACCAGCTGCTGGCTGCTCACACCAGCCGTAGCTTGGGAGTTTTTGAAAGCTTTTTATCTTTGCCTCTTAATAATTCTGTTTCATATACATTTACTATGCATACCAGTTTCAACGTTTCTATTTACTTCGGCCCAGTGACTTGGGAGATGTTTTGCATCAGTATGAGATGCACGGTAGCTCCAACTTAAATCTACATGACATATGCAAAGGTTGGAATAATTGTCTTAACCTCACCTTCCCCAACCCCCAACTACAGGCCAAAGCAATTTACATCCTGGTTAGAAAATATAGAACTTGAGACAAAACAAAGACTCCATGCAGTAGTTTGCAGTAAGTAGTTTCCTGCAGACTCTGCCCAGCCAACCCTTTTCTTACTTTAATAAATCTTCCTTCTATATTTCTACCTGACTTCGTGAATTCTTTCAGGGCCCGCGAGCGAGCAGACACAACAGAGATTTATGATATATGAAGATTCTTGAATAGGGAAGCCCCTGCTCACTCACCGGACTCCTCTGAGGTTTGGAAGGCCATTTCTCCAGCTCATGTAAAATTATAGCCCTCTTTGTTGGGTAGGATGCATTCTTTCCATGCTGTAGATGTAGAGCCAGTGTTTGAAGACTGCAAGTCCCAAAATCCTCTTGTATCAGAACTGAAGGGGCCATAACTCAATGCCCTCAGGTTTACAGACCAGAAAAATTGAGGCCAAGGAAACCACATCATCCTCACTTATACTCTGACCGGGTCACACTGTCTACTTTAGAGTTCGGATTCCCCACATGCGCAGCGGGGTGCCCTCCAGTTTACCACCCCCTTATCCCAACGCAGCTGAGTGAGGACTAATGAGATGCACTCTATATACTGTAACATCCTGTGTGAACGCATCTTCCACGGGACGTAAAGTCTTTCATGCCAACTTCCCAGAATCACCCCCCGTTTTTGTTCCTGGCCTCTGACATCATGCATAGACTGGTCATGCACATTTATGAAGCATGCGTGCCAGCGGTCATGGCAGCTCATGGACGAGGCGCTCTGGAAGCAGCTGCTGAGAAGTCGCTGAGCCCCTGAAACTCCAGAGTGTTGCTCCTGGAGTGTTTCGGGAGGCCAGGTGTAGGGCGGGGTGAGAACTGGGCGGGTTCCCGGAGGCCTCCCGATGACGAAGGGTGGAGATGATCCCCCCAGGGTGTGGGGCGGAGGAAGACGGGGGGTCCTGGGGCTGGGAGGGGCTGCTTGGCCCACGGGCCGACTGAGTCACTTCTCGGTGAGCCATCTCCGGCTTGCCGGGCTGGAGCCGCCGCCCTTTTTGGCCTCGGTGCGGAGCGGCCGTCGGAAGGATTGAGGATGTGTGGCCCCAGCTGCAGCACGGCAGCCCTGGGTGGGAGTCGAGCTGCGCCGGCGGGTCGGGCATCGCGGCTCGGCGAGGCCTGGAAGGACATCGGCCGTAGGGTTGCCCCTTACCGGGGCCGCCAATGCGAGGCCCCGGGTCTGCAGGGGGCGGGAATTCGGAGCCCAGAGCCCCGGGCAGGGGTGGAGCTGTTGTGAGCCTTAGGGCCCAGGAAGTCTCGGGCGGGAAGGGGGTTGGGTTCTCCCCGAGCTGCTTTACTCAGGATTCTAGAGGAGGGGGGCACTCTGGCACGTGCCCTGGGTTGCTGCACCCTGTGTCTCTGTCCCTTGGGGAATGCGATCCATGTCTTCTGCCTCTCCCCGCCCAGAGACCAGGCCGCCGCCGCCTTCTCCCACCTTTCTGCACCCCTCCCCGCCTCTGGCTCTCGGGTCCCTAGAGGAAAGATGCATTTTGGACCCCCCCTGTCCTGCTTCCCTTTACTCCCACCTACCCCTCCGCCTCACCACCCCAAAATAAAAACCTCTTAAGGAGGTTGATATTTTCTTATTAGGCTAATATAGTCAATTCAGTATATTGACTATGTCGTTAAAGGACCATTTTGGACCATGAAATTGACAAGTTCTCATCTAAAAGAGTCTTGCTAATTTTTGGCAGATCCATGGCTGTCTTTGATCATGCAGATTAAAAAAGTGCTGCTGGCAGAAATAGTGGAAACCTACACTATGTTCTTTCTTTTCCTCCCTCTCTCATCTCTAGTTTTATCGCTTTTCTTTTATTTCTCAGGTGCACAAAGTTGGATGAATCAAAATTCATGCTTCATGATACATTTTCTTCATGAGTTTATGCATGTCTCTCCTTTGTGGCTTATTTATAGAGGTTATTTACATAGTTTAATAACCTAAGGAAGACACTTGAGCCCACTATCCAAGCCAAAAATGAGATCACTACCGTAACACATCCACCTACGTGCCCTTTCTATCCTTCCCCCCACCTCATCACCCATCCCAATCACTATCCTGAATTCTGCTGTTACCATTCTCTTGATAAACATATATGTATATGCCTAAACAAATACGTTATTTAGTTTTGCTTTATATTCTATATTTAAAATATATACTATATAAAGTCTTATAGGACTTGCTTTTTTTCATTCAATATTTTCCTCATTTTTTTTTTTTTTTTAGTTGAGCCATCCTGCCACCTGTTGGCACCTCAGCGGCAGCTCAGCTCAGGCTGGGCATCGAACTGCTGTTGTTCAGAGCTCAGCTCGCACTCTTGAGCGAGCTCTAAACCAACTGAGTCACTTGGCCGGCCCCTTAATTTTATATTATAATACTAAGATTTATGCCTGTTGAGTGTAGCTGTAGTTCGTTCATTTTCACAGCTATCTAATATTCCATCGGTGAAGACAGCACCCTTTTTCACTATTTTGAGGAGTACGGACACAAACATTCCTGTTCATATCTCCTGGTGTGCATGTGTAAGTCTCTCCAGAGGGTAGATCTCAGAACGGAATTGTTACGTCTTGATATATGAATATTCAAATTTACAAGATAATGACCAGTTGTTTTCCCATACATTTGTAATAGTTTTGACCCTATCAGTGAAGTGTAAGAGATGCTGTTGATCCATGCTCCCACAAGTACTTGATGTTGACAAGATTTTTTAATTTTTGTCAACTGAATGTGTAAATAGTATCTCTTAGTGGTCTTGATTTGCATTTCCCTGATTACCAATGAAGATGAACAGCAGAAATAACATTCCACAGATCACACCCTCAAAAATTGCAGATGTTGGAGTGATGGTATATAGAAAAATTTAAAATATATTTAATATGTTAAAAGAAATAAGAGGGTATTAAGAGAATGACGAAGGGAAATGAAACTCAATTGACCAGACTGAGTTCTCTTTGGATAGCTCTCAGATGTCTGAGATATCCAAAGAGAACTTCTAGAAATGAAAAAATACAGTAAAGAAAATTAAAATTTCAATGAAAAGGTTAAAATAGTGTATTATAGCTGAAGATAAAATTAGTGAATTAGATATTTCTGTAGAAATTATATAGGAGATGGAAGAGATGAAAATGGAAAATGTGGAAGAGGTAGAGAGGCATAGAAGATAGAGCAGAGGTTGGCAAAATTTTTCTGTAAAGGAACAGATAATAAATATTTTAGGCTTTATGACCCATATGGTCTCTGTCATAACTACTCAACTCAGCTATTGTAGTGTGAAAGCAGCTGTAGTCAATATGTAAATAAACGGGTGCAGCTGGGTGCTAATAGAACTATATTTACAAACCAGGCAGCAGGCCACATTTGGCCCATGTGTTATAATTTTCCCACCCCTGGAATAGAGTAAAAAGTTCCCAATATTCATTTAATGTTCCAGAAAGAGAGAGCGAATAAAAGTATGACAATATTGAAGAAGCAATGGTCAAGAATTAATGAAATACAATTATATTTATGAGTCCTAATGAATCCCAAGGGGATAAACTTCACCCCTAGAAACATCATAATGAAATTCTAGAACACCAAGGATAAATAATTTTAAAGTGAATCTGAAAGGTAAATTGTCTTCAAGGGAATGACAATTAAACTGACAACTGATTTCTCAACCTCAACCATAAAAGCAAGAAGATAGGGGAATAATATTTTCAGAGGGCTCAGATAATAACTGTTAATACAGAATCCTATCATCAGTGAAAATCTTACAAGAATGAGGACAAAATTAAGGCCCTTTGCAAATTAACAAAAACAGAGGTTTCTACCAATAGGCCTTTCACTAAAACTTCTAAAGGAAATAGTTCCAGAAGAAGAAACATTACCTAGAAGGAAGGTCTAAGATTCAAGAAAGAATGATGAGCTAAGGAAATTGTAAATATGGCGCTAAATCTAAATATTAATAGCAAAGAAAATAAAGATAACAATGTCTAACTGACAGAGATAGAACGAAGCTCTAATTAAAATCCCTAGTAACAGTAGCATATAAGTTGGAAGGTGAGTAATTGGAATTTAAGTATTCTAAGGTCCTAGTATTGCTTGGGGAGAGGTTAAAGGTTTTTATTGTATTATCAGCAATTTTTAAATTAAATATACCTGTTAAGATTTCTAGGCTAATGCTAAAATACCAGGAATAATGTTACTTCCAAAGTAGTGGAAAGGAAGAAAATGGAAAGTAAAATGAAAGGAAAGGAAACATGAATGAAGATGATAGGAAATGTGGTAGTTAAAAAAATATAAGGCTGTGATACAGAAGAAAATAATAACTATTACCATTTATTGAGTTGCTACCATGTTAGTTATTTTGAATCATTAAGTTAATAATTTCGTGTAACATAAGTAAGAGTGCCAGGCACAAAGTAGGCATAAAAATTTTAATTTCATTATTGATGTACCTTTGTGTTTAAAACAAGTTCTGGAACTCAGTAGGCACTCATTTATTGAAGAGTGACTTAAATGGTAGTATTGATTCCTGTCTAAGGATGAGCAAACTGAGAGACAGCATGATATGAAACTCGCCTCTTCTACTTAGAAACTTTGTGGTATTGAGCATAATATGCCCCTTAGTTTTCTTATCTGTAAAAATAAGTCAAAGAGTGCTTGACACGTAATAATGCTCATTAAAAGCTAGATGCTCACTAAATGGTAGATGTTATTGGTAGGGAACTTTCTCAAAGTCAGAGCTTGGATTCCAAACCAGGTATTTGTAATTCAACCAAAGCTACTTCTTTCCTCTTTTCTCTAAGGCAGAAGTATCATGTAATAGCTGAGAATGTGAGCTTTGGAGTCAGGCAAACCTCCGTTCATGGCCCAGCTTGACCTAACTAATTAACTCTAGGACTTTGGGCCTCATTTTCTTCAACTGTTTAAAAGGGATAAAAATAGCTGTCACCAAGAGTGGTTGTAGGAGTGAGACATTGTGCCTGCCAATCATTTTGGTGGTGGAGATAACACATTTGATCCCAGTTTTATATAGGCATACCTTGGGAATATTGGGGTTTGGGTTCCCGACCACCACAATAAAGCGAGTCACAGTCTTATTGCTGGTGGAGGGTCTTGCCTTCACTTTGTAAAAAATGCAACATCTGTGGGACACAACAGACCGAAGCACAATAAAATAAGTTATGTCTGTATGAGAAAGAGTAAGAACTAATGAGTAGGCTCTTAGGGAACAGTAAGAAATAGTTTCTAACATTGGAAAAGAGATTAGTCTAGATGACCTTCAGTCCTTTCAACCTTGCGATGTTCATTTCTTCCTTATGCAGAAGCAAGGGAAATACTGTAGAATTTCCCCACTTACATTGTGACTGGTGAGCAGATTGCCAGTGGCTGCAAACCCTACAGGTAAAATGGGCTGATGAATAGCATTAAATAATACAGTAATTATATTGATTGCTTACCATGTGGCAGCACTACATGCCTTTACATGGATTAATTATCTCAAAATCTTCCAAAGTATTTTACATGGGGATACTATTATGCCCATTTTATCAGGGCCAAAGCTGAAGAACAATGACATGAACTAGCCTTCCCAAGGTCAAACAGGTTGTGATGGTGGATCTGACTTGGGTCTGTCTGCCCACAGAGCCTGTGCTCTTGATCACTTTAAGAGGTGAGTGCTCTCTGAGAAAGAGTTCTCATTTCTTGAAAGCACCTTCCTGACAATCTTGTGGAATGAGTGTGGCCATTACCAAACTCTGGTTTGAATTCTGGCTCCACTTCTTACTGTATGGCCCTAGACAAGGTATTTAACCATTTTTATTGGGGGCAGTATTATCCATTTCCCAAGTTTGTTGGGAGGATCAAATGAGATAACATGAGGTGCTCAAAAAGAGTGGAGACACCGTATTTCCATCATGGATCAGAGAGGCCTTAGTGGCACCTACTCTCACCAGATGCCTATGTGCTCTGAGCTGATGATTGGGGTAACTTTGGGAGAGTGAGTAGACGAAAGCAGACTTTTTCCCTGCTCCTTGAAAAGATGACCTGTCCATCACCCTCAATGCGTTCCCACTCCCACCATACCCATACAATCAGATCATAGTGGTCAGAAGTCCAGTCTGTTTCCCCTCCCCTTGGTCTTGCCACTCAGTCTTGCCAGGTCACCTGTTGAGTTGTTTGATTTTGTGACAAGCACTCTATGGGCTCCCAGCAGGCCACTGTCTGGGATAAGTGACTTCTATGTCACTGGGCCTCCACCTCCAATAACAAGATGGTTCTGAGGTGGTGACAATGACAGCTGGGCTCACAGTCCTGAATTTAGTTCTGTTCTTCCCTTCTCTACCCTTCTCACCTATGTGTACCAGCAGTATTGCATTTGCTTTCCTGTTTTCTTTTAAAAAATATTTTTTATGGTGATAAATGTATATAATTCGGTGGCATTAATTACCTTCACATTATTGTGCTACCACCATTACTATTTGTCTATGGATCTTTTTTTGTCGTCCCAAATAGAAACTGCACCCATTAAACAATATTTCCACCCCATACCCTTCTCCCCGCAGTCCCTGACAACCTCTACTCTACTTCCTGTCTCATTGAATTTGTGCCTAGAGTAGGCACTTCATATAAGCGGAGTCATACCATATTTGTCCTTTTATGTCTGGCTTCTTTCATTTAGCATGTTTTCAAGTTTCACCCATGTTGTGGTATATATCAGAATTTTATCCATTTTAAGGCTAAATAATATTTTCTTGTATGGATATATCACATTTTGTTTATCCATTCACCTGTTGATGGATGCTCTCTTTAATCAAACTCCTTTGGCCACATCAAAATTTGCAGTGATATGGAGAGAACAGCCTACTCTTTTTCTGCAGTAGGAAACCGAGGAGAGTCCCAGTCCCAGGTGGTGAGGACCTGCAGCCCAATATGCTGTTTATACGCTCTGCTCCGAAGCCTCTTCTAAGGGGTCACCCTTCCAGAGGTCTCTCTTTACAACCAGTGACACCACCTCACCCTGGAAGAGCTAGCTGGAAAGGAGAGAAAGGATTGTCTGGGATTCCAGCCTTGCCTTTGCCTGCTGCCCCTGGGGTGCTGTTTTTAATGCTGTAAGCAAAGGAAGGGTCGGGAGATTAGAGCAGCTTTTGTTTTCCTTATTTATAGCTCTGAGTTTTTGTTTTGTTTTGTTTTGTATATTTCTCCTTGTCAACTCTGTCATTTCTGGTTTCCTGCTTGGCTTCGATGCACTTCAGTATTTCTGTACTACTCCACTGTAATCATAGGGTTTCCTAATACGGCAGTGCCCTGTCTCCTTTATTTAGACTGTCTGGGAGTTCTTGGAGGGGAAAACTCTTCTTTCTTTGAATCTTCCTCCATCCTTTTTTATTTTCTCTGCTCTGTTTCTTTTACCGTCCCTCCCCCTCTTCCCCCAATGCACCAGTAACTGCACAGCCTCTATCTTGACCACAGTCTGTACCTTCAAGGTGTCCGCAGCCTGACGGGATGACACACACCAACATCACACACACCCTTAGTGTGTGTCACAGTTGCCTCTGGGAGGAAGTAGGAAAACCCATATCAATCCTCTGAGCTCACCAGGACAGGATTCCCCAAGCTCTGAAGTCTTGGGTTGGGCCTAAAAATTCTCTATTTTATACAAGCCGCTCTCTTGCTGTCTTATTCCTGTTTCTCTCCACTTTCTTTATAGGGCCCTGGAGCATGTACTATGTCTTAGCTTCTTCTTGGCTCTCTGTGGTTGCAAAGCTTTAATTGAGTCACGTCACCTTTAAGACCATGTGTTATAAAATCTGCAGAAGGAATAATCATCAGTCCTGTCTGTCTTAAAAGGCTGTCCCAAAGATCACACGTCAGAGTGCTTTGAAATTGTGTGGCATTACCTGGATGTGCATTCTTACCACAACCTGCTTTGACTCTCGTGAACTTTTCTGCCTTTCGTTCTTGCCAATGCCACTTAACAGGGAACCTCAGGCAGACAGATTCCCCAGATGTAGCTGCAAAAGTTGGAGATTCTAGAGAAGTCTGTGCATGGCAGTACCAACCTCTTTCTGGTACATGGAGCCCAGGATGCAGACCCAGGACTGGAAAGTATAGGAATAATGGCGCTAGAGGCACTGGAAACCTCTGATCAGGAGCAGCCTCAGTTTACCTACATTGTTCAATAGCTTCCTGTTTTTTTAAAGACTTTATTGGGGACTTGGGGGAGGGGAACAGTGTTAGGGAATCAGGGAAGGGGAACAGACAAGTTGCTGTCCTTATGTTCTTCAGTCTAGTTGTGGAGGACATCGCTTCACTGGCCTATGTTGGTATTATGATCATTGCGTTCTTCCCTGCTGAGGCAGTCGGTCACAGGCCATTGGATGGCCGCTCACAGTGGCTCACGGCAGTTCTTGCTGGAAGCCGGCGGTTCACGTTGGCTGTGTGGCCACACGGCAGCTCACAGCAGCCCCACTGCAGCAGGAGCTGCAGCCTACGCCATCGCTGGCCACTCACGGCAGTCCAGCTCCAGGTCAACCTGTTGTTCACAATCTTAGCTGTAGAGGGCGCAGCGTCACTGGCCCATGTGGAAACCGAACCAGCTGCCCTGCTGCTCAGACCTCGTGCTCCCAAGCCACCAACCCTTTTTTTTTTTTAATTGGGGAATTAAAAAAATTGGGGACCAGTCAAGTTGTTGTTTGTCAATCATTGTTGTGGAGAGCGCCAGTCGCCATCTGGCTGTCCGTTGGCAGCTCATGGCCTCTAAGCTAAACATGCTATGTTCAGTCTTAATTGTGAGTAGATGTAGCCACCATTCCATGTGGGAGTGGAACCAGCAGCCTTGTTGTTAAGAGCGCACGCTGTATCCACTGAGCTATCTGGGCGGTAGCTCAGCTTGAGGTGCCAAGTTCAGTCTTAGTTGTGTGTAGGCATAGCCACCATCCCATGTGGGAGTCAAACCCGGCAGCCTTGTTGTTAAAAGCGCACATTCTATCCACTGAGCCATCCGGGCGGCAGCTCAGCTCAAGATGTCTGTTCAGTCTTAGTTGTGGATGGGCATAACCCACCATCAAACAGGCAATCTTGTTGTTACACCAGCTGAACCATCCTGCCACCTATTGGCAGCTCAGCGACAGCTCAGCTCAGATGCAGCGTTCACTAGCCTATGTGGGAATCAAACCAGCGGCCCTGTTTCTCAGAGCTCACGCTCTAAGCCAACTCTTAACCAACTGAGCCACTCAGCCAGCCCCTCCATAGCTTCTTAATGCAATGGATCTTCATCTAAGAGCACTGGGCCTTTGTACACACAAAAGAAGTAGTAATCCTCTCAACTTCCATTTGAGGTAGTTTGCTCTCATTATCTCCATTTTTTGGATGAGGAAATGAAGGTCCAGGAAGAATGATTTGGAGGACGATGTGCTGAGAGGAAGGCAGACTAGTGCTACTTGGGAAGAGCTGTGATGGGAGAGCCTGTGAGCTGTGAGGGGTAAAAACCTGGCCAATGCTGGGCAGTGTGGCACCTAGGTAGAGTTTCATAGGGGCCTGGGCCCATGGGCTTGACTGCAGTGGCATCTTCAGACCTCCTGGTGCATCCCCTGGTCAAACTGGATTCAGTTCCGGTTTTCTTCTTTAGATATTTCTTAGGGGCTGTAACCCACAGCAATGTGCCAGGTTGACTGTTAAGTGCAGCTGCTAGCCCATAAGGTGGCTTAAAAAGATGTTACAAAGATGCTCCCTTGGGATGAGTACAGCCCATGGGCGCATGGCCTATCCAGCAAAAACACTTAGGGTGTTTCGTCACCCAACAACCTCCTTACGTGGTGCCCATGTTCAAATTGTGGGCCTGAGCCCATTCTGGGGAGGCCCATGCTGTGAGTGAGTTCTCCTGCAGCAGCTTGATGGCTGCAACTGGCCTGTGGAGCAGACCCTGGAAGTTTCATATTGGATGCACACGGGTGATCTTGCTCTTCATTTAACTTTGCATCATCTACATCTACCTATATTCTGCTTTCCAGTCTATATCCTACCTTTTTGTCCCAGTACCCAATACAGTGTTTGACTCATAGATGCTTTACTGTAAAATGTAATACAATGTAAAATTATATTAGACTTTCCCCAAAGTTCCCTGCATGGCTGTGACTCTGGGATGTTAGGAGACGTTTGATGCAGCTGGTAGGAAAAACAGGGGATCTGCTCCCTGAAAAGGCCAGGAACTTACTGGCTTATGCAATTACTAGTGATGAAATATAGTGATTAGGTCTGGTCTACCTCCTAACTTGTGCTCAGTTGACCCCTGCCCCCTCTCTGCTTTGAGACGGTAGCAGGGTGTACGTGGTACTTAACCTACAGTGGTGCCACGGTCACTGCTTCTGGGAGTAGCAGAACCCTGAGCAGTTCATTTCCATCCAAGCTGGCACCAGCTCTGGAGTTGGTGGTGGAGGAGGCACCTAGGGGGTTCTCGTACAATGCAGAGAGCTGCCCAGACGTGTGAAAGAGACCTCCTTGGCCAGATGGCCCCATTCAGTGGACAGCTCCTGCTGGGAGGACATGGAAGCATTTTGGCACTAAATACTGTTTTCTGCCCATCTGGCTCCTTTAGAAGAAGAGTTGAAGAGTCCTGACCAGGGGACCTGGGAAGGTGATACACTGATGCCAGTTTAGGGAGTAGGCAGTGGGGCAGACCTAGGTCCTGGGAACAGCACCTCTACACATCACTTCTGAGGATAGTTATCTCACCTGCCCTCTTGCATGCAAAACTCAGAACCTTTGGATGTCCTTGCCTTTCCCAAAGCAGTTCAATTTAGCGTCTGTTCTCTCTGTCTCCTATGTTGTGGTGGCTGAGCATCTGATATAGGGAGGTTGCTTATCTTCCTAATTAACTTTCTAGGTTTATCTCACCCCCTGAGTGGTGGCTTTTCATCCTATAAATGGGGCCTTCCACCCTGGACTCCCCAGGAAGAATGGGAACTGTCAGGACTATTTTCTTTCCCCTGTAACCTTCTGTAATCTCTCTCTCTCTCTCTCTCTCTCTCTCTCTCTCTTTTTTTTTTTTTTTTTTTAACCATATCCTCCTCCTGTCTTGGCTCTTGAAACTGTTCCCACAGGAAGAAAAAGGCAGTTCACTCTCCCACCCCACTTTAAGGCCAAACCTCTGTTTGTTGTCTTGGAAACCATGGCAACCTGGCCTTCGAGGCCATTTCTACCATCTTGGAAGTTAATGTTCCAGAGCCTTGGACTCCCAGCTGTGAGCTCTCTAGCACTTTTTTCCAAAGGGGAACAGGAGCCTCTGAGTTTTCAGGTTTGCTAAAAGGAGAATGTTTCAAACCCACCAACCCCTAGATGATCCTTTTACAAGTGGGTTAAGAATGGGAGCAATGTACTAGGGTCTGGAGTATGAATGTAGTAACATTAGCTGGGACTCTGGAAGAGTATTCTGGAATGTGGACTGCATTTATTTTTCTTGTATTCTTCTTTCCCTTCTCACACTCAGTTACTCAGAAAACTGGTGTTGGAGTTGGTTATCGTTTAGCTTATACCAACTTTTTTCATTTCTTTTTCTTGTCCTCGACATGTTTGTCCTTCTTGCTCTGGTGCTACCTTTTAAAGCCCCAAGTTGGGAATCCAGGCAGCTGGGATGATTAACTGCAGGAGCCCAACAGAAGAATTCCACAGCCTTAGACGGCAAAGTTTCCATAGCCTCATTGCTGTGGGACTTCCCCCGCAAAGGAGTCCTCTTTCTTGATCTAGCTGTTGGAGGTGGGAGGGGAGAGCAGGCTGGTGTGTCCTTGACTTCTCTTTGGACTTGACTGCTTGCAGAGGGGAGGGTTCAGTGGCTGAAACCCTGAAGCGAGGGCACTGACATCTCCTCCTACTCTGAAAAGAGTTGTTCTCTGATGATGGAGATCTTACTAATTTGGAACAGCTGGCCAGGGTGTGTGAAACTGGACACGCTGGGAAAAGAGTGCTCCTGCGAACTTTTGTAGAGGCAAATAGTGTGAGATGCCTACGAAGGTCTGGCTATGCTGGGTTAGGATGCTTTTTGCAACTCTGTGAATCCTTGAATCCTTGCATAGTAGTGAGAAAAGTTATAAGAAGGCAGCCATGTCACCAGGAATTTGGATTTTAGCCTTCCTATGCCTACTCCCTACCCAAACTTTACAGGCTCAGAGTAGAATTGAGGTGCAACAGTAGGGCCATCTTGCAACTTGTAGTTGGGTAGGGCTAGCTGATCATGCCCAGCTGCTGAACTTTCAATTTCCATGGGAGCCTTGGAAAGAGGCAGTTTATCTTGTGTGCCTTGGACCCCTCATCCATGACACTAGTGCACTGACTGGCCCTGTGTTGGTGCTAGCCATGGCAGCCCCACAAGTGCCCGACTTGCTTCTCAGCATGTTCATATTCTTTCCACTATTTGAGCCAATGTGGGCTAGATGGGGCTCACTGGTTTTAGAAATTACCAAAGTAAGGAGAATGGAATTCCATCCAAGTAGGCTGTCCCTGGGATGTGGAAAAGAGAGAACAGAGAAATTTTGAGATTGAAGCAGATAGGTAGGTATGTGGGTGAGGGAGAGATAGAGAGAAGTGGATGGATAGATGGATGGATGGATGGATGGATAAAAGATGGATGGATGGGATAGATAGATAGAAGATAGATAGATAGATAGATAGATAGATAGATAGATAGATAGATAGAAGATAGATAGATAGATAGATAGATAGATAGATAGATAGATAGATAGATAGACAGACAGACTAGAAGGAGGGAGGAAGAGGGAGACAAGGAAAGAGACCAGGAAAGGGATATACATAGATACGAAAAACAAAGTGAGAAGCTTGGGAATGAGGTATATAGAGAAAAGTGAGGAGGTAGAAAGAGTTTGGTACTAGATATTTTCCCCATGATTTCTGGCAGTTCAGTGCTTCAGAAGGAATCCAGAAAACATCCTTTTTTGCCACTTCCTACAGCCTCCCCACCATCACCGTCACCTAGTTCTCCCCTGCCTTTCCTTAGAGGCTCTGCAGTGGTGTTTAAAATGCAGTGAGTGGGAGTTTAGAATCGAATGGGTGTTAGGAGAACTTAAATTCTTTGTGTTTCCCTTTGCCTCTCCCTAGAGAGTGGATGATTTCTGCAGTGATGGCAGGTATCCTTTCTGCCTGCACCAGAAAAGCCCTATGACTGTGTCCTGGAGAACAAGGGAGATATGCCTCCAATCCATTCAGTCTACCAATTCCAGGACCCCAAGAGGAAGGAGGAGGAGAGGGGCCAAGTGCTGAAGGAGTGGTCCTGGGGACTTACAGATAACTGATTCTCTGAGGCTTGGCAGAAAAGGGTGGCTCATTCATTAACTACATGTTTAAGCCAGACACTGGGGCAGAGGTTGGGATAGAGACATGATACAACCTTTCTACTCACTAAGAAGAAGAACACACAGTACCTTCTACTTTCTCTCCCCTGAGACATCCATCAACAATGACTAGCTGGGGCTGAGTCACCTTTGTCTCCTGCCCTTTGTCTCTTTCAACAATAGGCCCTGTGTCCATCACCATGGATCTGAACCCTTTTGTGAATAGATGTTTTTTTAGCCCATGATTTTTGGAAGCTTACTCTACCTTGGGGGCTCAGAGACACGTCTGCTTTTCTGTATCTTTTTATGTATTCCCAAGTAATGGCCACTCAGCTTGAGTTAATACCCTGAGATTCAGGAACAGAATCCTGGCGTCTAGGACACTAGCTCCCTGTGGTGCTTTTCTCTCAACCTTCTCCCAGCTGTCAAGGATGGTGTCCCTATTGGACCCTTGCCTCACCTCCTCCCTTCCTACCTGACAGGAACAGTGGGATGCTGATGACAGTTGGTTTGATAGGCTTACAAACCATGTCTGCTCTGCTCTGTTGACCTCAAGGTGTTGCCAAGGCTGATTTCTGTCCCAAGTTCTGATTTTCCCAGCAGGGCTGTCAGTCAGGACTTTGACCACTCCTGGGGCAGCAGGGTGCTCCCCTAATGGAATCAGCAGCAGCCTCCCCCTTCTCCTGCCCTCTCCTCCCCGTAGGGTTTGTTCTCATCGATATCCTTTCTGAGCCATGGTGGCATCTGGGAGGCCTTCAGTTATAAGCTGAGATGCAAGGAATCAGAACAGTCTGTGGGGTTTCTCTTCTTAACACTGCCCTAACTTTCATTTGATCTGATTAATGTGCCCATAGCAGTATGTGTGTATGTGGGATGGAGATAGGGGGTCCTCCTCCTAAAGGCGTACCAATCCAAAGGAGCTGGAATAAGGTGGAGGGAGAGGCATGATAAATCCCTGCAACATCTTGTGTATTCCAACTAGCTGTTTCTGGAAGGTGACTCTTTCTCTTACTTAGACATCATTTCGTGATTGGCAACCTATAGCATGTTTATCAAAGTCAGTATACACTTTCGGCTTAGCTGTGTGTGTGACTCCTTGGCTGATCTCTGATCTCTCCCTACCTCCTCTGCCAAAAACCTTTTTCTGGTGCCTTGTGGCCTGGAGACATATGTGTCCCAGGGGGAATCAACCTTACTTTTGATCATCCTTTAGCATCCCAACTTTGAATACTGATTTTTTTTTAAACTTTATTGGGGAACAGTGTATTTTTCCCAGGACCCCTCAGCTCCAATTCAAGTTGTTGTCCTTCAACCTTAGTTGTGGAGGGCGCAGCTCAGCTCCATGTCCAGTCACCATTTTCAATCTAGTTGTAGGGGGTGCAGCCCACCACCCCACGCAGGAGTCGAACCAGCAACCTACTTGTGAAGATCTTGTGCTCTAACCAACTGAGCCTTCCGGCCACCCCTGAATGCTGATTTCTTGGTGCTGGCTAGGTGTCCTCACCACCCTAACTAAAAACTTAACTCTTGTTGTGCAGGAGTGTCCCTTTACCCAGAACCTCCCTAAGAACTGAGAACAGGATGAAAGTTTTCTGTACACATGGAGGAAAAACATGTGTCTCTTCTGAGTCACCTCTTGGGGTCATTCCCTTCAGACCTCCAGCCAGGAATGGCCAGGCTCCATCCATGCTGGGTGGCACTGCACCCGTGGTGGAGTCGGGGGTGTTGCTGTGTTGAGGCTCTCTTCCCATGACCCCTGGTGGAATCCTCAGTATCTTCACCCTGATGACATTGTCAGCCAGAGTAGGAGTTGGTAGGGAGTAGTGGGAGGTGGGCAGCGGGGAGGAACGCTGCCGGCTGGAGCCTGGCTTTGACGGGAAGGAAGAAGACCAAATGGCCTGTCGATGATGGATGTGGTGCGGAGGTGAGAAGACCTGAGTTTTGATCTTTCCCCTTGATGAGCTGAGGCAAGCATATGTGTGTACAAGAAGCTCCACCTTCCCTTCTTTAAAGGAACTAACCTGTACCCCTCACTTCCATCTTCCCCTTGCTGGCTCAAGTCCTAAGCTTTATTTCTGGTTCGGTTCTTTTCGTTCCTGAGAAAGTGGTGGTGGATCTTTTCATTTTTATTTTTTAAGCTGTTTTAGGGGGCTGGGAAAGGAAAACTTTAAAAGTAAAATAATAAAAAACAGACCACTCTGCCATTACAGACACATAAATAGCTGCACCGTGGCCAAGCTGCACACTCACTTTGCCATAGCAACCTAAAACGAGTGTTTACAGCAGCTTGTCACCCGACTGGAAAACAGCAGCTGCTGCTGCCCCGCCAGCCACACCCTGCCGCTGCCTTGTGCCTCCTCAGAACAGTGGGCAGGTGCCCCCCAGAGGTGTTTGTGTGTGTGTGTGGGGGGGCATGGGCCGGCCCTTCTGCTGGGCCTTGGGGTGGGGTGGGGGGTAGCAGGGAATATGCACCCTGGAGTCCAGAGATGCCAAGGGGCGGGAAGTCTTGGGGAGCTGAATGGAGTGGTAGGTGTCTTTTGTTCTCATTTTTTCCCCTGGTCTCTCATCTCCTGCTCATGAAGGAAACAGGCACACAGAGGGTGCTCAGCTCCCCCTGGACTGAAAAGGGATCGGGGTGTCCCCCTGACCCTGACAGGGTAGCATGTTTTTCTGAATAAATCTTGGCTTCTGCTGCAGCCTGTCCAGGGAAGTCCTCTCCAGTCTGTTATCTCAAGGCCTCCCAGGAGAGGGGCTTTCCTAGGGAAGATCAGGGATCTTTCTGGAAAAGGGGACCGCTCTGAGGGGAAAGCGGGAGGAGATGTGTGACAAGATCTTCCTGTGCCTCCTTTGTCAGTTTACATTTGGAACAGTGTTGGGACTGGCCCCATGCAAGGCCCTCCAGTGTGTTAGCCGGGTGTTGTTGGAGGTTGTCATGACCTTGTTTATAGAGAGGCTTCATAACCTCTGAAGCATTAGGAAATGTGGTCTCCAGACCAACGGTGTCAGAACCCCCTCATTAGGGACCTTGTTAGAAGGGCACATTCACAGGCCCCACCCCAGACCTCCTAAAGCAGACACTCTGGGAGCGGGCCCAGCAATAGGTTTTAAGCAGCCATCCTGGGGTCCTGATGCTCACTCAGGTTTGAGAACCACAGCTCTAAAGCCCAACACAAGTGCCGGGGAGTGTGATCAGTCCACTATCTCAAGGCCCAGGCTGACTTAGTGGCTTCTGTCTGTGCAATGAGTGAACAAGAAAGCGTAGAAATGGGGCAGTGAGGGAGGTTAGTAGGAAGTGCTCCCAGCTCTTTTTACTGATAAATGCTATCTTCTCAGCATGGGGCCCTTGCCCATTGGCCTGGGACTTCCAGGAAACAGTTGGGCTGAGAGAAGGCTGGAATAGGCAAAGCCAGGAGTTGGTTCTCTGTACTCCTTACAGGTGGACTGCTATGGAGTGGGGGCAGGTGATGGAGTGATGGCCAATGTCTGGTACTCTGATTACTGTCTGAGTCACACAGGAATGTTATTTTGCTTCCTCTCTTGCTGGGCCCTTGGGGAGAAATCAGCTGCCCACGGCACCCTCTTTTGGTAGATGAAATGTGGCCTCCTCAGTCTGAGGCCTGGCAGCTTTCTCCTCCATGCTGAGCTCCAGTAGAACCTGAGGCCTGGGAGCGACAAGATCCCGACGCGGTAGCCAAGGGAGAATGACCTTCCTCTCCCTCTTCATGAGCATGGCATGATTCTGCTGAAACTTGTTTCTAAAAATAACGCAGGAGCCAATCCAGCTGCTGAAAAGCTCTTTTGTTCCCTTGGAACCAAAATGTGGAAAAACCACAGCAGCCCCAAGAAAGGCGATCTGTGTCCCCCAAAAGAATGCACTGGATATTTGAATGTTACTGCCCAAAGTCTGCCTCCTGTCTGCTGGCCTAGTTCCAAGGAGCTGTACCTGACTTAGCATGAGAGGCCGATACCTTTGTTAACTCATATCCTGAGCATTTCTCATAATGGAATGGGAGGGATTTCATTAAATAGCAGGCCTTCTAGATGGCATTGTCACTCCCACCTGACATCAGTGCTCGTCCTCCTTAACCAGCTGAAGTGGTTGCTGTTTCATCCTCTACTTTTTTGGAGCTCTTACTTGCTGAGAATACTCCACCACACCCCTGAGTCCCAGGAGGCCACAGAGGTGACCTGGGCCAGGCTGACTCAGATTATTTGGAAGAGGGTATATGCGCCATGGCTCTGGGGCCGAGGGACTGCTTTTTCATCTTGATATAGTGATGCTATTTTTGCATAGAGTTGGCTGGGAGGGTGGTGACATTGCCCTCTCAGGCCCATTCTTGCTTTGGTTTCCTCGTCCATGCCATGAAGCCTCCTGTCTTCATCTTGATGGCTTCTAGGGTCTCTGACATGGGCTGAATCAATAGGGCAGATGATCAGGAACAGACTGACAACCTTGGGTCAATTCTTGGTATCACTCTTGTGAGAATGTTTGTACTAACTATGGGCCGTACCTTCTCTCTGCTCCTGGAGGCATCTGGCTAGAACTGATAAGTTTTGTCATCATTGTTGTAATATATCTCAGACAGTGCAGCCCTTCCAGGTCTGAAAGGCTTCAGCATCACGGTATGTTTTATTTTTTTGGAACTCAGGTGCAGAGTACTGAGTCAATCATACTATGGCCCATTATTATCATTGGTCCATGTAAGGCCCTTCCTATGCTCAATGGTCCCCCGTATCCCACATCCGTTCCCTTCCTGGCCTATGAGCACCATTCTAGTGTAATAATATATATCTTTTTGTTTGTGCCTCTTAAAATGCGTAGAACTGCTTTAGACGCACGGGTTTTTAATTTGTGCAAAAGCTGTTACAGCACCTTTCTCCCCACATCAAGCACTGTTGTTGTTTTTTAAACTAAATTTATTGGGGTGACAATGGTTAATCAAATCACATAGGTTTCAAGTGTACATTTCTATAATACATCATCTATATATCACATTGTGTGCTCACCACCCAGAGTCAGTTCTCCATATATTTGATATTCTTTACCCTCTTCCACCACCCTTTTCCCCCTTACCCTCTGGTAACCACTAAACTATTATCTGTAGGCACTGTTTTTCTAAGATCCCCAATATTGCCTTGTGTACATCTGATCTGTGTTTCTCACTCTCTCATAATATCCCCTGTTATCTAGCTTGCATATTTTACCCATCCATCACTGGGAGAGGGGATCCCAGGTGGTCTTCAACTCCCTGTCACTACAGTGTTCCTTCTGGACCTGTGTGAGAATTTCTTTGGGAGATGCACCCAGGAGTAAATAACAGGGTCCTGGGGATGCATAGACTTGGTTTGGCCAAGAAGTACCAGGTAGCTCCAGGGAGAAGGGATGAATTCTGGGTCCCTGAGACCCAGGGGTCGAGAGTGACACATTTCCTCCAGAAAGATGCGTTGATTTTAGCCCTGTATTTTTGCTGTTGATTGAAGATGTTCTCAGGGTAGCAGGCTTGTGCAGGGGGAGGGTTAGCAAAGGAGCCATGCGCGCGTGCGTGTGTACCCCCTCTTAACCAGGAAGTAATGTTCTTCAGGAAGGGCCAAGACTTGGCATCAGGTTCCAGGCCCAGGCCCAGGCCCACAGGCCACAGTGTGCCATCCTGTGGTCAGTGCAGAGGCCTGGTTTTTGTTCCCAGCTCTCACTTGGCTTCCTGGCATGGGCCTGGCAGTTGCTGATGATAACAGGCCATGCTGCCCACCACCTGAACTTGACCCAGTGTGCTCTGTCACTGACCTTCCCACATGCCTCCAAAGAGCCTCAGTAGACTGACAGGGAGGCTGTGTGCTCAGGTCTGTTTCTGCAAGCCAGCAGGCATTAGAGGAGCGATTAGGGCAGGCACGCATGGGGAGGGAAGGAAAATCTGGGGCCATGATGAAGATGGCTACCAGACCTGGGTGGTGGGAACTGGCGAGGGTGGGCAAGAATCTGGGTCATAGAAATAAGGGGACCTGTAATGAGAAGGGAGCAGAGCAGCCTCTGTGTGGAGTTTAGACCTTCAGAGAGAAGAGCCAGCCAGGGATGTTTCAGGCTAGGCAGCCTGCATGTTGAAGTGCTTGCCAGTTCCTTGACAGGGCATGGTCCTCTGAGAAGCACAGGAGTGCCGGAGAGAAGTAGCTTCAGACACTGTAGGCAATGCCACAGGAAATGCCCCTGCTGGAGAAAGGAGAGAGACAGTCAAGAGCAGGATCTCTCTGGGCCTCTCCCAACTCACTGTGGGTTGCAAGGCCATGGGCCTGCGATTATAGAGTAGAGGAAGCCTTCATCCCCACGCCCAGCATCTCCAGGTGGGAGTTCTATATGCTTGGAATCATGCCAATTCAGAGCCAAGTGCTTTCTGGCCGGGGGTTGGGGAGGGCGTGGGTGGGACCTTTCTGCCCCAGATAAGCCCTGCATCTATCCCTGTACCTGCACAGAAAGTTCAAAGAGATAAGGAGGTGTTTTCTAGACCGGTTTCATAGCTTTTAGGGGTCATGGGCAAGGGACAGATAGATTTTTATGGACTTTTTCATCAAGCTTTAGGAAATAAATCCATAGCTTTGTTTCCATTTTCTTAAAGAAGTGTCCTTGTATTCTACTTGAGACAGGGTGGCTTTAAGTTCAGACTAGGGCACAAACCTTGGCTCTCTGAATCTATGTTTCCCTGCTATGAACTGTGACGCTATCCTTATAGGGTTGTTGGTGGGGATCTAGTGAAACAACATATGTCATGATGATAGTAGCTACAATATATGGACCAACCACTATATATATCAGCCACTATGTGCTAGGCACTATATAATATGAGTGTGTGTGTGTGTGTGTGTGTGTGTACACATACATATATATGATTTCTCTCTTATTTTCACATAAAGTACCTAGTATGGTACCTGGCTCATTGTTGGTGCTCAACAAATATTATTTCCTTCCCTTGTTCACTCCTGAAAATAGGGAGAAATAGAACCTCATTTGGGATGAGGGAGAGAGGATCAGAGAAAAGGTTTTTTTTTTGGGGGGGGGAGCGGGGTGGCTGAAGCAGGTTTCACATTTCAGTTTGGTGCATTCTAAGGTGGGACCAACTTGCACCCACCCCCACAGGTCTTCCCTTCTTTACCCCTCAGCCTGCATGGCGGTGATGTTGGCACTCTAACCAGAGCATCTCTGAGTGCCACTACCTCGCTCCTGAGCACAGGCTCTCAGCCCAGTGAAGAGGGCAGGGCAGGGAATAAGAGTCTGCTCTGCTGATCATATAAAGTAATATGATTTCTTGCCCCTGCAGGAAGTGATGAAAAAGTTTACTCTTCCATCCTATCATCCGTTGGCCTTGCAAAATGCCACACATGGGGAGTGAGAATGCCCAGAGCCAAATGATTAATCCTGACCTGATAAGAGGTGGTACCTCCCAGGCATCTGAGCCATGTGTCTGAGACTGAGGCAGTGTGAGCACTTACAGATTATTCTTTGCCAGTTGCCTAATAAGGTTAGGGTCTAGGCAAGCTCAGCAGTTGCAGTGAGCTCATATTCTAAGAGCTCAGAGCTGAGAGAGAAATATGGGCACCTACTACACCTCCAAATCCCAGAAGAACTTGCATGGAGAAATAAAGTGGGCCCCAACCGGGCACTACCCCTTTGATTTTGTGCCAGCAGCTTAGCGATTGACCTTCTGAGTATGTGTCTCTAGAGCAACCTGAAGTAGACAAACCTCATTTCTTTGCACGTGCCCCATCTTAAGTGGCCTTTTTTCATTGGTCGCCTATGTGAGTGAGTGGAAGGAGCTCTCCTCTTTGATACCTTGAGGAGAGGTTTCAAAGTAAGGAGTTCTGACATAGACTGTCCCTTCTTCCCTAGAGGTCCAAAGCCATATAGTCTAGTGATTATAACCTAGTTAATGGTTATTGCTAATGAAGTTGCCTTGGGATTTTCCATTCTCCTTCTGGCAAGGAAAGATGGAGGGACACATGAAGCTTATTGCCCTTCTGCTTAAAGGGCTAGATAACAAAGTTCATTAAGATCAAATGAAGCTTTCTCCCATCACTTGAGTGTCTTATACTGGACACTGGGCATCTTTCATCTAAGATTTCCAAGCATTATTTCTATCCCATTTCTATATCACTTTTTATGATGGTATAAAAAGCTAAGGCTGCTTCTTTACCCAGGTAAAGATGGGAGGAACTGAGCTTTAAGGACGCTACGTGACTTGCCCAAAGGGTGCCTGGGAAGATGGTAAATCTGGCTCTAATTCTGCTATTGGTTATCCTACACAAAATTCACCTGCATGCCCACCACACGCAGGTTCTCCTCTAGGCACTGGGGATAAAGCAGTAAACAAGACGAATGAAAATCTCTGCCTTCATGGAGCAAACATTGTAGTGGGTGGAGACAGAAAGAATAAAATCTCCTGATTTCCAGTTTAGCACTCTATCAGTACTGTTTGCAACATCCTCTCAAAAGCTTAACGAGTTCTATGTAAGGGTCAAGATTGGCTTCTAAAGCCCTTCCCACTGCTTCCAGGCTTGGAAGAGGAGCTGAACCGGAGAGAAAATTCTGTGGTGCTGCCTATCTCTGTGCCAGTCTGAATGAAGGGAGTTTGACACTCTGCGTCAGGTTTTTTCCAAAACTCCTTATTCCCCAGAATTCACTGATGACATCTAAAAAGAAAGGGAGTGTGATATTAAAAAACAACAAGGGCCGGCCGAGTGGCGTGGTGGTTGGGAGCTGGCTTGGGGCGCCAGCGGCCCCGGTTCGGATCCCACATGTGAGGGCCAGTGACACTGTCCTCTAAAAACAAACAAACAAAAAAAAAACAACAAAACAAAAACCTGCTTGCTTAACACTTTGTAAGTTGGAGTAGCTCTAAAAATCTATGGTAGAAGAAGGAGTCAGAGGGCACATTGGGAGAGGAGGTGTGTAACCACCTCTATCCCAGGGGAACCTGCCTAGAACAGATTTGATTGGAAGCAGCAGAAACTTTGGCCACATGTGATTTTTGGAAAAGTAATTGATAAAAGAGTCAAGTCCTTATCTAATGGTTTGGTGCTTCTTTGTTCACCTTCTAGAAGTGAGGATATCACCTATTTATTAAAGATAGGTTGGCTAAAGCTCCCTGCCAACCACTGGTAACCTATTTCAAGTCAGCGGGGACTGTTTAACCAGGGCTAAGCCTCCCGCGTTCTGGAGCCGCACTCAAGAAGAACCCTTTCACATTTAAATGCTGATGTGTGGCAACGGCCCCTGCATGACACACAGCGGACCCTCTCTGAAGCTGAGAACAGGGCTCAGGATAAACCTCTTTCCCACCTTCAGCCCTCCATACCCTTACCTACCACCTCCGTCTGCATGGAGGAGAGGTAACATGTACCTTTCTGAGGGGCAGAAAGCTGATGTGAGACCCTCTGGTGCTCACTGGTGCAGACACTAACCTTCCCCTGCTGACCTTGTGGTGGCCCTAGGTTCTATCCGCATGGAAAGCTCTCTTATCCCTGCCACCCCGGAGAGGCTTCCAACTCACTATCTTTCCTCCTCAGCGGTCCTTCTGCCCCCTCATGTAAAAAGGCTCCACCCTGTTTTGACAACTGCCAGAGCATTTTATTCTCCCCTTCCCTCTACAAAACCTTTGTAGAGAAGGTTGGGGCTCCACTCCAAGACCTGAACCTCAGTGTCTGACTTGTTGACAACTGCAGCAAGCTGCAGAATTTCTATACAGCTGGAGGCTGAATATTCTAAGGGGCCTCAGAGGACTTGGGCCACTTCCATCAGGTTGTCCTCTTGTTTCATAAGTGTGTGTGTCGGGGGTAGGAAAGGGTATTGGGCATGGGGGAGGGTGGCAGACTGGCAGGCCGCCCTCTAGATCACACCGGTCTGGACTCCTGTTCTGATCTCTTCTCACCTCATAGAAGTGAGGTCAGATGAAAGGATTCTGTAGCAGGTCCCACAAATAATAGACAGGGAGAACATTAGAGAGCCATTAGAGGTCATAGCTTTTTAATTCAAGTATCTGAAGTTGTGGGATTTGTGTTGTTTGGTCTGGGAGAGGCAAGATATGAAGACGGGGGTATATGTAAAATTACTATTCTACCTTTGCAGGCTGCTGGGTCCTCCCAGGAAGGGAAGAAGTGTGTTCTCCTGAGTTAGTTCACTCAGCTCAGGCCTCAGCTATCAGTTCAGAGAAGGCACCAGCTATTACCTAAACCTTTGTGCTAGAATGAGTATTTCTTGCCTTTGCAGGTGCTGAATCACCATGGCTACTCTAATTGTTTCTTTTTGTCTATCTTTGAATCTTTATTTCAGAGATCCAGTTGTCATTGGTATCCAGGGAGCCCTCCTTCTCCTGCTGCCTCTCTACCACTGCAGTTGCTGGTTGTTGCTAAGGTTGCCTCCATGGTAACATGCACATCCTGTTTACACCTCCATCTGGGCAAGTTGGTCTAAGCTAGGAACCTGCCTCTACCCTGGACAACCAATTCCGTCACCACCTGGGGACACCAATCATCGTGACACGTGGTCCGGCTTCCACTCAGTTCCCCCATCCTCTTCCTCTTCTCACTGTCAAGCATCATACAGGAAAAAGGATCTGGGCTAGAGGCTGTGAAGTTTATTGCACAGATATAGTCAATCAGTCTCCTGACTGGGATCCCAAAGAGGCAAGAGACCCTGATCAGTTGAAGGGAAACTCCACATTTTCTCTGGTTCAAGGGATTGGTAGCAGCAGTCAAAATGACGAACCCAAGAGAACATGCCTTTCCGGCCAACTCAATGGTTGACAGCCATGAAGGGGAGTTTGGCTGCACAGTAATGGAGCTGAGGAAGCTCATGGAGCTGCGTTCGACTGATGCAATGAACCAGATCAATGTCCACTATGGAGGTGTAATGAGTCTTTGCAGTAGACTGAAAACCAACCCTGTGGAAGGTAAAGGCCATATCAGGAGCGGGGAATTGGAGGAAGGTGGCTAGTGTTAAAAAATATTGGTTTCTTAGCTTCTAGAGAAGGCATATTTCTGGACCTTCAGTGGTATATCTGTCTGATGGGAAAAGTATGGTATCTGAAGCACTAAAAGGAAATGAGGCCATAGAGAGCCATTTTTATTCTCCAGACATGATGTTTAAGGCCTATGGTATTATTCTCCAAAGATCATTCTTTCCTCCTTTTTCTGTATCGGTGTACAGAAAGGAGGATATTTATCACTATTTTGGAAACATTTATGTTGAGGTGCTTTTATCAGTAAATAATCACTAAGTCCCTTATTCTATATCAGTCTTTGATTGCAAAAGGGTTTAGATGTGATTCTTTCCCACACTGATTGTATATTGTAATTGGGGAGGATTGGCCCAAAAAAGTTAATAAGTCCATCTACCCAATGTAGCACTTTTCTAACATATACAATTAAAAATGGGGCGGTAAGTCATAAGGTATATAGTTTCACCCACCAAATCATTGGACTACTCAGTCTGTTTCCTTTCATGACCTTTTCGACCTGGCCTGATGCACTTTTAATATAGTTTTTCTTAATCTACACTTAAAAGAATATGAAAAAGTCCAACTTTATTCTTGCCTGGCTCAGCCCAATTGCCCAGTGAGCTATGGTAATGTGAAATTTTGCCTCATCAAAATGGAGAAAGAACAAAATGAATCTTGCTTTCTCACTTTTTCCTGGTTTCAGCATCTCTGTTACAGGTTCTTGTTTGGTCCTATCAGTCAGGCAGGCCATGGTTGAGGATCATGAAATGGAGCAAAGATCTTATCCTTTAGATTCCTTCAGCCTCTTAAGGTATACTATTCCTAAGCCTTCCTTGGAGGCCACGTCATATTTCTTGCCTATTCTAATAAATTTTGACCCCTAGCCAATGTTATAAGTTAGTGACTTGGAGTCCAGACTCTTTAGGATTGGAGAGAGAGAGAGAGAGAGAGAGAGAGAGAGAGAGAGGTTTTTATCCAGATATCTATACATTGCCCATGTTTTGTTTTCTTTGTAATCTGAGAGAGCTGCACTACATGTTTTCTTTACTTCTAGAATTCAGTTTCCTGTCTTATAGGCTTCGAGTTCAAATACTAGTTCTACCACTTACTAGCTGAATAACACTGAACAGTTTACTCAGCCTCCCTGAGTCCCTGTCGCCATGGAAATGAATACTTAGCGCATAGACTTGTTGGAATTAAATACTGTACTGTATATACAGTGCTTGTTTATAATGGGGATTCAATAAATTAGTTGTCTCAGATTAAAACGGAGTCCATGTGTCTGAAGATATTTGCCAGAATATGAGTGCCTATGGAATGCGATGTATTATTATATTTCTAGAGACTATGGCACATGTAACTGCAACCACTGTCCATTTTCTCCAGTCACCTCTTGATGTCAAAAAGAGATCTTTGATTGGCTAAGATGGCAGGGCCTAGTTGCTTTCATGTGGCTCAGTCTTATGGCTGGTATCTCATGACTGCCTTTTGGCACTGCCTACTTCTTGTCAGTTACATTTCCCTACCACTTTTGTAGTACTATTGACCTTAAAGAGAGGCCATTCCTGTTATGTTTTCACTGAGAATTTAGACAGATCATTCTTTTCCCCTTTCTATCCTGTTTCTTGATCCCTTTGGTCAGCTGTTTCTCTCACAAAGGAAAACTCAAGAGTCCAAATAAGCCAGAACCTAGGAACCTCCTAAGAGCAGGATCCAGCTTTTCCTCCCAAATTTCCAAATCCTTTCTCACAGCTCCTACTGTTTATTTTTTGATTCCCAGAGAGCTTTCATTCCCAAAGGTCAACATATATTTCACTTTAATTTCAACATCAGATTTCAAATGTTAATGCGCTTAGATTCTTTCCCAGTCTTGGTTTTAGACCTATGTTGAAAGCCGCCCCTTCTGATGGCAGGGGCCTCTGTTGCCACAAACCCTGGCCATGCCTATATCCTAGTACCTCTATCATTGGCATAGTTGTCCATTGCCATTCTCCTGCTTCCTTTGATCGTAAATATGTATTCTGATTTATTTCAGTGTAAGATTTACCATGGTCCTGGTCCTTGAGCTGGGGAGTCAGAGTGTCAGAAAACAACTTTTCCATGAGTAATTTTTAGCTCCCCAATGCCAACAATGACCTCCTCGTGTGTGAGAGAGGAATAATGGGGTGGGAAAAGCAGACACCGAAGAGCTATAATATAGGAGCCTCCCCAGACAGGGGTGATGCTGAGCTGTTTAGTTGAACAGGCTGAGAAAAGAGCATTATACCCAGGTGCCCAGTGAGCTGATACTATAAAAAGCCCACCTATTCACAGAAGACCACACTGAAGTGCCTGACAGCCTTGCATGGTTCTATCAACTGTGGAAGGCACCTGCAGACATTTAATAAGAATAAAGAAATTTACCTGGTGCTTGAATTCTGTTGGTTGGAAACCAAAGTGAAGTAGAATTGGGATGATTGGTTCCTAGAGTATGACCCTTCTCCTTTATTTTCTGTTGGGTTGATAGCATCTGTAGTATAGATTAACAGATTTTTTTTTTTTTAAAGATTTTATTGGGGAATTGGGGAGGGGAACAGTGTTGGGGAATTGGGAAAGGGGAACATTGTGGTTTCCCAGGACCCATCAGCTCCAAGTCAAGTTGTTGTCCTTCAATCTTAGTTGTGGGCGCAAGCTTAGTTCCAAGTCCAGTAGCCGCTTTCAATCTATTTGGGGCGTGGGGCAGACACACACGAAGTCCACCATGCCATGCGGAGTTGAACTGGCAACCTTGTTAAGAGCACACACTCTCACCAGCTCAGCAACAGCTCACTTGGGTGCAGCTCACTGGCCCATGTGGGAATCGAACCGCGCCTCTGTTGCTCAGAGCTCGCACTCTAATCAACGGAGCCACTCTGCAAAACTTTTTGTTGTTTTCTTTTTACCATAGCTACTAAGGGGCCTTATGGAACTTGGAGTCTATCACATTTCTGACACTAACATGGTTTTATTATTATAGATTTACACAATTCTAGAGGTAGATGAGACTTAATTTTAATGCGTATATTCTCTCTCTCTCTCTCACTCTCTCTGTCTCAACAGGCCAAAAGGTTTAAATTACTTGCCTAAGGTCTTACCACAGGAATGGAATATTTCGTGTTTTCTGACTCACAGTTCTTTAATGCTGTGCTGCCTCATGCTAAGACAGCAACAGAGAATCTCAGAAGCACAGATAATTTAAGTTTTTGTATTTGTCAACATAAGAATGTCCAAACTTGTAGAGAATTTTTGTAAGAGTTTATTTGAGCCAAGCTGACTACTTGCCAGATCTCATATGCTCCAGAGATGGACAGTTTTGCAGTTTATTTTATACATTTGGAGTTCAGGAGGAACATGAAGGTGGGAGAGAGCAAGGTAGGGTAAATCTCTCTTAACTGGATTACAGGATAGTTAACAAGATTATGTTTTTTCTTGAAGGTAGTTACCCCTCTGAGGGGTCTGAAAAAGACATTTCAAAGATGTGTTGACCTAGAATCTAGGTCCTAGATGCACAAAAACAATGGACAGGGCTTGCTTAAGGCAGAGCTAACTTTTTACTATGGGAGTTATAGCCCAGAGGTGTGACTACCCACCATGACCACCCAATTAGGAATTTATAATCAGATCACCCTGTGAGGTTACTTTCCGCTAGATTTATTACAGAACCCGTTTTTTTGTCCACATACTTTAATACCTGATAAAATGCCTAATTGTGACTCAGTTTAATATTGGCTTGTGCTCCTTAAATGTACATGGCTAATTGGAGTAAAAGGAGTTGCTCTAGTAGCCAAGAGTTGGTTAGACTCGAGAAAACTTGGAGGTGCTCATCTTCACAGCATTCAGCAACAACCAGAAACAAAAAGGGGAGGAAAGTTAAGGAAACAAAAGGGGGGTATGCGTGAGAGAGACTCAAGCCAAAAGAATATCGTGGAAGGAGGGGAAAGGGTGGAGGTGGGCGGACCACCTCAAACAGCCGGAAAGCAGTTATGCTGTGATGCTAGTAGTTCAGGCAAGCCTAGTAGGTTCATAAAAGACAGTTAGTACTTGGTAGAGGGGCGGGAAAGGTTTACACAAAACCTAGGGGAAGCAGCATCCATAGCCATTTGCTGGACGACTGAGAAAACAGGAGTGAAAGTGCCCTCCCCCAGCCCCCTGCAGGGAATTCCACAGTTGCATCCTGGGAGTTCCCGGTCTGGTTTGTCACTGCCCAGGGCTGAATTAGGCCAACAGTGCCTGACAGCTGTGGGCCTTCTCTTCCCAGCACAAGCCCAGACTCCGAATTCTTTTCTATCCAGCCCCTCACCCAGAGCTGAACTTCTGGGTTAGCTGGCGTAATGCTGCCAGACGGGGCAGAGAAATCTTGATGGGAATTGTGGTTCAGTCTTCCTGAACCTGAGCACCCTCCCTGCTTTCTCCCCTTCTACCAGCCATGGAGCCCTCTGTGCTGCATTCCTTTGGCAGCTCAAAACTGTTACAAGTTTTGTTTTGATTTGAACCTTCTTGTTGCTGCCTTGCATTGAACCATCTTCTGGGGGTGGGAAGAAAGATGACATTCCCTCCTTGACTAAGGCCAGTGTCTAACCCTGGAAGTGGAGCTTTCGCTCCTATCTAGCTCTGAGGTGTGAGCACAGGGGAGTGTGAGCTGCATGGAAGCATACGCTGTGCAGTGTGGGAGAAGGTGGCCAAGCAGATGGCTGAGGAGGCACTCAGGGAGCTTTCTCTTCGTGATGGAGTTGGAATGTTTAAAACAGGCATAATGCAGAGGGTCAGATAAGGGGGATGTTCTTTGAGGAAGTGCCCACCTCAGAGGGCTGTTTTGAGGAAAATAAGGAGAAGGGCATGCTTCTCTAAGTCTGTCATCCTTCTGCTGTTCCTGGAGGTGATTGCTTTATCTCTAGGAGCTGAAAGTCGAACAGATAGAGAGCACTCCCCAAGCTGTGGATGTGCTAAGCTGGAGAATGCGAAGTATGGAAAATATTCTTTGTCCTTAAAGGAGTGGCATTTGGTTAGCAGCAGGAGCTGGCCGAAGCCTATAGGTTTCTATATTGATTTGAAGCTTCTTCTCCTTCCCATCACCCGCTAATCTAATTGAGGGTTTTGAAGGTAGGATTTGAAAGGTATTCAGTGTCTGTTCTTCTCACATACCAAAGGGGACTGCCTTCAAATCAACCCAGAGAAACCTCTCCCTTATACTATCTGTGTGGGAGAAGATTCGGCTGTCTCTTTGGCAAGGTATCATTACTCAGACAGCTGGGAAGTCCCTCGTGAAGCCCAACCTAGCCCCACCCTTTCTGGGACTGAACTGGCTCTGATAAGGTTGCCTCTGTCGACAGCCCTGGGCCTCCTAGGGAGGCTGGCCCTGGCCCTTCCCTGCTGGAGCCACGCCACTGAGGGCTGAGCTGCAGCTTCTCTTCCACAGCCCTGGGTCCCAGCACAGGCTCACAGCAGACACAGATTTTCCACTGCTGCTTATTTGTCTCCCGCCAGCCTGGGCAGGGGCTGTGTCACTCCCCAGCGTGGGGTGGGGGCGATGACTTCACAGACTGACATTCTTGTCACCTCTCCCAGCTCATGTGTTCAGTCTGGTTCTTAGGGCCAGAAGCACTTGAGTGGAGCTTTCTCGTGTTCTTGGGGACAAGATTTTCCCAGTCCTCTCCCCTCCCCTCCCCTCTCCCCTCTCCCTCCTCTCCCTTCTCTCTCTCTGATGTATTTCTAAGGGAAACCCTTTTCCTGTGATTCCAGCATTCTCTCCACACCAAGTCTTCCTTCCCTCTCCAAGAAACTATGTATTTCAGATGCAACTGCAGAAATCAAGGAACAAAACTCTTTCCTGGGCTGGACAAGTATGAATATGCAATTACAGCTGCTGAGATCAGGCCCTGATAGCGTCTCAGAAGGCAGGAAGAATTGGAATGGAAAGCCCAAAATTGGGGATTGGCCAAGCTCCCAGTCCCACATGGCTTTCTGTGCCATGCCACAGATCTGAGAATTCCCAAGGCTACTACGCTAACAGCCCAATCTGCCCCTCCCTGCCCCAGGGCTTGCTGGGAACTGGGACAGCCACTGGCTTCTTAAGGTAGCTGTTGAAGAGCTTAGAGTGTCTTAAGGTGGAGCAGATAGATACGAGAAAATGGCAAAAAGGCAGTAAGTGTGTGACTTTGATGGCATCTAGGTAAGCGAGGCCTAACCTTTTTTGTTTTGTCTTGTTTCATTTGCTTGGGTCCAAAAAAGGCCATAATGAACCTTTTATTGAGTACAAAATTTATAGGTTGGACTCTGACAAACCTGGTGTCACTGTCCCTGAGGACAGGAAACAGACAGGATTAATTCATCCCAACTGTAAACAGCAGGAACAGGGCTGATTTGCTTGGAGGTGCAGAGGAAAGCAGCATGTGGGCCTGCCCTGCAGTGAATAGCCCTCTCTGTTTGCCTGGGACTAGGGGCAAGTTCTCAGAGGCAAGAGCTTCATTGTTCAAACCTGGAAAGTCCCAGGCAACCCCAGGCAAATTAATGACACTAGAATGAAGCCCCCGCTGAGTGCTTGCTCCCTCAATACCCTGGCCCCTCTGAGACAAGTAGGTTGGCATCCAGCTGCCTTCTGTGGAGTGATGTAGCCTCGGCCACATACAGGTTTGGATAGTTACATGACCTCTCCAGGTCTTAGTGTGCTTATGTGTAAAATGGAGTTAATAGTAACTACTGCATAGGGTTTACAATGTTTGAATGTGAGAAGACAGGAATGGGCCTGGTGAAGCATCTGGCACAGAGTAATCACTTAAATGTTAGCAAATTTATTTATTACTCATTCATTCAGTTTATTCAATAAATCTGTACGCGTACCATGTGCCAGGCACTGCTGTGGACCTACAGAACAAAGACAAAATTCCTGCCCTTATGGAGGGGGATAGACAAACAGAATAAATGAATACATCCTATCATATATTAGAGGAGAAGACCTGTAGAGGGAACAACTGAGGAAGATAAGGGGGATGGAAAGTGCTGGGGCAGAGAAGTCATGATGTTAAATACCTCACTAAGAAGGTGACATTTGTACAAAGACCTGAAGAAGGTGAGAGAGTGAGCCCTACCTGGTGAAACGATTCTGAGCAAAGGAAGCAGGGGCCCTGGAATAGAGACATGTCTAGTGCATTCACAGACTGGTGGGAAAGCAAGCTTGGCTGCGTCTCAGCAACCATGAGAAAATAGTAGGAGTTAAGGGGTGGGGGCCCAGGGACTCCTAAAGGTCTTTGGTACCCAGTTTCACTCCCAGTGAAAGCCACCAGAAGATTCTGAAAGCCACCAATAGACGAGTGTCATGGATTGGGTTTGAAAATATTCTGGCTACTCTGTTGAGAAGAGAGTGAGAACAGGAAAGCAAGGGTGGAAGCAGGGAGACTAGTTAGAAGACATTTGTAATCCAGGCAAGAGATGATGGCTGGGCCTTAGACCAGGATGTGGAAAAGACCAGCAGTGGAAGAGAAGGAATGCGTGGATCTGAGATGTAACCCGGGGTGCAAAAAAATGTATACATTGACTTGTATTCCTCTTTTGTTATCAGTGTATATTGAGTATTACAATTTTAATGCAGTTTTTTCCTTTCTTAAAATATGTATACATTTTTTTTTTTGCACCTTCTGTATTTTGAAAGTAAAGCTGACAGGATTTCCTGACTAAATGGATTAGTGTATGAGAGAGAGAAAGGAGTCAAAGATGATGATAAGGCATTAATATGAGAACAGAGGGGCGTGGCTACCTCAGATAGTGTACTTTTAGGGTTAGTTATTGGGCCTTCATGAAGCTATTGGGATGTTCTTTATGATGATATCTTACATCAGATGTTCTTGGTTTGCCTTCATAATCATTGTACCCACCCTTATTAAAAAGGGAACAAGCGGCCTCTCCTCTCTTTACATTGTGAATCCTGCTTTCGTGAGAAACTTCCCAGGTAGATTAACAAATTATCAAAACTGCTATTTCCCTCAGGCAAACCTGGCTCTCCAGCACAGCAGTCCCTAGTTGGCACAGACTTGCCATCTAGGGTCCCTGGGGAGAAAGGACAGCAAGGCCTTGCCCTCTGGCAACCTAGAAACCTCTGCCTGCCCAGGAACACTCCTTTCCCAGGCCCTTGCTTTTCTTTCCTGCTGGGAACCTGCTTCTCAGAGTGGTGGAGGCGGGAGGCTCTGGGAAGCAGCCCAATTTGCTTCTAGTGCTTTGGCCAAACCCCGCTCCCTGCAGAGCTCAGCTCTAGTCCAGGGTGGTACAGCTGGGCACTAGGAGGCAGGAGGCGGGGAGTAAGAACATCGGGCACCGCCTCCCCCGTCAAGCTCCCCATTTTCCTTTCCTAAGTGCTAGCAGGTAGAGCGGTCTCCATTCCCCGACTCCGCGAGTGTGGATGCCAGTTCACCCCTTTTACCTCCAGGCAGGGCCCCGCATCTGCCTTCTCAGACAGATGACTATCTCGAGTACCTCTCCTGATGGTTCTGTTTTCAGGGTGGTGGACAAGTGGAAGCCATCTCAGACCTTGCCAACAACACTCTCTTGGCTATTTTCCCATTTTCAAAATCTTTTACTGTACCAGTGTCTTCCTTAGATCTAACCCAAATCTCTCCTCTTGTCATTTAAGCTGACACTCTTGGGTCTTATTCAGTGGAGATGGAGGGTAGATATTTGCCCTCATGCCACACCCCCATCTCCCCACCAGTAGAATCCCCTTCGTGGTAACTGAAGCCTGAAGAAGTCCTCTGGCATCAGTATCTTCATTTTTTTTCTGGCAGCATCCTGTCATCTGCTTTCCCCTGGGCTCTGTGTGAACCTCCATCCTCTGATTCTGTGAGTGTCCTGGTCCTCTGATTCTAACCCTCCTCAGCTGCTGACCCTTTTTTCAACAACAAAGGTTGCCACACCCTGCCTGTGGGGAACCCATCAAACCACTCAGCCAACAACTTCAAGTGCCAAGACCGGGGCTAATGTGCAGCTGTGTGTAAACAATTTGATAAATGCCAACTGGCAGTAATTGAAATTTTAGGATTTCCCCCACTTCCCTTAAAGCGTAAATCCTTGGGGCCCAGCAGAGGGGCCTAACGATAAGGAAGGCACTAGGAATAATTCTTTTTCTCTCAGGGAACATGCCTACAAGACTGTGTGCACATTCACGCAGGTACCTAAGCATATATGTGTGTTAGTGGGAGCGTGCTGGCAATCAAGGACGGTGTACTGTCTGACTTTGCAGCTCCACCTTTCTTGTTCTCTTTTGATTCAACCTGAATAGTAGTACTTCTCTTAGTACCTGGTACTTCTCTAGGTGCACAGTACTTAGTAGAATAGTAATACCTCTTAGTGGTGTGTGTTTTTGTCTATGTACGTGTGACAGAAAATGAAAGGTATGTTTGCCCAAAGGGGAGGCCCCGAGTTGGAGCCTCAGAGCCTCTGTTCTGTTGATCTCCTAAAGCCACCGGAACTTGAAATCAGGACAAGTAGTGGGGCCATATCTCCAAGGCTCCTAGCATGACTCTGAGCAGATAGCTTTTTCTTTCCGGTTTTTGTGTGTGAGCCAATGGATAGAAGCTAACTCTGTTTTTATTTATTTTTATTTTTACTTTTTTTTTTTAACCCTTTAGAAACTTTATTTTCCAAAAACCTTACTTTCATTTTGCTTAAGAGTTTGTGGAAGAACAGCTTAGGACCACTCAGTGGTCTTTCCTATCCACTCAGTGGCCCGAGCAGTGGGGGCTGCAGACCAGTCCTCAGGGGCGGGCTGAGCTTTCCAGACTTCAGTAGGAAACTGCTGAATGGGCACAGGGGGCCCCTGCACGCCTTCAGACCAGTCTGCGACCTCAGGCTGAGCAGCAGGGAACTCAGGAGCTAGAGCAGTCCCTTTGCCCTGAAATTCCTCCTTGGCCACAGCCCTGTTAGCAGCGGCCTGCTCTTCCTTTTCAATGTCTTCAGGGTCTCTGTAGAAGTAGAGGTCAGGCATGATCTCTCACGGGTGCTCACAGGACATGGTGCCATACATGCACAGAACTTTCTGTGCCAGCATCCACCACATCAGACCCATGGAGTGAGCGCCCTTGTTTCAGGGAATGGCAGTGTCCACATAGTGCAGAGGAGCGTCTGTGTTACACAGAGCAATGATCGGCAGGTTAACATGAGACACTTCTGTGAGAGGCTGGTGGGCAGCCCCAGCATTGGTAACAACCCATTTTTAGACCGAAAGTTTCACACGCCCCGAGTCCTGGGCAAATTGGGGTGGTTAATCACAATCTCCACATGGTTGGGCAGATCAGGAAGCAAGGGGTCTTTTCACTGCCTTCTTCTATCATTCATCGCTTACCCTTTTTTCTCACTCATTCATCTCACTCCTGTCTCCTTTTCAGGTTTATCTGGGAACCCAGCAGATCTGGAGAAACGTAAGCAAGTATTTGGACAGAACTTAATCCCCCCCAAAAAGCCCAAGACCTTTTTAGAATTAGTGTGGGAAGCCCTTCAAGATGTTACCCTCATCATCCTGGAGATCGCGGCCATCATCTCCCTGGTCCTGTCCTTCTATCGCCCCCCTGGTGAAGAAAATGAACGTGAGTGTCTTAAACCAGCCCCAGCCTGACTTTGATCTGCTTCTTTCCATAACCACCAAAAAGCACTTAGTGTTTGTGGTTGACAAACTCTAGCTTAAAAAAGTTTCCCCCCGTTATCCAGTGTGAGTTCTCCAAAGAAAACCAACAAGTAGCTAATAAGCCACTCTTCCAACCCATTCTGATTCCAGGATCTTTTCCCCCTTCTCCCAACAAATTCTTATTCAGAACATCACAAATCCTCTACCCCTACTGAACCAACAAAGCCCTGCTTCTCGAAGTGCGCCCCACCAATGTTATTGGCATCATGGGACATAGCAGTGGGAGCCTGACCATGTTGGGAATAAGTTCTTTACATGTGACTTGCCTATAATTTGCATTGACGTGTTTTGTGCTGTTTAGTCATTTGCTTCTTTTGGGTTACCATAAATAGTTGTATGGTGATCAAATGATGCCAAATCCTGCTGTCCTCCATTATCCTCAGAGCATAGCTCTTCCACCCAAGAGTTCTATTGTTTTATTATTCTCTTTCCCTGACTTCCCATTCTGGGGAATTTCAGAAGCACTACCCCATGTTAAATGCCAACGGAACCCCCTAGGTGATCCTTTCTTTCTCTCTTTTCCCGGGTTTAGAGTGTGGCCTACCTGTAAGTAGCCCAGAAGATGAAGGGGAGGCAGAAGCCGGATGGATTGAGGGGGCAGCCATTCTATTCT